>OZ007561.1:45822078-47082980 GCA_963931875.1 Pollenia griseotomentosa | reverse complement strand
GGGAAATTGCAATTTTATGTTTTCATATAAAAAATCAATTTTCTAGGTAAAATTTGGAATTTAAGTAGTGATCACAGATTTCGGCCTTTTTGGCTCATGGGACGTCTAGTTTACGAATAAATTGCAATTTTATGTTTTCATATAAAAAATCAATTTTCTAGGTAAATTTGGAATTTAAGTAGTGATCACAGATTTCGGCCTTTTTGGCTCTGGGACGTCTAGTTTACGAATAAATTGCAATTTTATGTTTTCATATAAAAAATCAATTTTCTAGGTAAAATTTGGAATTTAAGTAGTGATCACAGATTTCGGCCTTTTTGGCTCTGGGACGTCTAGTTTACGAATAAATTGCAATTTTATGTTTTCATATAAAAAATCAATTTTCTAGGTAAAATTTGGAATTTAAGTAGTGATCACAGATTTCGGCCTTTTTGGCTCTGGGACGTCTAGTTTACGAATAAATTGCAATTTTATGTTTTCATATAAAAAATCAATTTTCTAGGTAAAATTTGGAATTTAAGTAGTGATCACAGATTTCGGCCTTTTTGGCTCTGGGACGTCTAGTTTACGAATAAATTGCAATTTTATGTTTTCATATAAAAAATCAATTTTCTAGGTAAAATTTGGAATTTAAGTAGTGATCACAGATTTCGGCCTTTTTGGCTCTGGGACGTCAAGTTTACGAATAAATTGCAATTTTATGTTTTCATATAAAAAATCAATTTTCTAGGTAAAATTTGGAATTTAAGTAGTGATCACAGATTTCGGCCTTTTTGGCTCTGGGACGTCAAGTTTACGAATAAATTGCAATTTTATGTTTTCATATAAAAAATCAATTTTCTAGGTAAAATTTGGAATTTAAGTAGTGATCACAGATTTCGGCCTTTTTGGCTCTGGGACGTCAAGTTTACGAATAAATTGCAATTTTATGTTTTCATATAAAAAATCAATTTTCTAGGTAAAATTTGGAATTTAAGTAGTGATCACAGATTTCGGCCTTTTTGGCTCTGGGACGTCAAGTTTACGAATAAATTGCAATTTTATGTTTTCATATAAAAAATCAATTTTCTAGGTAAAATTTGGAATTTAAGTAGTGATCACAGATTTCGGCCTTTTTGGCTCTGGGACGTCAAGTTTACGAATAAATTGCAATTTTATGTTTTCATATAAAAAATCAATTTTCTAGGTAAAATTTGGAATTTAAGTAGTGATCACAGATTTCGGCCTTTTTGGCTCTGGGACGTCAAGTTTACGAATAAATTGCAATTTTATGTTTTCATATAAAAAATCAATTTTCTAGGTAAAATTTGGAATTTAAGTAGTGATCACAGATTTCGGCCTTTTTGGCTCTGGGACGTCAAGTTTACGAATAAATTGCAATTTTATGTTTTCATATAAAAAATCAATTTTCTAGGTAAAATTTGGAATTTAAGTAGTGATCACAGATTTCGGCCTTTTTGGCTCTGGGACGTCAAGTTTACGAATAAATTGCAATTTTATGTTTTCATATAAAAAATCAATTTTCTAGGTAAAATTTGGAATTTAAGTAGTGATCACAGATTTCGGCCTTTTGGCTCTGGGACGTCTAGTTTACGAATAAATTGCAATTTTATGTTTTCATATAAAAAATCAATTTTCTAGGTAAAATTTGGAATTTAAGTAGTGATCACAGATTTCGGCCTTTTTGGCTCTGGGACGTCAAGTTTACGAATAAATTGCAATTTTATGTTTTCATATAAAAAATCAATTTTCTAGGTAAAATTTGGAATTTAAGTAGTGATCACAGATTTCGGCCTTTTTGGCTCTGGGACGTCAAGTTTACGAATAAATTGCAATTTTATGTTTTCATATAAAAAATCAATTTTCTAGGTAAAATTTGGAATTTAAGTAGTGATCACAGATTTCGGCCTTTTTGGCTCTGGGACGTCAAGTTTACGAATAAATTGCAATTTTATGTTTTCATATAAAAAATCAATTTTCTAGGTAAAATTTGGAATTTAAGTAGTGATCACAGATTTCGGCCTTTTTGGCTCTGGGACGTCAAGTTTACGAATAAATTGCAATTTTATGTTTTCATATAAAAAATCAATTTTCTAGGTAAAATTTGGAATTTAAGTAGTGATCACAGATTTCGGCCCTTTTTGGCTCTGGGACGTCAAGTTTACGAATAAATTGCAATTTTATGTTTTCATATAAAAAATCAATTTTCTAGGTAAAATTTGGAATTTAAGTAGTGATCACAGATTTCGGCCCTTTTGGCTCTGGGACGTCTAGTTTACGAATAAATTGCAATTTTATGTTTTCATATAAAAAATCAATTTTCTAGGTAAAATTTGGAATTTAAGTAGTGATCACAGATTTCGGCCCTTTTGGCTCTGGGACGTCAAGTTTACGAATAAATTGCAATTTTATGTTTTCATATAAAAAATCAATTTTCTAGGTAAAATTTGGAATTTAAGTAGTGATCACAGATTTCGGCCCTTTTGGCTCTGGGACGTCAAGTTTACGAATAAATTGCAATTTTATGTTTTCATATAAAAAATCAATTTTCTAGGTAAAATTTGGAATTTAAGTAGTGATCACAGATTTCGGCCCTTTTGGCTCTGGGACGTCTAGTTTACGAATAAATTGCAATTTTATGTTTTCATATAAAAAATCAATTTTCTAGGTAAAATTTGGAATTTAAGTAGTGATCACAGATTTCGGCCCTTTTGGCTCTGGGACGTCAAGTTTACGAATAAATTGCAATTTTATGTTTTCATATAAAAAATCAATTTTCTAGGTAAAATTTGGAATTTAAGTAGTGATCACAGATTTCGGCCCTTTTGGCTCTGGGACGTCTAGTTTACGAATAAATTGCAATTTTATGTTTTCATATAAAAAATCAATTTTCTAGGTAAAATTTGGAATTTAAGTAGTGATCACAGATTTCGGCCCTTTTGGCTCTGGGACGTCTAGTTTACGAATAAATTGCAATTTTATGTTTTCATATAAAAAATCAATTTTCTAGGTAAAATTTGGAATTTAAGTAGTGATCACAGATTTCGGCCCTTTTTGGCTCTGGGACGTCAAGTTTACGAATAAATTGCAATTTTATGTTTTCATATAAAAAATCAATTTTCTAGGTAAAATTTGGAATTTAAGTAGTGATCACAGATTTCGGCCCTTTTGGCTCTGGGACGTCTAGTTTACGAATAAATTGCAATTTTATGTTTTCATATAAAAAATCAATTTTCTAGGTAAAATTTGGAATTTAAGTAGTGATCACAGATTTCGGCCCTTTTGGCTCTGGGACGTCAAGTTTACGAATAAATTGCAATTTTATGTTTTCATATAAAAAATCAATTTTCTAGGTAAAATTTGGAATTTAAGTAGTGATCACAGATTTCGGCCCTTTTGGCTCTGGGACGTCAAGTTTACGAATAAATTGCAATTTTATGTTTTCATATAAAAAATCAATTTTCTAGGTAAAATTTGGAATTTAAGTAGTGATCACAGATTTCGGCCCTTTTGGCTCTGGGACGTCAAGTTTACGAATAAATTGCAATTTTATGTTTTCATATAAAAAATCAATTTTCTAGGTAAAATTTGGAATTTAAGTAGTGATCACAGATTTCGGCCTTTTGGCTCTGGGACGTCAAGTTTACGAATAAATTGCAATTTTATGTTTTCATATAAAAAATCAATTTTCTAGGTAAAATTTGGAATTTAAGTAGTGATCACAGATTTCGGCCCTTTTGGCTCTGGGACGTCTAGTTTACGAATAAATTGCAATTTTATGTTTTCATATAAAAAATCAATTTTCTAGGTAAAATTTGGAATTTAAGTAGTGATCACAGATTTCGGCCCTTTTGGCTCTGGGACGTCAAGTTTACGAATAAATTGCAATTTTATGTTTTCATATAAAAAATCAATTTTCTAGGTAAAATTTGGAATTTAAGTAGTGATCACAGATTTCGGCCTTTTTGGCTCTGGGACGTCAAGTTTACGAATAAATTGCAATTTTATGTTTTCATATAAAAAATCAATTTTCTAGGTAAAATTTGGAATTTAAGTAGTGATCACAGATTTCGGCCTTTTTGGCTCTGGGACGTCAAGTTTACGAATAAATTGCAATTTTATGTTTTCATATAAAAAATCAATTTTCTAGGTAAAATTTGGAATTTAAGTAGTGATCACAGATTTCGGCCCTTTTGGCTCTGGGACGTCTAGTTTACGAATAAATTGCAATTTTATGTTTTCATATAAAAAATCAATTTTCTAGGTAAAATTTGGAATTTAAGTAGTGATCACAGATTTCGGCCCTTTTGGCTCTGGGACGTCTAGTTTACGAATAAATTGCAATTTTATGTTTTCATATAAAAAATCAATTTTCTAGGTAAAATTTGGAATTTAAGTAGTGATCACAGATTTCGGCCTTTTTGGCTCTGGGACGTCAAGTTTACGAATAAATTGCAATTTTATGTTTTCATATAAAAAATCAATTTTCTAGGTAAAATTTGGAATTTAAGTAGTGATCACAGATTTCGGCCTTTTGGCTCTGGGACGTCTAGTTTACGAATAAATTGCAATTTTATGTTTTCATATAAAAAATCAATTTTCTAGGTAAAATTTGGAATTTAAGTAGTGATCACAGATTTCGGCCTTTTGGCTCTGGGACGTCAAGTTTACGAATAAATTGCAATTTTATGTTTTCATATAAAAAATCAATTTTCTAGGTAAAATTTGGAATTTAAGTAGTGATCACAGATTTCGGCCCTTTTGGCTCTGGGACGTCAAGTTTACGAATAAATTGCAATTTTATGTTTTCATATAAAAAATCAATTTTCTAGGTAAAATTTGGAATTTAAGTAGTGATCACAGATTTCGGCCTTTTGGCTCTGGGACGTCAAGTTTACGAATAAATTGCAATTTTATGTTTTCATATAAAAAATCAATTTTCTAGGTAAAATTTGGAATTTAAGTAGTGATCACAGATTTCGGCCCTTTTGGCTCTGGGACGTCTAGTTTACGAATAAATTGCAATTTTATGTTTTCATATAAAAAATCAATTTTCTAGGTAAAATTTGGAATTTAAGTAGTGATCACAGATTTCGGCCCTTTTGGCTCTGGGACGTCAAGTTTACGAATAAATTGCAATTTTATGTTTTCATATAAAAAATCAATTTTCTAGGTAAAATTTGGAATTTAAGTAGTGATCACAGATTTCGGCCTTTTTGGCTCTGGGACGTCAAGTTTACGAATAAATTGCAATTTTATGTTTTCATATAAAAAATCAATTTTCTAGGTAAAATTTGGAATTTAAGTAGTGATCACAGATTTCGGCCTTTTTGGCTCTGGGACGTCAAGTTTACGAATAAATTGCAATTTTATGTTTTCATATAAAAAATCAATTTTCTAGGTAAAATTTGGAATTTAAGTAGTGATCACAGATTTCGGCCTTTTGGCTCTGGGACGTCTAGTTTACGAATAAATTGCAATTTTATGTTTTCATATAAAAAATCAATTTTCTAGGTAAAATTTGGAATTTAAGTAGTGATCACAGATTTCGGCCTTTTTGGCTCTGGGACGTCAAGTTTACGAATAAATTGCAATTTTATGTTTTCATATAAAAAATCAATTTTCTAGGTAAAATTTGGAATTTAAGTAGTGATCACAGATTTCGGCCTTTTTGGCTCTGGGACGTCAAGTTTACGAATAAATTGCAATTTTATGTTTTCATATAAAAAATCAATTTTCTAGGTAAAATTTGGAATTTAAGTAGTGATCACAGATTTCGGCCTTTTTGGCTCTGGGACGTCAAGTTTACGAATAAATTGCAATTTTATGTTTTCATATAAAAAATCAATTTTCTAGGTAAAATTTGGAATTTAAGTAGTGATCACAGATTTCGGCCTTTTTGGCTCTGGGACGTCAAGTTTACGAATAAATTGCAATTTTATGTTTTCATATAAAAAATCAATTTTCTAGGTAAAATTTGGAATTTAAGTAGTGATCACAGATTTCGGCCTTTTTGGCTCTGGGACGTCAAGTTTACGAATAAATTGCAATTTTATGTTTTCATATAAAAAATCAATTTTCTAGGTAAAATTTGGAATTTAAGTAGTGATCACAGATTTCGGCCTTTTGGCTCTGGGACGTCTAGTTTACGAATAAATTGCAATTTTATGTTTTCATATAAAAAATCAATTTTCTAGGTAAAATTTGGAATTTAAGTAGTGATCACAGATTTCGGCCCTTTTGGCTCTGGGACGTCTAGTTTACGAATAAATTGCAATTTTATGTTTTCATATAAAAAATCAATTTTCTAGGTAAAATTTGGAATTTAAGTAGTGATCACAGATTTCGGCCTTTTTGGCTCTGGGACGTCAAGTTTACGAATAAATTGCAATTTTATGTTTTCATATAAAAAATCAATTTTCTAGGTAAAATTTGGAATTTAAGTAGTGATCACAGATTTCGGCCTTTTTGGCTCTGGGACGTCAAGTTTACGAATAAATTGCAATTTTATGTTTTCATATAAAAAATCAATTTTCTAGGTAAAATTTGGAATTTAAGTAGTGATCACAGATTTCGGCCCTTTTGGCTCTGGGACGTCAAGTTTACGAATAAATTGCAATTTTATGTTTTCATATAAAAAATCAATTTTCTAGGTAAAATTTGGAATTTAAGTAGTGATCACAGATTTCGGCCCTTTTGGCTCTGGGACGTCAAGTTTACGAATAAATTGCAATTTTATGTTTTCATATAAAAAATCAATTTTCTAGGTAAAATTTGGAATTTAAGTAGTGATCACAGATTTCGGCCCTTTTGGCTCTGGGACGTCTAGTTTACGAATAAATTGCAATTTTATGTTTTCATATAAAAAATCAATTTTCTAGGTAAAATTTGGAATTTAAGTAGTGATCACAGATTTCGGCCCTTTTGGCTCTGGGACGTCTAGTTTACGAATAAATTGCAATTTTATGTTTTCATATAAAAAATCAATTTTCTAGGTAAAATTTGGAATTTAAGTAGTGATCACAGATTTCGGCCCTTTTGGCTCTGGGACGTCTAGTTTACGAATAAATTGCTATTTTATGTTTTCATATAAAAAAATCCATTTTCTAGGTAAAATTTGGAATTTTAGTAGTGATCACAGATTTCGGCCCTTTTGGCTCTGGGACGTCTAGTTTACGAATAAATTGCTATTTTATGTTTTCATATAAAAAATCCATTTTCTAGGTAAAATTTGGAATTTTAGTAGTGATCACAGATTTCGGCCTTTTGGCTCTGGGACGTCTAGTTTACGAATAAATTGCTATTTTATGTTTTCATATAAAAAATCCATTTTCTAGGTAAAATTTGGAATTTTAGTAGTGATCACAGATTTCGGCCCTTTTGGCTCTGGGACGTCTAGTTTACGAATAAATTGCAATTTTATGTTTTCATATAAAAAATCCATTTTCTAGGTAAAATTTGGAATTTTAGTAGTGATCACAGATTTCGGCCCTTTTGGCTCTGGGACGTCTAGTTTACGAATAAATTGCTATTTTATGTTTTCATATAAAAAATCCATTTTCTAGGTAAAATTTGGAATTTTAGTAGTGATCACAGATTTCGGCCCTTTTGGCTCTGGGACGTCTAGTTTACGAATAAATTGCTATTTTATGTTTTCATATAAAAAATCCATTTTCTAGGTAAAATTTGGAATTTTAGTAGTGATCACAGATTTCGGCCCTTTTGGCTCTGGGACGTCTAGTTTACGAATAAATTGCAATTTTATGTTTTCATATAAAAAATCCATTTTCTAGGTAAAATTTGGAATTTTAGTAGTGATCACAGATTTCGGCCCTTTTGGCTCTGGGACGTCTAGTTTACGAATAAATTGCAATTTTATGTTTTCATATAAAAAATCAATTTTCTAGGTAAAATTTGGAATTTTAGTAGTGATCACAGATTTCGGCCCTTTTGGCTCTGGGACGTCTAGTTTACGAATAAATTGCAATTTTATGTTTTCATATAAAAAATCAATTTTCTAGGTAAAATTTGGAATTTTAGTAGTGATCACAGATTTCGGCCCTTTTGGCTCTGGGACGTCTAGTTTACGAATAAATTGCAATTTTATGTTTTCATATAAAAAATCAATTTTCTAGGTAAAATTTGGAATTTAAGTAGTGATCACAGATTTCGGCCCTTTTGGCTCTGGGACGTCTAGTTTACGAATAAATTGCAATTTTATGTTTTCATATAAAAAATCAATTTTCTAGGTAAAATTTGGAATTTTAGTAGTGATCACAGATTTCGGCCCTTTTGGCTCTGGGACGTCTAGTTTACGAATAAATTGCAATTTTATGTTTTCATATAAAAAATCAATTTTCTAGGTAAAATTTGGAATTTAAGTAGTGATCACAGATTTCGGCCCTTTTGGCTCTGGGACGTCTAGTTTACGAATAAATTGCAATTTTATGTTTTCATATAAAAAATCAATTTTCTAGGTAAAATTTGGAATTTTAGTAGTGATCACAGATTTCGGCCCTTTTGGCTCTGGGACGTCTAGTTTACGAATAAATTGCAATTTTATGTTTTCATATAAAAAATCAATTTTCTAGGTAAAATTTGGAATTTTAGTAGTGATCACAGATTTCGGCCCTTTTGGCTCTGGGACGTCTAGTTTACGAATAAATTGCAATTTTATGTTTTCATATAAAAAATCAATTTTCTAGGTAAAATTTGGAATTTAAGTAGTGATCACAGATTTCGGCCCTTTTGGCTCTGGGACGTCTAGTTTACGAATAAATTGCAATTTTATGCTTTCATATAAAAAATCAATTTTCTATGTAAAATTTGGAATTTAAGTAGTGATCACAGATTTCGGCCCTTTTGGCTCTGGGACGTCTAGTTTACGAATAAATTGCAATTTTATGTTCTCATATAAAAAATCAATTTTCTAGGTAAAATTTGGAATTTAAGTAGTGATCACAGATTTCGGCCCTTTTGGCTCTGGGACGTCTAGTTTACGAATAAATTGCAATTTTATGTTTTCATATAAAAAATCTATTTTCTAGGTAAAATTTGGAATTTAAGTAGTGATCACAGATTTCGGCCCTTTTGGCTCTGGGACGTCTAGTTTACGAATAAATTGCAATTTTATGTTTTCATATAAAAAATCTATTTTCTAGGTAAAATTTGGAATTTAAGTAGTGATCACAGATTTCGGCCCTTTTGGCTCTGGGACGTCTAGTTTACGAATAAATTGCAATTTTATGTTTTCATATAAAAAATCTATTTTCTAGGTAAAATTTGGAATTTAAGTAGTGATCACAGATTTCGGCCCTTTTGGCTCTGGGACGTCTAGTTTACGAATAAATTGCAATTTTATGCTTTCATATAAAAAATCAATTTTCTATGTAAAATTTGGAATTTAAGTAGTGATCACAGATTTCGGCCCTTTTGGCTCTGGGACGTCTAGTTTACGAATAAATTGCAATTTTATGTTCTCATATAAAAAATCAATTTTCTAGGTAAAATTTGGAATTTAAGTAGTGATCACAGATTTCGGCCCTTTTGGCTCTGGGACGTCTAGTTTACGAATAAATTGCAATTTTATGTTTTCATATAAAAAATCTATTTTCTAGGTAAAATTTGGAATTTAAGTAGTGATCACAGATTTCGGCCCTTTTGGCTCTGGGACGTCTAGTTTACGAATAAATTGCAATTTTATGTTTTCATATAAAAAATCAATTTTCTAGGTAAAATTTGGAATTTTAGTAGTGATCACAGATTTCGGCCCTTTTGGCTCTGGGACGTCTAGTTTACGAATAAATTGCAATTTTATGTTTTCATATAAAAAATCAATTTTCTAGGTAAAATTTGGAATTTTTGTAGTGATCACAGATTTCGGCCCTTTTGGCTCTGGGACGTCTAGTTTACGAATAAATTGCAATTTTATGTTTTCATATAAAAAATCAATTTTCTAGGTAAAATTTGGAATTTTAGTAGTGATCACAGATTTCGGCCCTTTTGGCTCTGGGACGTCTAGTTTACGAATAAATTGCAATTTTATGTTTTCATATAAAAAATCAATTTTCTAGGTAAAATTTGGAATTTTAGTAGTGATCACAGATTTCGGCCCTTTTGGCTCTGGGACGTCTAGTTTACGAATAAATTGCAATTTTATGCTTTCATATAAAAAATCAATTTTCTAGGTAAAATTTGGAATTTAAGTAGTGATCACAGATTTCGGCCCTTTTGGCTCTGGGACGTCTAGTTTACGAATAAATTGCAATTTTATGTTTTCATATAAAAAATCAATTTTCTAGGTAAAATTTGGAATTTAAGTAGTGATCACAGATTTCGGCCCTTTTGGCTCTGGGACGTCTAGTTTACGAATAAATTGCAATTTTATGTTTTCATATAAAAAATCAATTTTCTAGGTAAAATTTGAAATTTTAGTAGTGATCACAGATTTCGGACCTTTTGGCTCTGGGACGTCTAGTTTACGAATAAATTGCAATTTTATGTTTTCATATAAAAAATCAATTTTCTAAGTAAAATTTGGAATTTAAGTAGTGATCACAGATGTCGGCCCTTTTGGCTCTGGGACGTCTAGTTTACGAATAAATTGCTATTTTATGTTTTCATATAAAAAATCCATTTTCTAGGTTAAATTTGGAATTTTAGTAGTGATCACAGATTTCGGCCCTTTTGACTCTGGGACGTCTAGCTTACGAATAAATTGCTATTTTATGTTTTCATATAAAAAATCCATTTTCTAGGTAAAATTTGGTTAGTAGTGATCACAGATTTCGGCCCTTTTGACTCTGGGACGTCTAGTTTACGAATAAATTGCTATTTTATGTTTTCATATAAAAAATCCATTTTCTAGGTAAAATTTGGAATTTTAGTAGTGATCACAGATTTCGGCCCTTTTGGCTCTGGGACGTCTTGTTTACGAATAAATTGCTATTTTATATTTTCATATAAAAAATCCATTTTCTAGGTAAAATTTGGAATTTTAGTAGTGATCACAGATTTCGGCCCTTTTGGCTCTGGGACGTCTAGTTTACGAATAAATTGCTATTTTATGTTTTCATATAAAAAATCAATTTTCTAGGTAAAATTAGGAATTTTAGTAGTGATCACAGATTTCGGCCCTATTGGCTCTGGGACGTCTAGTTTACGAATAAATTGCTATTTTATGTTTTCATATAAAAAATCAATTTTCTAGGTAAAATATGGAATTTTAGTAGTGATCACAGATGTGGGCCCTTTTGGCTCTGGGACGTCTTGTTTACGAATAAATTGCTATTTTATGTTTTCATAAAAAAAATCAATTTTCTAGGTAAAATTTGGAATTTTAGTAGTGATCACAGTTTTCGGCCCTTTTGGCTATTTTATGTTTTCATATAAAAAATCAATTTTCTAGGTAAAATTTGGAATTTTAGTAGTGATCACAGATTTCGGCCCTTTTGGCTCTGGGACGTCTAGTTTACGAATAAATTGCTATTTTATGTTTTCATATAAAAAATCAATTTTCTAGGTAAAATATGGAATTTTAGTAGTGATCACAGATGTGGGCCCTTTTGGCTCTGGGACGTCTTGTTTACGAATAAATTGCTATTTTATGTTTTCATAAAAAAAATCAATTTTCTAGGTAAAATTTGGAATTTTAGTAGTGATCACAGTTTTCGGCCCTTTTGGCTATTTTATGTTTTCATAAAAAAAATCAATTTTCTAGGTAAAATTTGGAATTTTAGTAGTGATCACAGTTTTCGGCCCTTTTGGCTATTTTATGTTTTCATATAAAAAATCAATTTTCTAGGTAAAATTTGGAATTTTAGTAGTGATCACAGTTTTCGGCCCTTTTGGCTATTTTATGTTTTCATATAAAAAATCAATTTTCTAGGTAAAATTTGGAATTTTAGTAGTGATCACAGTTTTCGGCCCTTTTGGCTATTTTATGTTTTCATAAAAAAAATCAATTTTCTAGGTAAAATTTGGAATTTT
This sequence comes from Pollenia griseotomentosa, assembly GCA_963931875.1. Taxonomy (NCBI): domain Eukaryota; kingdom Metazoa; phylum Arthropoda; class Insecta; order Diptera; family Polleniidae; genus Pollenia; species Pollenia griseotomentosa. Next base: position 47,070,992 of record OZ007561.1, on the reverse strand, counting down.
AGTAGTGATCACAGTTTTCGGCCCTTTTGGCTATTTTATGTTTTCATAAAAAAAATCAATTTTCTAGGTAAAATTTGGAATTTTAGTAGTGATCACAGTTTTCGGCCCTTTTGGCTATTTTATGTTTTCATATAAAAAATCAATTTTCTAGGTAAAATATGGAATTTTAGTAGTGATCACAGATGTGGGCCCTTTTGGCTCTGGGACGTCTTGTTTACGAATAAATTGCTATTTTATGTTTTCATAAAAAAAATCAATTTTCTAGGTAAAATTTGGAATTTTAGTAGTGATCACAGTTTTCGGCCCTTTTGGCTATTTTATGTTTTCATATAAAAAATCAATTTTCTAGGTAAAATTTGGAATTTTAGTAGTGATCACAGTTTTCGGCCCTTTTGGCTATTTTATGTTTTCATATAAAAAATCAATTTTCTAGGTAAAATTTGGAATTTTAGTAGTGATCACAGTTTTCGGCCCTTTTGGCTATTTTATGTTTTCATAAAAAAAATCAATTTTCTAGGTAAAATTTGGAATTTTAGTAGTGATCACAGTTTTCGGCCCTTTTGGCTATTTTATGTTTTCATAAAAAAAATCAATTTTCTAGGTAAAATTTGGAATTTTAGTAGTGATCACAGTTTTCGGCCCTTTTGGCTATTTTATGTTTTCATATAAAAAATCAATTTTCTAGGTAAAATATGGAATTTTAGTAGTGATCACAGATGTGGGCCCTTTTGGCTCTGGGACGTCTTGTTTACGAATAAATTGCTATTTTATGTTTTCATAAAAAAAATCAATTTTCTAGGTAAAATTTGGAATTTTAGTAGTGATCACAGTTTTCGGCCCTTTTGGCTATTTTATGTTTTCATAAAAAAAATCAATTTTCTAGGTAAAATTTGGAATTTTAGTAGTGATCACAGTTTTCGGCCCTTTTGGCTATTTTATGTTTTCATATAAAAAATCAATTTTCTAGGTAAAATTTGGAATTTTAGTAGTGATCACAGTTTTCGGCCCTTTTGGCTATTTTATGTTTTCATATAAAAAATCAATTTTCTAGGTAAAATTTGGAATTTTAGTAGTGATCACAGTTTTCGGCCCTTTTGGCTATTTTATGTTTTCATAAAAAAAATCAATTTTCTAGGTAAAATTTGGAATTTTAGTAGTGATCACAGTTTTCGGCCCTTTTGGCTATTTTATGTTTTCATATAAAAAATCAATTTTCTAGGTAAAATTAGGAATTTTAGTAGTGATCACAGATTTCGGCCCTATTGGCTCTGGGACGTCTAGTTTACGAATAAATTGCTATTTTATGTTTTCATATAAAAAATCAATTTTCTAGGTAAAATATGGAATTTTAGTAGTGATCACAGATGTGGGCCCTTTTGGCTCTGGGACGTCTTGTTTACGAATAAATTGCTATTTTATGTTTTCATAAAAAAAATCAATTTTCTAGGTAAAATTTGGAATTTTAGTAGTGATCACAGTTTTCGGCCCTTTTGGCTATTTTATGTTTTCATATAAAAAATCCATTTTCTAGGTAAAATTTGGAATTTTAGTAGTGATGACAGAATTCGGCCCTTTTGGTTCTGGAACGTCTAGTTTACGAATAAAATGCAATTTTATGTTTTCATATAAAAAATCAATTTTCTAGGTTGGAATTTTAGCAGTGATCACAGATTTCGGCCCTTTTGGCTCTAGGACGTCTAGTTTACGAATAAAATTTTTTAAGTAAAACATGGAATTTTGGTAGTGCTGGGGTGCTTTCGATATTTTTTACTATCGATATTAGTATCGACTGAATGTTTGTACTTGAGCAGGAAAACTTTAACTTGTTTTTTAGCAGGCTACAGTACGTCGTTTTTGTTACTTTATTGCGGACTTTTTCTCTAATGGTCGTTCATTGTTTTGCATTTTCATCGCAATTGCATTTGTATTTGCACTTTTTTTCTAGATTTTAGATTTTCTTGTTTTAAGAAACGAAATTGATTATGTACTTTAGAAAATAAACTTCTTTACGTATACAAAGCCTTAAACTAATGGTGTTTTCTTTTCCAACAATTTTTTTGGAAATTTTATTTTTTATATTTTATATAAAATGTGCGAAGTTGACATTTTCCTTTCTAAATATGTTGCAAAAATAAATGGCAAATTTGTTTCATTTCTTACCCCCAGTTAATATTAAGTGTGAGATAATACTCTTTTTTGATTCTGCGTAAAGTACTTTTTTATGCATGCAAGTATTTTTGTTATTAAATTTGTTCACCTATTTGCATACAATTTGTGTTAAACATACTGTGATTATAGGTTATATTGTGATAAATATACAAACTTTTTGTTGTTCGTTTGTTTTAAGGCCCAACTATAATAGGCTTAAGCTACTGTCAAAAATGAACAAAAAAAAAAAATTTTAAAAGCATAAAAAAAATTAAAAAAATATTTTATTCCGTTCAGAAAGTGCGCACCTTGTTTAAGCCAATGCCAGTTTGTTAAAATTAACCAAAAAGTTTTCTTAAGTTCAATATGGTTCGCAACATATGAATCAAGTTTTTGCTTTTATTTAATAATGTTTTTTCCCAATCTTTTTACAGCAGCTGACTTTAAGTATTGAAAATCAGTGTTGTTAACGCTTATTCGAATTTAAAGAAAAATTTTGAAAATCGCTACAACCGTAGGGAATATCGCTTATTTGTGTAAACTTTGCATTCAATATTATTTTGTTCCATTGTAATATAGAAAAATTTAACACTTTGTAAAGGTGCGGGTAACCTGATAAATATATTGCACATTATTATTTTTTAGAATAGAAAACACCATAAGACTTGCGCAACGTCTTTTACATAGATTTAAAAAAAAAACTACAGACTATAGGCCTACTAAAGACTAAAGACGCCAACAATAAAACATATTTGTGTATATGAAAATACACACAATCATGACGTCGGCCGAAATTCGTCATATGCGACGACTTTGCAATAGATTTATTTCTATTTCATACGCCGGCGAACGACAAACAAATCAGTACCAGGTGACCATGTTTGATTAAAGTTTTCAAGTATTTTAGTATATAAAGTTAGTTTTTTACTTTAATAAATGTTTGTTATTATTTTATCGCATTTAAAATAATAGATAACTACAAGAATAGTTTTTAATTGTGTTTTTGTTAATGTTTGTGTTTTTTAAGTAAATTTTTTTTATATGGGCACACTATTTCTCTATCTTGGCACAAACAGCAAACAACTTTCTCAATTAGTAAAGCTGTTAGTTATTCTTCGTTATTGTGTTTCATTCGACGAATTTACTCAGCGAGTTTTTACTAAAAAATTCGTCGTGTAGGGCGAGATTCGTCGTTCGTCCCAGTTGTGTTCCTAGCATTATGCTAAGCCTTTAACAAAGTCTTATTAAAAGACTTATAAAATGTGTTAAACTCAGACCTACACCTTGTATTATATCTATACAAAGACTTGTAACAAGTGCTATGCCAAGTCTTGTACTTTATTGCAAGGATTTTTAGCACGTTAAATAATAATAATATATCGAATAGAACTGTTTCTATTAAAGGCGAAAGTTAATTATGTATACATAAAATTCCATTACTAGCAAAAATTAAATTTTTCTGTATTTATTTTCCCCAAAAATTTAAACTCAAATACTATTGTTCTCTGTCCTTAGTTTCATATATCCCACCATATGTACTTAATATAGTTTTATTAACTTTATTACAATAATAAAATCTAATTTCCCCAGAGTTAAACACTTTACTAGAGTCATTTAAATTTAGATTCTATTATTTTCTTTCCATTTCATTTTTAGGGCAAACTAAGCAAAATACGCCTTGTGAATTATGAAGAAAATTATGTTGTCAATAAAATTTTAATTATAATTAACCCCATGTAAAGGTTTCTATTGACACATTCAGGCCACAATTAAAACAAAATGAGCACGTGTGGTTTTAAAAATATTTATTTATAAGCACAGATGTTTCCAAGAAAACTGTAACATATTGTTAAGTTAAACTGAGAATAACTCTCAGGAAAAGTTTGTTGCTGTAAAGAAGGGGAATTAAGTGAAAAAAAGTTATTTAGAAGTGAATATTTTTTTGGCAATTGAAATTTAAAATTGTCTTGCAATAAATCTTTTATAAGAAAAAAAAATCAATTAATTTTATTACTGTCCTTCATTACCCGTCCCCTCCCCTTGGAGGTATATAGGGTGACACTCTAAGGAAAGTTTACTTTTTGTTGTTAAATCCTTTGGGGGAAATAGGAAAAGGAAAGTTTACTTTTTGTTGTTAAATCCTTTGGGGGAAATAAGATGCAGTCAGTACCTGGAACTGGCAGAGTTCAAAATTCATAGATCTCTTAAGGTCGGCGCTAACCAGAGATTCTATCTGTTACCACGGGAGTCAGCAGCCCCTTAGAATTCGGTTCCAGTCTCACTATTTTTTTAAGGATCCTTCGATAAGCAAAGTTGCGGGAGAGATCTTAAAAAGTCCTTGAACTTCGGCACTTTTCAATCTTTTTAGACGCTATTGCTATTCAACAAACACTGCTTGTTGTAAAACTGCAGCGAAGGTTGTATAACTTCAGCTCCTTAACGAGGGCCAAGGTATAATTCTCCAAAATTACTCCAATTAATAACTGTGTGTTAGTTGCGCTTACAAATGCGCGGTTCTTACGTTCGTCTGAAGCATCATTATCTTTCTTAACAATCAGGTGGAGGGTAACTTCGCACTGGTTATTACAATTTCTGACTAGTTCGAAACGATGGCAGATTTGTATCAATAAACAAATGGAAATTTAAATAAAAAGTTTGTGTTCGTATAAAAGAGTTGCGGCATTTTTTTTAATACATAGTACAAGTTGTTCGAACTCGTAAATTATTTCTTTCCAATCGTAATACGCGGTAATACAGCCACAAAATAAAAACTGTAGCAATTTCTTCTTTTTTCTAGCAGCTTTTGCCATTCACAGCATGTCGTTTCATTATTCTCTCATTACATTTCATGTTTAAGTAGATGTCTCTATCGTTATTCGTACAGGGTTGATAACACTTCAGTTTTGAGTTTTAATCCTATAGATACATTAAAGTTGCACGAGTGCCCCTTCAGAATCCTTAACTCTTGATAAAAGTTAAGAAAATCGTTTATATTGCCTAAAACTAAACTACAACTGATGTTTATTTTTATTGTGCAATACTAATCTAAACCCACCCTCTGGTTTAACGAAAAATCAGCCCTATTCTGTTTAAGTAGACAATTTGCTTTTATAGAAAAGAGAAAACTTTTCTTTTATTATGTTCTTTTTTCTTAACATAATTTAATATTTTTAATTTTTTTATTTTAACATTTAATTATTTTTTCTTATTCGTCTATTGTTGGTCTCAACAAAATCTTCCTTAATAGGGCGTAATATTTGTGTGCGTGTTTCTGTGAATTGTTGTTTGTGTTTTAAGATAATGTTTATTTGAAGTATCTACTTTAGTTGCACATATAATCGCACATAAATATGTATGTATGTACTGGTACATACAATCAAAATGATGTTTGAAAAAAAAATGTGAGATAGAATTCTAGTCAATCATTTTGTTGGCAAAAAGTTTAAGTAGAAAGGAAAAGTTAGAAGAAATAAAATTTTTAGTCGATTCAAAATTGCCCTAATTTTCCAGATGAATTTTATTATTTTTTTTTTTTTTTTTTTTTTGTTCTGTGTTAAACTCTTAATCATAATTTCCTAAAGTTTTACAAAAGAAAAACGAAATAAAATACATTTGTAGCCAAAAAATGTATTATCCAGCTGATCCTATTTTGTCGATTCCACGACTCAAAGCACTGTAGTCGTATGATAACCGATTTTTTTTTTTTTTGTCTACAATTGAAGATGATAAAATGGGCGATATGCGGTTTTAAAAAGACGGCGCCACGAGCCCCACAACATGACCGGTTTTGGGTTTTCCAAAGCAAATTTAAACGAAACCTTGTTAATTAATTTTTTGAATCCCAAGAAAAACTTTGACAAGTTTTTTATGTTTTGGCGACCTTTTTGAAGGTCTTTATCAAATCCGTGTCTACCCGGATATTCCTTTAACGTTGGACCATTTAAAAACCAAGACAAGTCAAGACATACCGGCCGAAAAGTGGTCGAAAAGTATCTCAAAAGGATCAATTAACTGAAGTTGGGTAGCCAGCAGCGAAATCAGGCTACGCCGCTTATGTTTAAATAAAAATAAAAAAATTTAGTTTATTTTAACATGAGCGGCGTTGCCTGATTTCGCTGCTGGCAGCTAAACTGATGTTGAGTTTTTATAATTTTGGCGATTTCTTCTCTCATTTTTTTTGCAATTTTTAACTTAAATATTGTAGTTATTTTTGTGTAAATAAAATTAAGTTTTTAGAACAAAAAATTTTAACACAACTAAAAGAATTGACTTTTTATGATTCTTGGCGATTTTCTTGAATCCGGTTTGGCGATGGAGCTCAAAAAAAATCTAACAACACTGGATGCAATAATTTTTGCAAATGGCAGTTAATGTCAGTTCTGCTTTAACATTTGTGAAGAAAACAGATGCAATATACACGTCAATAAGAAATAGAGCGCTATTCTTTTCAAGAACGTGGAATAATTGTTTTCAAGGCGAATTCACACCAGGTGACCTTAGCTTGCTACGTAAGCCACAGTTGATAACTAACCATATGTCAAAATGGTTTACGGTTCTGGTGGTTCAGGGGAATATTTCATAATATTTCTATAATTTCATTAAGAATTATGAAATTTAAAACGTTTTTAAATTATTACACTTCAAAACACACAATTTAAAATTAAAAACAAAATAAAATGTTTGTTTGCATTGTTTACTACAGTGTTATATTATTTTGACATAACGTTAAAGTATTTTACAGAGTTGTATTCGTTTTCAAAATAAGACCGCCTTGTATGAATTCGTCTTGATATCTTTTGATTTTTTGAGGACTGCATTTAGTTTTGGGGACTTGCACTGTCCGGCAAGAGCGGCCTATTTAGCCGTTCTAGACTTCTTTTTGGGGGATTTCTTGAAGTCACGAGTCTATTCTAACTAGTTTTTGACTTTGGAAGTCCTCTAAGAGAATATCAGTCAGGAATGCATGAGCCTTTTACCGGAAGTTCTGGGAAGAGTGTTGTCAAATTGGAGTTCATATATTTTTTTACTTTTTATTGAAAGAAATCTAGACATCGAATGAACACAAGCCAGGAGCAACACAAAAGGTTTTAATTGATTAAAAAAAAATTTACAGTCAAAAAACATCGGGTGATAACTTCTGGGCCACCTTGTATATCGAGCCCTTACCGCGAAAATAACGTAAGCGCCAAAAATCAAATTTTACAGGAGAGGGTTTTTTATTTTATTTTATATAAATTTTGTATGAAATTTGTCGCTTACGATAAAATTGTCCTTGCCATAAAATCGTAACGGTACCTTTTCTGACCATGAGATTTTAGGAGATTATGCAAGTGTTGCCAATAAAGTCATTTATAAAAAAACATTATTTTCGCGGTTAGGGCTCGATATGAAATCCTTCCTTCGGAACATTTTCTGTCAAACAAATTTTTGAAATGTCTCTTATTTAGTTATAATTCTAGTTTATCTTCCCAAAAAATGGTAGCAAGTATTAAAATGAAGACGACCATAAAAATAAGACCGCATTTACCATACCGAGTAATTGTGTGTATGGTCATAAAAATGTTTTAATCTAAATCCGTATTAAGATGAAAAAGGAAGACAAGTAAAAGAAAACCCCAAATAAAACCTCAAAAAAAAAAAAAGATGAATGGAAAATATGAATGAAAAAACTAAGAAAACTATGTTCCATATTAAATATTAAATCTTTGGAGGGAAACACAAAATTTAATATTTGAAATACACAAAAAAAATCCTAAATTAAAAAAAAGCAAAATAAAAAGTGGTTAGAATACGGTTTAAGGCAAAAAGATTTTAAATTGTTTTTTAAAATCAGCTAAAATAAAAATCAAAACTTTTATAAGCTGCGACTGAAAATTATTGCACAGAAAGAACATTAATTACGATTAAATAATCTATTTCCTCTTCCAGCTTCCTACAACATTTTCCTTCTTCATATTCCTCATTTTTTTAACACTACATCTTTAAGTACCAAATGCCTAATTAAACTGTTAAGAAAAGCCGCTTCAAAAATCACATCCCCACAAGCAAATCAATTTTCTTGTTCAAATCTTTTGATTTTTTTTCTTTTAACTCAAAGCTTTCTCAACTATTGCAACAAACCCTACATAAAAGACACTTCATAATCAACTATTGGAAATGTAATAACAGCCAACGAGCGACTACAGCAGAGCCACCTCGTCTTCTTCTTTTTTTCTGATTTCCTTAGTAAAAACCTAAAGCGGAAAACATAAACTCGTAATCTAATTGCCATTGGAAATAACTCGAAATATTTACAGGATGACATTCAAAAAGGTGTTAAAGCAGTCAAAAAAAAAAAAAAAAAAAAAAAAAAAAAAAAAAGTTTACAGACAATATTTTTCTCTTACATGCAAGTTGAAGATGTAACTAAAGGCCGTTTTACACTTTAAAACAAGTCTTAAGTATTTTTAGGAAAATGCTTCCCTGAAATAGCTATTGTTTAAAAAATTTTCGAAAATCAATAACAACTTATCATGTCAGGGTTGTATTTTTCTCAAAATACTTGAGACTTGTATTATAGTGTGAAACTGCCTTAAGCAAGAAACAGGAAGTTTAAAATCTTTTTATGGTGGAGAAAAAGGATAAAAGAAAGTAAATTAAATACTTGGTTAATCATAATAAAGGGTGTTTTTTTGAAGCGGAGAATTGAAAATTGACAGCACTGTTTTATGTGGCAGCTAAATTGAAAGCTTTCGTTTATTTTGAGGTTAGGTTAGACCGATTTTTCACACGCTAAGTATACTTTGACAAGGGGTCTTCAAATTTCCTTCAAACCTTTTTTTCACTTCTACAAGCGCAAATTTTACTTTGACAAATTTTGTATTTTGTTGTGTTTTTCGTTGTTTTAAGTCAAATTAAACATGCAACCAAATACAACTATGTATAAACAAAACACGAAAAACAAAGCCACTTTTCGAGTTTGTTTAATCTAGTACAAAAATATGTTCTGCGTTCAGAACTTCTCAACTCCAATCATATTTCCCTTCTGAATCACAAGCTCACAACTTTGCATGTGAGAACTGCAATAAAATGCTTTAAGTCTTGTGTATAGAATTGGAATAAATAAATAAAATAAAAATAAAAAATAAATAAAGAAAGGACTCTTAGTTAAGAAATTCTCAATGTCAGAGCAATGATTGCAAAATGCTTAAATTTTTTGTGAAAATAATTTGACATTTTCATTCGTTCAGTGATGCAATATATTTTGGCTTGAAAGTCTATGCTAATTCTTAAATCAGTCTCGAAATATGTATTATAAAATCCGGAAAAACTTACTGTGTGGTGCATTTTACAGGGCGCTGAAATCGTCGCAAATATCAATGGTCAGAACGTTACAGTCAACGGTAAGCAGTAAAGAGATATGCCAACTATTGTTTTCGTTCCTCAATTGGAAGACATTGCACACATGTGGTTTCCGCAGAATGAAGTAACATGTCGGAAAGCGCATGATACTATATATTGTTATTAGTTATTCTATATTTTTCTTTTTTGTTTTGTTGGTAAAGCTTCTCGAATTACCAGTTTAAGAACAAAAAAGTACCAAAAAGCCCCTTTTACAGATTCTCATTCACTTAGGACATTGCATGCTTAATTTTATGTTTCTAGGTCCAATACTAATGACAAGGGCAAGTTTAAATTGGCACAAAATGGCAAAAGTGGCAAAAATAAACATGTTATTATTAAGAAACATTTATTTAATTAAGTTTTTTATTAAGTTGTGTAGTACAATAGCATGTTTCTTAAAATTTTCAAAAATAAATAAATTCCTGTTATCGCATAAAACAGTTTAAAAAATGGAAAACACTCTTTCAACATTGCAAGATGTAACTGGAGAATATTTGAAAGCTAATAGTTCAGATGAAGAAAGGTTGTCCATAAATTCATCCGTCTCACTTTCATTAAAATATGAGCAGTCCACTTGCAAACACCGCTAAGTTAAAAAAAAAATCTGAGAAAATCGTATACAATTTCAATTTCAGTTTTTAAAATTGAAATGCCAAGCCATATAGAGAGTTTTGCAGGAGTATTGAATAATTAACCAGAAATTGCCGTGTAATCCGGTATTACGATCTAAAACTTTTTTTAAACTTTTCAACAAAATCTTTTTTGCTGACATCTTTAAAATTTAGCGCTGTCAATTAAGTCTAAGCTTTCATTTATATAAAGCTCTTTTGTTTGTAATTTCAAGAGACTTGAGCAGATGCAATGAAAGTGCTCTTTTATGTACGCTTAGTCACTTTTTACGTCCGATTTTTGCAACATTCTTTTAGCATTTCGAATAGATTCTGCCTCATATTCGCTAAGCTTATTTAAAAATTTCTTCTAGGTTGCAAAAAAAGGCATTTTTTGGCAAGCTGAACCAGAATTGGCTTTTTCACGAAAAAATTGAAGAAATGGCAAAAAGTGGCATATGCCATTAAAAGCTTGCCCTACTAATGACAATTAAAAAAACTACCCATAAAAAACGAAAACGTGCCAAATAGATCCCTTTAAAGATTCTCAATCACTCAGGACCTTGCATTTTTCATTTTATGTTTTAAGTCCAATACTAGCGGAAATTCACAAAGTACCAGTTAAAGACCAAAAAAGTACCTAAAAGTTCCCCCATAGAGTCTTATTAATCAGGATATTGCATGTTAAATTTTATGTTTCTAGGTCCAATATTAACGGCAATTTAAAATAGTACCAGTTGTAGAACCAAAATGCTAAAGAAAAAAATGTTCCGTATTTCGCCTTTTTGGTACTTTTTTCTTCCCATTGAAGTATTAAGGATTTCAATATTGTAGTGGGAGCCCATTTAATACGTATAAGCCAAAGAATGGAGAAAAATAATTTGTAAAAATAGTACCACCAATACTTACGAATTTTACTTCTCTTCTTAAACGTTCGCATTTCTAAAAAGTACCGAATTTGTCTTTGTATTTTTTAGAAAACTTCGAACTTGATGAAATGTTCATTTTTACGTTTATTGGTTTAAAAGATGGACGGGGTGAAAAAAGTAGCAAAATTTAGGTTTTACCTGTTTACTCCCTAAACGGGCCGAATTTCAAAAAAGTACCAGACACCTGTCCGCTTATTTTTCTAAAGAACAACGATACAAGTATTACACTTTTTCAGTCTCTTTGAGTTTTGTAGATAAGAGTGAGCTTAGAATAGGAGGTTTAGCGCCCATGGACCCTATCCTAAGCACTTTAGTGGAACCTTATATGGCCTGTTAAGAGGTTCCATTCCTCATTTTGTTGAAGAGATTTTTAGAATCGGACCGGCAGTTTCGGAGATTGCCTCTTACAAAGGCTGACTTCCAAAACGTACTAATACAAAGTTCGTACACAATTTTACTACTGTATTTTAGCAATGTACATGTACAAAGTACCGAAACAATGCAACTATGTGTTTTGTTTATTAAAACGTTTTGAAATGTAAGTGATGCAATGCATAATACTTTTAAAATAAATCTGTATTGCTTGCAAATTAAACGTTAAATGTCACAAAGCATCAACTTTAAAACCGATGCTCTGATTGCTTTTTTGATACGTTACTAATACTTAGCAGTGACGTTTTGGAAGGGTTTGCATTGTATATATATTGTACTGCGGCGTTATGAAACATTATACTTTATTCTAATACAAAGCAATTGACGTTTTGGAAGTCAGCCAAACATACAAACTTTTCAGTTTTATAGTATTAGTTTAGATAAGTTTAACAATATTCAATCGCTAATATCGCGAATATGAGCGCCAACTTCAAAAAATGACCAGCACCATTGATTTCAGATAACTCAAATTAGTTTTTAGCTTATTCTAATGTCCTGCCAGTGCTACACGAAAATTCTCACCATCAGGATTCTTTTTACATATGGTATAAACCAGAAACGATCGAGCATTTGAATCGAATATTCGATGCTTTTTTGCAAAAAAAAAAACCAGACTGATTTATTGCGAAGCGTATGTAAAAGTTAGATCTCTAAGTTCCCCATGCATGCGCTAGCTGCGGCGGTCTCATGCACTAAAGCATATTTAAACATTAATGCCAAAATCATATTAATAAAGCCAATTGAATGAATATCAAACACGACCTTGCTTATTTCATTACAATTTATAGTTTTCTGCCTCTAAAAAAACACCCGATACCAGTGTATCAAAAGGGATTTGTTAAAAGGATCAACAATGTAGAAGGGCTCAACGATTTTTGGTTTATTTTTTAACGATTTTTTGGAGAGAAAAACAAACAATTTTTTTATATATAGATTTTTAAATAAAAAATCAATCATTGTGCAAAAATGTTAAGGGGATTTTTGAAAAGTGATAGTTTTGTTCAAAGACCTTATTACAGAGAACACTTCATCGATTTTTATTTGTATACCCTTCACCACTAGGGGTAAATGAGGGTATACCAATTTTGTTATTCTGTGAAAAAGTGTTTTAAAATATTTATCTAGGACTCCATATTGTATATATATTCTGGCTCCTTAAGCAATTCTAAGCCAATTTAGCCATGTTCGTCTGTTGAAAACAAGCTCACTTTCGAAAGTTTCAACAGAAAAGATGAATTTTGGTGCCAAATAATTTTCAGTTCCCCTAAGCCGTTTGTGATTGAAATCCAGCACAATCGGTTGAGTTGAAAAAGAGTTATGAAGCCAAATATGGAACAACCTTCCTAACAAAATTAATTTTTTTTGTTACAAAAAACAAACATGAATTGGTGACGGAATACACCGGTTCTCACTATATTTCGCACAAAATCGTTTTTTATATCTGAAAATCGTACTACTTAATTTTGTGAACATCGGTTCATTTACTATAAGCTACTCTCGGGAAAGACTTAAGTACGCCTTAAATCGTAATGAAAAATGATATTGTAGTAATATTTTATCTGTCATAGTTTTATAGAACTAATTTAAAATTTCGTAAGGATTGGTGCATGTTAAACCATTGACCACATACAAACCGTATTTTTCAAATAGAATTTATTATGCCCAAAGCCGCAACGAATTATAATACTGTGAGGTCGGCTTATATCAATATTGGTCTAGAAAAAAATCGATCCAATATAAAGCCTACTCCTGAAATATCGGTAAATATCGAAATATCAAAAGTTTGGTACAGCCGAATATAGCAAGCTCTATTATTTGTCTCAACTTGTTTATACTATATTTAGACCTGTAAGTTTTGTTTAAGATTTTTTACTTTAACAGAATAAAAAAATTGCGTTTATACAACATGAACGCCCCTAATAACCCAAACACTTTGTAATCCAATGCATACTTTAACTGTCAAATCATCAACTAGCGGAATAAAATTATTTCTAAAAAAAACACAAAAAAAAACCTTAATAATTCGATTTAGCAAAGCTTTAATAAGACAAGAACAATTAGATAAAATGTAGTAAAAAAGCTTTAAACAAATATTTTAATTTAAAAAAGTTTAAGGCAAAATTGCAAAAAAAAACAACCCAATTACAGCAAACCCTCCTGTTTTAATATCGAACTCATATCGAATTGTAGCAAAACAATCAGATAAGAAGTGGCAGCGCTTACGGTCTGAAAATAAATAAAAATGAAAGAATTTTCGTCAGTTCATTTTAAATATCTAAACATCTTTAAACCAATGAACCAAAAAAGAAAACAAATCAAAAAAAAAAAAAAACAAAGAAAAAGAAAAAAACACATACCGAAAATATAAATGTGTAATCCAAAGTGAACATGCCAATGCCATTAAACTGAAAATATCCTTCCCAGTGTAAAAACTGCAATGTAAACGATTTCATTTTATTATAATAGACATCATTGCCCAACATAAAGGCCGGCTTCTTTTGCATTATCTCATGGACAATCATTGCCGATTGCTTCGAATACCCGTTGGCATTACAGCACAAACGTAAAACTAAATATGCCACCAGCATTGTCGTCAAACTCCAGAGAAGATACAGAAATACCATGTAATCTAGAAGACGATGTCTGCCGCCAACTACAAAAAATACTTTCGTCTGCAGAAAAATCCCAAAAATTGTGATGATAAAACAAACGGTCATGTAGGGCACACACTGCGGTCCATATTCGGCATTGGTGAGTACACTGAGCGAGAGTATTTTGTCGTGCAGTTTGAAGAGATCGGGTAAATTGGTTTCAGAGGTGGGACTAAAGTTGGTTAAGATAAAAATGCATTAATGAGTGAAAAGATTTTTTTTTGATTTTAAATGATTTTTAGTAAAACAGCATTTAAAAATGCAAAGATTTTTAGTAAATACACCTAACTAAAAAACATATTTCAGTGTGCTCACCGCCAACAAAACTATTTTTAGCGAAAATTTTTTAATATATTTAGGTTAATTTGACCATCAATAAGTCCTAACCATATTATGGTTGCCTCCGAACATGTTATGGTTTAAATAATAGCATGTTGTACATCGAAAAGAGGAAAACACTTTTGTTAATTTAAAACCAAACGCTTATTAGTGGCAAACAAAATATTGTCATATTTAACCATAACAAATTTAGAGGCACACAAATTATAATTGTGGCTTCTCGATGGAGGTCTAATTGAACCATAATATGATATCCGGTGACAAAAGTATGGTTTAATTAACCATAATATGATTAAAAATTTTCCTTAAAATTAGTTTTGTTTGCGGTGACGGACAACCGGATTTGAACTTCGCTCTACATAAGGACCCAGAATATATGTAATTCATAGGGTGTAGGATCAATATTATAGAAATTACAAACGGAATGACAAAGTAATATATACCCTTTTACCTTCGGTGAAGGGTATAAAAAGAGTAATTTTGGGGTTTCAGTATTTTGATTATAACTCAGCCATTTTTTAACCGATTTGACAAATTTATATACCGACGTGTTTAAGCAGAAATTTACCATTTACTTGGGTTAAAAAACTTGGACTCAGAAAGATCTATGGTTCCCGAAAGTGGGTGTTTTAAAAAAAAAAATTTAATTTTGGTCATAACTTTTTCTACTAAAGTTTTCCGATCTTTTGATATATAAGGGGTAACCGTAGGTCACATGACAGTCCAAAAATTCAGTTTTTATACAATTTTTGATATTTTTTGTACGGGAGGTACCACGCCCACTTCTCCAATCTCGCCCACATTTTGAGGGATGCTGTGTACACATAATCTTAATGTATGTTTGGCTCCAGATATGCAGAAAAAAGTAATAAAAATACAACAACAAGGGATTTTTGGAAAAAATTAGTTTTTTGCTCATATCTCAGCCATTTTTGGACCAATCTGGCTGAATTTCAATAGCAAATTTATAGTAAGAATACCTAACAGAAATATACACCGACCAAGCCTCCATCATATCTGGGGGCTTCGGAAAACCCATTTCAACAGACAGACAGACGAACGGACGGATAGACGGACAACCGGATTTTAACTTCGCTCTACAAAAGGACCCACAATATATCGTTACCTAAAACGCAAAAGGCCCTAACTAACAAAAAATAAAAAATCGGCTTTTTTATGAAATCTGATGAATTGCATCAACACTAATGTCCACAATAAATTTTGGAGTCTTTCAACCAAAATTAGCGCTTTTATTAATAAAAAACAAACAGCCCTATTTACAAAAGATTATATGGATACACGCTAAAACACCTTACTAACAGTTTGCATAATATGCAACATTGTCAATTGTCAAAACAACTGGTAGGTTTTACAAGAAAAATAGAAGGAAAATAAATTATAAGCAGTTTTAGGCAATTTATCAATTAACATTTTGAATAGTAATTTGCTTCTCCTGTAAAATTTTCAAAATGTTAGAAAGGGCGTTTTGCGTTTTAGGTAACGATATGTACTTTATAAAGTTTTTTTAGTCAAAACTTTTTGAAAAAATAAATTAATAAAAAATCACCTTTTTGTACAAACTGCAATTTATAATTGACTTTAAAGCAATGTTGGAAAATAAACAGAACATTATTTAGCGTTCGGCTCACACACCCAGGAGCGATATCAATTTTTTTTTCTGATTGTGTAGACGAACACAACCCTTAATACCGTTCGTAACTATTTTCAAGAAAGAGCCGAACATTATATAATGTTCTGTGAAGAAAGAGCCGAACATTATATAATGTTTGTCATAAAACAGAACAATTGTAGTGATTCTGTAGACAAACATTATATTTTAGTGTTCTATAATGTTTCTTTTTTAACATTGATAAAGAAATGAAACAAACCAAAAAAATTTAAGCAACGACCGCAGCAGGAAGAGCTTGTGTGTGTATTCTATATATGTTTTGTTTGCGTTAAATGATTTTGCTGACTTTTTGTGTTTTTTCGTATGAGAATTTTGTTTTTGTAAAAAATGTTTGGTTTTTATAGCAGCCAAAAGGGCGCTACGCACAACAGAAACGAACACAATGAAGTTTGTGTTTAAAAAAAACCCCAGCGGAATTGAATATTTTTGTTGAATTGGATAAGAACAGTATTATTTTTGTGTTCGAAAGATTTAAAGCAGGTAAACGTTATTTTTTTAATGATTTTCTACACAAACACTATAAGCGTTTGTGATTTCAACAAATATACCGAAACGACTTTTTGTAAAAAAAGTAAATTTGAGTGGACAAAAGCGACGTTGACTTAAAAAAGTAGCTTTAAGAGAAAAAGTGAATTTTACTAAGCAGTGAACGTTTAGTTAAATGGTAAGGTTATTAACAAATGGCAGTCAGTACTCATCTGACACACTTGGACATAATAATCCATTGTGCTACCATGGAGTTCCACTAAAAGGGACATTTACCGTAGAACCAACCTGAAGTTAAACATGTGCTCCAGTTTAAACCATCCGCCAAAGGTGGCGGATCCAATTTTGGCCAGTCGCCCTCTCACCAGTATTTTCAACATCATGTGGCAGTAATCATAGCGCCTGGTTCCCAGCTTTGCATGCCTACCTATAAGAAATTGTCCTGTAACAACAAATACCAAAAGTTATAAGTCCCTTTTGGCCATCAGTAGTATAGCCACAATTGCATGACAATCCATCTGTCATTACCAATATTGATAGATGATCGCCGAAGTTTGAATTTGAAAGAAAGCAGAGGCACCCTAAAGCGTTCCAAGTCCAGTTGAACCCGTGAGGTTGTGCCAATTCTAGCAAACTCATTCACCCTAATGTTCCCCAGAATATACCTGTGCCCTGATACCCATATGATCATGATATTAAATTGCTTAGCCATATAATTTTTAGAGATGGGCGTCAGTCAAGAGCTATTCTCTGTTCAGTAAAAAAAGAAACTTTAAACGAAAAAGTGGCTTTACGTGAAAAAATTTACTTCTAACGAAAAATTTACTTCAAGTGAAAAAAACGACTTTGTTGAAACAAGTGAACTATAGCGAAAAAGGGAGGTAAACTAAAAAAAGAGAACAATTTTTCGTTCAACAGGGAATTTAACTGAAAAAAGTGACTTTAAAAAAATAAAATTTTTAGCGAAAAAGTTTTAGTAAAAAAGTGACTTTAACGAAAAACTTAATTTGAGTAAAAAGAAGCAACTTCACTTGCAAAAACAAATTTTAATGAAAAAAGTTACTTTTAGTGGAAAGAGTAAATTTGAGTGAAAAAGTGAATTTTAGTGTTAAAAATGGTGGCAAATTTGACTTTAGTTTAATGTTGGCCAAAGAAAAGTGACTTTTATTGTAAAATAACACAGTGCGACAAAAAAATACCTGGTTGCGATACCCTTTTTCTAGTAGGTATTGTCGACAGTTTCTTCTTGCCAAATCTGCTAAGAAATTAAAATTCGGTTGACATTTTACAAAGTTACTTGCATATAAGTGCAAAAGATACGAAAAACCGTATTCTTACCCGTAACTCGAGATTTTGGAGGTGTTTCGCAAATTTCAATCACAGAGTCCTGCACCCATGTTCTGTAACTTTAGTGAGAACTTCTCGCATCGAAGAGATATGGAAAAAAATATTCCATCGTTTTTCGCAAAGTGAGAAAGAAGTGCGTCTGTAACTCATGTCGAAAACAATCAAAAGAGATTACGTCGTTACGTTATAAATGTCATAACATTGCACTCTCTTCTCTGGAAAAATATCTTAAGGAACTTGATGCAACTCCACAATCAGACTACTCATTATGGCGTGCAGCTAGAAATCTCAAAAGGCCAGTTGTCTCTAATAAGCCATTAACTTGAATGGAAGTTGGGCAAGAAATGATGTTGAAAAAGGAAATCTGTTTGTTAATCATTTAAAAAACGTATTTACCCCAAACATATCACACGATATGGCGGTCGAGTTACCACCTGTTGCTGCTAGAGCAGCTGTTCCCCTAAGATTTGAGATAAGAGAAATCGAAAAGGCTATTTGTGATTTAAACCCCAAGAAGGATCCTGGTTTTGATAAGATCAGCAACAAAATGCTTTTGGAGCTACCCAGCATAGCAAGGAGAATTATTCTTTTAATTTTTAATGCTATTTTACGTCTGGAATATTATCCTCAAAAGTGGAAGGTTTCCTTAGTCATCATGATACCTAAACCAGGAAAGGATCACACAAAAGTTGAGTCATATAGGCCTATAAGCTTACTTTCAAATATATCAAAGCTGTTTGAGAAGCTGTTAGCGTCAAAATTAACCCCAATTCTAAATGAAAACAGATGTATTCCTAACCACCAATTCGGCTTTAGAAGAGAACACAGCACAATTGAGCAAACCCATCGTATAGTAAACGCAATAAGAAAAGCCTTTGAAGAAAGAAAATATTGTTCCGCTCTCTTCATCGATGTTTCTCAAGCTTTTGAAAAAGTCTGGCACGAAGGCTTATTACATAAATTGAAGCTAAACTTACCAGTAGACACACACAAGCTGTTAGAAAGCTACTTAGTCGGTCGAAAGTTTATTATTAAAAAAGGTGATTATTTAAGCTCTCCTCAGCCAATTGAAGCTGGAGTCCCTCAGGGAGGCATCCTGGGCCCAATTTTATACTTAATATATACCTCGGATATGCCAACAAACAACTACACCTTCAACATTTGCTGATGACTAAGCGTGCACGAAAACAGTCAAGAAGCATCTCGATACCTACAGGATCATATATTTCAACTCGAACTGTTGCTAAAGCAATGGAGGATAAAGGTCAATGAGCAACAATGCGTACATATAACATTTACCTTGCGTCGGGAAACATGCCCTCCTATTAAAATCAATAATCATTTAGTGCCTCAACTTTCGCATGTAAAATACCTCGGTATTCATCTAGATCGCCGTTTAACGTGGAAAAGCCATATAGAGGCAAAATTATCTCAAATGAAACTAAAAGCCATCCAAATTCATTGGCTTATTGGAAGAAACTCTGTCCTTACTCTCGACTGCAAACTTTTACTTTACAACTCCATCTTAAAGCCAATCTGGTACTACGGTATTCATCATGGGGCATTGCCTCGGCCTCTAATATCGAAAAAATTCTTCAAAGGCGCCAAAATAAACTTCTTCGAATAATCACAGCTGCCCCTTGGTATGTTAAAAACTCAAATATTCACAAGGACTATGATTACAAAATATGCAGTAAAATATTTAAAAAGGCTTGAACAACACAAAATCCACTAGCTCGAAATATTTTTAACCATGGCGGCCACACTCGCTTAAGAAGAAGAGACACTGCAGCACTTACCCAATTAGATGAGCGATAAACACCTATACATATATGTGAACCGAACCCGTGATGAAGATAATTTTTGTCTGGCACTGGCAGGACATAAATAATGTATTAGGATAAGATTTGATTAATTATTGTTAGTTCATATTTAATATATGAAGATTCAATAAAAAATAATGAGAAAAAAAAAATAACATTGCACTCGAAGCCGATGTGGCATTGCTGACGTTGAGAACGGCAGTCACACATATCGTTGACGGCGACCAAAATTTACTAAAATTGACAATTTTTCAACGACGGCGGCGAAAATACAACCGTCGGCTATACCAAATAATGTAAAGTGCGACTTTAATGTTGTTTGCAAACGAGCTTTGAAAACATTCGTATATTTTATAAAAATGTTAATTAAACAATGAAAAAATGTGCCAAGAACAAAATAATATTATTATTATTCCTTGCATTTTGCATTTTTAATTCTTTTTTAGTGTTAAAATTTTTTCTCGCCCAATTTTTATTCGTGAGTTTATTTGACAGGTTAAAATGTTACAGATACACTTCTTCTGTAAATTGGCAAGTTATTTCCTTACGTGACAGCTAGTTCTCACCAAAAAATGTTACAGACACAGTTTAGAAATACCCTTTGTACACTTGCATACATTTCGGAGGAACGCATGGAAGATGTTGAAAATGTGAAATACGGGTTCACACTTGAAACATCTAACATCTACTATCAATAAAAATGTCACCATTTCTGAAAAAAAACTTTTATATTTTTTAAATACTTTTTTTCTACAAAAGTGCCAACATTTTAAAAGATAACACCAAAATGCATTTCTAATTCATTTTGTTGAATAATTTTAGCTAAATTAAGCAAAGTAAGGCTTGCAAAAAAGGAAAAACTTGAGAAGTGGTAACGCTGCTTTCAAAGCA
Organism: Pollenia griseotomentosa; assembly: GCA_963931875.1. NCBI lineage: Eukaryota > Metazoa > Arthropoda > Insecta > Diptera > Polleniidae > Pollenia > Pollenia griseotomentosa. The sequence continues at coordinate 47,050,265 of OZ007561.1, read as the reverse complement.
ACTTCCATTTTGTCAGTGATGCCACAATAATTACAGAATTTATTGCCACTTTTCTAGTGATAACACTAAGGGCCATTATTACAACTTGAAGTTAGCTAAAATTAGGATTAAGTTGACAGATAGTAATGTGTTATCTGTCAAAAAGCATCTGTTATCTGACGGATAGCAGCTAACGCCAAGTTGTAATAATGACCCTAAAAGAATAGAAAAATGTAAAAGGGAACAAAATGAGATAGTAACATTCTGTAAAGATGTTGAAGAATTTTGATTTTAAGCCCTATGTATTTCTTATGGGAAATTTCCAACATCTTCGCAAATTGATGTTAAATGTTGACAAGTGTGAAAAGTCTATAAGTCAATATATGGCATTTTTGTTTCATTTCACACATTTCAATCGAAAAGTTTCCCGACGCGAGAGTTACAGAACATGGGCACTACTGTTGTACTCGACAACACCTACTAGAAAAAAATAACGCATTCCAGGTATTTCTGGTTCATTCCTTTTTTGTAACACTGTGTAATTGACTTTGTTAACAAAATTATTCTTTATAAAAAGATAGTTTTGATAAAAAAAAACACTTCAAGTAAAGAAAAAATTTAAGTAAAAAAATTTCACAAAACGGCGATTTCTAGAAAACAATGTGAATTTGTAATAATTTTTGATATAAATAGAAACTGGGAATTATCTCCTTTCGTAGGTTACTTAATATTATATTCAACATTTTTTTATTTTTCGAATTTATTCTATGAGTTACATTTCAGTTATGTATTTTATAAAGCTTTTTTGTAATAGCTCTATTCCTTAAATTTTTAGGAATGACTTTTATACACCACCAGACTATTATATTGTATTTTCTTGTTACATTTTACCTTAGCTATCCTTTGGATAGCAATGAAGTATATAGTATGTACAGAAAAATTTACAATTATTAGACACCAGCAGAATGTAATGCATTTTCTGGCCCGCTACGGCCTTCGTCAGCATTCTTTGTGTTACACTGGATAGTGATACTTTATAAATTGAATGTATTTAACTCAACTATTTTTAACAAATAGAAACTGGGAATTATCTCCTTTCGTAGGTTACTTTATATTATATTCAACATTTTTTTATTTTTCGAATTTATTCTATGAGTTACATTTCAGTTATGTATTTTATAAAGCTTTTTTGTAATAGCTCTATTCCTTAAATTTTTAGGAATGACTTTTATACACCACCAGACTATTATATTGTATTTTCTTGTTACATTTTACCTTAGCTATCCTTTGGATAGCAATGAAGTATATAGTATGTACAGAAAAATTTACAATTATTAGACACCAGCAGAATGTAATGCATTTTCTGGCCCGCTACGGCCTTCGTCAGCATTCTTTGTGTCACACTGGATAGTGATACTTTATAAATTGAATGTATTTAACTCTATTTAAGGAATAGAGCTATTACAAAAAAGCTTTATAAAATACATAACTGAAATGTAACTCATAGAATAAATTCGAAAAATAAAAAAATGTTGAATATAATATAAAGTAACCTACGAAAGGAGATAATTCCCAGTTTCTATTTGTTAAAAATAGTTGAGTTAAATACATTCAATTTATAAAGTATCACTATCCAGTGTGACACAAAGAATGCTGACGAAGGCCGTAGCGGGCCAGAAAATGCATTACATTCTGCTGGTGTCTAATAATTGTAAATTTTTCTGTACATACTATATACTTCATTGCTATCCAAAGAATAGCTAAGGTAAAATGTAACAAGAAAATACAATATAATAGTCTGGTGGTGTATAAAAGTCATTCCTAAAAATTTAAGGAATAGAGCTATTACAAAAAAGCTTTATAAAATACATAACTGAAATGTAACTCATAGAATAAATTCGAAAAATAAAAAAATGTTGAATATAATATAAAGTAACCTACGAAAGGAGATAATTCCCAGTTTCTATTTGTTAAAAATAGTTGAGTTAAATACATTCAATTTATAAAGTATCACTATCCAGTGTGACACAAAGAATGCTGACGAAGGCCGTAGCGGGCCAGAAAATGCATTACATTCTGCTGGTGTCTAATAATTGTAAATTTTTCTGTACATACTATATACTTCATTGCTATCCAAAGGATAGCTAAGGTAAAATGTAACAAGAAAATACAATATAATAGTCTGGTGGTGTATAAAAGTCATTCCTAAAAATTTAAGGAATAGAGCTATTACAAAAAAGCTTTATAAAATACATAACTGAAATGTAACTCATAGAATAAATTCGAAAAATAAAAAAATGTTGAATATAATATAAAGTAACCTACGAAAGGAGATAATTCCCAGTTTCTATTTGTTAAAAATAGTTGAGTTAAATACATTCAATTTATAAAGTATCACTATCCAGTGTGACACAAAGAATGCTGACGAAGGCCGTAGCGGGCCAGAAAATGCATTACATTCTGCTGGTGTCTAATAATTGTAAATTTTTCTGTACATACTATATACTTCATTGCTATCCAAAGGATAGCTAAGGTAAAATGTAACAAGAAAATACAATATAATAGTCTGGTGGTGTATAAAAGTCATTCCTAAAAATTTAAGGAATAGAGCTATTACAAAAAAGCTTTATAAAATACATAACTGAAATGTAACTCATAGAATAAATTCGAAAAATAAAAAAATGTTGAATTTTTGATATATATAAATCTGATTTAACTATAATACTCTTATTAGAGCAATTTACTAACTTGTTTGCCGGGATCGTCTTAGAGTCATTGAAATCATCTACATCATCATTAAACTCATCACTGTTCTCAGTAGTCGAAACATTGTCTACAATATGTCGATGTCTCAATTCTTGATTTGGGGGAAAATCCTTTTTAACTTCGGTTTCAATATCAAAGATCATTAAAGGAGCATGTTTGCGTTCACTCTCACGATTTATTCTCTCGAACAATTCGTTTAACATGCGAAAACGTTTAGAAATTTCTGAAACGAAATAAATAAACTGACCCAAGACAAGGCTTGACGCAGTAAAGGGAAAGTTCGAGACCATAAAAACTATAAAAAAAAATTCCTTGTAGTAACTAGAAGAAAAAAATGTATCAAATGATAATTTCATATAATAAAGAAATTTAAATCTAAGGAGAGGCAAAAGTCGTTTAAATATTCAAAAATTTATATTTTCCTCTTGACTCTTCGAGTCCTAATTTCTACTTACTATATCAATTCTCTAACATCATAAACCATGGCAACTGCAAAACTCAAAACAACCACAAACCAGGTGGCATAATACAAATAGTTTGTCTTCTTCTTTTTGTCATTCTTCACTCCGACCCCATCGCATATACGCAAATGTACATCAATATCTTCCAGAGATTTTTGAAAATCTATATGGAATTGCTTACGTCTCCAAATCGTTAGCAGATGGATAATTATATACAGACAAAGGCCCATGTGAATAAAAAGCAAATTGGCCAAACGACAGATACCGTCACATGTACTCTGCTGATAGATGCCAAACGAGCCAAAGCTAACGAGTCCAAAGCAAACCAGATAGAACACGGGCACTAAAAACATTTGCAAATAACTTACAATAACGTTTGCTTTGGGATTTAAACGCTCATAAGGTAGGACACCATAGCACTGCAATAACAAGGGTCAACGTTTAATGAAATTCAAATTTGGCTTTATATCCTTTTTCTAAACTTTTTAATTACCAAGGATAAATACAATTTAAAGTTATTCATTGTTTTTTTCTTTTTTTACCAAAACCAAACTTTTTTTTCTTTTACTGTAAGACTTAATTGTTCTTGCTCGTTGTTTGCGTTTGAACGGTTTTGTTTGAACTATTGACCAGAAGGGTTGTTGGCTTAATCCTGCCTGTCCATTTTATGATTAAGTTTTCCCTTTAGCTGCCAGTAGACAATCGCATTCAAGGTATCATTTGATAACATCTTTTATGTACTTTCGTTTACTCAGGACAATTAGTTTATTAAAAAACTGGCAGTAAAATAACAAAACGATATAAATTATCGGCATAAGGCGACTTTTGGAGATCTTTGAAACTTTTTGTTATGAAAAATATTTTAAGTTGTTTAAAGATCGCAGCTGATATGGTTCCGATGTACCGCTTGAAAATTTACCAAGAGTAGGGTGACATTAAATATTTCGGTATTTTTTTTTTATTTAAAACTCTTATGATGAGCGGATATAACTCAATTTGGGGATCAGTGCCCATGTTCTGTAACTCTCGCTTCGAGAAACTTTTTGATTGAAATGTAAGAAATAAAACAAAAATGCCATAAATTGAAACAAACAAATATTTTTCTCTCTTAAGTGCGTCTGTTACATTTTTTGGCGAGTAAGGAAATTAATCGCCAATTTACAGAAAAAGTGTATCTGTAAAATTTCTGTGAGAAAGTTCCCGCTTTGAACTGTCAAATAGACTCACGAATAAAAACGGAGCGAGAAACAATTTTAATACTTAAAAAAATCAAAAATGCAAAGAATAATAATAATAATATTTTGTTATTGGCAAATTTTTTCATTGTTTAGTTATTTGCTTTTGACATTTTCATAAAATAAACGAATGTTTTCAAAGCTCGTTTGGAAACACAAAACATTTAAGTCGCCGCTTGTTTTTCCGCCGCCGCCGTTGAAAGTTTTTCATTTTAAGTTAATTTTTGTCGCCGTCAACGATATTTGCGACTGGCGTTCTCAACATCTGCAATGTCACATCGGCTTCGAGTGCAATGTTATGACATTTATAACGTAACGACGTAATCTCTTTAGATAGCTTTTAACATGAGTTACAGACACACTTTTTTCTCACTTTTCGAAAAACGATGGAATATTTTTGTTTCAAATCTTTTCATTTAAGTAACAGAACATGGGTACAGGTTGTAAATTAACACACTTGACATTTACAGTAATATTATCAATGCTGGGTGATCTAAACCCTGAACGAGAATACATAACTCGTATTACTGATGACAAAAGAGGGAGCAGAGGCCCACTTACGCCAATAGCTATTGGTCTAACAATACAATTTTACTGGAATTTCGATTCAATATCAAATGCTGTATTTTGGCCCCCTTTTGACCATAATTCTTTGGCGTTAGCAAAAAGGTATTAAGTTAAAAAATATGTATTTTAAATTTTTGATTGGGCTTAACTGAATATTTGTTTTTTCTTCTATTTGGTATCAATAACACAAGTCTAGCATAACCGCTTTCAATCGTAATCATTTGATCTTTAGGAAATAAGTCAATTAAATAAGGCATTTAAATAATTTTCCATTTACCATTATGAAAAACTATAAATTCTGACTCAAGACCTTTTTAAATAACTTTAGAGTATTGCCGGATTTCCTACACAACTGAACTTAAAATTCGGTCAAATTCAGAAGATGATGGAGACTTTAAGAAAAACAAGATATCTTAAGCGATAAAAGCGATGTGTACAAAAAAAAAGTTAAAAAAAATCGCAAAAAAATTGAAAATCACAAAATTCTTATATTGTTACCAATTCATGTTGTTGTTTTATCTTTGAAAGTTGTCTTTGAGAAAGTAAGAGTTTACGGGTCAAAGGGGAGAGAATAATAGCATGTTCTCTTCCCTTCTCACCATTTAACTCAAAAACTTTTATAGCGTTAACCCAGACTTTAAAGTTCAAAAACGAAATAAAGGCTACTCGATTTAAATTCGAAGGTTAGATAACTGGCTGTTAGAAAACTTTTAAATTATATTACAAATAAAAATTTAAAAATTGCACATCCCTGCAAGAAATGAGTGAGCGAATTATCGTATATTACACGTTAGCGTTAAGATAATTATGATTCGCTTAATCATTTCTTGTAGGTATATTTATATTATTAAGATGTTTTTGAATAAATTAAATGCATATTTAAAATTTAGAGACAATAAATCTCTACAGCAGATAATGGTGTATTAAGATGGTTTCCATCAACTGATTTTGTTGTGACGGTAAAATTTTTACCAATAGTTGGCAACCCTTAACCACTCGTGTTTAACAAAGAAAACAAAAATAAGCTTTTTTTTAACTAACTACAGGTGTTTTTCCAAAAAAGCTTTCGCTCTCAATATGAAAGAGAGAGAGAAAGAAAGTTAAATGTGGTGAATTTCATTGGCGTGCACAGTGTTACCGTCGGATATTTTCAAAAAGTACCAAAAAAAGGGGATATCTACAAAAAAAGTGGCACTAAAAAGTGGATCTTTTTAAAAAAAGGGGCACATCTTTTAAAATTAAAATAAGTACACCACATTATGTATTTTTTACGTTTTTTTTTCTATTTATAGTTTTAAATGGTATCTCTCGAGAAGTAATTTTTATAAAATATTTACCTTAATTTTTTGGTAATTCAAAAACGTTAAACTTGTTTTCTGCCAAACATGTTTTTTGGATTATGACACTGTTGCAGCAAATAGAAGATTTTTATAAAATGTGTTTTATATATACTTTTAGTAATATATTTCTTGTAATATTCCTTCTGAATACATTTTCTTTGATTTATTTAAGTCACTATAATGCACAGGTAGACATTTAAAAACTTTTTAGAAATTTATTTGCCGATTCCACCAGATTCTTATGTTTTTTTTTGGAATGCTATGGCCGAATATGAGCTATTTATTGTGGTACAAAACATCTTCCGAAATTACAATAATTGGTGTATCTGATAAATGTGACGTGATGGGAGAAAACTGTGTTCATATTCGTCTTTAGCATCCCATACTTTCGTAAAAAGTCTTTAGCCAATTTGTTACTTTATTTCATTAAAGCGAACTTAGTAAAAACACGCTCAGCAGAAGCACTACTATGTGACAATGTAAAAATATGAGAGATAAATTTGTACAAGCTTGAATATATTTACAGGTATATTCATCAAGTCTATTTTTCAATGTTCCTATTTCACTTCAAAAATCTTCAGCATTCGAAATTTTAAATTTGTGTTCATAATTCGTGACATTTACTTTACTCTCTAGAAGTTTAAATTCATGTATGAATGCATCTGGTTCAGTTATAATATCTTTAAACTCTGAAACTAATTCGAAATAGTTTATATCTTCATTAGACACTATAAATATTGGGTCTAAATACTTCAACATATTGAGCTTTTTGTTTTTTATATCAATTCTTATTATCAATTCATTACACAATTTTTGGTAAAAACTTAGATTTTACTTTTAATGTCAATTACACAAATTTTAGACAAGTTTTCGGTACACAACAGTTCGGTTTCTGCTTCATGACTTCTAAGGAGAGACAAAATACTTTTTTTTACCAAATATTTGAAACTTTTTGCTACATATTCTTTTGAATATTTATAGGAATTTTTCCTAATTTTTGATTTATAAAAGAATATATAGCAAAATGTGTGTTTATATTTTTAAATGAAAAATAAAAGTTATTTTTGATTTTTATATTTTTAAATTAAAAAATAACAGCTATTTTTGTTTTTATATTTTTATATCAATAATAAAAATCAATTCAAAACTCTTATTTATTTGTTGATGCCGTATGTATTATAATATGCTGCTTCATTCAAATTTCTATATGAATATAATATATTATGTGACTTATCCATTATCAGCTATAAAAACATGAATGCATAGAAATAGCTTATAAGTTTTGGCTGCCATTCAAGTCAGTGTTAAGAGGTCGTTTTCAGGTGTTCAATTTAACCATCATAATTGATTTTAAATGTTCCTCAGATAAATTATATCTCAAATCTCCCAATATTAATCTGAGTGCTGAAAATTACCTTTCTACACTGACTTGAATGGCAGCCAAAACTTATAAGCTATTTCTATGCATTCATGTTTTTATAGCTGATAATGGATAAGTCACATAATATATTATATTCATATAGAAATTTGAATGAAGCAGCATATTATAATACATACGGCATCAACAAATAAATAAGAGTTTTGAATTGATTTTTATTATTGATATAAAAATATAAAAATCAAAAATAACTTTTATTTTTTAATTTAAAAATATAAAAATCAAAAATAACTTTTATTTTTCATTTAAAAATATACAAATCAAAAATAACTCTAATTTTCTATGTAAAAATATAAAAATCAAAAATAACTCTTATTTCTTGATTTTTTTGATAAAAGTCATAACAGTTACGATCCCTGATTCAAATATGAAAATTATTTTTTCTGTGAGGTTGCGGAAGAAAACCATAGATATGTGAGATATCTTTATCCCCTTATTCATAATAAATAAAACAGGTTAATAGAAAGTTTATTAAACCGATTTTCAGCTAACCACGCATAACAAGAAAAAAATTTCATATAAACTTGGTTAAATATACATATATTAAAACAGTTTTCATATATTAAAGCTGGGGTTTATAATAAAACAGAAAGAAAAAAAGTATATTTTCCTAGCGTAAAAAGTACCAAAAAAGTGGCAAGAATCGCAAAAAGTACCACATTTGGGTGCATTTTGTTAAAGTGGCCAAATACTATTCAAGCATTCGAAAAAGTGGCAAATTGCCACTTTAGTGGCACCAACGGTAACGCTGGGCGTGCAACGCAAGAAAAAACTGTTACATAAAAACACTTTAAAAAGATACAAGCAGTGTTGCCAATTTTTGTGTTATCATTCTTGGATCATTAAATTTTCGTGTAATTTCTCCTTAACATAATTTATATCACTGTGTGTAATTTTTTAAGTCATGGAAAAATTACCAAAAACGGACACCACTACGTGATAAATGACAAAAAATAAAAAGACCCGTGTAGCAAACCGTTAAAAATTCAAGGAAACAATCAACTACAAAAATGTACCTAAGATCTCAATAAATGGCTTTCTAGAACATATGAAGTGAAAGTGAAAAATTTACCAAAAATTAGATTCGAGAAAAAAAAATTAAATTAAAAAATTTTCGGGAATTTTTTGCTACCTATGTACCTGAACAGGGGAAAAAGGGTAAAAAAATCGAATTTTTTAAAGTTTTTTGCGATTTTGATCTTCAAGAAGAAGTTTTAAAGAACAAAATTTATTAAAGATCACAATTTTGTTCTTTATGGCAAGAGCTACAACTTTTTCTCAGAGGGTAAATCAAAATTCCGGACGGTTTGCAAGATATGAGCCTGAGAAAATGATCACTTTTTTGCAAAAATGACACCGAGACCCCAAATCTTTGGGGGCCCATAAAAAAAAGTGCATGACTTTGGGCAAAACTGGGAGACACGGGTCTTTTGCACTGTTGCACTGTGTAATACAAGTAAATTTTCAAGCAAAGCTTTTCATTTCATTAAAAACGTATTTCATCAAGGCGAATTCAACTAAAGTTGGTGGCAATACTGCAACAATCCAAAAACAACAGAAGCAACAGAGCTATTTTGAATTGCATTGTTAGTGTTTATGGTTCGATAAGTGAACCGTTTCTAACAAAACCAAAACAAATTGGTTCGAACTGTCTAAATCAGATGGCCTTTCGCCACGACGCACTATGCTTCGACCCATAGACAAAAATCAAAAAAAAAATTTTGTCTCAAATTGTTTTGAATAATTTAATAAATGATAACAAAATAAATGATAACAAAAAAATTTCTGATTGCTTTTGCCACCACGAGAGGACGTTAAAATCAGATAATTTCTTGCAAAAATGACTTAACAGAAAAATAGGTTTTAGTTGTTTCACAAAAATAATTCTGAAAAATTCATTTTTTTTAAAAGTCACTCGAAATTTGGTTTTCAGGTACTTTGATATATTTGCAGTTAAACTAAAATTTAGAATTTAGTATTTATTTACAAAATAACTTTTTTTATTGCTCTGAAAAACACATTTTTTTTTTGTTGAAAATCCAAAAATTACTTAAGTTTGATGGAGTATAAAAAAAATTATATAAAATTAGATATTTTTTTTCTGTTTTTGTAAGTTAATACTCTTAGCTAACAGGGTATTCAAAAATTAGTGCCTATTTTTTACCACAACGTAAAATAAAATGCGTTTTTTGAAATGCCTAATTTTATGATTTTAACTCATTATTAGGCATTTAAGAGTGTTTAATATCATTGCGTAACACATTTTATATTTTGAATGGTAAAAAATAAAAAAAATTAATTGTAGCATTAGTAGATGAAAACCACTGAAGCATTTTCAAAATTTAGCTCGAGTTCTTCTTTTATGGCCCACTGAAGTTTTTAATTTTTTTTAAAGGCGTTTTGAGTAAGTCAAAAAATATGTATTAAATCTAATTAAATAAGATTAATAGATGATTTTAATAAAATTTGATGACGGTTCTTTTAATAGAACTAATTAACCCTCTATCTGCCATTTTTAGGGGTCATTTCAGCCCCTCCGCACAGAACACCACTAACACGTACGTTTAAAGGGTTAAAATATTCTACAACAATTTTCTGCATCGAATTTCACTAGGGGTTGTAAAAGACCATAAGTTCGTGTGATATAAGCAAAATGCTTAAAACAGTAAAATTGTAAATAATCATATATTATTATTAAATTGTGTTTCAGCAAAGTCGTGGAAATAATTCGAAAAAATGTAATAAATTTACTTTTGAGCCTAACATATTATCTAACCCTCTATCTCCCATTTTTAGGATTAAATGACCCCTATTTTTAGGAGTCATTTAAGTCTCTTTTTTAAATATTCTGTTTTTTTAGGAGTTATAAAATATAATTATTAAAATAAGCTATTATAATTATTGTTTCAAAATCCAAAATTTTAATTTTTTTTATCAAAATATATCGCACTTAATCAACAGGAGGGTATAAAGTCAAAATGTTCAGTAGAAGCAAAACAGTTTTAAATTTAATATTAAAGGCATATGAAAAAGAATTTTGAAACCAACCATTTTATTAACAAAAAGTAGGCAAAATAGCATCGATTTTTTTTTTTTTTTTTGAAAAGTGAATAACTAAAAATTTGGATGGATCAAGTGCGATATGATTTTTTCATCATTTTTTAATGACGTTAACATTGCTAGTTTTCCTCTTTAATTTTTTTCTTTTATGTTATCTTTCAAATATCCTTATAGTTTTATTTTTGCAAGAGTATTTTAACCGTTTTAGCCTTTTTTTCACCTAATGATGTTTTTGTATTTTCCACATTGATAATCCAATTCTACCCAAATTTGGCATAAATATATATCTTGAAAATATATACCAAAATTTATTACGATCGGACAATTTTTGTAGGAGTGATAGCGTTTTTAATAAAGAGGATATATGGCAGGACCTGGAGTCCTAAGTCCGATTTAAATAAAAATTTACACACAAGTTGCTAGTTGCATATGTATTAGCATGACCACTTTTTGTAATTTTGCGGGCATTATTTAAGCTAAAATTATATTTTTCAATTTCAGGACACATGGGAGGTAGGCGTGTCCTTGGGCCGATTTTTCCAAAAATTCATATTTTTCTTAACTAAGCTAGTTTATGCTAGTGTACCAAAATTCAAAAATATCTGACAACTCCTTCTATTTTTGTCCCTTCGTTATATGGGAACGAAGCATAGTGCGACGTGTCGTTGAATTCGCCTTGGTATTTCATGTTAAATTATTATTTTTCTTTGTCCATTGTTTTCAGAAGGTTTACAAGCAAATCTCTAGGATTTGGGCTACAAATAATTCACTGTTTGGTTTGTTGTATCGTCTTAAAGGACAATTAGCCCAAAGTTTTTAAATATTACAATGGTATTTTAATCTCTCTCAACAATAGTGAATATCGGGCGATGTCGAAAACTGTAGTCAGGACGGCTGTAAAAAACAATCCATCCATGTGATATTATTTTAGAGAGAAAGAAAGACACTGTCTTAAAAAAAACTGCAAAACATCCTTCAACTTAAAACCAACTTCATTGGTTCTTTCAGCAGAGTTGTAAGTAGTGCTTTAATGTTTTTCTGATTACTCAACACATTTATTTGAAGGCGAATCTTTTACTGGGTATGTTCAAATCAGAAAATGGCCACCACTTACAGGATACGTATCAGTTTTCAAGGCTCATAAATTATAATTGCCAAATATAAAATTATTAATAATCGCATAAAAATAAAAGTTTTGTGCCATTATTAATATTTTGGATAATTTTGATGCTTTGTCCGTGTAAAATTGAATTTGGACTCCGGCAACACTGGACACAAGTGAAAACAACTTGTACGAGTCGAATTATTTACAAAAACAAACACATGGCTTAACAACAACAGAAAGACAGACAAAACAGGCAGCAACAACAGACAGCTCTACACACAGGATAACCAGAGGATTGAAAGGAAACGAAAACGTCCAAGAGAAAGAGATTGTGGAAGGAAAGGGAAATGGAAATGTAAGGGAAACACAGACAACTTTTTGAATAGAGAAAAGCTAAAGTTGCTTTTTTCCACCGAAGAAAAACTCGTAACAATAAAAACGTTGTGATATAATTTTATCAGTATGTGATGGAGTTTTAAGCGAAGCGGTTGATAAAACGGTAAAATTTTAAACGAGCAGAGGACACTTTCTAAATATGTGTTTTTTCTTTTATTTGGAAATACAAAAGAAATTTAATGCGTTGGTGTTGGTAACAAGATTTTTCTTTTGCAATTGAATGTGAAAAGAAACTAAATTCAATTATAAATTTATAAAAGAAAGTGATTTCAATTTAATTTGTTACACATGTTTATTTGTAGCGCTATTTAATAAAAGAAAATTAACCATAATGTGTAATTAATTTAAAAAAAATATATAATTTTTAATAGAATAAAATTTAAGATTGTGGGTGTTTAAGTGTTGAAAATTTATATAATATTATTTTATTAAGTAAATTAGAGTGCGCATTTAAATGAAATAAAGCAAAAAATAATAGAAAAATAGAAAAATTAAAATGAAAATGAAAATGACAAGTGATTGAGTGTATGTGTGCCGAGTTCGAGGTACAATGTGTGTATGCGTATGATGGACTGAACCTGAAACTTAAAGACAAACAATAAAAAATAATTACATACATTTTTACAAATAACAAATACGCATCAATATACATACGTAAATATATACATAATACACACAAACATACAAATGAATGTATGTGTAATTCGAAAGTGAATGTGTAATATAATTTCCAGATTTTCTTTTTTATACATAAATATTTAAAGACCTTGAAATTTTGAAAAAAAAAACAATAATAAATAAATAAACACAATTGAAAAATTAATAAAGAAAAACAAAGTTAGTCCTCCAAAATCATTAAAAATTTATAATAAAAAATCAAGGAAAAATTAAAAAATTCGGAAATTACGTAAATCAGGTAAATATTCATTATTTATTTTGTTCAATGTCCCTCATGACATTTAACTCATTTTTGTTTAGACATTAAAATCATCATTAAACTTTTTCAACGACGTCAATATGTCTGTTAATGAAAAAGAAAAAAAAACTTTGAAGCAGGTGTCATCTGTTGATGTGTTTTCCTGCAAGGATATTAGATTGCCCAAAGCTATTTGACTTAACATTTTTAATTTGTTTGATGTAAGATTTGTTTTTCGTTTCTTGTTAAAACCCACCCAAATCTCCTGATTTATTGTCTGGCATTGTTGTGGGTTTTTCGGCATAAACGGTGGCGATATTCCCGCATTTTTTGCTTTTGTTCTTTTCATGGTATAACATTGTTGATTTTGTTTGGGAAATACCAACAAAAACAACTGTAAAACGGATTTTCATTTGTTTACTATTAATTAGGAAAAACGGCAGCTTCACTAAAAAACATGATGCAATTAACAACAAGTAACAAAGTTGATTCCGATTAGCCCAACTGTATAATTTTCTACACTACTTGTGACCTAGATGCAACAAACCTGTCTGTCATGCTCAAGCGCTGCTCCGGCTTTACACAAATAAAGCAGAAGCAACTAAATAACAAATTTTTGACTTAAACTCGTTTCAAAATGTCAAAGGTTAATTTAAGAAACTTTATTAAAAAAAAATCATGACGAACTTTTACATTTGCCAAATATAAAATAATTATTATTTCTGTCAAAAATATATATATGTATATTAGGAACAAGGCGAATTCATAAAGGTGACCGCTTCATGAGATAGAGTTATGCTAGCTATCTGTTTTTTTAATAATATGTACTATGTATTTTGTTTTTGTAAAAAGTTAGAGTGAATGTCAAAATTATTTGTTGAAAATATAAAAAAGGAATTTTTTTTTTGTTTATAAAATATACACAATTTCTTTAGAAAGTAAATCTTTTTACTCTATTGAAAATTCATTGTGGATCCACTTATTTCTTACGCATTTTTAATTCCTTGTGTTTATATTTTATGTTCCCTTTTTTTGTTTTAAATAAGTTTTTTTCAAGTTTTTATATTTTTATTGAATTTAAAATTTTAATTAATTTTTTCACAAAATGTAAACAAAACTTGACATTCAGTATACACACAAAAAAAATAACAAAAGACAATGACTCGAAAATGGCACCTTTATGAATTCGCCTTGATTAGGAAATTACAATTATTTCTGCACAAAAAAAATAAAAATCAAAAATAACAATTATTTCTGACAAAAAAAAAATGAAAATATAATAATTATTTCTCCCAAAAATAGTTATAAAAATATTCATAATTGTAACGGTTACTGGCTAAATGACAGAAGAAGAAAAAAAATAACAAGATTATTAATACCGGTACCGCTGTAATACCAATAAAAATTGATTACTTGTAGTGATACCTAACCCTGCCTTTACACATGCAAGTAGTGGCATGCCACTGTTGTATACATATTATCAAAGAAAAATTGTTCAAAATAGTCGAATTTCCTGCCATTGGCTATTGTGTTTACACATGCCACTGCGATTTCATTTTCAAAATGTCGTTGAAGCGTAAACTTGAGATAATTTGTTGACTTCTCAAATTAAAAAAAAAGTATCAAAAAACCAAATAGAGTTACCGAGCTAATCATATAAGCACATTTTTGGGGATATGGTTTACATATATTTATATAAGCATTACTTTAACAATATTAATGCTTTATAATTAGCAAACTTGCTTTTATTAATACACGTTTCAAAAAATTAATCATAATAATACATTTATCAAGTTAAAACTTTAATTGCAATTCGATAATAATACAGTAAATTTGCATTTAATTTTTAACAGGGTAACTTTGTTCATCGTTTTGTCATTTAGTGGCATGCAAGTGTCAAATTTCCACTCGCATGCAATTGTTGCTGCCACTGGAGCTGCCATTGCGAAAAATGTGAGTGTATTAGTAAAAAAGTGTGAGTGTATTGAGTTTTTCGAACTGGCAGTGGCATGTGTAAATGCTAGGTAAATAGCAAAGCGCTTAATACGGGTATTGATACCGATACCGAAATAAAATATACTTTAATACCGAAACCGAAATTCGTTTCGGTTGCAGCCTTGATGAAAAATATTGCCTACTTCCAAATTAGCTATTACAAATCTTAGAGCTTTGTACTACTTCGAGCGAACAATGGAATTAATGTACAAGTTTGAAATTGAGATTTGATTTTTTATATAATTATTAGAGAAGGCAGGGCAAATTACCCCCTCCCCCTTCTCAAACAGTTGAAAGCTCCCCCAAGGGATGACAGACAGGACGAGGGGAGCATACAGAGTTAAGTGCAAAATCCATTTGATCGCAGCTCGATTATGACAACCTTAAACGACATTCATAGAGACGCCACCAATTCTTCGGTTGCAAGATACTGCATGAATATCGTACTTGGAGGTCGCCCACCGCATTAAGCAGATACTGAAATTATTCTGCAGCGTAAAACGAGAATCGAGCTTAATGCCTTCTGCAGCCGTATTCTGTTATTCGCTTAGCTAAAGCTACACCTCGATTGGTAAAATGCCTTAGAGAACACAAAATTTAAGAATTTTAGCGATAACATGAAAAGCCAAAATTTCGGCGAATTAAATTTGTATGGCATTGGCGAATTTAGCAATGCACTTTACAGAATTGCATTCGTAGCTAAATCATCTTTATAGATTTTTAGCGATAGAAATTTAGCTAAACGAATTACAAAATACGGCTGTTGGTCCCGCATAGAGCTTGCCGTCCCTTACTTTTGCCCAGCATGTGGTCAGGGTCCAGACGCTACTCCCCACATATTTAATTATCCAACCGGCCCTACTCCGATATTTTGAAGAAGTCTTGTGACTTAACCTGTGGAAGTAGCTCAATTCCTTGGACTTTATCTACGAGAACCCCCAATTAAATTTTTTATATTGTTTATGCTTTTGCAACAACAGCCCCCCTCTCCACTCTTAAGAGATATTCTATCAGCGCCTACTCTTGTTAATCTTTCTGTTGTTTAAACCTTTTTAATGACGTATAAATTTAAAAAGGACTTGTATGCACCGAATTTTATCCAAAAATTAACATCTTTATAAGATTTATTGGCTTTAAAAAGTACTTTTCAGGAGAAAGTATGAATGAGTTCTAAAACATCGTAACACTTTGCTGACAAAGTCATCGAGTTTAACGATGCACAGTTTGCTTATTGTGTGCACACATCGCTAACTTTCTCTGGCCTACTCCCTGGTGGATCCTTATCACTGGGTTACAATCAATGCATTTGCGAGCCGCCATCCAGTGTGTGCGCAACCAACACAAGAGAACGTTTAAAAAATTCTTGAGATCTATCAGTTATGGATTTTTGCCGATCCCAAGTATTGGCTGCACCTGATTTCCCCGGAGGATGTAACACTAGAAAGATGATCCCTACAAACCCCAGAAAAAAGCATTTAAGGACAGATAGCATTTTAATATTTTAGATAATTGCATTTTAAAAAGCGGGTTTATTTGCAACTGACGTTTTGGAACTCTGCCTATATGTATATGAGCCTTATGGTCTCTTCTGAACTTACAATCAAAAAAATTATTTACAACATTTACGGCCATTTTCACCAAGTTCGGTTAAAACTAACTTTCAATTAAAGTTCCGGTTACCCATATGTTTTGACAGCTATAACCGATAGTTAATTATAACCGAACTTGGTGAAAATGGCCGTTAAACTATTATAAAAGTTCTTTCGGCGAAACCCTTATAAGGAATAAAGAGCAATCTTAAGAGCATATTAAGGAGTGGTATGTGTTAGTGAAGTTTGATCTGATTTCTATAAAATTTTGTAAAGTGATTAAGGTAGAAATACAATTTTGTTGTATTTTGTATATGTATATAAGTTTGTCATTTCGTTTGTAACATCCACAAAATTAATCTTAGAACCTTTAAAGTATATATTCTAGATCCTTATGAGAAGAAAAGTTCAAATCCGATTGACCGTCTGTCTGTCGGTTGAAATCAAGTTTGCGAAACCCCTACACTCGGTATGGTGTATCTATCGATCGGTAATGCTTTCGAGAGTTTTGCTATTTAAAATCAGTCAAATCTGTCCATCCGGCTAGCTAGCTGGCTATCCATGTAAGACTTGCGCGCAACTTTGGCGACAATTAAACGAAATTTTGTATGCAGATTCTAACTATTACATGGATCAAGCCTATTGCAAATGGAGATAGTCGGACCATAATTTCTTTTCGGAATAGACTCTTTGTCATTAACAACTTATTACGCTGATATTTAGATTAAATTCGGTTTAAACATATTTTATTACAATCTAAGCCATCCTACCAAATTTTATTGGAATCGGTCCATAGCGAAAAAAGCTTTTAAATTAAAAATTAAGTTTTTTCACATTTTTCCGCCATTTTCCGTGCTTTACGCTAAGAATTTTCTATTTGTTCATTTGAAAAGCCATTAAGGAATATTTCCACACAAAATTCCATACAAAAAATCTATTTTCGATTTTTTGATAATGCGTGATTTACGACAATACACAAAACTCGTATAAATTGCAGCAAGAAAAAATAGCATATTTACTGTAGAAAATTACAGTGCCAAAATGACACCTGTCAGATTGCGCAAAGTCTAAGTCAACGTATAACGCCATCTATCGGATTTTGGCTGAGAATTTTCTATTTTTCCATTTGGAAAGCCATTAAGGAATAATTTCACACAAAATTTCGTACAAAAAAAGAAATTTTCGATTTCTCCAATTTTCCGACTTTTGCGAAGATATTTTACAATTTTCCATGATTTACACTAAGAACTTTCTATTTTTTGGTTTGGAAAGCCATAAAGGAATAATTTCACCAAAAATTTCATACAAAAACTCGATTTTCGATTTTTACAATTTTCCGACTTTTCCAGAGGGATTTTCTAAAATGTTCTTCCGTAAAAATCGTCTCCTCGAAAATACGAACAACTGCCAACATTTTACAGAAATCGGCCCAGCTGATTACATTGTTTACACCATTTATATTAATTAAACTGACAGCAACAATTTTGCGGTACCGACCTGCTAAAAATTGTTCTATTGAAAACAGATGCCTATTCACAATCTTATATTTTAGAATTTATTTGATTTTTTCGGTCTTTAAGAATTATTAATTTGTTTGTTGTTTTATTTTCAATGTAAATTTAACTTAACATCAGCTCCTAAATTAAATAATTTTTAATCTATACTCGGGGGTAAAATTTTATAATAAAGTCTTTATTTTCATATTGATTCGAGGGTTCACCTTATAAAAAATGCAACTACTAAAAGAATAAATGCATTCTGTCAAAAAAATAACAAATAATAAAACAAATTACATAACCTTTTTTTAGGCGAATTTTTTTTAAATCGATTTTAAATTTCTTATTGTTAACAAAAATATACTAAGTAACCATAATTTTGGTATTTTAAAAAGAATCTTAGTATTTTAAAACTTTGCCTTGCAAAGTATGAAAAAAACAACTACTGCCTGAAGGCATACAAAATCGTTTTAGGGCTAATTTATACGTTTGACAAATATAAAAGAAAAACTTAATAACACGTAAACAGTAAGTAAATTAATTTGATATAAAAGGTTAAAATTATACCCTAAAAAGATTTTCATTTACCTATTGCATTTTCTAATTTTAACAACCCTCGTTAAAACCTTCTTCTATCTGTAGTAATTCTTCCGCCTAACAGTAACAAACATTATCATAATCTTACAACATCCGTTTAAGAAAAGAGAAGAGGACATAAAGTAAATGCGAAAAACACTCTTCCCCTCCACTGCACACACAAATACATATAAAATTGTAAACAACAAAAGCTTTTCCTCTTCTAACTACAACATGCTTGTTTTTTTGGGAAAGTGATTGAAAAATATGTAAAGAAAAAAATATAACTGCCTTTATTTTGTAATTTATAAAGTTCGCGTGTAACACCACAATACTTGAGTGCCGTATTAGTGGAAACATTAAAAAAAAAAAAGTAAGACACAGGTGTTTAAGTTTCCGTTTCCTCTGGCAGTTTATATTTTCATATAAATCTAATATTGAGCATTTATTAAACTGCCTCTTCAACAATTTCAAACGCAAGCGTTCGCATAATATTAAATGTGGAAAATTTTTTAAAACGGAGTGTTTTTTATTGCTATTTTCTACGTTAACGTTTGAAGTTGTAAAACAGGACCAAATTTAAAAAAAAAAAAAAAACTGTTACATTAATGCGTTGTTTTAAAAAAATTCCTTAAAGCAAAAACACGTATTGCTAGAACAAAACCAACAGTATAGGCCTACAGGCTGAAAATAAAGTAAGAATGGTGAGTACAGTTGGTTAGCGTAAAGGCTAAAACTTCAGAATTAAGGCTCTTCCCACTCTATTGTCTACATCTGCTCTAGGTCTTCTCTAAGTCTCGTATTCAACTGTAACTATGCATCTGCCCTAACTCTACTCTTACTCTTCACTTACTCTACTCAAACTCTACTCTAACTCTACTCTAACTCTACACTTAATCGACTCTAACTCTACTCTAACTCTACTCTAACTCTACTCTAACTCTACTCTAACTCTACTCTAACTCTACTCTAACTCTACTCTAACTCTACTCTAACTCTACTCTAACTCTACTCTAACTCTACTCTAACTCTACTCTAACTCTACTCTAACTCTACTCTAACTCTACTCTAACTCTACTCTAACTCTACTCTAACTCTACTCTAACTCTACTCTAACTCTACTCTAACTCTACTCTAACTCTACTCTAACTCTACTCTAACTCTACTCTAACTCTACTCTAACTCTACTCTAACTCTACTCTAACTCTACTCTAACTCTACTCTAACTCTACTCTACTCAACTCTTACTCTACTATAATTCTACTCTAACTCTACTCTAACTCTACTCCAAGTTTACTCTAATTTTACTCTAGGTCTATTCTAACTCTATTTTGACTCTACTAAAACTCTAACTAATCTTTACAGCATAATCAAGCCTAGTACTATACTTTAGTTTTTGTTTCAGGGAATATTTCAGAATAAACACATAAAGAAAACACAATTTTTAATACAGTCACCTCCAACAAAACTGCCCAGTAAAAAAAGTTTGGGTTTTTTGAAGCACTTAAGAGGAAAAGCGCAATATAGAAAAAAGCTGCTATTTTAGTACTGACAACAAAGAAGTTTTTAAAGCGAAAAAAATATATTATGGTTTGCGAAAATTATTGAAAAAAGGCATTTAAACAAGTTAAAGTAAAAAATTCATGAATATGTTAATAAAGTAAGCCCTTAAAAAAGCACTTTAGCAGTGCTTTGTTTGAATCTTAAAATAAGCGCTTATTCTCAGCAGAAAATAGTCCTCCAAACGGGGAACACCCATACAAAAATCAGGCATCCCATCAGCAGGTTTGAAGCGATTTGAGGTATGAATTCATACATAAAACCTGCTACTTTTGGAGCACATTTTTTTCTGGGTATTTTTCACAAAAAAAAATTAAACATATTATGGTAACTTTAACCAAATCATTCTCACCGTTGTGTAGTTAGAGTTGTGCTAGAGAAGAGTAAATATTGTTAAGACTCATGTGTTAACTTAAGGGCAAGCTTTACTTTTTAAGCATTCATTAGATATGCTGATAGTTCATTTTTATATTAATATTTTTTTTCTTTGTAGATTCTATGAAAATCAATATCTTGTCCTAAAGCTTTGCGAATTTTCGGCCTTAAAGAAATTTTTGTATGGTTAAGATTTTTTTATTTATTTTTTTATTTAATTTTATTATTTTTTTTATATAAAAACTTTAACAGAAATAATTTAGGTTCAAACTTTTTTATAACCTTAATTTTATTTGTCTTTTGCAAACTTTAGCAGTCATTTGAGTTTTTTAAACAGCCAGACATGTTTTTAGTCACAAAAATACTTTTATCTGTAATTCATAAAGATTGGAGGTTTAAAAGGTGTGTGCGTAAATTAAAGCACAATGGGTCCGTCAAAAGCTAAATTTAGAAGCCCAAACATTTATAAATAAAGTGGCAGATTTCGAAAAACATTTCAATTGTCACAAAATTTGTTAATTGATTAGAATTCTAAGTACCAAACTACAAATATTGTTACGAAAAAATTTTAATTTTCCTAAAAAAAATAATTTTCGTAAACACAATTACTCCCAATGTACCATAAAACTGCCAGTTTAGCACAGTATTTTTATCGTTATTTAAGATTAATGAATTGGTTGTCATCACTAATAAGTTTAGCAAGAGTTAAATTTTAATGGTTGTAAAAAAATTTATAAAGAAGGACAAAATGATTTGGTTGCTTTTTTATGGCATTTTACTTTATGTAGTATAGTTTGTGAGTTTGCTTATACTAAAGAATTTTATGAGTGTAGCTTTTCATTTTATGTCTTGTTAAACGCATGTTTCGTAACTTCTCATAATGTTTATCAATCATACGCCATGCGGCTTTTGCAGTCAATAAATATTAATCATTCGTCATCGTTTTCGTTTTTTGGCAAATTCAAATGTATTCTTAAATTTTTTTTTTTATTTTTGTTTCTTAGTTAGACATTCTATCAGATATCAACCTTTTTAATTCTATAAAATATTTGAAGACCCTAAATAAATTAAAAAAATATATATTAGAACGCATTAAAAATGCTCTGTCATTTTGGAATTGCACCATTTATTAATAATATCCAAAATTCAAATTTTTGTCATAAGATTGAAAAAATTTTTAGGCTTTAACTATTAACATTTTTAGGGAAGCTTTCTACTAAATCAAAAACTGAAGTTTAGTCTAGAATAAAGTTAAAGTCGATTTAGTGTCAATCAATTCAAGTTTGAGACGATTTAGAGTACTATTTACGTCGAGTTAGAGTAGAATTAGATTTGAGTTCAAGTAGAGTTATAATGTCATTTAGGACGAGTTGGAGTAGAGTTAGAGTAGAGCTAAAGTAGAGCTAGAGAAGGACTCAAGTAGAGTTATGGCCATTTTCTCAATGTATCGACAAAGTGTCTGTTACTTAATGTCAACATAAATTTATTATACCGATAAACTGTCCGTTAACGATTTTGAGTTTCTCAATATACCGACAAAAAACATTGGTTTGAGTTGGCAACACCACTCAAAATACATGTAGAAGTTGGAGTCAGCTGATTGAATTTATCTGTACGTCAAATAAAAGGAAAATAAATAATTGGCAGATGAGTGCCGGTTAGCATTGCGACAAAATAGAAGCAAATGAGACATTGAGAAAACCAAATTTCTTTGATGTGCAGTTTTTCGTTGGGAAAAAAGATAATCGCCTAATGAGAAAATGGCCATTAGAGTATCATTTAAGTCGAGCTAGGATAGAGTTCGAGTATCATTTAAAACGAGCTAGAGACGACTAAGAGCATCATTTTAGTCTTGTTAGAAAAGAGTTAGAGATCATTTAAGTCGAGTTAGAGTTTTATTAGAGATGAGTAGAAGTATCATTTAAATCGAGTTAGAGTAGAGATAGAGTAGAGTTAGAGTAGAGCTAGAATAGAGCTAGAGTAGAGCTACAGTAGAGCTATAGAAGGGCTAGAGTAGAGTTAGATTCGAGTTAAAGTAAAGATAAAGAGTCATTTAAGACGAGTTGGAGTAGAGCCAGAGTAGAGCTGGAGTAGAGCTAGAGTAGAGCTAGAGTAGAACTAGAACAGAGCTAGACAAGAGCTAGAGTACGTTAGAGAAGAGTTAGAGTGTCATTTAAGTCGAGTTAGGGTAGAGTTAGAGGTGACTTAGAGCATCGTTTAAGTCGAGTTTATGTCTAGTTAGAAAAGAGTAAGAGTATAATTTAAGTCAAGTTAAAGCAGAGTTCGAGTTTAGTTGGAGAAGATTTATAGTATCATTTTAGTCGAGTTAGAGTAGAGTAGAGTTAAAGTTGAGTTAAAGTATTATTTTAGTCGAGTGAGAATAGAGTAGAGTTGCGCTAGAGTTAGAGTCATGATAGGAAAGGGTTACATTTTAAGTCAATTAAAAAATAGTAGGGTAGAGGAAGGATTGGATTTAGAATAGACTTGGAGTAGAGTAGTGTAAGAGCTTAATCAGGGTAGTGTTTGAATAATGTTAGTCTAGGATTAGATTAATTATTTAAGGAAAGATAAATTAGTTGGTATTGTGGTTATTTTGTTGAACTATTTATGGTCTTTAATCCAAATTTTTAATATTTTAATTAGGCTTAAGTTCATTAAATTTAATTTTCATTAAGTTATTTTTATAAAGAAAGGAATTTTACAACATGAAAATTAATTAAAATTGTTAGGTTACCATGACATGTTTCGATCACAACCACTCGATCTTCTCAAATGGATTTGCCGTTTTACAAAAAACAGAAGTAAGGAAGAACATGTAAAATCAATTAAAATGGATAATCATTAAAAAAAAAAGCAAACTTCGATCTACCAAAGGTTAAAATACAATTTGGTTTAAGGATTGATGTTTGACTATTGACGTCAGCAGTCGTCGATGGCTGCGAGTGTAAAACTGCAAATCCATTTGAGAAGATCGAGTGGTTGCGATCGAAACATGTCATGGTAACCTGCCGGCCGCGGTTCGAATCCCGGCCACGGTCAAGAATGAAAAGATTATCAATAACAATTTTAATTAATTTTCATGTTGTAAAATTCCTTTCTTCATAAAAATAATTTAACGAAAATTAAATTTAATGAACTTATTTATATTAATTATATTAAGCCTAATTAAAATATTAAAAAAGAAAGATAAATTATATAAATATGTTGCCATCTTTACAAGATTAATTTGGAAATCGTAAATTTATACTTAAAAACAATTTTACAATTCAATTAAAAATTAAAAAATTTTGTTTAAAATTTAAAAAAATCCACAACAAAATAATAGAAATATTTCTTTAAGTTGTATTTTAATAATCCATAGCTGCAAAAAACCATCAAATCTATTTTTTTTAAAATTCATCCCAATTAGAAAATGAAATAAGCTAAAATAAAATATTGTCTACTATAATTAAGTAACAATATTTACTTGCAAATAGAAAAACTATTAACAAAATATTACAAAATGCCATTTTTATTATCTGCCTGAAGAATGAAACCTTAAAAATATTTTTCCATTTTAATTTACAAAAACTATCCTCTTACAGTTTTTTACTGTTTACTTACCCTTTTAGAAATGGGCTCGATTATGAGTGTAAATGTGCTGGTATGTGTTGAGGTTTCGCTCAGTACCTCTGTGCGTGTGTGCAGGACTTATATTAAATATTTTATGTTGGTGGCATAGTGTTGAGGCCTCTTTATAATTAACGGTTAATTGCGTTTTTGCTTCTTTTTTGGATAGAGAAAATATTTTTTTTAATAATAAGCTGGGGACGAAGGAATGAACTGAAGTTGATATTATAATTTCTTTTATCAGGTAAAAAGGCTCTAAAGATTTTCAATTTATGATGTTGTTGTATATATTGTTTTTATAGATCTTTTATTTCGTGTTGCTTTTGTGTAGGTTATTATTGAAATAAATGTGAAAGGTAGAGGCGGCTGTGTAGCAACAATCAGCAATCAAGTAAAATCTTTAGACCTCTTTATAACAGGAGTTAGATATTATTGCCATTGTTTCAACTTTGGTTATACTCATTTATTTGCCTAAGAACGATTGCTTGCTTGTAAAATTCGAGCAGCTTGTGATTGAAGGGAAATAAAATCTGTCTTGTGAAATTTTTCATTGGCAGAATGACGAAGAATATTTCGAATGTCTTAAATCGATCTATTGTCTCAGCAGCCTTAAAATTTAAAATATAAAATATTTTTGTCATGAATTTTTCAGATATGTTAGAACTTTAATTCACTTTAAATAATTAAAAAAAAAAACATAAAAATATTAAATAGATGTTTATAACGTCCTTTATTTATTTTAATAAATATTAACAAATTCTCTCCATTATTTTCAATTATTGGCAAGGGATTTAGTTCTTCTCCATGTTTTTTGAGTTGATACGAGTTCCTGTCTTGTAAAACGTTTCTATATATTACGTGGTCGTCCCTGGTTCCGCAGTCTCTTATGGTTTCATTCGAGGGCACTTCAAGCGTTTTCTGTTGCTGGACGTCTTACAGTATGAATGATCATTTTCCACTTACGTCTACATATTTCCTCTTCAACGGGCATAACTACTGTTCAGCGTGGCCATTTTGGCATTTTTGCAGCTAGATTTAGCATTTTTTTGTCTGATTTTGCTGCAAATTTTTCATTTAGCAGTTAGCATTTTTTTTAGCATTTTTCAACTAAATATTTAGCATTTTTTAGCATTATTTTATTTAAGAATATTCAAGTAATATTTTTTTGAAAATCTACCACACTTTTTTGTTGAATGCACATACAAAACCCTACTCTTTTGCTATAGAAACTGTACAATCTTTTAAAATATCTTTCATATCAAATTGTTTTAAAATTTGATCAGTTTGATCCATTAAATTCATGTTAAGCTGATTTTTTCCAATCACGATTTTGAAAAATTTTTGGAAACGAAAAGTGATACCATAACTTTTGAAATAGAAAAACAAATACGAATTACATGCCGAGATTTTATAGCTCAATTAATATGTCAACTTAGACAACGATTGCCAAAAAGTTTCAATAATTTAACAAATGCTAACTTTTATTGTGTAGAAAACAGTTTGAAAGCTAATAAATGCAACTTAAGTGAACATTTTAAAGAAGAAATAATAGATTTCACTGTAGAAGAAATTACAACATTGGAACATCAGTGGCAGAAACTAAATTCATATGAATTGTTTAATAAGAACTCAACAGTTGATTTCTGGATAAATGTATATGGATATAAAAATGCATTAAATGAAAATCCATTCAGTGAATTAGCTTCTTTTGCAATAAAGTTCTGGGTTTTGCCATTTAGCAACGCGGAAGTTAAAATAGGTTTTTAGTTGTATAAATCTCTTGAAAATTAAAATTCGAAATAATCTGACGTTTAAGACTTTGAATTCGCTACTTTATATTAAGTGTGGTTTAAAATTTTGCCATAGTTTTAAAAAAATGTACGATCTCACATAAAAATGCGATAAGGACATATATGATGAATTTCATGTAAAAATCGAGATGCATTGAACCCGACCCCCTCAGATATCGATGAAATTTTGTTCATAGCTAAATTTGATCAATACAAACAAACTCTCATTTTTAGAAATGACTGTTTTGCGATTTTTTGGGCGTGACACAGTGGGAACGTTTTCGAAAAAACGCGAAAATGGTCGAAAAGAGCTCCATTTAAACTACAATAACTCAGAATCGGCTAAACCGATTTCCATGATCTTGGTATCATTAAAAAGATATTTTAACAGGCTTTATGACACTGTAAAAAAATTTATAACAAAAAAAAATTTTAACTGACGAAAAAACCAAAAAGATCAAGGGTTTTTTTACAGTGTATTAATTTTTTAGAAAGGTTTATCCTTCATCTATACCATATCAAAAAATAAAAATGGGTTCTTTTTTAGTTTTTTTTATATAATTTTTTAAGTAGTGTCACTTCTAGTAATTGCCCTTATATTTTATAACAAAAAAAAATTTTAGGTAACGAAAAACCAAAAAAGATCAAGGATTTTTTACAGTGTATTACTTTTTTAGAAAGGTATTTCCTTCACCTATAACATATCCAAAAAGTAAAATGGGTTCTTTTTTATTTTTTTTTTAAATAATTTTTTAAGTAGTGTCACTTCTAGTAATTCCGCAAAATTCTGAATAAAAAAATCAATGTATTCTTCATAATAATTTTCTATTTTGTCATAAACATTTATTACTTTACCCATAATAAAGAGAAATATATATAGAACAAAAAATTCATAATTCATAATTATAAACAGTTTCGAGAAGCCAAGATATCCCATTACAATTTTTACGCGTATATTTTAAAAATTTGAGTGAATATGAATTCAAACAATAAGTACAGATGCATAAAAATATCTAATAAGTGTTGCGCTTCGCTTCGTAAAATAAGTGAAAACGAGGCTGCAAATATAATTAAATATTTTCCAGCTGTCGCCAACATTCATTGGAGCCGTATTTGCGAAACTTGCCGGAATACACTGAGAAAAGCGCGCAGTCGTAATGAATCCAACGTGGAGCAGAATGAAGTCTCAAATTATTTACCAACAACGCCTAGCTATGAAGTTAGCGAAGAATTGAATGAACTTCCAACTTGTAATGCAAACATCGAAAGGACGGAAGTCATTGAAAATATAAATGATCATATTATTCCTCATCTACCAAACCAAATTTCGCCTCTTAAAAGGAAATATATGAAACAAGATGCATACAGAAATAGAAAATCACTGCAAATTTTCGAAAATATAGCAGATTCACTTGGAGCTGATCCATTATCTGATTTTTCAGCGCAACTTTAAGAAAAAATAAAAAAGAACCCATTTTACTTTTTGGATATGTTATAGGTGAAGGAAATACCTTTCTAAAAAAGTAATACACTGTAAAAAATCCTTGATCTTTTTTGGTTTTTCGTTACCTAAATTTTTTTTTTTTTATAAAATATAAGGGCAATTACTAGAAGTGACACTACTTAAAAAATTATTTAAAAAAAAAATAAAAAAGAACCCATTTTACTTTTTGGATATGTTATAGGTGAAGGAAATACCTTTCTAAAAAAGTAATACACTGTAAAAAATCCTTGATCTTTTTTGGTTTTTCGTTACCTAAATTTTTTTTTTTTTATAAAATATAAGGGCAATTACTAGAAGTGACACTACTTAAAAAATTATTTATAAAAAAATAAAAAAGAACCCATTTTACTTTTTGGATATGTTATAGGTGAAGGAAATACCTTTCTAAAAAAGTAATACACTGTAAAAAATCCTTGATCTTTTTTGGTTTTTCGTTACCAAAATTTTTTTTTTTTATAAAATATAAGGGCAATTACTAGAAGTGACACTACTTAAAAAATTATTTAAAAAAAAAATAAAAAAGAACCCATTTTACTTTTTGGATATGTTATAGGTGAAGGAAATACCTTTCTAAAAAAGTAATACACTGTAAAAAATCCTTGATCTTTTTTGGTTTTTCGTTACCTAAAATTTTTTTTTGTTATAAAATATAAGGGCAATTACTAGAAGTGACACTACTTAAAAATTTATATAAAAAAAACTAAAAAAGAACCCATTTTTATTTTTTTGATATGGTATAGATGAAGGATAAACCTTTCTAAAAAATTAATACACTGTAAAAAAACCCTTGATCTTTTTGGTTTTTTCGTCAGTTAAAATTTTTTTTTGTTATAAATTTTTTTACAGTGTATTACTTTTTTCTTTTTTTTTTAAAGTGTCATAAAGCCTGTTAAAATATCTTTTTAATGATACCAAGATCATGGAAATCGGTTTAGCCGATTCTGAGTTATTGTAGTTTAAATGGAGCTCTTTTCGACCATTTTCGCGTTTTTTCGAAAACGTTCCCACTGTGTCACGCCCAAAAAATCGCAAAACAGTCATTTCTAAAAATGAGAGTTTGTTTGTATTGATCAAATTTAGCTATGAACAAAATTTCATCGATATCTGAGGGGGTCGGGTTCAAAATTTCAGTTTTATCTCGATTTTTAAATGAAATTCATCATATTATAATGATATATCGATCGATTCTTCAGAAGTTGAAGCATAATATTAATTTTGATGACGTATTTAATTTATAAAATGAAATTTTTTATTAAACATGTTATAAATTTTATTGAAATACTAAATAAAAGCCATTTAAAGGTCAAGTTCCTTTGATTTTTTCTTTTATATTTTTAAGACTTTTTATGTTTACTAAATATTTTATTTATTTTAATCAGTTTGTTCTATTGATATGATGTGAGTTTATAAGGAAGAATTATGTAAAATAAATCATATATGGGTATTTCCTCAGAAAGGTCAACCAGGATGAACATTTAAAATGTTGATAATCATCGTCTTTTATTGTTTATTATTATAAAAAAGTCTATGTTGTAATGGTTTCAAAGCATATCTCAGCTGTTTTACTTGAGGAAATTGCGCTGGAAACTCGAAAATTTTATATTTTCTTTTTAAGCTACCATTTTTATGTAACTATTTTGCATGCAAAAACTATGTTATGTTTGCACTCTTTCTTCATAATCTCTACATTACAATCAATTGTTAATTGAGTATTAAGTTTTTTGTTATGGAAATTTTAAGATATTTATGGGAAAATGCATGGTGATAATAACAAAAAAAAAAAACTTATTGGAAAAATCGTACGTTTGCGACCGGTACATAAGCCAATTAAACAAAAGCCAATAGAGATATTTTATTGTGTAAATACTGGATAGAGACCTACATTAATACACTTTTAAAATAAGCTAATCACTTTTGAATATTCCGTTCCATCACGCAGATTTTTACATTTCACTACTGTCAGCCAAAGTAGAATTCTATTTTGCGTACGTTCGTGACCACATGTTTATGTTTATAACTAGGAAAAGTTTTGTTTTCTATATTATTTGTACAGCAAAAACGTACGAACGTACGTTCGTGACCCTAGGAAATGCCCATATAAAGGTATATTAACTAAAATAACAAAAAATAATACAATTTAAATTTTAGCATTATTTTTTGGCAGTTTAAGATTTTTGTTAGCATTTTTTAGCATTATTTTAAAGCCGATTTAGCTGTAAAATATTATTGGATATGGCCACACTGCTACTGTTAGTTTGTTGCCAGAGTGCCACAATTAAAATTGCCAGAAGATCCGTAGAATTAATCTGAGTTAACGATTTATAAAATGGCCTATGCTTATCAAGGAAATAAAAAGGCCACCAGTATATATATCCACACAGATACAAATCAATGTTAAATCGACGAAAACAAGGCTGATTTTACATATTTCGGTATTGATTTAGCTTCATACTTACTTCATGTTTATTTAACACAATTTTACAATAACTTGCGAACAACATGATTTTCTTTTAAAATAACTTTAATTCATGTTAATTTAACACTTGAACCCAGATTCAAATCCCAGCTCAGCCAAAGTAAAATTATCAATAAAAATTTAATAAAAATTCCAAGTTGTAAAATTCATTCCTCAGTGAAAATAATTCAATTAAAATTAAATTTGATGAACTCAAGCCTAATTAAAGAATATCAAAAAGTTAGACCAAAATGACATTCATATAGAAATAACACTCCGAATCACGTTGAATGAAAGTTATTTAAAGTTAAGAACAATGTAAATTTTATGTAGAATCAAATTGATTTTAGTGATAAATAACAGTGAGAAGAAGCTTGAGAGACAATATATGCATTAATTTATTTAAGAATAATTCTAAACACTTACACGTGGAACCAGCGATAGAGAGAGAGAGAGAGGATATAATAATTAATGTTCCTGTGAAACATGTTTTACTTTTTTGTATTCCTCTCTTTGTTTACAGAAGCACTCTCAACTATATGGTTTTCGCCATCATTCTATTTTGAAAATTTTAAATACTATGTAACTTAATAATTTTGAAAAAAAGAATACGGGAATTTTTCTTCTTTTTATAAACTATTTTAAACATTTAAATACAAATGTATGTGTTTCTTTCTATTGTTGTTGTTTCAATACAAAACAAGTAAAACAGGATTTTATAAATACAATATTGGAAAATGTTGTTTTAACATTTTTTCAATTAAAATTATTATGAAACAATGATAATTTTAAAAAAAGTCCATACTTTTGCAGAAAATTACCATGATTTTTAATCAATATTGCGCCATATTAATTTAAGATTTAGGTGATTCATAAGGCGTCATAAAGTCATAAGTCTTAAAATAACAACATGAAAAAATACGACTATTGAGAACAACCTTTCATAAAGTCATAAGTCTTAAAATAACAACATGAAAAAATACGACTATTGAAAACAACCCCTCATTAAGTCATAAGTCTTAAAATAACAACATGAAAAAATACGACTATTGAGAACAACCCCTCATAAAGTCATAAGTCTTAAAATAACAACATGAAAAAATACGACTATTGAGAACAACCCCTCATAAAGTCATAAGTCTTAAAATAATAACATGAAAAAATACGACTATTGAGAACAACCCCTCATAATTTAGTGTGCTATTTTGAATTTTGGTCAGGTGATTTAAAACAAATATAAAAAATACAATATAAAATATTTTTTAATTCCAATCCATGAATTAATTAATTAAATTCACGTGTTATTCATGGAATACAGGCCGAAATGCTCGAAAAAGGGGTGCACAATTGGACCTTACGAATGGACCATTTGAACAGAAGCCGCGGGCATCATTTACACGAAGGTTTTCTAAAAAACGAAATGGCAAATACCAATTTATCGATTCCAATTAAAATTTTGAATATATGTTGCAAATTTGAGTGTTTTATTAGATTTTTAAGAAACTACGCTTAAAAAATCACCCATTAAAACACCTTTAATAAAAATAATTATGCAAACATGATGGTAGCGAAATTTAATTTTGTTTAAATAACGTTTATGGAAATATAAATTTTATGGCATAATTTGGCTATTAAGTCCATAATAGCAAGATTTTTTAAGTAGTAAAGGGCTTAAACTTTATTGCTGTCAAGGTATGCTTATTAATAATCAAGAGAGGAAGAAAATAATGTATTTTTTACTTTAGGCAATAAATTCTTTTGCCTATTCAGTCCACTTTTTATCTAGATAACACAAGTGCAAAATATAGGCCACAACCTAACCCATATACTTAAACGAATATAAATATTTGCTAATATAACTTTTGAAGAATGTTAAAGCGACTTTGTTTACTCAAAATGTGAAGCAACTTTATAAAATTGTATCTAAAGGATATTATTCGCACTTATTTATACATACCACACAATATGATGTTTTACCATCATTTATTAGAACAAATTGCGGCGGCAAATGTAGAAAAATTAACTTTTAAACTTAGTTTTCTTTTTCAAAAAAAAATTTACATGTTATGCCTAAAAAGATGTTAGTTAAACATAAACTTTTGCTAAATCACGTTTTTGTAATTTTTTAAGGACCATATATATATATTCCCTGTTTTCCCTTTATTACAGCCTTAATACTTTCTTATTTTAAATGTACCATTGGTCCCCAGGCTATTTAAGTACGTGCTGTAACGCAAAAGAAAAGTACAAAAAAAGAAAAAAAAAAAATTTGAAAGAGAAAAAAGATAAAAACAATAAGTTTCCGTTCATTTAGTTAATTTTTTTGTCTGGTTGAAGTACTTTTTTATCAAAAACACTTAATCATAATACCGTTGAAAGCTTTGGCCATTTTTTTTTTTTTTGTCAGTATCTTGTTTTCCATTTTTAAATAACGGCCATATTTTTTTAGTTAGACACAATTTCTTTTTTATTTGGTTTTGTTTCTATTTTTATGGAATACAAAAGTAGACAAATACAGGGTTTAATACAGTCTTTTCAAGTTAATTAAAGTTTCGTGTGGTTCGTTGCACAGTGGGGGATTTTGCGAAAAGTTATTTATCATTGTAAAGCAATTTAGGTCTGCTTCAATATCGTCACCTTAAATGCAAACGAATGTAACCATACAAAAATTCAAAATGGAGTTTTTAGCTGATTGTGGTTCGATTTATCACCTTACAACTGACGCAAATTTTTGATCCCTGCGATATAAAATGGCAACTTTATTAAAGAAATTAAAACTCCAAGAATACTTTATTATTGTTGAAATTAAAATGTTTTTTGATTCTAGTGTCAAAAAATATTAAAAAGTAATAACGTCCGTTTGCATTTAAGGTGACGATATACACATACAATTTTTGAATGTTCTTTGCACTTTTTCCATAAGATTAAGACGAATTGTGCTGTGCAAAAGTGTTTTGAGTTTTTTTGTGTATACAATTTTCGTTTATAACTAACTTTCAATCAAATGATTCAGACTTTGTGACATGTCGCACAGAAATATTTCCTGACACATTGAAGATTGGTTTGAAATATTGTAAGAGACACCTGCGGAGTAAACAATGCCACACGAAATGTAAAGTCATGCAACAATTTGATGTTCCTCTTTACTATGATTCTTAAGAATTTTTTTAAATTGAATAGTTAAATTTGAATTTAGGACTTAAATGTCAAATTGTGTCTTGTAGCTTGTAGCAAAAAACCAAATTTCTGAACGTGTACGAATTTTTGAAGGGATATTAAAAGAAAATAAGAATTTTGTTGCAGGACGATAGTCTAAAACGATTAATTTTAAAATTTTTTGTTGCTATTATTTTCATAAAAAAAGCCTGGAGAAAGAATTTTAAAGTATATTCGGTCGGTGTAGAATTTAAGAACCCTCCACTAAGAATTAGAAAAAAATGCTACAATTTAAATGGAATAAATTAAAAAATATTTTAGGGTTCACTTTTTAACGATAAGATTCCGTTAATTCTGCAAGTCTATTTTCACTTCAACATTTTTTGAACAAAAATTTATTGATATTGTGCCATTGATTTTTCGATAGCTTTTGGCATGAGGAAAAACAGTTTCACTACGACATATTAAAAAAGTTATTTTCGAGGCGCCCAAATTTCAGGTTTTTTAGAAGGAATGATGAAAAAGAAATCGTAGATATCAAATTTTTTAAATCGTACGCCTAAAACAATGACGTTTTTTCGACAAAAACTCTGGTTCGAAATGATAACGCCATTGTGTTAAGCAGTAATCGAAAATAAACAATAAATATCGCTTCTTAGTGTTCGGTTCGGTAGATTTGTGGAAAACACGAACGCTAATAGTGTTTGTGTAGTAAATCTTAAAAAAATAACGTGTCCCTGTTTGTCTTCTTTCGAACGCAACAACAATGATGTTCTTATCCAACTCAACAACAGGATGAGAACATTTAAACCCGTTCGGATTTTTTTAACCACAAGCTTCATTGTGTTCGGTTCAGCTCATTAATGTTGGTTCGTTTCTGTTGTGCTAAGCATCGTTTTGGCTGGAAAAAAACCTCAAAAAACATTATAGAACATTAAAATATAATGTTTGTCTACAGTATCACTACAATTGTTCTGTTTTTTAACGAAGAACAGAACACTATATAATGTTTGGCTCTTTCTAGAAAATAGTTACGAACGGTATTACGGGTTGCGTTCGTCCAAACAAACACTAAAAAATAGAGATCGTTCCTAGGTGTGTGAGGCGAACGCTAATCGCTAACACTGATTTTAAGCATACAATTTTATCTTGAAAAGATTATATTTAAAAAATTTTAAATCGGCGAATATTTTTTTATCATATCTACAAAAAAACCTTAAAAATTAGCGCGTAAAAAAATTAATTTTTCGGCAAAAACTCAAGAATGACATTATTTTTTTATAAAAACTGCTATCGCCATCGTTTTCAGCGTAAAATTTCAAGGTAATATTTGAAAAACAATTAAATCAGCCGATTTTTTTTATTATCTACTAAAGAAAACCTTAAAACTTTGGACTCCTCGTAAATAACTTTTTTGATGTGTCATAGTGGAATGTCTTTTCCTCATGCCAAAAACTATCGAAAAATCGATGGCACAACATCGATTGCCAAATCGGCCCACCCTAACGTATACACACGTAGTCAGAGAAAAAAAACTATTGATTCTTTAACTACAAACGATTTGGTTAATCTTAATTTATTTCTTTTCTATTAAAAACGTGTTAGAATCTCGCGAGCATTTATGTTAATTGGTGTTACAAACACAGCTCCTACGTGAGGGAAACGAGAATGTTGAAACACAACATAACAGCCGTCCCTAAACAAGAGCGGAAAACGCTTTTCTTTCTAGCTGTCAAAAACTCTCATGCCCATACAATTTGTATGAAGCATCCCTAAATAGCGCAGCGTCAACGCTTTGCATTTGGAAAAATCGAGTTTGACAGCTCTTAGTATAGTAAAGTTGGCCGCTATTGTTAATATATAATGGCTTAGATTTATCTCCATTTTTTACTTCTATTATTTGGGTTTAATTAAACAAAAAAGTTAACACTACTGTTCGTGACACAACGTTGACGCTCTTGTTTAGATACGGCTGTAAGTTTGAAATGTTTGCTTTCGGGTTTTCAATAAGAAAAAATATGGCTCATAAAACGGGCACATTAGCCAAAAATTTATAATTTGAGTAAATTTCTGCTATAGACATTTTAAGTATAATTATTATTAATTTTTTTTTTTTTTTAGTCCCCCATAGTGCGTTAGTTAGTTGGTTACTGTTATAGATTCCCTTTTTCATTTTCGCAGTTGTAAGCGTTAAAGCTGTAAGTATTACAATGTGTGCTTATGCATATGCAAGTAAAAATTTTGCTTGTTCTGTGTGTGAAAGTCTATTGGTGTGTGTGTGTGTTGTAACAAATGTAATTTCTATTCACACCTTGGGCCATATAAAAACATAAACCACAATTGTAGATGTGGTTGATTAAGGAAACGATTATGATAATAATGATGATGATAATGATGATAACACAATGATTTTATGAGTTTCGTGCAGCCTTAACTGCAAAAAGTTTTAATGAATTACGCGAAAAGAGAAATCTTGTTGAGCAACAAAATAATCATTGTTATATGTATATCAGATATCCAGCTCAGAGCATTCTGTGTAAAATTAATACACAACGAAGAAAAACCAGAAAACCACTAGGACATTTTAAATGGCCCTTAATGGTGAACGTATGTTAAAATAATAAAATAGCAAAATATGCCCAGAAGTTCAAACGACATCAATAACAACAAGAAAAACAACAGGAAGAGAAATGAAACAAAATGTTAAAGGGATTTACGAGTTGAATTCTAATTAAGCGTAAACTGTTCGGACAATTTTTTTTCCATCAAAAGATTTTATTTTGGGAAAAGAGCTTTTATATTTAAATTTAGCAAAAAATTTTCATAATAATCAATTAAGTTCTTTCTTTGAAAAGCATAATAATTGAATTAATGTGTTAATTGAATCAATTATTTTTTTATGGAACTAGAACTTAAAAATAAAAGAATATTGAATTTAATTAACATTTTTATTTCGCTTATAAACAATTTGACCATAACAAAATTTTTTTTTATATAAAAATTTTTTGTAATTCCAAATAGGTATGTGCCAACTTTATGCGAAGAACAACCGTTTGTCTTGGAAGCACGTGCGGTTGAGATTATTGTGGGAAATATACTTTTTTTATAGAAAAAAAAAAACACTTAAATAGAGTTTTGCATTGTGGCTTAAAAGTTGTTACAACACAAAAGTTGTTGATTTTTTTAATATTTATAAAAAATTTTGTACATCAAAAAAAATAATAACGATTTTTGCAAAAATTTATTAAATAAGTTTTTTTCCGTATGAAAAAATTTAAAATTATCTTTAAATGGCAAAATAAGTAAAAAAAAAGCCGATCTAGCAAAAATAATTAAAAAAAGCCGTTATTGCCAAAATAAGCAAAAAAAAAAAAGCCCTAACAAAAAACAGCTCAATTTCATTGTTTTTTTATGATCGGAATTTGTGTTCAATCAAAAACATTCTATATTGAAAACCAAAAACTAAGCATTTGCTTTTTTCATGTGCGACCAATGAAGGCAGAAACAATATATTTATCCGTTTTAGAGCTCTTTATGAATTTTGGCATTGATTTGCATTTGCACTTATTTTTGCATATTTTACCGCTTGCAGCATTTTTTGCATAATTAAGTTAAAATAGACTTTTTGCATAATTTTTTAAGTTTTGATCGCATATTTTGCCTTTTTGAGGCATATTTTGATACATGTTAATTTTTTTTTTAGATGCCAAGAGCTTTCGCAGCAAACTTTTATAACGATTATCGTATTGTAAAAATAAATATAACGAAAATTTATCGAATTGTTGTTTGAAGTCAGCTGTTATTTTTAACAATTTTTTTGTCGTTATTCAAGCGACAATAATTTACTTTGTGTTTATTTAATCGATAAAGTGTATTTAATGTTTGAAATAGCTGAGACCCGACTTCTTACATACATGCATACAAACATATATTCATATGTATACGTATTATCAAAAACAACATTCTAAATTCAAAATTTACAAAAAAAAAAAAAAAACAAAATTCTAAATGTAAAATTCACAAAAAAACAAGTTAGAGTGCTATATTCGGCTGTGCCGAATCTTTGATACCCTCCACCGACAGTTCGAATGTTTAAGGAGTAATATCTGTATGATGTCTTTTTATTATTATTATCTTAAACTGTGACGATTTGTTATTAATTATGGTTTTAGGAGACTAAACTGTTTTCCGGGAGTAGGGCATATATGGGGCCTAGGGTAAATTATGTACCGATCTTCACGAAATTTCACAGTATCATTTATAGTCCTATAAAATTGTGACGAGCCAAAATTTGTTATGATTGCATTATTTTTTACGGTTTTAGGCGTACTAAACTGTTTTCCGGGAGTAGTGTTTATATGAGGCTTAGGGTAAATTATGGACCGACCTTCGCGAAATTTTGCAGTGTCATTTCTAGTCGAATGAAACGGACTTGTGCAAAATCTTATGTCATGCCGTGCATTTTTGCATCATTTATGTTAGTTTTTGTAACAAAATTATCAAGTTTTTGAAGGTGGTGGTTCCACATTTTGATTCATAGCTCTGGTCCTACTGAACCGATTTTGCTGAAATTCAATCCCAAACTGCTTAGGATATCTACAAGCAATTTGACACCTAGTTTGTTTATTTCTTTTGAGTTTTTCGAAAGTGAGCGTGTTTTCAACAGACGGACAGACGGACAGACAGACGGACATGGCTAAATCGACTTAGAATTACTCAAGCAGCCGGAATATATATACTTTATGGGGTCTGAGATGAATAATAAAAAAGTTTCACACGGAATGACAAACTTAGTATACCCTCTTCACAACTAATTGTGGTGGAGGGTATAAAAAAGCAAATTAATCCTTCGTCTTACTATGGAGTCTGGCCATAGCTTTTTCCATGTATTTTGAATGAAAAATTTGTGTAACACGGAGGGCTAAAAACAATTTCATTTGTTTCTCTTTTATTCTCTTTTGTGCTATTCGTTTTTTTTAACATTTTGTAGACAGAGATGTTACAAAAATACAGCTGTTTACTATCGTTAAAAAAAAATTACAGAATCAAATTACCGTTAATGCAAGCGAATATATATGTCGACAAATATTACGATTGTCGGTTCGTTAAAAGTTAGTGAATGCACCACTCCTTTAAATATCTATCTGTTTACCCAACGTGCTACCTTAATTTAGCCATCTACAATAAATTTTTAATTTGTTTTTCTGTTAGACAAAGCAGGTTGACATTAAAGATAAATGTTATTTTAAACTTCAAAAGATTTTGTTATTCGTGCTTAATTCCCAGTTTTTATTATTGATAAAAACACTTGAAATTTATTGTTGATGGGATAAGCTATTCCTATGCGCATTTCACTGGTTGCTTAGGCCAGATCATCAGGAAACTTCATCCATAAAGATTTTAGAAAAACTAGAGATATTAAACCAAATAAAACTGTTAAGCGTATAAGACTTATAGCAACAGTTCTACTTGTAATATCAAAGTTTAAACAAAACACATCAACAATAAACAGTGGGTTTATCTCATCTTACATTCCCCACTACAATTAGTTGAAATTCTCTCAACATTAATTGTAGTTGTAAGTAGGTTAAGAAAAACAAAATAAAAAACAACAACAACTTTACAAAAGATGTTGTCAATTAAGTGTTTTTTAGGCCGTGCACTGCCTGTTTATTATCAAAAAGTAATTTCAATTTTTGGGAATACAAAATTTTAATTTCAAAAGATTTTGTTATTCGTGCTTAATTCCCAGTTTTTATTATTGATAAAAACACTTGAAATTTATTGTTGATGGGATAAGCTATTCCTATGCGCATTTCACTGGTTGCTTAGGCCAGATCATCAGGAAACTTCATCCATAAAGATTTTAGAAAAACTAGAGATATTAAACCAAATAAAACTGTTAAGCGTATAAGACTTATAGCAACAGTTCTACTTGTAATATCAAAGTTTAAACAAAACACATCAACAATAAACAGTGGGTTTATCTCATCTTACATTCCCCACTACAATTAGTTGAAATTCTCTCAACATTAATTGTAGTTGTAAGTAGGTTAAGAAAAACAAAATAAAAAACAACAACAACTTTACAAAAGATGTTGTCAATTAAGTGTTTTTTAGGCCGTGCACTGCCTGTTTATTATCAAAAAGTAATTTCAATTTTTGGGAATACAAAATTTTAATTTCAAAAGATTTTGTTATTCGTGCTTAATTCCCAGTTTTTATTATTGATAAAAACACTTGAAATTTATTGTTGATGGGATAAGCTATTCCTATGCGCATTTCACTGGTTGCTTAGGCCAGATCATCAGGAAACTTCATCCATAAAGATTTTAGAAAAACTAGAGATATTAAACCAAATAAAACTGTTAAGCGTATAAGACTTATAGCAACAGTTCTACTTGTAATATCAAAGTTTAAACAAAACACATCAACAATAAACAGTGGGTTTATCTCATCTTACATTCCCCACTACAATAGCTTATCCCATCAACAATAAATTTCAAGTGTTTTTATCAATAATAAAAACTGGGAATTAAGCACGGATAACAAAATCTTTTGAAATTAAAATTTTGTATTCCCAAAAATTGAAATTACTTTTTGTTATTTTAAACTTTAAAATTTTATATATGAGCAAAAATCAGTTATATACGTTTTTGGCGATTTACTTAATTCATAGAAACCTGGACCAATCTTTATGTATACCGATCGATTTAGAACAACTTTTTAAAGTGATCTTACGATAACCATCCGTCCTTCTGGCTGGTTACCTGTCCATGTTGATTTTTGGGCGCAACGTGCAAAGTTTAATCTTGCAGATAATTTGATCAAATTTGGTAAATATAGCATAATTGCACTAAGTCGAATTCTTTGGAAATGGTGAGA
This sequence comes from Pollenia griseotomentosa, assembly GCA_963931875.1. Classification (NCBI taxonomy): domain Eukaryota; kingdom Metazoa; phylum Arthropoda; class Insecta; order Diptera; family Polleniidae; genus Pollenia; species Pollenia griseotomentosa. The sequence goes on along the minus strand of OZ007561.1, from coordinate 47,010,012 downwards.
ATCAATCTATTATTTTACATATTTCCCATAAAAACACCGCCATTGAATTTCTCGTGAAACCTGGACCAATCTTTATGTATACCGATCGATTTAGAACCACTTTTTAAAGTGATCTAACGATAACCATCCGTCCTTCTGGCTGGTTACCTGTCCATGTTGATTTTTGGGCGCAACGTGCAAGTTTGAATCTTGCAGATAATTTGATCAAATTTGGTAAATATAGCATAATTGCACTAAGTCGAATTCTTTGGAAATGGTGAGAATCAATATTTCCCATAAAAACACCGCCATTGAATTTCTCGTGAAACCTGGACCAATCTTTATGTATACCGATCGATTTAGAACCACTTTAAAGTGATCTTACGATAACCATCCGTCCGTCCGGCTGGTTACCTGTCCATGGTGATTTTTGGGCGCAACGTGCAAGTTTGAATCTTGCAGATAATTTGATCAAATTTGGTAAATATAGCATAATTGCACTAAGTCGAATTCTTTGGAAATGGTGAGTGTTGGGGCTAGTATCGTTACCTAGCCTTTTAGAAGTATTTTTTCAAATTCAAATAAAGGAAACACGGGAGGTTTCAAATTCAATTTTTACAAATTTATTAGAGCTTCTTGCTCTGTTGAAGTTTAAGATTATACTTAATAACTAAATAACAAAAGGGTTTGTAGTAAGCAAACAAATTCAAAAAGCAAACTACAAACTCAAGAGCAAAGTATATACAAAATTCATGAAGTTAAAGAGAATTGGAAAATTCTAAAGAGTGCTCTACACTCAGAGAAAAAATACAAATTTAATAAAATTCAAAATTAAATAAAATAAAAATTTAAACAAATTCAAATTTAAAATTAAAGAAAACTAAATTTAAACAAAAAATAATAAAAAAAAACCAAGAAAATTAAAAATTAGAGAAAATTAGCAAAATAAATGAAAATTAGAAAAATGAATATAAAATAAACTGAAGTCGCTTCAACAGTGAGAATCAATATTTCCCATAAAAACACCGCCATTGAATTTCTCGTGAAACCTGGACCAATCTTTATGTATACCGATCGATTTAGAACCACTTTAAAGTGATCTTACGATAACCATCCGTCCGTCCGGCTGGTTACCTGTCCATGTTGATTTTTGGGCGCAACGTTTTAATCTTGCAGATAATTTGATCAAATTTGGTAAATAAAGCATAATTGCACTAAAGTCGAATTCTTTGTAAATGGTGAGAATCGGTCTGTTATTTTACATATTTCCCATAAAAACACTGCCATTGAATTTCTCGCGCAAAAAAAGCCATTGTTTCGTTGGCTGTGTGGAAACGTTGGAACTACATATCGTCCGGGTCCATATCCTCAATTTCTGGCCACAAGAAGTCGGTTAACATCTCGCGATAGCGAACACCGTTCACGGAAACTGCTTGGCTGACCTCATTTTCGGATAAATACGGCCAGATAACGCCAACCGCCCATTTACCACACCAAACAAATTTTTCACATTTCCTAGAAACCCGGTTTGCCGAAATTTGCGCACAATTCTTCCGATTCTGAACATATTTGGTTGATTTTTCTGACATAAAAAATCACGAAGTGCACGAAATGCATTTTGATTTGAACAGCCATTTTCGTTAAAAGTATGATTCACCACCCTTTATGTTTTGATGTTTCTTAGTTTGTGGCCTAATCATGCAAATACCCGCTAAATGGATTTTGATGAAATTTAGAAAAGACGGACAGCATATGACAAACATTTAAATATTGGTTACTTTGGAAGAGGGAAATCGGGGAGAAAATTGGTACTCTGGTACTTTTTCTCTTTTTGATAAATTTGATATGCAGATTGCATATGTTCAGGATTTAAATATATGATACTTTTTAAGGGATAAAATTATTACTTTTTTAAGGGTAAAAACAGGGTACAATTAGTACTTTTTATCTTTTCGATCAACTTGATATACACATACGTATACACAGATTACAGCCTACATTAGCATACAGTGTGCTCGTAAACCATCTGTCTTTATTTTAAGCAATTCCACATTTTCACTCTGGTTAAACGGGAATTAAAAACAACTTAACTGAAACAAAAACACCCAACAAAAAAATTAAGGGATTTAAAAAAAAACAAGCCAATAATGTTAAAATACTCAACATTTATTTTAAACTAAGCACTAATCCGAAGTTTTTTTTAATATTTTTTCAGAAACGCTTTTAAATAACTTTAATAACAAAACAATTTACAGAAATTGTCAATAAAATATGGTGTTAATGAACAGTACAAAAACATCATAATTAAATTATTACAAAAAAAATACAACAACAAAAAACTTGTAAACTTAAAATCAAAACCAAATAACAAACAATTAAGAATTCAACCAACAAAAATTACGTGCCACATTGAAATGAAACAACAGTCCTTTTTGCCAATAACAAAATGAAAGTTTTTTAAAATAAAATAAAACAAAAACAAAAGTAAAAGCACAAGAAAAATATAAAATATAATTAAATCATAGCTGTTGTCAAAAAAACTGAAAACTTTTAATGACATCGACAACAATAACAATAACGAGTATTAACAACCTTCCAAACAGGCAAACAACAACAGAAGAAAACTGATCAGCAACACAAACTTTTAACAGCCTCAGCAAAAACTCATTTGCACATAATCATACTTTTGCTCCTTGTAAGAATACAGACAGAAAGGACCTTTTCAAAACTCAGCGTATAACAGCTGTATCCGTGTAGATTCTTTTCAATTGTAAATTCTTCGTAACTGCTTGTCAGGAGAGTTGGCAGCGTGTATCTTACAAGTCGGATAACTTTGTATAGGAATGCAAAGTGGATTCTCTGTCTACGTGCGTGTTCATCATGATTTGATTTTCAATAAAATGTAGAAAATATTCTGGAAGAATAAAATGTAAAGGTAAGAATGTTTGCAAATATTTAAAATTTCTTCATGACTTTATTTTGTCGTCGTAAGTTTTGTTTTACTTTTGTTGCAATCTTTGGTTGTTAAGCTAGTTGGAATTGTTGTTAAGACGACATTGCACAGTGTTTTGATTCTATATGAAATTATTATTTTTTAAAGAGAAAGAGTTTTCGTAGTTTAACGAAAAATGGTTAACAAAATCGGTCAAGGAATATGCCATCCTTTTATATATCTTAAACATATAAAATAGAATTGTAGCTAAAATTATGTACCGAATGTGTTTAAAAAGTATACCTAAAGGCAAAAAAAATTTTAAAAATAATATCGTGTTTTCTTTTCTTAAGCTTCGTTCAAAATCACAAAAACATTTTCACTTGGTGTTCACAATAGAGCAACAATTTTTTTCACAAACTCACAAATTTTGCATTAAGAAACCGTTTGCAAATTTTGCCCGCAACAATATTACTTATTTAATTTTATTTTTTAAAACATTTTGTTAAAATTTTCATTCAAAACTAAATAAAATTATTTTTAACGTCAGACACAATTTCATACAAATTGTTGCTGAAGTTCTAGTTGACTCAAATTTTTAAAAAAACTTTATGAAATACTTTGGGAAGAAATAAGATAGAAGAAAAAACGAAATTGTTGTTTTGATTGTGAACCAAGCTTTAAACGTTGGAGGAACTCGTTTAGCTTGCATACATAACTAAGCTAGGAAAGTTAATAACCGTTCATTTTCATTAAAATCTCTCTCCTTAAGTACCGAAAATAAATTAACCATCCGTTGTCTAAACGGGACCTAGAGTCCAACATAAAAATTACTAAAAAATTACTAAAACTCGTGACTGAAATAAAAAAAAGGAAACGCATCGTTTTGGCAAAATCTGAAAACAATTTTTACGATTATTAGTTGATGATATTCTGTACGACTTATAGTCCAACAAACAAACAAAAAGTCTAATATAATGACACAAGAATACAAAATCTTCTGATTTGCAAATGCCTAATAATATCTATCACTTTAAATATTTCTCAAAATAAATTTTACCAAATTTTGGAACGATTTGTTTCCTAAGATCTTATGTAATGCGATAAGATTTGACTATGATCCCAAGCATTTCGAAACAAAACTAAGGTTAAGCTCAACTTCTGTTTAACTTTATTGTATAAGGTGGCGCAAAAGTTGTCTCCCGATATTTTGGACTGTACTTTTTTTTTAATAAATGAAAAACTTAGAAAAAAACCACCAAAAATAGGTACTATTTTCACCCCTTAAACGTTCTAATTTCGAAAAAGTACCATACCGGTTTAAACCGTTTACTCCCCAAACAAGCCGAACTTCAAAAAAGTACCAGAAATCTGTCCGCATATTTTTTTTAGTGAACATCGATAAGTTTTAAATTTTGTTTATTACACTTTTAACTAAAGAGGTTTACCCCCTAAACATTCGAATTTGCAAACATCCTATCTTATTTAATCGATTTGGAAAGAGACCAACCTCGGGTCCATATTTAACTTTTAAGCAGTTAGTCAGTAACGTTAGAATGTTATAGATAATGAACATTTCATTGCATAAGACGTTTATTTATTGATAATATCTTAGGGGAAAGGAAAGTAGCATCAAAATTGTCACGCGGCAGTTCTAAAGTGGTTGGGACCTGTTTTTGTTTTTACACTTTATATGAAGAGGATTTGTTACTTTAACATGGAAATGTCCTAGGAGCGATAAGTTGGCACTTATTTGACACTTTGTAACAGGTCACTTAAATAACATAAAAGGACAGATTCAATTTCGGTTAAAATAATGCATGTCACAGATATTGTCCCAAGTGAACCATATTTATATGATAGACCTCCTATTTAATGTATCAAAATTCGGTCCATTTTATTATAATATTCTTTTCACTGGTCACAGGATAAGTGCTTCAAGAACAATTGACACAAATTTCCCGCAGGGTAGTTGATAAAATTTATGAATTTGTTTAATAAAAAAAATTTATTTATTTATTTGACAAGAGTTACAAATGCAATTACTAATTATATTCTAACTATAATAGTAATGTCGACCTTTAGCCCATTGTTGCGAAACAGACCAGAGTGTCTGGTGGGAATCGAACCCGCAACCCTCGCACTAATAGACTAGCTCACTACCAACTAGCTTACCGGGGCACCCTTATATAAAAAATATTTTTAGAATTTATGGGCTTCCGGAAATAAAAAAAAGTCTTAGAAATCAGAAACACTAGTTTTATTAGTTATATTAATAATGTAAACCTTAAAAAATTTTAAACGGGAATTTTTAACAGATTTCTAAAAACATCCTTGATCACTAAGAATGTATTATTATTTTTAAATGAAAGCTTATTTTGTCAGAAAGCATTTGTGTGGCTACTAGGTAAAAATTTACTATTCAATTCACTTTGAAATGAGGATTTTAGAATTTCTAATTTATTTTTATCTTAAATATACCAACAACATTTTCACAATCACAAATACATACGGATTTAGACATAAGCCAGTTTATATTATTTAAACTTCTAAGGACCCAGTAATTCTGAAGGTTTATTAACTTGGCAACATCACAGCATACAACATTTAATTATTTAAAACTTATCGGTCATGTTTAAAGATAAGATAGGTTATTTATCAATTTTTTTGTATCCAAAAAAAATCAAACATGAAATCATTTGATGCTCTATTATTCTCAAGTAAAATCTGCGATGCATTTAGTCACTTATTTATAATTTCTAAATAATTTATTTTATCTTATTTGAAAACTAACTAACCTGTTAAGAATGAATCTGAAGCTTAAGTCTAGAAAACTAATTCATTACGATCAAGTCATCAGAACTACAGGGCAATATAAGAACAAATAAGGAATGTTCTTCAGTTTATTTAAAAATTACAACTGCGTGTATGTTTACAATGCGAGGCAAATGTGTGTAAGTTAATAAATCAACCCTGCAAACATTTAGAAGGTTTTTTTAAGATTTGAGCGTGCCAAATTTTCTACACTTCTGGAGGATTGAAAACGATTTAACAAACTTTTAAAAAATCACATATATTGCAATCGTATTTCCATTATTCCATTAAGTCTTCTTCGAAACTTCTCGACCATAATAATAGGGTAAGTGCTGGTTCACACTCTTCAAGTTTTAGTAGTCAAGTCTTGAGCTTTTAGGAGAGTTTGAGAAAAAGAAAGGAGTTATCTTGAGCTTTTACGAGAGAGAGAGCAAAAGAAAGGAATTATCTTGAGCTTTTAGGAGAAAAAGAGGAAAAGAAAGGAATTATCTTTTATCCTCTCTTCTAAAAGCTCAAGAAAACCTTGAAAAGTGTGAATCAGAACTATGGAACTTTTTTATACGCAAGAAACTTTGAATCAAAGAGAACGTTTATTTCAGTGTTGCCACTTTGGGGGTAATTACCCGAATTTGGTACAATTTTTACTGTCGTGGGTAGTGCGTGGGTAATTTCTCTTAGGTGTAATTGAGGTGTTATTTGAAATTCTTACTTCGGATACCCTAATAAAATCAAGATTCGATTTCATTATTTCTTTTTAAATATTTTTGATTAAAAATACACAGTCTTCTGAGCCCAAGTCTCGCTTTCTTTTAAGGAAAAGACTTCAATCATTAAATATATACAGTGTAAGCTCGCTAATCCGAATTAATAATTGCTGATTCTGATTCGGAATAACGAGATATTTGGATTACTGGATGTGCTGTTATACGGGCATGTTCTGACAGTCGCAAAACGCTTAACATTTGCGATTTTGACTTGAAATTGCATAAAATGAAATTACACCTCATGAACTGTTAATCGCGATCGCGAGAAGTTTGCGATTTCAAACCGCAAAAGTATGCTCCAGGCCACTTTTGGAAACTATAAGAGATCGCAAGCAAAAGGCACGAGTTTCAGAACATCATAAAATAAATCTGGCATTTTGCGATTTTAAATCGTGCGATTGTCAGAACATGGCCGATAATGTATGTATTATAATTCACTATATCCGAAAATAAAACACAGGCCAGCATTTCAAAACAAATTTAATTTATTTTATTGACCAAGAACAAAAAAATTAAGTTTCGTATTCTAAAAAAATAATTTAGATATCAAACGTGTTTTCAAACAAAATTTCTATTCAAATTTTTCTGAAAATATATTTCAAGACCAATTTAGGTGCAGGCTTTACGATTTTTAACGTCTTTCATAATTAAAGGATTCCACATTTTCTGTGTCTGTGTCTGACTCTGAACTACTGAACTGCACAAAGTATTGTCAGATAATAATCCAGCTAAGAATTTCATCTTCAGAAATTCGCACGTCATTATTGCGGTAAAAGTAGTTGCAAATTTTCAAAGTTTGCACTGAAAATCGCTTCTTAAAATTAAAAAAAAGCAGAAAAATAAAATAAATAAAAATTCGGCTTAGCGAACTTGCAAACGATGCGAACTATAGAGTATGTAATACGTCATAAATTCAATTCAAATTACTGGATAATTCGGATTACACACCTTCGGATTAGCGAGCTGGCACTGTATTTTAAAAACTTTGATAATAAATGTCGCAAGATATACTCTTAGATTTAAATAAATATGGCTATCATAGTGATTTAGAACCTGAAGTTTATTAAAAAAAAGTTATTCAAACTACAATCTAGCCTGGGGTGGAAATGTTTCCAATATTCCAACATATAATTAATTTTGTTTAAAGAATATTTAACGCCCTTAACAGTTGTAAAACTAAATTACGAAAGGGACAGTTGTATAAAACCCTGCAGGCATATTGTTTACTAAAAATGGTAGAAAACACAAAACAAATTAATTTTAATCGCAGATTAAACTGAAACTGATTTAAACAAATAGGCACCGCGCCTGTCCTTGACGAAACGCATTGCAGACGTCCAATTTTGTTCCTCTTTTCGAGCGTTGCTGGCTGCATGTCACGAATAAAATGACAATGCCGACCTCCAACACGTAAATTGTTGCTGGCTTATCAGCATTAGCCAGTGACATCACAGGCCTACGGAAAACAATCAAGTGGTGTCACATCGCGCGGTCTTAAAGTATAATTAACAGTTTATTTTCTCTAAATTAACACATCGCCTTCATTTGTGAACAAATAAGTTGCGTCATTTAAATCATGAAGGCGCCCCTACGTTGCGAAAATCGATGGCTGATATGCAAAGTAAATTTGGATAATTTGGTGGCGCTGTTCAAGCATGAAATTATCTACCTATGATGTGCCTGAGCAAAGAGTGAGAGCAGTATGACAGTTCGTTTGACAGCTAACCTTTCGTAAGCTTTATCGGGCTTAAAAAACACGCATTATAAAGGAATGACAATGAGCATTTTGAACCTTTTTAAGATAGTATATGCAATCAAATGTGAAAGTTAAACTCATTATTTTAGGAGTTTTATTTTATGTTTTATTTATTGTTTTTAAGTTGTAAATGAGGTGTAATTTCATTTAAATCGGGTAATTTTGCTTCATCTCAAGTGTAATTTTGAATTTTTCTGGTGGTAACACTGCTTTATTTAACAAAAACATTGTTGAAAAGAGAACACAGACTTTACAAAAACAAAACACATGTCTTTGGTTCTTTAAAACAAGAATGTGCAAAACTGCATTTCTATCTTTTTGTGTTTATTCCTTCAACAGAAACAAGTAGCGGAGTTCAGTGTTTGATGCAAAAAGTTTGGAGAAACCGCAAATGCAAAATATGGCAGCTTTTTTATGAACTCTGATGGAAACTCTCTGTATTATGTAGTTAGATTAGTTTAGTTTTTAAAATTTAAAGAATTCAGCTTCGAGAAAACACTTAGATATTTCTAAACTAGTAATTTTCATCCCTTCCAAGACACAGTTAAAAGAGCCTTGTGGAAGTCTAACTTTAGAGTCGTCTAGAAGAGCTTTATTTGTTTCCCAAAGAAGGTGATTTTACAAAATTACGATAGTTTAAAGCTACGTTTGATGATCATTTAAATAAAATAGCGATTGACTTTTTCTAAACTTCCACGATAACAAATGCTTGCGGGGATGCATCTTTGTATGTAGCTGCGTGTAAATGTATGTACTAAAGGATTTATTAAATTGTATGCGTTTGTAATATTAATACTTCTTGGCTGAGATAACATTATTTAAACTAAATTAAATTTTACATTGTTTCAGAGGAATAAAATGAAATTTTATATTTGGTGCAAGTGTAAGAGTTTTCGTAAGTAAACAAATAAATTAACAAAGACGTGCGAGTTTGTGTCAATACAAATATATATGTATATGTTTGTGTTTGTTAAATATGCATATTGTACAGTTTTATTAAAAAAAAATGTTATATTTGCCAAGTAAATATAATCTAAATGTAAATCTTGAAATATAATAGGAAATTGTTTTCGTTAGCTATTATTTTGAACTAAATTTGATTTAAAACTTTATTTAAAATTTAATTTAAAATTTATTTATATTAATAACCATTTCCTCTAAATAAATTTAAATTATTAAATGAAATCCGAATTTTGATCATATTGTCTAATAAGTTTCAAATAAATTGCAAATTGCTTTTTGTTTGAAGAAAATAATTTCCAACTTTTACTAAGACAAAGCAACAATTTCAAAATACTAAAGACATTATTAAGATGTTCGCAAAATGTTAAGAATTCAAACAGAAAAGACAGTCAAAAGACTTTTGGTATGGAAAAAAAGTTTTGTTATCTGTGACTTGATGAACATGTGGCTTTGAATTGAACGAAACAAATGGAAGTTAGGAAAAGCATGGACTGGGTTTAAGGCGAATAGAGCAAAACAAGTGTAGGAGCCATTTGCCGAAATTGTTTTTCTGGGAAATCTTTGTATAGGCAGATATTGTCGATTTTAGTATCCAAACAAACATAACAAAGTATTTTCGAGACAATAAGTCAGCCTACCGCGTCTCTTATGTCTAGAGCTGTATACACGCGACTGCTTTTTGACTCACAACTAAAGAAGCACACATCGAAAGTAATCTCGGATCAGACATTTTTTAAGTTCTCACGATGACACAAGCTCACTCACAAAGCATTTCCCAATTCTTTTAATCACGCATACTCACGAAATATAGTTATTAAAAAAAAGTATTTTTTTCATAAAACACGAGCTTAAAGTCATTTCAGTTTTTATAAATACGGTGGAAATTTGCATAACTGGACGCTGAAGGGACCACAGAAATGTGTCTGTACAAGGAGGCGAAATTTTTAAAGAAACTCAATGCATACCTTATGGAACGCTGCCAGGATCAGGCAACTGTGTATGAAGAAAGCTGGTGTCTGCTATAGGAAGGTGTTACAAATACAAATATTTAAAATTTTTATGTATTCAATAGTTTCCTTATAAAATCTTCGTGAGTGCGTGAGAAGTTCCCTTATAAAATCTTCGATAGTGCGTAATTTAAAAGTATTAATTACTTATGATCACGAACTCTCTTAAGTCTAGTACTCTGTTTAAATTTGCGGATAATGTTTAACAACATGAAATATTTCACACGAAAATCATTACATTTATCAATATTATCTATCTCGCGGTTTTGCAAAATTCAATGTTTTTATCATAGCTGTTAAGTAATGATTACTAATCATAATAATTAGTAATTAGATTATTTTATTTTTGAAAGGTGTTGTAATAATTATATTACGATTATTTTCAGATTCGCACGATTACTAATTGATTACGATTACAGATAATCGAAAAATAATCTAGATTAATAAAAATTACGAAAAAATAATCAAAAATAATAAAAAGTAATCGAAAAATAATTTGACTACTTTCGAAGATTACTTTTGACTGTTTTTGATTATTTTTTAAAAATTCAGCGATATTATGGCAATACTGTTTTATGTTTGTTGTTTGTTTTCATTTTTTGTTATTATTGTTCATCGATTTGATCAAGGCGAATTCAACTACAGGTGGTGTCGGAACTACAACAATGCAAAAACAACAGAAACAACATACGGTTTTTTGCATTGCATTGTTAGTGCCGTTAGCTCTAAATGTCAACCATTATTAGCAAAACACTAACAAATCAGAACAAATAAGCCCGTACTGTCGAAATCAGATGCCGCATCGGCACACCTTTAGTTAATTCGCCTTGGATTTGAAAATTGATAACCTGTTTGCATTCTATGCATTTTTCTTATTTATCACGGGTTCACATTACTTGTGAACTATTGTAATTGTGAGTATTAAACATAATTGTTGTAAACTTTTAATAATACAATTTATTTGTAGGTCTTAATGTCTGATTATGTTTCCGAAACCGATTTTTCCCCAGACGACAGTACTGAAGATCCGGACGTTAATCCTACTGGAAGTAAACGAAAGAGCTCATTAAGTGAAGAATCAGGACCGGCCCTTAAAAAAGTCTGTGTGAATTCACAAAAAATAATTTTTAAAGAAGAATTTTACACAGAAGTACAAAAAGTTAGTTTTAAAATTTTTAAATTAAAGCATACTATGAATTTATAATTTTTATTGTTAGATTTCCGATAAGACAACTTGTGTTAAGTGCGTTGCATGTCATCGAGTGATAAGAGGAAGCGGTGAAGTGACTTCAAATTTCATCAAGCATTTGCAAGTCAAGCATAGTGAACTTTTTAAAACATACAAAAGTTATAAAGCAGGTAGCCCTTTTGGCGGTAACACGCAATCTGAGTTCGATGGTCAACTGTTACACGCAATGATTGATTGTTCATTGCCCCTTTCCATTCTGGAAAAGAAATCCTTTATAGATATTTTTCAAAGTACAGGTATGAAGGTGATGTGTAGGCAAACAGCGGCTAAGAAATTGGAAACAAAATATACCATCATGATGAAAAATGTAAAAGAAACCATGGTTTGTTCTAAATATTTTTGTACCACAGCAGATATTTGGTCTGGAAATCACAGAAGCTTCCTTGGATATACGTGTCATTGGCTTACAGAAAATCGGCAGCTTTGGCATGTAGAAGAATTTGTGGAGCACACACCGCGGAAAATATTGCGCAGATGATTACTGAAATCAACACTGCCTTTGGTTTGAACAGCTCAAACATTGTTTTGACCATAACGGACAACGGTTCAAATTTTGTAAAAGCGTTCAGAGATTACGGTGTGGGAAATGACTTTTTCGAAGATGAAATTAATGACGAAATGCCAGTCTTTGATAATCAGCAGAGTTTTAGAAACACTTTACAGTTTTTACGCCAAAAATTGTAAAACATTTAATTTTGAAAGGAAACTTAATAATGTGTCGACTATGCCCGATTTTTTTGATTTCACTGATGATGGTGAGCTTATGCGCACATTTATTTTGTTTTTTACTCTAAAGATTTGACTTTGCAGATGATGAAATTGAAGTAAGTCCTTCTCCACAAGAACAGATTAAAGTTGACCAACAGTCCGCAATAAAACATCAGTTCTTCAGCTATTTAAATGATACTGCAAGTGCTGACGAGATTTACCAAAAATATGATTTATTAAGGGATGCATTTATTTTTTTTAACACGCCCTTAACGTCTTCAGCTCCAGTTGAACGACTGTTTTCATTTGCCGGGATCGTCAACAGTCCAAGGCGGCAATCATTGTCTGATTTTTCTTTTGAAAAATTAGTTGTAATGAAGGCCAATTGTAAATATATGTAAATTATAAAACTTTTTTTTGTGTATTGAATGTATTCTGAATGTATTTGTTTTCTTAATTTTTTTTCCACGTATTTTTCCCTTTCTTGTTGATTATGTAAGTACTTAAATTGTTATCGGTTGTTTTGTTATTGAAGTGAATAAACCTATATTTTGTATATAAAAACTATCTAATTTGGTTTTATTTGTTCAGAATTTTTTTGACGTTTTAAATGCAAATTTTTCAAAATAAAAATTTTGTATAAAATGATGCGCATTCCGAATTTTTAAGAAATAATCGAATATAATCAAAAATAATCCTTGAAAGTAGTCAATTATTTTTTTGATTACTTTTGACTATTTTTGATTATTTTCTCGTAATCCTAACCAATCTTAATTATTTTTTGATTATTTGTAATCATAATTAATTAATAATCAGGAATTGTTAAAAAGAGAATTATGTAATCAATACAATTATTTTTAAAATTTAATCTAATTGATTACTAATTGTAATCCAAATTTAACAGCTCTGGTTTTTATTAGTAACCAGTTCAAAACATTCGGGCGTGTTCTGAGAATCGCAAAACGCTGAAAATTTTCGATTCTGACTTAATATCGCAACAAGTTTGGCGGCTTCAAATTGCAAAAATATGCTAAAGGGAACTAGAATATTCTTAAGAAACTATGGCAGATCGCAAGAAAAACTCACGAGTTTTAGAACACCATAAAATAAATCTGGGAACATAGCCGATGGTTTTGTAACGCTTGTTATAAAAACTACTTGACAAATATAAAATAAAAACTTCAAAAAAAATTATCATCTATTTGCATAGCATTAAATTTTTTGTGTTCTGTATTTTGGTTTTTAAAAATATGGACAGACACCATATGTATGAGTTATAGTAATAAATTGCTTACACACTAAATATTAAGTATACGCTACGGCTTCCTAATGCAAAAATTTGACATTTGGTCAGCTGATTTTTGGTTTGACCTATCGACCATGTTTAAAAAAATTGAATAGGGTATGGGTTAAAATATTTGAACACTCTCTTTCTGAATCAAAAACATTTTTCACGAAATTTTTTTATGGTTTCGAAGATATTAAGCATTAACTTTGCTCCATATAAACTATTAATAAGCTTATAAAATTTTATTTTGCTCTACACGCCACTGTTTCGCGATTGATGCAAATTCAAAAACGTACAAAATAAATTTGCTCTTGCTTTGCTTCATTGCCGTACGAAAAACCAATAGTTCGCCAAAATAAAAAGACATCAAGAAAATAAATTTTAATCAAGCTACGCTTTACTGTCGTAAGAAAAAAAGTAATAAATCAAATGCAAAACAAAATGTCAACAACTTAATACCCAGCAAAAAGTATATTTATACAGCACAAAAATCTACTTTTTAGAAACAAATTTGGAAAAGTCGCGTATGAAGCACACAACCATAATTTTCAATAAAATAAAATTAACTTCTAATGGTAACATATGCCGGAAGCAGGGGTGAAAATACGTAAAAAATTCTGTCGAATATATCTTCAGAAAACTTCATAACAACTTTTTGGCATATGCGCCAAACCAATAATTAGCAGACGATTTTTTACACGTATAGATGTATGTTAACAGCATGGAGATGCAAAAGTGAAGGACAACAAAAAAAATATAGTGAGGCCGTACTGTATTTCGTTTAGCTAATACATACAAAACTATTTTCTTGAAATGCACTAATTTGGGATCAATAGTGAATTATTTCAGATAAAAGTCATTTGGGATGAATTTTCGAGATAAGGGAGATTGTGGTAATGGATTCCATGTGGGACCTATTAAAGCTATACCACAAAAAAATGTTAGGACAAATGTAAAGATAACAATGATTGGCACAAGCGCCTATTACCCTTACAGTGGTAATATGAAGTTTTTCTCACATAATAAACCCGCTTTGTTGGACTAGACATGTATTTTACAAATACACTTTAAATTTGTGCCGAACACCATGTTATTAAAAAAAAAATGTTAATATTAAAATTACAGACCCACAATATCATAATAATATTTGACTTTTGGAACATGCATATCGTCATTTTAATTCAAAAAAGCCCTAAGTTACAAAAAAATTGAAAATCGACTTTTTGATCGATTATTATGCATCGTATCAAAATTCATGTTTCTTGAACATTTTACACTCCTACAATTAAAAATAAAATTTTTATCAATAAAATTCTAAAAGGCCTAAGTGAAAGCGCCTTTCGAGATACAATAAATAACAAACACAAAAAAAATTATGCTTTATATTTTTATTTTTGTTAATCAAGAGTTTGCCTTTTGTTCTGTTTTAATAAGAAAACAGTTGTTATGCATTCTTCTTGTTTATTCTTCTTTTCTAAAAAAAAAAATATTTCAAAAATTATTTTTTAATGAAGAGTTTTTGGCTTCTCCTATAAAATGTTTTCCATGTTACTTAGGGCTTTATGGATATAATATGACGATGTAGGCCGTTTACTATTTAAATGCAACTTCAGTTATTTAAGACACAAGCCATGTAAAAGAAAGCGACATATTTTGACAGTCCCCAATTATTAAAATATGTTTTGTTTATTTCGATAATACAAGAACTCCCAATAATAATATTATTTTTAAATTTTTTATGCTTTTTTTTTATTGAATCTCTAACGAAATTTCAATAATTATCCAAATCTTAGTCCTAATAGTTATTTATTAGATATTTCCAATGAAACATCTAGTTTACTGTTTTCAAATACTTATTATTCTACATTTAATACCAGCAGGTGCCATCTGTATCCAAAGAGTAAACATTTGACTTTAAAATGCGAGTGGTTGAATTATTAATAAGCCTTAGTATATGCAATATTTATGTATATATGCGTTATATGAATCAAAATACTATTCGATAATATTTGACGAAAGCACGGATTTGTCGGGAAAAAGCCGGATTTCCTTATCTTTAAGATATTTCAACATACAACAAAAAGTTTTTAAAGAAGCTGGCTTTGTTGTAAACACATTTGAAGAGGCTTTAAAGGATATTGATAATGACGTTGATGTGTCAACTGATGCGAAGGTATTATGATCAAAAGTTCTTTAAGCTTTGACAACTTTTGGTCTTGACCTAAAAAACTGTGTAGAAGTTGGAACAGATGGGTCTCCTCTGAAGTCAACAGAAAATGGAGCTGTTAAAAATTCTGGAAATCGACAAAATGCGAAACAAACGCCTGGCTATTCCAAAAATCAAACAACTCAATTTCTAAAAGCAATAAAGTGCCATTAATACAAAAAGTTGTATCAATTGATAAAGAAACGACAAAATTTGTTATATAATCATCAGAAGCGAAACGCAGTTTAAGCAAAGTATTTGGGTGCCAAACTCTCTACATTATACGAGACAAGATGGGTGAACCGTCACGACTCAATTTTACACTTTGCAACAAGTGTACATTATATAGTAAAAGCTTTGGAGAAAATATCTGAGTGGAAAGGTAGAAATACTTCATCAAAAGCCTTATATTAACGAACTCACTTAGTACTTTTGAATTTATTTGCGGAATATACATATTAAGTGTGATACTTATTGTAACACAGACGCTTAGTATCATTTTACAAAAGCACGATGTAGGTCTTCAAAAAGGATCAAGCCTTATCAAAACATTAATCATGTGCCTTGTAGAGAAATAAAGCGATTTTTGAAAAAGTTAAAGTTATTTGCGTTCAAATCGAGGTTCCAATCGAAAAGCCAAGATTTGAACGAAATAATCGCATCAAAAATTTTGAAGATTACTACCGAGTTGTAGGTTACATTCCTCTTATTGAATTTATTTTAGAAGATCTCAAAACACCTTTCCCAATAGATATCCTTAATGTATTGAACATATCTAAACTTCTACTTCAAAGTGTAATCAAGTCATATACAGATACAAAACTTTTAAAACCACAACTAATGGGCGATTTTTTAAACGTTTTTTTTTTAAAAAATCTAATAAAACACTAAAATTTGCATCATATATTCAAAATTTTTATTGGAATCGATAAATTGGTCTTTGCCATCTACTTTTAAAAAAAACTTCATGTAAATGTTCCCCATGGCTCCGGTTCAAATGGTCCATTCGTAAGGTACAATTTTGCACCACTTTTTCGAGCATTTCGGCCTGTATTCCATAAACAACACGTGTTATGTTATACTCTAAGGCTTCAATCGTATTTGGCTTGTCCACATAGACCAACGACTTCATATAACCCCACAAGAAATAGTCAAGAGGCGTCAAATCAAATGATCTTGACGACCAACTCACAGGACTATTTCGAGAGATAAACTGCTCACCAAATTCATCGATTGGGATCCCGCGGGCTCCCAACGTTGAGTAATTGAATTTAATTAAAAGTACATACACATGTATTTTCTTCAGTTTTTTACTTATTTATTGTCAAAGAAAAATCGGATTTTTATTAGCATGTGTAGGTATTTTTTCGGAAAGTCCACTGGCAATACTGGTTGTGGCATACATAAAAATAATTAAATGGCTGCGAGTGTAAAACGGCAAATCCATCTGAGGAGATCTAGTTGTTGCGATGCCGTTCGCGGTTCCAATCCCGGCCACGGTCAAGAATGAAAGATTATCTATAACAATTTTAATTAATTTTCATGTTGCAAAAATTCCATTCTTCATAAAAATAATTTAATGAAAATTAAATTCAATGAACTTAAGCCTAATTAAAAATATTAAAAATTTGGATTAAAAAATAATTAAAATATTCATATTATTGTCAAAATTTCTGCGAACATATCAAAAGAAAAAAATTATTTCTCTGCGTCCGCTAAAGGATTGAAAACATTCCCCCGTATTCATAAACGATTATTAAATTTAACAAACGTTTATTAAGAAAAATGTTCACACAAAATTGGTTTTGTAAACCTTTATTGAATTTAAAATATTTTTATGAATTATGTTTGAGCAGTTTGTTTGTTGTTAGCATAAAAAACGTTTCTTTTGAGCCACCCTATTACCATTACAAGTAACTTTTATTCGTTTTGTTATTAACGAAACTTAACCTCCTCAAATAAATAATTTAATTCCAAATATGTGGGTTTTGTTGTAAATATTATTATTCCAAATTAGAAGTGATTTATTTCAATTATCCTAATCATGGCCAGTAATTATTTTTGTTTGTCAATATTTTGAGATCATAATTAATAACTGTCATTTGTCACTTGAGAGTTATTTAAAGGCAGGTGTTTGTGTATGTGATTGTAAAACAAATGTATGTTAAAGGCTCAAATTTACAGTCATTAGTTAATTATTAGTAAACTGAAATGATAACTATTACATAACCAAAGTATCATATTTACAATAACTTAATCAGACCAAAAAATGGTAACTCTATTAAAGTAATAAATAATAAAAAAAAAATAAAAGTAGTTAACCAATAACATTTGAGGGTTTAGCTAATGCTGGAAATAATATTTTATTTGTTAAACTGTTCTTATTAGCTAACTAATGACTGTAAAAATAAACTTGATTAATTAGAGAGTAATAAATGTCGTTTGATTTCAATACCACAGCAAGACAAGAGTAAAATAATTCAGAAAGGTTGAAACAGAACAGAATGTTATATTTGAGCTCAATTTTATCTATGAAGGCTGTTTTGTATCACCCTAGATTCGGAAGGGAACTTGCATGGGGGCCAGGTAAAAAATTAATAGACCAATTTGACTAATTTTTAGTATTGAAAACTGCTTATATTAAAGAAATATATGAGCTAAATTTTGTGTATGTATTTAGCTTATACTGTGTGGTCGCTATCGAGCTAAAAATCTTATTTCGAGAACATATTTTTATAGTCGCTAGATGAAATAAGGGGTCGATTTCGCTGATTTGAAAAACAAATGAATTTTTTTAAGCTAAAAACATTTGAGCTCAATTTCATCAAACTACACAAAAGGTACATATATTCAGATCTAACAAATATTTGACGAAAAAATCGAAAAAAAAGCGTGACTAGTAAATTTATCAAAATTTTGCTTGGATTGAACTTTGCTCAACTTCATTTGTAAGAAACTAATTGTAGTATGTATAATGTAATTAAGAAGCTGTATAATGATGTTTGATCTAGCCAAACGTTTTGCAAAAGCAAATAATTTTTAAATAAAACAAGTGGTTACGTGTAGGTCGTCAACAGTGTGGCCATATCCAAAAATATTTTACAGCTAAATCGGCTTTAAAATAATGCTAAAAAATGCTAACAAAAATCTTAAACTGCCAAAAAATAATGCTAAAATTTAAATTGTATTATTTTTTGTTATTTTAGTTAATATACCTTTATATGGGCATTTCCTAGAGTCACGAACGTACGTTCGTACGTTTTTGCTGTACAAATAATATAGAAAACAAAACTTTTCCTAGTTATAAATATAAACATGTGGTCACGAACGTACGCAAAATAGAAGTCTACTTTGGCTGACAGTAGTGAAATGTAAAAATCTGCGTAATGGAACGGAATATTCAAAAGTGATTAGTTTATTTTAAAAGTGTATTAATGTAGGTCTCTATCCAGTATTTACACAATAAAATATCTCTATTGGCTTTTGTTTAATTGGCTTATGTACCGGTCGCAAACGTACGATTTTTCCATAAGTTTTTTTTGTTATCACCATGCATTTTCTTATAAATATCTTTAAATTTCCGTAACAAAAAACTTAATACTCAATTTACAATTGATTGTAATGAAGAGATTATGAAGAAAGAGTGCAAACATAACATATTTTTTGCATGCAAAATAGTTACAAAAAATGGTAGCTTAAAAAGAAAATATAAAATTTTCGAGTTTCCAGCGCAATTTCCTCAAGTAAAACAGCTGAGATATGCTATGAAACCTTTACAACATAGACTTTTTTATAATAATAAACAATACAAGACGATGATTATCAACATTTTAAATGTTCATTCTGGTTTACCTTTCTGAGGAAATACCCATTTATGATTTATTTTACATAATTCTTCCTTATAAACTTACATCTAGAGTTTTTTTTTTCCCGGACTTTTTCGTTTCCCGGGAAAGCGGGAAATTTTTTGGAATTTCCCGGGATCCTGGGATCCCGCTCCATATGAAAAAACTTTTATAAAAAAACGTAAGGGAACTTGTTTACAAAGAAACTAAAATAAATGGTTCAATACTAAAAACCCAGAAAAAAATTCGCTTACTTTTTCAAAATAAATAGCTTCTTTAACCCATTATTTAGCAGCTTTCTTCTATAACTACATCTATAACAGCTTCTATAACTACTTTTTTCTGAATGTATTAAAGTACAAAATTCGTTCATTTTGGGACATCCCTTGTAAAATTCATTGGTTCTTTCAGTAGAATTGTAAGTAGTGCTCTTATGTTTTTCTGATTACTCAACACATTATTTTGTAGGCGAAGTTTTTACTGGGAAATCAATTGAAGATTGAAATAGGAACTTGAATTATTATTATCGCACGCCTTTATTTCCTATTATTAT
This sequence comes from Pollenia griseotomentosa, assembly GCA_963931875.1. Taxonomy (NCBI): domain Eukaryota; kingdom Metazoa; phylum Arthropoda; class Insecta; order Diptera; family Polleniidae; genus Pollenia; species Pollenia griseotomentosa. The sequence continues at coordinate 46,989,948 of OZ007561.1, read as the reverse complement.
GCTTTTATTCAGTATTATTATGCTCTGGATACAAGATAAAAAGATAACATAAACATAACAATTTAATTCATAAAACAATAATAAAAACAAAATAAAAATTAAGGTACTCAAGATATGAGATCAAAAAGTTAATTAATAAAATATTTTAAAGGAATATATAATATTTTTTAACGGCTTAGGAAATAACTGACACACTCAAAGCGCTTAGTAATTTTAAAAAAAGTATATTCCTGATTTTATTTACTAATTATCATGTTTCCGAAAAATTTCGTTAATTTTTTACCCAGGTTGGACAAATAGTTAAAAGTGCACCGTTGTAGCATGCTTCGGATACACAATCAGAAGCCATTTTTTCTTTTTTATAAACAACGTCTATATCAGTCAAATGTATGTCAAGGTTTATGCAAAAAAAGCATCAACCGGACTGCTTCTTACAAACCTTTTCATTTCAATAGGTCCATTTGTAATCTTAAGGACAATGTGTTTTTCAAGTTGTATGTTGTAGTATCTTACACTGCCAAAATGTTATTTTATTTTGGTTTCCCCGCACTTCACGGGTATATAAACTAACACGAATTGAAATTGAAAATTTGTGTTTATCACCTAATAAACATATCGCTCCTTCATTGCATCTTAGTCTTATCTCAAACTGAACCGAAGTTATAGCAAAATATATCTTTAAGTCGGTACATTTTGAAAACTTTAATCGCATTTTGCCAAGATCATTTGTTTTTGTAGATATTACTATGTTGCAATAAAGGAGCGATATGTTTAGGTATCGTTCATGGACAATTAAACTTTACTGCCTGCATCTTATTTTGAATTAATGTACTTTATTAACTCTTCACTTCACTAAATGTAATAATTATTAACTGTTGCACTGCCCATTCTGCTTTTAGTAGATTTATTGCATCAGGAGACATTGATTTACGTATGTACTCACTTCTTGTAATTGATCTTATCCACAACCCATCCAAAGATGCTAATTTTTAGAGAATAGAAAACTAAATTTCAAAGTATAAATAGCTATTTTCTGACATTATGAGGCATTTTTTATTTCCCGGGATCCCGCAAGAAAAATCCCGGGAAAACGGGATATAAAATAATTGAAATTCAAATCAAAGGAACTTGACCTATAAATGGCTTTTATTTAGTATTTCATTAAAATTGTTAACATGTTTAATAAAAAATTTCATTTTATTAATAAAATACGTCATCAAAATTAATATTATGCTTCAACTTCTGAAGAATCGATCGAGATATCATTATAATATATGTCCTTATCGCATTTTTATGTGAGATCGTACATTTTTTTAAAACTATGGCAAAATTTTAAACCACACTTAATATAAAGTAGCGAATTCAAAGTCTTTAACGTCAGTCTATTTCGAATTTTCGTTTTCAAGAGATTTATACAACTAAAAACCTATTTTAACTTCCGCGTTGCTAAATGGCAAAACCCAGAACTTTATTGCATTTATTAGCTTTTAAACTGTTCTCTACACAATAAAAGTAAGCATTTGTTAAATTATTAAAACTTTTTGGCAATCGTTGTCTAAGTTGACATATTAATTCAGCTATAAAATCTCGGCATGTAATTCGTATTTGTTTTTCTATTTCAAAAGTTATGGTATCACTTTTCGTTTCCAAAAATTTTTCAAAATCGTTATTGGAAAAAATCAGCTTAACATGATCTTAATGGATCAAACTGATCAATTTTTAAAACAATTTGATATGAAAGATATTTTAAAAGATTGTACAGTTTCTATAGCAAAAGTGTAGGGTTTTATATGTGCATTCAACAAAAAAGTGTGGTAGATTTTCAAAAAAATATTACTTAAATATTCATACATTAAATAATGCTAAAAAATGCTAAATATTTAGTTGAAAAATGCTAAAAAAAATGCTAACTGCTAAATGAAAAATTTGCAGCAAAATCAGACAAAAAAATGCTAAATCTAGCTGCAAAAATGCCAAAATGGCCACGCTGGTCGTCAAATATTTAATAGGTGTGAGCATAGCTTAAGAGAAAAACCTTCGTTAATGAAATGATAGCACTGTTCAACAAACCAAATGTTTTCGACTTCTGTCCATTGTTTTTAGTTAAAATGAGAGTGCTGCTCAAGATGCCATCATTAGTTTTTTTTAGCATCTTAAGTTTCAATGATATTGTGATATAAAATATTTTCATAATTAGCACAATTTTTTGTGTAATTCGCTTAATATTTCACGAATAACCCAACACTGAAAGAATTTTCTTCACAATACCAATGAATTTTGACATTAATCCCATAAAAAATTGCATTAAAAAGGAACCTATGCAGCTCTTCGTGGGATCAATGAAACCTGTTTCATTTAAATGTTTTTAATGAAACATTACATTAGATCCATGAATATTATTCATTGGATGAATACTTTCAAAAAAGTAAAAAAAAAATTTTTTTATTTTGTTATTTTTTATATATTTTTTTTTTATTTTATTTTATTTTTTTTTTTAATAATACCCTAAACTAATTCCACGAAGCCTTACGCTTGTCTGCAGGAACCAGGGTCTCTTGCGGGAATCGATCCCGCAACCTCGGCGCTGATAGACTGGCTCACTACCAGCTAGCCTACCGGGGCATTGTTGTTTTTGAATAAAAAAACTATGTTTTTTGCCATTACTCAATTAAGAGCGTAAATATGAGATTAAATTGTCCAATACAACAATAACAACGTTGACAACAGTTTATAATAAGGGTGTGTTTTTTAAAGGAGAACATTTGTTTGTTCATTACTTATTATATATTATATGAAGGTAGGTATGTACATATTAAAGAAAACTAAAAACATACATATTTATGGATTGAAAGTTTTTGTTTCATTACTATAATGACATTTTTCATTGTCATAATGAAAATTTAAATTTATTAAGGCATGCTTTTTCGAAATATTTTTATACTTTTAATTATTGAGACTATAGAGTTATTTGAATGTAAAAAATAATTTTTTTTTTTCCATTATTGAAACATCTTGGTTTTATAAAAAAATTTTGATTTCATAAATTTAATGGCATATTACATTTGATGTATGAAATAATTAAATCTTACATTTTATAATTAACAATTAAACATTTTTTTAAGGAAACTATAATTTTGTATTAATTTATGAATATAGTTATGAACAAAATTATGTTATGAGGTTTAAATTCATGTTCTTTGTGCCGAATATTATTCAGTTATCTTTATCTGAATAATATATAGTCGGGCTTGACCGATTTTATTACGTTTATTTTTTTGCAAAGTTAAGTCTTCATGAAATCCCTGTAACAGTTCTATTTCTTGACTATCGATTTTTTGTTGTTATAAACAGAGTTTCTTTCCTTATCTTATTTTTGTTCATATGATTTTGTTTAGCACAGTTTTCGAAAACAAACACTTAAAATCGCTGCTTAGTGTTCCATTCGGTAGATTTGTGGAAAACACAAACGCTTATAGTCTTTGTGTTTCTCATCTTTCGAACACAAAAAAATAATAATGTTCTTATCCAACTCAACAAAAAGACGGGAACATTTAATACCGTTCGGTTTTTTTTTAACCACAAGCTTCATTGTGTTCGGTTCAGCTGTGCTAAGCGCTCTTTTGACTGGTAAAAAAACCAAAAATTATTTACAAAAACCAAATACACATACGAAAATAAACCAAAAGCCAGCAAAATACACACACAAACGTTTCATGCTGCGTTCGTTGCAATATTTTTTGTTTGTTCATTTCTTTATCAATGTAAAAAAAGAAACATTATAGAACATTAAAATATAATGTTTGTCTACAGTATCACTTCAATTGTTCTGTTTTTCTAACGAAGAACAGAGCACTATATAATGTTCGACGCTTTCTTGAAAAAAGTTACGAACGGTATTAACGGTTGTGTGCGTCTACACAAACACTAAAAAATAGATATCGCTCCTGGGTGTGTGAGCCGAACGCTAAATAATGTTCTATTTATTTTCAAACACTTATGCCTAATTTTCAGGATAGTAATTAAATCTGAATTAAGTTAATTTCCATAAAAACTTAAATCGTATTTAAATACAGATTTATTTTTTGAGTTTTATTTGAAAAGTATGTATTATTTAAATAAAATAAAAGTGTGGTAGCACTACTAAATACAAAAAAATATCATAAAAAAGTCTAATTATTTACAAGGTGGTCTCAAAAAACAGCTGATTGTTATTGCTTTGCCTCTTGTTGTTGTATTGTCGTGATATTGAGGCTACCTTGCTAAAAATATTACAACAGAAACTTAAGTTGAAATTAAGTGAACCACATCGGTGAATTAAGTTTGATTTAAGTATTATGTGAAGAAGAGAATTTTGTATTTAAAACGATTTTAAACATAAATGTGTTTTAACCCTCTAATGCCAAGTTTCAGAATAAATGGGAATATATTATGAAAATAATTTTTAAATGGTATTTTTGGGCCCCTGAGTTCAAAAAAAAATATTTTTAAGCCCATACAATAAGTCGTTTACGTTCCAGGTGAGAAAACAATAAGGAGTACCTTCAGGCACCCTTGGACATCTAGTTATAAAAGCACATTTAATTTTTCAGAAATCTACTTGTTAGTTTGTATTGAAAATAAAAACTAATGAAACAAATTAAAAATATTTAGTTTTGTTTATGATAATCAAAAAAAAAATTTGTTATTTGAGCAGCATAATTAGAGTTTGCGTTTTGAACAAAAGCATTGTGTTGGAGATTGTTTACAATGCTTTAAGAGCTTTTAATAGCTTTCGAAGCTTCTACAAATATTAATCTTTAAGGAATTGTAAAAAAACGGTTATTAATATAAATTAATTATGTATTGGACGGCCGTAGAAATTTTGTACAGCATGCCTTGAGGCACTCTTAGGCATTAGAGGGTTAATATCAATCCTGAAAATTGGCCATTAAACGGTTAAACTCAAAGTCTAAAATTTATGTTTATCTTACACATGAAGTGATAACCTTAATATGCCCTTTATTTACTATCCGTAATAAAATATAGCGAATGTCGTCGTAAACATGATTTTCAAGTAATTTGATTTCTTCTAAAAAATCTTAGTTTTTGGTATACAAATCTATTATTATCTAGTACTAATGGCCAAATAAATAAAGTTTTGCTCAATATTTTCAACACATTTTTGAAGAAAACTCTATTTATTTGGCAATTAGAAACGCATAATTATACATATATTAAAACCAGTATCTCTAAAACAAATCAAATGACTTGAAAATTTTGCTTAATGTGTTTGTTATAGAGATAATCAATAGGAAATAATAGTGTTCCTTTTTAAATCAAACATTTTGAAAACAGTTGTCTTTCACACTACTGTAATCCCACGGAAAACATGTATCAAAATAATATAATAAAAAAAAATATAACAAAAGAAAAAAAATGACCAGGCATAAATGTGTTTATTCATGTTGAAAATATTAGTTTTGTACTCATATATATTTTGCTATAATTGCAACCAAAATCAAAAAAAAATCTCCATTTTTATTGACTCTAACTTATTATTGACTCTAACAACTATAATAAATGAGTTTTTGTGATAATTTTTCTGCTACATAAAGCAGAATTATGAAAACAAAAAAAAAAAAAAAAAAGATTACATAAAGAAGAGAATAAGAAAAGTTCATAAGAAAGAATAAATGCGAAAATAATTTGGTTTTATTTCTTACAACAAAAAGAAAGTAAGTCCTAGAAAAAAAGATTCATAAATACTATTGCTAACATCAGCACAACAATTGTTCGTCGAATATTTTGTGATATAATATGCGTGGGCTAATTGGAAAGTCGGTTAGCTTCAAAAAAATAAAAAATTGAAAATTATAATTAACATAAAAAACAAGACCTTAAAGACGATTTAATCGCGTAAGATATAAAAAAGCTAAACTGGAATATTTAAAGCACTGCTCGAAAGCAAACCAGTGTTCGAAAATAAACAGAACATTATTTAGCGTTTGGCTCACACACCCTGAAACGATGTTTATTATTTAGTGTTTATGTAGACAAACACATCTCTTAATACCGTTCGTAGCTATTTTCAAGAAAGAGCCGAACATTTTATAGTGTTCTGTTCTTCGTTTAAAAACTGAACAATTAAAGTGATCTACAGTATCACATTATATTATATTATATTATATTATATTATTTAATGTTCTATAATGTTTCTTTTTTCACATTGATAAAGAAACGAACAAACAAAAAATTTTAGCAACGACCGCAGCACGAACAGCTTGTGTGTGTATTGAGTATATGTTTTGTTTGTGTAAAATGATTTTGCTGAATTTTTGGTGTTTTTTTCGTATGTGTATTTTATTTTTGTAAGAAATGTTGGGTTTTTTACCAACCAAAAGGGCGCTAAGCACAACTGAAACAAATGAACACTAACGAGCTGAACCGAACACAATTCATTTTGTGGTTTTTTAAAAACCAAACGGAATTAAATTTTCTCATCTTATTGTGGATTTGGATAAAAACAGTATTATTTTTGTGTTCGAAAGATGACAAAAAGGGAAACGTTATTTCTTTTGAATAATTTTCTACACAAACACTTTTAGCGTTTGTGTTTTCCATACCGAACCGAACACTTAGGAGCGATATTTAGTGTTTATTTTCGAACACTGAAATAAATATTATTTATTGCTGTTTAGTGTTCGGAACGGTAGAAATATGGAAAACACAAACGCAATATGCCTTTAAAATAAAAACGTTTCTTTTTTGTTATATAAAGATGAGAAAATTGCATTGCGTCCGGTTTTTCGTAAAGAATACAAATTTCGTTGTGTTCGGTTCAGCACATTCGTGTTCGTTTGTTTCAGTTGTGCTCAGCTCCCTTTTGGCTTGCAAAAATTGTTTATAAAAACAAAATACATATGTGTTTATTACGAAAAAAAAAAACAAGAATCCAACAAAAAAATTTACAAAAACGGTACATGTACACAATACAAACACATGCCAAGCATTATCAACGATTCTAGTGAGATGCGTTGCTAAACCTTTTTGTTTACTCATTCCTTGATCAATGTAAAAAAACTATAGAACATTAAAATATAATGTATGTCTACAGAATCACTATAATTGTTCTGTTTTATAACGTAAAACAGAACACTACAAAATGTTTGTTACTTTCGAAAAAATAGTTAAGAATCGTATCAATGGTTGTGTTCGTTCACACAAACGCTAAACAAAATAGATATCGTTTATTGGTGAGTGTACCGTACGCTAAATAATGTTTGGTATATTCTTAAACACTGATTTGAAGCCTGAATCTGTGTGAATCTAAAAATCCCAGCAAACTTTAAAAACAACAACAAAAATTTTTTAAATAAAAAAGGTCAGCTTTGCACAACATCTATTAAATATTAAAACAAAATAAAAAACCTTTAAATCACACAACAAGCAAGAACAAGTGTCTTTAATTAGCCAAGAATCGTAAAATAGGACCAATTTAATTTTTTTTTTTAATTTAAAAATGATAATATTAAAGAAAACCCAACCAAAAAAAAAAACTAGAGAAACCAATAAATTGAGTGCACTTAATTGTTTTCATGACTGAATTAAAGCTGGTCTTTGTTATTATGTAGATAGTGTTGTCTTTACTGCCACTGCCGTGATGTTTTTTTTTTTTTTTTTTTTGTTTTTTTTTTATTGAGCGTTCGGTTCGGTAGATACATGAAAAACACAAATGCTAATAGTGTTTTTATAGTAAATCAATAAAAAACTCTTCTCTGGTTGTGATCTTCTTATCCAGCTCAACAAAAAGATGAGAACATTAATGTTCGTTCGTTTCAGTGGTGCTTAGGGCCCTTTTGGTTGGGAGAAAAATTAAAAAAACTTTACAAAATATATCACGGAACAAACTAAAATCCAGCAAACAAATTTTATACAACAAAACATGTACACAATACAAACACAAGCTATTCGTGCTGTGGTCATTGCTAAAACTGTTTGTTTGCTCATTCCTTGCTTAATCTAAAAAAGAAGCACTATAGAACATTAAAATATAATGTAGGTATGTCGAACGAACCACTAAAATTGTTCTCTTTTATAACGAAGAAAAGAACACTAAATGATATTCGTTACTTTCTTGAAAATAATTATGAACGGTATTAGTTCACACACGCTTAAAAAAATAGATATCGTTTCTGGTGTGTGAACCGTACGCTAAATAATGTTCTGTTTATTTTCGAACACTGATTCACACTCGCTTACTTGTACTTTTTTACCACCATAATAAATAAGTTTTTACCAAAAACTCATTTTCTTTTACACAAAGCTTTTTAATTTTACATAATACAGTGGATTTGTTTGTAAAATACAAATATTACTTATAACTAACTTCTAATTCCCACTTTTTATTTAATAGTATTAAAAAAAAATCGCTCAATTTAAAAAATCGCCAAAATCAACAGAAAAAAAAACGTAATTAAAAGTTTTATTAAGAGTACAAAATATCAAAATCACTTATTTTTATAACAAACAAAAATTCTAAATTTTTATTAAAAAAAAATTTCACTCCACTGTGCTTTAATAGAATGTACCTTATTATTACAACAAGTAGGTGGATACAAAGGACAACAACCATAAAAAGTAAATGACCAGAATTGAAACATGAAAAACAACATAAACAATTGATAGAAAAGGGAAAATATTTAACAAAAAAAAAAAAAACAAAGGAGATATAAAAGAAACCAATAAATAAAAAAAACTAACCAAGCACATTAATGTCATAATATTTTTTTTGTGTTCAGGAAACACCCACCACTACAAGCACATTCTCACACCGTCTTATTTACGCACCCACACTAACAAACGCCTTCTTTTGTATATACGAATGAGTGACTGACTGACTGGCTGACGAACAAACAAACACATCCATAAATAATCATGGTGTCTTAAAGGTTAAAGAAACTTTTGTGGCAAACTTGTTTATGAAAGGGTTGAGTTGGTATTATTAAATATTTAAAACTATGCAATCTTTAAAAAAAAAAGTTACTCAAAATTTAAGAAATGTTTTCAAGGATTAAACAATTTTATAAATGCAATATATTTTATAAAAAAATTAATTAAAATGGAATTCAAAATATGTCTACTTATCAGCTCACTCCTTTAAATACCTGTTCTTTTTTCCCTCGTGCCTCTTTTTAAGGTAACAACAAATTGTTCTATTTGCATAGATAAGTTACTTATTTTCACCAAGAGACACACACAATAAAAAAAAATATTTCCATCTTAATAAAAGCATATCTATATCTTTGAAATGGGAAAAAAAGAAGAAAACCTTTAACAAGAAGCTTTCAATTTCAGCAATAATTCCATTTCTTTTCTTAGAACTAAACAAATACTTACAATACAAGTTGAAATCTACTGTATCTTTAAAATCCCTTACCTGAGGGATTTTGCAGGTTTATTGAGTTCGTTACTTTAATAAAAGAAGAAAATTATTAAAGTGTCATAGACAAAACCAACTGGGAGAAAAAAAGGGGGAAAATGAATGTTAGATACTAAATAAATATTTACAAAGCTCTTAGAAACAGTTTAAATAAACGCTTTAAACAAAATTATTTAGTTAATATTTTTGAATCAATAAAATGGAATGCAAATTGACACTTATCAATAAATTTAAGCTTTGAAAAATTTAGAAAATTTAGTTAGCAGAATTTTAGAAAAAATATGTTAATTCTGGTTTTTTTTATAAAACCTGTTGCGCGTATTTACATATATTACTAGTGGGGCAAAATCAACATATTTCTAAAACAAATAATTTATTTTAAAATTGAATAGCCAAACAAAAAATTTAACATAGTGCTAACAGGCAATGGTTTCCCCAAAACTCTTTGGAACCGAGCCATGTGGTTTAGAAAAGGAACAAACGTGTTCTAGATTAACGAGGGTTAAATACATTCCGGCCTACCGTACTTGACAGTGAGTGGATACAATGGCTCTACTAACACCCTCCCATGTACAACACACAGGTCCTAAATAGGCACTAACCCATTGTACAACTTTACAAAAAAAAAAGCAGGTTTTGTTAAATAGAACCATTATACTAGGGCACCCATCCGCAGGCCGAAGTAGAACTTACCCAGCGGGAAAAAGAGCCTACAAGGCCTGCTCGCTCCATTCCATACTCATCTTTTTTACACACGTTGTCATTGCGGAGTAGGCCTTCATCTCTCGCTTTTTTATCAGGTCCATAGAAATATAACGGGAACAAAAAAATAATTATTTTGCTTTTGCTTGTGCAGTAAAATACTACACACGGCAGTGTGATGGCATTTTTAGGATATTACTTTCCGCGACTTTGGTTAGTAAATCACAACTTCCAGGTGATCCCAGAAAATATTTTTTCAACGAAAAAGCGAAAGTTCTGCAAAGACAATCTTCCTGAAAGACAGAAATCATTTGAAACAATGAAGTCTCAACCAATAGTCAGTCCTGTGCCATGCCAACGCGGGCTACTGACTCCCGTGGAAACAGTTACGATTAGGCCAGCCCGGATCGCAAGAAATCCTAAAGATCTCCAGAGATCTGTAAATTTTGATTTTTGCCAAGTCATAGGTATTAACTGCATCCGTTTTCCCACGAGGATGTAACACCAGTAAATAAAATATAGTTAGGAAATTTTTTAAATTGTTTGCTTTGTTTGTTTGTTTTTGTTTGATTTTTTTGTGGAAGATATATTCTTAATATGAAATTTTTGATGTTTAATTTAAAAGATTTTGTTATTCGTGCTTAATTCCCAGTTTTTATTCTTGATAAAAACACTTGAAATTTATTGTTGATGGGATAATCTATTCCTATGCGCATTTCACTGGTTGCTTAGGCCAGATCATCAAGAAACTTCATCCATAAATATTTTAGAAAAACTAAAGATATTAAACCAAATAAAACTGTTAAGCGTATAAGAATCATAAGCAACAGTTCTACATGTAACAATATCAAAGTTTAAACAAAAACATCAACAATAAACAGTGAGTTAATCTCTTCTCTTTCTTCTCATCTCTTCTTACATTACATTGTTGATGTTTTTGTTTAAACGTTGATATTGTTACAAGAAGAACTGTTGCTTATAATTCTTATACGCTTAACAGTTTTATTTGGTTTAATATCTTTAGTTTTTCTTAAATGTTTATGGATGAAGTTTCCTGATGATCTGGCCTAAGCAACCAGTGAAATGCGCATAGGAATAGATTATCCCATCAACAATAAATTTCAAGTGTTTTTATCAAGAATAAAAACTGGGAATTAAGCACGAATAACAAAATCCTTTAAATTAAAATTTGGTATTCCCAAAAATTATTTTGATAATTTTTGATATTTAGTTTAGGCTTGAGTTCATCAAATTTAATTTTCATTAAATTATTTTTACTAAATGAAAGAATTTTACAACATGAAATTAATTAAAATTTAATTCAACCAGAGTTCGAGCCTCAACTGAACGAAGAACAAAAATTATCGATAAATTTTTAAAAAAATAAAATTAAGAAATAAGTCCAGTTATGCCACTAGCCTGTTAAACGCACCAAATGGTGTATTTATATGGATGAAATAAAGTACGAAGCACCTGTTGTGGATTGATTTCACTACATATGCGGCAAATTTTCGTTTTAATAAACCTGTTAAGCCAAAAATTTGCCTCATCGCTAAAAAGAGTTTTGCGATAAATTTTATAGATGACTGATTTTCAAACAAAATTCGAATGATTTGGTAACGTTATTTAAGAAAAAATGTATTCATGATGTTCTGCCAATGTATACAGATAAAAAATGTCAAAACTGAGCTCAGTATGACAGTTCGTTTTACAGCTTATCACATGCCTACCTTGTTATTGAAGTGTGTTAAATAAATGAAAAAGGAATCAACATCTCATTAAAAAAAAGGTCTTGTTGTGTTAGCAACAAAACTTATGCTACCTTTGCACACGACTGAACTCAAACTAGATAAAAAAAAAATTAGGTCTTCTCCTGAATAGAAACTGAAAATAACCTAATTTAGTCCCATATCCTTAAGCTTAATACTTTTAAATTTAAATAACCTATTTAACTTTTTAATATCAACTTATTATCTTAACATATTTATTATGCACATTTAAATAACCTTTCTCATTTTAAATACATATAAAAGACTTTATTAATAATGTATTTTAAAATATACTTAGGTTTAATACAGGAATATTTAAAACACACACATGCTAAGACAGACAACTAACACCTGATTGTGCCCCTAAAGTTATACTTTAGAAATAGTTAAAGGTAATATATAAATACATACGTGCATACAAACATTTCCCCCCATTTTTATTTTCCCAGATTAAAAAACTTTTTATTTCTAAAAGTGTAAATCTTTATAAACGTTTTGTCTTTATTGAGAGAGTGAATGTGTGAATAAAGGACTGAATATGGAATGGAAACACTTGCATTTTTAAACGTTGTTCTTTTGTCAAGACAAATAATTTGCCGACATAAAGTGGCATAAAAGATCATTTTATGATGAATAAAGACAACAAGGATATACAACTTACAAATACATACTGAGTATTAAGTATTACAACTACCACAACTGCAATAATATGTCTACAACAACTATTATATATTTATGTAGGTCTACAAACTTTTATAAATACACTACACGTTAGCACTTACACCTAGACAAACACTTTTTTCTTTACAATAAATAAAAACAATAACAATAACAAAGAATTAGAGCAAGAGAAAAAAATAGTTAATGTAAACAGATGAACTTAAATGGTAAACGTTGTAACATGAGTCATCATCATCATCAGCAGCAGCATAATCACAACATGGTAAAGAGTTCCACCATCATCTCCAGCAGCAATTGTGGCAGTTGCTGTAAGTAAAAGAATGACTGCCAGGATAAATGGTCGACTGGTTGAATAAATTGATATCTGTGAGTCTGTGTGAGTGCAAATTCTTGTGTATGCGAACATCAATGTTTGTTTATTTTCGTTAACCAACAAGGAAGTAATATGACCTATATCCCTTTGTTTAAATGTTTATCCTTTATTCTGTTTTTTTTCGCTGGCCTGGCTGTTATGTTTTACTTTAATGAAACTTTTCCTTTTATCTCTTGTTTTTTGTTTACTTTTTTGAAAACAGTTTTCGTTTTTGGGTAAGTGGTTTGAAAAGTGTTTATACTTTTTATGCCATAGAACAAGATAGTTGGAAAGCATATAATGCGCTTGTGCTGTGATTTTTAATTTTAAAAATATTGGTTATAGACCTTCCAGCTTATAGTCAATTTTTTGTGTAGTTTAGTGATAACGAATTGCCTGTACGTCCATCTGCCCAGACGCTGGCTGGTCGTCCATATTTAAGCTTAAATTACATGTCTAATTTGACATGCCGTATTTAAGAAAAATAAATGAGAATTTTGGTATATAGTGAGAAAGCCTAATGAAATTTTACTTAATTCCAATACAAATATTTTCCCGGTTTAGAGATTTTCAGCTTATAAATTATACGAGTATAATAAATATGCATTAAAATTCTTTATTATGATATTTTATTTAAATTGCTTTTAGTTTCGGTTCATATTTGATTTAGCTTCAATATGAAAGCCAAGATACAGATACCCATGGTAAAGTATTTTTAGGGAAGCTTTATTATTCCTTGACACTGGGTAAGTTTAAGTCTCTTTTAAATAGTGTGTGCCTTAAGGTTCAAAAGCTTACTTTTAAACATAACTTACACTATTAACAAGTAAGAGTGCTATTGTATTCGGCTATGCTGAATCCTATATACCCTTCGCCATGTTGCGATAACAACAGTAAGCTATGTAAATACCATTCTTTAAATATAAATTTATCTATTTAGTGCCACGCCTACCTCTCCAATCCTGCCCACATTTGGTTGGATATTGTGTATTGATATCCAAAATCCTTGTACCTAATTTGGCAACTTTGGCTCCTGCCGTTCTCTAGATACAAATAAATCTAAAATGTATTTGTACAGGAGGTGCCACGCCCACTTCTTTATACCGACCATATTTTAAGTGAAGCTGTGAATTAATAACCCACCTTTGTGTACTAAATTTGGAAAAATTTTCTCTTACCATTCTTGGGAACCGATATTTTTATACCCAGTTTTGTAATTTTGGCTCTTTCCGATTTCCAGATATACAGAAATTTTTAATGTTTTTGTATGGGAAGTGCCATGCCCACTTCTCGAATACCACCCATTTTTTTTTCAAAAGTAATTTTTGGGAATACAAAATTTTAATTTAAAAGATTTTGTGATTCGTGCTTAATTCCCAGTTTTTATTCTTGATAAAAACACTTGAAATTTATTGTTGATGGGATAAGCTATTCCTATGCGCATGTCACTGGTTGCTTAGGCCAGATCATCAGGAAACTTCATCCATAAAGATTTTAGAATAACTAAAGATATTAAACCAAATAAAACTGTTAAAGGTGTTATGATACTTGCTATTTTTTGTATTTTTTCTATATTGGAGAATAGTCCAAATATATTTGCATAGGAAAACTGGCTAAGTGTAAAGAGTATGATTATATCATAAAACATCTTGAAATTTCAAACAAATATACATGTGTTATCGATAAATAATCTTAGACTGTCAAAAGAAATATAAAAATTTTTAACTTAAAATTGACATTTCCAGATTAAATGTTAGCACTTTTGCCATTTTTTTTAGTTTTTGATCGAAAGTAGCGGTTTTTTACTTCTTTTTGCGATTTTTAGCTTTTTTTTACCGGTTTTTGTGGGAACAAAAAGTGGGCAATATTGTTTGTTTTGTTTACATTTTATTTTGGTTTCACAAACAATTTTTTTTAATACAACAAAATTTAATGCAAATAATGAAAAATATTACGAATTACATCGGGGTATATTCTTTAATTGAAAATTTATGATTTAGAATTCCATATGAAGGGCACCTGCTTCATTTCATTTATCAAAAACAAAATATTTTCATCTGCCCAAGCTTTTACTATTTTTTTTTTTTTTGTTTTAGTCAAGGAAAAAATATACATGAGAAATGTCAATCAAAAAAAGGGTTTGTTTACATATTGTATTTCTTGTTCTCTCTCGCATTTGTTGTTTCATTCAGTCAATCCTAAAAAAATCCAATACAAAAAATAGCAAGTATCATAAGGGCTTAAGCGTATAAGAATCATAAGCAACTGTTCTACTTGTAACAATATCAAAGTTTAAACAAAAACATCAACAATTCATCAACAGTTCTACTTGTTGCTTATGATTATTATACGCTTAACAGTTTTATTTCGTTACTTAAAATCCCGAATTTGTAAATTAAAAATAGTCCCAAAGCTAAAATTGTGATTTTCACTTTGGGACTTTTACACTTAAATTGCAAAAACACCCAAACGAAAGAATGCTAACAAAAACCCCACACAAAAAATACCCTAAAATTACTTTATAAAGAGTTTTAGGGCGATTCCTCATTTAGCACTTTGGGGTCATGTTTCCTGGGGTCACATATCGCAACGCCGCTCAAATCGGTGCACTTTTTTCTCTAGCATTTATTTTTTAAATTCGCCCTCGTTGTTTTACTTTCCATAAAATTGGGCTACTCTCCTTTAACAATTTTTTTTTCCATTTTGTTAAAAATAAAATAAATCCAAAGAGGTGTTTACCATATCCATTTTTTTCGCTTTTAAACATGAACGTAAAGTGCTGCTAAAGGAGCTTAAGGATACGAACAACAATTTAAGTGGCATCCCATCATTGATCATTTGCTCTTGTTCATATTTTTTCTATACTTAATTTTAAACAAAATGTCAACTAAAATTGTATAATTTACATAAAGCAGTAAAAAGATAAACAATTTTTTTGTTCTGTTTTATGTAAATTAATATGTTTGTTTTTGTTTTTGTTTTTACAAAACTGGGGTATAAAATTGAAAAAGTTTTTTTTTTTTTTGTTAAACAAAAACTTTGATTTAGGATAAAAAGTAAAATATTACTGTTACCAAATACGAAAAAAGGAAAAATAAAAGAACGAAATTATTGTTGGTTAACTTTAGACATATAATACTTTATAATATGTACTTGGCAGTAGTCATTAGGATATAAACTAAAATGGGTGGGTGGGCCTTATGTGAAAGCGATTGACAAAAAGGGAAATTCTTAACGCCACAGAAATTCTGTATCTGAGTTTTGTTTAATTTTATTTAAGTACAATATTAATGATGATATCATTATTAAAAAGTAATTTACTTAAAAATAATTATTAGCACTCTTCATTTAATATTTATTGTTCATACCATTTTGTAACGATTAAGCTGTTAAGTGAGCTTAAGCCATAGAATTATGTATTAATAGATAATAAATTTATAAGTAAGAAAGTAAAGCCGGTCAAACCCGACCATATGATGGCCTACACCACAATTTTTAAAACAACTTTTCGAGTGTGTACCATATTTGGGACCCATGGGCAATTATGGAGGCGCAGAACAAAATTTTGTTATAGAGTTGAGATTAATGTTAAAGTTCGTTTTGCAAAATATTATTAAGATATCTTCATCTACATAAGATTTGTTTACTTTAAGTAATTTTGGTGGGGATTTTCGTAGGACCTACACATAAAGAAAAACACTCAGGATAAATCAAGTACGTACTTAAAACAATCCTAAATGAGATAACTTTCGAAAATCAATTCCGGAATATCTTAAAATAAGTACAAGAATCTTAAACCAAGTAAGAAAGTTTAAACGTTTCGTTGGTAGTGCCACTCTGAGAGTAAAATTGCAAAATAAGCGTTTTAATCTCATTTAACTTATCAAAGTTTGTTGCAGACACTACAACAACACCACACAAGTAGTTAAAAAAACGATTTGCTTGTTGTGTGTAGAAACAACAAAAACAACAGAACAAGACGAAAACACATTATTTTAATGTTTAAAAAGTAAAATTGAGATTTATTTTAAATTTTCAGTTATATATGTACATTCAGTTTTTAAAGTAAAAACCATGTCGGGAATGATGCTATTGTTTTATAATTATAATTGAAATTCTGTAAGGTGTTAAACGGGTAGGAAAATCAATCATAATAAAATTCTCCTTCTAATTTCACTATTAATTTCAAGTATTATACTTGTGATCGCTTGCCATATCATATCAACTTTGATTTTAAGGTTAATTTGTGAAACTTTTTTTTACAAGAATGGATTTGCTTTGAACTTATTTTTCAGAGCAATAAATAGATAATTTGCTAAAGCTGGTAATCAAAAATTTAAGAGAAAAGTCACCATTTTAATGAATATTTAATTTTTCCCCTTTAGACTGGTACTCTGTTCAACATTTCATGTGAAATTGTTTCAAAACGCATATGAAAAAAACGTGTGTGGAATATCTATAAAAAAAATGTAAAAAGTTCCGAAATGTTTTTGGCGAAATAATATTAGCTGCACTTATTTCACATGGAATTTTAAGCAAAAGCAAAAAAATTTGAACGGATTATTAAGTAAGAAATTAAAAATTAAAATAATACAACCGGTAACAGAGATCAGCAATGAGTAGTGAAAAAGTGAGTAATTTATTGTACTTATACGCACTCATACTTGTCGCATTGTTATTGAAACTCACATTCACTCAGAAGTTTGATTTCCCTGCAAATAATAGGACTAGTCCAAAAATAACCCAAACGTATGGAAAAAACATGGTCTATTTAACATAACGATGTCCTACGACAGGAAGTAAAACTTACTCCATGGTATACTTAAGAGGATTAGTTTTGAAGTCGTTTAAAAACGAAAACATGTCGTTAAAAAATGAAGACATATCGTCTTACTGCAAACACTTTTTGTAGCGAGACCAGTCCATACATGCATGTAAAGAGTAGTCCATAAAGGAATAGGAGTACTCCAAAACAACTCCAAACATATGGTTAAAAGGTGGTCGATTAAACTTTACAATGTCTTAGGAGTGAACCATATAACCCAGTTTTGCATTACAACGGAGTAGTCTTAAAACTACTCCATGTTCATACATACTCTAGTGGACTAGTTTTGAAACTACTCCATGGTATACTCCAGAGGATTAGTTTTGAAATCGCTTAAAAACGAAAACGTGACAATGGGTATAAAAAAATAAAGTACTCTAGCACATATCGAAAATTTTCAATACCTGCGCGTCGTCGTATCTGTCCAGCAAACACAGAAATACATCTTATGTATTACCAAACATATTGGCTGGATGAAAAATATTATTGTGGCAATAATCGATTTCGTATTGCGGAAGATACTTCCTTCGGGAAGAAACGTCTCTCGATGGCAATACTTCTCAGCAATACGAAAGCGATACGTCTAGATGATTAACTAGCAATATCGCCAGATAACCACTTATTAGAAAATAGCAAGATATCGCCAAAATATCGTTGGGAAGATAAAAAGAAGATTTTGCATTTTAAAAAATTGTCATTTATGTATAAAGAAGCACAGCTTTTTATTAAAAATTAAATTGGCAATTGTATACGTATAAATTTAACTTATAAATAATATAACTTATAATTAAAATAAAGTAAAATAATATACATAAATATTTAATTTCCACCATATTTTTGAAGAAAAAACCTACCACTTTTTTAAAATTGCATCCAGGGTTGAGAAATATCTTGACTAAATTAAAAATGAAACAGATTAATATTTAACAGATTTATTTAATTTAAATATTAACCTTTTGACGAATATTTTGAAACGAAAGCGTGATTTTCTCGAAAATTATAAAAGGAAGAAAATAAAATATTACTTTGATTATTTTTTTTTAGAAGACAATTTTGGGATATTGCTAAACTATTGCTTTAGGGGATATCTTCCATTTGTTTGCAGGGCTGTTTTTTTCATACTTATGTATATCCTTGCGCACTTGATTTCATTCATGTATGTTCCCAGGGGTAAGTAGAATGAGAAAAAAGTGCTATATTAGTTTTGTTGGTTTTGGAAAATACTTAAAATATCACTATATTTTCTGCATCAAACATTTTTAAGTCGTAGCAACACTGCTTGCTTTACAATAGCCATACGAATTGAAGTAACTTGTCGATACTCATCGATACATAGTCATACGCATTCATATGAATATCCATACCGGAGAAAGACAATGGGTATGAAAAAAATTAAAGTACTCTAGCACATGTCGAAAATTTTCAATACCTGTGCGTACTCGTGTCTATTTATTCTCATACTTGTGTATATCCCTGCGCATTTGATTTCATTTATGTATGTTATCATACTTATTGTATTTCATACTCTCACATATCATTGTTTATCATTGACTTCAAAAAGTTTTTATTTATTAATTTTTTTCATAAGTGTTGCCACAATTTTTTTGTTATTGTTGAATCTCTAATAAATCGTTTTTTTTTCAAAATTGTTTGAGTAAAATTCAACAAAATTTTATTGAAAATGAATTGTTGACTTTACAAAAATCTTCGGAATATAAAGATCTGCGTTCTTATATAAATAGAAAAAACTATTTTTAAGAAAATCTGAAAAAATGACTAAATGGATGCAAATTAAAATACGTCGTTTTATTTGAACCGTTCTTAATAAAAACCAAAAAGTTGCCGAATACCAAAAAAAATATATAAATCGAATATTCGGAATTAAGAAATTAGATATCACAGGTAAATTCATTCATACATATTATGACTTTGAGATGTTTATCTGTTGGCAGTTGCATTTTTAAGACGTCTAAAATTTAAAGGCTGAAGTCGATCAGTTTGCCAACGAAAATGTTAGCCTTACAGAAGACTACAACATCACGCTATGGTGGAAAAACAACTTCACAAGATATCCACGGTTGTCTTTATAAAAATCAAGAATTTTATCAATTCCTGCAGCGCAGCATCAAAACGAGTTTTCTCTTTAGCTGGAAACCCAAACACTTTTTATAAAAGACCCCTTTCGTAAAAAAGATTATATTTTATTATCGTTAATAGAAGCATAATTTTATAATATTAGAAAATATTTATGTTTTAACGTAGCTTTTACATAAATTAATTAATTTTTATTTAATCAGTGCTATATTTATTTTGCTGGTCTTGAAAAATACTTAAAATATAATTATCTTTTCTGCATCAAAAATTTTTAGGTTCTGGCTACACTGCTTGCTTTACAATAACCATACGAATTGTTGAAGTTACTTGTCGATACTCATCGATACATGCCTATACTCATACGCATTCATACGAATATCCATACGCATGCCTGTTTGTTCATACTCATACCGGTTGCTACACAAACTTATTTTTGTTCATACTTATTGGTAGTCATTTATACCTGTCTGTGCTCGTGCTCGGTGGAGTATCAATAACTTCTAAGTTTTAAATAATCATTTAAAACTTAGAAAACTTAGAAGTTTTAATATTCATATATTTGATAATTTTTAAATTTTTTATAATATTAAACTTAGAAACATAATATTATATGTGCAGGGCCCTGAGTGAATGAGAACCTATATGATGAAAAATGTTGGTACTTTTTAAGTTTTTGTTAATATTCGACCTATAAAGATAAAATTAAACATGCATGGTCCTGAGTGAATAAGAATATTAGGGGGGTAATTCCATGTCAAATCGACCAAGAGTGGGACCCGACCCCTTTCGATTTCAATGAAATTTGGTGAGAAGGTTCCATTTATCCTATAAGGAACATATATGAACGAAAAAAAATTAAAATTTTTTTTTTTTTTCAAAAGTTATGTCATATTCAAAATGTCATAGTTTCGCCGAATTAGCCGAATGTGTTGAGATTATTTCTTCAATATCTCGAAAACTACTTTACATACGAAGATGATTTTAATGTCATTTTAAAGAGAATACTTGGGGCTACAAACCATATATTAAAACAAAAATTTAAAACGTACTAAGTCAAAAACCTATTTTTTTATTTGGCTCTTTTTTTTATATAATACCTCAAACTGTTCTTTAAAAATCCTGAAACTTTGAAGGAGATGTTTTTTTTTTCTTTTTTAAGATTTGTATTTTTTTTTTTTTCTTTCGCAACCTTTAAAAAATAATTTTAAAATAGAATTTTAATATTGTAATTTTGAGCAAAAAGTACACTGTGCTAGTTGCAAAAACAGACAAGCCGGGCACATGGCATTTTTTTCTAATTGGGGCGCGCTGAATCCAGTGGCGCTAACCGTTTTTTTAGGTTAGCTCTTGTTTTCAAAATGTACCGTTATTTCGAAAATGGAGGAGGTAGCACTGCATATATTCGCGTAACTCAAAAACGGTTTAGTTTATTGATATAACAAAAAAAAAACCGAAACTTAGCAATGAATAATAAAGTGGGGTTGGTCATACATTTGACCCATCTAGGAGCATCCTACGAGCTGTACTATACAAATATGGTGGTTAAATAAAATTTTTTAATTTGGCGCCTGCAGCGCGTAGGATGCTCCTAGATGGGTCAAATGTATGGCCAACCCCACTTTATTATTTATTGCGGAATTTCGGTTTTTTTGCACTTCTTAAAATAACAATATTAAAATTCTATTTTAAGATTATTTTTTTAAAGGTTGCGAAAGAAAAAAAATCATATCTTAAAAAAGAAAAAAAACACCTTCTTCAAAGTTTCAGGATTTTTAACAGTTTTTAGAGTTATAGAGTTGTTTTGAAAAACAGTAGATGACACCACTAGTGTTGGCTTTTATGTTTTTAAAAATATATTAATGTAATACAAATTTGTTTCTTTTCACTACGAATCCCCTGAAGAAGTGAACATAAAATTCACGAAACGTCGGGAAAAATGAAATAAAAAATTTTGCATTTTTATTTTCACAAATGGAGTTAGGCCTCACCAGCTAAATATATATAATAAAAAATATATATTAATACACAGTTTGAGATATTATTAAAAAAAATCAGCCAAA
Organism: Pollenia griseotomentosa; assembly: GCA_963931875.1. Taxonomy (NCBI): domain Eukaryota; kingdom Metazoa; phylum Arthropoda; class Insecta; order Diptera; family Polleniidae; genus Pollenia; species Pollenia griseotomentosa. The sequence continues at coordinate 46,968,047 of OZ007561.1, read as the reverse complement.
TAAAAAAATTAGTTTTTGACTTAGTCCGTTTTTAAAATTTAATATTTTGCAGATATTACATTTTCAAAAATTTTTTTAATATATGGTTTGTAGCCTTAAGTAGTCTCTTAAAAATGACACTAAAATCATCTTCGTATGTAAAGTAGTTTTCGAGATATTGAAGAAATAATGTCAACACATTCGGCTAATTTGGCGAAATTATGACATTTTGAATATGACATAACTCTTCAAAAAAAATTTAAAATTTTAAAATTTTTTTTCGTTCATATTTGTTCCTTATAGGATAAAAGGAACCTTCTCACCAAATTTCATTAAAATCGAAAGGGGTCGGGTCCCACTCTTTGCTGATTTGACATGGAATTATCCAGGAGGGAGCTCCTTGGTACTCTCTCCTTCCACATTTGATTAGTATTTAAATAATTTTCGTTAATATTAGACCTAGAAATATAAAATTAAGCACACAGAAAAAAATACCAATGTTAAATTAACATGGAAAAATGATGATTGAGAATTATAGTAAATTACTGCAAAAGTATGCCCTTTTTTTAAATTTATCATTATTTCATAAAAATTTTAAAAAAAAAACCTTAAATCACGTTTATTTAATATTATTCACTGTTAAAATAAAAAAAAAAAAAATTTAAATATAAATAAATATGGATTCAATATTGAATCCATAAAAACCTGTTTTATATTAAAATCAAAAGATTCCTTTTAAATAAATTGTAATTGATTGTAGATGTGCTTCTCATAACATATAAATTGACTCTTATTCGACCTTTACAAAATTTGATTAGTATTATTATTTAATTAAGCTTTAGGTCTCTTTTTTTATAAAAAATATTAATTTTATTTAATCCAATATTCCGTTGTGTGGCTTCTTCAGGGAGAGCCGAAATATTGGATTAAATAAAATTAATATTTTTTATAAAAAAAGAGACCTAAAGCTTAATTAAATAATAATACTAATTAAAATCAAAAGTTTATCTTGTTAAATTAACATGCATACATAATTAAGTATGCACATTTTTTTATTTTCATGTATAAAATATGTTATAAAAAGAAGACAATTCCCGTATTCTTTTAATTAAAATTATTTAGTTAAATAGTACATCAAGTTTTTAAAGCAGAATGATGACGAAAACCATATCGGGCCATTCTGCTGATGCTTCTGTTAACAAAGGAGAATACAAAATAAGGGAAACATGTGTTACAGGGGTAAGTGTTTTGAATTATTCTTAAATAAATGCATATGTTGTCTCTGTAGATTCTTCACACTGTTACATTACATTCAAACCAATTTGATTCTACATGAAATTTACGTTGTTTCAACTTGAAATAACTTTCATTCAACGTGATTCGGATTGTTATTTCAATATAAATTACATTTTGCTCTAACTTTACTGCAATGTTAAATTAACATGAGTTATAGTTATTTTTAAAGAAAAAAATGTTGTTCGCAAGTTATTGTAAAATCAGGTTGAATTAACATTAAAAACGTATGAAGCAAAATCACCACCGAAAAATTTTAAATCAACCTGGTTTTCTACGTTTTTAACTTGACTTTTTTCTGTGTGAACATGCAATGTCCGGAGTGGATGAGAAGCAATAAGAGGAGACTTTTTGAAAATTTTTGTATTTCAATTATTTTTTTTTTTTAATTTAATTAACTTATGAGCCGGCGGTAAGTGCCCGCCAAATGGCTCCACTAAGACGGAAGAAATAAATGCTCGAAACATGTAAATTCATATATACTAAGATGTACTATGTTTTTTTTACAAAAAAAATTGATGGTCGAATTTCGACCATTAGGGAAACACTAGTAATTATTAATTAATTATTTTTTATCAAATAATGTTTTTTAATGCATAGTAAGTACCTTGATGTTTACTCTGGCAAATTTTCTCAACTGAGCAAATTTCACCATACACATCACTTAAATCTGGTACCATCAGCAAAATATCAAACTCTGTTTGAAATCGCTGCAGCAAAGCGTACATCACACTTTAATCACATACACGATCCATCGGCTGGCACAATCACTTGATTACGCATGAATACTGTAGTCGTATATGAGGCCCTTTATACTTCCTTTGCCATTAATAATTAAGATGCACTAGTTTTTGTTACGAAATCCGTTCTTTCCCTTTCGCACAAATGGCATCAAACATTGGCGTCAGTAAGAAAGAAAATTTGCACTCAGGCGAACATTTTCGTTGCATTCAGAAAGTGTTGGACAGTATTTCGTCGCTTTTCTTGGTAGTGGAAAACTTTATATTTATAAAGTTTTTAGGAAAAAATACATCGATTTATCCCTGTGTGGCTATTTTTGTGCCAAAATCCTTATTCCGGTGTTAGCATTTGTGCTTGGGTCTGGGTAAAATAATAAATAAATGTGTAGTTCTGTGCCTAAGGGGAGCCACACAGAACTATAACCAATCTTCACTTTTATTAGAGAGATGCTGGGTACCTTTGGTTTGAGAAAGGTTTAAGTGCTGATTGGAATTATAATCGCTCATAAGAGTGATTATAATTGCAGAGTGAGGGGAAAAGAAATAAATGACAATTAGATGGGAATGTAATTGATATCAATTTATATGCGTATAAATTGAGCAAAAATTGTCTAAGTGTTGGGATTAAGATTGTTACCTTGATTTCCAACTTAGCGAGTAGGCGGGTTGTTCACACTATGTGAGGGTTTATTTCCTTGTAGGGTTGTAGTAAGTATTTTTCCGAATAATTAAAAATAGGTAGGTATAAGTTTAAATTTATAATTACAGTCAAAGCCCGGTATAACGAATACGCAGTTTAACGAATATCCGATATAACGAATGGCCCAATTTTTACATTAACTACCTTGTATAGCGAATGGCAGAAAAAAAATAGTACCGATTTAACGAATGACAAAGCAAAATAAAAAAATCTTAACAGAACCGTTACATTTTTATGTTTGTATTGAAAGAACACGTGTGATGCGTTGCTTTTTTCGTTAAAGTTTTTGTAGTTTGGTTTGGTTCATTGTGAAAACGAGATGTCAAATCGAAAAAGAATTACTTTTGATAAAAAAATTAAAGATTTTAGAAGAGTATAAGAAAGGTGTAAATCTTTCAGTAATATCCAAAAGTATGGAATACCAAAATCTTATTAAAGTTCTATTTCGACACTAAATTATAAATACAATTAATTGTTAATGTTTTTCAAATTGTAGACCACCGTTTTTTTATAAAATTTTAAGGTAAAAATTACTGATCGATATAACGAATATCTCGGTATAACAAAAGGTCTGAACATTATATCATTCGTTAAACCGGGCGTTGACTGTAAATAGATTTTATTTTTTTCTTTTTAGGTTAAGGTTACAAATTAGGCTAAGTTTATAATAAGTAGGCGGAAGATAAATGCAAGTTGTTATCGCTGTTGCTAAGGGCCAATTGAACGAATAAAAAATGTCTAATATAGAATTTACCAACATCTTCGGTAACCGAAGCAGGTTGGAATAATTCATAATAACGAAATTCATAATTAACTCTATTTACATCCTTTTCTATCTAAACAGGCGCTAAGATACCAACGCCCCCTGTACTTTAATTTACTTAACTTATTTTGAAAATTCATTAGGGATGTACAAATTCATATATTCCAAATAAGTTAATTAAATACAATAAAATTCAAGAAATAATAAGTAATTCAATAATAAGTAATAAGTAAATTCAATTATACAATTTCTACAATAATAAATACATTTAATTCAAAATAATAATTCATAAAATAATAGTTCATTTATACTTATAATAATAATAGTGTCTAAACTTGTTTAGACAAAATGTTTTAAAAAAAAAACTTCTTTAGGGGCGTATATTTGTATGGGGAACAGGTTAAATGATAAAGCGATTATGCTTCCTTTTATAACATTAATGTTTATTGTTGCTTCTACTGAGTTTATAAGTTATACATTGAAAGCTGTAGAATCAGTATTTTTAAAATAACTTTTTATAAGTAATGCCTGTATTCACAAAAATTTTTTAAATTTAATAAAGGCTTAAAGAACAAATTTACAATGAATTTTATAATCGTTTATGAATAAGGGGGGTTAGGATCACATTAAAATCTCTTTTAACTAAAGGTAGTTTTAGACGACATGTATTTAGCAGTTGGCTTGTCAAACTCCCCACAGTAAAATGCCTATATGTCGTGTAAAAGCAATGTCTGCCAATGTCAGCTCTAATTTGCAGTGTAAAAAAATTTTCAACTTAAGCTTGTTCTATTTTGAACTGACAAACCATCTGATATCAACCAATTATTACAAAACTTATAAACAGCAGTTTAGAAAGTGCAATTGTTCCAGATATCTTGAAAACGTCTATTATTAGACCAGTGTACAAAAGTGGTACTACAAATGATTACAACAATTATAGACCTATAGCCTTGTTTTCGTCTGTTGAAAAAGTATTGGAAGAAATAGTGGCAAGGAGGCTAAGTGATTTCTTAATCAAATATAAAATTATAAATAAAAACCAGTATGGTTTTCAAAAAGAAAAAAGCATTAACAAACTGCTTGGAAATTTTGCAAACCATATAAATGACTGCTTGAGCAAAAACCTACATTGCCTAGTGTTATATATTGATTTTAGCAAAGCTTTTGACACTCTTTCCCATAAAAACCTTATACAAATCTTAGAAAGAAATGGCATTAGAAACACCACCCTAAAATGGTTCAAAAGTTACCTTGAACTGAGAACTTTTCATGTCAAAATCAAAGACAGTATGAGCGAAATAATGACATCCCAATACGGAGTCCCACAAGGATCAAAACTGGGCCCAATACTTTATATTATATATACCAACGAGATGCTCAGTACACTAAGAGAAAGTACAACATTCGCTTATGCAGACGACACAGCAATAATTGTTGCTAATAAAAATATCAACACCGCCACTCAAGTTATGCAACGTCAACTAGATATTGCAACAAAATGGTGTCACGACAATGGCTTAATTATCAACTCATCTAAGACGAAGGTTATGCATATAAAGCCAAGGCATCTAATAGACTCGCCCATCAATATAAAATTCCATAACACTGAATGCTTGCATGATCAAGTCTTAAAACCTAATAGTCACAACGAAAAATGTAACACAAATATCGAACTTGTGCCATCGTACAAATACTTAGGAGTTTATGTCGATAATAACTTTAAATGGAAGTCACAAGTTGAAAATGTTAAGAAAAAGCTTAGGAAATCAGCATACTTTTTGTACCATTTAAGCAACTGTGCAACATACAGTGTACTTCGACAAGTTTATTTTTCTCTTGCTGAGTCTTATATAAGGCATGGAATTGCTGCATGGGGAAATGCTACTCATTGTAAAACCCTACAAAAAACACAAAACCGAATTTTAAAACTGCTTTGGAACAAGCATCGAACCTACACAAATAACTCTTATCACAACGAAATAAACAACAATAATATGAACAATGCAAGCAGTGTTTCTAACAATAACACCGTTCTCAACACAAACATCAGCATAAACAACCAACATTTAAACACAAACAGCACAAGTACACAAAACCTTAATAACGGAAACACCCGCAGCATAACAAACATCTACGTCAACAACAACCAACAAGTTAACTCATACTTCACAAGAATACGTCACTCAAACAACGTTAATACCAACAATAACACAACAAACACTAGCACTACCAACAACAATCTACAAGTAAACACAAACAACACAAGAACCCAAAATATGAACAACACAACTAACATCAGCAACAACCAGCTAATTAACACAAATATCACAAGCACACGTCATTTGAACACCGGCAACATTGCAAAAGATCTGAAAGTTCTAAATGTGAATAGTTTATTTTATACTACTCTGGCAAATGAATTCTTCAACAACAAAGAGTATTTGCATGAAATAGATCATGCATATAACACAAGACGTCGGGCGCAAAAACGGTATAAGGTTGAGAGATTTCATAATGAGTATGGAAGGAATACCCTCAGAGTTACTCTACCCTCAATACTCAATAAACTCCCAACAAATATATTAAATACCAAAAACAAACACAAAAGAAAAAAATTGATCAAAAACTTCTTTATAAGTTCGCAATGAACACATAGAATAATTTAATCCTTTATACAACTACATACTTATATTCAATATTTAATTTAATATATAGTTTATTCAACTAGTCTTATTTTTTTTCCTGCTGACAAGCCACTGGCTTAGCGGGGTTAGAATTAAAAACGTTGTAAAATTATATAACATTATCAATAAATGAATTTTGAATTTTGAAAAAAAAAAAAAAAAAAAAAAAAAAATTGCTTCGCAAGCCATTTGCTTGTATAAATGTATAAATCAGTATATAATTTTCTGTTGCAAACGATTTTAGGTTATTTCGGATGGAACCAAAAACGAACATGTGAAAGCAAAAATATTAAACCTTCTGTACTACTGCAAAATACGTTTTGTCTAAAACCACCTTAACCAACAAGGTTCAAGCAGTGTTCGAAAATAAACAGAACATTATTTAGCGTTCGGCTCACACACCCAGGAACGATTTCTATTTTTTTAATGTTTGTATGGACGAACACAACCCTTAATACCGTTCGTAACTATTTTCAAGAAAGAGCCAAACATTATATAGTGTTCTGTTCTTCGTTAAAAAACAGAACAATTGTGGTGATACTGTTGACAAACATTATATTTTAATGTTCTATAATGTTACTTTTTTGCATTGATGAAGAAATTAACAAACAAAAAATTTTAGCAACGACCGCAGCACGAAAAGCTTGTGTGTGTATTGTGTCAAATTTTTTTTATAAAAAATGTTTGGTTTTTTTACCAGACAAAAGGGCGCTACACACAACAGAAACGAACGAACATTAATGAGCTGAACCGAAAACAATAAAGTTTGTGGTTTAAAAAAAACCCAACGGAATTAAATTTTATCATCTTTTTGTTGAGTTGGATAAAAACAGTATTATTTTTGTGTTCGAAAGATGACAACAGGGAAATGTTATTTTTTCAATGATTTACTACACAAATACTTTAAGCGTTTGTGTTTTCCACAAATCTAACGAACCGAACACTAAGGAGCGATATTTAGTGTTTATTTTCGAACACTGGATACAAGGCATATACTAAGTAGCTAAATGAAAATTATTTTAACTTAAAAGAGCACACACTTTTAAATGATGTCTTTAATTTAAAACAGAACCTCATTATGTATTATTAAGCATTAGCAGACTTTAAGAAAGGGCACACTGCCTTTTAACATTTATTTAAAAAAATCAAATGGTTGTAAATTATAACTTTTAGAAGTATTCATTTTTATTTGAGTTTTGTTAATATTGCTAGACGCAGCATTTATTATTTTGTATGAACAAACAATTTAAAAAAATCATCTTATCAAGAGGAAATGTTACACAAACCTGCCAGATACATCTTAATTCAATATCTTTCCGTTAACTGTTTTTTTATTTCCTTTTGAAGTCTTAAGCAAATTATAAACTTAATTTCTTTTATTTTTGTTTTCAAGGGGAGACAGAGAGTTTGTAAGTTACTTTCTATTTTAACATGTCTACTTTTATACACATTTCATAGGGAAAAACAGTGGGATTAAATAAATTAAATAAAAAATAAATCCGGCTTAAAAACTTATTTTTGCATTTTTCATTTTATATGAAATCAGACTACATATTTAAGCATTTTTAGCTTTTTCTAAAAATCTTTGTTGAAAACCATGGAAATATAACTAAAGAATACTAATTATTACATCTTTTAAAAATAGATATTGTTACGAAATTAGATTTATCTTAGAATTATTTATAGTTTTAGTCATAAGTTATCTTGTAAATTATAGTTTATGTCGTATTAGTTTAAGATTGTTATTTGCTCCACTGTAATTGTAGACTTTAGATTTAGATGCATAACAGTTGAATTAAAATAATTTGAACAGAATGTTCTGGAATCGACTAGAAGGTTCTTGAATTTACTACTGCTACTACTACTACTTAAGTAGAATAAGTGTGTGTATATTTTTTGATATACAATTAAAAGAACTCAAAGGTTTATTATAAAGGGAGTAAAACGAAGAGCGTTTATTAAAGAAAAAACGTAAAAATATATTAAAGAGCATGTTAACTTTTTGCAAATTCGTCCTAACCCTTTTAGTACATATAATTAATTCTTCATTTCTGAATCGATCTGCGAACCAGCGAACCGGTTGGTTTACAAGATGGTAGTTTATTAGTCCTTGTAAATTTTGTGCGCAAAGTACAAAATATAATTTTGAAGAAAATTTAATGAATTTTGGCAGTTAAACCAAAGTAAAAATGTCTTCTTTTAAAATCAGGGGGCAATTCTTTTAGTCGATACTAAAGACATCGAAATTATTTTTTCAGTGTTGTGAAAACTCAAATAAATGCTTTCAACACTGAACAAATAATTTCAATTTGTTCAGATTCAACTGAGAGAATTACAAATACAATTGCTTTCGAATTAAAAAAGTAGCTGTCACGATTGGCAGAATTAGCCCCCAGTTCTTATTTGAATATAGCTCTCTTCAGAACTACTGATAACAATTACTTTCACTATCTGTATTGTAGCAGTGATAAATCAATGATATCTTATTTCGACTAAAGGGGGAAGATCGAAGCGTCATTAAAATTTTTCTTTTTGGTGACATTACTTTAAAACTTTTTGATGCCGATCTTTTACAAATTACTTATTATTGGCTCTTGAGAATTGAGTTCAAAAGATCTTCACTCTTGTAAAAGTGATTTTCACAAATTTACGTTAAAACCAAAGCTGAAGTGACGGCAAGCGATGACTCAAAGAAATTTAACAATTTGTAATGTTGCCGTATTAGCAAATGTATTTTTATGCTATAAAAAATCGAAAAAGGTTGCATAATGTATACAGTTTCGCCATATTATTCAAAAGTCACCAAATTTTAGTGATTTCAAAATATCTGTCCTTTTTTCCCTGCGGCCATTTTTTAAAAGAAAATCCCTACAAATAACATCACTGTTCCATAGCTCGATTGAAAAATACTTGTTGTGTTTAAGAAATCAAAATGTTTATGTCTATGTTAAGATTAACTAAATGTTTAACAAATCAATGTAACAGTCAAAGAAATTAAATTTAATCAAAGATTTAATTTAATCTTTTGTTTTGAAACATTTGCTTTCACTGTGCCGCATTTACATGTGACATTAACAAAATAAAACTTTCTAAAGCTTGTGATAACGCACATGTACAATGAGTTCAAACGTATTTAACAAATGTTTTTGACGGATATGGATATGTATGTAAAAGTATGTGTGTTATTGAGAATAATTGTGTATGTGTGTTTTGCTCATGAATACACACAAGGATCCCTAATTTCCTGTTTTTTTATTTCATTCCCGCTAGCTTATAAAACTTTTCTTTCATTCCCGGGCATTTTTTTGTGTAAAATTATGTAATCAATCATTGAAAATCGATGGTTTTTTATGCAGCACACTGAGAAAAAAGTATTCAAAATATATATACACATCTACATATATACGTGCATATGAAAATATTTCAAACACGAAATTGTTATAAAACATATTGAACTGATTTCTATAAGTATTTACTTGAATTCAAATAAAATCTACATAACGATATGAATTAGGAATATTAAATTTATATGATTTAAATCATGGTTGAATAAGTACAAGGTATAGTCATAAGCAGCGAAACCAAAAATATGCAATTGCATGTTTTCCTGTGCGACCAATGAATGCAGGAACAATACATATTTTTATCCGTTGAAGAGCTTTTTATGAATTGCAGAAAAAAGTTTAATCAACTTTTTGGTTAAATTTCATAATTAAAAAACCCTAAATTTGGGGTCAATTTTTATTTGCTTTTTGGGACCATATTTCCTGGGGCCAAATTTCGTAGCGCCTAGAACTATATTAAATACAATTTTTTTATATGAGCAATAACAACATAATGGCTTTTAAAACTTCTTATATGGTTATAAAGCCATTTGGCCTTATTTCCAATGTGATGTGAAATATGGCCGTATAGATTTATTGCCTATGGCTGTTAACTTTGAAATGAATATGAAATAAAAAAATAAAGCGATTAAGCTTGCTGAATTAGGTCTTCTTTAGAATCTTTTTGTAACAATTTTATCCTTGAATAAATTTTTCTATGATTAATTGTTGCTTAATTATCTTAATAGCTTTTAAAGCAACTTCCAGCTTAAGGTTAATTTAACAATATTCACCATAAACTTAATTTATACTCATGCAATAGCAATCAAATATCAACAATTTAATAAATGAGTTCCTAATAATTAAATAGTTCGCTTAATCAAATATTCATTGCTTTTTAATTATATTACACACATGTTCATATTCAAACATACAAACTTACCTTCGGACTTAAATATTAGTATCAGGTCTCAGTAAACGTTTTTCCTCTAAAATTCATATAAATTCACAATTGCGTGATTTGGTTTCATACAAATAAATAAATATTTATTCATATGCTTCGGACCCTTGGGGAAGCCAAACAAATAATTAATTTAATGTAAATTGATGATTGTATTAAAAACGTTTTCGTTAATAAATACAAAAAATATAAAACCAAGACAATATAAAATATGATTAAAAGAAAATATTATTGTAGTTAAAATAATTTACGGATACTTGCAACGTTAAGTTTATCATATTTGAGGAGTTCCATAAGCAAACGATATTGTTCCTCTTTTTAAGTTTTTTTTTACTTTGAATGGAATTCAATTTAACATATTAAAATGTAATTCAACAATAAGCAAATGGTTCAAATTTAAATTTATTAGTTCCATATCTGCGAAATTAACAACTTCCAAACGATAACCTACACCACATACGATTATATACAGACTTTTTAATACTTAATTGAAAAAAATCTTTAGATTCTTTTTTTTTTAATGAAAAAGTTCAACAACAAAAAGAAAGACAAAAATGAGAAAACAAAAAAATGTAGTTTGGACTTCAAGAAGAATTCTTGATAAAAGTACGGGAAAAAAACAGAAGTAAGGAAAAACATGTAAAATCAATTAAAATGGATAATCATTCAAAAAAAAAAAAAGCAAACTTCAATCTACCAAAGTTTAAAATACAATTTGGTTTAAGGATTGATGTTTGACTATTGACGTCAGCAGTCATCGATGGCTGCGAGTGTAAGACGGCAAATCCATCTGAGGAGATCGAGTGGTTGCGATCGAAACATGTCATGGTAACCTGCCGGCCAGGGTTCGAGCCCCAGCCACGGTCAAGAATGAAAGATTATCAATAACAATTTTAATTAATTTTCATGTTGTAAAATTCCTTTCTTCATAAAAATAATTAATTAATAAATTAAAAATATTAAAAAGATTTGGATTTAAAACCATAAATAGTTCAATAAAATAACCACAATACTAATTATCTTTAGATTATTTTAACAGGATCTATAGTGATCCCACTGATACAAAACACAGATCGTTTACAACCTAAAGGACCTTTGAGTCAAAATTTAAGCGAATAACTAACATGATTTACTAAATAAGGTGTTATAGATCCCAATAGTTTTTAAAATGCTTAAGGTAGCTAATATTTTTGTATCCTTCACCAAAGGAAAATATTGATCTTATATATATTCTGAATCCTTACGAGCAGCGAAGCTGATATAACGATGTCCGTCTGGCCGTCGGTATGTATGAACGTTGAAATGGGTTTTCCGAAGACCCCAGAAGTAATGGAGACTAGGTTGTTATTTTGTTGTTATGCAAATTTAGGCAGATCGGTGACAAATGGCTTAGATATGGGCAAACAACAACGACTGTCTCTAATTTTACCCATGAGCCCACTGTTTTTTTTTTTTTTTTTTGTAAGATCCAAATAAGGTACAATAATCCTAAATATCAATACACAATATCCGACAAAATGTGGGTTGGAGAAGTAGGCTGGGCGCTTCCCATACAAAGACAATACAGATTTCTGTGTAGAGAACGCCAAGTGCCACAGTATCCATTTAAGGTACAATCATCGGTTAGCAATGGAAAACATCCGACAAAATGTGGGCGGGAGTGGAGAAGAGGGCGTGGCACAAAATGTATACCTAAAGAACGGTAAGAGAAAGACTGCCCAAATTTGTACACATATGTAGCAAGGTTTTCAATACACAATAGGGTATTCAAACGATTAACCGTTGTTCGATTAATCGATTAATTTTGGGCGATAAACTGTTCGAATAATTAAAATTGTTTGTTCGATTAACGGATAATACGAATAATTTATGTCGATTAATCGATTAATCGAAAATTTGTTTTTCACAGTATAAGTCTTTTTTAATTTAAAAACACAAGCCGTTACGTTTAAAATACTATTTTATTGTTTTTTAACTCAGGAACATTTCCTTCGAGTAAAGAGGTTGGGAATAATTTATTTTAAAGAATGTTTAGTACAGACTTTAACCACAATTATTCAGATGAAAATGAGTATTTTTTTGAGACGATTGAAAACAACCTTTTACCAGACCTTAACAAGACTATTAAAATTATTAAAATTGTTAAAAAAAAACATCAATAAAAAATTCATTCAACTGGTACGGAAGACTACCAACTTTCAGAAAAGGTGAGAAAAAGAACAAAGAAATTGGATATGCATTATAACGCTTTACTTTCAATCTCTCCAACGTCAACAATCAGTGAAAGAATCTTTTCTAAATTCAGCTTCATCAAAACAAAAGAAAGAAATTATTTGAAACATAAGCATTTGAACTGCATACTCTTTTTGTAAGATTATTTATGAAGATTAGCTTCAATTTTGATTATATTTTTTATTTAAAAGTTTAGCTCTTTTATTACATGAAGTACCTTTGTTGAACTGTTGTTACTTTTTAATAAAATTTTTATGATAAAAAATTTAATTTTTGGTCTTATTTTTAAACTTCTAAGCTAGTCAAAATTTAAATTATTCGATTTACCGAATAATATTAAATTATTCGATTAAATTTTTTCCTCGAATAAATTTTCGAGCGAATAATCGATTAATACAAAACATCGACTAATTAAATACCCTAATACACAAATTTGACACATACGATTTACATCTACGTATTCTCACAGTTGCTTAAAAGCCCAAATGTAATGTGCTTAAGTTGGCTTAAGCAACTGTGCGAACACATGTAAATTATGTGTGTGTCAAACCATAATGAACTTAAGGAGACTTTTTGTTAAGTTTTATGAATCTGTCATTTGCTTAAGCAAAGGGCGAAGCTGATCGCACGGAAGCAAATGTTTTTGATTTTGTTTTGAATGCATTTCAGAGGCTATTTGTTGATTTTTAACAGAAGCTTACGCAAGCTTCTGAATACTATAGTTAAGCCTTAAGAGTAGTGCGTTATGAATAGTAAATTAAATTACCTTTTTGATGCTTGTATTTTTGTATTCTTAAAAAGTTTTCAAATGTTATTTATTTTGACTTAAGCCAAATTTGTATTAAATGCCTGAATAAATAAATAAATATTGCTATTATTAGATATTGGCTATAAATATTTGCATACATTTGAACGAATGCCGCACCCCAAGTCTAAAGTAGCAGTATGGTCTGATTTTATTTTGTTGTTATTTACTTTTTTGTAGTTGGTAGAGAATATTCGGCTACAGAAGAAAAGAACAATAATGAGACTGTGAGACACAAGCTGTTTGACCACTTGTTAAACAAATTAGTTAGCCAAAAGAAATCAAACAATCAACACGATCTTTTATTTTCGCATATATTCTCTAATTTCTAATTTTATAAAATTCGCACAAATTAAAACACAGACAATTAATAGAATAAGTGAGTAAAAATCCTCAATTAATTTACTGCGTTGCAACTTACTGAAAATACTGCAAAAACAAAATATCAAATTTCACAAAAACAAATCAAATTGAAATGGGATTATATAAAAATGCTTTTAGGTAATTAATTTATTCACATTCTCCTCCTTCTTTAACGTAGAAGATGCAAGTGTCAAAACTTGACACTCATTTTTATACTCTTCACCGAAGATAAAAGGGTACATCCCTTAAGGGCAAAATAAACCACACAAAATGCTTGGCAAACGCATAATTTGTTTCCGTGTTGTGTTTGCCAATTAACAACATAAATATACTTCGTACAAACATACTTTTTTCATTTTTATTTTGTTTTCAATGAATGCAGACGTTGACAGTGCTGCGGCAATTTTGTTGCTTTTTGCTAAAAACAGAGAAGAAATATTCATAAACCATTATTAAATTTAACAAACGTTTAATAAGGAAAATGTTCATAGTAAATTTGCTTTGTAAACCTTTACGCCTGTATTTATAAAATTTCCTTAAATTTAATAGAGGTTTACACAACAAATTTTGTATGAAAATTTTCCTTAATAAACGTTTGGTAAGTTTTTTAATCGTTTATGAATACGGGGGTCATTATATTGAAAATATTTTTATGAATAATAGCAAAAGAATTTATAGTAAAAAGTGATTTAGACAACGAGTTGTTTTGTGGCAAACAATACTGCTAAAAAAAAAACTATTGAAAATAATTTTAATTTAGTTTAAAGATTGATGTTTGACTATCGACTGTCAGCCTTCGTCTATGGCAATGAGTGTTAAACGGCAAATCCCTCTGAAGAGATTTTGTGGTTACAATCGAAACATGTCAGGGCAACCTGTCTGTGAAAACCTGGGCTCGATTCCCAGTTCAGTCAAGATTGAAAAATTATCAATACATTTTAATTAATTTCATGTTGAAAAATTCCTTTCTTCATAAAAATAATTTAACAAAAATTAAATTTCATTAGAAAATATTAAAATTTTTTAATATTTCTTCAAATGTTTGTCCAAACAGCAAACACCCAAATTAACAACACAAAATGTTTGTACAAACGTAAAATTTTGACATGCTTGCCAAGCCATTTGTGTAGCTTATTATGCCCTTTAAATGCCTGATTATCCAAACTTAAGTTTAAATAAATAACAATGTGTTTATTTTATTCACCAGATACACGGGAAAAACAATAAAATAATAATATTAATTTTTTATATATTTAATTGCAAAAATAAAGCAATAAAAATAAAAAAAAAATAAAATGTTGATACTATTAATATTTTTTTTTTTATGTTGATAATATTAACAATTTAGTGCACAATTCGATTTAAAGTCCGGTATCAAATTTGAAACTTCAGGCATTTAAGGGATATATGTACATCAGAGATCAGCAATGAGTAGTGAAAAAGTGAGTAGAGCTAAATCATGACTCATAAATTCTTGTACTTATACGCACTCATACTTATTCCAATGTTATTCAAACTCATATTCACTCAGAAGTTTTATTTTACTCATCCCTTCAAACATTTTTGAAATTTTTTGGCGATTGCTTGTTTGGCGATGATTCCGCGATCCTTCTCAGGGAATACGAATCGCTAACCATCGCCTATGGCGATGAATATGCGAGCGCACACAAGTAGCGGCAGTCATCAGTGTTTTTTTATAACTTTCGAAAGAATTTTTTTTCTCTTGTTGTTTTTTTAAGGTAACGGGAAAATAAATATTTGGTTTCAAGGGCAATTAGCAAAATTGTCATTCCAGTTGAGCAAGTGATTTGTGAAGGGTGTGTTATTTAATATATCTCTGAAAGCAATTTTCATCGCCGAATCATCGCCCGCGAATCGCCGGCAAATTGTCTAACATCGCAGCGATGCATCGCGTGGAAGCTAAGTGCGATCCTCTGGCGAATCGGCAAAACGTTCGCATGTGTCAACCACGTGAATCGCGGTACACGATGTTCACGCGAATCGCGGTACGCGATGTTTACGCGAATCGCGGTACGCGATGTTCAAGCGAATCGCGATACGCGATTCGCGCGGTTGACACATGCGAACGTTTTCGCGATTCGCATTAAGCTTCCACGCGATGCATCGCGGCGATGTTAGACAACTTGCCGGCGATTCGCGGGCGATGATTCGGCGATGGAAATTGCTTGCAGGGTTAGTTTAAATGATGTCTACGCACTTATACTTACAATTGCATGAGTCGGTATGAGTAGCGAAAAAACGATTCATTGCTGATCTCTGATGTACATATAAGTTTGTCATTCCATTTGCAATTACTACAATATTGATCTTAGACCCTATAAAGTATATATATTCTGGGTTCTTATGAGGAGCGAAGTTTATTTAACGATGTCCGTCAGTTCGTGTGTCCGTTGATATGATATGAAGGGGTCTTGGTTGTTATATGCTTATATAGTTCAGAAATGCTTGCTATTGAAATTCAGCCTGATCGGTCCACAAATGGCTGAGATATGAGCCTTTAATTTTACCCAAATAATATGAAAACCACATCTCTTCTTGTTGTTGTTTTTCTATTTTATTTTTATGTATATCTGGAGAACGGCAAGAGCCAAAGTTTTCAAATTAGGTACAAGTATCTTAATTATCAATTCACAACATCCGACAAAATGAGGTCGGTATAGGGCAAGTTGTCGTGGCACTTCCCATACAAAGACATTAAATATATAAAGATGGCACAAATTTGAAGAACGATATTTATATAACTTTTAGTTACTATCGCGCCATGGTAAGGGGAATATAAGATTCGGCATAGCCGATTATAGCACTCTTGCTTGTTTTTATTTCAAATTTATTTAAATATTTAAATATTCCCATTCCATTGTTTTTTTTATACTTTAAAACTTTGGCTAAAATGTTTAACTTAAACGGGTAATATCATGTTAAAAATTTTAATATTCCCAAAGCGATTTTATTTTCGACACTTAATTTAATAAAAAAGTTTTTTTTAACATTTTGGAACACACACGCACACACACAATAAAGGTGAAGGACACAAAATGTTTGCAATTTATTTGTTTTAGTTCAGGAACACATACCTACAAATATTCGGGTTTTCTCAGATGTGTGCTTTTAAAACAAGTTTCAAAAAAAATTAATTATTCGATTGTTTTACTAAATTTAAAATTGATGTATCTACATAGTTATTTGGCCCTATGCTCCTTGTAGGAGTTTAAAGGAACTAATATATATATACATAGTTATATAAACATTTAAAAGAAATTATAATCCTTAGATCGACTTAAAAATTAAAAGCCATAAATTAATTCTTTGAAATATAGAAAAAATAGGGATGTTTAAGTACAGTACAACGTAAAAGTTTTCGTACAAGATAATATTGAAAAAAACTTTAATGGAATATTCAACTAGACAAACAAAAGAACTCTACATTTTAATAAAAAAAAAACTCGTTCAAAATTACTACGTACTTTTCTTCTTATCAGCACTCTTATACTGCGAGTATGTACAGTAAAAAAGGTTTTGGATTTTAATAACAAAAGAATTCCATTCTTGTAACAACGCTACGAAATTATCCAAATTTACTTTGAAAATCAGTCGTCGATTCGCGCAACTTATAGACGACAATTTATCGCAAAATTGTGTTCAGCGATGAGGCGCATTTTTGGCTTAACGGGTTTGTTAATAAGCAAAATTGCCGCATATGGAGCGAGACCAATCCACAAGAGACCCTACAGACTCCATTACATCCAGAAAAATGCACCGTTTGGTGGCATCATCGGACCTTATTTCTTCAAAAATGAGGCCGGAGCTCGCGTTACGGTCAATGGAGATCGTTACCGCACCATGATCAATGATTTTTTGTTTGAAAATATGGATGACATTGATCCGGAGGAGATGTAGTTTCAAAAGGATGGCGCTACGTGCCATACGGCGAACGCAACCATCGACTTATTGAAATCAAAATTTGGCGATAAATTGATTTCGAGAAATGGACCTGTCAATTGGCCTCCAAGGTCGTGCGATTTGACACCTCTCGATTATTTCCTGTGGGGCTACGTGAAGTCACTGGTTTATGCTGACAAACCAGCAACAATTGACGCCTTGGAGGCCAGCATTGTTCGTGTTATTCGTGACATACGGCCAGCAGTGCTCGAAAAAGTGGCCCAAAATTGGACGTCCAGAATGCGCTTCGTCAAGAACAGCCGCGGTGCCCATATGCCCGAAATCATTTTCAAATGTTAATGTCACGTATTGATCTTTCGAATTACCTGCAAACGCATAAAATTTGGCGTTTAAGCCACCAATATAGACCATATGAATTTTACAACATTTATCGTAGTGCTGCCGCATGTTGTTTTTTAATCCACATATAATATATGGTGCACTGATGTTCAGCTTTTGAGTTTTAACTACATATAAATTTAAGTTTAGTTTAACTAAACTAGTGTAGAAGAAATGTGGTTCTTAGTCCGAGTTTCGACGCGTAAACAAACAACATTAATCAGATTATTAAGCACGACAAGTTAAGTATATCGTTGTTAAACTTTCGTTTTTGATTTGACTAACCAGTACCCATGTTCTGTGAAACATAATATTCCATCGTTTCTCGAAAAGTGAGAAAAAACTGTGTCAGTAACTCATGTCGAAAACTATCAAAAGATATTCCGTCGTAACGGTTTAAATGTCATAACATTGCACTCGAAGCCGATGTGATATTGCAGACGTTGTGAACGTCAGTCACACATCGATGACAACTCATGTCGATAACTATCAAAAGAGATTCCGTCGTAACGGTTTAAATGTCATATCATTGCACTTGAAGCCGATGTGACATTTTCAACGACGGCGGCGAAAATACAACCGTCGGCCAAACCAAATAATGTAAAGTGCAACTTTAATGTTTGTTGTTTGCAAACGAGCTTTGAAAACATTCGTATATTTTATGAAAATGTTAAAAGAAAATAATTAAACAATGAAAAAATGTACCAAGAACAAAATATTATTATTATTTTTCTTTGCATTTTTAATATGTTTTTTAGTGTTGACATTTTTTCTCGCCGGTTTTTATTCGTGAGTTTATTTGACAGTTCAAAGCGATAATTTTTTTTTTTTTAAATAATTTAACAGACACCTTTTTTTGTAATTTCCTTATGTGACATTTATTACTCGCCAAAAATTTTACAGACGCAGTTAAGTGAGAACAACAGTTGTTTGTTTTAATTTATGACATTTTTGTTCACATTTCAATAGAAAAGTTTCTCGACGCGAGTTACAGAACATGGACACATATCATAACAAGTAGTGATGCGATTTCCATGCAAATGCATGTTTTTTGTCGATAATCTAAGAACGATGTGGACCAATTATCTTTCTGAATCATTAAATTTGCGTTAAAATGGCATCGATAAGTTTTTTGCATATTGTTGCATATTTAGGTTTTAAATGCATATTTTGACATTTTTTAGTGATTTTTTTTAATCCCTTAATTTGTAAAATACTTCATTCAAGTTCTCTAAAATTCAAAAAATTCCATATGAAAAATTTCTCAATGCAAGGTGAAGGGATTGAGAAATTAACCTCCTTAATTTCCATATTATAAAAAAAGTTTTTAAAAATTTTTTAAATACACAAAAAAACTTCCAAAAAAATTTTAAATAAAATAAATAAATTCTTTTGGAGCTTTGCTTTATATGCAAGATTTTCAATATTTCGACAAAAAATCCTTCTATTTTAAACCGATTCAGCACCTTACATGATTAGGGCTTCCAATGAGTTTAAAATATGCTTGTCACATGGGTAATACCGCGTTGCTGAGGAAATTAGAAGGAAATTGATTTTCTTTCCACCGCAGCCTGTAGTAACAAGATGGTGGCCTGGCTAGATGCTTCAGAATTATATTCAAAAAACTTTGAGTAATTAAAGAATGTAAGAAGAGCTTGTTGATATCGATGATTATGCAATCAAAAAAGCAAAAATAAAATATTTACTTCTAATAACATCAGAAGTCAATTAGCATTTGTATATTCCAATTACGGATATATTGGTAAAACAATAACTAATTAGGAGGAATTTTGTTCACTTAATAATTAATAATTAATAATAAATTAATTAAATTGATATTGCAGAAAGTAAAATTAAAAATGTGGAAGGAAGAAAATAGCCCGACAAATTCAAAAAAAAAAAAAAAAATCCAAAACGTTTTGCAAAAAAAAAGTAAGGATTTCAAAAATAAAATAAATTTAAAATATTTTTGATCTGATCTGAAATCAAAGTGGGATCTGAAAATAATTTTTTTCAAAATGCACTGGCATTATTCAAGTACAAGACAAAGTTTTACTTTTAATAAGACTGTACTTATTTATTTAAACAAAAAAAATTTTAATTAGTTATTTAATTTCTTTTAAAGATATTTGAATAACAAAAGACTGAATTTTTTTATTTTTGTTTTTAGTAAAATTAAAAAACGATTCTTTGTGGAAATTTTTTTAGTTTTAAGTGATTTTTAGGGCATATTTAAAGCGCATATTTTCGCTTTTTTAGTGGATAAAAATTGTATCCCCAATAATAACACTAGCCAACAAGGTTTTGGACTGGACCAACCAAATATCATTCCTAGGGTAACTTGGCGGGCTGAATTCGAAACTGTAATTGGTTCTCTATCACGTCAGGTTTTCGAGATACCCAAAAGTGTTTTAATTCATTTTTTACATAAAAAATCACTAGTTTATTAAAAAATCAATGAATTTTCAAAAGTGAATGGCGTTATTTAAGCGTCATTTGTATTTTGTTGGTTCAGTTTTACGTATTAGAGTCCAGCAATTGTCTCCCAGCATGCTTTTGACCCGAAATCCTTGATAATTTCTCTCAATTTTCATTAAATGTTGGCAAGCTCACTCCCCTTGTTCGTCGCTCAATGACCCTAGATTTTTTTTTGTGGAAAAAAATCTAAATGCGATTGATGAAAATGCAAAACATTTTCGGTGTCCACGGTTTGTCCAAGTTTCTGACTGCAAAACCAAAATAATGCAAATATGCTTATTTTAATGATTCTGATATTGAATATCCTTTTTTTCAAACAAATATTCATCATACACAAGGCAAAAATAGCTTGAATCGGTAACACACGATCCCTGACATGCTTAAACGCTACTATTATGAAGATTTAGAATGAATGTGGGCTTCTGTCAAATTAATAATTATGAAATTGTAGTGGCAGTATTGACTATTTTGCAGTATTGCCAGCATGCGGTAGCCCAATTTTTATGCCAGATTCGAATTCAGCGCACCCAGGTTAGTTAAAAAACATGCTTCGTTTCTACAGTCAATTTTTTTTCCAAATTTGTAGACCAGTGTAAGTGATGCAATCTTTTCAAAATCTGCTTTAAAAACATAACTTTATAACCTGTTTGCTCTGCTACAAGCTGCAATGATAGAGAAAGATGCCAGACAGTCAGAGACAGATAGAGAAAGTAAAGACAGACAGTCAAGTTGGACTTAGAAGTCATCGTCCAGACTTGAAATTTTTCTTTTCTTTTAATATTTTATATATGAAGACAACCAACTTCAAATTGAAAAAAGAGAATCACAAAACGAAATTGCAGAGCACATGAACCCCCCCCCCCCACCCATCTTCACATTTCTCACAACTTAAAAACTCACGAATTCCTCCAACAAAAATTGCAAGTCTCGACAGGGACTAGTACACTATTTTATTTCGCAACCCGTAACAATAAAAAAAATATAATAAAGAACTTGAGTCCAACCGAATATTCGGGTTTGGTAAAAAGCTATGTTCATTTAATATTCGTCGTTTGGTAATACATATTTTCGGCGAATACCGAACTTCGTAAAAAATTGCTTACATGTCGTGGCCGGCTACTAGTTTGGCGCATGGCGCATTATAATCAAAATTGGAAGTATGGTAAACTATTTCTTAATGATATTTTTATTGTTTTGAAACATCACCATTAAATTATTATTAAATTATTTTTAAATTGCGATCTATCATTTTAAAATTTGTTTAATAAATGTTTTATAAATCTTAAATATTTTTGCTGTATTAATTTAAAAAAATTCCCCCATTTAATTTCGTTTAATTTCAGCAAGATTTACAGCAGTGACAGCAAAGACATGAACAACAACTGACACCTAATACCCATACGAATAATAACAACAACAATGAAATGGTTGTATACAATATGGCTACCATAAGCCGGAATAATACCAACACAAAAACTACAACAAATACAAACGACTACAACAACATAATTATTAATAACAACAACAATAATAAAAACAAAGACAAGAACAAGAAAAATAAAATAGTCAACTTAACACAACGGAAGTCGAGAAAACCAACAACAACCACAACAGGAACAGGATCAAATAAAACGGCAACAGGAAATTCAACAGTTTGCCATAAGAACAACCGTTCATGTTTAAATAGTTCTTCTTCGTCTTCTTCCGATTCATTATTATCTAGCATTGTTTGTTGTACTTGGCAAGCAAAAAGCTCTTACCACAAATTTATTAAGTCGCTTTATAAACAGAATTGCATTAACTCCAGTTTGCCATTGCTTAAGGAAAAAGTATCATTATTTCGAACAACAAAAATACCAACAACATCATCAACTCAAAAGTCACTGCTGTCCGAAGTATTTTCATTAAGAACTACATTTAAAAATGTTTTGTTGGCATTTAATTTTTATAATCCACTTAGCAGTAGTTCAATTGCAAGTTGAAAATGCATCAGCACATTTTGTTGCCAATTCATCTGTTATTTTAGCCACAGCAACTTCATTCCCATCATCATCACCGGCAGGAACATCGGGAACAGCAACATCATTGGTTTCATCATCAGCAGTGGCCACAACAACATCAGGCGTTAGTTCAGTATCAACTTCACCATTGAATTACATTTCAAGAATTGGAGATGGCAATATAATAACGAGGGTAAGTGCGGAAATGTTTTAAATACATTTGGCAATAAATATCAAATTTTACATTTTGAACACCTGTTTAGCATCAGTGGGAAATGTTCAGATTACAAAAAAAAAAAATATATATATTCCAAAATTTAAAATGGCAACCGAATATAAAAAAGTCAATTTAAGCTAAGTCCAAATAAAACTATTGTAATCAGATGGAATTAAATAAATAAATGTGACTTCGGCCCTTGATATTATTATTTCAAGATCGCATTTTACGATTGGTCCCATTAAAGTTCCAAGCCCGAAAACAAGTTAAGCTCTGAAAATAGAAATACTACTATCAATTGGTTAACCTTTATACAAAATCACAGGGTTTAAAAAACTGCAGGTCCAAAAAAAACGCTCTGAAACAAGAAACGAAAATGTGTGCACAAGTTTTGGCTTTTTGAGCGACTGTTTATATTTAATGAATCAGAAGTAAAAGCAATAGTTTTTTGTTTTTGGCCAATGACAAATGAAGAAGTGGAAGAAATGGCAGTTTTTTAAACGCTGCTTAATCATATCTCCCATATACGGAGCACTTTTGAAAACACCCTGCAACAATTTAAATGAGTGCCTCGGTAGGCTAGCTGGTAGCGAGCTAGTCTATCAGCGCCGAGGTTGCGGGTTCGATTCCCGCCAGAGACTCTGGTTTCTTTCCTGCAGACAAGCATAGAACTTCGCGGGATTAGCTTAGGAAAGAAATTAAAAAAAAAAAAAAAAAAAAAAATAAAAACTAGTAAAAGTGATATATTCGTCTTTGTCGAGTGTTATATTCCCTTCGCTTTATTTAATATTGAAAATTCAATTGCTGCCTGGTTCAAACTTTCAAGATGTTAAAAAATATCTGAGCCAAATTTGGCCCTGTCTCATATGATATGGGTGCTATTATACCATAACCATTGTTCCGGGAATAAAAGCTAGCTATTTGTCCATAACTAAAGCCTAGACCGAAAAAGTTCCCCAAAATTGTTCACTAATTAAAGCATTAATCAAAACTAAAATAAGTTTAAATTAAAAATGTCATCTAGCCAGTTTAACGTTTAATTGATACTTTTAATTTATTTACTGGTGCAAATTTAACTAATTTTTTAATAAATATCACAAATGTTTTAACTGAAACCAATTTTGATTTTTTCTGCGTAGAGTACACGGAATGTGAAAATCTACATGCGCATGCGGCTCTGACGTCATTAGAAAGCCACAATAGCCATTGTGTGTTGAGTGTTGAGTGACGACATCAACTTTACGTCAGAACCACATGCGCATGAGGATTTTACACATTCCGTGTACTCTAGGCTTAAGTCATTTATAAACCAACCATTTGTAGACCGATCTGTCTGAAATCAACAGCAAACTATTCCGGACTATACGCGATATAAATATTTAACAACCAAGTGCCCATCATATCTGCGGTCTTCGGCATAAAAAGATTTTAACATAAACATGGACAGAAAACCAGCGGACGGACATCGTAAAATTGGCTTCGCTTCTCATAAAGATCCAGAATATAAAAACGTCAATATAGTAAAAATTAAAACTGAGTATCAAACTTATTTCAAAACAAGTAAGAGTGCTATACCCGGCTGTGCCGAATCTAATATGCCCTTCACCATTTTGCGAGCAAAATACAGAGCAACTAGGAAAAAACATACTAATTTTTTTTAACTCGTTTAACTTAACGTTATAACTCAGCCATTTTTTGACCGATTTGACAGATTTATATACCGACGTATTTGAGAAAAAATTTACTATTAATTTGGACTCGGACTCGGGAACGTCTATGGTTCCCGAAAAAGCGTATTAAAAAAAAATTTTATTTTGGCCATAACTTTTTTGTATCTGAATTGATTTTTCCGAAATTTTCAAGAAATATTTTCTACTAAAGATTTCCGATCACAGTCCAAAAAATTATACAATTTTTGATATTTTTTGTACAAGAAGTACGACGCCCACTTCTCCATTCCAGTCCACATTTTGTGGGATACTGTATATTGATAATCTAAATGTTTGTACCTAATTTGGCTCTTGCCGTTCTCCAGATATACAGAAAAAATTTAAAAAAAAAATTTGGAAAAAATTAAGGTAGTCGTGGTTTTTTGCTCATATCTCAGCCATTTTTTGGAACGATCTTGCTGAATTTCAATAGCAAGAAATGGTGGACTATATGTGATATAAATGTAAAACAACCTAGCCGTTATCATGTCTGGAGTCTTCGGAAAACACATTTCAAACTTAAGACGGACAGACGGACATCGTTAAATCAACTTCTCTCTACTTTATAGGGTCTTAGATCAATATTATGGAAATTACAAACGGAATGACAAACTTATATATACCCTTTTCCACCTGTGGTGAAGGCTATAAAAATTAACTTATATGTACCATTTTCACCTGTAGTGAAGGGTTTAAAAATCACAGATGAACAAACTGACATCCGCTTAAAACCAGGGCGTGCTTAAGCCCAGCTTTTATCATTTAGTTATCTCAATATACAAAAAGTCGAAAAAATGCGTAAGGAACTATTTCATATTTCAGTGTCCCGTGCGACAACATTTGCTATCAGTACGATGAAAGTAAAGCTTATCAAATGTTGAGTAAGAACAGAGATTTTTTTATACAATTAAAATAAAAAAAATTGGTTAAAAGTTTGTCACATGAGACTCGTAAGTGTGAAATTTATTTATTTAAAAATTATTTTTTCCTTACATAAATAATTTATTTATGTCAATTCATACCTTTTAATCATTTAAATCCAAATAAGTAAAAACGGCGGCAAAAAATAAAGAAAGTTGCAAGTGGTGAAAAGAAATTGAAGGAAGATGAGATCTAACTGCCTGTTTTTAGAACGCGAGCACAAGAGTGACTCGTTTAACTAACATTTTAAACAAAAACAAATGTTGAAATTTTGTTTTAAGCGTAAGTTAAACGATTCACCTTTTTTCTCTCGTTGTAAAAAAGAAAGTAAGTAAAAAGCTTCTTTTGTTGCGATTTTCAAAAACAAAAAATGCCTTTTCTAAAAAAAATTGTGTTGGATATTCCTGATATCATTTTTGTCTGAAATCGGCGTATGAATTTTTGGTCGAAAATGCCGCTTCTATATTTGTCCCGTGCGAATGCATTAGTTTTTTTGTAATTATATTAAAAACTAAAAATTGACATAATCAATTATTGCATCAATTTAAGGGCTTATAAAGTCAAAATAGGAATCTTAATTTTGGGTTTTTCCCCCTTTGAATGTTTTTGAGAGTCATGTTCGAGTTTTGGATCCAAAAGCAGAAAAATCTTCCCAAAAAAATAATAATTATTTTCTGTTTTAACAGTGCTACTATTAAGAACCAACATAAGCAACATTGCTTTTTTAGTGTGTTCCAACCATATATAGTTTTATTTCACTACAAAAATATTGACCCGCCCAATTAGTAGGTGGGCGTTATATCACAAAAACATAAATAAATTCCATATATTTTCATTTAAAATAACAAAAATTGGGATGACATTTGGCGTAAATTCGTTTTATATGACAATATATAACATTACAAACTTTCATTATGATTGGTCCATAATTTACCACAGGTCTCATATATGACTAGAAATCACACTACCAAGTTTTATGATGAGCGGTCTATCATTTACTATATATAGGTTTTCTCCCATACGAAGCCCACTCCCAAAAATTTCTTATTCTAGGTGAAGGGTTAAAAGGTGCTGCACTGCCGTTTATATACACCCACATTCTGTAATCAAACATTTACACTTTAAAATAAATAATAACACAAAAAATATCGTACATTAAGTCAATCGCTTTAACTAGTAATTAAAAGTGTATGTATGTCACTCACAGTTCATTAAACGTAATCCCGCCAATGCAGCGAAACATGTGTAAAAATAAATCTGCAAATAATTAAAAGGTCAAACAGCACGATTAAAACAGACGACAAAAAACAAGAAAACACCCAACAAAGACAACGGAGAAAAAGTTCAAAACAGCAGAAAATAAAAGAGAAACTCATAAAATATTCAGGCTGTCAAACACATCAACACTTGAGCTTTTAAATTGTCGCACATCAAAAACAAAACAATATACACTTAGGGGTTAAGACAGGAAGAAAAAGGACCTTTTAGAAGGCCTTATTTAATATGTACAGTCTTTTCCCAGTACTATTTTATAATCATTTTCCTATGACTAATTTATAATCATATAATTTTAACGCAGATTATTGAAAATTTTGTAAGCAAAGTTTCTACTCTAGCGTTTTCCCCATGGTTGAAGAGAGCAAGAGCTTATTACACCCTCTCTGCAACTAAAATACTAGCAAATGCTATTCAAAATCGCATCCCTAAAAATGAAACTATGATCTGCTAGAAATAATGAAGATGGGTTCTGCCAAAGAAAGGCCCTTGAATTTGTTCCTAGTAAGAAAATCACAAGGGAAAGAAATGTTTTATTATTGTAATTGTGTTTCACTCTCTTATACACACTTGCACACAAACAACAACTAATTAAGTAATATAATTTATTATAAATAGCAATTAAACTAATTGTTTTGTGCAAGAAGCATTCAGCAATAACAAAATGTTAGCAGAACCAACACATTGGCCCTATTCCAAAAGTAAGAAAAAAAAATCTAAATAAAAAGCTTATAAATAAATATGCGTAGTACTTAAGTAAATTGATAGTTTTTTTATGGCCATAAATAAATTTTTAATTTACCGAAGAAAAAATAACAATAAATTAATTTTGTTTCTTGTATCAACAGGATGCCATCGAACAGTCATTGGTGACCATACATGACATTGCCACCGAAAATCTGGGTACTTTATGCATATCGACGTTGTACCGTCCGTTGCAGGTACCCATCAACTCAGAGCGTTATGATAGTTCAAGGCAAAAGGCGGATTTAATTGCATCCATTTTACAGGAGGTGGGAATAATAAGACATGGAGGTAAGTTAATGAAACTGAATTCTTTTGGGAAATAGGAACTTTAATACTACGAATAAACCAATTGTGCAACACCGGAACAACAATTTTATATACTTAAAATTCAGCCCAAAGGGCTTAAATCTTTTAAACAAACCAGAACTCTTCGCGAAGGTAAAAAAGACAGTTTTTTACCTATACAGGAACATAAAGTGGGCTTAGTCCCGGTGGCAAAAAAAATAAGAATACGATGCCTGCACAATTCCATTTGAAATCATTGAAGAATTTTCTTACTCTACTGAAGTGTCGCTTTCACAAGCAATTACTGAAGGGAAGAGTAGCCGACCGATTTTTGTGTGTGTACATGTAGAACAAAAAAAAACAAATTTTTTACTTTAGTGAAAGTGTGGGTAATAAAACAATTCTTTATATGCGTACACCACAAACGACACAAAGTAAACTTCACAAATTGTCGCAGACTGTACGAGGTAATTTTTTAATACTTCTAGTACGAGCTCTTGTCCATACTTGAAAAGTTTTGAAAGAAACAAGTATTGTCTGGAGTGTATTACTTTGAATGCTTGTATCCCCACTACACTATTTAAATTGTGCTACAAACAGTTTTGCATATTATTTGTCATTGTCGTTGTACACAAAACGTTTTGTATACACGTTTGATTTTTGCTTAGTGTTAGATTTTCCAATACATTTATGTGGGGCTTTAATTTGAATAAAGGAACTTAATATTATTTTACGTACATAAAAATAAACAAGGGACGGCTAGGTGAAAAATGACGACCTACATATTGTTACGTTACTGCCTTTCAATAACGTTTTGGTTTATTTCCTTTATAATAAACCGTTTCGAGTTCTTTATTGCAACTTTAATAAAATAAATAAAACACAAACACTTTAAAAACTGTTTACAATTTACTCAACTCTATTTAGTACTAAGTCTTTTTTACAACCGTAATTTATAGCTTTTATTCACAATCAACAATCATTTTCTGCGCGTGATACGTTATTGACAAAGTCTGAACTTAGAATGATTTTTTTACACTAGTCGCCGCTAGTATTTATACAGCAATTTGGTTGTCTAGAACATTCGAAATGTTTTTCGAAGGTTCGAGGCTTTACTATTCACCACACTTTAATTTGATTTATGGCAGCGCTAATGTTTACATAATTTTACCTCTTATACTGAAGCTTTTTTAACGGTCATTTCTAGGAATATACTTGGAATCAAAAAAAGCTCTTTGTTTTAAAAATCTGAAAGTAACAGTCTGTGAAGAGGAAGTAAATAATCACTTGCCCAAATATTTAGTCTACGCTCTTGCAAAGCCAGAAAGTAGCAAATAAGTTATCCAAATAGGTTCTGCAATGCCTATTATAAGGAAATCTCTTAAATATACAATTAAATAGTGCCCAATTATAACGCCCAACATATACAAGGAACACATCTGGGACGAATGACATATTTTTGGCCGCGAATATTCGTCGCCAATTATAATACACATTTTTGTATACAAAAATACACACAGTCATGGCGTCGCACACAGGGACCAACGACGGGGATTTCAAGGATTAATTGTGAGCAAAAAGTGAAAAAATAGGCAAAAAAAGCTAAGAACTTTTAATAATTAAATCCGATTTACCGACAGTAATTTTTACAAGTAAGAGTGTTATATTCGGCTATACCGAATCTTTTATACTATTCACCATGGTTGGGAAAGATTTATATAGTAGATTCATATACAGTTGAACTTCTATAACTCAAAACTCCATTATCCCGACAAAAAAAGTTCGACTTGGGTGTTTCCACAGAAAATGACCCCTTATAGCTCAAAAATGAAATTATTATTTTGAATTTATTTTTCCGCTAATATTATACAAAATAAATGTATCTGTCATTTTCCGAAAGATTAACTTTAATTTTTTTTATACATACTAACAAAAGTATGCTACCCATAAAAAACGAATACAAACACAAAAAACTTATAACTTTTTATAAAAAAATTTTTTTTTGGTAACTAATTTCTTTGGTTTCAAAATTAATCCATTCCTTTAACAAAACATTTCAAAGAGTTTAATCAGATATTTTACTTGACATACTCTGGCAAAATTTTACAATACATGATGTTTGCTTCCGACATTTTAAAACAGCACATTTATAAAGTAACGAACGTTACTTTTTTAATAGTCAAAAAAGTGTATTGAAATAACATTTTTTATGAATTCTTTCGGTTGCTACCGTTGCTTAAACTTTCGTAAGTGCAAAATGGAGCAATCCTCGTGGCATATTTGGTTAGGTTGGAATTTTATTTAAAAAATCTTCGAAAATCTTTAACGACCGTTACTTTGGAAACACCCACTTACAGAAACTTAAAGTTAGAGAATTTTGTAATAAATGCACAACAAAAAATTAGATTCGTTCGGTATTCATGCTATTTAACTTTATTTCGTTCAAATATACATATATACATATTTAAAGATATCATTTAATGATTGCAAAGCGTTTACGCCGCTATTTAGGGATACTTCATACAAATTGTATGGGCATGAGAATTTTTGACAGCTAGAAAACGCTTTCCGCTCTTGTTTAGGTACGGCTGTTAGAATTATTGAATTTAGATTTATCAAATTTTATTTAACTGAAGATAAATGTCATATCTTAAATGCTAATTAGTTTTAAATAAAACAAAAATTTAAGATGGCAAACAATTTCAAGTTAAAGAAGTGCAAGAGTTCAAGTTATAGAAACAAAATCAGGTAAATTGGCCTGTTCACCGCTATTGCCAAGAGATTCCCTTCGACTTAAAGAATTTTCGACTAACAGAAGTTCTACTTATAGAAGTTCAACTGCAGTATTTATCGCTTAATTGCATTTAATTATTTACACATCGTCGTGCGGGAGTTTATGTGCTCTATCCGCCATTTTACACATTTCGAGTTAATTATGCCACTTTAGGTTTTCGACCCCAAATTTTTCAAATATGTAATCCGTTTTCGGCTTTCTCATAAATTTTATCTCAGAAACTAGAGGATCCAGTAACCAATATATATACTTTCTAGGGTCTAAGATCAATATTGTACAGATTACAAACGGAATGACAAAGTTATATATGTATACCCCTTTACCTTCGGTGAAGGGTATAAAAAGTAACAAATATAGCCATGCAACCATCAAGCTAGGGTATTTATTCAAATGTTTTGCTCAAATTTGTAAAAAAAATTATTTTTGTATGTGCTTTTTTTATTATTTTTAATAAAGGAAATGCAAAATTGGATGTTCTCAGTTTAAGTGGACATAAAGTAACCAATTGCGCCCAATTGAGCAAAAAATTTTACTTTACTTAACGGTTGAACAAATCCGCGTTATTGTAGAAAAAATTGTGATGCGCGTCGGCGCGCCTTAGAAGTTATGTACTAATTAGTAGCAACACGTGTTGAGTTTACCAACAAAAAGCGCTTCACGACTTTGGCTGCCTATACTCCCATGTTTGTTCTAAGAGCTATTCAGATACACATAAGCAAATTAATACATTTTTTATGGAGGGCCCGTCTGCCCCTTTCCTTTTTTTTGGAACATTCTAAGAGATACGGTCATCAAATTTAGTGTTCCTCACCTTTTTTGATCTGCAAATATAAAAAATAATAAATACTTTGTATGTGGGGTATCGATCTCCCCCTTATTTACCTCCAAGATTTTTTTGGAACATGCAGTTTGTTCTAAGAGTTACGCAAATCAAATTTTGTATGCCTCAACATTGAAGTTATTCAGATATAAGCAAATTAAGAAATATTTTGTATGTATTTTTGTATACATATATCGGTATTGTAAAATATTTACTTCAGCCGGCTAATTATTCCATCAATATTGCACCGCCGCTGCCGGTTTTTTCTGGCATAGACAATGCGAATTTTTAACAGGTAAGTGCAACTCTACAACTACAAAAAGCCCCATGTATTTTGTTTTTGAAATTTTCTGACTTGTTGTCAAATTTCAGTATAGAAACAAAATAATATTTTGACGTTTCACCATTTTTTTAATTCGCCGAGGATACAGCTGATGAACGGCTGACGAGTTGAGCTAACCTGGAGTTAATTCGCCTTGGGCATAGATTTCTGACACAGCTGATGTCAGATGGCTTGTCAGAAGAAAATAGAGCACATTCTAATTAAAATTTGATTTACATAAGCAATGTAATAAAGGTAACACCCGGCATGTATGTATTTTGTAGTGGGAAATATGACAAATCAGATGTAAAAAACATGTGTAGCACAAGGTATACAAATTAATATTTACCTTAGATTCAGAAGCTCTCTAGTTCTCTTACGGTTGAGTGAGATTTTATAATAGAAGTTTTATAAATTTTAAAAAATGTGTTTTATTTCGGTTTCCTTCTCAACATTTGTAGGGTAAACTTGTGTCCATCTTACACCATTACGCTTCCCTAAATCTTTAAATAAATCTTTATTACTACTTAAAGCTCTTTAGCAAACTCCTTTTATATTCTTTCTCAACTAAAGTTTCTTATTTGTTTTGTTGTTGTTCATTTACAGGTTTATCGGATGCTTTGGCCAAAGGCTTACTAAGTGATGATTACACTACGGGTGCTAGAATTTTGGCACTTAATATTACCAATGGCTCCATACAGTCGTACGTGTGGTGGATAAAGAAAAATCATGATAAGAATGGTGAATTGCAACGTTTCGAAGAGGAGGGTCTGCAAATTGGAAAGAAACCCTCACAAATGTATCCTTGGTAAATAAAATTACTGAAGAATTTCTTTAAAAAAAAAAAAAAAACATGTACATTAATAAATTATGTTTGCTTGAGTAGAAAAAAAGTAATTAAATTCTTTTTGTATAGACAAAATGTATTTAATTTTCTTTGAATTTTTTTGCTTTATTCCTTAAAAGTTAACACCACTTTATTTTGTAAAAACACGCAAATATCAAACAGCCTCCTACAACACAAAGCACGTAATTTATGATGACTGGGTTTTTGGCACAGAACATTGAACATTTGTACTTATAAACTGAATGTTCAGAATGAATTGTGAGAATTGCTTGTGAGTGTTTGTTTACATATGTCCGTAGAAAAACTGATGGTGCACAGTGGGACTCAGTACGAAAAGTCAGAATTTTTTTTTATACCAAAAAAAAATTTAAAATTTATGTGATAGTCTTTTGTTAACCAATAAAGGCTATTTTATCTTCTTCTTTTTCCTTTTAACTTCAAAGCTTTATAATGAACAAGCTGAGCCCGGTAAACGTTGTCTTACCCTCAAATATTTTATTTTCATTATCTACTCGATTAATCTTTGTTCGATTAATATGGTAATTTTTCGCCATTTTTATCGAAAAATTTATTATATTATAGCCAATTTCGAATAACCAATAACTCGAACAATTTATGTCAAATAATCGATTAAAATTAATTTCTTAGAAAGACATACTTTCAAATATACCCAGCGGGAAAAATAAGGTCTACGAATACCTTCTAGAAGGCCTCTGTACTCCTTCTTTTGGATATACAAGGCCTGCTCGCCCCATTCCATACTCATATCTTCTTTAACACGTTGTCATTGTGGAGTTGGCCTTCCGCTCTCGCTTCTTTAGCAGGTGCATAAGAATGGTAACGGGCTCAAAAAATAAAAATTATTTTGCTTGTGCAAAAAAACAATATACAAAATGTTACTCCTTCTCTACTCCCTTCTCATAGAAGCGAGTGTGGAAGGTGTATCTTGTCTTTTATACCAAAGATCCGGGGCCTGCTATTAGGCATTGCTTAGAAGTTAGAGAAGAATAGTAGTTGGATCAAAAAAATTTTTAAGCAGGCCTTAAAAAAGGCCTGGAATAAGATGGCTTTCTGAGTTTTTCTGCTGGGTCTTTCAATCCTTTTTTTAGATGTGGGTGTATGTGTAACAAATTATGTAAATGACGATAAACGGCAAATTCCATACATAAGAAATTTCTTACGTAAATAGCTCATTTTTCATATAAAGTTTGACGTATAAACCATGCACTATCAGATTATTATAGGTTACCTGTTTCTAGCTGACTGAAAAATTTAATTTTTTGAGTTATAACGACTTTGCAGCAATTCTTCCCACAGTAACTTGTTTACATAAAGCGGAAACAAGAGTACATAACTCTCACACATACACGCATGCTACAACAAACACAACCCAACAAACTATTCTTTCTCATTGAAAATTTTTAAACGTACATAGTTTCCGTTTGGAATAACATTTTGTTTCTTTTAGAACAAATTGTTTTTAATTCTTTAAAAATAAATTCTGTACAAAACACACTGGCACGTTTTAAAGTCTTGCTTATTTTTTCGACTTTTTGTAGTTTCTCTGTATTATAACTATTTCCTTGTGCTCATTTATATCATTTATAGTTTTTTTGTTTCTAAAACTTTTATGTTTGTGTTATTTTACCTTCAAAAAAATTCTTTTTGGCAAACTTTCTTGCCATGTTCTTTTGTTTCTTTTTTAATATTTAGCCTTGTCTGCCACTTGGTGTTTAAATTTTTTGTTCTCTCGATGTTTTTTCTTGTATTTTTCACATTTCTTACCATGTTAAAGTTTGTGTTAAACAATGAATTATATTTAAAAGTTTTGTGCGAAATTTGAAAGAATGGCCAACGAAAAAAAAACTGCTAAAAGTTTCCCCTACGATATTTAGAACTTTCTTAAAAATTGATTTCCCCCACCACCCCCTTTTTCGTTCTCTTTTCTTGCGAGTAATTTTGATGTTTTACATTTTATAACGCAAGTTGTTGTTGGAAATAATTATTTTTTAATTGTTTAGTAAAAGTTCAATATGACTAACATAATATTCTGTTTTTAACTCGTGCTCTTGAAACGCTTTTAAAGTCAAAGAAATGAATGTTGTTTGATAAAAATACTTTAAAGAATCACAAGAAAAAATAAGTAAGAGGTTCGGCTCTTCCGTTTCTTATATACCTTTCAACTTGATGCGATAAGAATTGAATTTTATATAAATACCGTTCTTTAGATATAAATGAATCTATTTTGTGCCACGCCCACTTCTTTTATCCCGCCTAAATTTTGTCGGATGTTGTGAATGTTGTGAATTAAGATGCTTGCAGTTTATTTGGAAACGTTGGCTTTTGCCGTTCGCCAGATGTACAGATAGATAATGCCTTTGTACGGCAGGTGCCACGCCCACTTATTCAATACCGCCTTTTGTTATGTTGTGTATTGATAAGTCCAGCTATGTGTACAAAGCTGGGATAAACTTTTTCTTGCCATTCTTAAGATATAAATTAATTTATTTTGTGCCACTCCCAATTCTCTAATCCCGCCCACATTTTGTCTGATGTTGTGAATGGATATTCAAGATGCTTGCAGTTTATTTGGAAACGTTGGCTTTGCCGTTCGCCAGATGTACAGATATATAATGCCTTTGTACGCCAGGTGCCACGCCCACTTATTCAATACCGCCTTTTGGTATGCTGTGTATTGATAAGCCCAGCTATGTGTACTTAACTTGGATAAATTTGTTCTTACCATCCTTAAGATATAAATTAATTTATTTTGTGCCAATCCCAATTCTCTAATCCCGCCCATATTTTGTCTGATGTTGTGAATGGATATCCAAGATGCTTGCAGTTTATTTGGAAACTTTGGCTTTTGCCGTTCGCCAGATGTACAGAAATATAATGCTTCTGTACGGCAGGGGCCACGCCCACTTATCCAGTACCGCTCATATTTGTTAATGTTTTGATAAACCTTGTACGAAATTTGGAAACGTTCTCCAGATATACAGAAATCTATAACGCCTTTGTACGGCAGGTGCCACGCCTACTATTCTTATCCCACCCATATTTTTTAGAGGTTGTTTATTGAAGCCCAGCTATGTGTTCCAAATTTGGATAATTTTTTTCTTGCCGTTCTTAAGATAAAAATAAATCAGTTTTGTGCCGCGCCCACTACTCCACTCCAGTCAAAATTTTCTCGAAAGTTGTGTATTGATAATCAAGATGCTTGTACCTAATTTGGAAACTTTGGGTCTTGCCGTTCTCCAAATATACAGGAAAAACAACAACAAGGGATTTATAGGAAAAGATTTGAGACAGTCGCGGCTTTTTATCACAGCCATGTGT
The DNA here is from genome assembly GCA_963931875.1 of Pollenia griseotomentosa. Taxonomy (NCBI): domain Eukaryota; kingdom Metazoa; phylum Arthropoda; class Insecta; order Diptera; family Polleniidae; genus Pollenia; species Pollenia griseotomentosa. The sequence continues at coordinate 46,932,151 of OZ007561.1, read as the reverse complement.
AGACCGACCAGGCGGAATTTCAATAGCAAAATTAAACGGTACCAACCAAGTCCCGATAATTTCTGGGGAAAAAAGAAAGACGAACATCGTTAAATCAACTTCGCTCCTCATAAGGAACCAGAATATATATTTTTTGTAGGTTCTTATTTCAATATTGTAGAAATTACAAACGAATGAAAATACAAACGGAATATAAAGAATTTTTTCTAAAATTACGCTTAGCTTAAAAAAATTGCTATAAACTATGATCACTTATTTACATTATCAAATAATACTTCGATTTATTTAATACTAAAATGGGTACCACGATAGGTTGGTTAGAAATGCGCTAGTCAATCAGTACGGGGGTTGCGGTTTCGGTTTCCACCAGAGACTGATGTCTGTTTCACTACAACGGGCTGAAGGTTACGTTACTATTGCTCGGTAAATAAAGTTAGAGTTTAATTTGTTATTCTATTTGTAAAATTTAAGAACTAAAAATAAAAAAATAAGTACCGAAATTCCAAAAACAAAGGTTAGTTCTTTTGCGTATGTCGGCCAAATGACGTCACGCATTCCTATTGGCTAATAATTTGAGGCTGGAAAACTTAAGATAGTTGTTATAAAAAACGTGAGCTTTAAGAACTTTTAAAGACATGGCAACCCTTTCTACGGAAAAACTACTTGATCTAACGGTAAATCATTTTTGCGGTCTTCCACATTAACCATATGCCATCGTTGTTAACCTCACATTTTTAACGTGCTTGTCTGGAAGAGAACCATAATTAACTCAATGTGACTTATGGCTAATAAATCAATGAATGTTGAAACGTTGGTTTAGTTGAACAAATCTTAAATTTATATGTAGTTTAAACCTTACAGCTGTAAATCAGGGCCCCATATATTATATGTAGTGAAAAAAATAGTGTGGCAGCACTGCGATAAATGCTGTCAAATTCATATGGTTTGTATTGGTAGTTTAAACGTCCAATTTTATGCGTTTAGAGATGGTTTAAATGTTTACTGAATTCTAGGTTGGCGGGTTTAAGCACATTTTAAAACCAAAAAGAGAGTTTAACTTGCACTGATCTATTAGCCCTTAGTGGAGAGCCATATAAAACTAAAACGTTGTACTTGTGGAGAAGTTTGATTCAGATTGATAACTGGCAGAAAACAAAATACTCTGGAGAATATTCTAGAAGCTCTCACCTTCCTATACCAAGATTTTGGTCAACCGATGACTATTGGATGAGGCTCTCAAATTGTGTGATACACGGAACGAACTATTTACTAAATATGGCTTGAACCAAGAAAATATTGCATGATTCTCGTCCAAGCTAAAAATTACTTATTCTAAATACATGTGTGGGTTGGTTTAAGCAAAATGTTTCCTATTTAAAAAAATGTTACTAAATACTATGGTATTCATTTAATCGGGTTTTTGCTTTAATCGGTTAATCGCTTGATTAATTAATCGAGGCTTTGGTTTAATCGGTTAATAATCGGTTAATTTTGTTATTGATCGGTTAACCGGTTAATAAAATTTTTTTATAAATTAAGTAATTTCAATAAATAAAAATGAAAAATTATTTATTATTTGGAGTTTATTAGCAAAAAAAAAAAAAAATAATAACATAACAATTCTTGAACTAAAACGAGCAAACAAAAAAATAATTTATAACTGTGTTATACATATTTTAAAATTAATACATATTTTGTATTCCCAAAAATTACTTTTGATAATTAATACATATATATATGTATTATGTATTAATTAAAAAATAAACTGCGTGATCATTTTATTTAAAAAGTTTAAGCAGATCTTATAAAATTATCTTTTAGAAATAGAATTGGTTAATTTGGCACTTTTCTTTAGTTTTGATAAAACTTGACATGGAAAAAATTCATTCAATTATCGTAGATGTTGGCAACCCATAAAACAAAATTTCTAATTTCTCAGTAATTTTAATTGTTTCGGTTAATTTAGTTGTTGTGTTACTATCGAGAGTTTCTTCTGTTGGCAGGTCATAATCTAACTTATTATGGCAAAGTTCAGCACCGAGCATTTTGCAAAAAAGTTCATTTCCGAATTCCTTAATTTCTTATTTTGTACTGTATTTTAAGAAAGAGTTTCTTGAAGAAATATATTGTATGAAAAAATAATTCTAAACACAACTTTTTTGGTGCACTTTGTTCGGTACAGATAACATTGTAAAATTCGACATGATTGCATTGTAGAATGCATTTAAAGAAGCGAGTTGGTTTGCAACTGCCGTTTTGAAACTCACCCATGAATAAAAACACAAAAAATATGGTTTAATACTACAAAAAATCAAAAATTTTGTTACATCGGTTAATCGGTTAATCGACTGAAATTAACCGGTTTAATCGTTAATCGAAAAAAGCCAATTTTAAATTAACCGATCAGTTAATCGGGTAGTAATTAATCGGTTAATCGATTAACGGTTAACCGAATGAATACCCTACTAAATACTAGGGTATTCATTTAATCGGGCTTTTGCTTTTATCGGTTAATCGCTCGGTTAATTAACCGAGGTTTTGGTTTGATCGGTTAATAATCGGTTAATTTTGTTATTAATCGATTAACCGATTAATAAAGTTTTGTTATAAATTAAGTAATTTCAATTAATAAAAACGCAAAAATTATTTATTATTGGAGTCTATTAGTAAAAAAAAACAATAACATAACGAACAAAACAATTCCTGAAAAACGGGCAAACACAAAGTAATTCATAAATACGAAAAACATATTTTATAATTTATACATAATGTTTTTATGTATTCATTAAAAAATAAACTGTGAGATTTTTTTATTAATTATTTCAATAGTTTAATAAAATAAAATAATCTTTTGCAAATTAATTTGGTTTAAATGTTTAGGACTCAAGCGATTCTTTTAGTTTTGAAAAAACTTGACTTGGAAAAAATTCTTTTACTTATCGAAGATGTTGGAGAAATCGGAAGCAACCCATAATACAGACTCAAGAATGATAAGAACAAGATTACGTATTGCACATGTTTACAAAATGCCACTGTTTAATATGACGTCACTTTAGTTTATTATACACATGTTTGTTTGCTTGTATTTCTATATTTTAGTTGTACTTATACGCTGATGTGACGTAAATGCGCAGAAACATTTCATTTTTAAAAGTTGAATGCGTTATCTTGGTTTCTTTGTATCATGATACAGATTATCTAATTTCTCAGTCCTTTTCCAGGATTTCGCTCAACATATAAAATCTTCCATTATGCCATTATTTCGGTTAATTTTGTTAAAGATTGTTCGTGCTACAATCGAGACAAAACCCAGCACCGAACATTCTGCAAAAAATGTATTTCCGAACTCCTAGTTTCTGTTTTTGTACTGTATTTTAAGAATGTATTGTTCGAAGGAAATATATTGTAGGAAAAAAATATTGCCCAAACATATACCTTTTTTATATGAGACGAAACAAATAATTAAAAACACAAAAAAATGTGTTATAATACTACAAAAACTAAAAAAACTTGTTACATCGGTTAATCGACAGAAATTAACCGGTTTAATCTTTAATCGAAAATTCCCAATTTTAAATTAACCGATCAGTTAATCGGGTAGTAATAAATCGGTAAACCGATTAACGGTTAACCGAATGAATACCCTTCTAAATGCGAACAAAAAAAAATAAAAATAAAAAACTATTTTTAAATTATGGATTTTCTTGTTTTAATAAACTGAATTAATTGTTTTAGAAAATAAACTTCTTTCCGTGTACCTTGCAAATATAACTATAGTTTGCCAAAAACTTTTAGTTTTTGGCAAAATCCAAAAGCTTTTCAAAAACATTGTCAAAATAAATAATTCACTAGTTGCGTTTGTTTGAATATCATCTGCAAATCAGATGATTTTAAGGACCAAATAGACCAAACAAACGGTTACACAAACATGTGAAAAAAGTATGGAACATGTTTGTGCTTATTTTCACATAAAGTCATTGTTGCTGTTCTCAAACAGCTTGTGTAGTGATATTTTTTACAATAAAGAAATGATAACAATCTTTTTATACCAAAATGTTAAAAGCTAAAATTGTCTTCAGTTTTAAAAAAAAACCCTCAAATCAAGAAATGGAGGGACATTAATTTGTGTTATTGTGTAATTTCTACGAAAAACTTTTTTATATAAAAATGTGAAAAAAAACTAAAAGAAGACTGCTGTACTTTAAAGTTTAGCTGTTTTCCGAGTTTAACAAAATTTATCATTAATACGATTTCTGTATGACGTGCTAAATTCCCAATTTATCATATTTGATAAATACACTGAAATTTATTGTTGAGGGAAAGCTAGCTTCTATGCGCATTTCACTGGTTGCTTAGGCCAGCTCATCAGGAAACCTTTTCCTAAGATTTGAGAAAAGCTAAAAATATTATACGAATAAAACCCCAAAGCGAATAAGAATTTTAAACACTTAAAGTCTTACTTGTAAGTAACAATATCAAAGCTTAAACAAAACACCAACAATAAACAGTGAGTTTATCTTTTCTTACATCCCCCTACAATCGGTTGGGTTCTTTCCGACTCGAATTGTAGTTGTAAGTGGGTAAAAAGAAAAAACAAAATTAAAAAACAAATTGTTTCATTCTATTGTCTTCGTAAGAAAACAACAAAAAAAAACCATTTGCCAATTCAGGGGCCTAATTCTGGCAGTCGTGATCGAGTAATTTCTCGATTCGAAAGCAATTTTATCTCAGTCGATACTGAACGAATCAATATTATTTTTTCAGTATTGTGAAACTCAAATTAATGCTTTACAACACTGAAAAAATAATTCCAATTCGTTCAGTATTGACTGAAATAATTAGATTTTAAATTGCTTTCGAATCGAGAAATTACTCGATCACGACTGCCAGAATCAGGCCCCTGTTTTCTGCACGGGCATATGCGAGTATATTATCAAAGTTATTTACGGGAATACAAAATTTATGCCATGAATTGAATATTAATCCATCTTAAACTTCCTCCATTAAATTTGTTACATTCATTCTAGTTGAATTCAGATTTTAATTTAATTACTTTTAACTACAATATGATATCTTTATTTCCTCCTTTTTTCTTTAGGTTTGCGGACGAAAGCTCTTCACCCACGTTACGCTCACCGAAATTTGCACCCAGCCCACCGAATATCTACTACAAAGGCTGGTGGACATTTCCTTATTTCTCATGTTCGCTCAGCAAATGGATTCTGTCGTACAGTATTGCAATACCACCGAATGGTCGCCACGGACTGCGCGGTTTTATAAGCATCGATATCGATGTGACGGGTTTGCGTGTCAATCAATGCGAAGCACCAGTAGCGTATCGATTCAATTATCAGCAAATACAAACGCGACGTTTACATTTGGTCGATACGCAAACGAGTGAATACATTAATGATATACAAGCGTTTCATAAATCGCACAAATGTCATCGTGCTACAATGGTGGTGAGTAGTTGGGGAAAGGGGAAATTATTTTAATGGGAATTTTTTTTAGTCTATGGAAAAAATGGGGGTAATTGTTTATGAGCAAAGTATAACTTTTTGAGTAATGAATTTAATGGCTTAACACAAGCAGAACAAAAGGAAAATTGTGTGCTAAATTGGCGTTTTTCAGGACATTGAAAACCATTAAAAGTCCATTAAGAAAATGAACATGTTTTTCAGGGGATTTAAAAACCATTTTTTTTACTTTAACAAAAATTTACTTACGAATTTTTAAACTCAAACCGAAACTTTAACTCTATTTTTTCTTATTGAAAAATAACTTTTAGTGCGACTATCGCTTACCCACCTCCGATTCGCCGACAATAACCACCAGTAAAATTTTGGCTATACCCAATGCTTGGTCTCGCGGTGCTTACCAGTGCCTGTGCAAACGTGGATTCTATTCTATGCGTCATCCAGATGGCTTTAATGGCACAATTATGGAAATAGCTTGGAAAGAACACCAGGACAATATCAGCAATTATTATTCAGAGGTTTTTATTTGTCTTCAGTGTGCACCGGGTTGTGACAGCTGCACAGGATCGGAACCGTGCTTGGCTGATTATAATTGGCCTTTTAGGTGAGTAATGGCAAGAATGGTTAAAAACATAAATTAGTTCCGAGAAAAAATAAAATTGGTTTCTTTGTTTTTAATCTTAGAATATCTCTTCTTTCGATTTCTGTTGGCTGCGCTCTGGGTTGCTGTATTTTGGCCGGATATTTATTCCATCATCGGCGCGTGAAAGTCTTTAAAGTGGCCAGTCCAATATTTTTGTTAATAACATTAATTGGCTGTGCAATTATGTATTTGGAGGTAAGTTCGAAAAAATATTTTCAAACCTGGAAGTTCTTAATAAATATTTTCTAAGTGAATTTTTTGCTGCAAATGTATAAACTGGGGGTAACAAAACAAACCTTAATATTTTTTGAATTAATTAACACCTTCAAAAAAAAACTTTTCTAAAACAACACCACTGCTCTTTACCTCTTATATAGATAATAAATATTCATAATATATAATTGGGGGATTCACAAGGTGTAGTAAAGTTATATGTCTTAAAATAATAACATGCAAAAATACGACTGTTGTGAACAACCGCTCATAATTTAGTGTGCTATTTTGAATTTAAATTAGCTGATTTAAAAAAATATAAAGAAAATAAATATTTACCTGATATAAAAATATAGTTCTAATCCATGAATTAATAAATTAAATTAGATCTTACCTGACTACTTTCCATCTAATCTAATTTGACGCCGCAAGTGATTTGCTGCAAAAATTGCTAGCCGCAGGTTAAATACGGACGTTAGCCGGATAAAACTATACCATCAACGCCGACGGCTACAAAAACTAACGCGGGACGGCTCAGCCGCTCAGCGCAGGTCTCTTCTGATTAATTACGACAGCGCAATAAACATAGCAAGCAAAGTTCTGTTAATTTAAGACACTTTTTGTTTACAAAGCAACAACAATATTTTTAAACCATTGTAAAATGTTAGAACATTATGACAATATAACATGATAGCACACCTTGTGAATAAACCAAATATATTTAAATATAAAAATATATGAATTTAGAAAATCAAATAGTGATTTAAAGCTCCCATTCGCAACTCATCTTATTGATAAGCAAATCTATAAAAGAAAAATCGAATCATTAAATTTTTTAATGATTGGTCCTTATTGGGTTATAGCATCCATATACACCCCTGTTTAAAAAACCACTCGCACTTTCATTAATCCCATAAAAATAGTTGTATCAAGCTTTATTATAAATTATGTAAACATGTTGGCAGAGAGCCACAGCGCATACTTCTGAAACCAAGCAGCCAGTTTTTATTATTTTTTTGTCGTAATTTGTAAATGTTTTACTCATTATTTATTATTTAAATATTAATGTTTAGTCAACAAGTAAAATCCATTAAATTCTTTTGCCTTTTAACAAATTAGTACCAACATTTTTCGGGTTTAATTTAATGTAACGTTAGACATGCTGCGTACAGTGTCAATTATTGTAGAATGTGTTTTTTTACATTTATCTTAAGTTGACTATGAAAAAGCTACTTTATATCACGAAGAGAGACACAACTGTATTTTGTTGGCAAAAGAGTAGAGAACATTTTATAAGATTTTTACAGTGGATAGATATGTCCACTGTAAATCGATTTCTTGCAAAAAGGGAAAATTTAATAATTTTGAGTTGACTCTCTTTAGAGGGACCAGTGCGAATGAAAACTTAAGAGGACCATAATTCTAAAACTATGCGTTTGTGTCACTTTTTTCACGTTATTTGTTCTTCTAATTTTTAAATTTACTATCACCCTAGATACTTGTTTTGTATTTGGAGATGCATTGGTAAACTAGATTTAAGCCAAAGATTATTACAGCCCAATTATGAATACAAATTCCCCGGGAGTTTTCCCCCTTTTCCCAATTTTACAATTGAATTTACAAAGGAAAAATGGGAGAAAGGAAAAAACTTCCGCACAGTGTTTTGTCAAATGTCTGTAAAGTTTTTAATATCAGAACTAATTATTCAAATAACTTTTCCGTTGACGTCTCTACATATGCATACATTTTATTTAGACAGTTTTTTTCTATAAAAAAAAACTAAGAGACATGCTCTTCCTTTTAAGTTTTTTATCCACTAGTGTGAGTGGGATGAAATACCCCATTTACCCCAAGAAATTTTAAATTAAATATTTTAAACATAAAATAAAAACACCTAGACAAACATAAACACTTGTTTCCTCTTCCATCAGCATACTGGTAGCAGTTTACCCTAAAAAAAAAAACATAATAAGTTAAAACCAGGGCTGCCAGAAATTTTCAGCAAAAAATCTTATTTTCAACAAAAAAAAAATCTTATTTTTGAAGAAAAAATCTTATTTTTGGAAAATAATAAATATAAATAATAAATACAACGTTGCATATTTTTCAAAATAGTTCATCCTAACCAGACGAGCTTTTAATTTTTGTCAACCAACTGCTAAATTGTAACAACAATAAATTAATTTTTGTTGCCTTTTTAACCATGACCAAAGGATATTTGAAAAATAAAAGTTTAATAAAAAAACTAGTAACAAATGTAGTGTACTGACGCAGTTCTAAATAAGAAACAAAATATATAGGTTGACAGAAAATCGAAAAATAAGACGTAAAAATAATTAAAGGATTCAAACGGGTGTGCCAAGATTTTGCATATTATTTTTTTGTCCTTTTTCCCATGTTCTATAATCCCATACACTTTTCAACCATCTTATTTAAAAAATAGAAAATTAACTTTAAATAAAACATATCAATATGTATTTCGATGCACTTAAAATTACCTTTTCGGATTAAAAATGTTTCCATTAAATGTCTTTGCTATTATTTAATTTTTGCGAACCTTAGTCTAACTTGCAATATTTTCTGTTTTGCAAAAAAAAGGTTGCTTTTTAAGATATTTTTGTTTCAGTAAACCGCAAATATGCATTATTAAGTTTTAAATTTTCAAATGTGAACAAAGAAGGTTTTTTTAATTGAACCTTCGTCTTGACACAACAAAAAGTCTTGTTTTTGGGGAAAAAATCTTTAAATCTTTTTTCGGCTAAAAAATCTTAAAAAATAAGGTAAAATCTTACTTCTGGCAGCGCTGGTTAAAACCGTCCTACAAGCAGGGATGGGAAATGTCTTTTTAGACTCTGTACCAATTTTCAAGCCAAAATGTACTTTTTAGTTTCAAACGTACCATTTTTTTAAACTTTTTTTATGAAACATTAATTTTTTTTTTTTGGTTATATTCAACATTTTTTTTCAAATGAACTCCTATAAGGTAAGTTTTAATTTTATAACACATTTATGTAATAGTCCCATTCCTTCAATATTTTACATACTTTTTATTGCTTAAGAAAACCTTTAACATTTAAAGCCTGGTACTCTGTTCAACATTTCACGTGAAATGCTGTCAAAACGCATACGAAAAAAACTTGTGCGGAATATCTATGAAATAATGTTGATAGAGTTGTACTCTGTTCATTTTGTGAAAAAGTTCCGAAATGTTTCTGGCAACATTTTTTTTACAACTGCGAAATGATGTAAGCTGCACTTATTTCACGTGGAATTTTAAGCAAAAGCAAAAAAATATGAGCTGATTATATAATAAAAAATAAAAAATTATTGTAACACAACCGGTAACAGTTTTTTATCCATATTTACTTTCTTTTTTTATTAAAAAAAAATAAATTTTAGTAAAATACTTGTGGGGTTTGTTTACATGCGCAAAACAATGTTGCATACTCTACAGAAATTAAAACGTCAAATTGTACAAACTCGCAAGAAAGGTAACATTGATACATGTCAAAATTTTCGTGTGAAATAATAAATGTTGCTCATCATTTTTCACAAATTTGAACAGAGTACTAGGCTTAAGCTATTGATATGTTCATATACTTACGGCCATTTTCTCAATGTATCGACAAACTGCCTGTTGCCTAAAGTCGACATAAATTTGTTAAAAAAAAATATACTGTCCGTTAACGATTTCGTTTTTCTCAATATACCGACAAAAACATTGTTTTCAGTTGGCAACACCTCTCAAAATACATGTAAAAGTTGGGAGTCAGCTGATTGAATTTATCTGTACGGCAAATAAATAATTGGCAGATGAGTGCCGGTTAGCTTTGCGACAGGATAGAAGAAAATGCGACATTAAGAAAACCTATTTTCTTTAACGTGCAGTTTTTCGTTAGAAAAAAAGATAATCGCCTAATGAGAAAACGGCCAGTAGTGCATAAAAATAATCCCTAAAGGCTAGTTTACACTATCTCACAAGTCTTATGTATTCCATAATACTTTGCGAGATAGAAATGATTTTTGTTGCGACTGTCAAAAAATCTAATTTAACATAAAAGTTTGCGTTTACACCATCACACAAAGTATAAACACTCACACATGAAATAAAATGCAACCCTGATCCAATGAAAAGTATTGTTGTTTAAGAATTTTTCAAAAAACGATGAAGTCGTATGGGATGTCAAACTTTTTTTCATAATACTTGTCATTTTCATTACACAAGCATTCACACTATCAGACTTTTTCATATTACTTGAGTTTTTGACTGATTTTGACTGATGTATAAATACAAAGTATAATAGTGTAAACTAGCTTCAATGTTAACCAAAGCAATTAAAAGCATGTAAAATATTGAAGGAATAGGACTATTACGTAAAAGAAAGCTAAAATTGAAATTTGCCTCATAGAATACATCCGACAAATAAAAATGTTGAATATTACCAAAAAGTTACTTAAGAAGAGGAATAACTCTCATTTTCTATTCATTAGTTTTTTTGTTAGGGCTTTTTATTATGTAAGAGTAAGAAATTAGAAAGGGCAGCAGCTTGCACGTTTGCTGACAAATGTGGAAGAGGAGGATTTCCTGCCACATGTTTTGAAAAATCTGGAATCAAAACTCATTAACCATCAGACTTTTTAATAACTTTTTTCTTGAGATCAACAAACTCCCTATATTGAGATTTTATTGCCTCAACTCCAATTCATGATCTTGTGCTTAATGTTTAAATTTATTCCATTTAGTGCGAAATTTCGACATTTTTATTGTAACTTGTCATTTTCAAGTGTTCAATACGCCGACTGCCTTGTGGATACCAGTCTTTAGCTTGTTTAGCGATATCATCTAATGATTTACGCAACGTGTGTCCAATTCAAGTAAAACGAAATTTTTTGTTGTGGTTTTGGCCCATTTTTTTTGTAGAAATTGTAGTGAAATTCGGAAGTAAGTCCTGCTTGTTATATTTTTTTTATTACGGACCTATTGAAACCAAATTCTTTAGGACGATCTAAATTTATATTTTACTACTTGAATCGAATCTATATACATATATAAAAAGAAGTTGTCCTATGTTCGCCGTTTTATAAATCGAGAACCACTCAACCGGTTTTACAATCTAACACATGCGTTCGAAAACATCGAAAAACTAAGACCACGAGCGGAAGCAGTGGACAATTTCTGCCTCTCCGAAACTATCTTACAGATTTTTATGAAATTTAAAACATATATAGATAGATATTTTTCGCGTGCCCTTGATTTTACTGAGGAGTCTTAAAAATCTTAACGAACTAAACTGCATTCAGTTTTTTATTTTATTTTTAACAGTACATTTCTGTAGCATTTTAACAAAACATCTTAAGTCAAATTTAAAAAGTTGAAAAACATATTGTTAATCATACGAATTTCATTCAAAAACTATTTTTGATCCCTTTTGTTAAATTATTCTTTAATTTTGGTTTATTTTATGATTTAATAAAAATGATTTTTTCACCGTGTTTTTTTTTAATTTTTTTTGCTAGCTTATCTTGACTTAATATGTTTTGTCAAAATGCCACAGATATGTGTGTACCTATGGATTAAGATATGTTTGTTTGTATAAATTTAATAAAAACAAGATGTGATGAATTTTTTAAACAAACTGAAGTTTACACATTTTATAATTTATTTAGTGTCATTCTTAAAATATACATTAATCCTTTTTTACATTTTTTATTATTCCACCTTTAAAAGCTTCATGTGTTATTGTGTTGATGTGATTTGTTGTCTCGCTGTGTCATATTACACATCCTTACATACATGCATACATACCCAGCGAAAAAAAGAAGGACTACGGATGCCTTCCATAAGGCCTCTGTACTCCTTCTTTTGGATATGCAATGCCTTCTCGCTCCATTCCATAATCATACCTTTTTTACACACGTTGTCATTGCGGAGTAGACTTTCCGCTCTCGCTTTTTAGCAGTTATATAAGAATGGTAACGGAATCAAAAAAATAATTTGTTTGCTTTTGCGTGTGCAAAAAGACAATACAAAAAATGTTCCTCCTTCTCTACTCCCTTCTCATAGAAGCGAATGTGGAATGTGTATATTATCTTATTTTATCTTTTATACGAAAGAGGCGAGGCCTTCGATAAGGAATTCTTTAGCTGTTATTGATTCTAAGAATAGTAATTTGAATCAAAAAAATTTTTAAGCAGGCCTTTAAAAAGGAAGTCTTCTGAGTTTTCCCGCTGGGTGTATACATTTGTTTGAGTGTTTGTATATTAATGTAAGTTTAAGTAGTCTGAGAATAAGTCCTGTGAGCATGTAGCGGAATGTTGTAAAATACACCTTTTGAACATAAAAGAACACTTTATGGCAAAAATCACATTTAATAAACATAGTATGTGGGAACATTTTGTACCTTACACCACCACCAGGTGGTACTGTGCGTTTGTGTTTATGTTTGTAACACAGCGAAAATTTGATTGTAGATGAAATTCTAAGTATTACAGAATTACTTTCTGCGTTAAGTGCTAAAAATAAAAGTGGCAATTTTAATCTTATTATTTTAATCTATTTATAAAAAAAAAAAATTTTAAAGCCTAAAAAAATAGTGAGAATGAGCTCATTATTTTTTCACTGCGCACCTAAACAAATGAGACTTATCCCTAATACATTTTTAAAATGTCATTTTAAATTTGGAAATCAACACACTGTGCTCGAACTGAACACTTTTTTTCCGACACGCAGGACACCCGGAGGGTAAACCTAATTCCAGTATGCCGAATTCAGTGGTTGGTTTTTTAGGTTAGCTTTTTTTTTGAGATATGCTGTTATTTCTAAAATGTAGAATGTTGCGTAACTCAATTCAAATAATTGAATTGAATAAGCTAATTTTTTTAGAACTACCAGTATATCTCAAAAGCAACAGCTAACCAAAAAAAAAAAACGGTGAAATGCAAGGCGAATTCATACACACGCAGAAAAAAACTCAATGCAAAATCGTCGAAAACAAGGTTGATTCTACAGTTTTCGGTAGTGATTTTGCTTCATAGTTACTTCATGTTAATTTAAAATGATTTTACAATAACTGGCGAACAACATTTTTTCTTTTAAAATAACTATAATTCATGTTAATTTAACATAGCAGTAAAGTTAGAGCAAAATGTCATTTATATTGAAATAACAATCCGAATCACGTTGAATGAAAGTTATTTCAAGTTGAAACAACGTGACTTTCATGTCGAATCAAGTTGGTTTGAGTGTGGAATAACAGTGAGAAGAATCTTCAAAGACAACACATGCATTTATTTAAAAATAATTCAAAACACTTACCCGTGGAGCCAGAAAAAGAGAGGATATAATTATTTTTTTTTATTTGTTTATTTAAAATTTAATTTCCTTAAGCTATAGTTATCACACAATTTATTTTCCTGTAACACATGTTTCACTTTTTTTTTTTGTATTCCCCTTTTTTAGCAGAATGGCCCGATATGGGTTTCATCATCATTCAGCTTTGAAAATTTGCACTATTTAACTCAATAATTTTAACAAAAAGAATATGGGAATTTTTTTCTCTTTTTAAATTATGAAAATAAACAAATTTATATGTTTCTTTTAAAGTGTTGTTGTTTTTTCTAAACAAAACAAGTAAAACAGGTCTTATGGTTTCAATTTTGAAAATTTTTATTTTAACATTTTTCATTTAAAATAAACATGAAACTTACATAATTTGAAATAAAGTCCATACTTTTGCAGAAATTTACTTTGATTCTTTATCAACATTGCGCCATCCCTGCAGATAACGAGACTAGTCCATACATGCATGTAAAGAGTAGTCCATAAAGGAGTAGGATTACTCCAAAGGTAACCCAAATGTATTGAAAAAACATGGTCTATTTAACATTACGATGTCCTAGGGCTGGATTAGTGGATTAGTTTTGAAACTACTCCATGGTATACTCCAGAGGATTAGTTTTAACTTCTTTTAAAAACGAAAACATTTCGTCTAAAAACGAAGATATGTCGTTTCACTAAAACTCTTTTTAACAATGATATGGTCCATGCTTGCACAACGTTGGACCAGTCCAGGGAGTAGTTCATTTGATCAAAATGGATCACGTAGTCCAATATTATCTGCACGGATGTTAATTTAACATTGACATTTTTTCTGTGTGCATGTGACGCTATGCTATGTTCATACGACGATATAAACCACTCGTTTCGCTCTTTGAAACTAGATTGCTAAACCTGCTATTCATAACATTATTTCTTGTTTCATTTTGCCTTTTTTTATTTTGTGTTGTTTGTGTGATTTTATTTAAAACACATTAAAATGTATGTAAAATTATTGAACATCAATTTTTATTTTGTTTTTTAACTTTTTTTAAATTTATTTTGAGAGCTAGTTCAGATACACTAACGATAATTGTTATCAAAATTGGGGATGATAGTACATTTTTCCTGTTTCGCAGCATGTTTCAACATGAAACGAATTGTTTCGCTCTCAAAATTTGTTTTGGGCGCGATTCTGGAATAGGAGGGCGAAACACGAATATTGCTGTATTATACTATCCGTTTTTTTTTTTTTTTTTTGAAAAATATTATGTACTCTGTTTTTGTAAAAAGTTAGAGTAAATGTCAAAATTATTTGTTGAAAATCAGGGCGAATTCAACTACAGGTGTACTGTAAACAAAGCTTGACATTCAGTATACACACAAAAAATAAACAATAAACAGATGACTCAAAAATATTACCTGTATGAATTCGCTTTGGTGATATGTACAGTAAATTTGACTTAGCTGCACAATCTCCTTTGCACGATTTTTTGTGCAGATAAATCAGAAATGCAGCTATCTTATAGGTATTTAGCTGCCTTAATGTGCAGGTACGGAATTGTGGTTACCTGCATAAAAATGCTGCTAAAGTAAAGTGTTTGAAAGAGGAGTAATAACGTTTTTATTAATAAATTGATAATAGCGCTGCAAGCTGTCAAAAGTTAAAAACGGCAGTTTCAAAGTGGTGTCAGTAGAATACGTAGTTGTAGTAGTCGTTGAAGTTTAAGCCAAAATTTGAAATCTATTCAAATACTACTACAACTACTTGCTCTCTTCCAGGTCTAAAATTTGCTATTCCTTTCATACAATCGTGGTAAAGTTGCTGTAACCACAAACCATATGCATAAATGTAGGTACATACAAACAAAATTAATGAGTTATAATGATGCCAACTTGAATTGTTTGCGATTTTTGTTTTTATGAGCAGCTTAAATTAAATATTTATGTGAAAAAGTGGACACCATAATTTTTATGTGTGCAGCTTACTTTGATGTTTTATATGAAAATATTTTAAAACTGCCCAAAAATATAATAATAAATAAATAATATTCAGGTATACAAAAGGCACGTAGGCAAGAATTTTGAAGAGTATTTTGGGCAGTTAAGTCAAAGTGCAGCTAACTTTGATTTTTTTTTATGAAAACAATAAAAAAATACCAAAAATTTTGGGCATTTATCTTAAACGTGCAGGTATAGAAAGTGCACTTAAAAAAGGAATTTCTATGGTATTTTAAACAATAATGGCAATAAATATTAATTTTGTGCAGTTAAGTCAAAAGTGCACTTAAACAAAAGGCAGTTAAGTCAAAACTACTGTACTAAACATAATATGTATTACATATATGGATGTCCTTAATTTACTTAGAATTGGTGTAATTCATCGCCCCTTAAAAACTTTTACATGGTGTAGTGTATCGCATGGTTAAGTTTACCCAACTGTACATTTTAGTTTGTTTTGTATTTGAATGTACATCAACATTTATATTTAAACAAAAATGCTACAAGACATACAAAAGATTTGACATGCATCATTTAGATAAAAATGTATTCACATTTGAATACGTATTGGGTAAAGGAAAAAGTAGTTCTGTGTATTCTATATTAAATTACACACTTTAGATAAAAAATTAAGTAAAGTGAATGACTGCTTTCAGATACTGAACGTTTCCTTTTTATAACTGCTCATAAGAATCCAGTTAGTATTAATTAATTTAATTTTAAAATTATGTACCAATTAGTAATTTAACTTAGTTGACGTTCATTCTCGGCAAACACATTAGTACGCCTAAAACCGTAGCGATTGTAATAAACTTTGGTCTGTCTGAGTTTCATTGCACTTAAAAATACACTACTAAATTTCGCGAAGATAAGTAAACAATTAACCATAGGCCACATCTTAAGCCCGTTCTCGGAAAACATTTAAATACGCCTTAAACCGTAGCAAATATAGATATTGCGGTAAAATATGGTCCAAAGTAGCTTTATGTGGCCAAAAAGTAACCGTGAAATTTTGTGTGAATCGGTCCATAATTTACCATAGGTCCCATACAAAACAGGCTTCTGAAAAGCTCTTTAAAAAGTATAAAACGATTCAACAAATTTTTTTACTTTATTGAAATTTCGTCTCATTTAGGTTTTTTTATAACAGAAATCAATCTACAAAATTTTACGATGATTAATCCATAATTTATCCTGAAAATCATCTTAGTTACGTCTAAAACTATTACGATTCATAAAAATTTATTCAAATTATGTAGTTTAAATAAAGCTTTATGTGACTAGAAATAAATGCATAAAACTATCTGATGGCCGTCCAATAATTTCACATAGGTCTTACTACCCGTCTCCACTATCCATCAACTTGGTAAGAACAGCATGTCGCTCATGAATTCTGCTCGTGTAGACTGTTCATGTTCATGTTTCGTCCATGTGCTGCCATCGTTGCCCAAACATTCGTCTTAGCATCCATGTGCGCCATGATGTTGGCCATACAATGTATTTTCTGTATACAAGCAAACGCCACAACAACAAAAATTGTGGCCAATCAGAACATGAACATCAACACGTATTCGCCACATACAAGAACGTGAACAAATTAATACCGTTGCTCTGCCGGCGTTATGGTCATGTCATGTTCAAATCGAAAGCGCATGGAGACGTGGGGTTAACCACAAATAATTATTATACTGACGGCAGTTTTTATAAAGATTAGCCCCCATATTCATAAAAAATATTATTGATTTATATGAGGTTTATTAAACAGATTTCCATAGGAAGTTCGTTTAATGAACCTGTTATTAACCTGAAATATTTTTTATGAATAAAGCCTTAATAATGTGTTTATAGATCCCACTAATTATTGAAATAAAAATAGCTAACCAGCAAGTTTATTTCAATAGGTTATGGGCCCGGGATTTTCAATGACATCATTGCGCCTTCGAATGGAATTGATAGTGTAAAACCCATTATTCTTATAAGAAGATATTAATATCACTCCATTCTTATAAACCACTATCTTTTTTTTAGAAACTTCTATATTGCAACCATTATCTGTTGCGTTTTCTATTGAAAATAGATTACTTCTTAAATCTGGTATATACAGGGTTTCTAATAAGTTTAAGGTACTTATTCGTCCATTTATATTTGCATCAATTTGAGCTGTATTAATTCCCTTAATTTCGAAAATTTTTTCATCTGTTTATCTAACGGTTTCTTTAAATGTCTCATCTAAGTCAAAAAATTGCGACTTAAGTTTGTCATGTCGGAAGATGCCCCACTGTCAACTATCCAAACAAAACTATCTTTCGACGAACAAAAATTATTGCTAGCTTTTACAGTAGAAACTTCGAAACCTGACGTTACATATATTTAATTTGCTTACTTTATTTTGACTAAACAGTTTTTGGCCATTTGGCCCTTCTTTCCACAATTATGACAATTATTTTCCTTTTTTTATAGTTGTCATGCTTCTTCTTGTTATTATTTTTAAATTGGTTAATCTTGAGATCATTGTCTTGAGAACTTAGTCATTCAGACTTGTCACCAATTTCCAAAAGCCTTGAACGTAGAACGTGTAGAGACGGAAACTTATTGGCAGTGTCAAATGCTAATTTTACCTCTTTGAATTTAACTGATAACAGCATAACCGTTAAAAAATCTTCATCTATTTTTGATCCAGTTTTTATTGTTCTGTCTTCGCCGATTTAGTTGGGACCCTAACATAAGGTTACCATCCTATGTTAACCATCTTGCACTTATCAAGTTACCAACTTCAAGAAGTCGTCGGAAAATTTTAAATGCTCTTTTTCTACTTAAGCTAATAAACGGAAGCGTCAATTCTCAATACTTTCTGGGAAAAGTTAACCTTAACGTACCTGTCCTTCCATCAAGACATTATAGCATCCTGAGTATTAAATATTATACTACAAACTTTGCTCCGTTTGATCCATTTCGTAGAGTCTGTGATGATTTCAATAAATTATATATTTATATTGACTTTTACAAAAACATTCAAATCATAAAGAGTGATATCATATCATATTTAAATTCGTTAAACTAATCGTTTTGAATATATGTAATTGCTGAAGCTTGTATTTTTATATTTACTAAAATTTACAATTTGTAATAGTCTGTAAGGAAATTTCCATAGACTTAAGAAAATAAATAAATGTTAGCAAACATTTCACGAAGTTCCGAGACTGCAACGTCATATTCCACTTAATATTTTGATTTTCAGCCATCTTAAAGTTCAGCAATTTCCGGTATAGTTCCGCCTTCTTTCTTGTAGATTTACGACCATAGGTGTTCTTGAGATAACACCAAACCTCACAAGATGTCTTAATATTTTTAACCATGCGTACAATATCTGGTTCTTAAGAAATTATGATTTCTGCTCTGGCAATGTATGCTTGATCAATGTATTCATAACTTCGTTTCTTCTT
Source organism: Pollenia griseotomentosa (assembly GCA_963931875.1). NCBI lineage: Eukaryota > Metazoa > Arthropoda > Insecta > Diptera > Polleniidae > Pollenia > Pollenia griseotomentosa. The sequence goes on along the minus strand of OZ007561.1, from coordinate 46,913,059 downwards.
AAAAAAATCTTCATAGATTTTTCTTTCTGCAGGCGTAGCATTGTCGTGAATGACAGCCTTGTCGGGTTGAACTATTACACCTCTTACCATTCGCAATAGAAAATACTTATGCAATACTGCTTCCATTTGCGGCAACCATGTGGGAACATTTTTCCCATTTAGCAAAGGTATTTCTCCTGATACTATTGCCATTTCTTTTATCTTTACACGTTTCAGATAATTCTCACAATTACAAATAAGGTTTTATAAGGTTTGGGTTGCTGGGCCCATAACCTATTGAAATAAAAATAGCTAACTAGCAAGTTTAAAAAAAGTGTGTCTTTATTGACAGAATATTAATAACAAAGTGAAGGCATTGAAAAAATATGAAACATACAAAAGCTATTTTTATATTACAATTTATATTAAAGTACAAAATATAAAGTGTATTTTCAATACTAACAGTCGGTAAAGGGTATCAAAAATTCGGCTCAGCCGAATAAAGCACTCTAACTTGTTTTATATAAACAATGAGTTTTTAGAGAATACTAGTTTTTTCCTAACCCAATAATAATTTCGTATCAAATATTCTACATTTTTATGCAAACACTAATTGGTTACTTTTTTTGTTTAAGCTTTATATGATGCCCAAAGGGATTTGTAAACAAAGTATCATGAAAATTGTATGAACGTAAATATATACGTATTAAAATTTAATAAAACATTGATTTGTATACAGGTTTCTGCTTAAACTGTAATTTAATGTTTATATCTTGTTAAATAACTAGTCAGTGATGCTAGAAATGCAGATTTATCTGCATTTTGCAGGTTTTATACCCTAAACTTGCAAAAATGCAGATTTGAAGATTTTTGGTTTAAAATTGCAGATTTTTTAGCTCGGTGGAAACATCTTTACATTGTCACTTATGTTTTTACTATTTCCACTTTTTGCATTGATAAACGAAATATATTAACCATTCATGGAGGAACCGTGTGTAAATAGATACATTAGTAGGAATTTTATTTAAAATTTAAAAATTACATTAATACCGCCGCACAGTGGGAAATTTTACGAGAAGGCGGTCAAAATTCCATAACTTTTGACTGGATCGGTATTTTTTTATGCGATTTTTTTTGCTCGACAGGTGCGATGTTAGGCTTTAATTTGCGCTATAAAACGTAAAATTCGACTGATAGGAGCAAAAGTTATGGGGAGTTCAAAATGCATTTTCATTTTTTTGTTGAGTTTCGGTGTAAAAGTTGAATATTTCAAATATGATTTTTTTATAATTTATCATTATTTCTCTTGTATTTTACAACTGATACTTATTTTTTATTGTCGAACTTAGATCCTGTCAGAAAATGCCAATATTTGGCCCCTGTAAATTTTTTAGTCCCAATATTCACAGGGGCCAAAGGTTGGCGTTTTTGGGAAAGACGAGTTGTTATAAGGATAAAACTGAAAAGGAATATTTTGAAAAATGCCCAAATAGCATTCTTGGCTATCGAAAACATTTAAGGTAATTCAACTTTTATTTTTGGTTTGAGATGTATGTGTATTTTATTTTATTTGATTGGTTCGCTTTCGCTGTTCTGTATACTGATTTTTTGTCCGTTTTAAATCCAAAAATAGTGCAAATGCTTCTTCTGGAGTAAATTTCATTTCTTCAGTTGGTGTAGGCATACTTTTGAAAATCCTCTTTGTGCGTTTAGGGCTCGCTTCCACTATTTTTTCAATTATTGCAATTTTTCTTTTCTTATTTTGCGTTGGTTGAATTTGATGCAGAAATGAATCCTTTATCATACTATGAGAAATTTCTTTATTGATATTTGCTAGCTTGCGTCTTCGTGATCTTTCACTGCAATTGTCAATTTGTTGTGCGGGCCGACCCACTTTTCCAGTTTCATTAGCAGTTATTGACAGCTTCTTAAAAATCAGATCATTTGTTAGCCATTTTTCGTTGCGTAAGTAAAACGTTTTCTTGTTTCTAGAACATTTAAGTCCGGCGCGCCGGACTTATGTCATCTGATTTTACACGAAATAATATGCATATAAACCTACGTATATATTCATATGTACTTACGTATAAATATCTTTAATAGTTTCAATATTTGATCTCTTGTAAATTTTCAATAAGACTCTTGATAGTTTAAACAACATGTCAAGCAATTATTTTTTAATTTGTTGTTATAGATATTTACCAAAACTACTTTTAAAACTACTATCGATTTTAAATTCCAGAACATTGACCGTATATTTTGAAATGAATTATTATACCTTTTTTTCTTTTTTGAATAAACTACTTAAAAATGTAACAAATGCGTTTTGAAGATTTTTCAAATCTTGGCGCAGATTTTGTAGATTTTTTGATGAAAATTTATGGGGTTTTGCTGATTTTACCTCTAAAAGTTCTGGCAACACTGTAAATAATAAAGGAAAAAACAGAGAAACACATGCCAAATTAATACAATTGTGTTTTTTATACTCTTTACCACAGGTGAGAAGCAGATATAAGTTTATCTTTCCGTTTGTAATTAATAAAATATTGATCTCAGACCCTATAATGTATATATTATAGTAAAATTTATTTAGCTCCCGGAAAAAGGATTTTTACAAGAGATGACATACCATATGAACAAGAATAATAATATTTTCTAAATATGGTGAACGATATCTATTTTTTTAGTGTTTGTGTATTAATACACAACCCTTAATACCGTTTATAACAATTGTCAAGAAACTAACGAAGATATAGTGTTCTGTTCTTCGTTATAAAACAGAACAAGGCTTCTTACTAGCATTGTTGTTGTTGCTTGGCAATTTGCACGAGCACAGCACGAATTGCTTGTGTATGTATTGTGTACATGTTTTGCTTGTGTAAACATTTTTTGCTGGCTTTGTTTTTGTAAAAAATTTCTCACCAGCCAAAAGGGCGCTAAGCACAACTGCAACAAATGAACATTGATATGCCGGACCGAACACAAGGAAGTTTGTGGTTTTTTTTTAATGTTCTTATCTTTTTGTTGCGTTGGATAAATACAGTTTTTATTTTTACACAGAAAAATAATGATTTACTACACAGACACTATTAGCGTTTATGTTTTCCACATATCTACCGTACCGAACACTAGAGAACAATATTGAATGATTATTTTCGAACACTAAATTTAACACAATGCTTCGTTAGAATTAAAAAAAAAGTGTTGTAGTGGTAAATAAGGGTATATGTACTAAGTTTGTCATTCCCTGTGAAACTTATTTAATATTCATCTAAGAGCCCATAAAGTAGTTACTAGGGTATTCAAACGATTAGCCGTTGTTCGATTAATTGAATAATTTTGGGCAACTAACTGTTCGAATAATTTAGAATTGCTTATTTTCGATTAACGAATAATTCGAATAATTTATGTTGATTAGTTGATTAATCGAAAATTTGTTTTTTCGCAGTATTAGTTTTTTTCTTTTATACCTATAAAAAAACAAGCCGGTACGTTTTAAATACCCTTTTATTGAAAATGTTGCCAGATTTTAATAAAAACTCAATCCCTGAAGAAGTTGGAAAGAATATCAACGAAACGTCGGATTTTATTGAGAATGAAATAAATAATCTTTTATTTACATTAAATTAATGACCTTGAAAGCCTGCATATAGGAAACTGTATAAACTATCTAAGTAAGTAGATTTAGACATGTCCGTCTAACTGTCCGTCTGTTAAAAACAAGTTACAAAAACTATCATAAATGGTGGCAGAATGCACGGATTGTTATAAGATTTTGCACAAATTCGTTCTATATGACAAGAAATAACACTATGTATTAAATTTCGTATAGATCGGTCCCTCATTTACCATAGACCCCACCTAAAGCCAACTCTAGGAAGTCATTTAAATTTGCTTTAAACTGTAGCAAATATAGATATTGTGGTAAAATTTGGTCCAATATAGCTTTATATAGCCAGAAATAACACCGTGCAATTTTGTGATAATCCATATTTCGTCATAGGTCAAATATAAAGCGGCCTTCTGAAAAGCTTTTGAAAACGTAGAAACCAAATTTCACTTCTGAATTTAAATTTTTTCCAATTTGGTCCCCTCCTAAAAATCATTTAAGTATGGCTTAAGCTTTTACGAATCATATTTTACTCAAATTTATTCAGTGAAATTCAAATGACTAGAAATTAAAGCATAAAACTTTCTGATGGCCGGCCAATAATTTAAGATAGGTCTTAACCACAACCAATTATAATACTGACATCAGTTTTATGAATATTGTTTATTAATTTACAGATCCCATATAGAGCATAGTCCTGGAATACTCTAACTGTCGAAGAGGGCTATGAAATATTCGGCTCAGCCGAATATAGCACTCTAGCTTGTTTATCTTATAGTTTCGAAGCTACTAAAATATCTTTATTGTCTGCGCAATATAGAATCAGAGAACAGGAAAACGGAATATCTGATTCATATATTTTTGGATTATAATTCGCAATAGTCTTTAATTAAACTCGATTTCAATATAATGGGGTATTAAAAATTTAAATATTTTTTAGAAATCCGAACTACTAACGGCAGAACTCAAGATTGTATAACAAGTTCTTAAATTATTTCTAAAAATGTTACAAAAAAAGATAATTTATTTTTCCAGATGGTTGCTATTTTCCCCTTTTTGGATACAACTTGGTGTATTATAACAAAATGGACCCGCCATATGGGTTTTTGTATTACCTATACGTCTTTGCTAATGAAAACTTGGAGGTAAGTTCTAAATAAAAATAAATAAATATTTAAAAGTCTAAAGGATTTACAAATTCGCATAATAATTTATTTTCTCTCCCCAGAGTTTCTCTAACTTATCGCGTAAAATCTGCTCATAAAGTTAAATTAACCGATCAACAACTGTTGCAATGGATGGTTCCCATATTACTAGTGATGCTAATATATTTGGGTACCTGGACAATATCCGATACTCCTTATGCAGTATTTGTAAGTTTTTTTATATTTCATTCCAAATTTTCCATCTCTATCGTTTTTTGTTATTGCAGATAAATGATGAAGCTGGCTTAAAATTCAAACAATGCTCCTACAATTGGTGGGATCATAGTTTAGCAATTGGTGAAGTCTTATTCTTGGCCTGGGGCATACGTGTTTGTTATAATGTCCGCAATGCAGAGTCTTTATACAATGAGGCGCGTCTCATCTCATATGCTATTTATAATATAGCACTTGTTAATATAACAATGGTGGCATTACAGTAAGTACTAATTTTTTTAAAAGACAGGTGCAGTAAAAAAAAAATATTACAATAGTACTCAAGACTTAACAAGAACTTATTAAAAGTCATGTTTCTTTTAACGCGTATTTTTATGGGGCTTGTTATATCATTCTTTTAAAAATGGGTTAAAATAAATTTGAATAAAGCTAAAAAGTATTTAGAACAAAAATACTTTTGTTAAAAGCAGGTTAATGCAGTAACTTGAATTATAACAAAAGAAAAAAATATTTGTTTGTTCTTCTTAGGTGAATACATGATTAAGGGGTTCATATTCAGTACATTTAGGTAGTACTTTTAACCAGGATATTAAATATTTTAGAATATAAATATCGAGGTGTTGACTGTAGTCAAAACCTAACAATAATACTAAAAAATAAAGTACTAGAAATACTATAGACCACACAACAGAACACCCCACAGATCGTTTTTTAATGCCGACATATAACAGTCTATAGTTGGATTGGGATTAATACTAAGTTCCCACGACAATTGAATCTTCGCTGCGGAACGACCCGAGTTTCACTCGGCCAATAATTTTCAACTCAGCAACAGCTGTAACAACCGAAAGATTTTTTAGAACTTTCGATCAAAGGAAACCTGTTATAACAACAACAGAATATCGTGAAGAATATAAATCCTTTTATAGACCTGGAGCCTAATTCTGGCAGTCGTGATCGAGTACTTTCTCGATTTCTCGGTAATGGACGAATCGAAATTATTTTTTCAGTATTGTGAAACTCAAAATAATTTTTTACAACACTGAATAAATAATTCCGATTCATTCAGTATTGACTGAAATAATTAGATTTTAAATTGCTTTCGAATCGAGAAATTACTCGATCACGACTGCCAAAATCAGGATCCAGACTTAGCCACATTTGACTCACATTTGAGTCGATAATACGGACGAGACTATTGATAAAACTGTAGTTAAGACTTGGTTTTGACTAGAATTTTTATGGTGACGTCCATATCGCGGAGTAGAATCAAGACTATAAACTACAGTGTAGACTACACTAAAGTCATACTGTAAGCCAAACCTTAGGCATGATGTGACTGACGCACACTGGCGACAAAGAGGTGAGGGAAAAAAGGTATTTAAAAAAAAAAACTGTATATAGTGTCTGATGTAGTTTGATTTATAAACATATATGTATACACATTATGTTCTAAATATGTTAAGGACAAACCTTAGTTGTACCAAAATATACCAACCGTATTATTAATTTTCTAAAATAGCCAAAACTTCGTTACATATGTATATCACTTCGCTTTTTCTTGCTTAAAAAACGAGTCAAATGTGATATCATCGGATCTAATGTTACTCTCATTCGGTGCATAACCCCCCGTTTCCACATGCAAGTGCAACTTCGAAAAACTCAATACACTCACACTTTTCACTAACATTCACACAATTTTTGTACTTTCAGCCAATCGGCTGTTTCCTCGATTTTTCGTTGATAATACATATACACTACTTGCAAGTTATTACTTGCATGTGGAAACGTAGGGTAATATTTTCCTTGGTAGCAATTTGACTACATTTCCTGAAATGTTTGAGTCGATATTTTTTATAGTCTTTGTAACGACATATTTGAGCCTGTAATGTTTAACAATACTCTGTGGAAACAGCTTTATTTAGTTATTTATGTCCGCAATCAATAACAGTTTATTTTATTCTCTGAAAACCTCTGTTGATACTCACTTTGGCCAGATGCCCCATTACAACACAATTCTCAGTACATTGTTAGATTTTTGCTTTTGATTTCGTTTAACTCTTCTGACTCATTCTGACTGTCTCTAAGACTCTGTTAGCAGTATAGTGCATCAAATTTTGTAGGGATAACCTACCTATCTTTGGAACTAATGCAGTATATATTCGTACTTCTTCATGAGTTCAAGTTTTGTTATCACATCCAATTTTTTTTGTAAAAATGTTTTCTTGGTTTTTGAAATACTATGAGAAAAATAAATCACTTCTTGGGGAAATACAGCACGTACTTCATCTCAACTTCGTTGAGTACAGAACTAGTAGAACATTCACCCTCACTAATCTCAAGTGTGCATTCTAAAGGGTGGTCCAACCAAAACGCATGAAGTTAATTAAAAAAATAAAACAAAAAGTTTTCAGTGTATTATCATAATATTTTTTATTATGATGGACAATTAAGTTTGAAACAAAATATCGGCCAAATGCTCGCCACGGCTTCGGTGGCATCTACCTCTATCCGATGTCTCATATTTTTAATTGAGGTTCAATGTCATAATTGAGCTCTTGAATTGTTTTTGGCTAATTGACGTTGGAACCACATATTGTCCAGGTCCATATTCTTAATTTCTAGCCACAAGAAGTCCGTTATAACTTTGCGATAGCGAACACCATTCACGGTAAATGCTTGGCCGACACCGCCAGCCCATAAACCGCACCAAACAGTCACTATTTGTGGATGCATCGGCTTTTCAACAATCACTCGTGAATTCTCCTTTGCCCGAATGCATCAATTTTGCCTGTTAGCGAATCCCCTGAGGGGACCACTCTTAAGCAATTTTGCATTATTTTTTTATATCGATACGATTATAATCCTATCAACTTCCTTTAAATTGTACATAAGTATAATTTGTCGATAACTCCGAGAAATTCCATATTAAAAATACGACAGTCTATAAAAACAATGCATTCGTATTAAAGAAAACATTCAAAAAAATATATTTTTATAAAGTATTCCGAGGTAGCTTAAAGCTTTTAATCTATCTTAATTATGCGATTACTTTAACATTTTTCTTCTTTATTACTTTTCCCACTTTTTAGCATTTTAATCTACCCACAAGCAGGTCCGGATATTAAATACGCTTTGGGTTTCCTGCGAACACAACTATCAACAACCACTACAATTGCTCTTGTATTTGGACCCAAAATATCCCGTATTTTTAAAGGTCAAGGTGATAAATGGGATCAAAAGGCCAAAGTAAGAAGTATAACTGCATCATTTTCACTAAATGGTGTCGGTTTGGTACCCGATGAGTCCCCCGATTTGTATCAGGAAAATGAAGAACTTAAGGTAAGAAATGTATTTTGTATTTTTGATGTACAAACTAGAACTTTATATTTAATATTTTCTTCTTCTTGAAACATATTTGAAATTTGTATTAACTTTTACATACAAAATCCCTAAAATTCCAGGAGCAAATACAAAAATTAGCCCATCAAATTGAATTTATGAAGACTGTACATATGCAAATTAACAATAGGCATTTGAAACCAAAACCAGGCGGCTATTTTACAATAACCTCAACCTCGTTCCAGGCACCATTCAGTAAAAGTAATATGTCTTCAACGCAAACACAAACTTCCAAAATGGGACAAGATGACGCACATACAGGTTCCATTAGCAAAGGGTTAGTTAGGAAATTAAAAATTTGTTTAAATGCATAGATAAAAAATAATTAAATTTATAATTTTTTATAAAATTTTTTAGATACCCCACCAACTTAACACCGACAAAATCAAAAACAAAAACGACCGAAAAAGTTTGACGAGGTCAACGAAGTGAAAAAGATTGCTCAAATGATAACTTTATTTGGACTACAACGGAACCGCCACCCGAACAACGTGGCTCTTTGGAACCGCCAGACGATGCAGAGGCTCAAAAATTATTTCAACAATTTCGCAATGTTTTTGGCAACGAAATTGGCGCTAATCTTTATTATGCCCTAAATTCCGATGATGATAGCGATGAGGTAGCTCACATACGCTTTGAACAAATGATGGCTGAAATGATTGAATTAACGGAATCTTTCGATAGCACTACAAAAACTAATACCACTATCCTCTCGCCCGATACAACATATCTTGACCAACCCGATTTCGAAGAGGTGATATTACAATCGCCTACTTCCTCTTCGTCTATGTATGCTATACGTTCACCTTCTCCGCCTTTGCAGGCCTTTTTCAAATATCCCACTCACCTTAAAGCTCCCGCACAATATCACCTTTCCGATTCAGAGGAAGAGGGTATGACTCTTACCGAAATTGTTGAAATTCATCGTGTACCTTCGGTGGCTCTTATAGCTATTGAAAACAATAACTTTCAGTCTTTGTTAACACTACACGATGGTGAGATGGATATTGAGAGTCAGGTGAATAACAATAATACATCGTGCTCGTTATCATCCACATTAACCGATAGCAAAACATTGGATGTACGCACACCCATTGTGGTCTAAGAATAGTCGGAAATACAGCAACAATAAACAACAAAAAAGTGTTATAGTCAATAAATAAATGTCATTCAGTGTTGGTTTTGATGTGAATAGAAAGCTATAAGTTTAAACAATAACAAAAAAAAGGTAGATATTTTTATAGGTTATGTTTTGTTTCTAGGTTATGTAGGGTTATAGATTTTTAATAAGTTGTTTTGTTAGGGAATATTTTAAAAATCGATTTTATATAAGTTTTGTTGATCACAATTTGCTTTAATCTACTATATAGAACATAATTTGATTTCCTGATTTTGATCACTATTTCAAAGAAGAGCATTTTAATTATTATTCTACACGGTTTTAAGTTTTTCTGACAAATTTTGGCGATTTTTGATTAAAAAAAACTTTTTTAGGGAACTTTGCAATACTTTTAAAAAATTATAATGTTACAAAATTTTATTGGTGTTTAAACTAAAATAAATTTTTACTGCCTATACTTTCTTTCGTACAACTATATTTAAAACAAAAACTATTTTTTAGAATTTGTTTTTGTTTTAAATGTAATTGTTGGAAAGAAATTATTTTTTCGCACATCGGAAATAGGTTATTACAGAAATTTATGTTTATTAATCTATGGTCACACTTAACAAACACTTGTCGTCCCCACAAGAAACCGCTATTTTTATTTTACATTAGCTTAATTTTGTATAACGTTTGCTAGTTCAAACAGCATTTAAAAATTTATTTTGTACACTTTTTTCAGAATCACGCTTTTTTGGATTTTGTTCGTCAAATATTTGATAAGTGTGAACATACCATAAGTATGGCTGTTTTCCTAAACGCCTGTTGCATTGTAGTAATACATGTCAACATGTTCTTATGCTGGGTACACACAGTGCAATCTACATCAATGCAATCTCAAAATATCAATTCGTTTTGATGTTGATGCAATCTGGAATGAATGAAAAAATGAATGAAAATGAATTTAATTTGCTAGATTGCGTAAATGCATTGTATCGTTTGTACCCAGCATTAAATGCAATACAATTTTATCTTTACCCATGATCTACACCAAAGATAAATATCGCAGAAATTTGGCAATAACGTCAGCAGAATAACAGAACGATATTTCTTATTGCTCAGCTTTTGTTAAGGGTTATGGGAAACCGTATTTATGTTAGCTCATAATTTGAAAATAAAAATCAAGTGTTTATTTATTAAGTCCGGGTTCATACTATGAAAGTTTTCTTTTAGAAAGTTTGAATTTATGAGTAAGGGGGGAGAGAAAAATAGCCTGTTCTCTTCCCCTCTCACCTGTTAAGTCAGACTTTCTGAAAGAAAACTTTCATTGTGTAAACCCAGACTAAAATATTTTGTTTTAAAAAAGATTTCCAGTAATCAAGGAAAGTGCATTCAGGTGACCGCAAATAAGACAGTTTGACATTAAGGGCTTAAATTACAACTTGCCGTTAGTTAAAGGTAGGATTTTGTCCCACGTATAAAAAGTAATTCACCATTACAACTTTGCTCTTGCATCCTACTAAGTGGGTTAAAGTAAAGTTAAAGTAATAAAGAAATTGTTGTACTTTCGACAAAATCCTACCTTTAACTAACGGCAAGTCGTAATTATGGCTCTTAGAACACCTATACCTACATACAAAAAAAAAGACAATAGCAGTACTATCTCTCATGAGCCATGATGCGGACACGTGTATGAATTTGCCATGCCAGGAATTCATAAAGAATGATTTGGTTTTTGAAATTTAAATTTGTCACTTTTACAAACACTACAATTTTTTCACTTTTTTATTAACACACTCACACTTTTTAAATTGACCACGAGATTGATTTCAATTTCAATTTTGTTTGGCAATTCCAAGGTCTATCCAATAGGTCTGCTCAAGAAGCCAGATTTGTTTATTCCTCAACCATGTCAAAAGTTGTTTACATTTTCCTTATACATGTAAATTTTAGATTACGTTTTTGGTTTTTTTCCACACATACATGTACACAAAACTCCTTTTTTCCTTTTGTTTTCCCTATGAAGTAGTAAGATTTTGACAACGGCGAGAAATTTTACACAAACAAAATGCACTTTTACCTTCAATTTAACAGCTGATTACATGTTAGTCTTTAAAAATTGTTTTTGAAAGTAAATTGCTTACAAATTGAGTGCAGCCTACGTCATAGCTTTGAATTTTTGTAAATTTTGACAAGCAGTATATGTTAAAGGCTATCAAGAACAACTTGATCGTGTGGCCACAGGGTAAAGGGCATAATAAACCACACAAAATGCTTGGCAAACACACACATTGTTTCCGTTTGGTGTTTGCCAATAAACAACACAAATATACTCCGTACGAACATTAATTTTTTACTTTTGTTTTGTTTTCAATGAATGCAGACGTTGATAGTGCTGCGGCAATTTTTTTACTTTTTGCTTTAACAGGAGAAAAAATATAAAATAAAGGTAAAGAATTAAAAGTAAAAAGTGATTTAAGCAGTGAGCTGTTTTGTGGCAAGCATTACAGCTTAAAAATTGAGTTTACTATTAAAAATTATTTTAACGCTTCTTTTTCAACGCCTTCACTCTGCAAAATTTTCGCTGAAATGAATACACTTAGCATTAGACACCACAAAAATTTTGACAAATATCCAACATGTCTGCCAAATATTAAAAAGTTTTAATATTTCCACAAATATTGCTTCAAATGTTTGTACAAACAGCAACAGCAAACACCCCAATTAACAACACAAATTTTGACATGTTTGCCCAGCCATTTGTGTGGTTTATTATGAACTTAACATAGCGTCTTTACCTGACAATTTTGTGTCATACCAAACTTCATATTAAAAAAACGCTGACAAAAATTTTTGAGTTTTTTTTATATAGACTTTGACGTTTGGTATGACAAAAAATTGTTAGTTGAAGACGCTATGTAAAGCTGTACGGGGGTTAGATCTTACAATAATGTTAGGTCTGGTAATGTGTTGACAATACACTGCCAACGAAAAATTTTGCTGTTATAATGTCCCGTTCAGACGGTTGTAAAATATTTTAAACAAATTTTACTGACAATATTGTTAGATCTAGCCACCGTCTGTACGAAGCTTAACAATTAAAAGTGCTGTTTATATTAAAGATAACATAATTTTGACATTAACTGCGATATATGCAATATTTATCTTTGCTATAGACGGGGGATATCCAAAAACCACATTAAAAGGAAATTGGGATATAAAACTCTATATATATTTTTTTACAAGCAATCAGGTATGTAATGGAAATATCCTAACAAATTGATTTCTAACACATGTTCTGCTTATTTCATGCCCATATTCTTTAGAATTTTACATTATATAGTCAGTTTAAATGTATTTGAAACTAAAAATTAAGCCTTTAATTGAAAAATCGGTCGAAATTCATCACACCTTCTAAAAATTATCGATTTTATGTTTTAAATTTTTGTTTAATTTAGTCTTATAAAAATTTATTTAAGAACTCTGTATATTTCTTCAAAATTAGTCAATTAAATAAAAATATGTATGTTAAATTCATTTATCATAAACTATAATTTATGCAAAAAATTACATGGAACTAAAAAATGCTTACACATACATCGTAAGAGAAAAGGGCACTGGCAGAACATTTTAGATTTGCAATGATTTCAAATCATGAGCTTAGTCATCTTTTTGAAAACAAGATACGCTGATGTGTTGATACCCACCTTCCAGTGGTATGTAGGCGGACATCCTACAGATATTTTACCTTTTGATGTGACATCGTCCGAAGAAATCAGGTGCAGTCAATACCTGGAATTCGGCAGAGTTCACACTTGAAAGGATCGCGGCTTTCCAAAAATTCTATCTGTTATAACAGGAGTCAGTAGCTGCTTGAACTTAGGTCTTAGTCTGAATTTAACGATAAAGCAATTGGTTTCATAACTACTAAGATTTTTTATAAATATTCCAGTTCTGAGTTGCCAATAGGTAAAATTTTTAAATACAAATTTTGTGTTTGTGAATTTAAATTGTGAGTGATAATCTTTTTCATCCACTATTAACACACAATCTTTGAGAATAATTTCAAATACCTATGTGCTAGTTTGTCACCAAAAAACAAAGCAAAACATAATACGTCGCTAAAGTACTACCACCTTGTAAAACTTATATGTTCCTGTAGAAAATCAAGCTCTCATTAAAAAAAATTTGTCCGGCCAACATATGTGAATCTACCTTAAGTTTTTGAAATACAATATACCTGAGCGACAGGTATTTAAAATAAAAAATACATTTTGGGAAGGTATTAACAAAATACGTATTTTTATTTCAAGTACGTATTTTAAATACTGCCTAACCCTGCTTCTAATTAAAACAAGAAATATGTCGTTTGTATAATTAAAATGTGATTGGGTTCGGGCAGATCTGCAAAAATCACGTACCGTTATTATAAAAAAATCGACTGCTGGCAAAAGTTTTCGCTCGACAAAATACTTCCGCTTTGATACCCCTATGTCTGAGTCGGCAATTTTTAGATAAGAATGGCATCGGTCGTTTAAGACAAAAAATCTAATTGTGGTGGAAACGAAAATAGCGCTTATCTGCAGTGCTGAAGTTCACAAGAATTTCTCATTAATTTGCAAATTCCATGTAAAACTCGTAGTATTTTTGTTAATCTATTTTTCAATTTCAAAACAGATACATCATAACTTGACACATACAAAGACGGCATTTTTTGCTTAATAAATTGTTATGTTGAGCAATATTTTTTACTTCATTAAGCTTAATATTAATAAGAAAACTAATAATTTACACTCGAAAATAGCACTTAAAGTTTAATCTAAAAGAATCAAACAAATAATTGCTATCAAATAAAACGGTTGAGAAGAAGAAAAATGATTTCTTCCAATTCGAAATACTCAATATTCCCCTTACAGCTTCGTTCACAATTACAGCAAAATTTCACTTGGTGTTCGCAAAAAAATTAACGCTTTATTACACTATGGAACATTTTTGGGATTATTGTCTGGGGGGTGAGAAATTCCAAGTCAGGGTGATGGTACTAGGTCAGTATAGTAAGACCCTCAAAGGGTTTGGCGTTCGTATGTGTCAGTTTTTTTTTATAACATTTTAAATTTTTTCCTTATCTTGATGTTTTTTTGTTTAACATAACTCGAGAACCACTTGTCCGATTTTGCTAAAACAAACTCAAAAAAATTTAGAATTACAATTTCTTTAATCCGTTCATATAACGTTTTTCTTTATAATCAACAGTTTTGCCTGTAAAAATAAATTTGTGGAGAAAAAAAAAATATTTTTTTGCCTAAAAATTAAAATTTTTTTTAATAAATATTGCCTATTTTTAGGCAAACAAATACTTTTTTTCTCCACAAATTTATTTTTACCGGCAAAACTGTTGATTATAAAGAAAAACGTTATATGAACGGATTAAAGAAATTGTAATTCTAAATTTTTTTGAGTTTGTTTTAGCAAAATCGGACAAGTGGTTCTCGGGTTATGTTAAACAAAAAAAACATCAAGATAAGGAAAAAATTTAAAATTTCATAAAAAAAAACTGACACGTACGAACGCCAAACCCTTTGAGGGTTTTACTATACTGACCTAGTACCATCACCCTGACTTGGAATTTCTCACCCCCCAGATTGGCTGTTGTACTGTGTTATTAGCACCAATTGAAAATGTTGTTGAATTGTAAACGAGGCCTAATTCATAAACTATAGTTCAGCCAAGGCGAATTGACTAGAAGGTGAGGTCAACTCTACAACTACAATGCCTCTGTGGTCGGGTTGTCAAAAATATTGCAAGTAAAAAAAACCGGTTTGTTTACATAAAAAACTAGTTTGTATACAAACTTTGACAAGTCGACCACCGAAAAAAAAACACCATATGCTTACTTGACCCCACCTTCTAGTCAATTCGCCTTGAGTTCAGCGTTTAAAAAACTGCAGCCAGAGTAGAAAAACTGCCACTTCTTCATTTGTCATTGACAAAAAAAAAACCGCTGTTTTTTTCTTCTGAGTTATTTAATGTAAGCAGTCGCTGACAAACCAACTCAAAAAGCGAATAGTTGTAAACACATTTAAGTTTTTTGTTCGACAGATTTTGATTTCGACTGCAGTTTTTTAAACCCTGCTATAGTTCAGAAAATATAATAAAATTTATTATTTTATTTTTAATCATATCTAATAAAAATATGGCACAATTTTATTATAAAAAAAAAAATTTATCACTCAAACTTATCACAAACATTTTTATGCGAATTTATTAAACTTTAAATAGATTTTTGTTTTTTTTAGTAATTTTTTTTTTTTTTAATTTTTATTTAAAATTTTATGTTAGAGAGAGGTAAAAAGAAACAAAATAAGAAACGGAATAATAAATATAAATGTTAACATGATTTTTAGTCAATAATATTAATTATTAAAAAAAACTAAATCTATTATAATAATTAAAGAAATACATGTTTGCTAAAGAAAATAAACAAAATTGTTAATAAAATTTATGTAAAATTAAAAGTTAAAAGAAAAAAATTAAAAAAAAAACAAATAAATTAGAAATAAATGTGATAAAAAAACAACAAATTTTTAAAATGTTTTATTTTAAATGTTTTACATTTAAGGCATGACATAACAACAATTCATACAAGGTGGTCTTATTTTGAAAACGGATACAACACTGTAAAATACTTTTACGTTGTGCAAAATAATACAACACTAGTAAACAATTCAAAAAAACATTTAATTTTAAATTGTGCCTTGAAATGTTTAGCGATGTTTAGTCGTTTTACCAGGCGTTCGGTGATCAAATTTACTTGTGACCCAGAGTCAAGTAAGGCGCGACATTCCATCTCCATTGTCTCAGTTTTGATTTTTACTAGAGCTGTGCTGAGAAGAACGTACGAATTGGATAGTTGACCGTTTGCTGCCGCCAGTGACGATGCTTCTGGAGAGCTGGTTGGTTCTTCACTGATGTTGGGTTTAATTATTTCAGGTGGAGTAGTCACGGCTGATGATGTCGTCTGCGATGTCCTTCCACTAGGTGATTCTTGTTTTGTTGATTGAGTGTTGTTCTCCAGATGAAGTAGCGAGTTGTGCTTTTTCTTGCACGTTAAGCACAGTCCTGATTTGCAAGTTTTTGCTGTGTGTCCTGATTTTAGGCAATTGACGCAAAGGTTCTGGTTCCGAACGAAACTCAGGCGGTTGGGTGTTGATAGTTGTTGAAACTTCTGACACCGATACAGTGGGTGAGAGCCGCTTTTGCAAAGTGGGCACGCGATCTCTGTTTGCTTTGCTGATGTAGCAGAAACGTATACCTTTGATGATTTTTCCTTCTGGGTTATAGCTTCCAAGGACTGGAAGCGGTTTTCCAGAAAGTTTAAAAGGTCTTTGAATTTTTGTAAATCTTTTGGATTACTGATGGTTCTCTCATACAGGACAAGAGTGCCACGATCCAATTTTTTGACCAGAAAAAATGTGAAACCGCCGACGATGCAAAAATAAAATAAACTCAAACAGTAGTTCAAGGTTACTAAATGAAAATATTTAAATGAAATTGGAGTTCCTCAAACTTGGTAAAAAGTAAAAACACAGGCAAATTGCAATTAAACTAGAAGTTCAAGGCACGAGTTAAATTAAAATTGAAACTTTGCAAAAAACAAAAAAAAAAAAATATGAGAATATTAATTTAAGATTGTTCACATAATTTCGGACAGGCACATGTACGTAAGTAAGTTTGTAGATTGGTACAAACGTACTTACAAACGTGTGAAAGAAATTCAAGTTAAATAAAAATAAAAACATTACAAAAAATAAAAGAAAAAACATGAAACTGACAATTTAAGGTTGTTCACATAATTTCGTGCAGGCACATGTACGCAAGTATGTTTGTAGACTTGTACAAACATAGTTACGAATATGTGAAAGAAATTCTTTGTGAAGGTTTGAACATACACCCCGCCGTTGAGCATTGATCAACAAAATTGCAAATGCGACAACCTTACATTGTTTTTATTAGAATTATACGCTTAAGTTATTGATACTTCAAATTCTTGAGTTGGAATATGTTGGCGTACTGCTGGACTTGGGGGTTGTTGAGCTGCTTTAATTCCTTTACAACGTGCCTTTTTCCAGGCAACCTTCACACTGATTATGATTGCGATGACGAGGGCGACATAGGCAATGGTCCCGTGGTGGTATTGTATGCTTTTGATTTGTGATGGAAACTCGGCAGATACCATTCGATGTAATTTGCTCTGTATGTCGGAGATGTTTTTAATTTGGTCAGCATAGGCTTTGGTGTGAATTCTTTCAAATTGTACCTCATCTGGGTAGCTGATGTCAGTGCTATTGCTCATTACAGTGTAAGATGTATGAAGAGATGTGAAAACAGTTTGATGACCTTTGATGATGATTGAGTTGAATTTGAGTGTGCAGTCTGGTGATATTTTTAGGACACCAGATCCTTTTAAGGTGAGCTGTGATTTTTCTTGCCCACATACGGCGCTTATTCGGGAAGGCTGCTGCATTGTGTATAGCCATTGATTGTTATATTCCAACTGTGTAAGTGACGTATTGTCAGTAACAGGAACAATGTAACAACCTCTTTGCGTGTTGTAGTTGAGAAGTGAAAGTTCGCATAGGCATTTGTCAGCGTTTGCGTTGAATGTTGATTGCATGTGTTGGCACAAAAGTTCATCTTCTCTAATTATTGCACATGTGTCCCGCTGTTTTTCTGTCATGATGAAGTACTGATCCCTGTGGGAATTTATAGCTAGGAAGTTGCCGCATGGCCTTATAGCGAGCATTGTGCCATTTGTCAGAACCGGAATTGGGTGTGGTTTCAGAAGCTCGAATGGTTCAGGATCAGCTAACGGAATAGATATATGAAAGATGACGTGGTCTTTTGTTACGCCTCCTCTTACACTCATAATTTTATACAGTTGTAGAATATTATCTCCGCCTACTGGTAGTTCTAGAAACGTTGGAAGATGGTTCCTCACTTGCATAAGCTCGGCTTGAAGTTGGGACGGTGATAGAAGTGTTGGGCTGATTTTTCCATGGTGTGAATCTGTTAGTGCTGATAAGATTTCTGACTGGATTCGATGTAACCTTGCTGATGTTAGAGAAAGTTGAACAGATCGCGACATAAAAATCCGAAAAAGTCTTGCTTGATACTGTTCTTTTTCATTGTTGTGTAGTCTGGATGTAATTTCTGTTAATTGGTTTTCTACGCTGTTGAACCTTTGTTTTATATTCTCTTCATCTTGTTTAAGTACGTTTAGAGTTGCGTCGACAATTGATGTTTGATTGCTGAGGAGTTGTTTCAGATGGTTTTCATTTGCGTTTACTGCGCTGATGGTGTTTGACATTTGTTCAGCATAATCTGAATCTAAAATTCCGAACAGTGAATTAGCAATGTTACCAACAGCGTTTATAGCGCCACGTTTAACTCTTCTTTTTAGCAAAAGATTATTGTTATTAAGACTTGCTATGCTGAAGTCTACTGCTTGGAGAACGCTCGAGCAAGTTGTCCTTTGAACTAGCAGGTCGCATAAGTGGTGCAATGCCGTTGATTCGTTCATGAAGCTGGATATTTCCTGCCAATATGGGCGTAAGTTATAGTAGGAAATAATGTTCCATTCTGATCGCGATACTCGGATGTTGCTGATACCTTCAAAGTACAAGCCGATGTTGGGTTCAAATTGGGTTATTTCAATTTTATCTGTAGACACGAGTGGGAGTAATAGCAAGATTGCGAGTAGTGTAGTCATGATTGAGTTTGCCAAGGTTCGCTGTTTTTTGGCGAGTGGCCTTCCGTCCGATGATGGTTTTGGTGATTGATTTTCTGCTGACAATTCGGATTCTGGGATTTGTGGAGGAGATAGTTGTCCTTCTTCTTCGGGTTCATCGGTGAGTTTAGGGAGTGGAGCTAAATATTGAATCGCTCTTTTAAGGATGCCTGAAGCGGTCTGAACATCTGCTACTCTTACCACACCGTCGTGTCCTTTATATGTTTGTATAACACGCCCCAAGGGCCATTTCATTACTGGAACATTATCTTCTTTAATGAGGACGGTTGCCCCTGGCTTCAGATTTTTTGACTGTTCTCGCCATTTGTTTCGATATTGCAGTTCATTTAGGTAGTCTCGTGACCATCTCTTCCAAAATTCATGCTTGAGATGAGAAACTAATTTCCATCGTGTTTCCAATTTAAGATTTGTGGGCTTCGCTTGAGCATCAATTTGGGCAGTTAGTGGTTCGCCAATCAGAAAATGGCCCGGGGTAATTGCGCCTATGTCGTTTGCGTCATTTGACATTGGTGAAATCGGTCTGGAATTAAGTATTGCTTCAATTTCCACAACTATGGTTTCAAGTTCTTCGTAAGTTAAGGATGCATTCCCCAATGTCCTTACCAGAAGATATTTTGCGGATTTAACAGCTGCTTCCCAAAGGCCGCCAAAGTGTGGTGCTCTTGGTGGAATAAAATTGAATTGAATACCCTTGTTGCTGCAAGCATTCATAATGGTAGCTTGTGCTTCTGAAGAATGTATTATTGTGGAAAGTTCAGGCAATTTGTTTTTCGCGCCGACGAAGTTTGTTGCATTGTCGCAATATAAATTTTGACAATGTCCACGACGAGATATGAACCGTTTGAGTGCACCTATAAATGCCTCAGTCGTGAGGTCGCTCACAAGTTCCAAGTGTACTGCCTTTGTAGCAAAGCAGCAAAAGACAGCAATGTAGGCCTTGTGTGGTCGTTTTCCCCGAAGTTTATAATGAACGGTGATTGGGCCACAGTAATCGACTCCGGTATTAATGAAGGCCCGGGCGGGTGTGACACGTGTTGATGGCAGGTTGCCCATTATTTGTTGGAATAGCTCAGGCTTGGCTCTGCTGCATGTCGTGCATCGATGCACTGTGGCTCTTGCCATAATTTTGCCTTTTATTGGCCAAAATTTTTGTCGAACTATGCCCAGGAGTGTTTGCGCACCACAATGTTTGTTGTCGTTGTGGGTCATTTCAAAGATCAGCTTTGCAATCGGGTCATTATATGGAATCAAGAGCTGGTGTTTGGAGTCGAATTGAAGCGGTGAGGCTTCTAGTCGACCTCCAACACGAATTAAACCATCTGTGTCTAAAAACGGTGACAGATTGCTTAGATTGCTGGTGCCTCTTAACTCCTTGTATTTGGTGAGTTGTTGAATTTCTTGTTGAAATCCTGATGCTTGCATTTGTGCCACGATTGCGACTAGTGCTCGGCTGAGCTCCATTGTTGTTATCACCTTTGATGTCTGTCGCATCTGCTTTTTGCATTTGGTGTGGGTGATGAAGCGCAGAACATATCCAACAATCCGCTGCAGACGGTGGAATGAATTTTTATGGTTAATTTTGTAAATGAAGTCAGGTTCAGTTGTAGTCATTGCTCGTGCCTCAAGCAGTCTTGCCTTTCTTTCGAGGTTTGGTGGACTGTTGGAACTTAAGTTGAACCTTGGTGGCCACACCTTCTCCACGCCATGAAGAAACGTTGGACCATAAAACCAAAGAGTGCATTCCTTAAGGGCTGTTGGAGATATTCCACGAGATAACAGATCTGCTGGGTTGCACTTGGAGTTTACATGACGCCATTGTTCTGCCTTGGTTTCCTCTTGGATTGCTGAAATCCGATTTGCTACGAATGTGTTAAAGGATGCCGACGATGAATTTATCCATGAGAGCACAATTTCAGAGTCAGTCCAGAGCCATACTGGGCTTGTAAATCGTAGATCAGACCTGATTCTGGTGGCTAGTTGGGCTCCAAGTGTAGCTGCACATAGTTCCAATCGTGGTATTGTTTGCCGCTTAAGTGGAGCTATGCGTGATTTAGCACAGAGTAAGTGTACCATAATGGTGCCATCTTTGAAAACTGATCGAATATAAGCTGCAGCTCCATAAGCCTTTTCGGATGCGTCCGTAAAAATATGTAATTGTTGGGATTCTGGAACTTTGCCCTTGAAAATGTGTCTGGATATTTGAAGCGTTTTTAATACGTTCAAATCTGTGCGAAATGTGATCCATTTAGTGTGCAGTGATTCTGGCAAAGATTGATCCCAATCTAATTTTAACTCCCACAATTCTTGAATAAATATTTTCGCCGTTACTATGATGGGAGATAGAATCCCCAAAGGGTCGAATAACTTTGCAAGGTCTGACGTTACTGTTCGCTTGGTGATCCTCTTGATGTTGCCAGGATTTACCTTAATCCCCAGTTTGTCGGATTTCGGTAGCCAAACAAGTCCCAACGTTTTGATAGTGTCGGCTTCTGTGCTTTCAAAATCTAAGTTTACCTCCAAGTCGCTTTGTTGAATATTATGGAGTAATTGTGGGTGGTTTGCACACCATTTGCGTAAAGTGAAGCCGCCTTTCTTCATAATCTGAACGAGTTGCTCTTGCAATTGTATTGCGGTTGCTAAGCTATTTGAACCGCCCAAACCATCGTCCACGTAGAAATTTTCTTTAAGAAATTGGGAAGCAAGGGGATAATGTATGTTGTTTTCTTCAGCCAGTTGTTCTAGACATTTCGTTGCTAAATATGGAGCAGCTCTTGTGCCATATGTGACGGTATTGAGTTGGTAGTAGGAAATGGGCCTTGTTGGATCCTTTCTCCAAATGATGAGCTGAAATTGACGATCTTCAGGGGCAATCAATACCTGTCTATACATCTTTTCAACATCAGTGGTAAACACAAATCTTGGCATTCGAAACCTTAGGAGTATAGAGAAAAGCTCGCTTTGTAAAGTTGGTCCCGTGAACATCAGATCATTTAAGGAGTATCCTGATGAGGTTTTGGCCGATGCATCAAATACTACTCTAAGCTTGGTGGTTGAACTTTCGGGCCGCAATACGCAATGATGTGGGATGTAGTAGTTTGGAGAGGTTATGGATATTGGTTCCCATTTTGTCATGTGTCCCATCGATTCATACTCGTCCATGAACTCAGTGTATTTAGTTTTTAATTCCGGACTCTTTTGAAGACGACGTTCCAGAGCAAAAAATCGGTTGAGAGCGATTGCATGTGAATCGCCTAGGGTATTGGGGTTTTCATGAAATGGGATCCTGACTACGAAGCGGTCTTGATGGTTTCTAGTTGTGTTTTGGGCAAAATGTTCTTCGCATTGTCTGTCGGCTATTGACAGTGGCCTTTTATTAGTTTTGACTTCATCTAGTTCCCAGAGTCGAGCGATGGAAGCTTCAAGCGCTTCATCTTCAGTGCATACTCCACAAGATGCATTTGGTGAATGTTCGCTTTTTATTTTTCCAGCTACAACCCAACCAAAAACTGTGTTCTGTAAAGTCGGGAGTTGTGGGGATAGTTTTATTTGCCCAATTGCGAGCAGTTGGTGGTAATGCTCTGCACCTAGCAATATGTCGATTTTATTTGATCGATTGAACGCTGGGTCAGCTAACATCAGGTTTTTTGGTAGCGGTCATTCATTAATGTCGATAAATTGTGATGGTTGTGGTGCGATGATTCGAGGCAAGACGAGTGCCTCCAGGCGCGTTGAAAACCCGTTAATTCGAGACTGCAGGGCAACATTGACTCGGTGTTGTGTTTTGGTGTTGGAATCACCAATTCCGTTGATGTTTACTGATGACGTATGTTTAGCGATGTTTAGTCGTTTTACCAGGCGTTCGGTGATCAAATTTACTTGTGACCCAGAGTCAAGTAAGGCGCGACATTCCATCTCCATTGTCTCAGTTTTGATTTTTACTAGAGCTGTGCTGAGAAGAACGTACGAATTGGATAGTTGACCGTTTGCTGCCGCCAGTGACGATGCTTCTGGAGAGCTGGTTGGTTCTTCACTGATGTTGGGTTTAATTATTTCAGGTGGAGTAGTCACGGCTGATGATGTCGTCTGCGATGTCCTTCCACTAGGTGATTCTTGTTTTGTTGATTGAGTGTTGTTCTCCAGATGAAGTAGCGAGTTGTGCTTTTTCTTGCACGTTAAGCACAGTCCTGATTTGCAAGTTTTTGCTGTGTGTCCTGATTTTAGGCAATTGACGCAAAGGTTCTGGTTCCGAACGAAACTCAGGCGGTTGGGTGTTGATAGTTGTTGAAACTTCTGACACCGATACAGTGGGTGAGAGCCGCTTTTGCAAAGTGGGCACGCGATCTCTGTTTGCTTTGCTGATGTAGCAGAAACGTATACCTTTGATGATTTTTCCTTCTGGGTTATAGCTTCCAAGGACTGGAAGCGGTTTTCCAGAAAGTTTAAAAGGTCTTTGAATTTTTGTAAATCTTTTGGATTACTGATGGTTCTCTCATACAGGACAAGAGTGCCACGATCCAATTTTTTGACCAGTATGTGAAACAACATGGGGTCCCACGATGTTGTGTCGATCCCGATGTTGTTAAGTGCATGTAGACATTCTTGTGTCGTATCATGCAAAGTCTTGATGGCAGCAGCTGACGGGCCAGCATTCGGTTGATCTAAAAGCTGTTGAATTAGCGTGGTTACAAGAACCCGTTGATTATTGTATCGGTCTTGCAATAGATTCCAGGCGGTTCTGTAGTTTTCGGCAGTAGCTGAAAGATGGCTTATTAACCTTTCAGCTTCGCCCCCCAAGTTTGATTTCAGGTACCACATCTTTTGTGCCGCAGGAATATGTTGGTTGTCTACTAGTTGTGTAAACAAGTCGTAAAAGGCCCTCCATTTTAAATAATCCCCATTAAATTTTGGGATTGTGACTTTTGGCAGTGGCAAAACATTGTGTTGCATAGGTCCCAAACCTTGCTCCGGAGTGCGTGAAGATAGCTTGAAATTTTCAATGACCATTTTCTCCAGATCTTCATAGGAATCCATGTCATATCCTTCCTTCAGTGGATCAGTGCTGGATTCCCAAATTAAAAAATGTAGTTCTTGTATTTCGTCCCACAGTTTTTCTTTTAGCTTCATGTTGGTTGCTGTGGGGTCCGTGGCGAGTAGCCGTTTGAGGGACGTCATCATGACATTTTGCCTTCTCATTGTAGAATTTGTTGAGGTGAGAGTAACAGGTTTTTTAATAGGAACTGTGGGCTCCCTATTGGTGTTTTGTTGAAAGGGATCAAGTGTTGGCGTTCTCAATGTTGCATCCATGGCTGATTCAAATACTTCCCGGTATTTGATGACGAGTTCCTCAATTTTTTGGTAGTAATTTTCGGTAAAATATTTATGGTCTAACTGGGGCTTCTCCAGACATCGTATTTTGTTATCAGTGAGCTCGAATTCGGTCCAAGCAGCGTCTAGCCTTTTAATCCTTTCTTCAAAATAGTGGACTGTCTTTCTGGACGCTGAATCCTTTTTAAAATTCCGAATAATGGATTCTATAAGCTCTCCTGCTGCTCGCTGGGAAGTTGTTAGTTGTTCCATTGGGGTGATCTCGCCTGTAGCCATTATGTTGCTTGCCCGTGATAATTGCGCCCTTTGAGGAATTTGCTTCTAGTGAAGCAGCTGATTATTAATCACGTCTTCTGGAGATGTCCTATGGCTTGTTTCCTTGACAGGAGCACGTCTTCTTGAGCTGTCCTGCGGATTTTTTTTTTTTCTTGACAGGAGCACGTGGTGTTGTATCCTATTGACTTTCAGGACCCTTACCACTGGTGGGGGGAATCTTGAATTTCAAAGGGATCACGTCGGGGTCACCAGATGTTTAATTCAATAAATGAATTGGGTTAAACTGATTTGTTTAACCTTTGAATTGGGTTTTATTTACAAGGCTATGAGCCAAGTAACGTTAATAAGATTGTCTAGGCAGTATCACCAAGACAATTGTACAGAGTAACACAAGCACTTGAAACTTGGTTACAGCGGAGTTATAGTAGAGAAACAACTTGTCAAATAAATTGATTTATTATTTCTGATTTTATTAAAATAAAATTGATTCTTATATACTAATTAATTACTAAATACAAATAACAACAAAGCTTATAAAATTGTAAATTAAAGAAATTCCAGAAAAAATGTGAAACCGCCGACGATGCAAAAATAAAATAAACTCAAACAGTAGTTCAAGGTTACTAAATGAAAATATTTAAATGAAATTGGAGTTCCTCAAACTTGGTAAAAAGTAAAAACACAGGCAAATTGCAATTAAACTAGAAGTTCAAGGCACGAGTTAAATTAAAATTGAAACTTTGCAAAAAACAAAAAAAAAAATATGAGAATATTAATTTAAGATTGTTCACATAATTTCGGACAGGCACATGTACGTAAGTAAGTTTGTAGATTGGTACAAACGTACTTACAAACGTGTGAAAGAAATTCAAGTTAAATAAAAATAAAAACATTACAAAAAATAAAAGAAAAAACATGAAACTGACAATTTAAGGTTGTTCACATAATTTCGTGCAGGCACATGTACGCAAGTATGTTTGTAGACTTGTACAAACATAGTTACGAATATGTGAAAGAAATTCTTTGTGAAGGTTTGAACACATGTTAAGTAATGATTAGCTAATGCTAATGATTGCTAATTAACATTCTTTTGTGAAATTCTCTAATTGATCAAACAATTAGAATTAGTTCAACTAATTCCCATTAGCTAATTAAAATTTTTATTCTAATGGTAAAACTAATTGCAATTAGTTGCCATTAGCAAAAAAAATTGGTTAACCTTTACAATTAGAAATCTAATTGACTTCTGATAATGCAATTAGATATTCAATTATTCAATTCAATTGATTCTAATTCGAGCTAATTGAATATCTAATTGCATTATCAGAAGTCAATTAGATTTCTAATTGTAAAGGTTAACCAATTTTTTTTGCTAATGGCAACTAATTGCAATTAGTTTTACCATTAGAATAAAAATTTTAATTAGCTAATGGGAATTAGTTGAACTTATTCTAATTGTTTAATCAATTAGAAAATATAAACTAATTGCATCAATTGCTAATTCTAATTGGAATTTAACATGTATGCTTGAAATCTAATAAAATTATAGAATTTATAAAATATTCCCCAGAACCAAAAGAACGGTATACGTTTATGGTATATAGCAAGCTAAAGTCACCTGGTGTCTATGTAGTTGTTGTTATGCTTTTGAAATTTTGCCTTTTAGCAAAAGTGCAACTTTTGACGAATACATTTATTATTTTTAATCAGAATAATGCAGAATGTACTAATAAAGTGACCTCACAAGCGCAGCTGTTTGTTGTGATTTTCTTCGTGTGTGACGTTTGTCGTCATTTTCTTTGTTTATTTACTTTTTTTCATAAGGCATTTTGGCATTTGCCGTCTCAATTCTAGCAACAAAATGCCTGTTGTTTTTTCTATTGTTGCATTGTTGTAGTACTGAGGTCACTTTGTTAATACATTTTGGAATAATGGCCCCAAGGTATATTTTTAGCAGGTAGTCTCGGAAAGCCAGCTGTTTATTTTTTATTTGCTTGTTTTGTGGTACGAACTGTCAAATGTTGTATAGAAAACAAGTAAACAACTTTTTTGTCTTTATCTTTTGTCTTTTTTGTCTCTTATCAACCCCTTTGCTGTTTGACAGTTCGTACCACATAACAACAATAAAAAGCCCTGTTGTTGCGGCTACCTGCTATAAATATACCTTGAATGCAGTGTTGCCACCTCACGTGTAATTACACATATCATGTGTAATATTTTTTTCATGTGTAGCCCATGTGTAATTGACTGCATGTGTAATTTAATATTTTAACGTTTTGTAGCACTGATTTTTATTATTTTTTCTAAAAATTAAAAATTTAATTAAAAGAATGCAAGCGTTAAAAGAGCTGAACTTAAAATGGTTGGATCATTAACCACTTACCATTTGGCATTTAGATATCTTTAGCCACAATTTATTATAACGACGAAACATAATTCTTTTCTTTTATTTCAAAGTAGATCATCGACTGCAAAAGAAATGTTTGAGCTTCTCATAAGCACGATTATAGAAAAAGGGATTCTTTTTAAAAATCTAATGTTATGTTTGGACGGTATAATTCAGAAGTTAAGTTGCTAAAAGACGAAAAGCCAGTTATTATTTTGATAAAATGCTCGTGCCAACTAATACATTTGCTCTGTCCGAACCTTCCAACATATTTGGAAGATTTACTTTGTAATATTAGATCTTGTTTTATTAGAAGTTATGCTCGGCAGATAAAGCTTAAGAAGTTTCAAGAATATTTTCGCGACAACATGCACTCTTACATTTTAAAAATTTTAAACCTTCATAGTAATTTGAAAGCAGAATATTATTTGAAAAAAGTTTCTGATATAAAAAATTCCTTTGGAGACAGATTATTTCCTACTTTGCAAATAGTTATTTTTGTTTTAATCTTTTAAATGGTAAAATGAAAATATTATTTTTTGCATTAAAAATATAGCAACGATACGATTGTTGTAAACAAAAAATCAAATAATGAGGCATTTGAAAAATATTTTTGTGTTGGATAAGTAAAAAATATAAAAATGTCGGGCATATCCAATGTTGCAGCAATAAAGGAACTGAATGAACATTTCGTTGAAAAATTGAGTCGACGACACTTGAAAGGTGCATCAGATCCTTAATCATACCCAAATAAAATGTAAGTTACATATCGTCACCTGAAATGGAAAAGGGCTTAACAACAAAAAAAAAAAAAAAAAAATCGAAAAAAGGGTTTTTGATTGAGGTTTGTTCGTTTTATTAAACTTTATGTTCACACACACTTTTAGATCAATAGAATAGAATAGAAAAATGGCGATTTTTTTAAAGAAATTCAAACGCCAATTACACATTGTTGTTATGGATTTTGTGAAGTTTTTTGCTTCTCCTGTAAAAAATAAAGAGTTGTTACGCCCTTTAGCATTTGACGATATTTGTTTATTTGTTTGCAAACAGAAATTGAAATTGGTTTACGTTTTCTGAAGGTTTCAATTCCACTTTTGGTCGAAATTTGTTTCTGTGACATGCGTAAATAGATAGCATGTGTAATTCGTATTTTCATGTGTAATTTTGGCATGATCCATGTGTAATTTACCATTTCGTTGGTGGCAACACTGCTTGAATGGCCCATTTCATGAAGATCAGGGGCCAGATTCTGACAGTCGTGATCGAGCAATTTCTCGATTCGAAAGCAATTTAATATCTAATTATTTCAGTCAATACTGAACGAATTGGAATTATTTTTTCGTTATTGTAAAGCATTCATTTGAGTTTCACAATACTGAAAAAATAATTTCGATTCGTTCAGAATTGACTGAAATAAAATTGCTTTCGAATCGAAAAAGTACTCGATCACGAATGCCGGAATTAGGCTACAGGTAAAAAAAACGTTTACTTATAAATTAAATTTTAAAATCTATGTATTTTTGCTTAGCTGTTTAGAGATTACTATTTAATCGTGGTCTTGGATCTATTTTATGATTGAAAAATTTTAAAATTGGTTCAAAATTCCATCTTGCACTAACCACAAAAAACTCCTACTGGATGTATTTTTTTTTTTTTTTTATTTAACAAAATTTGACAGCCTTGTGTTTATTTTTATTAAAAAATTAAAACATATTTGTTTTATAATTATAAAATTTTATTTATTTTTTTGCTGATATTATTTACACAAAATTCTAAACAAATGGCGGATGAAAATGAAGGATCCTTTCATTCCGCCAACGAAACAAACAAAATTGAACCAGAACCGGAAAAATCCATGGAACCTCTAACCCCTGATACAGCCGCAGAAGAAAAATCAAAAGAACCTCTATCCCCAGATACAGACGCAGCAGAAAAATCAAAAGAACCTCTATCCCCAGATACAGACGCAGCAGAAAAATCAAAAGAACCTCTATCTCCAGATACAGACGCAGCAGAAAAATCAAAAGAACCTCTATCCCCAGATACAGACGCAGCAGAAAAATCAATAGAACCCCTATCACCTGATGCAGTGGTAGCCGCAGCACCTACATTCAATGAACATGATATTTTAGCCGAACAATTTGAAAATTATTTACGTATTGCCCAGGCTTTTATGAAAACATTAAAACGTCCCAAGGATATTGAAATATGTACGACACTATTGCGCAAAGTCCAAAGACTAAATGAAAGTAAACATTTGGAAGTTAAACGTAATAATAACCGATTTTTTCGTTATTGTCTGAAAGTTTTAAAATGGACTAGTGACAATCAGCCTTTGGAGTTTTATAAGTGTTGGGTAAGTTGTAAGGAAACTCCTCAATAATCGATTTTCTGAAGAAAAAAAAAACTTTGTTTATAGTATCGTAATAAAGATACTACCGAAGTGGTATCAGAATCAAGAACCTGGCTAGAGGACAATAAATCTTATATGGCCTTAAAGATCCTAAAAGATGGTACCAATATTATATTTGCTGCTGTTGCCGAAAATCCTTCTGCGGGTTGGCAAGATGGTGGTTTAAATATTTTGGCAAAACGGGGAGCCTGTTTAAGAAACGGATAAAAAAAAGCAAATTGATTTTTTATAAAGTTTTGGCAATTTTTCAAAAATAATCGTCAAAATTAGGTAATTTAAAATTCCCTTAAATAAAACTCTCGAAAACTTTCTTTCTACACTGTGGTATATATGTAGTTTAAATTACTTGCATTTTTATACTTAAGTAGGGGTAATACACTAAGTTTTATATTTTTGTTTTGTGTATTTTTTTAAACTGTTTGCAATAAGCAAATTTATAAACCAAAATTTTAGATAGATAACTTCAAAAAATTCACTAAACATACATACGTTTACGTATACAACAAGAATTAGAAAAAAATTGCTTTCGAATCGAGAAAGTACTCGATCGCGACTATCAGAATTAGGCCCCAGAACACGTTAAAATCACACGTGTGATTTTAAAAGCATTTGATTTGAAATCACGTGATTTTTAGATTGGGCCAGTATGTTGCATTCCTTTGTGAACCGATCTAGTTGAATTTCAATAGCAAACTATTCCGGAATGTATGCTATATAAATATATAACAACCCAGTTCCCTTCATATCTGTGGTCTTTGGAAATCCCATTTCAACATGCACACAGATAGACAAACGGACGGAGAGAAGGACAAAGTCTAATCAACTCTGCTACTACCCTATGCATCCATAATTTCTAGAGTCTTAGATCAATATAGTGGAAGTTACAAACGAAATAACCCTATAGTGAAGGGTATAAAAAAACAATTATACTATTAATCACCCTTATTCCATTTAGCGTCATCAATGCGAAACGACATCGTTTTGTGTCGATTGTTGTAAATTGCTATGCCCATTATTAATTTCAAGTTTTATTTTTGGTATGCCGTACGCAAAGTTAACTTCTGATTCGATATAAATTTACTCTGATTTTGTCGTCAGTAATATTAGTGTCGAAACAGTTTTATTTCTTTTTAATTTTTTAATAATAATAACGTTAAATAAATTAGCGGTATCTCGCGAATTTTAGCCAAGTTCGCGATAGAAGCGATTTTTTCCCTGTTATTCTTTACAGCTTTAACGATTTTTAATACTTATTGGACTTTTCTATCATGACGCTATTACCAAATTATTGCGAATTTCCGCAAATTTTGCAATTTTTAATCGAATTTTCGCCTTTCTTAGTCTTAGGAAATTTTAATCAGTTTTATATCATGTTTTAAATATTAAAAGTTATCACGAATTTTTGCAATTTTTTTGTTTTTTTTTTCGACATTTTGTTTTTAACCGATTTAGCGAGTTTAAATAATGAAAACAATAGTCAGAGGAACCCCAATTGGCGTTATCATTTTAGTATTGTGAATGCATTGTCATTTTGGTATAAAGGATATACAACTGATGTTAGTCGTACCCCCATTTGTAATTACGTCATGCTGATTGCCTTTTTATCTGGGTCGTTTAGAAATGCACTTGAAAATTGTTGAAACTTTGCACACCTCTTAAACGCAATCATTAGATTTTCATAAGATACCTGTGTGTTGTTAAATTAAAGTCAACAAATTTATTATTACGATTTGTTTTAAAACAAAATTTCATTTTAATATACATAAGTATGTATCTACTATCTGAGATTCTTTTCTCGTTGTTTGTTTAAAAAAAATACATATGTAAACAATCATATTTATAAAGATGTTATACTTAATACTAATTTGTGTAAAATGGACGGTATAAGTTTAAACTAATAAGAGCTTTCTTGGTTTAACAAATACAAAATCGTGTTTGTCAATTTCTTAATGTATTAGAAAACGCCAGAGCGACAAATACGAAAACCGCAGCCCACAATTCTTTAGAGATCTTTAAGGATTCAGCAGCATTACAACTATCACTGGAACAATAGCACTCCTCCCAATAAATGCCGTTTTCATAAACACCCCAATTGCAGACTCCTGTAACACCAGTATCAGCCACAGAGGCACAACGCCTTATAACCTGACGCCAACGGCCATCCCCTATTCAAATATATATAAATTTTATAAACATTTTTAATTGTTTTATATAAGAATTTTATTACTTACATATAAAACCCCTTGGACCCTGTTGTACTACCTTCATGCAAAATGAGCCAGGCATGTGGGACTCATCACTGTTACATTCGATGGGTATGTGTTCGGTTCGATTAAATTTTTTGTAAGCGCCACAACTATCGTAACCCTTGCGATCCTGATCTGAGGAACATTCATAGCAACGTATAGCCCAGGAACCTTAAAAATAATTAAAGTGTTAATACAAAAGTAATCTAAAACACCAAACCACACCCTAATTTATTTTTCTTTTCCCAAATTCCTTTCCTCACCTGTTATTGTCACCATTATTAATAAAAAAGTCAAACTTTTTGTTAAAGTTTTCATTTTTGGTTTATTTAATAAATAATTTTTGAAAAAAGTTAACAAGACAAATACTAAAAAAAAAATATAAATGAAGGCACTTTTTATGGAGTTGTTGTGGTTCTTCTATTTGTTTAATAACATGAGCTGTCAAATTAAACTTGGCTTAATTACACAGTTGTCGCTGTTAAATACTACAGAACGTAATTACACTGCTAACAACTTGGGTCGGTAATAGTGTGTCCCTAACATCAGGTCTACACCAAATTTAAATATCTCGGAAATTTGGTAACAACGTCGGCAGAATAACAGCAATATTTCTTAGTGCTGGTTCACACACGTCAAGTCTGAAGTTTTTAGGAGAGAAGGGAAAAGAGAATGGCATTTCTTTTCCCCCCTAAAACTTCAAGACTTGACGAGCCAAATCTGACGTGTGTGAACCAGCACTTATTGCTCAGCGTATGT
Organism: Pollenia griseotomentosa; assembly: GCA_963931875.1. NCBI lineage: Eukaryota > Metazoa > Arthropoda > Insecta > Diptera > Polleniidae > Pollenia > Pollenia griseotomentosa. The sequence goes on along the minus strand of OZ007561.1, from coordinate 46,880,371 downwards.
CTTAGTGCCGGTTCACACACGTCAAGTTTGACTCTTCAAGTCTTGAGGAGAAAAGAAATGGCATTCTCTTTTCCCTTCTCTCCTAAAGTGCTGGTTCACACACGTCAAGTTTGACTCGTCAAGTCTTGATTTTTAGGAGAGAGGGGAAACGAAATGGCATATATTTTTATTATTTTATGCTAAAAACTTGGTCCCCATAGTCGAATTTAAGGTCTTGATCACTTTAAGAAATGCATAAAAAGTGAATAGTTTTTTCTTTAAAATTTTGCTTTTCCCCATAAATTCTTTAGGGAGAAGAAAACTTTAAAATTTAAGCTGTTTTGTTTACAAAATTTGTTGCTACAGAAATGTGTTGATTAATATCTAAACATATAAAAAAATTTAAAGTTTCCGTTTTTGGAGAGTAAATAACATCGTCACTTTATAGAAAAAACAGCAAATCGGCACTTTGCTAATTTCGGAACAAAAAATCGTCAAAATGACGATAAATCGAAAAAACTGGCAACCATGCATACATTGTGTAATAGGCCACAATGAGCGTACCTCTCACGTGTACAACCGACCACGGTTTCTTCTTAATTTGTTTATTTCGTCTTTAAATAATCCCTTACTTTTCACAATTTCATCATTAATATGCTTAAAATAATCTTCTGATAACTTTATTAAAGTATTTTTGTCCATTTTTAATATTTTAAAGTAATAGAAATTTGTTTGTTGTTTATTTTTTTCTTAATCAACTGTCATCTCAAATGTAATGTGAACGGCTTTGATAAGCTATATCAACGTTTTGCATAAACGCGTTTAAAAACCCAAGTGTGAACATAGTATTACAGTCTTGCCACTAGTTAAATGTAACCGCCAAAGCGAATTGACTAGAAGGTGAGGTCAACTCTACAACTACAATGCTTCTGTGGTCGGGTTGTCAAAAATATTGCTAGTAAAAAAACAGGATTGTTTATATAAAAAACTAGTTTGTATACAAACTTTGACAAGTCGACTACCGAAAAAAAACACCATATGTTGCCTTGACTTCACCTTCTAGTCAATTCGCCTTGGTAAACGCTGTGTTACATTATTCGTGTAAAATCGACCTTATGTCGATAATATAGTAAAATAACAAACATCACCAATCAAGACTATAGGGCGGGTCGCTTTACTTTAGTTTTTACTAATTATTAGCTTAATTTTAATTTTGTGACAATTTTGACACAAATTATTTAATTTTTATAAACACAAAGTTGTCTTCGCAGTAAAACAAATTATTAATTAAAATGAAATCTATAGAAAATGTTATATTTGGTGTGGTAATTGCATTGTGTTTTGCCCAAACAGGTGTGTGTTTACTATAGCCAACAATCTGGAATTGTGGAATTAATTTATTTGTTTTTGCTGTATTTTAGCTTGGAGCATTAAATGTTGGGAATGTCGTTCTGACAACGATCCGAAATGTGCTGACCCCTTTGACAATAGTACTTTGGTCATTACGGATTGTAGTCAAGAACCAGCTTTGGAACATTTACCTGGTGCTCTTCCCACCATGTGTCGCAAAATTCGTCAGAAAGTTCATGGCGAGTGGCGCTATTTCCGTAGCTGTGCCTACATGGGTGAACCTGGCATTGAAGGTGATGAACGTTTCTGTTTGATGCGCACTGGAAGCTACAATATTTTCATGGAATTTTGTACATGTAACAGTAAAGATGGTTGCAATGGTGCGGGTCTGTTAAGTGGCAGTCAGGTAGCAGTTGGTGTTACAACACTTTTTGTGGCAACAGCAGCTTGGGTTTTAAGACAGTGAACAATAACACACACAACTTAAGCGACAATTTTTAAACTAGAAAATATAGTGCCTACTTCGAATATTAATGATAAGGGTAACATTTTAATGTATTTTAACATTGTTATGTTCATTAACATACTTAAGTTATATTCCGTCCACATTCGTTAACATTTCATTTTTATACTTAAAGAGTTTTCTATACAATTTACAATTATTTTATGTAAGAATATCGTAAAAATTGCATAAGTTTTATGTAATCTAAATAAATTTTTTAACTTAAATAAAGGCTTTCCAATATGACTTGCGTTAAAATTCTTATTCTGGGCTACATATTTATTAGGGCTAGGCAAAATAATGGATTTGTGTTCGTTTTTAATATCCACTAAACCTAGAGAAAGTTTTTATGTCAAATTTCTTTGATTGCCCTTTATCCAGCGTGGTCGCTGACGTACTAAAAGAATTTTTAAGGAAAACGTTTGTATGGAGGTTAGTTTAAATAATATAACGATTAAGTCTACTTACAAAACCAAACATAATTTATAGGTATAAAGAAAGAATTTACGCCAAATTTTTTTGCTTTAACCTATCACATATGGCCTCTATCGTGCCAAAAATGTTATTCAAGGTGAGTTTTTGAAATATTTGACTGGTTGAGCCATTTTTAATATCAAACGGATTATTTTTGCCAAATTCCATACCCTTAAGTCCTTTATTTCGAGCATTAAACAGACAGAAGGACAAGTTTAAATCTACAACAAATCTCATAAATGACAAGATACCTATATGAAGAGCTTATTGTAAAAACAAAAATAAGCCACCCAAATAATAAAACTCGGTTTATGTGCTTTTATATTAACTGCCTGTTAAACAATTTCGAACGGTAACGTTCGCATAGAAAATTTGTATGAAAAACACTCAGTTTTAAAAATATTTTCATTATAAAATTCTATGCGAACGTTTACATTCGAAATTGTTGAACAGGCAGTAAGTATAGCGCTCTCAACAACCCTCGTAAAAGATTTTAGCTATTTTCCAAATACAGTAGGAAACGGATATAAGAAATTAAAAAAATCACAAAAATGTTTCTTATTGGCTTTTTTCTTTCTTTTATGCAATTATTTTTTACAAGGAATTAATTTCTTATAAATGTTTTTACTGTTATAGGAAATTTATTTCTTATTAAAGTTTTTCTATACAATAAGAAAACAAAAACTTGTGGTTTAAAACGTGCATTCAAATGAAGACACAGTTGAATATTTTGTGCAAGCAAGTATGTATGTACTTGTATAACTATCTTGCGTAAGCAATTACAGTATTGCCGTGTAAAAATATTATTTTAACAAATATTTATTTGTAAGTTTACTTTTATTACTGGCGCATGGTAAAATATTTCTTGTACTTATAAAATTTTTCTTATGCAGAAAACTTTTTATATTTACACATCTGGAAAAAGACACATGCTTTTGAAATCCTTTTAAAAAGCGATTTTCTTATATCCGTTATCCACTGAAGTTTCTTATTTATAAAATAATACCGCATTTAGACTATGCAATTAACGCCGAGTTTTTTTCTATTTTCTTTTAAAGCAGTTGCTACGAAACTCTTTTCACATTTACATTTACATTTTTTTCATGCATTTTCTTCCCACAACTCTTGCTAACAAACAAAAAGTTGCATGCGAAAGTTGCGGCGTTAATTGCATAATGTAAATATGGTCTAACTGACTTTTTACAATTCAATATTTTTATTGAATTTCTTTTCATAACCCCGGGTCTCCACGTAGCAATATTTATTGCGGCAAACTTCAAATTTGATTGATCCATTAAATTTGCGGCGTATAGACCGCATATTGCCATGAGTGCGATATAAGTAATGAAAAATGGTCCTAATTTTGGGGTGTGGCATTAAACTTAGTATATTTAAAGCTAGAAGTACAAAGTATTAGAAGGGTTTTCATGCCACGTTCATTATTATGATCCGAGACGGCATAAGTGGCGCTCAGAATTTTGTGCCTAATGATAATTTCAATGTCTTTCGAACAAAATGACAAAACGTTCGGCTGCTATAAAAATTGTAATCTTCTATTTATGTTTGTAAATACTGCGCTTAAAAAAATAAACTTAATCTTCTAACACTCATATTTTCCATAAAATCAATTTTTAATATTCTAAATTCTGGCTTTTTTTTACCAAAAATCTGTTTTTGTTAAAAAAAAACCGATCAAACTTAAATCATCTATATTTCAATCACTCATATTTACTCCCAAAAATCGATAATCAATAAAAATAATCATACATCATTTGCAATATAGTGATTTTTAATAGACTTTTTTTAACTTTAAAACTGATTAAACCTACAAATAATACGTTTTTTCCTTGAATAATAAAATAGATATTTATTGAATTTTTATTTAAAACAACTATTTACAAAACCAAATTTAAATTTTTTTTAATTAATTCAAAACACGTAATGCATAGAAACTAAAGCTAAAATAGCAATGAATCCAATGGTCACAAAACGACCAGCAGAAGAGGCATTACATAAATCGCCACTGCAAATGTAGCATTTCTCCACTTCGCGACTGTGGGAAACAGTGCAGACATCAGATTTGGAACCGATTACTTGGAAATGACAATCACGTGAGGTTATTATACCAGCTTTATCTGTAAAACGTAAAAATGTTAATTAAAAACAAGCTTTTAAATAGTACCTACATAGATATTTAATAAATGTGGTGAGTATTTAAAAACTTTTCACCACTAACTTAATTATTAGATTAGTTCTAGCCTACTATGTAGTAATTTCACCATGGTTCTAGCCAAGGCATATTTACACAAGGTAAGCTCGTTAGCCCATATGTTTGTCAGCTGTTTACGCCTAGTTGGAACCCAAACGTCAAATTTCGTGTATATGAGCCAAAATTTGTACATGTGTGAGTTAAATTGTTTTTGTTTTATATGAAGACAATTTTGACAACTCGTTTCTTTTTATAGAGCAGCATGTCTACACTCCCAAATGAGTCTACCTTGTGTAAATATACCTTGAGTTCTAGTTAGATCTACTAGACACATTTCAATATGTACATTAGGGCCATAACTTTTTCACACTTTTTGCGAATATCAAAAACGGCATAGTAAAGTCGTGTAGGACATTAAAAGTTATTAATAAAAAGTATGATAATTTTTTCGTTCACGCACTAATCGGTTTGAAGTTTAAAAACAACTATTTTTATCTCACGGAAATTTCGAAAAATATACACCTGATATTTGTATATATATTCCTATACGTATCACTTAAATGCTATTTTGGAATTTATGCACTGCTTTAGATTTAAAAATTTTCCTACGGTTTACAATTCATCGCGGTTCAAAATTTTCTTCCCTGCGTGAGGTTTTTTTTTCGCAAAACGACGGGAGCCAGGTGTTTTCATTACTAAAACATACTTGGCCACTCCGTGGTACTATGCCAAAAATTTGGTTATGCCCTAATGTGCATGCTTTTAAGTTTTTAATTTATGTAAGATATATACATATGTAAATTAAAAGTCTTTTGATGTTATTAAGCTTAAATATAGATTGTTATAGATAATAGTCAAGTTCACACCAACCCGTTAGTTTGTAAATTTCAAGTTTGTTAAATCTGGTTTTTGCACATGCTACAAGAAACGTCTGAGTATTGTATTTTTAGCCTGGAAAAATAACTTTATGCTAGAAACACGATTGTGTCTTACGTCGCAAGAACGTATGTAGGACGTAAAGCTGTAAAATCAAAATAAAATGACATCAAGAAAATAAATTTTACTCTTGCTTCGCTTCATTGCCGCAAGAAAAAAAGTAGTAAAAGCAGAAGCAAAATAAAATGTCAACTACTCATACACAGCGGTAAGTAAACGTATGCAGCACAAAAAGTTACTTTTTAGAAATATATTTAAAAAAGTGGCATATGCGGTACAAAACAATTATTTTCACTTCCAAGAGTGCCCTGGTAGGCTAGCTGGTAGTGATCTAGTCTATCAGTGCGGGGGTTGCGGGTTCGATTCCCGCCACATACTCTGATCTCCTGCAGACAAGCGTACGCGGAAAGCATAATTTACTAAATATGGCTCGAATTAAGAACATTTTTAATGATTCTTTTCCAAGCCAAAAATTACTTTTTCTAAATATATGTGTGTCTTGCTTTAAGCAAAATTTTCTTAAATAAAATTTTACTAAATAAGTTAAAATCAAGACATTTTTTGCTTGGACGAGAATCAAGCAAAATTCAGTTAATAATTCTTTCCGTGTAGAGGGATTCGTGGAATTAGCTTAGGGAATAAAATACTATTTACATCTAAGTTCGATCATGAACGTTTCCAAAAATTTAAATTTTTTTTCAAAACATATTCCAGAAGCAGTAGTAAAAATAAAAAAAATTCTATCGTTTATATTCTCAGAAAACTTCATGTAAACCTTAATTGTTGTTTTTTCCACTACGACTTTTTGGCATATGCGCCAAACCAATAATAAACGAACGATATGTCAACGTAGATATGTTTTAACGTTTACGCAACCTATTTTGCTCCTTCTCATAAAATATAGTGCATTTTAACTTGACAACGTATCTACGTCATGTTCTACTACGTTTATAAGGTACAATTGTGTTCCTACGGTTAATTTTAAAAAATATAAATGAAATGTCATAAAATGTGCTAAATTTACACTTTTTTTCTAAATTTAAAAATATAATTTAACCAACTATTAAAAAACAAAAAAGCTTTTTTTACTTCAAAAACGTTAAGCTTTAAGTAGTTTACTTTATAATTTTAATTCAACAAAATGTATGTCTTCACCAATTTAACAGTTACCGAATGAAGTGTGAATTCAACTAATATAACGCCCAAAATATGTACAATTTATTAAAACAAATTGTTATTGGTTTCCATCTATAAACAATTTCCAATGCCAAATATTTATATGACATCACCATTTATGAAAGATGTTTGGTTTATTGTGAATAATATTAGCGGGTGTAGTGAAGGATGATACTAATTTAAATATATACATAAGTTGGAACTGTTGTTTTGAATATAGATAAATTTTTATTTAGTTGGTCTTAGGTTTTTTTGCAGTTATTTCAAAATTTTTCCAAATAGTATTTTATTTTATTTTTCTTTATTGCTTTACTTACCACTGGTTAAAACCTTATTGCATTTAGTCACTGGCATAAATTGTTCCATCGAATTTGGTTTTGATATTAAATCACAATCCACCACTCTTATATTTGAAGAGTCGTCAATCATTTCTTTGCCACAATTGGCATCGGTCAGAGATTTGCATTGATAACATTTGATGGCGTTGGCTGGAAACAGAAAATATTACAATTTAAAAATTTTTTTTAAATATATTAATTATAAATATATTATTCAACTAATCAAACATATCGATTAATCAAAATTAAACTATCTAATATATTGGTTTATCAGAACATAAATTTCTTCCGGAATATGGGTTTTGGATTAAAAAGGAAACAAAAGCAGCGCTACAATGTTTAATTAATGATTCAATATTCTCTGGTGTAAGCCATCGCAAGATGATAACGGACTTCTTGTGAACCTGGATGATATGTGGTTCCAAAAGGATGGTGCCACTTGATACACAGCTAACGAACAATGGCTCTTCTCTGCGGGAAATTCATTGGCCGTGTTATCTCATGTCGTGGCGTTATTAATTGGCCGCCACGATCATGTAATTATACTCAGTTGACTTTTTTCTTTATGGGATATTTAAAAGAAAAAGTGTACGCCAATAAGCCAAGAACATATCAAGAGCTAAAGGATGAGATAATTTGGCACATTAATGACGTTACCCTCAATTATGTCTCAGAGTCATTGAAAATATTGACCATCGGATAGAGGTATGCCACCAAAGCCGTGGCGAGCATTTGGCCGATATTTTGTTCCACACATAATTGTCATAGATCCTTCTTTCAAATTAAAAAATGTTAAGATAATTCTCTGCAGACTTTGTTTGCATTGGTTGCACAATTAACATCGCTCGTTTTGGTTGGACCACCCATTATAACGACCACGAACATTTCGTTTACGTCAATGTCTTTTTTATTTCTCTGTTTTAAAATTTGTGAAACTCAATTCGATTAAAAAATTGCAACTTCTGTTAGTGAAATTAGCGATCAAATTGAAAATTACTGCAGAATTAAAAATAAAAAAGTGGTGTAAAAATTATTAAAAATGTGTTCTGTAATCGAAAATATATAGATGTATAAGAAGCTATTAGGCCTAACTCCCCAAAATAAAAAAATTAAGATGTTACAAAAAGGTAGTTGCCAAACACGAGAAGCGAAGTGATTCATAAAACGGCAATTTTTTACGGCCTAATTTTTTTATCTGTATTTTCCTTTTATCTGTGAAAGAAACTGGCATCCTCATCGATAAACCAAAGCGTGAAAAGCCAAAAACAGTGCGTACATCCGAGAATATTGCTGCTGGGGCAGAAAGTGTGCGTGAAGCGCCATCAACATCAATTCACCGTCGTTCTCAACAATTGAACATTTCGGAGACATCATTGAGACGAATTTTGCATAAAGACCTTGGTATGACGCCATACAAGCGTTTTCGCTTCGCTAAGTGGGCCTGCGATCGACTTACAGAAGATGCCGATTTTGCCAAAAAATTATCGTTTCAGATGAAGCTCATTTTGATCTTGGCGGGTATGTAAACAAGCAAAATTGTCGCATTTGGGGCACAAAAAACCTGCACGCATACATTGAAAAGCCGATGCATCCAAAACGAGTCACTGTTTGGTGCAGATTTTGGTCCAGAGGCATAATTGGGCCATTTTTCTTCGAAAATGAGCAAGGAGTGGCCGTTACAGTCAATGGCGATCGTTATCGGGCCATGTTGAACGAATTTTTGTTCACAAAAATTGAAGAGGAGGATTTTGGCAACATTTGGTTTCAACAGGACGGCACTACGTGCCACACATCCGAAGCTACACTCGATGTTTTGCGCCCTGTTTTTGAAGATCGCATTATCAGCCGCAGAGCTGATGTCGTTTGGCCACCTCGGAGCTGCGAATTGACACCGTTGGACTGTTATTTGTGGGGTGCCGTCAAAGATAAGGGTTACGCCGACAAGCCAGAGACAATTGACGCTTTAAAGGACAATATTCGTGAAGCCATTGGTGAAATACAGCTGCACACAATCGATAATGTGCTTAAAAGTTGGACCGATCCTATAGGCTACTGCATGGCCAGCCGAGGCAGCCATTTGAATAAAATTATTTTCCATTATTAACCGGAAGGATTGTACTTTCAAATAAAAAAAGAAATTTGAGAAAATATTCAGTAGTTTTTTTTAAAGCATTTTCAAAAAAAAAAAAAGTTATTTAGCGGACCCTTTACATGTATTTATGTGTATGTGGATGCGTAAAATAAAACACATTACACATAAAATCCACCACTTGTAGTGAAGGGTATAAAAAAAACAACAAAAAAAAACACATTACCAACACTGTATTACCATAGCCACTGTATGACCGTAGAAACCAAAATTAAATTGGTTTGTATGGTATGTTTATGTAGTTTTGGTAATACAGTGTTGGTATGGTAATGTCACGTCTAATTGGACCTTTATAGGAACAAATTTGGTTTTTACTCATATCTCAGCCATTTGTGGACCGATCTTGCTAAATTTCAATAGCAAACAATTCCGGACCATATGTGACATAAATGTATAATAACCTGGCCCCCATCATATATGGGGTCTTTGGAAAATCCATTTCAACGGACAGACGGACATCGTTAAATCAACTTCACTCCTCATAAGAACCCAGAATATATATACTTTATAGGGTCTAACATCAATATTATAGAAATTACAAACGGAATAACAAACTTATATATACAGTGCAATCTCCCTTAACGGACACTTCCCATAAGCGGACACCCCCATTAAACGGACATTGTTGCTAGGTCCCGGCAGCGCTCCATAAGAAAAGCATTGCAGTCGCTTTCCCTTGAACGGACGCTTCTCATGAGCGGACGCGGACATCCGCTAGATAAAAAAAATTCTCTTGGACGGACACTTAGCTTATTTTTTTCCGAATTTTTTTTGTCATAATTTACAAATAAGCCTGCCAAGACTCTTTTAATTTGTTCGCTTTAACAACAGGGCACGGTTTATCATATTTACTACACCACATAACATACATAGTTAAATGTGGGTATGTTAAATACATATTTTCTCTCTTACATAATGTTTTCAATTTAACGTTTTTTCTACGATTTACGCTTCTGCTTCGGAGAGTTGACAATACTAATTCTTGCAGGATCTTATAGCGTTTGTGAAATGCCAAGGTGATACAGAAGCTATGAATATACTTTCATCGCTGGACTTACATTTTCAAGATGTTATTGCCAAGACGAAAACACGTCAAACCAGGATGGAGGAATATTTATTGAAAAACGTAATATAGTACTATAACCCGGTTAATTACCCCACGCTTAAATGCCTCTCTCGGTTATTTACCTTGAGTTTTAAATCCCCGTTTTTTTTCTTCCATTTTTGAAACAAAAATCCACGTTTAATTGCCTTACGCTTAATTACTCAATTCGGGTAATTGCCTTAAAAAATAAAATCCAAAAACAAAATTACACCTAAATTTCACTCGTTTAATTGCCTCAGTACTATTTGACAACAACACAATTGTAACAAAATATGGCTTATTTGAAAGCCAAATTTTCCACAATTTCATATTTGCATTAAAATAAAATGTATTCTGTGCTCACCAGAATAAAGTTACGTTATGAGGTGCTGACTAATATCTAGAAACACCAAATATGTGAGATAATTTGTCTTAAAGGGATATAAGGAAAGGTCGCTAAATTTTAAATTACATAAACATTTAAAAGGATAAAATAGCTTGAATATTTTAGGGATTAAAATTTGAATGAAAGCTGTATGTTTTAATCTGCACCGATTCAACAATAGTTAATTTGCTGTAAGATATTTTGGGCCAAATTTAATCTTAATGCGAACATGATTAAATGGTTTATGGACAAAAAGAAAGAAGTTTGCATGGGGCCTATGTGATATTATAGACCGATTCTCACAATTTACATAGGTTTCGTTCTTATGACAATTGAAACTTATTTACCAAATTTTATCAAATTATCTAATAACTGCTACTTTTACTTTCCGCACAAGGTTAACATGGACAGACGACCAGCCAGATGGACGGACAAACATTTATATAATGGCTTTTTTCTTAATTTTTGCATATAAATATTAATTAAAAGTGTTGAAAAACATTTATCTTCACAAAAACTTTCTTTGACTTACAATTGTAGAGTGAAATTAAATATAGATGGCAAAATTAAAGCAACAGAAAATTGATCTGTTAACCAGAATTTTAAGGAAAATAAAAATAAAATATGCTTTAAAAACGTGATATATGCAATAAAAATGCAGAAATAGCTAAAATATGCAAATTATTCACAAACAGATCATTACCGCTTAATTAATCATTAATTAATCATTATTCGCTTAATTACCTCAATGAGGTAGTTAAACGTATTCTTATAATTACCTCAACGAGGTATTTAAGCGTATTCGTTTAAATGCTTACCCCGCATAATTACCCAAAAATATTGGCATTTTTGGCGAGGTAATTATCCGTGGAATACGTACTCATTAAACATTTTAAACTTTTATTACATATAGAACTACATTTAATGATTTTTTGTTATTAAACCCAATTGAATTCTTTATTTTTTATATTTTTTTTAATAAAAGTATGCATCTTAAAATAAAAACAAACAATATAAGGCGAAGTTTTGTTGATTTAAATTTGTAGTTTTCTCTTGGCCGGACAGCCCCCTTGTGCGGACACATTTCAACGGTCCCTTCGGTGTCCGCTCATGGGAGATTCCACTGTACATAAATATATTTTTTCTGTATATGTATTGAAGTTCTATTTAAGGAAGTGTTTTTTTTTTTTTGTCCCATGCAAATTCATTATAGGGAAGTTCGACTGTACATCTCTTTTGCGGTTTTAATTAAAAGTTAATGAAGTACCTTTTTTAGTTTAAACCACTACTTATTAGTAATAAATAAAAATAAATAAATATACATAATACACTGTGGTTCATAAGATAGAACCAATATATTTTTAGTATAAATAGCCTACAAATTGTTATTACAAAAATTATAAATAAATTTGGCTAGTATATATAAGAAAAGTTAAAGAATTATTAAATGATAATTTGAATAAGAAGTAAGAATCCTATATTCGGTTGTGCCGAATCTTTAATAGCCTTTACCAAGAGGTCGAATATTTTAGGAGTGGGCTTTATATGGTTTCTACATATAAAATAAAAGCCAATATATTTATAAAAGCTGAAATAAAATATAATAATATGTTTCAGAAATATTATTAGCCTTATTAAAGCGATTTTCAGTAGGCGATTTGATATTGGAGCTACCGTAAATCAAAGATCGTTTATCACAAAATTCGGTAGAGTGATTTATAGAATTACAAAAACCTTAATTGGACCAAATTTCAATACAGTACTCAATTTTTTTAGAATTTAATGCTTCTTAAATTGCTTTTTAGAAAGCCGCTTTATATGGGAGCAATGATTGATTATGTACCGATTATTACATGGTCTAATTTCTGGCCATAGACCCCTTTCAGACTCGGCAAGTTAGTTGCGCAAGTTACTTGCCGACAACAACAAAGTCTGTACAAATTTTTTTTTTCTTTGCGCCGACCTTACCGCTAACGTTTACAAACCAAGAGTTGCGCAAGAGACTTCCGCAAGTAACTTGCCGAGTGTGAAAGAGGTCATATAAAGCTAAATTGAACCAAATGTTACCACAATATCTACATTTGCCAAGGTTTTAGGCGCATTTAAATGATTTTTGAGAGCGGGGAACCTATGGTTAATTATAGATCGATCTTTACGAAACTTAAAAAACTATGATTTTTTTTTTTTTTTTTAATCCCTAAGCAGCCCCAGTGCTGATAGAGTAGTTCACTACCAGCTGGCCTACCTGGGCAGTCCAATAGCATTATTCGTTATGGTTTTTTTTTTTGACCAACAAGCAAACTAAAAAATTATTATTTTAATTCCAATATTTATCTTGAATATAATACCACATCGTACAAAAAACTGTTTTTTGCTTTGTCTAGCAGTATAATTAGTTCATTTTGTGATATTAAGACCATGCTAAATCTCGCTAGCTATTCACAAAAGAAGTGATTATGCTCATTCAGTCAAATATTAAATAAGTATGCCCGTAGCTTTAGGCGTACTAAAGTGTATTCCGAGAGTGGGCTTTATATTGGGCCTCTAGTAAATTATGAAATGATCTTCCCAAAATTTGACTGAGTTGTTTCTAATCAAATTAAACTATGACCGTCCAAATTTAACTGCTAAAGTGTTTTCCAACGGTGGTCATCTAAAGTTTTTCTAAAATCCTTTTATGTGTACAAGTGTGGATATTTTGAGTAATATATCATTTTCAAAATACTGAAACTTCGGTAGAGGACTTAAAGAAGGTCCAAATTTTTTTCATTATTTTTCCCATGTACCTGAGAACAAAATACAACCTTTTTAGTGCTGTTCGAAATTAAAATTCGCAAAAAAATTGTGACGATCCACGCTAGTGTACGTGTGCTTAAAGATAAAATCAGAATTGTTTTTTTCCATTCAGCATAATAATAAAATAATGCTTTCTTGATTTTGAAAAATGAATTTTGCCCTTAACTAAATTTTGGTATCACGGATGCTCACTCACAAATAATTTCTTAAGTTTTGAAATCACTCACACCAACGAAATATTTAATTAAAGAGAGTGCTTTTATAATGCAACACAAAGCATACATTTATTCCATTTAATTTGTTATTGATATTTTAAAAACAAAATTCTTTAAATTTATACAAATCTATACAAACATTTTTAAATTTTCATACCGCATAAAGTGCGTATAAAATCATTCGTGATTTTAATATTTAAGTCACGCACGCGAATTTTTTTTGCAATTACGCTCACTCTCTCATGCGTGGTTAATGGTTTAATGCACGAAAATGGTAAGTGCACTAAAAATTCACGCCACGCGCAGACCAATTCCCTTGACACAAATTTTTTGGTTGTTTAAGAATAATTAAAAGTATTTGTTTTGTATTGGCGCTATGGTCAAATTTAATTTAAATATCAATTTGATAAGATGGTTCGCACAGACTCTTTTTTGGGTGGGAGCATGTAGGGGTGCTATGTGAAATTGACGACCGATTCTCACCATTTTCAATAGTTATGTACCAAATTTCATCAAACGATCTCCAAAATTGCGACCAGCACTTTGCGCACAACGTTTACATGGTATACTTAAGGATGGGTCTCGGACCAATATTTTGAGATGCTACAAACGCATTATATCTTCTCTACTATTGTCGTGTGGGTACAAAAATATTTGAAATATTAAAATATTCTTTACATATCGCACTTGATCATAAAGAGGATGTTAACTAAAAATATTTATTTTCTTACTTTTTGGAAAAAATGGGAACGTAATATTCATACCTCGGTCGGGTTTAGAATTCTTTTTCATATGTCTTTAATTTTAAATTAAAAATAGTTTTGCTTCTATTGAAAATTTTTTCATTTTGCGTTAAACCCCTCTTTCTGATCAATGTAGCCGTATGTAGCACGTATTTGAGTTCTATAAGTGAAGTTGAACATTTTATTATAACCTTGAACAAAATTATCTACAATACATCTATGTACATATAATATTCAAAACGTAAAAATTAACATCTTTGCGAGCGTTTGTTTGATTTTTACACAGATCATTTAACTGGATGATCTCAACTTGAAAGGTGAGTTTTTAATTTCATTAAAAAAAAGTTGCAAAATATTTTTCGTTTACACAAATAATTAACAGTTTAATTGGTAGTGGAATTGAAAATAACTTTATTATACAATGTTATTATAACAGGTTTTTTTCTGTTTTACTAATTACAAACCTTTTCAGCACGTTATATACCTACAACGCAATTTATTGTTTTGTTTAAAGATATTTTTTTTTTTAAATTCGAATATACACTTACCACTATTTACTAGACACAGGGCAAAAATACCGATTAAAGCCAAAATATTTTTTTGCATTTTGTTTTATTTTTCCTTATATATCTTTAAATATTTATAAAATAATATTCCTTCTTAATGAGAGATCGCTTTTTTCAACCACTCTAAAATATTTTAAAGATGTTTTCCGTTAAAATGCTTTTAAACGACTGACCGATATAAATTTTTCGTTAATTAAAAATGTATAACTTTTTTGTTAGGAATGAAAGCTGTTTTGAAATTGCCTTAAAAAAATACTTAAAAACAAAATAACAAGCAATATTTATTGTTAGCATTTATATTATGAAAAAAAAAAACAAACTCAATATAACTCGTAATATATTTATAATAGAGAGTGTTGTTTTAAAAAAGATTCACAACGAATATAAAAACACCTTACAAATAATATCTGAATATGGCGGTTTCACCATTTCAACATTTAAATGTGACGAAATTTTTTTATGAAATGTTTCTTTAACGTGCGTTTTGCACATCCTTATTTATTTTATATTAATAAAAAAAGATAAAAAGTATCAGAAACTCTTAACGAAAAGATTATAAAGTAGTGGCCGCACACAGGGATAAATTGAAGTTTAGTGCGACAAGATTATTTACTTCATATGGATTCAATAAATTTTAATAAAGCTGGATAATCTAAGGTTTTTAGGGTCGCTGATTACGAATCTGATGTCAGTTTTTAAAAATTCAAAGTGGCGGATCCAATATGGCGGACAATTTTTAACCAATTTATTGAATTGGCTTAAAACTTTCTACACGGGATTTTTTGGGGTCGCTGATAATGAATCTGATGTTAGTTTTTAAAAATTCAAAATGGCAGATCCAACATGACGTACAATTTTTAAAAAATTGGTCGAATTCGCTTAAAACTTATTACACGGCATTTTTGATGCCAGTTTTTAAGAATTCAAATTTTAAAACATTAGGCCTAATTTAAAAATTAAACAAGAATACTTTTAAAAAGATGAATTAACCCTTTAACCACTGAAAATCAAATTCGAATTATTTGTTTTCAATAATTTTGATTTTAGGGTGTATTTAGGTTGAAAAACACGAATTTGAAGTCCGTTTGCTGAAAAATGCTTTTTGAACGCAGTAGGTGAGAAAAACGAAAGACCGTCTGTAGACGGTCTTAGTGGTTAAGAGAAAAAAAATGAAAAATGCAGTACTATTTAAAACTATTTTTATTTAAATAAATCTGAAAAAAAGACTTAAAACTAACATAAAATTAATTACGCATCAATATGGTATTTTGTAATGCAGTTTTTTGCTTTTGAAAAACATAAATAAATCTTGCATTTTGTACAAAACGTATGTGTATCTGACTTTTTGGAATGTTTACATGACTTTTTTGAACCCCATTCAGGAAAATGGTTTATTTTTATCATATCTCAAGCTCACAAGAGGATGAATTGCACTCTTTCCAACGGAGCTGCTTATAGCTGGCTTTTCGCCAGAAAAAGGACGACCGATATTTTAGATTTCCAGTAGAAATACACAGTTCCTTAGCAATTTGTAAGCGAAACTCGTACATAGTTAGTTCTTTTCCTTTTCGGTTGCTATCAGAGTTTTCTTTGTTTTCGGCATTGAGCCGTTACACAAAATTATTTACGTTACGTTATAAAAAATTATTTTCGCCTTACGGCCAGTTTCACCAAGTTCGGTTATAATTAACTGCCGGTTATAGCTGTCAAAACATATTGGTAACTGGAACTTTAATTAAAAGTTAGTTTTAACCGAACTTGGTGAAATTGGCCGTTAGCCACTAACACCGTCTACAGACGGTGTTCACCAACAACTAAATATAAACGAGATTAATTGCTCACAAATCAAACTATGTAATTAAAAAATATCAATATAAATACATATAATACTTACCAGAAAAATTCCCAATTTGATTTAGTTGCTAGAAATATATTTTTTTTAAATTTTTATTTTCACTAATATTGCACCGAATTTTTTTGTTCTATTTATTGGAAGGGGAAACGGGAGACCTCCACTTGACTTTTTTACACTTATTAGTAGTTGTTTTTTTTAACTTATAAGGTAAAGTCGTGGAACTGTTACAAAAAATTGTTGTTTTACTTAAAAATATATGAGGAGCCGCAGAACAAAACGTACTTTTTCGCATTTTTTGACAAATTGGTTTTTTGATATTTTTATAATATTTGGGTAGAAATCTTTAAGAAAAAATATAGTTAGCATATTTTTTCTTTTTTTTTACCAAGAAAATGGGTTCTAAAAAAATTGATGCATAACAAAACGTACCTTTTAATTTTTTTTTTTTTTTTCAAAAAGTGCTTTTTTCATTATTTTGTCCCTTTTTTCGAGTTGTTTTAATAACATAACATTTCTTAATATGTATGACGTATATTTATGCCATTTCATTTTCGTTAAAATTAACTGTTAAATAATGGTGGCTATTCTTGAAAACGCGTCGAAAAAGTGACAATTTTGATTAAAACAAGAACAAAGTTTAAGAAATTGTTTTTGTGTCTATCAAACAATTTACCGTTTTTTAAAGAGAGAGAGAAACGCGTCAAAATTCTAGAATTTTAGAAATGTATGATAAACAAAAACTATTTTTTATACTTTGCTTTTGTTTTAATGTAAATTTGTATTTCTTCGCCGAGTTTTCTAGAATAGCCACCAATAATTAAAAAAATTTAACTACTGTTTGGTGAATGAGTGTTATGAAAAAAATAATAAATACAATAATGCAATTAAAACATGGAAGAATTACAAGAATCTGTAGAAAATTTAAATATTTTTTTAAACAAAACGTACTTTTTTCATTTTTTTTTAACAAAACGTACTTTTTTCGATATAAAATTGGTTTGATATTAAACCTCCTTGACATTTAATGTGTTAACTTACGGCAGTTTGATTCATCTATTGGCAAGCAAAAAACTTGTTTCTATTTCCAGGTTCTTGCAGTTTTGTAAAGGGTCGAAATAAATAAACCTCAATTTCCCAAAAATTTTGAATGTGTGAAAAAGTACGTTTTGTTCTGCGACTCCTCATATATAGAAAACTTTAAGCTGTAAGTTTACGAAAAATTGTCGAGTGTAGCAACAATAAACGCTATAGATGCTGCTGACAGGTATAAGTGCGTGTAACAGATAATAATACTTTGCACGCACGTACAGACTAATGTGATGCGTTAAAAAAATAAATACTTAAAGGTTGACTGCGTACTGGTATGTATATAGAACATATTAAGTGCAATAGTGCAATTTAACAAAATAAAAAAGTTCAATTTTTGTCGTCGTAATTCGGTTATTTATCCCCGTGTGCGCCGGGTCAAAAATACATATACAGTTCCCCAATTTTTAGTAGCAAATAGTGTTTTTCATACGGAATTTGCCATTTCGGAAAAAAAATATCGGGAAATTTGTGCGGCAATTCCTGAATTTTTTAATTAAGGCAGCTGCGTAAAAAGGCTTTTTGGATTGAATATTGAAAATGTAGTAAATACTATTTATGTAAAGATGATGACAAAACGGACATGTTCTGACAATCGCAAAACGCTTAAAATTTGCTTGAGAGAGCATAAAAGGTGTTCTGTAAATCATAATCGCAATAAGTTTGGCGACTTCAAATTGCAAAAGTATACCCTAGGGAACTAGAATGTTTTCAAGAAACTTTGCCACATCGCAAGCAAAACGCAAGAGTTTCAAAACACCATAAAATAAACCTTCTGCGATTTCAAATCGTGCGATTGTCAGAACAGTGACGTTTAAATGGAGTTATTAGTTAAGAAAACGCTTATTCGTTTAAATACCTTTAAAAAAGGAATTACAAACTGTGTCATTTGTTTTAATATGCACGATTCATTCTGCGGACTTACAAAATAATCAAAGCCTCTGAACCAGTGGCAACTTAAATATCTCAATTTCATTATAATCCAGCAATTTATTGTTTATATCTCTTTCTTTTTCAAAATCTGTAACCATAAACCGCTAAAAAAATCTACCATAACTGATTTAAGATGTAGCATGTCTAAAGTTCTCTTTCCCACACAAATGTCTCATTTTTTTCGTACAAAATCATTAAAATGTAAATTTACTGAAAGCTAAAGATGACGACATTTTTTGGGTTAGAAATACAGAAAAAAATAATAAAACTTGAAATACTTCTACGTGTAATTCATGTAAGCTTTTTTTTATTATTTGAGCGTTTTTGAAAAAGTTTCAAAAATGTTCAAAATTCACCATAGTTGAAGAAACGGGTTTCTTAACTTGAAAACGAACGAACGTAAACAACAAATGTTTATGAATTAAACTGACTTATAGTACGTTTCCACTTACATGTTTTGGACCACAAAACTAGTTTTGCAGCAAAACAAGTGTTTTGCTACTTGTTTTCCCATACATTTTTCATGTTCGAAAAACTCAAACAAAAACTAGTTTTGCTCCAAAACATCTCGAAAATCATGAATACAACTCTGGTTATCCATTATTGGTGATTGACAATTTCGAAAAAAGTGACATATTTACCAAACTATTAAGACTTATTAAATAGGTTTATGCAACTATCCAGCTGATTTATTTGTTTGCAGCGTAAAAATAATAAAATAATAGAATAAAAAGGTAGTAAACTATGTGCTTTTATATAAGTACATATATTTACATCTGTGTATTAAAAAACAATAAAGGAAATTTCATGTTAAAGATAAATATTTTTTTTTTAACACATATTTTTTTTGCTTCCATGTTTGTTTACAACATAGATGTCAAATTGATTTCGAAAATTCGTAAACCAAAACCAGTTTTACATAATGGAAACACTTTGACAAGTTTTGCCCAAAACAAGTTGTTTTGCTCATAGTGGAAACATAGTATTACATAAATACTCGTACTATTTTGTTTTGATCTTTATATTCTTTAATTTTTATTTTACTGTCTGTCTGTCTGTCTGACCAAAGTTTTTCAAGTTAATTGATCAGTGACACACATTCGTGTTTATTTGTAGAGGCGCCAATTGGTGGTGCAGGTCGGTTATTGCTTTCTTGCATTTTTATTTTGTCTTAAGATTTGTATACCTCCACCACTAGCATTATAGTCATAGGCAAAGCTTAAATAAAGTTATGTTGGTGAGCGAACTACCCAGCAAACAAAATTTATTAATACAATAAAATTGTGTGTATGTTTACAGTTTCTCGTTAATATAATTAAGCAGGTATAAAAAATGTTCTTTATGTTAACTTAATCTACCGAGTACTTACACGAACTACACAAAAAGTATAAATGGCAAAATCCACGACGTGATCTGTTGATTCGTCATCATCGGGGACGAGCTTTGGCCTCCAAGCGACTGGCGTTTAGGGAGATTTGAAGCTGTGCACGAAGGTCCAGATAAACGTGTATGGGTGGCTGATATCCGACCATCAAGTGGCGATATAACTTAGTCAATAGTAAAATTATGCATGCGTCCGCTATGTGAAAATCTATAGATTATTAACAAGTTCTTGTGTATTTTCTTTTTTTTCTTTCATAATCTGCCCCTCTTTCGTTTTTTTTCTGTTTAAAAGAATGAATCCAGCTCGATATTTAAACATGCTCCGGAAGGTTCATTGGAACAAAGACTTAATTTGGTACGGATTCACAAATCTGCTTTTCTAAAAAGGTAAAACAAGAAAATATGCTAAAAAGTAGTTAGAATGTTTTTTTGAAAATTTCCCAACTAAAGCATGTTGGGTATTTAAATACCCAAGCGTTGTCAACTCGGTGCGTTTCGCAAAATGTTTGGTGCTTTTTTTAAATTTTGATGAGTAAAATTCCGTAGTTGGTGCCCGGTGCGCTTTTTTGTATTTTGGTGCGTTTTTAAGTTTTTGGTAGCACCAAAGCAAATTCAACACAACTTTTGGTTTCAGTGTGAGAAAACTATAGCAATGAGGCAAAGAAAGAGATATTAAAAACTTGTTGCAAGTTCACAAAAAAATTAGTTGAAGGGCTTCGGGTCAGACTGCCTTCTAATTATGAAATTTTACAAAAAATTATTTTTTTAAATATGTATAAAAAATGTTTTATCCCATTGCAGAAAAGATATCATGACAATAACATTTTGCCATATTGAAAAAAGATGGCAAATGATTTATTAACCTCATACGATAGAATAATATTGATTCAACTTGAGAGTTTTGGACTGAAGTAAAATGTTATAAAGACGCAGGTAATATTAACCCTTTTCATACATTAGCAAATATCGCGTTGAGCTTGTTTTCAGCTCAATAATTTTATTGAAATAAAAGATAGGTACGTAACCCCAAGAATGATAGAAATAAAGATTACGCCTTGCGCATGATTTTCGGTTTGATGACGTAGTAGTTCCCTTGTAAAGACTACCAAGTCACTTTTATATGTGAAAATCGTAATTTCTTACAAAAAAATTTATGTATTACGTGTAAGTTGGCAACCCTGCAACTAATTTACTCAGAGAGTTCAAATAAAAAATATTATGTATATCAATTGTCAAAAAATTAACGGCCTAATTTATAAAAAATAAAACCGATTAATAAAATGGATTTTCATACAAAATCCGTTTAATAAACCCTTTATTAACATGTTTTATTTTTTATAAATAAGGCTGTAAGAATTTTGCTTAATATTTTATATTAAAAATAATATTACAATATATAAAATTTTAAAAAGTGTTTAAACGTGTGCTAAAAGTAGTGAATAAAGAAAAATAAAAAATAAATAAAAATAGAAGAGAGCAGAAAAGAGAACAAACATAAAGTGTGCAGTGGGCAAATGCCAACAAATTGACCGCAAAAACACAAAGAGGGAAATTGTGCGAAAAACTAACGTGATGCGTGCTTTTAATTAAATGTCTATATTTTTAACTATAGCTTACATAGAGATAATATATATTTATGTAAATCCAACAGAAAATTATAAAGAAAAAAGTAACTTCTAATAAAAAATTTTAAGTTTTCAAATAATTTAAATAGAAAAATAATAAAGTGTTCCACTGTCATGTTTACATACAAACATTTCAGTTTGAAAGCTAAAAATTATTAGCCAATGAGAACGAAGGTTGTGTGACGTCACAGTTCCTACATGCGCAGTAAACAATTTTTATATCTGCCTGATGTCGTAATCTTTATTTCTATCATTCTTGCGTAACCCAATGTCTTTTTATTGACGTCCAATATATTATAATTAATTTATATTAATTTCCATTTTTCTACAATTGCTTAAAGATCTAGAAAAATATTTGTAGAACCATCTAAAACTCTAAAAGCATTGTTAATAATCTCGAACATAATGCTTTTGTTCAAAATGCAAACTTCATTTACGCTGCTCAAATAATAAAATTGCTTTTTTTTAACTATCATAAACAAAACTTAATATTTTTAATTTGTTTCATTACTTTTTATTTTCAACTAGCAAACGTTGTTTTGCCATATAATTTACTTCTTTCATGTTACAGTGTCTGCATGCCAAATTTAAAGAAAACCGGTTGATAAGTTAAAAAGATATTGGGAGAGGGAGCTTTTACCGCTTTTGCCATATTTCACGCCCTAAATAATAAAAAAAATATAGGCTATAATTCCTTCCAGATGTTACACTATTTGCCTGCCAAATTTCAAAATTGGTTGATTATTTAAGAAGATATAAGAAGGGGGAGATTTTACCCCGTTTGTCCTATTTCACGCCCTATTACTAATTTCCTTTCTGATGTTACAGTATCTGTATGTCAAATTTTAAGAAAACCGGTTGATTAGTTAAGAAGATATAGGAAGGATGAGCTTTTACCCCCTTTATCCCTTTTGCCCTATTTCCCTTCAAATCACAAATTTAATAATTAGATGTTACGGTGTCTGCATGTCAAATTTTAAGAAAACGGGTTGATTAGATAAGAAGATAAACTACACAGAAACGCTACTAACGGCCCATAGACACAAAAATAACTAAATATTGCGCCATCTGTCGGACGAACTTCAAACTACACAGAAACACTACTCACGGCCCATAGAACATGCATATACAATTTGGTCAAAATCGACTACACAGAAATACTATGTATTTATGTACAAATTTCTTAAGATTTGTTTAAGTTTTTTTTTAACTACACATATTGTAAAAGGCTTTTTTTTGTTTTATTTTTAAAATGATATGTAATATTAACCCTAGAAGTCTAACGTTATATTATTATACGTTAAAACTAACACCACGTAAATTTTTCGTACTATGAAATTTTATCTAAAGCACTGTATTTTTTTATTTATTTTTTTTTTGCTAGAAGGCTAACCCACGTATATTTTACGTGTAGTTTTTTATTATTGTTGCTACACAAGCATCCAGTGACCTAACGGTACCAAATCCAACAAATGGTTTTTTCAATAGTTTTTGAGCAATTTGAAATTTCAAAATTGACAACGCTGCTAGTGGTCGTTAAATCGACGTTGCCATATTTTTACTTTCGGGATGCCGACAACTTATTAATTTCCAGGTGCGAACGGCGTTAGTTATTTGCCGGCTTGCTTACTACACCACCCCCACAATTTTTTTTTGTTGTTCTTTTACATTCATTGATGTTGTTAAACAAACAAGAAAATTCGTAAATAATTATTCTTTCCTTGCGACCAAGAAGCCAGGACTGATTGAAAAATCTGTATGAATTGATTAAAAAGTATTTTTTTTATTATTTTAAAACCTTTGTGTGCCATAAAAGAATGCAAAGCTAAATCTCTAGCACAAATATTTTTAAAATTTATGTAGGTATAATAAATAATGTCTGAATATCAAATAAATCATTTAGAAACTACGAGTATTGAAACGGAAATCAATGGTGAAACCCAAATGGAAAAATGTACCGCTTTAATAACCGGCATTACAGGACAGGTATGTACAAACTTCAAATAAATGGCAATTGTGGATGTGCAAACATTAAAAGTTAACACGTCTTAAAACATGACGTGGTTTTTGTTGTTATGTAAAATTTTATAACTGAAATTTAATTTATTTATGAATATATGTAACAATCAATTATTAGGATGGCTCTTATTTAGCAGAATTCCTGCTACAAAAGGGCTATGAAGTCCATGGAATTATAAGAAGGGCCAGTACGTTTAATACCTCGCGTATAGAGCATTTATATGCCGATCGGAAGGCCCATAAGGGTGGCTCAATGAAATTACATTATGGCGATATGACTGATAGCAGTAGCTTGGTAAAAATCATAAATATGGTTAAACCGAAAGAAATCTACAATTTGGCAGCCCAATCCCATGTTAAGGTTTCGTTCGATCTAAGTGAATACACGGCAGAAGTTGATGCCGTTGGTACATTAAGGCTTTTAGATGCAATACGTACTTGCGGTATGGAAAGTAAAGTTAAATTCTATCAAGCTTCAACCTCTGAGTTGTATGGAAAAGTTGTAGAAACACCACAAAATGAGAAAACACCGTTTTATCCCAGATCTCCTTATGGTAATAAATACCTTCAAAAAATGTATTTTTCCTAACCTGAGTGTAACTTTCTTACTTTCAGCATGTGCCAAAATGTATGGCTTTTGGATTGTCATTAATTATAGGGAAGCCTATAACATGTTTGCCTGCAATGGTATCTTGTTCAATCATGAATCACCACGTAGAGGTGAAAATTTTGTTACACGTAAAATTACCCGTTCGGTGGCAAAAATCTATCTCAACCAATTGGAATGCTTTGAATTGGGTAACTTGAATTCAAAACGTGATTGGGGTCATGCCAAAGACTATGTAGAGGCCATGTGGATAATGTTGCAACAGGAAACACCATCCGATTATGTTATAGCCACCGGAGAGGCTCATAGTGTACGTGAATTTGTTGAGGCTGCATTTCTTTATATAGGTCGACAAATTGTCTGGAAAGGAGAGGGAGTTAAGGAGATTGGTGTTGAAAAGGATACTGGTATCGTACGTGTACGTATAAATCCTAAATATTTCCGTCCCACCGAAGTAGACAATTTATTAGGTGACGCTTCGAAAGCTAAGGAAGAGCTAAACTGGTCACCGAAAGTATCTTTTATGGAATTGGTTAACGATATGATGAAGGCGGATATTCAATTAATGAAAAAAAATCCAATTGCATAGTAATAATGATAATATGAACTAACATTTTATTCTTGATTTAAAATCAGTAATTGCCTGTTGCACAATTTCAAATGGAAAATTTCTAAAAAAACTGTGTTTGCATACAAATTTTCTATGCGAACATTAAATTTTGAAATTGTGAAACTGGCACTTAATGCTTTTGTAACTTTTATTGATGTTTCCTCCGTGTGTTTATTGACCTACGAATTTGTATTTTATATGCATAAAACGTTTTTAAAAACTTTAACTACCTGGCTTACAATGTCGATAAGAATTCTTTTCGTATATTTATATTGAAAACAATAATAAAAAACTAAAATTTGTTTTTGTTTTCAAAGTAAATATACGAAAGAAATTTTTTTTATTAATAAAAAAAATCAAATTAATTATTTTATCTATGTAAACACAATTAATGATGTAAATAATTATAAAAAGCATTCCTAGATATTCGTATAAAGCACAATTAATAAATGGTAAAATTATATTTTTATTAAAAAAAATATCGAAGTAAATTATAATCGAATATACGTTATTAATTTATATACTTTTTTCAAAAACTAGCCGATAACTCTTTGAAGTTTGTTCGATTTTAATTTAATTCGAATTTGATTTTCAGAATACAAACAAGTCTTTACAGTTTAAATTTTAAAATCAAACTTTAACTATAAAACCATAAATTGTTTTATTTCTTCATTGACGTCTATCTTTAAAATCGTTTTCGAATATTGTATCACATTCGTTGATGAAACCACATATTTTTTTTTTTTTAATTTTCTTTTGTATGAAAAAATTAAAAAAACTTTTTGTTAAAATAATATATATCGTTAGCTAAAATGCAAAAAGGCGTATTGAAAACTATAAACATGTCAGAAAACATGCATTGATAAGTCGTCCATGGAATTCTTCAAACGATTTTAAAAGGAAACTCTTTCATTATATTTTGTTAGTTACGTCCCTTTGTTTTTTGTTAATAAAAGCGTAGTTTTTGATCGCAGAAGTGTAAAGTTTTGCCAATAATGTAGTTCAATGGCATTAATAACCAATCAAAAACACGATTTTGAATTTTTTGTTGGTTACGCCTTTTTGCATTTTAGCTAACGATATATAAAAACGTATGTGCCGTGTATGTACTCCTAACACTCAAGAACCGCTGAACCGATTGACACCAAACTTGAACAATAAATTATTTTAGTTTGGAGCCAGGGGGGCTACTCTCTATTGCGATGCGAAAGAAAATAGTAGCAAACCTAGCGATTGGTACTCTTTAAGGCGTTTGCGCATTTGTCTTTCGCATCTATTAATTTTTTTCTTTTCACAAATTATCACTTTTTATGTCATTTAAATATTCCAATTTTAGCATTTCATTACTGTCAATCTGCGCCATCTTTCATTTTTGTTGCCAGTATTGCTCCATTTTCAAAACAGTTTGCGAAAGTGATAGAGAGTACCAAGTTGGCATTTAGCTTTCGCATCCAAATTGTTTTCGCATCGCAGTAGAGAGTAGCCCCCCAGGTTCCTCTTAAGTTTAATTCCGATAGGTGGCGCTGTTGCCGTGATTTTTATGTTTTTCTTATTTATGGTAAGATTTGGCTGAAATTCCCAAAATATATTTATTAAATAAAAATAAGCTTCCTTATACAATTTCGACCCGGTAGATAGCGCTAGGGTCAAGTTATTAACAAAATTCTGCAGTATTTAATTTTTATTTAGAAAATCCCGAGCAGCGCCGGGACCAAAAAGCTAGTAAAACTATAAAATCTTTAATGATTTTCTTTAATAAAAAAAAAATTTAATGTTAAATACTTATATCAAACTTTATTTTTAACCCTAGAAAGTAAACAAATTATGATTTGATAACGAAGTTCATTAACCGATATTATAAATTAATAAAGCTATGTATTTCTAGTTTCTTTTCGAAATAGAATTATCTCAATTTTAATAACCTGATTCATCAGAAGAGTAAATATCGAAAAGTGAATTCACTTCATATAACGAATGATCGCTATATGCATACTTCCAGACTTTCTTTTAAAAACAGGGGTCTATTCTCTATAGCGAGGCGAAAGAAAATTGGTACCAAATCGAGTAATTAATACTTTTTAATACGTTTGCGCGTTTATCTTTCACTTCTTTTCGCGAAAAGAAACCGTCAAGCTGCTTAAGGTTCCTTATTTTACTTATCGCACTTGCCAAAGTATGTAAAAAATTTGAAAACTTTAATAACATAAAAAAGTGAAGATTTGCGAAAAGAAAAAAATACAAAGATTTGCAAACGCATTAAAGAGTTACCCACACTAGATTTGGTTTCATTTTCTTTCGCATCGCACTAGAGAGCAGCCCTCCCCTGTATTTCCTTTTAAAAACAAAGTGTTCCCATTTCCTACAACAAAGTTTTATTTTTTTTTATTTGTGTTACAATTGTATGTACTTAATATTTAAAAAAGAAAGTCTAACTGCCTGTACAACTGTTTCAAACGTTAGAGTTCGCATAAAAAATTCTATGAAAACGCCTTAGTAAAATATTTTCCTTATACAATTCTATGCAAACGTTTACATTTGAAATTGTTGAACAGCCATTGAAATCAGTTTTACTGGATTTTTCAAGTATGTCATATTTTTATTGCTAGAATTTCCTCGCTGCAACCCAATACCCCAGTTCTGTGTAAACTAAAATAATATTTTGTTACAAATTAAAAATTAAATTGACTTTTTTTCTTCATTGAGAAGTTTTATTTTAAATGCAATAAAAAAATCGCTAAATTAATTTCTATTACATATAGATACTTATAGATTTTTATTATTTTTTACCAGAACAGAAAATGAATTCACTTGAAGGCGAAAAATGATTTCCTAACCTTCAAACGCATTTGAAGTGAAGGTTACCCTGAAAAATTTAATAAAATAATTTGTTTTCGGTACAATTAACTTTTAATTTATTAACCGCCAGCAAACGTTTTTTCTGTGTTGGCTCTCTTTTGAATTTAAATATCAAGTTTTAATACACATTTGCCGAATTTTTTTGAAGAACAAAATTTTAAGTTCTAACAAAAAATTCAAGATGCAAATTTGCTTTTGTTAAATATTAAATTAGTTTTTGTGAACACTGTTTTACAATAACGTTTGGCATTTAATGAATATTTAAGTTTCTTGTTTCTTGCCAAATGGATTGATTTTCGACAACCAATTGGATGAAGTGGAACTCGATGAAGATGGTGATTCCAATTTGGTAATAGCTTCAATATCTGCGTCCTTATCTGTAGAAGAGGCGTTCTCCGAAGATTCTACGGCACCACCAGCTTCACGAATACCAGCCTGTTTAAGTTGTTCGATTAATTTCATACGGAATTCAACTTTGTGCGGTACTACTGGATTTTCGGCACGTAATTGTGCCTGAAGTTTTTTAATGGCTTCCATGTAGGTATAACCATACCAATCAATTTCCTCGTTAGTGTACTGGGAAAATAAAGGGATAAGTAATGGGAAAAATAGTGATGAGCTGCTTTTAACTTACGCCTTCCAAGTAACATTTGTACTCTTGTAGAACACGTTCACGTTCAGCGGGGTTTACTGAGTGGGCTGGGCAGCCCAATAAAAGTTCTTGCAAGACCTTACGCTTTAAAGTCAGAGCTAAAGCTGAACGTAAATCGCAAGCCGGATTCTGAAAGATATATTGAATTAAGAAAAAAGGATTATTGACAGAACCATACAAATTAGAAAATATCACAAGCTGACAGCACTGTTAGTAACAGGTAATGATAATAGTCAAATGTTAATCTTATTGGTAATTGATAACAGCGATAGAAGCCACTGCTATTATACAAAAACTGGAAATTAATAAAAATAAATGTGCATTGTTGTATTAATATTACATATTTCGATTTTTTCAGATACATGCTCCAAAAATGTAAAAAGATTCTGTTGAGCTTGAGGCCAGTTATTAAAATTTTTGTATTATTCATTTATTTATATTCCTACCTATGTATTTATTCTCAAGAAAATAAGTAACAATAATATCTCTTGTATGTATACATATGCATTTTAAAGAAATATATGTTTTTTATTAAAATTTATTAATGAGTTCTCGTTTTACAATATTATAAAATTAAAAACTTGATGGCAGGTGAGGCTAAATAAAGGCAGATGAAAAATACTAGATACTTTACAGTGGGGTCCATTTCTTTTTAAATTATTTTTAATGGATTTTATTTCTATGTTTTCAATAAATATTTGCATGAAATAAACTGATTTTTCCTTTTGATTTTTTAAAAACTTGGATTATACTATTCATATCGCACTTGATCAACTCAAAACATTTATTTTTTCACTTTTTGGAAGAAATCGAGTTTTGGTAATGAAACGGTTGGTTTAAAAATTATATTTCATATGCCTTTAATGTAACATTAGGAATTGTTTAAACAACAAAATTCGACAATTTGTTTTTGTTTTAAATGTAATTTTCTATGCGAACGTTAAGGTTCGGAATCGTTGAACAGGCTAGGCTGTAAATAACAGGTCTTGACAATTTTTTTTTTTTTTTTTTGACAAAAAACAAAGGGACGTTACTACAATTGTGTTTATTTCATAAATGCAAAAAGGCGTAATTACCCATTTTTTTTAAAATAATATTATGCAATGGTTTGGTTTTGTTTGCAGAATGCATGTTTTTCTAAAACGTTTATAGTTTTGATTTAACGAAGTTTTTTGCTTCTGTAAAATTATATTTTTGTTATTCACGCCTTTTTCATTAAAGTTAACGATATATTATAATACGGCCATGTTCTACCAATCGCACGATTTGAAATCGCAAAATGCCAGACCTGTTTAATTGTGTTTTTAAACTTGTGCGATTAAGCTGCGATATGCCATGGTTTCTTACAAATATTCTAGTTCCCTTGAGCATATTTTTGCAGTTTGAAGTCTCCAAACTCCTTGTTATTGCAATTTACGGAACACCTTTAATGCGATTTCAAGTCAGAAACGCTTATGTTAAGCGTTTTGCGATTGTCAGAACATGCCTGATATATAAAAAAATAAATGAACAGGAAGTTTTCGTCGATTTTAATTTCATTTGATTTAGATTTAAAGAACATGGCTCTGCATATACATATTGTAAAGAATTTCTAATTAAAATTTTTCGATGTGTTGCAAATAGAACGCTAAGATTTTTATGGGCAAATAATCATTTGGTAGTTGTTTCATAAATATTTGAAATTAAGAGAAAACAACGAATTTTCTACATCCACAAATACATAATTCAACGCTTTCAATTTTCTACTTACCTTCAACAGATAATGATCAAAACCATGACACTCATGAATCTTTTCAATTGTACGATCCGTTACCACCACCGACATGTACTCGTTTAACACACGACTGTGCACAACAGAACGACGTAGAACGGGTACCCAAAAGTGGGGAACACGACGCTTTAGTCTATTACGCTTTTGGAATCCCTTAATAACAGCTTCACCACCCCAAATACCCTTGTGACTTTCGGGTACATCGATCAGGGGCAGGGGAATATTTTGTATGGGTTTAATTTCCCCGGTAACCTCATCGCGTTCCCATTCCCCATCTTTAGGTATATAGTGGACAGCAGCGGGTTGTTGTATCTTCCATTCACGCCAAAATTTTTTATATGCGTCCGGCAATTGGGCGCCCAAACCTTTATCAAAACGGGTTAAACGTTTGAAACCGTATAACAGTTCGGGTCCCTAGATAACAAGATAAAACAGGTCTTTTATTAAAACAAAAAGGAAAAACGTTTCCATTATCGGCTTTGCTTATTGCGTCACATAAAAAAATTTGTTTTTTGTCTTTTAATTTTCTTCAATACTAACTTGTTTGGTGGCATGTGCCATATTTGTTAATAAAATTCCAAAGTATTGTGAAATGAATTTGCAGTATTTCTTCTTTATTTGGCTGTAAAACACAAATATTTTTTAAATTAAACAATTCTTTAAAAAAAAACTAAATAATTTTGTAATGTCTGCTTGTTCTATATGGCGAAAGCGAAAATCACGTTTGACGTTTTTCTTTTGCCCAGATGATAAAAAAAACAAACAGCTGTGATGTGTTATCAGTTTCCCTGGAATAGCAATGTGTTAACATAACTATGTTAAGCTGATGATAATAGTTTAA
The DNA here is from genome assembly GCA_963931875.1 of Pollenia griseotomentosa. Taxonomy (NCBI): domain Eukaryota; kingdom Metazoa; phylum Arthropoda; class Insecta; order Diptera; family Polleniidae; genus Pollenia; species Pollenia griseotomentosa. Next base: position 46,849,231 of record OZ007561.1, on the reverse strand, counting down.
AGTGAGTGTTTGTAACGGTAAATGCTTGTCAAACAAAAGGAAATCAAAAGAATTTATACAAGTGTGTGAAAAGTCGAGTGAATTTAGAGTTTTTGTGAAAAAATTAATTATTAATAATATTTCATAGAAAATGTGTAGTGTTTGTTAAGGTTTATTTGTGAAAATAATAAGCAACATGTTTATTGCTAGCAGTGTTACCGTTTCAAGCTTCTTTCACTTTATTAATGGTTGTAAGTATCTACTTTTTGTACGGGAATGAAATTTTAAAGGATATAGTAGATAGTTACTTAGTTTGTTCGATAAAAATTAGAATTTTTCTAAGATATGCTTTTAATTAAATGTAATTAAGCGCGTTTACAAATAGCACGTTGTTGCGGGTGAACTGACCATACGTGTTTAATGTATTTAATATTAAGAACTTGTATGTTTTTGTTATGTGTGTTTGGTTGTGTTTCTTCGGTGTGTCTGTTTGTTTTCTTTTTTGTAGTTGGTTGCTGTTCCCTTATGTTTTTCTTATTGTTTGTGGTTTTTTGTGTGTACGTTTTTCTAAAATGACCAAAACATTACGGCTTAAAATTATTAACATAGTCCAATAAATATATATACTAACCCATATTAAATGTGTGTTGTCCATTGTCCTGTCCATGAATAGAATAAAAAAAATTGGTAAAATTGTTTTTCTTCATGTGTTTTGTTGGTTTTGTTCTTCCTCCGTGTCATTTGCTTATGTTACAATGTATGTATTATGGTAGTAAGGCAGTGTTACGTATTTTGGTGTCGGTAGTGCAGTGTCTAAAAGGATTTAGGGTTGTATTTTCATTCAAAAATTTAAATTTCTATATTGCTTGCGCACAATTTAAATAATATAAAAACTATGAATGAAAATATGACATCTACTGGAATTCATGTTTGCCTGGTATAACAAAAAGTTCATAGGATAAATTGCATGAGGAATATTTAAAAACTCCGACTGGACCAAAATTAATTTTAAAAAAATGGTGAAACTGAATACGAAGAGCTTTAAAATAATATTTTAAATAGATTGAAAGAATTAAAATTAAAATAAAAGATGGCTATTTGGCGGTAAAATTATTACTTAGGTATTTTAATTATATAATGAAATGGAAACCGCTAGGACTGTAAATAGGAACAATAAATTACATGTAGGAAGACAGCAAGCAAAGAGAAATTCAAGTCAGAAACAAAACAAAACTTAAAGAGGAAAAACGTTTAATTTTTGTGTGGTGAAACCGTATTAATATTTTTTAAAAAGAGTGTGTTAAATAATAAAAGAAAAAAAAAAACGTAAGGAAAATAAAATTAATTAAAAAAATGTTTAAAGTGTGTGTAAAAACAAACAATTTTCTTTCAGCTGGCTATTTTCGTGGGATACCTATATTGGAAATTTCCCTAACACCACACCAGAGGAAAATAGCCAGGTAACCATTAAGTTGATGTTATATTATTTTGTATTTAATCCTTAACGTGAGTCCCCGTTTTGTTTGGTAATGCCTGGGACTAGAAAATATGTGCAATTGGTGGTAAACACAATATAAAAAAAATAAGGAAAATTGTTTTTGTAATAAAAGAAAAAGCCCTTGCAAATAAAATATATAGAATTAAAGATAAATGTAAGCATAAACATAAAGACTAAACATTGAAAAGGGCCAAAAAAAAAAAAATAGTAAAAATATAAATTCTTAAGAAAATTTTTACCGCTGTAATTTTAAAGAAAAAAAAAAAATAGTGTTTGAAGAAAAAAAAAACCTCAGGAAATTATTTTTAATAAAATAAGAGAAAAGAAAATTTAATTAATAAAAAAAAAATAATTTTAAGTGTAGTTTTGTGCATTGTGTAAAAAAAATCTGTAAAACGAGTGTCAAGTGTAGTAGTTTGTGTGCATGTCCCATATATTTGTATATACACACTTAACCCTCTTTTGCCGGTATTAATTTATTTATAATTACAAATTTAAAATTAATTAAAAAAATTCAATTTAAAAAAAGGTTGCATGTCTCAGAGAGCTCTTTTAGATATAGGAAGTTAAGCAAATTTATAATAAAAAGAGGAAAATATATAGATAAAAGAAAAATTAATTTTAAGAATAAAAAATATGTAGATATAAATAAATTTCTTAGTCAAGGGCATATGAAAAAGAAATTAAGAAGAAAGATTGAGGGAAAAAGTATAAATGTATAATGTCTTGTTTTTGTGTTTTTCTGTATCAATAATATAATTGTAAATATTATTATTTTTAATTATTAAGTTTTTTTTTATAATAAATAATGTAAATTTTAATTTAAATATTTAGAATTTTTACTTAGAAAGGTACAGGTAATGATGGATTGGTAAGTGGAGAGAGAGGTCAAGTGGGTTGTGGGTCATGTGACTGAATTTGTGCGGATGCATCCATGACATGGTTGGGAGGGCGAAATGAGACAACCATCGGTCTCAAAATTCTTTATGTGGTGGTAGATTGTTGTGTAGTGATAGTTTTGAGTTTTATTTTATGTTTCATTTTTTTAGTGTTCGAATACGTGGCTGGTGAGGAGGGTTGGGACCTTCCTGAGGTCATTCATGCCAAACAGCTAGTTGGAAACCTCACCAGACCAAACGGTTCGTAACTGAATGGCGCCCAAACAAATGTAGAAAAAAAAGCATGTGTAAACATCTAAACATGTGGTAATAGCCTAATAGTTTGTTTTTGTAATAGCCCTAGTGTAATCGTGAATCATGTTGTGGAAGTTATTTATGTAACAGTTCTAGGACGTAATAGAGTGTGTACGTAAATGTAGCTTGATGATGTGGTGATCGGTGAAATGTGTTCATAGTGAAATGTGATACAGTAACTTGCGAGTGACCTGGTGTGTCCCCAAATGTATTGTATTCGTTTCCATTGGTATATTGTTTAAATTTTAGAGTTCATTTGTGTAAAGTCATTGTTTAGTATTGAATGTTATATAATCTCTAATAGCCTGTCGTGATATGTTTCGTGAAGTGTGTAGTATTAGAGTTATTCATTCCTCCTGAATATGATTGTTTTGATTTTGTTTTAGAGTTGAATGTGTATTAATGTCTGATAGCCTGTCATGATCGTGTGTATCGTGATGTATGTAGTATCGGCATTATAAACGTTTGTCCCTAAAGTAAATGTTTAGTTTTTTTGATTTAGTGTTGTTTGTAAACCACATAAAGAATTTAATTTTTTTTTGTAAACAACCGCTTTGACCTCCACATCCGTCCATCATTACCTAAACCAAACCAAATTAAGATCAGTAATTTGTTTTAGCGTTTTATTGTTTGTTTATAGTTTTACAACATACATTTATATATATATAAAAAAAAAAACATTATAATTATAATTTATTTATTTATCAAATTTAAATTTTTTAATTTTAATTGCATGACAAATTCTTCTTTATTTATTTATTTTTAATATCTTTGACTTCTATTTTATGTTTGTGAAACGTTTAAATTATTTATTTATTTAATTTTTAATTGCATGTTTTGGTTTATTTGGTAATTATTTATGTGAACTTATACAGTTTTTAATTATTATTTTTTTTATTTGTTGTATTTAATTTAAAATTTAGTTCTTTTTATTTCACTGTTCGTATATGTCTAAATTATTTTTTTTTATGAATGCATGATTTTTTTTATAAGACAATTGATTATTTTATTTATGATTTCAATGATTTACATGTATGTATTTTTATTAATTTTATTTATCTATATTAAAATCTATTTTTGCCATTTTAAAATAAATACTTACTTCAAAATCGCCAATTCACATATCAACGTTAAAATAAAACTTTTTACACTCACACACAAAATTATAGTTTCAACCCACAAGTTTTAATTTTTATACATTATTTGTTTCAAAAAATTTTGTGAAAATTTTCAGTTTTGTTTTTGTCAAGAATATTTACAGCCATAATTAAAACAAGGAGAACTAGCCATTTTTTTTATAAATCAGCCTCAACTTTTTTACTCTTTTTGCAACTGTCGAGAATATAAAAATTTTGAAATGTTTTCTTTTAGTACGGTTCAGATAGACTTTGATACTTAAGTAGGAACTGTGGAATACTTAAAGCATCAGATATCATTATTAATTTGAAAATTTTTATTTACCAACAAATAATAATAATTATGGAATAAATTGTGCAATAGTAGAGCTTAAGGGTAAAATACGCTTTGAATACATTAATTCAAATAGTTTTGTGATACTTTGCGCTAAAGACAAGCAAAAAAAAAAAAAAAAAAATGATATCTGTGATTTAAGTACCTGATGGTGTGTTATAATAGGGTTAGATGGTTACTCAATTTAGGTTAGTCAATTAGTGCAATATTAGTTATAAAAAACCGCAATATTAGTCTTACGAATATACTGTGATCTAAATCTGTGATATAAATGTTTGATTTGTGATGTCCTTTTCCCTATTAGTGGCTTAAGAATGTTTTCGGTGCAATATAGGTTTATTTATCTTTATTGTGTTGGATTATTCAGCCTTGTAATTCTAAAAAAAAAAAAAAAAAGAAAAGGATCAACAGAGTAGACTCTATATTATAGATTTTTGATTTCGTATACTTCCCGTAATTGATGAAATGGCGACCACTGAGATATTTCCAAATCTCTGATTTTTATTTGTTTAAAGAGTTCAGAGATTTCTGGCCAGTATAATGGATATAGTACCCGAGAGTTAGGAATGGAAGAATAGAGGTGTAGCCCGATGAAGTAGATTAAGTGATTATTTAGTTTTAGTTTAATATATTTGCCTCAAACTTTCAAATTTTGTGGGCCTTCGATTTTACAGACACGTACAATCCGTGTACTACTGGTAAATCCGGTAAAATGAAAATTTTTTTTAATATAAGAAGGGTTGCCTCTACGTCTTTTTTCCTGACAGAAAAAATTCGGCAGAGTGCTAAATTATATGCGGGCCAATGGGAAATATTCATATGGTTATGTGCTGCGAGGTTTCCTGGGAAAAATAAAGCGGACATTTTTATTTATACTGATATTTGTATTAAACACTTTATGATACTTAGAATGTTGTATTGCCCGGCTAACTCAAGGTAGAATATGAGACTCTTTCAGGGTCATGGGAGTTCCCCACGTTGGGCTCGTGATAATTAATAACCCGCACACCGTTCCCTCTTGCTGACGCCAGCGAAACCGGAGTTTTGTTGCGGGTGAACTGACCATACGTGTTTAATGTATTTAATATTAAGAACTTGTATGTTTTTGTTATGTGTGTTTGGTTGTGTTTCTTCGGTGTGTCTGTTTGTTTTCTTTTTTGTAGTTGGTTGCTGTTCCCTTATGTTTTTCTTATTGTTTGTGGTTTTTTGTGTGTACGTTTTTCTAAAATGACCAAAACATTACGGCTTAAAATTATTAACATAGTCCAATAAATATATATACTAACCCATATTAAATGTGTGTTGTCCATTGTCCTGTCCATGAATAGAATAAAAAAAATTGGTAAAATTGTTTTTCTTCATGTGTTTTGTTGGTTTTGTTCTTCCTCCGTGTCATTTGCTTATGTTACAATGTATGTATTATGGTAGTAAGGCAGTGTTACGTATTTTGGTGTCGGTAGTGCAGTGTCTAAAAGGATTTAGGGTTGTATTTTCATTCAAAAATTTAAATTTCTATATTGCTTGCGCACAATTTAAATAATATAAAAACTATGAATGAAAATATGACATCTACTGGAATTCATGTTTGCCTGGTATAACAAAAAGTTCATAGGATAAATTGCATGAGGAATATTTAAAAACTCCGACTGGACCAAAATTAATTTTAAAAAAATGGTGAAACTGAATACGAAGAGCTTTAAAATAATATTTTAAATAGATTGAAAGAATTAAAATTAAAATAAAAGATGGCTATTTGGCGGTAAAATTATTACTTAGGTATTTTAATTATATAATGAAATGGAAACCGCTAGGACTGTAAATAGGAACAATAAATTACATGTAGGAAGACAGCAAGCAAAGAGAAATTCAAGTCAGAAACAAAACAAAACTTAAAGAGGAAAAACGTTTAATTTTTGTGTGGTGAAACCGTATTAATATTTTTTAAAAAGAGTGTGTTAAATAATAAAAGAAAAAAAAAAACGTAAGGAAAATAAAATTAATTAAAAAAATGTTTAAAGTGTGTGTAAAAACAAACAATTTTCTTTCAGCTGGCTATTTTCGTGGGATACCTATATTGGAAATTTCCCTAACACCACACCAGAGGAAAATAGCCAGGTAACCATTAAGTTGATGTTATATTATTTTGTATTTAATCCTTAACGTGAGTCCCCGTTTTGTTTGGTAATGCCTGGGACTAGAAAATATGTGCAATTGGTGGTAAACACAATATAAAAAAAATAAGGAAAATTGTTTTTGTAATAAAAGAAAAAGCCCTTGCAAATAAAATATATAGAATTAAAGATAAATGTAAGCATAAACATAAAGACTAAACATTGAAAAGGGCCAAAAAAAAAAAAATAGTAAAAATATAAATTCTTAAGAAAATTTTTACCGCTGTAATTTTAAAGAAAAAAAAAAAATAGTGTTTGAAGAAAAAAAAAACCTCAGGAAATTATTTTTAATAAAATAAGAGAAAAGAAAATTTAATTAATAAAAAAAAAATAATTTTAAGTGTAGTTTTGTGCATTGTGTAAAAAAAATCTGTAAAACGAGTGTCAAGTGTAGTAGTTTGTGTGCATGTCCCATATATTTGTATATACACACTTAACCCTCTTTTGCCGGTATTAATTTATTTATAATTACAAATTTAAAATTAATTAAAAAAATTCAATTTAAAAAAAGGTTGCATGTCTCAGAGAGCTCTTTTAGATATAGGAAGTTAAGCAAATTTATAATAAAAAGAGGAAAATATATAGATAAAAGAAAAATTAATTTTAAGAATAAAAAATATGTAGATATAAATAAATTTCTTAGTCAAGGGCATATGAAAAAGAAATTAAGAAGAAAGATTGAGGGAAAAAGTATAAATGTATAATGTCTTGTTTTTGTGTTTTTCTGTATCAATAATATAATTGTAAATATTATTATTTTTAATTATTAAGTTTTTTTTTATAATAAATAATGTAAATTTTAATTTAAATATTTAGAATTTTTACTTAGAAAGGTACAGGTAATGATGGATTGGTAAGTGGAGAGAGAGGTCAAGTGGGTTGTGGGTCATGTGACTGAATTTGTGCGGATGCATCCATGACATGGTTGGGAGGGCGAAATGAGACAACCATCGGTCTCAAAATTCTTTATGTGGTGGTAGATTGTTGTGTAGTGATAGTTTTGAGTTTTATTTTATGTTTCATTTTTTTAGTGTTCGAATACGTGGCTGGTGAGGAGGGTTGGGACCTTCCTGAGGTCATTCATGCCAAACAGCTAGTTGGAAACCTCACCAGACCAAACGGTTCGTAACAACGTTTTGGTTATAGATTTTTTTAACGCTGTGATTTAGCGCGTTTTGAACAGGGGATGGAAAACGCTGGTTCATACTACATACTTTAGAAAATTTGCACAAAATATATACATACATATTTTGTTTTGAACACAAAATTTACTTGTTGTCTTGATTGGTTAGGATTTGTTTAGAAAATTAAGTTAGCTTTTGCTTCATTAAAAAGCCTTCCGGCCAAGGTTAAATAAGCAGAAAATTACGAAGAATAGCCAATTTTCAATAAATTTAAAGGCTTTTGCCAACGATGACTAGTCACAGTTTTGTTTTACAAAGCCGATTTTTAAATTCCAAACTTTAAATAAAATGTAACTTTAAATAAAATAGTTGGGTTGTTCACGGATTGCGGATTATCAGGTTATATGGTTATGTAGTTATATTAAAAGCAACAAAATACATTCAAACGGTCTTATTTATAAAAAATAAAACCGGTTAATTAAGGGTTAATAAAATGGATTTTCATACAAAATCCGTTTAATAAACCCTTTATTAACATGTTTTATTTTTTATAAATAAGGCTGAAAAAATTTAAGCAACTTTATTTTGTTGTTGTTAATATAACTAAATAATCATATAACATGAAAAGCAGCCTTCCGAGAACAACCGAAGTATGTTTATATGTACATTAAATGATTTAATTTCCTATTATTATACAACTAAGGCAAATTATTATAACTTGCCGATAGCACTGTGCTAGTTGAAAAAATAGACAAGCCGGGCACATGCCGTTTTTTTTTAGGTTAGCTCTTGTTTTCGAGATATACCGTTATTTCGAAAATGAAGGAGGTTGCACAACATATATTCTCGTAACTTAAAAACGGTTTAGTTTATTGAAATTACGAAAAAACCGAAATTCCGCAATAAAATTACCTTTAAGTAAAGGTGAACTTTTTTCTAAGATACGCAGTTGTTTTAGAAACATAATTTTTTCTGGCTTTTTTTCGAAATTTAAAATTTAAAAGGGATTTTTTTTTATCAGACGACCCAAAGAACTGGTCCCAAAATAAAATTTTTTTTAAGCTAAAAATTTTTTAAAGAGTTATGAAGGTAGTTAACGTCACAGTTGAAAGAAGAGTTAGGCTATTTTAAGACTTCAATAGCACTCTAAAGCAGCAAAAAAGATCCTGCTTCAGGCGGTATCGGAATGTCCTCGGCAGTATACTGATACTTTCAAAAGTACCCTTGATCTAACTTTGTCTGATAAGTGATGCTGAGCAAAACAAGAATATGTACTTATATCAATTTATTGTTTTAAATGATTTTTGTGTATTAGCTTTTTTATATCAGTTTTTTTTTGAAATTTAAGTTTGGTCATTTGTCACAAAATTTTTCTTTTTCCCGAAATTCCCGAAAAACTGAAAGAATGCCTTACACAACTGATATATATTGTTATTCTTACCTTTTGGTATGTATTCCTATATAATATAATAACCTCAATGTAAAGTTAATAAAATAAACTTACATTTGATAGTAAATTGTTTGTAATTAATTTAACCAGTCATCAGCCAAAGTAGAAAAGTGGCGCAATTACGTGAAAAACAGTAAATTTTTGAAACTTCAGGGCTTTTTCGGCACGGTAAGACAATGTCCGATTAAGCTGCAATTTGATTTTTAAGCTATATGGCACATTTCTAGACGTGAGCACATACTAATTTTTAGAAAAAATATTCAGTCCTATTCACTAAAACCACCCTAGTATTTATGTATACATATATATTTTTTAATAAAATTTATTTTATTTTACAATTATAGTATGTATATATTAATTAATATAATAGAACTTATATGACAATAGTTAGCATTAAAAAAAATATAAATATACAATTTTTTTTTCATAATATTTTGATCTGTGTATAATAGAAGCAATATTTTGTATAATTCTATGTATATTTTTGTTACAAATTTTAAATTCTATAACATTTGTGTTAGTTTTTTTTTTTTAATCTTTTTAAAGTTTTAAAAAATAGTATTGATTTGTAAATATTGGGGTATTATTAAAAAAAATACTTAATGGTCAAAAAACATACAATAATTAAAGCTAAAGGGAGAGATACACTAAATTACACACAAATTAATACATTAATAATTTAGTTTTTAACTTTTATAATTATGTGTTAATTTTTTACTTTTTTTTTAATAAAAAATGAGGCGTTTATGGTGATTTAAGCAAAAGCATATTTTACTTTTATTATATTAAAAATTTCTTTAACTTTTAGTAAAACTTTATGTTAAAATGAAAAACAATTTGTTTTGTTTTAAAGGCCTTTTTAAATAAATAACGATATTAAAAATTTAAATGCAACAGAAAAAACAAAAAAAGCTTTTGTTTGCTATCATACAAAAAAAAAATGCTTTAATGAGGGACACTTTAGCGAAAAATGGCGAAAAAATTGTTAGAAGTGGTTTAAAAATTAAATTATTGAATATAATTTTACAGTTTTTTTTACTTTTTTGAAAGAGCTTTTAAGGATTTTATCTTAAATCGAAATCCTAATAAAAAATCTACTTAAGTCTGGGTTCATATTATGTAGCAGGGTATTCCAGTAAAATCTTTAAAAAAGCTTTACTTTCAAAAACAATAATTGACGTATTTGACCATAATATTCTATTTAACGACTTGAATAAAAAACCCTGATTGAAACACTTGAAGTTAAGCGGCTCATACACTTGCAATAAAATTGTTCAATTTGTACGTATTGTACAATTATATTGCCAATGTGTATGTGATATTCGAAGGTGGCACAATATATTGGCAACAATCAAAAGACTTTTGATTTTTATTGCACAACGAAAAGAAAGTGAAGTGTATTAGCAACATTGTACAATGCTGTTTATGTTATTCCTATAGGTTATGTTCACTTTTTAATTGAATGAATGAAACCATTGTGCGACTTATTGCATAATATAGACAAAATTGCAATATTGCAAGTGTATGAGCCGCTTTAATTAACATTTTTTTTTCGCAAGCTTAATTTTTCTGGGAACTTACAGCTTCCAAAAGGCCCAGGTAAAGCCTACTAGTTGTAGAATTATATTCTATAAGTTTTATGAAACATAAAATGTTTTTTTTTTATAAAATCCAACCTTTAGAAGATTTTGCATCCAGAACTTGTATTTAAGAAGCTTAAAACTTTTTTTCATTTTAAGCTAAAGTGAAAAAAACATGGAAAGGCGCTTTTTTATGAAAATATCTTAATTAAATATTACTCTAACCTTTACACATCACTACGTGATATTTTTTTTTTTAATAATTTCATTGCTAAAAACATAAACATTTATAAATATTTTTTTTGTTTTATTTTACAAACTTAAAAAGTAATTAAAAGTGAGCAAGGGAGAAAGCTTTTCCCTTTGTCTATACTTTTTTCGTACTCGAATTATTTCGCTTCTCCACTACTACCAGTCTTGAGTATCTGATAACTTGGATTTGAAAATGCATCCGGGGCCTTGGAGCCATTATTGTTGATAAATTTTTTTGGTGATTTAATATTCACATATTCCTCTCCATTCTCAGCCTGCAGCTTGGTCTCCGCCACATGATGGCGTGGTGAGGGAGTAGGAGCATTTCTTGTTTGCTGCAGCATTTGAGTATATTTTCTTGGTTGCTCTGGACTGTCTTCTGAGTGTTGGGCATTGTGTAGCATCGGTATTTCCTCGGGTAAAGGTTCAATGCCATCCTTTTTGTTGCGCGGTGGCTTATTGACCGGACTATCCAAATTATTCACTATAGTGGGGGAATGTGGGGGCGCTGAATTATCTGGGAAATTAAAAGAAGTTGCTGAAATATTTGGTGGTTGATCATCATCATTATCTTCCAAAGATTTGGGTGAGTCCTTAGGACGAGTTGGTGAAAAAATGACTGCGTCACCATTTGGACTCATTGTAAGATAATCATCAGTTGACAAATCTATGCCTGGAGTTTAGTTTGTTTTTTAAATGTTTGATGATCAATTGGTGCAGTTCATGTGGGTGCAATAACATAGAATTTGTGTCGAGTTTAATGGGGTTGGTTATGGGTAAAATTGCAAAGTGTATGTATGTGGAGGTGTATAACAAATGGGTTTTTATTGATATGGAAATAGATCAGAAACAAGAATATAAGATATAAACAAGGTTATTAAAATGGCATTCAAGTGAAATTCAAAATGTTTATCAAGTGTTAGTAAAAGCTAAACATAAAATACTTACGAATTTCTGGTAATATATGACCATTAACATATCTGGGCGGTGGCGGAGCCATCTCATCGGGTGAACCCATTAAAGACAAGTAATCAGTTTGATTACGTTTTAAATACTCCGTATTGACTCTTAAGTAGGGTTCATTTAAATCCACATAGTGCTAAATAAGTAAAAAAGTAGCGATAAAAAGAAAAAAAACAACCTCAATCATGTAATAAAAGGAAAAAAATAGAAAATATTTCGACTTACATTTGTCACCTCCTCTCCCAACATTATAGCAAATCTCTCCTTCAACACGTTAAACAATGGTCTTCTCTCCGGATTTGTACTCCAACACTCCAACATAATATCATACAAATCGTCATTAGCATATGGCGGCTTCTCCATACGATAACCATCCTTCAATTTCAAATATAAACTCTGATTGGCATCAATTTCTGGATATGGAACTTTCGCCAAAGAAAACAATTCCCACAATACAATACCATATGACCAAACATCTGTATAGGTGCTAAATATATGATCACTTAACGATTCCAAAGCCAACCATTTAATAGGCAAAGGAGCGTCGCCCTGTTTCTTGTAATTATCGCTCTTATACATGGAACGGGCCAAACCGAAATCACATATCTTAACAATATTATCTTCACAAAGAAGAATATTTCTAGCGGCTAAATCACCATGTAAAACTTTTTTAGATGATAGATATTCCATGCCACAGGCCACTTGAAAGGCCCAACTAATAAGATCAGTAGTGGTCACAGCCATGGCCTCGGTAGAGTCGGGTTTGTAATTTGAACGCCAGGCAGGTTGTGTAGAATTATTGGACATGATATTATTATCGTCATCTGGAAAGGAAAATTAGGGAAACATATTATTATTATTTTTTTTTTAAAGAAAAAGTTTTATTCTATCTACACTTTATGTTACCTGTTTCCTTAATAACTCCTGAAGAAATGCATTCCAAGTGTAGAGAAAAATTAATTATCAACATTTTGAATAATTTGTGAACAAATTATTTTTAAACATATCGATTGGATCAGAAAAATTATAGCACAAAATATGTATGTGGCCGTCTAAATTGGTTTAAATTAAAATTGGAGAGGTCCAAACTGGGGGCAAATTATCGCAGTCGTGATCGAATGCTTTTTCGATTCGAAAGCAATTTTATTTCTAATTCTTTCTGTCGATACTGAACGGATCGAAATTATTTTTTTTAGTGTTTTAAAGCATTTATTTGAGTTTTCACGACTGAAATCAATATCTATCAATGGATATTGTTTTATGACAAAGTTTAATGTTTATGATTAAACGAAAGCAGTTAGAAAAAAGTCCTCCCTAAATGATAATGCTTTTAACTTTATAGGTACCTCACGAAGGTATGCTAAAGGAAATTTCAAACATTTTCATATAGTTTGTTTTATATTAAAAATGATCCTTTAAAAAGGTATACCTGAAAAAGGAGCCGAGTGGAGTAAAATAGGCTAAATTAGTCCAAGAATGCTCTAACTGTATTATTTTTTTATTAATTAATAGGTCTATACTGTCTGGATAAAAATCAACCCTTAACCTGACATCTTTAAAACCATCCCTCTCGTGGTTAAGGTTGAAATCGCAGCCACTAAATGATCCTCAAAGGATTCTTATCAAGCCTAAGGTTCTAAGGCTATTTGTTCCCTTGGACCGTGGTTTACTGTAAATTTTAAGCTGTAGAGTAGAGGGAGTGCAACACTGGGAAGAAAGTGGAACCTCAAGACTAATGAAACACACAACAAAAATTTAATGTGTGTACAAAACTTTCGTTGTGTACAACCACAATAACAAGAGCCGTGCGTTACTGTTCGTCGCACAGTTTAAATAGTGCTTGTTTTTTTTGAAAATCTTTCGATACAGAAAACATTTTTGCCTAGTATTTGAAAATTTGTAATGTTTACTTGTGTGACGTATGTGGCGTACGGAACTACGAATTTAAGTCCACAATGAACTAATCCCGAAATAAAAAACGTACTAATTCTCCAATTTTTTATACAGAGGGAGGGAGTGTGTTATACGGCTGCAAAGTTCTTTGGTGAGTTGAAATTTCTACGCTTTTGTCAAAATTTTACTAGCCCCCAGGACTAGTGAAATTTTAGTCACCTCAACCGTATTAAGATTTTACTTCCATGAGTACTTTGCTACCGTTTCACACACACCCAAAGGATAACAACAACGACTTTTACTGTAGGAACACAATTGAACCGTAAGGACGTTGTAGCGTACGTCGTAGATACGTTGTCAAATTAAAACTTATAAATATGTGATTCAAAGGCACACAACAGATGGCCTTAAAGTAAAAGCGTATCTACGTCGTTCGTCGACTTAGATCGAATTCTATATCTTACGAAGCACAGTGGCTGAAAATCGTTTTTCATCGGCCAAAAAGAGAAAACTTCTCAAACTTTCCTAAAGTTTTAATTTTATTAAAATCGGTTAAGCAGTTATTGAGAAATTTCAGGTCAAAGTTGACGTTTTAATGTTTTTTGGCATTTAGTAAATAATGCTTTTTATTGAGAATTATGGTATTTTTTTATTCAAAAGGATGATGTTTTTTTAATTGCGCTGTTTTAAGAAAATTTTAATCTACATAACTGCAAAATTTTATTATGATATCTTTATTCATATCAGATTTATAGTATGTCAAACCTAAAAACAACTATTTTTTTACTCATATTGAAAGCCCTTTTATTCGTTTACACTATAGAAATAATAATTTTAATGTTTGGCATTCCATAAATCCACATAGATAGAGATGTCACAATGCAATTTTGACGTTATGTAGACCGAAGAAATCTTAAAACAGTGGACTTAAAAGCATCCCCCTTTTTGATTAAAAAATACCCCACATTCTTAATTCCGGAAAAACGCTTTTAAAAAAATGATTTTTTTTTACAAAAATGTCAAAACTGCCACTCGATTGATCAGTATTTTACAGAAAATCATAAACATATTAGAAAACATTACTATTCTAATGTTATTAAAATTGGTGCGTTGAACTTTTAGAATTTTTTACTTAAATTAATTTTTTTTGTTTGAAAAATTTAATTTTTTTTTTTTTTGATAGCAGATGTGAAGAAACAAATGTCAAATTGACTAAAAATTGCTTCCAGAAGCATACTCATAACGTTTTCTTTCGAAAAATATAATTATTTTTATTTTTTTCTGGAAAAAATATTGTTTTATCAGCAAAAGAACATAGCCATCTTTAGGTGAAATAGTAAAAATGAGTCTGTTTTTCTAACAATAAGCGCTGCCAGATTTTTTTTACCTTATTTTTTAAGATTTTTTAACCGAAAAAAGATTTTTTCCCCAAAAACAAGATTTTTCGTTTTGTCTAGACGAAGGTTGTTAGGTTCAATAAAAAAAACCTTCTTTGTTCCCATTTGAAAATTTTTAAACTTTATAATGCAACCTTGCGGTTTACTGGACAAAAAAAATACTTAAAGGTCCAATTAGACGTGACATAACCATAGGAAAACTGTATTACAATAACCACTGTATTACCAAAATGACATAAACATACCATACAAACCAGCTTTAAGCTCAAATTAGACGTGACATAACCATAATGCCACAGCCGTAACGGCGAATTTAGAAACCCAATTTGAATTGGTTTGTATGGTATGTTTATGTCATTTTGGTAATACAGTGGTTTTGGTAATACAGTTTTGCTATGGCTATGTCACGCAGCGTTACCGTTGGTGCCACTAAAGTTGCAATTTGCCACTTTTTCGACTGCTTGGATACTATTTGGCCACTTTTACGAAATGCACCCAAATGTGGTACTTTTTACGATTCTTGCCACTTTTTTGATACTTTTTACGCTAGGAAAATATACTTTTTTTCTTTCTGTTTTATTATAACGCCCAGCTTTAATATATGTAAAACTGTTTTAATATATGTATATGTAAGCAAGTTCATAAGAAATTTGTTTCTTGTCATGCGTGGTTAGCTGAAAATCGGCTTAATAAACTTTCTATTAACCTGTTTTATTTATTATGAATAAGGGGATAAAGATATCTCACATATCGATGGTTTTCTTCCACAACCTCGTAACTCAAAAACAACTACTTTTCAAACGAGACAAAATACTTTTTTTTACAAAATATTTTAAACTTTTTGCTATATATTCTTTTATAAATCAAGAATTAGGAAAAATTCCTATAAATATTTAAAAGAATATATAGCTTAAAGTTTCAAATATTTGGTAAAAAAAAAGTATTTTGTCTCTCCTTAGAAGTCATGAAGCAGAAGCCGAACTTTCGTGTACCGAAAACTTGTCTAAAATTTGTGTAATTGACATTAAAAGTAAAATCTAAGTTTTTACCAAAAATTGTGTAATGAATTGATATAAAAAACAAAAAGCTTAATATATTGAAGTATTTAGACCCAATATTTATAGTGTCTAATGAATATATAAACTATTTCGAATTAGTTTCAGAGTTTAAAGATAATGTAACTGACCCAGATGCAGTTATACATGAATTTAAATTTCTAGAGAGTAAAGTAAATGACACGAATTGTAAACACATATTTAAAATTTCGAATGCTGAAGATTTTTGGCGTAAAAAAGGAACATTGTAAAATAGATTGGATGAATATACCTGTATATATATTCAAACTTGTACAAATTGATCTCTCATATTTTTACATTGTCACATAGTAGTGCTTCTCTGCTGAGCGTGTTTTTACTAAGTTAGCTTTAATAAAATATTAAGTAACAAATGGGCTAAAGACATTTTACGAAAGTATGGAAGTCGTTTTAAGAACAATTAATTGTAAAATTTGTATGAAACTGACCATTAATAAATATGTAGCACAGGACGACATTGAAATTGTTTGTTTAATTATTCCAACTGATTCTTATGTTTTTGGAATGCTAAAGACGAATATGTACACAGTTTTCTCCCATCACGTCACATTTATCAGATACACCAATTATTGTATTTTCGGAAGGAATAGTACAAGAAATATATTACTAAATGTATATATAAAACACATTACATAAATATCTTCTATTTGCTGCAACAATGTCATAATCCAAAAAAAAATGTTTGGCAGAAAACAAGTTTAACGTTTTTGAATTACCAAAACATTAAAGTAAATATTTTATAAAAATTACTTCTCGAGAAAAATATTTATTTTAGTTTTTATACCATTTAAAATTATAATACATAAAAAAAAAAATGTAAAAAATACATAATGTGGTGTACTTATTTTAATTTTAAAAGATGTGCCCCTTTTTTTAAAAAAATCCACTTTTTTTGTAGATATCCCCTTTTTTTGGTACTTTTTGGAAATATCCGACGGTAACACTGATGTCACGTCTAATTGGACCTTAAGGCCCAACCATAATGTGCTTAAGTTGGCTTAAGCAAATATGCGAATACATGTTAATCATATGAGGCTAGCCATATTGAACTTAAGGAAACTTTTTGTTAAATTTTATAAAGCTGTTATTTGCTTAAGCAATGTGCGAAACTGATCGCACGTTCCGTACGGAATCAAATGTTTGTTGGTTTTATTTTTGTTTTTTTTTAATACATTTCAGAGAATTTTTGACGGAAGGTTAGGCAACGCTATGCATATTATGGTAGGGCCTTTAAAAAGCAACCTCTGTTTGGCGTTCAAGGGTGATTAATCAGGTGTAAGCTTTGCGCTTTTTTATTTGCAAAAACAGAAAATATTGCAAGGCAGACTAAGGTTCGCAAAAATTAAATAATAGCAAAGACATTTAATGGAAACATGTTTAATCCGAAAAGGTAATTTTAAGTGCATAGAAATACCTTTGAAAAAGCAGCTTATATCTAGATTTATATAAATGAACTTTTAAAAATGTTTAGATTTTAGAGGTAGTTTTAAGAAAAATCCCGCTAAATTGAATACTAATCGGTTTCTACCGGTTTTGAAGTCCGATTTGGCGGGAAATCTTCAAAAAAAGTTGGCAACAGTGGAAATACATATTGATATGTTTTAAAGATAATTTTAATAAAACAAAACTTATATTTTCCAAAAATAAGATTTTTTTTCCAAAATAAGATTTTTTTTTGTTAAATTAAGATTTTTTGCTGAAAATTTCTGGCAGCCCTGCTATCAATATAAAACATTATTAACCAAATATTGATAACAGTTTGATATTAAACATAATCCACCTCGATTAAAAAACTAGAAAAATCGTTGGAAAAAAACGGGGTTTTATCCGAATGTCTCTAAAGGCAAGGGTCAGCTTTTGGCGAATTTTTTTTAAACTTGAATATCCGAGGCTACCAATTTTAGGGGACCACAAGTCACTCTCACGATCCTCTATGGACCCGTGTTCTTTCAAATCAACTCAAAACCGGCCCGGCGTTGATAGTTTTAAGAATTGCGTCAGTTGCAGAATTATTTTTCAAAACAAAACGTTCGTAAACCATTGCGTTATATTTCAGTAAAATAAAAAGAGCACCAAAAAAAAAAAAAAAAAATGTTGCGAGCAATTTCATTAAAATTAAAAAAATTTTAACAGACAGTTGCACAAGTATATAAGAGGACACTTTCAGCTTTCTGATTGTAATAAGCTCTTTAACCCGTTTTGACACTAACAAGTTCTATTTCTCTGAAGTTCGGTTTTAACTAAAATATAGAACCTGGGAAAACATTTAATAAAGCATCACGTATAAATGATACAGTAATGTGTCGAACCATTTCTTAAAAACTACTATCCCACTTATAAAACAAAATAAATTTTGACCCATTAATGATAACAGTTCGCGAGAAATCAGAATTTAATTATGATCAAATTAACAAAAATTGAATTTTTTAATAGTAACATAAAATATTTGTTTCTAGCAGCATTCCACATCCGCAATTACCAATATTTTAATCCAGGATTTGGATAGGGTACGTTCGTAAATGCATCAAAACTGTGCATCACTGCTGCAGTGATGCAAAATTTTGTTGCTGATGTGTGATCACCAGTTGCACTTGTGGTGCTGATGCTACGTTTTTTTTATAAACGCTTGTTTTTCAAAAAAGTTCTGTCAATATTGACAGGTACTGTCAAATTTATCGTGTATAAATTTGGCAGCACTTTGTTTTTCCTTTTTTTTTAAAATACAAATCTGTGGGGCTTTCGAACGGATTATAAATACCGTTTCATTTTCGATGCGGAAATTTCTTTCGAAAGTATTTTTGTTTCGAATCGAATTACATAATAACGCCCCTGCTGGGCTTAATGTATAGAATTTGAAAATTTAGAATAGAATTATGTAGTCCTCTACTTAAGATATAGTATACGCACTTCTTTTGGGAAAAGTATCTTTAAAAATGGGGTCTATAAAAGTTGAGTTATAAGGCTAAAATATATATTTTTGGTATTAAAATGGCTGTCACGAGCCCGTCATAAACAATTTCGATATTACAAATGGGTAGTTGTGTAGAAAAACATGTTAAACTCTCACTTATTTTAAAATAATATCCACTTACCCTCTGGCACTGTTGTCATTACTGTCTGCTCCGTAGCACAGGTATTCACTTGACCCTCATACAATTCCGATTGAGTTATATAACCCGTAGAATTGGGACGTCCGGCACGGGTACCCGATCGTGGATCATTATCCGAGTTACTGCGATTGTTCATGGAATAATAGTTGTTCATATTGTTGATATTATTCATGTGATTGATATATTGATGTTTGGAAAATGAAAGATTTACATATTTAAGACCATCACTGTTGGTTTCATTCACATTATTTTACACATTGAGGTTAGGATTTAAGGTTTATTTTTTATTTTTTTAACGTGCCCATGCACCATATGAAGTTTTGATTTTTTTTTTTTTTGGGAAAGTTATTTAAATAAGTTTTTTTTATTTGAAGGGTTATACATTAATACCACCACACAACATCCAACAAGACACCAAAAGATCCCAAATATTTAGTTTTTAAAAGTGTTTTTTTTATATTTGTTAAAGCGCATTATAGACAACATTTATTTGGGAGAAGAGAAAATGTAATTTAAAATATATTTGAGGTTAGAATTATTTGTTGCAATCGAACCCAATTAAATTGTTAGTAAATAGAAAAAGTGAAAGGGTTATTTAAATATTTCGGATTTTAGGATTGAGTTTAATGTTTTTATGCAATAAAAATAAAAAGAAATAAAAAAGAAAAATTAAAAAAAAAAATAATTGATTAAACCAAATTAAAATCTATACAAACAAACAAAATTCAAAAGCAAAATTAATAGACAAAATCAAATGATTTTCTAAACTAAAATGAGTTAAATTTAAAATAAAATAAAACAGTCATATTAGCTTAAAACTTTGTTAAATGAAATCTTAATTGTAAATTAATTGTGCATGATTTAAAAAATGAATGTAATTAGGGCAACTACAAAAATGTTAGTATTTTTTTTTTTTATAGTTTATGTGAAACATTGCAGAACTTACCGGTTTAATTCAAAATTATCCGAGAACCTTTGGGTCATAATAGAGGGATCAATTTTGCCTGTAGTTGGATTAA
This sequence comes from Pollenia griseotomentosa, assembly GCA_963931875.1. Classification (NCBI taxonomy): domain Eukaryota; kingdom Metazoa; phylum Arthropoda; class Insecta; order Diptera; family Polleniidae; genus Pollenia; species Pollenia griseotomentosa. The sequence goes on along the minus strand of OZ007561.1, from coordinate 46,829,038 downwards.
TTTGGTTGATAAAGCGTTTGCGATTGCGCATTAGGAAGTTTTGTATATTGCCATAGCGACAATATTCCACAATAACCATTAATTCGCCTAACGGATATGAAATTGAACTTATTAGAATCGGTTAAATTAAACTTAATTTTTCTACTGCTAAATAAGTTAAGTTTTTTTCTTAAAAAAAGTTTTAGAAAGCTTAAAATATTTAAAGCTATTGACATTCATTTTTATAGAAAGCTTTTAAATAAGGGGTTTTATTAAAAGCTTTAAAGAATATTAATTAGGTTTTTCAAGATAATAAATATTATCTGAAAAGCTTTTTTTGTACTAATATATAAAAAATACTTTTTATTTTAAAAACATTCAATACAAAAATATTTTTTTTTTTAATATTTACATTAAAAATAATTAGTATTGTGGTTATTTTGTTGAACTATTTATGGTTTTTAATCCAAATCTTTTTATATTTTTAATTAGGCTTAAGTTCATTAAATTTAATTTTCATTAAATTATTTTTGTGAAGAAAGGAATTTTACAACATGAAAATTAATTAAAATTGTTATTGATAATCTTTCATTCTTGACGTGGCCGGGGCTCGAACCCGGGCCGGCAGGTTACCATGACATGTTTCGATCGCAACCACTCGATCTCCTCAGATGGATTTGCCGTTTTACACTCGCAGCCATCGACGACTGCTGACGTCAATAGTCAAACATCAATCCTTAAACCAAATTGTATTTTAACCTTTGGTAGATCGAAGTTTGCTTTTTTGAATGATTATCCATTTTAATTGATTTTACATGTTCTTCCTTACTTCTGTTTTTTCGTACTTTTGTCAAGAATTTTTCTTGAAGTCCAAAGTACATTTTTTGTTTTTTCACGTCAAGAATAAAAGATTATCAATAACAATTTTAATTAATTTTCATGTTGTAAAATTCCTTTCTTCACAAAAATAATTTAATGAAAATTAAATTTAATGAATTTACATTAAAATTTAAAAACATATTTAAAAATTAAAAGCTTTTAAAAAATTGTTCATTAACGTTTTAAAAAAACTCTTTTCATTTAAAGATTTAAAAATTTGTATATCAATAAAAACTAATAATTAAAATAAATAACACTGTAAAAAGCATTTTATATAATATTTTTTTTGGTAATACTTTCAATTAATAAAAAAAATTAATAATATTTTTCTGTTTTACGCCTTAAAAAGCTCTTAATGTAAAACATATGTTTATTTTTGTGAAAAGTTTTTAAATCCTCTTAAAATAAAGTTATTTTATTTTAAAAAGCTTTTCGTTTAAAAATAAAGTCGAAGCACTAAAGTGGGTTTCTAAATAAAAGCTTTTGTATAGGAAGCTTTAAACATATAATACATTAAAGAATTAAAGCTTTCAATATTAAAATTATTTTTAATGGAAGCTTGAGGATATTAATAAAAATTTGCTTTAAAAAAGATCTTCAGAAATTTCTTTTTGTTTAGCGTTAAATACAAAGCTTTTCAGATAATATTTATTGTAGGCGACTCACGTTTTGCTATATTCTTTGTCACAGCACCCAACAAATTAACCACATTCAAATGTTGACCCAAGTGCACCATAATCTTCAACTCTGAGACCAAAGCTCTCATAACTTCATTATTTGCCTGACGTTTAACCATTTTCACAGCCACAATACTCTCCTTTTCTTCTGGCTTTATACCCTCAGCATGAGCTTTAAGTACAACACCAAAAGCCCCGGCACCCAACTGCTTGCCCAGTTTAAGTTTTTCACGTGGAAACTCAAAACCACGATCATAAGGCAATAAATCCGCCTGTTCGTCTAACGTTAAGGCAGGATTAATATGCTCAACAGCACCTTCTTCAAAGTTGGCCAAACCGGCAGCTTTAAGTTCACGTAAAAGTTTGCGTTCACGATTAACACGTATATATAGATATATGACTAAACCGATTAGAATTAAAAGTAAAAATGAAATGCCAGCTATCCAGCTGATGGTAAGACCACTGGGAATGTCTAAGAAAGCGAAGGGAAATATATTGGTTGAACGAAATTGAAAGGGGTTTCTTTGTTTTATTATTAATCTACCTGTAATTTTTATGTTAACAATTTCCTCTATAGTACCCAATCTGTTAAAAACTTTACATTGATAGTGACCTTGATCTTCGGGTTTTAAATAGGGTATTAGAAGTACTGCCGGATTGTCTGTACTATTGTTTTCTACTAGTTCATCATTTTTATACCATTCAACTGAGGCCTTCGGTATGGCTTCAGATTCACATCTTAGCTCCACCGATTCTCCTAGTTTACGTTCAATTTTATTGCTTTCACCCAGATTGGTATACGTCATGCGGGGCGAAGACGGTTCTAAAAGTAATTAATAATTTCTTAATACTTTTAAAAAGTGTTTCAAAGAAAGTCTTTTTTTCTTACCATGCGTAATAATACTAAAAATTCTCGATTCTGTGCTCTCATGATTTATAGCTCTGGCTCTGCACTCATATTGACCCTGATCCGAATCTTTTATTTTCATAAATGTTAAAGATTTCTGATATGAATATGGAGTTGAGGAATTTTTTATAATTATATCTAAAAAGTATAAAAATGGTTGTTAACAAAGTACTAGAATTACTTAAGGTTTCGTCATAACATACTTTCGGTGTTCTCGATAAGATTGCCTTTTTCATTGTACCAATTAATATCTCCCGAAAAGTAATAGGCCACGGCTGCACAGGTTATGGTTACCTTATCATCCAAAGCAATAATGTCATGATCTTCAATGCCATAAATAGTCATGTTATCGTTTATGTCACGTATAAGGACATGACTTTTAGCTAAAGCTCTACCGATTTTATTAATGGCCGCACAACGTATTATGCCAGGTGATTTTGGTACAAAATATAAATCGTTAATAAATTCAATCGGTGTGTCGCCTTTTGAGGAAAAGGTTTCCTGAAAAATAAATATGTACATAAATATTTTTTTAAAGTTAGCAAAAATTTCAAATATATTTCTTCCGGCTTACATTAAAATCTTGTATTACTGTGTTAGAGCAAGAGGGCCATCGCGGTACAATGCTACACGGCTCAAATACCCATGACACTAAAGCCTGTTTATGCGATTGTACACGACACTGAACATGTGCCTTCTCATTGGCATGAACGTATACATCGTTCATCGAAATAATCGGAATGTCTTCTATGGTCACGGTAAATTCACGTTTCAACGTGGTTTCGGTATTTGTAGCCTCTACCACATAAACGCCCGTATCCCACAAACGTGTATTATAAATTTTCAAAGTTGATGACACATCATCGATTGTGATTTCAAATTTATTGTTATTAAAAATTTCGGATCCATTGGGATTGTACCATTTCAATTTCGGCCAAGGATAACCACTGTAACGCACCGACATTTGTACCGTCTTGTTGGCTTTCTCATTGATCGTATAGTAATCGTTGGACTCACGCATTTTAATGTAACTTTCATCTTTGGCCACAATCAACATGTTATAAGAACTTTTTGCTTTGTTCGACGAATGATCGGACACATTGCAGGTGTAGCGACCGGAATCAGAAGTTTTGGCATCTTTCACAGTCAATATGCTACGGCTATAGACATGGGTTTCGGTCACATTGACATTGGCATAGCTTTTCTCAATGAAACGTTTCTAAAAGCAAGTTAAAAGTAAAATATTAGTAAATTTTTATAAAAATAAATATACTTTAGCTGTGTTAATCAAATTTCTAAAGTTAAAAAGAATCAAGCAAATTTCGGTTACCCTGAATTGGAAAAAGAAGCGTATTCCAGTGGGGGGTTTCTGCATTGCAATGTTAGTCAGACGGGATCTATAAGGTTAGTGAGGCAAATATTTTTAAACACCTTTTTTTAACAGTTCATAACTGGTATTGCAACATATTGGCGGTATTTTTGTTCAATGCTCGCTTCAAACTAATTAAATGTGATCGTCTGACGCGTCTGACTTTAACAGCTCATAATAGATGGCACCCTTCTAGCTTCACCAAGTAAACACAAAGAATTTTATTGATGTCATGGATAGATCGATAACCCGGTTTGGCCGTAACTCGGCTGGTTGGCCGAACTACAAAAACGATTTCTTTATAATGTTAAAATGTATCCTATTTGCATTACAAGTTGTTATTCTTTGCAAATTTTATTTTTATTTTATAGCGCTCAAGTTGTATTTCCGAAATGCAAAATCGTCTTTCAACGTTTCAACGGGAAGTTTTTAAGTTTCCTATCGATTCAAAATCTCGACTGCAGCACAAATTGTCAGTTACACAAGGGAACAAGGTTTTTGTTCATTTAGAACTGAATGTTGGTTTTAAGGTAATTTAGGACGCTGAATCCAAATCTGCTCTTAGTTTTTTCCCATCAGCTCGAGATATACCGTTATATCCAAAATTAAGGCACTTTCGCTACATATGTATATTAGAATAACTTGAAAACGGTTCACCATAATCAGTTAAAAAAAAATCAAAATTCTGCAACAATATTATCTTTAAGCCTTGCTTACATTGGTTTTAAATTTGCCCAGTAGTTTCAGAGAATTTTGCTTTTGTTTTAAATATAATTTTCTTGCGAACGTTGAAGTTCGAAATCGTTAAACAGGCAGTTGGTAAAGGATATTTCGAATCAAATGAGCTTTTTTTATTGTAATCGGTGCACAACTTTTGCTTTTATTTTACGTAAACAACCATTTCTCAGTCATTTTTATACCCTTCACCACAGGTGGAAAAGGGTATATATTTATAAGTTTGTCATTCCGTTTGTAATTTCTACAATATTGATCTTAGACCCTATAAAGTATATATATTCTGGTGGCATGTCATAACGTCCAGTGTCATAGTGTCCATGGACACTGTGACACTTTTAAAAGTGTCAAAATGTCCATCAGAGAAATGTCATAGCGTCCGCGGACGTTATGACACTTTGCAAAGTGACATAATGTCCACAACTTAACTTATAATCAAAAATATTAAAGTGTGTAAAATTTGTTTTGAAATACCGTTACAATTTCAAGTGCCAAAAATTCTTGCAAGCAAGAATGTAAACAAATTTGGGATCATAGCCGGCCTTCGTTCGGGCGCAAGGTTTTTCTCCTCTATGGTATAACAAACACCGGCTTCGCTAACTAAAGCTTGACTATATAGCCGGCCTTTGGCCGGGTGAAAGTATTTTCTCCTCTATGGTATAACAAATACCGGCTTCGCTAACTAAAGCTTCTCTGCACAGCCGGACCTCGGCCGGACGGAAGGATTTTCTCCTCTATGGTATAACAAATACCGGCTTCGTTAAGTAAAGCTTCTAAAATCTGCCTTGTTTCCGAACGAAGGCCGACTACGCAGAGAAGCTTTAGTTAGCGAAGCCGATTCTTTTTATACCTTAGAGGAGAAAATCCAAAGCCAAAGGCCGGCTGTGCTGAGGAGCTTTAGCTAGCGAAGCCGGTATTTGTTATACCATAGAGGAGAAAATGCTTGCGCCCGGGCGAAGGCCGGCTATGCCGAGACGCTTTAGTTAGCGAAGCCGGTGTTTGGTTTACCATAGAGGAAAAAATCCTTGCGCCCAAAAGTGTTTTCGTTATATATTTAATATATACACCCAGAGAAAAGCAGCAAAACCATTTTTAAAAAATGTTAACCATATTATGTTTAATTTAACAAAATCATTGTCACCGACAACCATATTATGGTAAAATTAGTTTCTTTAAAAAAAGTTTTGTTGGTTGCGACCATATTAAAACATGTTTTCTCTGCGCATATGCAGATCTTTTTTTGTATTTAACTTCTTTAGTAATTATGGACACTTTGACACTTTTGAAAATGTCATAATGTCTATTTGCAAAAGTGTCATAAAGTCCATGGGCACTATGACACTGGACGTTATGATATGCCACCTATATTCTGGGTTCTTATTAGGAGCGAAGTTGATTTAACGATGTCTGTCCGTCTGTGCGTCTTACGTTTCATATGTGTTTTTCGGATACTCCAGACATGATAGCGCCTAGGTTGTTTTACATTTATGTCACATGTAGTCCACCATATCTTGCTATTGAAATTCAGCAAGATCGGTCTACAAATGGCTGAGATATGACCACAAAAACACGACTGCCTCTAATTTTTTCCAAAAATCCCTTGTTGTTGTAGTATTTTTATTACTTTTTTTCTGTATATCTGGAGAACGGCATTTATGTTATAAATACACACCATCCCACAAAATGTGGGCGGAATTGTAGAAGTGGGCGTGGTACCTCCCATACAAAAAATATCAAAAATTTTATAAAAACCTGAATTTTTTGACTGCAATATGACCTATGGTTACGTCTTATATATCAAAAGATCGGAAATTTTTAGTAGAAAATATTTTCTGAAAAACTTGGGAAAATCGGTTCAGATACGAAAAAGTTATGAACAAAATATTAATTTTTTTTTTGAAAAATATCCATTTTCGGGAACCATAGATCTTCCCGAGTCCAAGTTTTATAACCGCAATTACTGACAAATTTCTTCTTTAACACGTCGGTATATAAATCTGTCAAATCGGTTAAGAAATAGTAGAGTTATGACCAAAATACTGAAATTCCAAAAATTACTCTTTTTTATAATTAAGTTTGTTTTTTATACCCTTCACCGAAGGTCCTACACCCTATAAAGTATATATATTCTGGTTCCTTATGAAATGCGAAGTTCAAATCCGGTTGTCGTCTTTTTTTAATATTTTTATGTTCTAAAAACGATTTCAAAAAAATATTTACCAGTTTTCGCTTTTTAAATTTCACTTATAATGAAGTTTTAAGTATTATAAATATGTATGTATATGTAAAAATTGTTTAGTTGCTCTGTATTCTGCTCGCACAATGGTGAAGGGTATATAAGATTCGGCACAGCCGAATAAAGCACTCTTACTTGTTTTTGGTGATTTCCAAAAAATTGATTGTTTTTTTAATCGTAAAAAAAAGAAATTTTAAAAATCGCTTAATGAAGAATAAAGTTCTGATTTTTTGAACTCTTAACTTTTGGAAGAAAGTCAAAAATACGATTTGTACCTGTAACTTAAAATTGCGAGCTGATGGAGAAAAACGGAAATTAGATTTGAAATCAGCGACCTAAAATTAGTAAAAAATTGCATCAAACTTCCAATCAATTCAAAAAAAGTTCAATTTTGTTCCCATGTGTTATTGTACCCCCAACACAGTAGTGGAGACGGTATTACGAGTTTGTGCTAATGTGTGTAACACAAAAAAACTAATGTACCCTCGTGTGCTAGGTACAGGTCGCAATTTTGAAGATAATTTGATGAAATTTGGCCTATGCGTCTTAAGTGTCATAAAGATTAAACCTATTAAAATGATAAGAATCGTATAAATCGTCTTGCCAAATTTTTTTATAAATCGGTCCATATTTCACCATAGCTCCGTTATAAATACCACTCCCAAAAATAGCTTTAATATACTTTCTTATAAATGTTGGTATTGATATAAAATTTGGCGACGAAAGGTTTTTTGATAGCTGCTATGTCAATTTTGTACTGGTGCGTCCAGAATCGTTCAAAGGCCCCATAAAAACCGCCTCACCAAAATTGCTTTAAGACTTACAAAACTGAAGGATGCCGATATTTAAATAATAATTGACACAATAGTTTTGCCGAGTCCATGATTGGTCCCAATTATGTAGGGTATCAAATGGTTGACCGACTTTTCTTTCTTAATTGTTTTATTTTAATTTGAAAAGTACAATAATTATTTGGGCTTTGTTTTTTTCAAATATTTTTACATATTTTATGCAACCACGTTTGGGGGTCTGCAAAAAAAAAATATTATTTTGTGCAAAAAAAACCGCTTTGAAGGTCTGATTAACACTTTTTCTTTCAATGGTTAAGTGAGAATTATATACAGATGTTTTGTAACATCATTGTTCACCAATTTTTCTTTAGTGGGTTCTGAACAATGGATTACAGTTTTATTTGCAGATTTGAATATTTGTCCAGGTCAAGTTGTAACTGACCCTGTCATATCCCACCCCTTTGGTAAAACTACCACCATGGTTATATTTAGGCAAGTTAAAATATAATCCCGAAAGAAAATTTAAGAACTTACTACTATAAAAAAGTGTAACACCAAATAAAAGCTACAACTACCGCAAATTATCCAAATAGCCATATAAGTTATTAAAGACATAAACCATGTGTTAGAGATAAGTCGTACGGCTACACAGATAAAAAGTCTTACCTCATCCCTGTGCACGCCCTCCGGTAGAACCCATTCAATTTTATATTTAACGTCATGGGCAATTTTAACTTCACAAGTCAGTTCAAAAGTTCCGCCTTCGCGAGCATGATGCTTAGCGGTCGATGTTATATTCGGTTTATCCACATGTGTGGTATAAGCTGTTTTTTCGATGGATAAATGCAAAAAATAAATATTAGTTTAAAAAGTTTCGAAACCATTTGTATTTGTGCTGTTGGCACAAAATAAAAAACAAAAACTACTTGGGAGTTTTTCATGCATGGATAAATAATGACATAAGAAAATATAAAGCTTGAAAAATTTTACTTTTACTAATAAATAAAAAAAACTTTCAAGCTTTATAATATCAAATGTCGTAAAATAACAAATAAATAAAAAAAAAATAAAACATAAAACAAATTCAAAAATTATAAATAAGCATACAAAAAAAAAAAATATATATAACAATACAAATAATAAAAAATTATTAAATTTTAAATGCATTCTATCAAAACTATCTTTTATTTGAAAGCTTTTATTAAAGTCAGTTAAAAATTTGTAAAAACCAAAATTTTTAAATAAGTTATGGCTTAAAAACTTTTTTTTAAATAAAAAAGGAAATAAAAAATTTTGTTATTCTATATAAAAAAGCCTTAAAAGCTTTTACTACACCATTAAGCTTTTATTACGCCACTTTAAACTGTAAAAAATTAAAATTGTTTAGGTTAAATTTGAATATATGCTTAAAGCTTTTTAGATTTTATAAAAAAAGTAATTAATAAATAAATAAATTTCGACTAACCTTTCAGAAGAAATTTAAAAAAAATGTTAAAGCTTATAAAATCTTTTACTTAAAACTTTTTATTAAAAAAGTAAAAAGCTTTTAAATGTTTTTTATAAGAACTTTAAAATTTGTATACTTTAGGAAATAAAGTATTCATAAACGATTCTTAAATTTAACAAACGTTTATTAAGGATAATTTCCATAGTAAATTTGTTCTTTAAGCCTTTATTAAATTGAAATTTTTTTTATGAATACAGGCATTAGTGTTGTTTTTAAACAAAAGTCAAAAGATTTTTATGAATAGAGAATTAAACTATTCTAAAAGCTTAATAAAAATTTGTTGCCTAAAAAATTATGTTTTAAAGCTTTTAACAAACACGCTTAAATTATTGAAAGAAAGTAATGTCTTATTAATAGAAAAAGCTTTGCTTAGAGACAAATATTTTTACCTTTCATAAAAAAGTTTAATTATATTTTAATTAAAATATTTTGAAAAGTTATAAAAAACTAAATTAAAAGCTTTGCTTGTGTTTTTCAATATATAAAGCTTTAAAAGGGTTTAATGATTTTTCTCATAACAATCCAAGAAATTTTATAAAGAAAAGCTTTAAATTGTTTTCATACAAAAAGCCTAAAAACCGTTAAATTTTAAACATTTTTTTTTAGAATTTTCTATAGAAAATTCTAAAAAAGCTTTTGATTGTTGTTAATGACGTTTTTGTAAAAAAAAGCTGTGAATGACTTTATCAATTAAAGCTTAAAATACCTTTTAATAAGTTGGCATTAAAAGACAGATTTAATTATTTTCTATAAATAAAATGTGGAAAAACCTGCTATTGATATTTTGTGAAAAAAGCTTTAAACTATTAAATATATAAATTAAAACATTTGTATTTTTTTTTAATTTTAGATTAATGGAAATTTTTTCGATTTGTAAAAGCGGTAAGTTTAACTATTTTGTTTTCATTTTGTCTAGCTAAGTCTTTAAAGCTTTCTAAATTCTAGCTTAATAATAAGAGCTTTCAAATCATATTATAAGGCATGCTTTTAACTTAATAGTTAATATTTAGATATTAGTTAGTTTATTGTTATTTTATAACTAAATTAGCCACAAATTAGTAATAATAATATTACAGCTTACAACTACAACAAAATTAATAAAAGTTTTTTTTTTAACATTTAACGAATAGAAAAGCTTTTAACAAAACACATTATAGCAACGAAATCATGCTGAAAAAGTGAAACGAAATTCAAGTGAGAAAAATAAAACACAAACACCAAAAATTTTAAAAAATCAAGGACATTAACAGAGGAACGAACAGACACACACAATTACAAAACAAACTTACTAGTCGAACGATAATGATTAGACGGACGTCTGGTGGTAGCTTGTCGAGTTTCTCTAACATGTTGCAACAATTTCGATTCTAAACTTTCAACATTATAGTCGTTATTATAAGCGTAAGAGTTTTTAGGGTTTAAGGTCCCTGTTTTAGGCTGTGAAGTTGTTCGGTTAGCGGTGATGTCTAAATAGCGTTTTTGTCGATAACTTTCGGTAACTAAAATCAAGTCGTTATCACTATAGTCTTCGTCATTACTATCATCAACATCATTATAGAAACTATTATCGTTTGACTGACTAGCATTATACCCATCACCAATAATACGTAGATGAATACCAATAATACTTAAGACGGCCCCATCACCGTTATCGCTTTTGTTAACGAGACTAGTATGATTTACAATTTTGAGTTTCGAATTCATTTGGTTTTCAACACCAAAAGGGGGAGCAGGGACATCATTGACAAGATGAGTAGAGCAATTTTTTTGTTGGATTAAATTGACAGAAATGCTGTTAGTGACATTAAAATGGTTGTTAGTTACTGAACTTTTTTTCGCTGTTAACTTAGTATTGGTAGCTTTTGTTGTTGTTTCTGTTGGTTTTACTAGAACAGTGGTATGCTCCAAATCATCTGTAGTTGTAGGTCTATCCAATTGAGTTGAATTAAATGAAGCTAATTTGCAGAAATGATTAATTTTGTTATTTATCAATTGATTTTAAATTTAAATTCAATAAGAAATTATGATATTACAAAAAACACACACCATAAACCAAAACTTTGTTTAAAAGAAAAAAAAAAAAAAAAAAATAATGAAAATAAAAAAAGTTAAACAAATTTTGTTTTCAATCAAAAGTTTCCATCCCCATTACACAATTAATTTTAGTAATTTTCCCCTTTTTTACCACATTAATAAATTATTGTTAATTTTCAACTACTTAACACTCTTTTCTTAAATAGTGTGTGTGCGCATTTTCAATAAATACTTTCTTCCATTATTAAACAAATTGTTTTTATCGTTTTACACATTTAAATCAAAGACCATTAGAAAACTTAAAAAAAAGAGACGGAAAACAAGCACAAAACAGGGGTGCAAAACTCACGATTACTGATTTTGTTACCCAAAATAATTTCTATTTCCGTTTGTTCCTCCTCGTTCGATGGGGACGGGATCTTCGGCCGACAGATGTACATGCCACTATCTTCAAAGCCTCGTATTTCGATGACAAACCCCAGACGTGGATTATAACGTATACCGGTATTACTGGCAAAAGTCTAAATAATTGGCAATAATTTATGGAAATTTAACATTTTTTAAATAAATTCAAGGCATAAATAATGTTTTCGATTAAGTGCAAGCAAAATTAAAAAAAGCTTTTTGCAAGAGAGAAAACAGAAAGAAAAATATAAAATAAATTGAAGCGAGTTTATAAAGTGTATATGCTGTGTGTGTATAAAATAGTGTATGTGGAAGAAAAGCTTTCTCCCAGTAAAAGTAATTTTAGTGTCGGTCTGCTTTATCAAAAGATTTTTCTAACTCATATTGTACTTTGAATAAATTTATGGATAAGCGAGAGCTTTATTGACTCAAAATTTTCGAAAATAGCAAAGCTTTAACAAAAAAGCTTTATTTTTGTTTTTAAATAAAAGCTTTATTCTTGGCTAAAAAGCTTTTATTTTATATTAAGCTTTGCAGAGGGCTTTTCAGACTTAAATACTTGTTATAAAAAAGCGTTAAATTTGGTTTCAAAGAAAATAGTTTTTGTATAAATTTTAAAAATGAAGTTTAAAAAGAAAAAAATGTAAATGCTTACAAAAGCTTTAAATGTTTTTCTTTTACCGGCTTGTATAAAAAAATTTTTTTTTTTTCATAAAAAATTCATTTATATATAAATGCTTTGTAGCTAAAGTTTTAAATTAAAATAATACGCAAAAAATGCATCGTGCTTCAAGCACAAAACAAAAAACTCTTTAAAAGCTTCTTAAAAAAAAGAAAAAAAACCAAAATATTTTTTTTTTTCATTGTAAAAAGAGCTTAAAATTGAGAATGCTAAGAAAAACTTTTTAAGATGAGCTTAAAAAATGTTTTCTCATTATCAATTTTTAACAAAAAGCATTTCCAAAAAGTAGAAAAGAAAAAAAAAAAAAAAAAATTTTAGGAAATTGGTTTGATTGAATACACAGAAAAAAATTTTGCCCCAGTAAACGGATTAATCAAAAATAAAATCAGTTTTAATTAAAAGTTTAATCAAGTGAATTAAACGTTTAATCAAGTGAATTAAACGTTTAATCAAGTGTATAAAACGTTTAATTGACAAGATTAATTTGCAACAGCAAACAAATTAATAATATCAATTAAACGTTTAATTCACCTGATTAAACGTTTAATTCACTTGATTAAACGTCTAATTCACTTGATTAAACTTTTAAATAAAACTGATTTTATTTTTGATTAATCCGTTTACTGGGGCAAAATTTTTTTCTGTGTAGTTTATTTTTTTTAATATAAATAGAAAGCTCTTAGATAGATACATTTTTTTTTTAAACGAAATACTCTTTTTTTTTTAGTTGATTAAAAGCTATTTTTGAAAATTTTTAGAAAGATTTTTATAGAACATGCTTGAAATCTTTTTAAAAAGCTTCTTGTGTTGTAGAAAAATCTTAATAAGATTTTAAATAGACAAACCTTAAGAAGCTTTCCAATTAAAAAATGTTTAACCTTTTTTTTTATTAAATAGAAGTCTTTTCAATATGTTAACATTACTCATAAGAGTTACAATCAGGAGTAAAGCTGGAGGCCCAAAAATTACACAATCGAAGCCAATCTTCAAAAAGCCAGAGAATTTCGAAAACCAGGATAAAAGTTCTATCAAACGTATTCTGCTTTTAAATTTTTTTTGTTTACCAAAACTCTTAAAACAGAAATTTTATAAATTAAAATCTTATCGCATTATAGAGTGAAACTAAGCATCTGGAATATAAATATAATACGTATGTACAGGTTTTCTTTCAGTTTATAATTTAAGTATGTACAAATGAAAATACTTATTTAAGAAACTGTCAAATATAAATGCTTATAAAATATGGCGATTAACCATTTTAGTGGTTTTAAATATATAGAATTTTTACTAAATTCACATTTAAAAACACTTTTAAATCGTTAAATTAAATATTTTAATTTGTTTGCTACAAATTTTTTCAACTATGTGTTATTTTAAACTAAAATACTTTTTGTTTAATAAATAGTAGTAATTATCAATAAAACACATACGCAAAATATGAACCGTTAAAGGGGTTTCGAACGTTTGATCTTTAAAAGTGGCCACACAACTGAGCAACGACGGACACGTGTCAAGTCCACGAACTAAAAATCCGACTTTTGGATTATAACTTATACTATCGTAGACAAAACCCATTTTACTGGTAGTTTTCTGAGGACTTAATGTAATATTAGAAGAACGAATGGTAAATGCAGTATTATTGTGTTCATCATCCTAAAAGATAAGTTTGATTATAGTGAATTATGAAAGCTTTCGATTTGAATAGCTGGAGAAATGATATAGAATGGTGAAGGAGAATGTCGAAGATGCGTAGATGATGATTTTTTTGTGTGATTTAATTAAAGTATAAATAAGTTAGATTCCAGAGTTTTATAAGATGATTCAGTATGAGCTTTTGACTTTAAAAATCTCGTTTGTTTAAGAATAGTTAAAATGAGTTTACAAGTTATAATTAAAATTTAATGAATAATATAAAAAATCTAACAAATTAAAAAAATGTGAATTTACTTTAAAAATGTTATTATTAAAAAAGCTTTGGTGAAAAAGCTTTTCAGATTTTGTCAAATTATAAAAAAACTTGATAGTTTAAGTAAAAAAAGAATTAAAAGCTTAAGGTTTTACTCTTTTTAGAAATAAAAAATAAAATCTTAAGAAATTAAATGCACTATATATGAAAAAATTGGTGGAATAATCGATAAGATAATGCAAAAGGTAAAAAGTTATGTGAAGAAGAATATATTTATAAATGATTGCCATTAACTAAATGAGTAATAAGCTTTAAAGAGAATTAAAAATATAAAGTAGAATATTAAAAGAACATAACTTAGGGCCATTATTACAACTTGAAGTTAGCTAAAGTTAGGATTAAGCTGACAGATAGTAATGTGTTATCTGTCAAAAAGCATCTGTTATCTGACGGATAGCAGCTAACGACAAGTTGTAATAATGACCCTTAGTAACTTTAGTTAACGAGAAAAGCTTAAGTAAAAGCAAATCTCTGTTTTTGCTAGAGATATAGGATAATTCAAAGGAATATAAGTGAATGATTAAAAATAAGCTTAGTGGGCTTAAGCGCTAGAAAATTGTTGTTCTAAAGAAAACAAAAAAAAAAAAAAAAAATTTCTAAAGAAAATAAAAAATATGACGAAAATATTAAAAGCACGTAAACAACAAGCTTTTTTTTAATCAAGATAAGGAAAAATGTATAAGAGTATTAATGAATTTAAGAGCTAAGAATAAGCTTAATGGGCTAACGTGAAAGAAAAGCTTTCCTTTAGAAAAATAAAAGAAATATAAAGGAAAATGTAAAGAGTCAATATTTTGTGAGAAAAAAAATAAAAGTTTAAATCTGTGAAAAATGTTTCAAACTAAAAGCTTTTAAGCATAGGAATTAATATCTTTAGTTAAGCACAAATTCAAAAAAAAATCTTCAAAACTTACTGAACCACTGGGTGTTGTTAATATGACATCATAATTTGGCATGGACGGTTTACAGGGTATAACAGCATCTTGGAATTGTATGACATAGGTTACCGGAAATGCCATAGGAGCCAATAAATTATTTTGATCTAAAATAATAGATATTCTATAGAGACTAACAACTTAATTTATATATCAATAAAAACTCACCATTCACATAAACATAGATAGACGAAGCATAATTACTATTCGCCAAATCCGTTAGCTCAGAATCCTCCATCAAATTCAAATCTTTTTTCAAAGCACTCGACTTGACGCAATAGTAACTGGCTACATTCATAAAGTTAACCGCTTTTAGTGTTAAACTACTGCCGAAATGTCTTTTCTGGTCTTGGGGTATGTAAGAGCTCTCCTCGGCATTTATAGCATCGAAGGGATATTTCCAAACTATCGGCTCAGTGTCTTCACACCTAATGGTAAATTCACTATTTTCTTCTAATTGTACTTCCTCCATTAGAGGTATGATAAGTGGTGCACCCAGTGCCACTGCAACATTTTCATTATAATCATCGTCGTCAATGTGATTTCGTTTATCTATATGATTTGTGGGTGCTGTGCTGGTTGTTTGGGGTTTTGGATGCGGCACTAGAAAGGCAAAAGAAAAGATAGAAGAGACATATTAATATTATTATTGACGAGAGTAAATTATAAAACGTATGCATGTGTTTAATGTTGTTGTAAATTGCATTTGACAGTTACTGTCTGGCGGCAACAGTTTGCCTTCTTGTTTTCTTTCATTTGTTTATTTTTAATAAATTCCATATCATCATAATAAAATTATTGTTTTGTAGTTGTTTATTTTCTTCGGTTTCTGTCGAAGAAGAATGATTGAATTTGAACTTTAATTTTTTCCATACAAGAGCAGTCAGTCAGTCATCTAGCTCTTCTGCGAATGATTGCGCCGGAGTATGTGGATGTGTTAGAGTATCTGTGTTCGATCGTTTTGTATTTGTGTCTGTAGTTATCTGTCTCTGTTTGTTTGTAAATGTATATTTTTTAACGAGTATCTTGTACATTGTGCAGACTTTTTTTTAACTTGGAAATTACAATTTTTTCCCTTGATTCTTTTAGAGCAGTTATAAACCAAACTCAACTTTTTTTCAGTTTGCCAAAAAATATTGACAAATGGTATATCATACTGAAGGTAGTCAACTGAGATAGATGTCGACAAAAGAGCTAGTCTCAGGAGGAGAGGTAATTGCACCTTCTATATAAAAATGTGAATATGTAATTGTAAAATATGTATGTTAAAAAAAAGATTGTTTCTCCTTAACGATCTTAATTTTAACATTGCAAAGAATTTATGATCTAAATATTCAAGACCGGAATTGAGAATACCCTGATTCCTAACAATTTTCGTTTTTGATGTAGGTTTTAAAATGTTTTATGGTGTTAAAATTTAAATTTACAAATGGGGCATTATTTGTGAAGCGGACAACCCAAAAAAATTTGCCATAACTATAGTTCTAGTAGATAATAATTAGTGTGCGAAATATTTTTTTCAATGATGTTTATTTGGCGAGTAACGGGGTGGTAAAATGTACTACAAAATTTCGTATTTAAATAAAACTTGAAGATGTATAATATTAAAAAAGAAGTTAAAAAACTGGCCCTTATTCATTCATTTATCTGAAAATTTTCCGATTTTAAATCATTTTCTAAACTTTAAGCTCAAACTAACGATTTCAAAAAAAAGATAAATCTTTAAAATAACATTGAAATTTTATAAATTACATATATTGAACTAATTTGAATATTAAATTTTATTAAATAAATGCAAAAAAATAAGTACAATTGCACTCGTCATTATTGTTATTGTTTGATTTAATCAGTAATTTTTTATAATAAACGTTTTTATAAATAACAAAATTTAAACAAAAACAATCGATAAGTAATTTAATATACTTTTATTTATAATTAGTAAACATTACAAACGAAATTAAAACCTAATTTTGAAAATGTATTACATATTTCGAAAAGTATTAATTTCAAATGTAGCAAAACTAAAAAGGTCACGAGCGCTACATTTTCGATGCCAGCTGTGCCCGTTCTGCGTTGCTGCAGCTTAATTCCATACGTTTTTAACAAATTGTTAAAATAGTATCTCATCTAACAATTTTTTTTCAAAAAATTAATGTAGTAAAAATATTGGCTTAGTGTGTCTTATGTTAGGGTTAAATTAATTACTCTCGCCTTTTTCTACTTTCCAGGAAAACGAGAAACATTTTTTTATTTTGCGGGATCCCGAAACTTCCCGCCCTAAAGAAAAATAGCAGAGTTTTAAAAATTTTAAAAAACTAGAAAGATTTTTAAGTTCTTTAAACTTTTCGCACACAAAAGCAGAAATTAAAAAAAAAACCTCAAAGGCTATATTCGGGCATGTTCTATAAATCGAAATGAAATGGATTTAAAATCGAACAGATTTTGAAAACTAGCCTGTAAAGAAAGTTCATAAAAATATTCCTTTTTATATACTTCATACTTTAGGTATCAATTGTCTTTACAAGAACTACTCTTAAAAACAGGAAAAGCTACAGCAATTTTGTTAATAATTGAAACCAAAATCTAGTTCGATTTCAATTCCACTTCATTTAAATTTCTAGAACATGACCGATTAAGTTTTAATTAAATAATAAGTTATTAAAGCGAAATGAGTCGGATTATTATCCAAATTAAATACATTTTCGAAAAATCGTTTACAGCAAATGGCAGGTCTTTTAAATAGCATAGCAGACAGAGGGAACCGACAGCGTTTCGAACTTTTTTCAATAGTCTAGTACAAACATTAGCCGCTAACCTGACATTTTATGTATTTTATTCAACGTGAAATAAATTAAAACTACGCTTTTCTATAATCTATATAATCTATAAACTCTTGGCGCTCTCATAGAACTGCGGCTACGACTTTCCCGACACTTTTCAAAATCTGTTAAGGCGATTTAGGGTTTCAAAACACTCACAACGAAATCTCCGTAGGATCCTTATTGATAACTTCTCTAGGATTTTATAATTTTGTGGTTTCTAATACTGGTTTCTATAATATCAAATTTAACTCGGATAAACTTAAATTTTTTTGGTGATCTAAAAACTAAAATCCAAAAATGTCCATAGTATATCTTCCGAGAGTTCAACGCAAAGTCGTAAATATGGGGGATTTCATGTCAAGTAACCCAATTTTTAAATCGATGTCTTCCGATTTGGATGAAATTTGCACCTTAAAGGAAAACCAATAAGCTTTCTTTTGGGCCAAAAAAATAAAAAAATTAAATAAAAAAAGTTTTAAATTAAAAAAACAAAATTTTAACATTTTTTAAAAAAACAAAAAAATTTTTTTTCCAAAAGATTGATCAAATAGCTATCGAAGCTACTTGGGACACATTTTGGTAACACCAATAGGTAATAAGTAACATGGATGAAAAAAAACACCTGTATGGACAAAATGTCAAACTTTAACCCCCTCAAACTCAGAAACTTTTTGTCCGATCTTGTTAAAAATTTGTGTCTAAACTACTATCCAATAGGACTAACCTCACAGAGCACTTTCATTAAAATTTCACTCTAAGTCAAATTTTCAAAAATGTATAAAAATTTTCACAAATACAATTTGGATATATTGCTTATAGATTATTGTAGCCTTGTCCATAGTCTTCATTTTCCATTAAGTTTGATTCCCTGGGATCGAAGGATTTGGACACAGTGGTCATATCCCTCACAGAACACTTTCAAGAGAATTTCACTCTTAGTCGTATTGTTTCATAAATTTTAACATGATACAAATACAGAAGATAGTTCCACTCTCTCTTTTTGTCGCCATATTAACGTTCTGACGTTTATTGGAATTATGAAAATGTGTGCTACCACATTTTATTAAATAATCCCATTTTTCTGTTTTTGTTTTGTTTTTTATTTGAAGTTTGGAAAAATTAAATATAAATTTAGCTTTAAAATTTGTTAATTTTGAAAATAAGAAGTTACATAAATAAAATATATTTAAAAAAAGTAAAACACATTTATCAAACGTTATTTTGTAAGTACAACTTTCGATTTGATGCGGAAGAGTTTATGCTGATGTGTTTAACACAAAAAATATTGGTTCTAGAGCCAGTTTAAGGTTACCTATTAACTCATAATCACTTTCTGAATCGATCTAACGATGTACGTCCGTCCGACCGGCTGGCTTTCCATGCACACTGTGTGCGAAAATTTAAAACATAAAAAAAGCGCAATTTTAAAGATAATTTAATAAAATTTGTTATATGAAGTCCTTTTTATACCCACAACACAATATTGATGAGGAAATTATGCATTTGTGCTCATGTTTGTAACTCCTTAAAACATTGGTCCCACCTTTACGTATCACTTTTTGAGTCGATCTAACGATGTCCGTCCGGCTGGCTGGCTGGCCGACTGGCAGGCTGCCAATGTAAAACTTGTGCGCAAAGTACAGGTTCTAATTTTAGTGATAATTTGATGAATTTTGGCACATAGGTTCTAATTGGCACAAGGACCAAGCCTATTGATCGGTCCATAATTTCCTATATCTCCCATAACAGCTTCTTTCTGGAATCGGGTCTTTGAGCCGAAAGAGTACCTTATTATGTTGCTATTAAGATTTGGTTCAAACAAATTTTATTGCAATTAAAATTATCTAACCTAATTGCATTGGAAT
This sequence comes from Pollenia griseotomentosa, assembly GCA_963931875.1. NCBI lineage: Eukaryota > Metazoa > Arthropoda > Insecta > Diptera > Polleniidae > Pollenia > Pollenia griseotomentosa. Next base: position 46,809,249 of record OZ007561.1, on the reverse strand, counting down.
CGGTCCATATTTGACCATAGCTTCCATACAAATACTACTCCCAAAAATAGTTTTTAATGCAATTACTTCCTTATAAATGTTGGTATTTACATTTAAATTGGCGACAATGACTTTTACAATAGCTACTTTGTCAAAATGTTGTGCAGGTGGGTCAAAAATTAATCATAGGTTCCATATAAACCCCCTGCCTAAAATTACTTAAAGGAACACAAACTCCATATACATAGATGAATAAATCTAAATAATATTCGGCATTACAGAATTTTGTTTTAGCGGGTCCATGATTGTCCATGGGTCCCATAAAGGCTACACATGCAAAAATTTGTTCTTTTATTCTGTGGTAGAGGGTCGGGCTTGACCGACTATACTTTCTTGATTATTTAAGCTTAATTTTTAATTTCTTAGTAGCTCGCTGACGATCATGCAATTGAAAATCTCTGGGAAGAAATAAAGCTATTAAATGATTTGGAAATTGTTTTTAATTTTCAGCTCTAAAGCAAATTAAAATTCTTAAAAATTCACATTAAAGCTGTTAATACAAATTACACATTTTGTCTTATAATTTCCAAAAGAAATTTGTTGCCTTTTTTAATATGTGGCAACGAGTTTTTTTAATATTTACAAAAAACAAACTTCAAAAATTCCGATAAACTTCAAAAAAATAATTGTGAGAGAGAAGTGGAACTAACTTGTGTATTTGTATCATGAATTTTAATATAAAAAGACCAATTAAATATCTAATTAGTTTTAAATCTATATATATATATAAGAATTGCGTGAGTGACTGACCCAGCCAAACCGCTGACCCTAGAAACTTGAAATTTGGACTAGGGGCTTGTCACTCTCCAAATCGATCCACTAAGACGGGATTTTTCGAAATTCGAATGCTTAGGGAGTAAAAAAGGTAAAAACGGGAAAATTCGGTAACCTTATATCTCCAAAACTAAAAAAGATGCAAAATAAATGTTATACTTATCGTTGTTCTTTAGAAAATAAGCGGACAAGTGTCTGGTACTTTTTTGAAATTCGGCCCTATTAAGGAGTAAACGGGTAAAATCTGAAGTACTTTTTTGCCACCCCATCTATCTTTTATACCAATAAACATAGAAATAAAGTTAATACCACATTCGAAACTTATCAAAAAAATACGTATACAAATTTGGTACTTTTTCGAAACTCGAACATTTAAGGGGTAAAAATCGTAACTATTTTTGGTACTTTTTTTACAAAACATTTTTCTCTATTCATTGACATATTCGTACTAAATTATGGGCTGCCACTACAATACTGAAATTTTTGATACTTTAATGGAGGAAAATATAGTACCCAAAAAAGGAAATACGGGAAATTTGATATTTTTCTTTAGCTTTTTGGTTCTACTAAAGTAGCGGGTTAAATGCTAGAATTTAAACAAGTTTAAACCTCGAAAAATAAATTAAATACAAATTATTGATTTTTCATAAAAACTGTAAAAATTCGTATAAATAGTCATATTTTCTTTATAATACGCATGCGATATTTTTTAAAAATAAATTTAAATTTTCATATTTATCTTCACACACGGTATTTTCTTTATAATACGCATGCTATATTTTTTAAAATATTATTTATTTAAAAATGAATTTAACTTTTCATATTTATCTTCACACACGTTTAATAATAACAAAAATATGTTAAACACTTATAATAGCATGTTGCTCTTAGAGAAGAGGAAAATGCTATTGTTAATATAAAAACTAATTATGATCATATTTAACCATAACATGTTAAGAGGCAACCATAATATGGTTGTCACTTCGTATTGGAGGGCTTATTTGCCAAAAATATGGTTGCCGATGACAATTATATTGTTAAATTAAACAAATATAATTTGTAATGTGGTTATTTTATTGAAATGAATTAAAATTTATGGATAATTTTTAATTCTTGACTGACCGGACTGACCATGTTTTGATAGTAAAGAAGAACATGTAAATCAATTAAAATAGATGATAATCATTCAAAACAAAGTTAAAATACCATTCGGTATAAATATTGATGTTTGACTATTGACCGCCAGCCGTCGTCAATGGCGATGAATGTTAAACGGCAAAGATTTCTGAAGAGATAATGGTGCTTACTATCGAAACATGTGAAATCAATCTGTCAGTGAACGTGGGTTCAATTCCCCCGTCAGACAAGAATGAAAAATTATCAATACATTTTAATTTATTGCATGTTGATAAATTCCTTTCTTCATAAAAATAATTTAGTGAAAATTAAATTCAGTGAACTTTTTTAGCCTGATTAAAATGTCAAAATTTTAACCTAGTTTATGCTAGGAACACAACTGGGACGAACGTCGAATTTCGCCCTACACGACGAATTTTTTAGTAAAAATTCGCTGAGTAAGTTCGTCGTATGAAACACAATAACAACGAATAACTAAAAGCTTTATTAATTGAAAAAGTTCTTTGCTGTTTGTGCAAAGAGAGAGAAATAGTGTGATCATATAAAAAAAAGTTTACTTAAAAAACACAAACATTAACAAAAACACAATTAAAAACTATTCTTATAGTTATCTTCTTTGTATATTTATTTTAAATGCGATTAAATAACAAAGAACAATTATTAAAGTAAAAAAGTAACTTTATATACTAAAATACTTGAAAACTAAAATCAAACATGGTCACCCGGTACTGATTTGTTCGCCGGCGTATGAAATAGAAATAAATCTATTGCAAAGTCGCCGCGTATGACGAATTTCGGCCGACGCCATGATTGTGTGTATTTTCATATACACAAATATGTTGTATTTTTGGCGACGAATATTCGCGGCCAAAAATTCGTCGTTCGTCCCAGTTGTGTTCCTAGCAATATTTAAAAATAGTTTTGCTGGAGGTGACCACATTGAAAAATATTTTTTCTCTACGTGTACATATCACCGTTTTCAAGATCTACCCCCATTGTTAAACTCAAATGCATTTCTTTGTAACTTATGTATCTCTTAAACGAAATCTATTTAAAATGAAACGGACTTTTCTCTTTTGTAAAACATTTTTCAAGACACATTTTGATAAATTGGCAAATTTTTAATCCAACCAGGTTCTTATTGGATGCATGGATTCCAAACGTCAACAAACATTTATTAGATATCACAACTCGATGACATTCAACGACAAAGCATTCGGCTGATTTATAATAGAAAGAAACAGGTAGACATTTTAGTTGGCAGCTTTAAAACGTGCGTGCGTACGTGTGTGCGTGTGGCCATTTTGGAAGACTCCCACAATTTCTTGGGAAAACACATCAAACATATAATAAAGAACGAATTAATAAAATAATAAAGACAAATTTATCAAATAAATTTAAAAAATTGATCAAACGTACAAATGAATTTAAAAGTACAACTATTCGCGAAAACGTGTTACAATTTTCAATTTCGACCGCCAACAACATTTTTGCTTTAGTTTTTTTTTTGTGGCAACTAAAACAGTTTGTAAATCATGGGTTGTTGGCTAATGATGGCGATGTTGATGGCGTTGGTGTTGTCATATGAAAACTAGTAGATGTCACATAATTGATAAATGTTTTCATTTGCAACAAATTCAGTTTGAAATTCAAGTTTTTTTTTTTTTTTTTGCTAAACCAACAAACAACGATGACACAGTTAACAATTAACTATGAAATAAAAATTAATTTTCCAACTATAACGTGGACTTATGGACTTTAGACTGTCGGAAAATCTACACAAAAACCAAAAAGAAATTTATGGTATTTGAAATTTGAAGAAGCAACTAAAAAAATTATTGAAATTTATATGTTCAAGCTTCTTTTTTTCATTTTTTTTATTGGCATCATTAACACCATCACATATCATTTCATTACAAATTGTATTCGTGCTTTAAATTTTCAAATGGTTTTGAAAAAAAAAAAAAAATTATTCATATCGTCAGCAATATAAATATATAGTCACAAACGACTACAACAACATTGGCAATCTTTATGATGAATCCAATAACAAATAATTGTATTGTTTTGCTATAATTTTAATCAGTTTGTGGCGCATTTGAATTAATAAATATAAATAAATTATACAGAAATTTTTCGCGTACAATAAAAACTCACACATGTTAAATAAATTGAGAATTATTGCAAAATTTTTTTTTCAAGCAAGCATATCGTTACTTTAATATAGAAAAGCCCTAACTAACATTTTCCGTACTTTACAGGAGAAGGAAAAAACTTAATAAAAATTATAGTCTTGTAGTCGCGATTTTTTTTTAACGCAGTTTTTTATTAGACACTCTAAACAATTTAATAAAAAACTGCGTTTAAAAAAAATCGCAACTACGATACTACAATTTTTATTAAGTCTTTTCCTTCTCCTGTAAAGTAAGGAAAATGTTAGTTAGGGCTTTTCTATATTAAAGTAACGATATGTTGGTCTTGTACACTCGAAAAAAATGCTAATTAAAGTAAGAAAAATGGCTCGAATAAAAATTCTTTCAACTGAAAGTTCTCAAAGATAATTACGTCACATGAACTACTTTAGATTATTTAGTTACAGACATTCAAATTTTTTACCAACAGACATTCGGACTTCAATATTAGTGTATGTTTTATTAAATCCTTTCCCAAATTATGGGTTTAAATGAAAATCTATTTATATAAAAAGGCTTGACCGATTTTTATGAAATTTTGTATGTGTATTTGTAAGGTATGAGAAAAGGTTGTAAGGTATATACATATCGCTAGAATTCGTAAAATAGGGCAAAACGGGTAAAAGCTCTCCCTTCCTATATCTTCTTTACTTATCAACCAGTTTTATTAAAATTTGGTATGCAGACATTTTAACATCTAAAAGGAAATAGGACATAGGGCGAGAAATAGGGCCAAAGGGGTAAAAGCTCCCCCTTCTTATATCATCTTAACTAATTAACCGATTATCTTAAAATTTGGCATGCAGACACTGTACAAACGGAAGGGAAATAGGGAATAGAGCATGAAATAGGGCTAGAGGGATACAAGCTCCACCTCCCTATATCTTCTTAACTGAAATTTGGCAGGCAAATAGGGTAACATCTGGAAGGAAATATTACCTAAAATTTTTATTCTTTAGGGAGTGAAATAGGGCAAGAGGGGTCAAAGCTCCCCTTCCCTATATATTCTTAACTAATCAACCGGTTTTTTAAAATTTGGCATACAGACACTGTTACATCTGAAAGGAAATAGGGAATAGGACAAGAGGGGTAAAAGCTCACCCTCCTTAAAACTTCTTCACTACTCAACTGGCTTTTTTAAAATTTGGCATGCAGATACTGCAACATCTGAAAGAAAAATTTTATACGGCAAAACAACGTTTGCCAGGTCAGCTAGTTTTCAATATATTTATGTATATAAAGGAAAAAGTTATGATTATGAATGAATGGATAAAAAATAAAAATGTTAGGCCTTCCCTTAAAAATCTTTTACGTCTAAATCTCTCCATAAATTTTAATTAAACTCTCCAGTTGATATTTAAAATCGGGGAACAATTGTTTCCAAGAAAGTTGCTAAATCACATTTTGACTTGTGCTTGTTATTATCAGGAAAGTAATGAGTGCTTTATTTTGTAGGCTAAAAATCATTCACAGTCAAACGAGGACTTTTTGTTGGAACTACATAAACATGATTTAATTCTGGATTTTTTTAACCCTAGAGTACGAACCATATTTTACGTACGTTGTAACTAATGATCGTCGATTCGACGATGCATTTTTTAACTGTCTATAACTTTGTCTTAAAAGCAAATGTACTTTTTTAATTAATGTTTTTAATCATCATGGCACCTTATAAGTTTATATAAAAAAAATTTTGGTTTTAATTCATGTAGATAAACGAAATATTTAATTTTAGAACTTTTTTATTTTATGTTGCACATATTTTTGGGGTCATAAAGAATTACCTATAAAATATTGTTAGGAAAACTGAAAAACTAAAAAAGAGTCAAAACTTAAAAAATACATTTTGAGCTTTAAAACAAATATTTTTTTTTTTTTTTAAATAACAATTTGAGCCAGAGTCACAAAGTTCAACTTTGGGTTCTCCGCATATGGGTTTTTCGCATATATCACATTTTGATTTTGACATTCGTCATTTTTTCGTATGGGCATGATCTACACATACTTCATTTGTGTTCTTTTTTTATTTTCTCCTTAGCTGGTCATTGTTGCCACTGTTGTTTAAAGTAACACATTTGCAACATTTGCTCACAAAGTTGAAAAATAAAAGTCACGTTAATACTAACCATCGACGATTCGACGAGTACAAAACCAATAAAAGCAATGTTCCAGCAACGCAGTTTAAAAAACACAATTACACACAGCAAAAGTAAATCATCTACTAACAGCATACAAAATTTGAGAGTGTAAGGCACACCCATTTAAAAGTAAATTAATTAAAAGGAAGCGATGCTCGTCGAAACGTCGATCATTAGTACTCTAGGGTTAAAATTTTTTTGTTGAAAAAGAATTTTTTTTTTTTTTTTTGTGAAAAAGTAAATTTTTGTGAAAAATTTACTTTTGTTGAAAAAAATTAATTTTGCGTGAAAAAGTCACTTTTTATGAAAAAAGAAAATCAATTTTAGGGGAAAAAGTTACTTTTTCCGAAAAAAAACTTAACAAATCTTGATCACCTCCACCGAGAGTTCGAATATTTCAGAAGTGGTCTTTATGTGTGATCTATTAATTATAAAACAATCTTTATTAAACCTGACCTCACAGTATTTAAATTCGTTGCGATTTTAAGCTTATTAAAGGCTATTCCAAAAAGTCATAAAAAACTTAATTTTACCCATTTTAGGCGTATTAAAGTGATATTCTGATATTCAGGAGGGGATTTACTATTGAACCAATCGCTAATTATGAATCGTTCATCACAACATTCGTTAGAGTGATTTAAAGTATTAAAAAAACCTAAATTAGACCAAATTTCAATACAGTTTTTTTTAGCATTTTATGCGCCTTACGCCCAATTTCACCAAGTTCAGTTAACTACCAGTTATAGCTATGCTACCTGGCAGCTTAAAGTAAAGTTGTAAAAATGCAACACTTTCTGTGCGGCCGATAAATTCTTACCTTTATCTGTTGGTAAGTCATGAAAACGGGCCTTAAAATGCTATTCGGAAGGCCGCTTTGTATGGGGCCTACGGAAAATTATGTACCGATCTTCACGAAATTTGGCACTGTTACATACCAAATGTTACTACAATCGGACATGTTCTACAAATCGAAAAGAAGTGGAATTGAAATCGAACGAGATTTTGATTTCAATTATTGACAAAATTACTGTAGTTTTTCTTGGTTTTCAGAGCTTTTCTTGTAGATATAATTGGTACCCAAAGTTTGACGTATATACCTAAAAGGAAATATTTTTTTAAATATTCTTTACAGGCTCGTTTACAAAATTTGTTCGGTTTTAAATCCATTTCATTTCGATTTACAGAACATACCCGAATAACATTATTCGTTACGGTTTTGGTCGTACTATGTTTTCCGAGTGTGGGCTTTATATGGTTATAGATCGATCATCACAAAATTTGACAATGTGATTTCTAGTCATATAATATACTATGGCAGAATTATTCGGGGCCTGTGGTAAATAATAGACCGATCTATACGAAATTAAGTGGTATGATTTCTATTCATATAATACTAGTTTGTGCCAAATCGTAATCAATCCGTGTACATCGTCACCATTTATGTTTGTTTTTGTAACAAAACTATAAATTCTTTAGGATGGTGGTTCCACATAACTCTTATCCTACTAAACCGATTTTGCTGGATTTCAATCCCAAACTGCTTATGATATCTAGAAGCAATTAGACACCAATGTTGCTTTTTTGATTTGTTCGAAAGTGAACGTGTTTTCAACAGTTGGGCAAACGGACAGACATACGGACATGGCTAAATCTACTCAGATCTACTTTATGGGGTCTTAGATGAATATTAAAAAAGTTTCATACGGAATGCCAAACGTGTTTCCTAGAGTGGACCTTCAATGAAGGGAGAATTTAAAAGTTATCTGTTTCAAAAAAATTAGAACAGTTTGGTGTTAGGTTAGGGTAAAAAATTTTTCGTAAAAATATGAGCTCGATCGGTTGAAAATTGCCGTGCGGCACGCGCATTGGAATCTGTACGAATGAAATTCGGGCTAAATGGAGAGAAAAACGCCCGTAAGTACTGAGGAGTCACCCCTAGAGATGTTAAATGTATGAGCAACACCCATTATTTTAACGCATTACAGTATCGAAAGGCATCAAATGCTAGTTGGGTACGTTACATACCTATCCTAACACAAAACTGGTCTACTTTTTTGGAAAATCGAAAAAAAAATTAAGGACTTCCCTCATTCCCTACTAACAGTGGTTGGTATAAAAATGAACAATTTTATGAAAAAGTACCTATTTTTTAAATTAACCATTCTTAAATATAACTTTTAAATAACAAAGATTTATTTTCAATTCGACCAAAATCAATGTTCGAAAACAAACAGTACATTATTTAGCATTCGGCTTACAAACCCAAGAACGATATCTATTTTTTAAGTGATTGTGTAGACGAACACAACCCTTAATATGGTTCGTAAATGTTTTCAAGAAAGAGCCGAACATTATCAGGTATGTGATGAAAATCGATCGATTTCAAAACGAACGTTTTTAAAGGTGTGATGAATTTCGATGGATTTTAAAATCCATTTCTGAATTATAGTCTTAGATTTTCGTTCAGAATACACTTCAGTTAACATATATAATATAAAATTTAAAAGAATAAAGACTAAAATAAAAGAAATATGCATTTAAAATCCATTTTAAAAGATACTGAAAACGATATTTTCGGTTTCAAATCGTTTCGTTTTTAAAATCGATTTCCATCACATACCTGTATATAATGTTCTGTTCTTGGTTAAAAAACAGAACAATTGTAGTGATACTGTTGACTAACATGATATTTTAATGTTCTATAATGTTTCTTTTTTTACATTGATAAAGAAAAGAACAAACAAACAATTTTAGCAACGACCGCAGCACGAACAGCTTGTATGTGTGTGTATTGTGTATATGTTCTGTTTGTGTAAAATTATTTTGCTGTCTTTTTTTTTGTATGTGTAATTTTGTTTTTGTAAAAAATGTTTGGTTTTTTATACAAGCCAAAAGCGACCAACATTAATGAGTAGAACCGAACACAGTGAAGTTTGTGGATTTAAAAAAAAAACCGAACGGAACTAAATATTCTCATCTTTTGTTGAGTTTGATAAAAACAGTATTATTTTTGTGTTCGAAAGATGACAAGCAGGGAAACGTTATTTTTTTAATTATTTTCTACACAAACTATATAAGCGAACCGAACACTAAGGAGCGATATTAAGTGTTTATTAATTATTTTCTACACAAACACTATTAGCGAACCGAACACTAAGGAGCGATATTTAGTGTTTCGAACACAGACCAAAATACGATACACAATTTTGTATCGTACATCACTTTTTGCACATATCTTTTTTATAGGCACTTTTACACGATATGTATTAAGCAGTGTACTTTTTTTCCCACTGCAAATGCATACATGTCGTGTAAAAGCAAAAAAAACTTGCTTCTGTAAATGTCAGCTCGAATTTGCAGTGTAAAGTTTTCCAATTAGAGCGTGTTCTATTTTGAACTGACAAGTTATCTGACATTAGCTGTGCAAATAAATACATATGGATTTTCCATGTGGCAGAGCCACTGCAAAATACATATCGTGTAAAAGTGCCTTAAACTGTTAATTATTTTAAACCAATTGGAATTTCATTATAATCCCATTTACATGTTAATAAATATTTGTTGACAGTTTAGAGAATTAGAAAACGTAGAAATTTTTATCGTATAGTAGATATCAAGTAATTGCGATAGTTAATGAATTCCATGATGTGTAAAATTCGAAAAAGTGTAAATATTTTCTTTTTTAATAGTCATACGGCCTAAGATTTAATTACAAAATCATTTACATTTAGATTGATTTTTTCTTTACAATGGCAGGAATTTCGCATTAGAAATTACATTCACTGTAGAATTTATTTAATTTTTTTAAAAATTTCTTTTTTTACTCGTAAATTTAAAACTTAGCAAATGAGTGGTTGTGAAAAAATATTGAAATATTTTTTATTAATAAAAAAGAAAAAGAAAACGAAATCTATTTTTAGCTAAATGTGATTATTTATAAAAAATTTTATAAAAAAATAAACAATAAGAAAATTAAAAAAAAATCTGAATGAAAAAATAATAAAAAATGCCTTTTTTTAATGTGGGCACAAGTCAACAATTGATATTAAAAAAAACAATATTTATATGTATGTAAAAGATTAATTTATGTTTGTATATGTTTATATTGTATTTTACATTGTATGTAAATGTTCTTATCAGAAAAGTCAAACAGAAATGTCCAAACTTGGACCAAAAAATGTCAACATAAATTTTAATATTAAAAAAAAATAACAGATTTTTAAAAACTCAACGATTCGAAAGCAATTTTATTTATTATTCCTTCAGTCGATACTAAACGAACAGAAAATATTTTTTCAGTGTTGTAAAGCATTTATTTGAGTTTTCACAGCACTGAAAAAAAATTTCGATTCGTTCAGTATCGACTAGGGAGATGGAACGGTAGGTGGATGGACCGGTTTTGAACGATTATTTTAGCTTTGTCTAAGCTGGTTATTTTAAAATTTCCACTCTTCAAATATCGAATAAACCGGCTATTTTGGTATAATATCCCGATTATTTTAATAATGTGTAATTTATATACGCTTTCCTTTCTAGATTTATATAAGATACTAAATTGACGAATTGCGAAATTTTGTTTGAATTTGAAAAATATAAAACTTCTCCTAATACACACAAAAAAAAAAAAAAATATGTATATTGTGAGGGCAAATAATTTTAGCATTTGACGATTATGCTGTTGGGGTAAACAAAACCTTGTTGGAGAAAAAAACCTTTTGTCGCAAGATATTTTTAAACAATATTTTTTTTAACCGCAACAACATGAAAGTATTCGAAGTTTTTCAACAGCAAAATTGTTTGTTGCAAATAAAATAACTTTTGGCGTTAAAGGTTTTCCTCTGAAATAACGGCACATTGAATATTGCTGTTGACGTAAGTTTGCAGGAAATACAAATTTTTGTTGCCATAAAATATTTATATTTTGAATCAAATAATGTTACTGTTGTCGTAAAAAAATGTGCACTTGGCAATGACATGATTGGTACTTCATTATCATTGCGATCAGTATTAAGTCGTTTGTCGGTGAGGAACTAGTGAAAAGTGAATTTTTTAGTTTTAAAATAATTGAAATAAATATTAAATTATAGTATTTTGAAAAATATAAATCGGCAGAAAATCTTGGTAAGTTGATGCGATATACATATTCTTTTCTCTAATTTATTGCATGAAAAATATTTTTACAGATTCGCGACATCTTTATTTCCTATATTTGCTACATGCGGTAATACAAGCGAAACCATCTATATCTGAAGCCCAAAAGGATACGATTGGGCATATTATAAATATAAACCATAATCTTAAAATTGTAAGAATTTAAAATAAATTTTCTCAAACTAAAAATCATGTTTTCATTTTTATTATATACCTTAAAAATTTTTGCATTTGCGACAAAATGATTTTGAACTGTTTAAGCAACAATTTCTGCATTTGCGACAAAAGTATATTGAACTGTTGAGCCAATAATTTTTGCAGTTGCGAATTTTTGGGGCAACAAGTATGACATTTAAGGCAACACTTTTAACTTTGCCTCAATAATGAATTTACACTTTGAGACAAAAGAAACAGACTTGTTGCTACATGTGCAAAATTTTGTTGGGCACAATCCGAATGTAAATTCTATTTGAATCCAAATCAAAATTTTTTGGGATTACAGTCTTTTTTTGGTGTGCACATATCAAAGATATTATTTGAGTCAAAACTATAAAAAATAATATTAAGGCTAAAATTTTTTGGTTTGAAATACCCATTCCGACTATGAAAATATAAATTTGAAAAGGAGTTTTTCCGAACGTTCGTTTTAATAGCCTGGGGTACTTCGAAATCCATTTTTGGGCAAAACCACTAGAACTTTAAATTATTTTATGGGTGTACTTTGCCTTCGGCAGGTTTGGTTTTAATCGTAGCCCTCCTCTTGAGATAAAACATTATGAATTATGTCATTTCAGTTACGAAAGTTTTTGCAAATATCGAAAATAAAAATCTATTTTACATAATAATACCTAAATAATATCAAATAATCGAAAGTCAAATTTTTAAGGAGTGTTTTGTAAGACGGGTGCAATTTATTTGGGGTGTTCCAAATCTTTTTGAAGTATCAAACCAATTGATGGAGTTTTTAGACCCCAACTAGGAAGGCTGTGTGTGTCCTTAGTTAGTGCTTGAATCCGCTTTAACATTTTTTATGAAATTCTACAGCCCCAAAGTTTTTTTAATCGTTAAGTACCTTTAGGAAATGGTCACTTTGTAAAATATTGCCAAAGTTGTAACAAATATCGGGTAATTAAAAAAGAAGGGAATGCAAGAAATGAAAAACTCACTGTTTATTGTTGGTGTTTTGCTTAATATCATTGCAAATAAGACTTGAGTGTTTGTAATTCTCATTCGCTTTACAGTTTTTTTGTATAATATCTTTAGCTTTTCCAAAGTCTTTGTGAAAAAGTGATGATCTGACCTAAGAAACCAGTTAAATGCGCATAGGAACTAGCCTATCCACCAACAAAAAATTTCAGTGTATTTATCAAGAATAAAAATAGGGAGTTTAGCACAAAACTAAATCTTTTTAATGAATAAAAAATTTGTTTTTCAATTCCGATTTTTGCTTTTGATTTTAAACTTAAAAATAATCGCTTAGTTTTTTTTTGGAAAACGAAAATTTAAAAAGCATTCTTGCGATAGGCCTTTGCCTAGAGTAGAAAAATCGATTTCGCATTTATTTGCGTACAAGAATTTCATTAAATTGTTGGCCTCAGCATGTAGACGACTTGGAGAAGCGTATGACACAAAGGTCTTCGAAAATGTCTTTTTCCAGACCATGTGTTCTTCAAATTAGCAGTTTTTATTTTCTATTGATCTTTTTCCTTTTCCAAAACCAAAAAGATTGTCCTCCGGTTTCTTTTCCAGAGGTATTTTTAAGTCCATTTCCAATTACATAAATAATATTTTAATGAACTTTTTTCGCCACAGCCTTAAATTAAACTTAAATATCAACAAGTTGATTGGTGCATAATGTTGGACTCCAAAGATTTCATATTTAAAATTGTTATAAATTCAGTTGAAAAGTGCTGAATTTTTTTTGGATAAAATATGTTGACACTTGATTGTGTGAAAGAAATATCTGTAATACAATAATTAACCGAAACAAAATATTCTTGGAAATAATTATATATTTACAAATGTTACAATAATAAGTGGAGAAATGCATTCAAGGCAAAAATGTTTAATTTTATTTAGCACGGAAGCATTTAAAAATTAAGATTTTTTTAACATATGTATGTTTTTGTAATAAAGCTTTCTGATGAATTTCTAATCTAAAAGTGACACACATACATAAATCAGGCTTTTTTTGATTTAAATTGCAAAGAAAAAAATTGGTTAAAAACTCTTTTATATGCCGTCAATGAGTTTTGAACTCAGTAATTTACGTTTATTTTTGCCGCAAACCTCGTGACGGCGGAAATGCTGCTACAACAACATGAACACAAAAGCAACTCTCTATTTTGTTGAAAAACTGGTTTCACATTTCGCTCTTAGATCATTTAAATAATTGTTTAAGACCTTTCTTCCGAAGTTCTAAGATGATCTGTCTTTAAGATCAAAAGTGACAACCTAAAGAAATTAAACTTGGTAGAATTATTTTTAAGACTATGCCCCATTATTTTATTTAATGGCACGTAAATGACCACTAAGAATAAAGTAAGGTGGCGAACTTTTACCTAGATAACTGCTACATTCAAAATCAGTTTTGCTGTAGAAAGAGTTTGCAGCTAATGGGGTAGGCCCACATTTAAGTGCACTAGCCGGCTATGACTATTCTTCTGATTTAACTGAATTATGTCCTTTTGTTTGTGTGTCCATACATATAAAGCCCTATGATTTGGTGTACAATTTGTAAGCTTTAAGACGAAGCTTTTTAAAAATAATGGAACTAAGCTGTTTAAACTCTATACAAAGAGCGAGTAGAAAAGCGAACGTGTTCTAGAAGCGGAGGCCTGCTATCGTTTGTACAAGAAAAACAAGCGACTAATTATTATTTGGACATCTTCAACAGATGCAGTTATAAGCTCCAGACAATAGATTGAACTTTTCAACTAACAATATCGTTTTGCGTTGAGAGTAAAAGCCAATTTAATGTTTACGTAAATTTACATACACACTTAAATTGTTATTTTCTCAAACTACTACTACTAAAAACAAGTAAGAAGCCCGACCATATGATACCCAGCACCACAGTACTTAAAAACACATTATCTATGTTTAAAAACTTCATTAAAATCGGTTTGAAAGTTTGTGAGAGGCAGAAATTGCCCCCTACATCCCCTTGTGGTCCAATTTTTGAAAAACTGTATAGCTAATGTGTCCATATAGATATGGATCTACCTATGTTTTAAATTTCATTAAAATCAGTTTGAGAGGCAAAAATTGCCCCTTTCTCCCCTTGTGGTCCTATATTTTTTAAAACTGTATAGCTTATGTGTCCATATAGATATAGATCTATCCATGTTTTAAATTTCATTAAAATCGGTTTGATAGTTTCTGAGAGGAAGAAATTTCCCCCTATCTTCCCTCGTGGTCCTACGATTTGGCCCATTTTCAATAGGCTTGGTCCTTGTGTCAATAAGAACCTATGACCCAAATTTTATCAAGTTATCTCCAAACTGTACTTTGCGCACAAGGTTACATGGACAGCCAGCCAGCCAGCCTGCCAGTCAGCCGGACGGACGTCGTTAGTTCGACTCAGAGAGTGATTCTGAGTAGATCGGTATACTTTAAGGTGGGTCTAGGACCACTATTTTAAGGCGTTACACACATCAGCACAAATGCATAATACCCTCTTCACTATTGTGGTGTGGGTATAAAGAGTGTATGAATTTTAAGCAAAGGCTTTTCAGGAGGAAGTTTTATATTGGACCTTTGGTTAATTATGTAACAGGCGTCACAAAAATTTGGCAGAGTGAAAAAGTTGCTAAATTCCAATATAAAAATATTATTTGCTAGAATTTTAGGGGCCATAAAGTTCTTTTCTAAAGGCGTATTTATATGGAACCTGTGGTAACTTCTAAACCAATCATGTCAAAAGATTTTATGTGTAACTTCGAGTCTAACGAAACTTAATTCGAACGAATTTGACCATAATATCAATTTATATTAACGGATACGATTTAGGACGTATTAAAATTGTTAATTAAAAAAATTCATTTTAATAATAAGTTTTCAATTTTAATTTCAATTATTTATTATAATTTATTCAATAAAAATTTTAATTGAATCTCACAAATAATTTGATTACTATTTTGCTCAATTAAATTACTATATTCATTGGTTATTTGTTTCTTTTTAACTAAATGGGGTTATTGAATAATATATGGGTTTTTTTCTTAATTAATTTTTTAATTGAATTAAATAAAACATTGCTTGAAATCTCATAGTTTTTTGATCATATTTTTAATTAATATTTAAAATATCATTTATTGAAAAAATAATTTACAATTTTCAATTTCTACAATTTTAAGTAATCAATATAAGAATTTTGGTCTTCTAAAGCATTAACTACTTTTTGCCGCTTAGAAAATCCGATTTATTCGTTGACATTTCATTCTTTTGACAATATTAGAGTTGCCACATAAGCAAAATGGCAATCATATACCATAAAGTTTCATAAACTGGTGAGGATAGGCAGTGGCACATTTAATTCTTAAATATTAGGTATATCGATAATTCGCATTTGCATAAAACCGGTTTTCGGTTATTCCGAATAGTTGATATTTGCAATGAACCCGTTTAAGGTAACGGATTTTAAAAATAATCGGCAAACTGGTTTTATTCAAATAAATAAGAACTTAAAAATTGAATTTGTTATTGAAATAAAAAGTTTTTTTGAATAAAAACAATTCACAAAGTTAGGGAACCAACAAAACACATATCGTCAGCTCATTATTGGTTTGGCACATATGACAAAAAGTCGTAGTGGAGAAAAACAACATTGAAGGTTTACATGAAGTTTTCTGAATATATACCCGATACTAACATAGAAGTTAATAGCATTTTATTGCAAGTGAAAATTATTGTTTTGTGCCGCATACGCCACTTTTCTAAATTTATCTTTAAAAAGCAGCTTTTTGTGCACCATACGTATACTTACTGCTGTATATTGATTTGTTGACATTTTATTTTGCTTTTGCTTTAACTACTTTTTTCTTACGGCAATGAAGCAAAGCAAGATTAAATTTATTTTGTACGTTTTTGTATGAGGAATTTTCTGCATTCGCCAAACAGTAGCGTGTAGAGCAAAACAATACTTAATAAACTTTAAAATAGTTGATATGGTGCCAAATTAATGCTTTTTATCTCAGAGGCCATAAAAAAAAATTGGTGAAACCGGTTTTGGATTTAGAAAGGGGGTATTTAAAATAAATATTATCCATACCTAACTCAATTTTTTTAAAAATGGTCGGTACGTCAAACCAATAATGAGCTGGCAATATGGTGTTATGACTTATGGTGTTTTCTCTTTTATAAAAAAAAAATGTGAAATTTTATTTAAAAAATATAATTTGGTGTTCGTTTCTTAAAAATATGTTGCTCTCTAAAAGGGTACCATGTTTTTTTCTTAAAAATTCACCCTTACTAATGGACGGGACGGGATGGGACTTTTTGTCCCGTATAAATCGATAGCGGCATGATAGCAAATCCTTATATTTATTAAAAATCGTTAAAGCTGTAAAGAATTTGAAAACCTTAAGAAAAAAATTTGCAATTCTTCGCGAATTTATTAAATTTATTATTTGAGACTTTTTCGCGATTGTATCTTAAAAACGTTTTAATTTGTTGTTGGTTCAGCATGTCTATATGCCTGTATTTAATTGTCACGACTACCAAATTATCAGTAGAAAGTCATAATCATTTTTTTTTTAAGTTACCATCAAAACCTCTTATATTTCAAGCAGTAGAAACCAAGAACTGTCGAACAAAAAACGAAAGTTTGGGTACAACTCTTTGCTTTTTGAGTTGATTTAACAGCAACTGTTTACATTTGATGAATTAAAATTAAAAGAAACAGTTTTTTTTTTTTGCCAATGAGAAATGAAGAAGTGGAAGAAATGGCAGTTTTTCCACTTTGACTGCAGTTTTTTAAACGCTGATCTCAAATGATTTTATTCAGAATTATAGAAACGTATATAAATCTATTTTTTGTATGAAATATCTGTCCATTCGTCGACCATAATTGAAAACCTTCCATGACTTTGTTTGATATTTTCAATTTTTTTAGTTCTTGGTGTTTTGTTAAAAAAAAAAAAAATGGTGAATTTTTCCCATATCGTTAATACAGCCGGAATTTTGTAGTTTTTAGCATGAAGATATGCTAGAACTACATACAATTTATTTTAGGGGCATTCCATCCTTGACAACACAACGGGCTAATATTTCAACCTATGATACATTTTTGGTAGCGTATTTTCTTCTTCTTTATTTGACAATTCATTTTCGGATATTAGCAATCATAAAATTATTATAAAGTAAGAATATTTAAATTTTTTTTATTCAGTTATAGAGAGTTGCCTGTTTTAAGCTGGCCTCAGAAGACTTCTGTCGTCTTGGTGACCTGTCCATTCTTGATTGTTTTTCAACCATGTTATTTCTTTTCTATCTTTCGGGCGTCTTCCTTCAATTTTAGTCTGTAAAATAGTTTGGGGATTTCTATATTTTCCATTTCGCATTATCTGACCCAAATAAGATGTTTTCCGTGTTTTTTTATTTCTTATTATTTCACGACCGACCGTATTTCAGTAAAGTATAATTCGCCGTCTCTTTAGAACTACTTGGAACGGAGTCAAGTTTTATTTGATGCATATCTATGTCAAGCTTATGGATGATTAATACTAAATTACGGGTATATTTACAACAAAAGTAAGGAAAACGTATATAAATTACACATCTTTAAAATATTAAAATATTCGAAAAATTAATATTTGACCAACACTATAAAAACGGGTCGAATAATAACCGTTCGATCTCCCTTTTAAATGTATCAATTTCAACCATATTTAAAGTTTCAAAGGAGGTTAAAATTTTATGGTTTACTACAAGCAATATTTTATAATGGTTTGCTTGTGGAGATTGCGGTGACCATAACATGGTTTTTTTTACCATTCTTCAACCATGTTGTTCAAAACATTTATTAAATTCATAAGCTATATAGTAAATACCAGTTCATAATTTCACATGGTCCCCAATACAAACTTTTTTGCGAGTCTTAGTCTTTGTGCCCATAAACTTTCTTAATATGTTAGTATATAGACCAAATTGGATACAAATAACTTCTCTGATACGAATTACTTCCTTATTAATGTTAGCATTGATAATTTGGCAACGATAATTTCTATGAAATCTTCTACGCCATGTCAAAGTTTTGTGCTGATGGGTCTAGAATTGACCAAAAATCCCATATAAGCCTCTTCTTTAAAATCACTCAAAGACGAAAAAATCTTGTATAGATGGCGCTATCTAGAGAATATTTATATATTATATTGTTACGTTACTGCCTTTCAATAACGTTTTGGTTTATTTCCTTTATAATAAACCGTTTCGAGTTCTTTATTGCAACTTTAATAAAATAAATAAAACACAAACACTTTAAACACTATTTACAATTTATTCAACTCTATTTAGTACTAAGTCTTTTTAACAACCGTAATTTATAGCTTTTATTCACAACCAACTATAATTTTCTCAGCGTTATGCGTTATTGACAAAGTCTGAACTAAGAATGAACTTGTTCTGCTACTCGCCGCTAGTATTTATACTGCAATTTGGTTGTCTAGAATATTCGAAATGTTTTTCGAAGGTTCGAGGTTTGTTTTTATTCACCACACTTTAATTTGATTTATGGTAGCACTTATGTTTACATAATTTTACCTCTTATACTGAAGAAGCTTTTTTAACGGTCATTTCTAGGGCTTTCTGCACATTGGGATTGAAGTGTACTAAATTATAACAAAAACGATGTAAACTAATAAAATTACTTATGAATACAAGTTAACTAATAAATACAAGATAACTAATAAATTCAACTAATTCTTAACTAATAATTACAACTAATTCTTAACTAAAGTTACTTTCGTAACACTGCCCCCCACTTAAGCCTGTTCGTCCCGAATAGGCTCAGAATCACCTCTTCAATAAGGGGCTAATCGTTCTAAATGAACAACTTTCATTTTGGCTCTTGGACTTTGCTATTTCTGTATTCGGTATACAACATCATTTAATTTCCTTATCACCTTATATGGCCCATTCCAGTGTATATGTGGCTTGGCAACTAATCCCTCCTCTGGTGGTTGATTCATTGGCAAAACCAACTGGCCTTTCTTAGATCCTTCGGAATTCCCCGGCCGATCATATCTGCACAACTTACTACGGCCACGCACGGATTTTCTATGGTCGTACAGATTTCTCCGCTCCATTGAAGATACATGTTTATCCTCGGGTATAGGTAGTGCATTACAACTGCACTGTGGAAGCGACGCACAACCTCTATTTGCTGTGCTCCTGGCTGCCACACGCTTTGGGCAGTTTCCTTTAAAATTTTGACTTCCACCTATACTATTGGCCCTTATAACCTTGGCCGATACGGGCTCTCTATTTTGCGCCGTTATCCAATCTTTACTGGGCGCTACCTTCAACGAGCGACCCTCACTGACGCATTCCCTCCTATCTGCCTCGGTACAGTGCCTGGCTTCCAATCTGCTAAGCTGTCTTACCTGAGCAACCACATTTTCTCGCTTTTCAACTTTTCTGTGAACTGACGATTCCTGACGAGTACATTCGAGAGGCTGTCCCACACGAGCCTCACTTTCATACCCAACATCCAGGGGTATTTCATAATCATACAAATACATTATTTGCTTTCCCATATTCAGACTTATATTATGACTTATCATAAAATCTGCGCCAATCAGTACTTCGTCTACAATGTCGGCCACAATAAACTCATGAAAAGCGACAATATCGGCAATTCTTAACACCACACGTGTTTTCCCATAGACAGTAGCAGGCTCACCTGTAGCTGTTCGCAAGCTCACTCCGCTTAGTGGTTCGACAGCTCCTTTAACCAAGTCAGGCCTTATTATCGAGAATCCTGCACCAGTGTCGATAGTCAAAATGCGCTTTTTACCATCGATGTAGCCAAATGTCGTAATATTTTTGTTACTCTTTGGCACTACTAAATTTATTATCGAGTCCTCAGATGCGAAAGGTAGCACTCCCTCCATACTTAACGGCGACTCCTGTGATGACTGATGATTACCCCGCTGGTTGTCTCTGGGCGGCGAAGCAGATCTTGATCTTTCTCTTGGTGTTTTACAGTTACGCTGTATGTGCCCAATCTTACCGCAGTTATAGCATTTTAGTTTAGATTTAGGTTGCTTCTCACTAACAGCTTCTGTAAATGCCTCTTTTAAATACTGCACAATATCTCTTTCTGCATCGCTGGTCACATCGATCTTTCGCACCTTGCCCACTTGAGGTCTTGAAATAATTCTTGCGGTTTCCTGGGCCAGGGCGAATGAAACCGTCTCTGCAAATGTTGGTTTTTGTGATGCACATACCGCAAGTTTTATATCTGCATCACGAATACCGTTAACAAAAGCCTCAGTTTTAAAATGATCCAAAAATGGATGATTCTCACCAGGGTATGTAAGCTGCATCAAGCGCTCTATCTCGAGAGCAAAATCTTGTAAGGTTTCGTTTGCCTTTTGCACTCTGCCGCGCAACTCCATTTTGTAGATTTCCTTTTTGTGTTCACCTCCATACTTACGTTGCAGTGCTACCATAATTTCATCATAGTTGTTTCTGCTACTTACTGGTACACTTTCAAGCACTTCAGCCGCAGTCCCCTTTAAAGCAAGAATTAGCTCGATGGCTTTTTCCTCGCTGTTCCATGCATTTCTGCTGGCAACTGTATCGAACTGGAACTTAAAAACATTTAATGGCACACTACCGTCAAAGCAAGGGGCCTTTATTCTACTAGAAACTTCTGGAATAACACGCACTGGTCCCTCTTGGCATTGTAGACTATTTACTTTTGCTTCAAGATGATGAAACTTTTCATCCATATCTGTTACCTTTGTTGTTACTTCAGTCAGCTTCTGGTTAAATTCTATTTCCATTTCATTTACTCTTTCGTTCATTTCACTGGAAATCTCTTGAAGTTTCTCGTTTGTTATTCTAGAATTCTCTTGAATTTCGGCTAATATGGTAACTGAATTCTCCTTTACCATTTTTTCCACATTTTCATTCATTATTCTAGAAGTTTCATCAATCTTTCTAGAAGTTTCAGCCAAGATATCGCTCGAATTTTCTTTTATCATCAATACCATGCTTCTGGAATTATCGTCCATTTTTCTAGAAGTTTCAGCTAACATCGCTCTAGAATTTTCGTCAATTTTGGCCATCATAGCAGCAAACATTGTGTTGAAATCTACGCTGCTAGCAACTGCACGAGTACATACCTCAATTTCGTCTTTATCCTCGAATTCGTAACTCACAATGTCCATATTGCGTCGCTCGAATTCATCTATTAGTCTCTTTTGCAGCTCTGCTTTATTACCTGCAGTTGGCAGATCCAACTTGCCCAATTCTTTCTTGAGCTGTTCTACTTTAAGCTCTTCAAATTTCATTGCTGTCTTCTTGTTATTTATTTTTTTTTTTTTTATTTTATTATTTTTTTTTTTTTTCACTTTTATTAATTTATTTATTTTATTAATGCAATCCCACTTCTGACACCAATTGTTACGTTACTGCCTTTCAATAACGTTTTGGTTTATTTCCTTTATAATAAACCGTTTCGAGTTCTTTATTGCAACTTTAATAAAATAAATAAAACACAAACACTTTAAACACTATTTACAATTTATTCAACTCTATTTAGTACTAAGTCTTTTTAACAACCGTAATTTATAGCTTTTATTCACAACCAACTATAATTTTCTCAGCGTTATGCGTTATTGACAAAGTCTGAACTAAGAATGAACTTGTTCTGCTACTCGCCGCTAGTATTTATACTGCAATTTGGTTGTCTAGAATATTCGAAATGTTTTTCGAAGGTTCGAGGTTTGTTTTTATTCACCACACTTTAATTTGATTTATGGTAGCACTTATGTTTACATAATTTTACCTCTTGTACTGAAGAAGCTTTTTTAACGGTCATTTCTAGGGCTTTCTGCACATTGGGATTGAAGTGTACTAAATTATAACAAAAACGATGTAAACTAATAAAATTACTTATGAATACAAGTTAACTAATAAATACAAGATAACTAATAAATTCAACTAATTCTTAACTAATAATTACAACTAATTCTTAACTAAAGTTACTTTCGTAACAATATGAATCTTTAACTTATAACATAATTTTGTTTTGGCGGGCTCATGATTGGCCATGGGTCTCAAAAAGGATACACTCTTGAAAATTTGTCTGTATAAACTGTATTGTAGCGTACCATATAATCGGACTTGACCGACTATACTTTCTTAATTGTTTTCTAGTGAGTTGGTTATTATCTTTTTTTTTATTTGAAATCTTTATACTTACTTGTTGCACAGCCAATAATTGTATTCGATATCCATAATCCCAGTAACATTAAAATGTTAAAATGCATATTTCTTAAATGACAGCCACGCCTACTGCTAAGGCGTTTTATTTTATAAGTGTGAGGTAAATCCATTATTTTGTAGATACAATTTTAAATAAATACTAAATTATTTAAAAAGTATTTTCTGTTTTGTTAAAATTTCATACACTTTAGCACTATTTAAATTATAAGTTATACATTTTTCTAAAACAAAAAAAAAAAATTACAATTCAACACTAAAATAAAAAAATTTTAAGAGAAATATTTAATTTTTTGTTGTTCTTTTTGGTAGATTTTGTACTTTTTTATTTTTAGGCTTTAAATAGAAATTTTGAAAATATTTTAAGACAACTTTTTTATGTTTTTTCATTAAACAAATTCCCGAAAATTTCTTTGAGATCAGTCTTATCCGTACGAGTTCCTTTTTAAAACTATTTTTACTTTTCAAAAGCTCGGGCTTATTTTCTGACTTTCTGGAGCTTTTTAGTTGAGTTTAAAGATAAATAATTAACATGATTATAATTAATTTGTGGTTGTTTTATTGTATTTTTCTTGTTGTTGTTATTGTTGTCGTTTAAAAACATAATTCTTTTTATCACTTAAAAATATTTAAAAAAAAAAAAAAAACATTTAATTTTTTAGCGGGCTTTAAAAAAGCAGTTGTCGTTTTCAATTTGTTTTGTAAACAACAATTTTTTTTTTCCAAATAAACTTTTTCTCTGTTCTCTTGTTTTATATTTTATTCCTTCATTTGTTTACTTCGCAGAAATAATTTTTGTTTTTATCTGTAACGAAAAGAATTTTAAAGCAGAATTAATAAATTTTTTATTTTTGTTGTGTTATTTTCTTAATAAAATATTTTTATTTCAAGATAAACTCTTTTAAGTTTAATTACGTTAGGTTTGTTGTTTATTAAGGCTAGATTAAGCTGAGTTTAAACTAGGCTAGGCTAACTGGCGCTTTCTATAAAGCTGGGTTACAGATAATTTTTAATGGAAAGTTATAAAAATATTATTTTACTGGTATCTAATTAAAGTCAAGAGAAGAATAATAAATATTGCTACAATAGAAAATGAATTAAATGATAAAATCGAGAAATATAACATGGTCGGACTGACTCTACAGCACCTGCTCTAGTATAAACAGAATGATTTTCAAAATGATGCATGTTTTTTGGTTCTGAGGGCAATTAAGAACCTTTCAAAGCATACGCCCGAGAAAAAACATTTTGTAATTTGGTCACCTCCAACTAAGCATTTTTAACGAAAAGTTTTAAACATATTATGGTCAATTCAATCATATTATTCTTAGTGGCAACAATGTCATGGATAAATGATAACAAAAGTGTGTTTAACACTTATAACAGCATGCTTGTTTTTCAACCATAGCATGTTGCTCTTAGAAAGTAGGAAAATACTATTGTTAAGTTAAAACCAAATAGTTATTTGTTGTAAAAAAATTAATGTCATATTTAATCATAACATGTTTAAAAGCAACCATAATATGATTGTACATTCTTGATAGAGGACTTATTTAACTATAATATGGTTGCCGGTAAGAATAATATGGATAAATCAACTATTATATGTATAAATGTTCGTAAAAATTGTTTTGTTGGAGGTGACCATATTGAAAGATGTTTTTCTCTACGTGTAACAAAGTTTTTTTCATGACGATAGTTTAGTTGCAACTTGTTTTCTTCATGTAGTATAAGTTGGCCTTCCCCTTCTTCTGCTTCCTGGAGGATTCCATTCGGCAGCCGTTTTGGTAATTTTTGCTTCTTTAATCTCTTTTTTTCTTTCGGCTTTTTCTACTTGAATGTTCGTTTTTAAAGTTCTTGGGATGACGTTCGGCCAGAACGCTTTTAGGTTCTTTTGCAACGATCTGTTTATGAAAACCTTGTTGTATATTAAATTTCATTTAATTATCTTTTAATTTGCGATTTGAACTTTGTTTACAGAGAATTCATGTATTCGCAGATAAACTGAAATGTTCAAACTGAATTGAGTATTTAACTTCAGGATTTTTTCTTTAATTTTCTGTTTATAAAATGTATGAAATTTAACGAAAGCATGGTAGCATTGTAGGGAGGATAAGTGTCTAAATGTAAGAACAATAGAAAAAACGTTCTCAAAACAAAATAGATTTTATCTCAAAACGGCTCACAAATTGTATGGAAAATGTGGCCTCGACGCAGTTTTGTTTGAACAAGAAATCATGAAATCGTCTAAGAAAGAGATTCTGAATCAGTGTTCGAAAATAAACACTAAATTTAGCTCCTTAGTGCTCGTGGAAAACACAAAAGTCCATAGTGTTGGTAGAGTAAATCATAAAAAAAACGTTTTCCTGTTTGTCATGTTTTGAACACAAAAATAATGCTGTTCTTATCTATATCAACAAAAAGATGAGAACATTTAAATCATTTCGGTTTTTTTCAAAAACCACAAACTTCTTTGTGTTTGGTTCAGCTCATTAGTGTTCGTTCATTTCTGTTGCGCACAGTTAGCACCCTTTTGGCTGGAAAAAACCAAAATTTTTTTACAAAAACAAAATACACGTACCAAAAAAAACAAAAAAGCCAGAAAAATAATTTTATATAAACATAACATAAATGCAATACACACACAAGCTGTTCGTTGCTAAAATTTTTTGTTTGTTCATTTCTTTATCAATGTAAAAAAAGAAACATTGTGAAGCATTAAAATATAATGTTTGTCAACAGTATCACTACAATTGTTCTGTACGGCTCTTTCTTAAAAATAGTAACGAACGGTATTAAGGGTTGTGTTCGTCTACACAAACACTAAAAAAATAGATATCGTTCCTGGGTGCGTAAGCTGAACGGTAAATAATGTTCTGTTTATTTTCGAACACTGCTCTGAGTCGATTAACTGGGACAGTGGTGCCCAAAAAAATGTTGTACAGCTGTATTTGAGAGAGAATTTTAAAGCTCAATGACACGAAAAACTAAGCACAAAGATTTTCTATGAGAGTTAATCACAAAAATTGATTTCCTTGTAAAAAATTTAAATTATGCCTCTTAATTATATTTTCCCAATGCCTTTTAAATATTTGATGGCACAAAAGCCACTGGGCGCTTCCAAAAACATTGCTTATCTTAAAATATTTTCTAAAACTACAGCATTTATTTTTCGCGCTGTATTTCAAAATTATCATCGCAGCTACTAAACCTGTGCACGCGTCGCTCTCTCATCAGCGACTTAATTATAGACTATAAAAAATGAGGTATGGCTTCTAAACAATGGTTTGGTGAAATGGGTTCCCCTGATCTAGATCCAAAATTTGTAACATTAAATTGGCAGAAATTTACTAACCGATTTCTGCCAATTTAATTTCATTAAATAAAAGTAATTTTCCGAAACTGTTTTGATTAGATAAATCGCTTAAAACGAAAGAATGACGAATAATTTTTCACAGAAACAAAAATAACTTAACTGAAAATGAATCTGAGAGAAAAGGACCGATTTATTTTTATTTTGTAATTGCAACAGATTAACTCAAAAACAATTCTTTTGTTAAAAGCGTCTACCAACTTGCGTATTATGGAAACTTATGCAAAGCATATATTTTTGGAAAAAACTTGATGACAGTTTTCGACATGAGTTACAGACACAGTTTTTTCTCACTTTTCGAGAAACGATGAAAAATTTTGTTTTACATCTTTTCGATGCGAGGAGTTCTCACTAAAGTTACAGAACATGGGTACTGGTTATCATATACATCCAGTTACACAGAAAAAATTCACCAACATTTTTCACCAATTAAAGCATTAATCAAAAATATAATCAATTTTAATTAAACGTTTAATCAAGTGAATTAAACGTTTAATCAATACTATTAACTGGTTTAATTGATACTATTAATTTGTTTACTGGTGCAAATTTAATTAATTTTTTAATTAATATCACAAATTTTTATATTGAAATCAATTTTTATTTTTTTCTGTGTACGCTTTCGAAAGCAGTTTTCACTTTTTTTAGCTTGGAAAAAGTTTGATTACTTTTTTTGGTCAATGAAATATTCAAAATAATTTTCATTAAGCAAAAATTAGTTTTGCGAACATAGAGCTTACATTTTAATATATTTTAAAGGATATTCTTGTACATAACTCACTAATGATCTCGCATTAAACGCCATAGTGCTTACGTCTTTTTTAAACCTTTTTATATTTTGTTTAATATTTCAAAACTATTAAAATATCTCTCTTTATGACAATTAAAATAACAAACAATTAATTGAAATTTATAATGAACAAACAAATTTTTGTTAATTAAGAGACTTAAAAACAAAGCAAAATTTTGTTTAATTGCTTAAAAAAATGAGACAGACAAAATATTTTATAAAAATTATTATTAGATTCGTTATTTGAATTCTTTGAAAACAAAATTCATTTAAATATTCATTCTAACATTAGAGTCATAAGAACAGTTTAAAATAGTTTTGAAATATTAAAAATTTGTAAATTTATTCTCCCAATTTTTAGTGCAAAAAAGTAATGCCTGTATTCATAAAATTTTTTATTATTTAATAAAGGTTTAAAGAACAAATTTACTATGGATATTATCGTTAAGAAACGTTTGTTAAATTTAATAATCGTTTGTGAATACGGGGGCAAGTCACTATTTATTTATTTACCTTTACAACAATAAAAAAAAAAATATTAATAAATTTCCAAATGTCTTTTGTTGATTCAAAATTTTTTGTAATTTAGGTTAATTAGGTCATTTAAGACTAAGTTTTTCTACAAGAATTTTTTTGATTGTATATCCGCCTTAGAACGTGATTTTAATCATTTCTAATGGTATTATTCATTCTTCTATTGTGTTTTTTTATTTTAGTTTTTTTTTGTGACTTGATTTCAATTAAAAATTTAGTTTTTATGTACTTTTTTTTAATTTTTATAGTTTTATTTTATAAGAAAATCTTTTCCTTAAATCTTTATTTGTGCAAATAAATTTCAGAAAAAATTCCATGTGTTTCAATTAAAGAAATTTGTAATAAATTTTAATTGTTAAAGATGATGGATGAAAAATGTTAACCGTTTAGAGGAGTAAAAAACAAAAATGGAACCAGATACGCTCTTAAATTCGAAATTACTATAAGACAGAATTTTCGCCATGATTCGGCATGACTTTAAAATTTTTCAGCTGACTGTTACAAAAAGTAGAATTGCCGCATTAGGGCAAATGAGAATCCACGAGTGATTGTGTAAAATCCGATGCATCGACAAAAAGTGACTGCTTGGTGCGGCTTATGGGCTGGCGGCATCATACTTCATCGTACTTCTTCAAAAGGAGGTCGGCCAAACAGTTACCGTGAATGGTGTTCGTTATCGCGAGATGATAACGGACTTCTTTTGGCCAGAAATTGAGGTATGGACCTGAACGATTCGATGTTAATTGCCCGCCATGATCATGTGATTTGGCATAGTTCGACTTCTTTCTTTGGGGATATTTAAAAGAAAAAGTGTACGTCCATAAGCCAAGAACAATTCAAGAGCTAAAGGATGAGATAATTCGGCACATTAACGACATTGAACCTCAATTATGTCTCAAATTCGTTGAAAATATGGTCCATGGTCCACCGAAGCCGTGTCGAGCATTTGGCCGATATTTTTTAACACATAATTGTCATAGATCCTTCTATCATAACAAAAAATATCTAATATATAAATACGGGAACAATTTTTTTGTGGTTGATTTTTTGATAAGATACGTTATCGTCCACCGATTTTAATGAAACATATATCGTTTTAAAGGTATTTTTGCGTAGATATGCACAAGATAAATGTTTTAGGATTAAAGGGTTTGAAAAGAGTTTTAATTTATTTTGCAGTCACACGTACAAAGATGGGTGAATAGTGCATTTTGCCGATATCTTAAAATGTGTACGTTTTCATTGTATAACGCACAGGTTCTCTCAAAAGTAAATGTCAAGTGGTCGAATTTCGGCCACCGGGCGATCCAAGTAAAGATAATTCTCTGAAAGCTTTTTGTTTTATTTACAATTAACAATGTGCGTTTAAGTTGGACCACATAAATGGAGATATGTATTCAAATAATATTCGGCACGTAGTAGAACTCTAATATAGATCTTAACGTCATTGAAAAATTTTGTTTTGACGGTTCACTGATTGCCCATGGGTCAAAAATAGGGTACACTATTAAAAAAAATCCTCTGTAAATACTGTAGCTAGGGTATCAAAAGTCCGACTAAACTTCTTGCTTGTTTTTATTTATGTATCTTTAATTAGAAAATAACGATTAAAATTTTTTTTTTAATATTTTAAGAAGATTTAACCTTGACAAAATTAAAATATAAAAATTTCAATATTTAATAAATTTTTATTTATGTATGTGAACAAGTTAGCTGGGAATTCTGTGGGTTAGACAGTTGGCTTATTAGAGTTTAGTGGACGTAGAGTTAGCTATGCCTATAAAGGTATAAGTATAAGCCAACTAGTTAGATTGTTCCCGTTTACTTGCTATACGTGGCTTTATGATTTCTCGTCGCCAGGAGAAATCATAAAGCAATTAGAGTTTGGTTCAGTTTTTGGGGTTAGAAAAAATAAAAGAGTTAGGGTTAAATTCAGTATAAGTACAAATTTAGATATTTATTGATGATGCTCACCGTTGGGTTGCTTCCAGATAAGTGCCATCTTTTTTAACTTTTACAATTTCAAGTTAGTTTCGTTAACAATAGTGTGTATAGCAAAATTCCAGTATAACATTTTAAAGTTTAATTCACAATAATAGAAACTTAATCGTTACATGATATTAACATTAAGGAGTAAATTCAATATTTTGTTATATAATCCGTTAAAGAATATTTAATTTCAAAATAAAAGGAAATTTGGTGTTTAAAATTTTGATTTTAAACAGTATGTATTTAGAAATTCGAACATTATTTGGAATCAGTAAAAGTTATATAGAGTATATCGATTTTTATTAAGTTTAAAAAAACATGCGGGCTTTTTTCGATTTCAGAAGTACGAAAATTTCAACATAATTGCAAAAATTCGTTCTTAATTTTGAATCAAAAAAAGTTATCGCAAATAATTCATGTTTTAGTGTAAATTAAAAAAAAACCTTAATTGTTTTTATATTTTTGCATATTTAACTAATTAATACCACTGTGCAAAAATGGAAATTTCTAAAATCTAATTTTTTTATACATATAAAACGAGTGCAAATAATTTATTTAAATGGGAAAAATTATTATTTTACAAACACATAAAATACATTTCTGCTTGCCTGACGTGACTTGATGGCGCCTGTCAGCACATGTCTTTAAAATCAATAAATTTTGAAAGATTTTGTAAAAAATATTCAAATATTTTTAAGATATAGGTAAATATTTTTCCAAAAAACCAACATATTGCTGGAAATTTAACTAAATTATATTAAGGGTATTCATTTTTAAACAAAAACCAAATTAAGAGAAAACGATTATGAATTTTTAAATTTAAACTACATAATTTGATAATTTAAACACTTATGGCCAATTTAAGCAATTCTATTTAAATATTAATTCATATTTAAATATAGTTTTTCATATAATTATATTTTTATTTGACATAAAAAACGAATTTTAAACATAAATTTATATTTTAATAAATGGTTGAAATCGGCCATTAATGCCGTATTCATAAAAATTAATTGAGATTTATAATTTAGTTTTTTCTCCATACCGTGAATACCCCTAATTTTTAAACCATTTCTAGCTGCTATAAATAGGAAATAAATTATAAACACGTACTCGTGCAACAACACAAACCAAACTGTTTCTAACAAAAAAAAAAAAAAAACAAATAAATGCTGTTGAAAGTTCATTGTATAAAGTAGTTTTGAAATAAATCTTTGAAATCCTAAAAGTTACAAGAGCTTATGTGGTTTTGATATAAACAAAAGTATACGTTAATGCATTTCTAAACACTCGCAAGCACACAGAAATAGTGAAATGATGAAGTGCCAGCAGAAAAAATACAAAATATAAAGACATCAGGAATTTAAATCAAGATACACTCTTGAAATATGTTGAAATAATACATGATAATAAACTTAAGATGATGGAAAAAACAACATTTCCATAAAGAGTTTTACATAAAGAGCTGCTATTCGAGAAGTGAAGGAATTCATTTTTTGGTTGTTTTATTTTAAACCACATTCTAGAGTTAAACCCTTTTAAATTTCAGTCATATGCAGCTTTCGTCTATAAAAGAAGCCAAAAGAGTTTTGCATTTGTTGCAAAATTGTTTTTATAAAATCTGAGGGCTTAAAGCAGGAGTGGGCTTAATTTTAAAAATTTTTTGGCACGCATTGTTGAGCAATTGAATTTGCGCCACATCGACACATATACAGTGCTGCCAGAGAAGTTTTGCTTAAATTCCCAATTTAAAGATTGAAGACCCCAAAAAATTCTTGATCGCGAAATTTTAATCTCTAATTTTGTTTCAAAATTTGACGTATTGTATAATATAGTCTAATTTCTGGCTTAACCAGTATGTAAACAATGAGAATTGTCGTTTTTGGGAAGAACATAATCCTTCCACATTAGACGCTTGAGGCTGCATTACATTCCGAAAAAATCACTGTTTGGTGCGGTTAACTTTTCGAAAGCATCACCGACCCATTTGTCTTTAAATCCGAAACCGGTGGCAACCGCGAATAATACCGAATGCTACATGCAAATGATTCAAAAAAGCCAACATTTTGGTCATTCCATTGAATTTATTGTGTTTAATTAAAAAAAAAGGTTTATGTGTTTAACAATACACCCCTTATTTACATTACCAGTGTTACCAGAAGTTGGAAAGTCCCTACATGACGGTTAATTTTTTCACTTAAATAGAAGCACGGACTACGGACAGTTTTTTTTAGTCTTTTAATTTTTTTCCCAATGAAAAACTCCACATTAAAGAAATTTGGTTTTCTCAATGTCTCATTTGCTTCTATTTTGTCGCAATGCTAACCGGCACTCATCTGCCAATTATTTATTTTCCTTTTATTTGACATACAGATAAATTCAATCAGCTAACTCCCAATTTTTACATGTATTTTGAGTGGTATTGCCAACTTAAACCAATGTTTTTGTCGGTATATTGAGAAACCCAAAATCGTTTATCGGTATAATAAATTTATGTTGACATTAAGTAACAGACAGTTTGTCGATACATTGAGAAAATGGCCATAAAAATGTTAACAAATAGTGGTTATTGTCATTTTCCAACAGTGTTGGGGATTTGACCTCAAATTAGAAGTTAAAACATTTGCTTGAGGACAGATTTTCGTTTGGAAGAATTTGATGATTTTTAACAAATGTGGGACTTGTGATTCTTGCGCGCCGCCAACTCACGTACAGGGTAAAAGTTTCTGTCTGATGTTTCTTTATTTCTTATTAAAATTACAAAAACATCAAAGCAACATACATGTTCATATCGCACTTGTTTAACAATTGTGTTTTAACCAGTGTTGCCAATGAAGAATTCGGAAATAACACATGACTGTGTACCAAACTACATATTTGAAGCAAATTTACACATACAAATCGAAAAAGTAGCTTTGATAAAATGAATTCACCTTGCATTCACCTTATTGATATTCCATATTAGCAATTAAATGGTTGGTTTGACAAAAAAGCAAAGCTATCTAATTGCTGTAGTAAGAATAAACTGGATGAACATGTATAACGGCACGTATCCACGCGAACATGTTTGAACCAAACAAACTTATTGACTTAAGGTACCCATCTACTCCATAATATTATTGATTAATTTATTGTCATTTTGGTTATAACTATTCAATAAGTTGCGCAATATAAAAACAATAATCTAAAATCTCAAGAAGTTTCCACACTTTTTTATTAAATAGCGCAAAAAACAAATGTCAAAGAAGCTAAAATCAAATTTGACAGTTTATATTAAACATTATTTCTTCAAAAAATCTTTGAACATTTATTTCGCGATATATGTATGTGTGTATGTGCTATATATGTATGATTTTGCGGTCTACACATGGACATATGGTGTTAGTCTGGGTTCACACTATAAAAGTCTTCTTGCAAATAGTTTATGTTTATTCTGGAGAGGGAAAGAGAGCCTGCTATAGAAGGTTTAAAAAAGTCAGGGTTTAAAAAGCAGGTTTGACTGTGATGGAAACTGAAAAAAATTACCATAACTTAATGTTCGAAAAGCAAATCTTTTAATGAAAAAATATAACTTAAAGTTAAATTACACACAGATTACACATGGAACTAATTACACATACGCTACACAATTACACATGGATTAGCAACACTGGTTTTAGCTCAAAATTTTTCTTTTTCACTTTTTGGAAGAAATCGGCACGTAATATTCATATCTACCCGCTGTAAAAACGGTTGGTTTCAAAATTCTTTTTGATATGCCTTTAATGTAAAAGAAAAATTTGTTTTTATTTTATACTGAAAATTTTTAATTTTTGAGTTAATACAGTATTGTTGAACCAGTGCGATATATAGTTTGTGTGTTGCCCACCACTGGTTAAGTGAGATACACTTTTGTTTCTTCTATAAAAATTGTTTGATTTATTTCAATAAATCTGATTTAATAAAAATGATGTAAAGATTTGAAACCACATAAACCGTTGCATGTAACACAAACATCTGGGGGAAGCTGACATCAACTTCATATTCAACGTTTATGCAAAATTTCCTTTAAGTAACAGAAGTGGATGCCTCCCACTTATTTAAGTTAAAAAAGTGGGCTATAATCTGTTATTGATACACAATTTTTTAGTTGATATTAATTGTTTTTTTTAATATTTTTAATTGAAATTCAATTTAAATTTTTTCGTTTGTTTTTTTATGTAGTTTACAAAAAAGCTTAACCTAAATATGGAAAGTAAAGACAAAAAATAATAAAAATTTATTTTTAAATCAAACTATGAGAGAAAACAACAGTTCGATTATTTCCAGAATAATTAATACATTAAATAAGAAATTAAATGTATCTGTCCAATTAAAAGTAAATTTTTTTATGCAAAATGTTTTCATAAACTATACATAAAATTATTTGCGGTGTAAGTTCAAACTGAATTTCGAATTTGTAAAATTATCATAAATACTTCCCTGAATTATATTAAATAATAAATACTAAATTTAATTCTTCATTGGTCTAACTGAAACACTTTTCTAGGCAAACGATAAGGTCAAAGTGAACGGAACTTTTAATAGGATTCTTTTTCCACCGGGCAAAAAGAGATAAGATAGCAATAAAGTTTTTTTAAAAAACTCTGCGAAAACATAATTTTTGTTAAATATTAAAATAAACCAAAATGAAAGAAAAATTTCGCTTATAATACAAAATTTTAAAAACGTAAACAAAAATGTTTTTTTGAATAAAAATTCGTATGATTCACAACATTTTTTTCAACTTTTAAAATTTGACTTAAGATGTTTTGTCAAAATACCACAGATATATATATGTATATAAAAGATCTACCGCATAATTTAGTTAAATTTTGCACTTTGATACCATAATAACACAGCAAGACTTAAAAATTTTACTTGCAACAGCTCTTTATATAAAAAAGTTGAAGTGTTAACTTTGTAAAAAAAAGTGTACGTCCACTAAAAACTTCGAAAAATTATGCAGCCTTCTGTTCTTTCCAGACCATCGGTAATACACTTTTAAAATTTATAAAAATCGGTCCAGCGGTTTATGAGCCTACAAGATACAAACAAACGCAATTCCTTCTTTAGACATATTTTTCAACTGAAGTGCGGATAAAATAGTATGTACATTTGATGAAAAATAATTTTGGTTACTTTTTTTTGCTTTTGGTTACTTTATTTTAACATTTTGGTTACAAATTTTTTTTTTGTTGTGGCAACGCTGTTCACAAGGTTTGAGGTATTACTTAAAGTATTGTAGCAAATATTGAATTATATTATGAATTATGAGAAATATACAATTGTGGATACTATTACTTTAGGTTAGGTTAAAAAGAAAGAATAACTACCTTACGTACATACTATTTAAGCCATTTTCAAAATTCGAACATGAAATTTTTTTTAAAAAAATTTTATACTTATAATTATTTGATTCAAAATAATGATCACAGAAATTTTTTCTAAGTTTGAAATTTCGAACATAATTTCGAATTTGTGAAAACTAGCAGAAATCGTTTTTGAAAATATTTGCTTAGTCTTTTTACAATTCGAACATAAAAATTAAAATAATATTAAGGTTTTTAAACTATTTTCGTACATACTTATTTTAATATTTTTTTAAAACTATTACATTCATTTTTTTTGGGTTTAAATTATGTTAAATACGTAGCTTTTTATAAAATTAAATGTAGTTTCAAATATATATTCGAAATTCGGAAATAACATTTTTGTTAAAACATTGTACATTTTTAACTACAGTACAACCCCGATAATTCGTATTCGAAAGGACCGGCTGCTTTTTACGGATTAAAGGAGTTTTCGAAATAAAGAGATTTCGTTTTAACGAGGTTAAAATAAAAAAAAAATATTATAGGGGCTTGAATTGCTTGAGGTTCAATTTAATTTAATTTTCTTTGCTCTATTGTCAATTGCTAAAATTATGTTCTTCTGTTTCAATAATGATAATGTTCCATGCATATTTTTATTAAACGTTTTTAAATCACACTTTTCACAAAAACTAGAAACAAACTAATCTAAAGAAACACAAAAATTCCCAGAAGGAAAACTCACTGCAATTGTAAAAAAACGTTGACTTCGATTTAAAAAAAAAAAATCATATTGGTTTTAATTACAAATTTTAGAGTTTGTTTACGAGTAAGTACGATTAAGAGGAAAAAAGAGTTTTTCTCAAGGGAACAGACGTTTATTTCGAATTGTTGACGTTTTCGAATTACCGGGGTACGAATTATCGCGGTTTGACTGTATGTATATGATATGTTCTTTAAGAGTTTCTTATAATTATTTTAATTTTCCTATATGCAATAGTTTAAAATGACTTCAAATTGATTTTAATTCAAAATTTGTTTGATTGCATTAAAAAGAAGAGCAATTCTGTTTTCGCTTCTAAATTTTACAAGAAAAATTGTATTATTCCTAGAGGAAAGGAAACTAGCGCCAAACTTGTCACGTGGCAGGTCTAAAGTGATAGGGACCGGTTCTGTTTGCAACACTTTGGCACCTTTTTGACACTATGTAACAGGTCACTGAAGTAACCTTTATGGACACATTCAATTTCGGTTAAAATAATGCCTGTCGAATATACTGTCCCGAGTGAACCGTATTAATATGAAAGATCTCCTTCATATAAAGTAATATTAACAGATAGTATCAGTCCGCACAAAATCCAGTACTATGACCAGTTTTGCGTCAATTACCTTTCCTCTGGAGTAACTACTTTATCACCATTACAGCGATATGTCTTGTTTTCACCTATCGGTTATTGAATTGTAATATTATGTTCGCTGGTCACAGGAATAGTGCTTTAAGAACAGCTGACACAAAAGACTTTGAACTTAAATTTCAACTTTCATAAATTATATTAAACGAATTTTTAACTATTCAAATAAAAAGTACATTCTTATTAAATTTGATTTGATCTTTCTTTAAAAGTTTCTATTCCAAAGTCCTTCTTTTACCTTTTAACTTTACTAATTTGCAATTGTTCTGTATTTAAGATCCCTTGAAATGTTTCTCTTAGACACAGGCACATTTGCATATGAGTATTATGAGAAATGTCATGTCCATTAATGTCTATTAGACAGCTTTTTGATTTAATTTATTCATCTTTCCTCTTGGACATGTTTACGTTTGTGCTCCTAGAAAAAACCACAACATTTTCCAGCCCAAGAACACACTGACAGTTACACAACATTTAACAAGTTCGTTGAGTCTGTTTGTCGTGTTAACAAAAGCGTTTGTGGTATGCAACATTTTCTACATCATGTATTTGTAGGTTTTTTTTTTTATTAATTTTCTTTATTATTTTTTACAGTTACAATTAATTGAACTCAATTATGACCAGATGGTGGTAGAAAATGTTTGTAAATTCAATACACTTAGGAGCCTTGGATCTCGAGTATTAAAATGAAAAAAATCAAAATTAATTTACTGTTTTATGAATAACAAATAATTTTTTTGATTTTAATCTAAAAAAGACAAATTTAAATGAACTGAACTCATTTGTTTGCGGCTTGTGCTGGTTAGAGTTTTTAAATTCGAAGTTGTTGCTCCGCCCTGTTCTTGAGGCAAATTATGAAATTAAGCAAAATTTATATGAAATGTTTTGATTTTGTTCTTCAATACAAATTTTTGTCGGTTACTATGTCATACAAATGTTGGGCTGAGTGCGTGGTATTTTTTAGTTTTTGAAAGATTTTCTGCCTTTTTAGATTTTTTATCAGTTCAATAATTCCACTCCCTCAGTACTGCTTGTATTTTTTTGGTGTTGTAATAAAAAGTTAAATAAACAACTATTTATACTATTCATGACAAAATAAATATGAAAAGAACTTTTGTCCTATAAGCCAGGAACGGTAAAGTCTATACAAACATGTTTTGTAACCGATTTAACATTAAAAGTCGCCACTGTACTTCTCTGAAAAATGCATCCCTAGATTACTTTTATATACACAAAATATTTAGTACAAAAAGTCTCTACTATATTGAAATTAAAATTCTGATCTTTATCGTGCCAAAATCCTATTTTAATAAGTCACCTTAATGTAGGCTTGAATGAATACCGAGCTTTCAGCAACGAACGAAACCATTTTTCTGAATATTAGATAAATTTGGCATAATTAGTCACAGATACAATTTTATTTAATAAGAACAAATTTTGAACCCTATCTCGCTAATCGTATTAAAATCCCGATTTGGGGAGGATTTCTTGTGACCTGTGATAAATAACTTTGTCATAGATGGCATCGTGTATAAAACCTCAAACCGGAGGCGGAAGTGCAAATGTCTCCAACCAAATTGAAAAGGCCAAACAAACCTTTATAGCACTACAAAAAGTATGGAGATCACCTAAAATTCAAATCCATACAGAACTATTCATTTTTTCTTTAAATGCTTAATCCACTCTACTATACGGGTGTGAACCTTGGAACACTTCCACGCAGAAAATACGGTCTCTCCAAGTTTTCATTAACCGATCTTCGTGCAAAATACTTAAAATTTTCCGGCCAAACGTTATTTCCAATGAAGATCTTTGACAAAGAGCTGGTGAAACTTCAATCCGGCTAGAAGTTACCCGCCGAAAATGGAACTGGATTGGTCATGTCCTAAGAAGCCCAAAACGGAGATATATTAAGAACTGCAATTAAATGGAACTTTCAAGCCAACAGCACAGAAAAAAAGAACTTTCATATATGAATACGAACATCGCATATTTGATTAAAAAAATGTTTGAATTTTCTGCGATGACGATTTTTGCGGAATTGATAAAAAAGTTTGTAGGTATAGCTACTGATTTTTTAGTCAACAACCAAGTTTATTGAGTCAAAAAAAAGAAAAATTGTTGCCCAAAATAATTTTTTTCAACAACATTTTTACGTGATTTGTTA
This sequence comes from Pollenia griseotomentosa, assembly GCA_963931875.1. NCBI lineage: Eukaryota > Metazoa > Arthropoda > Insecta > Diptera > Polleniidae > Pollenia > Pollenia griseotomentosa. The sequence goes on along the minus strand of OZ007561.1, from coordinate 46,770,769 downwards.
AAATAAATTGTTGAAAATGTTAAATAAATAAAACAAAATGTTTATCAAATCTTTATTTATTAATGATATGTATGATGTGCTTAATTCCCAATTTTTATTCTTTGATAAATACACTAAAATTTATTGTTGGAGGATAAGCTAGTTCCTATGCGCATTTCGCTGTTTGCTTAGGCCAGATCATCAGAAAACCTTTTTCCAAACTTTGGAAAAACTAGAGATATTATACAAATAAAACTGTAAAGCGAATGAGAATTATAAGCCATTAAAAATGAACAAGATTTGTAAAACATACTGTCTTTACTTTGATTCAAATATTTTTATACCCACACCACAATAGTGGAGAGGGTATTATACATTTGTGCTGATGTGTGTAACGCCTTAAAATATTGGTCCTAGACCAACCTTAAAGTATACCGATCGACTCAGAATCACTCTCTGAGTCGAACTAACGACGTCCGTCCGGCTGACTGGAAGGCTGGCTGGCTGTCCATGTAATCTTGTGCGCAAAGTACAGGTCGCAATTTTGGAGACAATTTGATAAAATTTGGGACATAGGTTCTTATTGGCACAAGGACCAAGCCTATTGAAAATGGACCGAATCGTAGGACCACGAGCGAAGATAGGGGGAAATTTCTTCCTCTCAGCAACTATCAAACCGATTTTAATGAAATTTTAAACATAGATAGATCCATATCTATATGGACACATAAGCTATACAGTTTTTAAAAAAATAGGACCACAAGGAGAGACAGGTTCAATTTTTGCCTCTCAAACCGATTTTAACGAAATTTAAAACATAGACAGATCCATATCTATATGGACACACGAGCTATACAGTTTTTTTTTTTTAAAAAGGACCACAAGGGGAGAAAGGGGCAATTTTTGCCTCTCAAACCGATTTTAATAAAATTTAAATCATAGATAGATCCATATCTATATGGACACATAAGCTATACAGTTTTTAAAAAAATAGGACCACAAGGAGAGACAGGTTCAATTTTTGCCTCTCAAACCGATTTTAACGAAATTTAAAACATAGACAGATCCATATCTATATGGACACACGAGCTATACAGTTTTTTTTTTTTAAAAAGGACCACAAGGGGAGAAAGGGGCAATTTTTGCCTCTCAAACCGATTTTAATAAAATTTTAATCATAGATAGATCCATATCTATATGGACACATAAGCTATACAGTTTTTAAAAAAATAGGACCACAAGGAGAGACAGGTTCAATTTTTGCCTCTCAAACCGATTTTAACGAAATTTAAAACATAGACAGATCCATATCTATATGGACACACGAGCTATACAGTTTTTTTTTTTAAAAAGGACCACAAGGGGAGAAAGGGGCAATTTTTGCCTCTCAAACCGATTTTAATAAAATTTAAATCATAGATAGATCCATATCTATATGGACACATAAGCTATACAGTTTTTCAAAAATAGGACCACAAGGGGAGGTAGGGGGCAATTTCTACCTCTCACAAACTTTCAAGCCGATTTTAATGAAGTTTATAAACATAGATAAATCCATAAATATTTTATTTTTAACAAACTGTGTTGTTAAAAATTTTCCTGAGATATTTTTTTCTGTGAGAAGAGCTGGTAGGTCATCTAACACTTGGAGACGGTCGGTAAAAGAAGAAATTCGATTGGTGGGAAAATCTTGTCCCGAAATTAGAACGCTGAACCGACTTGAATAGAAAAAATTTTTGGTGGTCCTTTGTTCTAGCCTAGAACCATAAGAATCAATATGACCCCTATTATTATTATGAGTTGCATTCGACAAACGATTTTCGCTGGCAATTGAATATCGACTATCGAAAAAAAATTTTTTTATTATGTGTTGACAGTACTGTCGAAAATTTCGTTCGAATTTTGTGTCAGGAAACCGCACAACAATATTATTAGACTGTGGCACTGAACTGAACCTGTTAACGCCTTACAGAGATTTGACTTCTAGTTCCGGGGAATACAAATTCAACAGCTGTTTTATTTCAACATTATATTATCGGCCAGAAAATGTCGTCAACCAATTCAACCCAGGTTTAAGCCACAGCACAGCCAAGAAAAATTTCATGTTGTAAAATTCCTTCAGTAAAAAATAATTTAATGAAAATTAAATTTGATGAACTCAAGCCTAACTAAAAATATTGAAATTCAAAATTTTTTTTAATACAATTCAAATCCATTTTAATTTTTATGAATACCAGAGTAAAAATAAACATATATTTAGCTACATTTTTGCCAAATTTTCAACTGAGATTAATTCTGTCAGGTGTCAGCTGTTTGGCTTATTCCCAATACAAATCCGATAACATTGGTTTTTGTGACACCTAAAACCAACACTAATTCAAGTTCGAACATAAAACCGATAACATTGGATTTTATGAGGCCAACATAATATTTTCGGTTTTTAATCCACTTCCGATAAGATAAGTTTCTATGACAGCCTTGATTATATTAAATATTTTATACCGAAAAATGTTTTCATTTCCCATCCCTGTGCTTACGACAACATACGAGGAGGGTATTTTAATAAATTTGTACCAATATCTGATAAGTGAAGTGAGTGGAAAGTATAATTCTGTTTTTTTTTTTATTTTCTAAACTTAATCGAACGTGGGCATTTATCTTTACATAAAATATCTGTGTCATTTAGATAAGATAAACAAATATTTAAACAAATAACTTGGTGTCTAGCAAAAAGCAGATCGATGATAGTCTTTTCAATTAATTGTTATAAGACTTTAACACTTTTAGATCGGTTTTAATCAAAGGAAGTTTAAAACTATTGTATGTTACGGAAGTTTGTTAGTTGAATAAATTGAAATTGATTTTTAACATTGGAAATTTTGTCTGTTTTTTAAATTTAAATAAGCTGAGATTTATTTAGGAGAAGGATACTCAATTTATTGGCAAAAACCTTTAATAAAACACGACATATTTCTTAGAATCCAAGTGTCGGTAGATTTCAAACCTGCCAGTTCATAAAAATTTTAAAGTACCTGTACTAAAATCAATATCGATTAGGTCATAATTTACTTGGTAAGGACTTCTTAGAAAAGGTCTTTGGATTCAACTAAATCTTTTCATCTTTAACATTTTTCAAAAAATCACATTCTGAGACTTTTAAACATTAAAAATTGATTTTAAAATTTAAAAAATGAATTTCGTCGGCTTAGAGTGTAAACCTGATAAGCAGTTTGATACCGTTCGAAAAATTAAGAGACGCCGCATCGAGTAAGAAAAACATTTACTTCAATTAGGACTCAATATAATCAGTCTGATTACCGTTGGCGTTGACGTATACGCCTTAGTCGTTTTTTGTAATCACCCTTATCGTGTTTGGCGTATTTAAAATACGCCTACGACTGCTTGGTAATAGATTAAAGAGAACGTGAACTTATTTCCTTTAATCTATTACCAAACAGTCGTAGGCGTATTTTAAATACGCCAAACACGATAAGGGTGATTATTTTGATAATTTCAGCAAATTTCGAACCACCGGTAGGACTGGTTGAAGATTGATGTTTGACTGTTGGCTGGCAGGCACCGCAGTGGTGCAGAGGTTAGAACTCAAAGAATTCTGATGAAAGAATGTGGTAATTCTTGAAACATGTAAATTCAACCCAGGTTCCAACCCCAGCTCAGCCAAGAAAATTATCAATAAATTTTAATAAAAAAATTTCATGTTGTAAAATTCCTTCCTTCAGTAAAATAATTTAATGAAAATTAAATTTAATGAACTCAAGCCTAACTAAAAATATCAAAAGTAATAGATTAAAGTAACACACAATCTTTGTTCTATAATCTACTACAAAAAACGACTCAGGCGTATACGCTTCCGCCAACAGTAATCAGGCTGGATATTACAAAATAAGCCAAATATATATTTTGGTTTGCTTTTTGAGGTACAAATAGACAACATTAGAAGTTTTTTGTCTGCCCTGTACAATTTAAACGATTTGCAGTTTTTAATTAACCTGAATTTAAGGAATTTACTCGTCTTTTTTGTGCTTCACCAAAATTCTTAGAAAAAAATCAAAGATTATCGGGACCAGATGTAAAGGTAACTAATCTATTTGCCTGCAAGGCTAGAAGGAAATTCAGAATTTGATATTTAGTTTAGTGAATTCGGTGATCTTATTTCGGCTGCGATAATTATAGAGCATCACGCATGTGAACGTGCCGCATTTGAATAAAACTTAGAACACTAACATTTTTTATAATCAAATAACATTAAGGCGAATTCATACAAGGTAGCCTGGATGGCGAATTTATAGATACAAGCGAACTCAATCGGCTTGGCACTGTCAAAAACAAGTACAAAATGTTAATAAATTAACATCAATGACGGAAACAAAACGTAAACAGCATTGCCGTTTTATTTACTTTAAACCAAAATTGGTTACTTTTTTTTGCAATGTGTACTTGTGTACTTTTTTCCATTTTGGTTACTTTTTTCAACACAAAAATAACCAATTTTTTGTTTTGGAAGAAGATTTACCCGCTCCGCTTTTTTGACACTTTAAAATTGTGTGTGGTATTTGTGCAACCCAATACCAATACTTTTTTCATCTTCTTATTGAAAAATTCTAAACTTTAACAAACTGTCAACTTAACCATATGTTTATACTTTGAAGTGTAGATGGCCATTATCTGCTAGTTTTAATTCTTCATTGGTCTAACTGAAACACTTTTCTAGGCAAACGATAAGATCAAAGTGAACGGAACTTTTAATAGGATTCTATTTTCACCGGGCAAAAAGAGATAAGATAGCAATAAAGTTTTTTTAAAAAACTCTGCGAAACATAATTTTTGTGTAATATTAAAATAAACCAAAATTAAAGAAAAATTTCGCTTATAATACAAAATTTTAAAAACGTAAACAAAAATGTTTTTTTTTTTTTAATAAAAATTCGTATGATTCACAACATTTTTTTCAACTTTTAAAATTTGACTTAAGATGTTTTGTCAAAATACCAAAGATATATATGTATGTAAAAGATCTACCGCATAATTTAGTTAAATTTTGCACTTTGATACCATAATAACACAGCAAGACTTAAAAATTTTACTTGCAAGAGCTCTTTATATAAAAAGGTTGAAACTTCGAAAAATTATACAGCCTTCTGTTCTTTCCAGACCATCGGTAATACACTTTTAAAATTTATAAAAATCGGTCCAGCGGTTTATGAGCCTACAAGATACAAACACACGCAATTCCTTCTTTAGACATATTTTTCAACTGAAGTGCGGATAAAATAGTATGTACATTTGATACAAAATAATTTTGGTTACTTGTTTTTGCTTTTGGTTACTTTATTTTAACATTTTGGTTACATTTTTTTTTTGTTGTGGCAACGCTGAACGTAAACTCAATATAAAAAATATTCAGCCTGGATTGTACGATATCCTTCTTATGAATTCGCCTTGCATAAAATGAAATATTTTTTAAATCAGATGAGAGCTACTTATTTTTAAGACGGCCATTGTGAAAGCTTCTATGAGTAAAATATCTTCTTTAAAAATTCTAGTTTATAAGAAAAAGAAATACGAAAATTCCTTAGCTACACCTTTTTCGACACTGAAAACTTCGATAGCTTTTCTGCGCCTACATTTAATTTGTAAAACAAACCCTTAAGGATCCGAAGCTAAAGATAATCGTTCCTTCTTATAAAGATATATATCTACTTACATATATTTTTATAAGGACAAAATCTTTGACAATTAAGTTAAAAAGGCAAAGGAATACTGCGCCTTTTTAAGTGGAAATTGAGAAAATACAAATTAATATCGAGAAAAACTAATCGATGCTGAGAAAATAAAAAAGCCATATTGATGTTGAGAAAGGACAAATTGATATTAAGAAAGAAAAAACAAATAACGGAAAATATTTGAAAATCAAGTATATGCACATCTGTATTAAACGTTATTTACCAACAGGCATATTCTCCAATTCTATTGCCCTTTGGTAAAATGTTGTAGAATGTTGTACTTTTCTTGCACAGTCAACTGTGATTTTTGTATGTGTTTTTATTTTTGACCATCTAAACTCAATTGGATTCAATATTGGGCTATAAGGAGCTAATCTAAGAAGAGTCGCTTATGAATTTTCAAAAATTATTTTCATTTGGCTATGACATGGAGCATTATCACAGACAACTACTTAATCACGTAAGAGGTTTCCTAATTGCTCCCATCGATTCATTAAGCTGTTTACCCACTCTCTTGCGTCTTGCATTTTGAATGATACCCGTTTTTTCGTCATAAGAATAACTCCAGAGGATGATATTCCACCGGGAAGATGGTACGTGTATTGTAGCTATTGAGCCTTTCCTGGAACAGCCACGAGTTCTTCTGCAGAGCGAATTGAAATTTGTTTCATCAATCCAAATTATTTGTTTTCCACTTTGAATGAAATTATTTAAATATTAAAAAAATGACAATAAAAATATCTCAATATTAATTTGTTTTATCTTAACGTTAATTTTTATTTACTGAACATTAATTTGTATTTTCACAATTCCAATTTGTATTTTCTCAATATCAATTTTTATTTTCTCAATATCAATTTCGATTTCTTATTATCAATTTATTAGTTTGAAATTCGTTATATCAATTTGTATTTTCTCAACATCAATTCGTTTTTCTGAATATTAATTTGTATTTTCTCAATATTAATTTGGATTTTCTTAATTTCAACTTAAAAAGGTGTAAATATATTGAAAATGTATTTATTTAAAGAACGCATTAGCTTAAAGTTCTGTGTGCAAATATCAATTACTAGAAGTGAAGTGCAAATATCATTCAAATTAAGGTAACGACGATGATTAGCAAATATTTTTACATTTATTGTTTGCCACCAATTACACTACACCAAACGACTACCAATTCAATGTCTTTTCAAAGAAAAAACGCAAACTGTCATTATTTTGAATAATTACTTTTGTAATTGTCTACTAAAAACTTGTAGTTTATGATTTGCTGTTGTTGTACTTGTTGTATGTGTTGCTGTTGCTGTAGCTCTTGGTGCAGTTGTAAATCTTTGTTTTGACTGGAGTGCAGACAAATGTCTGACACTTTTAGTTGCTGCTCTTTAGTGTTGGAAAAATAAATAATATTTGTTGTGCAACAAAGTCTTTCTTTCATTCATTTCTTTCAATTCCTTTCATTTGTTAAGTTGTCAGAGCAAATGCAACCACGAAAATAAAATATTGGAGACTAACAAGTTAGAATTGCAAGTGCGTGATTTATAGAGAGTATTAGTAATTTAAGTAGTTTTTTTGTTGCAATTGTTTTTTTTATTGATAAAAAACTATTTTGTCAGTTAGCAAAATAGTAGTTTCCCGTATAATTTATGCACCTTATTTAGTCATTTAATTCATTTGTTTTAATATCAAGTCAGGCAACTTTTTAAGAGAAGTCAGCCAGACTTAACTTGATTATGAGTCATTGTTAACATGAAATTAAATGTGATGTTTCCAAAGAAAGCCACAATAATAAGAAAAAACTGATTATTTGTTTTAATAAAAAAATCTGTGACCTGTTTATAACCATAATGAAATTAGACCTATTCACAATCTTGTGCAAATGGTCTTGCTTCGTAGCATTTGCAAACTGCTCAATTTTAGTTTGACCTACCGATTATTTAAAAAAAATCGAGTTATATACTTTAAATACTCCTTATCTGAACTTAAAACCTGTTTCTCGAAATGTTTATGGTTAATTTGGCTCTTTATTAACTATTTTAAAGTTTTTAAGCATTGTTTTGCGCTACACGCCACTGTTTGGCGATTGCAGTAAATTCCTCATACAACATTAACTTTACTCTTGCTTTGCTTTGCTTTATTGCGGTAAGAAAAATAGTAGTTAAAGCAAAAGCAAAATAAAATGACAACAACTCTAAACACAGCAGTAAGTATACGTATGCAGCATAAAGCGCTACTTTTTTAAAATAAATTTAGAAAATTGGCGTATGCGGCACAAAACAAACATCTTCACTTTTAATAAAATACTATTAACTTCATACTTTATTCATGAAACTTCACAAAAATTTACATTTTCCTTCAAAACATATGTCGAAGGGAGTGCTGAAAATACAAAAAAAATCTTGCAGGGTATATTTTCAGAAAACTTCGTGTAAACCTTCATTGTCGTTTTTTTCTACTACGACTTTTTGGCATATGCCTCAAACCAATAATAAGCTGACGATATGTAGTATATTTTTATTCTACACCAATAAAATATACATTAATGCACTTTTGTTAATATGAAACACTTAAAACCAAGAGTTTATTTTTAATTGTCGTAGGCAACACTTACAGCCTGTTCATCGATTTCGAACGTCATCGTTCGCATAGAAAATTACATTTAAAACAAAAACAAAATTCGAACATTGTACGAACTTTGTTTTTGTTTTAAATGTAATTTTCTATGCGAACGATGACGTTCGAAATCGTTAAACAGGAAGTTAATTGCAAACGGACAACTGAGAGTCAGTGAACCAATTATCAATCAGCTGTAATTTTCGTGTTTTGCAACAACCAAATGGCTCATGCACAATTGATAGTAAATATATACAATTCTATAAATTTGCAATCTCAAATACACAAGATTGTGAATAGGACGGGCTATTGCTTATAATAAAAAATGTACTAAAACAAATTGCGTTCAATTAAGTACCAAAAAGTTTAGTTTTCAATTTTTCATTAAAATGTCTTACATAATTTCACATTTTTTAATTGAATAAAAATAAATTGCAAGTAAATCTTACGAAACAATGAAACTTTAAAAAAATAAAACAACTAGACCTAAAAAAAATTGTTGCTTTTCTAATAAGTGTACTATTAACAAAATGGGGGTATATCAGTGTTGCTAGATTATTTTTAAATATGTACTTTGTCCCAATAATCTGCTAAAATGTCAGATTCAATGTCGTAATATTTCTGTGGAAAACACAACTAACATTAAACCCAACATCCTTAAGATCTTCTTAGCACGATTCGGTTTGAAACCAGAGGCATTACATGATCCTCAAAAAGATCAATGAGTAATGCAGAATATTAAAGTCCTAAAGACTACCAATTCTTGGTAGCATATTGGAATCTGGTCAGTCGCGAGCTTTTACTGATCTAACAGTTTTTAGGAAATAACTATTCACCGAATGTCGTCAACCTTAGTAAATGGTGTTGTTTTAGACGTTAGGGATAACTGTAAAACTAGCTGTCATACTAATTAAGTACGTTCGACTTTGTTTCAGTATAATTTTGCAAATTACCAGAACAGAACAAAGCTTAAAATTCGTGGAAATTTATTTCCAAAATTCGCTCACTGTTCGAAAAACTTACAGAGCATTTCGTCAAACTTTTGGTGCGCATAATCGTCCATCTGAGAAGCTAATACGCAATACTTTAGATCCATTTATGACCACATTTACTCTTTTGGATAATATTCATCCAAGTCGAGCCCGTACCGTGCGTACATAAAAAGCCATCACCGCTGTTGAAATGAGGGTAACAGAGGACTCTAATTTTTCGAGCCGACGCCGTTCTAAGCAACTCTGCCGGTGCCCGCCCACCTATCAGAACATTTTGAAGAAGATTATGCTCTAGATCCATATAACATCTTACTAATGGAAGACTTAAAGCCATTAATTGCTTCGTGTGTTGGGTGAATGAACTAAGAATCAAATGGAAGTTGAATCAGATTTTAATCGTCAAATCCTCTTCAGCGATGAGGATCATTTCTGGCTTAACTGGTTTGAAAACAAGCAGTATCAAGGATGATAAATGACATTTTCAAAATTGTACTTAATTCAGTAAAATATTGTACATTTAAGACCCTTAGGGCTAAAAAATCAGAGCAAGTTAAACTCTCTTTTTGGTTTAAAATGTGTTTAAACCAACAAATCTATAAATCATTAAACATATAAACCATCTTTAAACGCATGAAATTGGGCGTTTAAACTACCAGTACAAATCATATGAATTTGCCAACATTTGTCGTAGTGCTGCCACATGTTATTTTTTTAACAACATGTAATACATGGGACACTGATTTATAGTTGATGAGTTTAAACTACATATAAATTCAAGTTTAGTTCAACTAAACCAGCGTTTAAACCATCAGTGATTTATTAGGCATTATTGTACTAAAATAAGGTTTTAGTTTTTAATCGGGTTTTATTTTATATTGTATATTGGTACCTTTGGCTACTGTAAGGAGCATAGGGCTTATTTTTATAAGGATGATAGTGGAGCAGGGTAAAAATATGCTTAACAGAGTATCAAGTCCAAAAAATATTGTCTTGGAAAGTAAATTTCTTTTGGATTTTGCATCCCGCTAAAGGCCCTTATACCGCCTTGGACCGTTCTTCAAAAACTCAAGCTAAAAAGTCTTCTTCTGAATCCAATAATAAAGTATTCATAAAGTTCATACTATGAACACGAAGTAAAATAAGGAACACAATAATCATTTCATTATTTTTCAAGGACATCAAAGTCCAATTATTATAGGAAATCAGTTTTTAATGAACTTGTACATAACGTAACACTTTAAATTAAAGTAACGATAAGTTTTTTGTTAATTTAAAACTATAGCAACAAGATTCATTAGACTGTAGTTAATATTTTGTCGATACAGCATTTACATAAAAGAGATATCTTTGCTTTGTTTTTATTAAATTATGATATGAAGAAATATGTTCCACACTCGCCGACGAATGTGATGTAGACAATACATATAAGTACATTTGGCAATTCTACTGATATCTGGAAGCATAAGTTTATTAATTTTAGTTTTCAATTATCCAACGCTAGACCAAAAAGCTTCAATGTTAAATGTTTGAAAATTGTAAATTGTACTTAACATGTCATTGGAGTACTTCAGTACTTTTGCAATGCTAATAGTACTGAAAAAAGGACAATTGCACTAACTTTATCATCCCGGAGCAGAATTGTCGTTTTTGAGCACAATCCTCCTCAAACGTCGCATATGTCTTTAAATCGAAAGCCGGTACCAACATAACCGTGAATGGCAAACGCTATAGCCAAATGATTCGTGGTTCTTTTATATTCCTCATGTCATTGTAAATCGTTTGGAGGAGAAATAGTTCCAACAAGACGGCGCAACATACCACACACCACGTTTGGTGAAAGAATTATCTCAAGAAACGGACATGTGAATTGGCCACCTCGTTCGTGTGATTTGACACCTTTTGGCAAATTTTTATGGGAGTACTTCAAATCTCTCTATGCTGATAAACCAGCAACGGTTGATCATTTAGACAGGGCTGTCAGACTTGGGGATTTATCCCCAAAGTTGGGGATTTCATGCAAGCAAAAAGGACAAAGAAAGTCATTTGGGGATTTTTTTGGGGATTTAATAAAAATAATCGGGGATTTTTTGGGGATTTTACACATTTTTAATATATTTTCCTTTTTTTTATTATTTACGCTTATTTTTCTTTGTTTGGCATATAAAATACATATGATTAAAGTCGCAAAATTTTTATCTTACTCTTATCAACAACTTTTTACGGTGTAAAAGGTCCTAATTAAGATTACCATTTTGGTTAAGTGTGTAAAAGGTACTTTATAAACTTGTTATTTTTCTTGAGTGAGTGTTTAAAAAAAAAGAATATAAAAATAAAATTTAAAACCGTAAAGCCCTTATGATACTTGCTATTTCTTGTATTGGATTTTTTTAGGATTGACTGAATGAAACAACAAATGCGAGAGAGAACAAGAAATACAATAAGTAAACAAACCCTTTTTTCTGATTGACATTTCTCATGTATATTTTTTCTTTGACTAAAACAAAAAAAAAATAGTAAAAGCTTGGGCAGATGAAAATATTTTGTTTTTGATAAATGAAATGAAGCAAGTGCCCTTCATATGGGATTCTAAATCATAAATTTTCAATTAAAGAATATACCCCGATGTAATTCGTAATATTTTTCATTATTTGCATTAAATTTTGTTGTATTAAAAAAAATTGTTTGTGAAACCAAAATAAAATGTAAACAAAACAAACAATATTGCCCACTTTTTGTTCCCACAAAAACCGGTAAAAAAAAGCTAAAAATCGCAAAAAGAAGTAAAAAACCGCTACTTTCGATCAAAAACTAAAAAAAATGGCAACAGTGCTAACATTTAATCTGGAAATGTCAATTTTAAGTTAAAAATTTTTATATTTTTTTTGACAGTCTAAGATTATTTATCGATAACACACGTATATTTGTTTGAAATTTCAAGATTTTTTATGATATAATCATACTCTTTACGCTTAGCCAGTTTTCCTATGCAAATATATTTGGACTATTCTCCAATATAGAAAAAATACAAAAAATAGCAAGTATCATAACACCTTAACTAACATAAAAATTTTTGATTATTTAAATACAATTTTAAAGCAAATATGTATGTCTTCCCCAAAAATAAGTAAATATGAAAGACAATATAATAAAGTTTGGGAAAAAGAATGCTAGGCTAGAAGTATTAAATAAATGACGGATATATGTATTTTTATTGTTGATTAAAGGGATGGCTAAAACCTATTGAACAAGCTCCAAATTCTTATAAATTGGCTTATTCGTCTATATATATATACTAGCGTGGCCGTTAGTTGTATGGAGAACTTTTTTTTTTGATTTCTTATACTCTCCCCCTCCAAATCGGTTCAGTTTTATGTAAAAAAAATACAAAAAAATTTCGTAGCGATAAGTTGTGTTTTAGGGAGGGCGTCCGCCCCTCAAAGTTTGCCATCAAGCCATTTATTCAAATGTAATTTGTTTGCGTATGACTATCTTCTAAAAACAACATTTTACAAGAATATGATATATGGCAATATTTTAGCTCTTCTAGTCAACAACAAAAGCCTCTAAGAAAGTTTTTTGCTAAGACTAATTTCTTAGAAAATAATTAAGAAAATAACAACAAAATACCAAACATTTTATATACGTTTTATATATATAAAAAGGGGATTTAAGTGACACAATTTTGAAATCGATGTCTTCCGATTTGGATGAAATTTACACCAAGGTTAGTCCTATTAGATAGTAGTTTACACACAAATTTTCAACAAGATCGGTCAAAATGTTTCAGAGGTAGAGAGGGTCAAAGTTTGACAAATATTGCCATATATCATATTCTTGTAAAATGTTGTTTTTAGAAGCCATACGCAAACTTTGAGGGACGGACGCCCCTCCTAAAACACAACTTATCGCTACGAAATTTTTTTGTATTTTTTTTTACATAAAACTGAACCGATTAAGGGGGGGAGAATATAAGAAATCAAAATTAAAAAAATAACGGCCACCCTAATATATACATATGTATATATCGTTACTTTAATATAGAAAAGCCCTAACTAACGTTTTCTTTACTTTACAGGAGAAAGAAAAAACTTAATAAAAATTATAGTCTTGTAGTCGCGATTTTTTTTAAAGGCAATTTTTTATTTAATTGCTTAAAGAATTTAATAAAAAAACTGCGTTTAAAAAAAATCGTGATTACAAGACTATAATTTTTTATTAAGTTTTCTTCTCTCCTGCTAAGTAAGGAAAACGTTAGTTAGGGCTTTTCTATATTAAAGTAACGATATATTGTTCTGCTTGTCATTCCTCACTGGAATCGCATAAAAAGGATTTAAAAAAACAGGCCGAAACCAGTCGCTACAAAGAAAATCAAATTATTTTTTTGATTAAAAATTTTTATTTGGGGATTTTTGGGGATTTCTTATTAAAATTTTTTTTACTATTTTTTAAAAAAAAATTAAAATTTGGTCAGAAAAAAAAACCAAGAAAAAATATTAACTTTTTAAGGGTTTGTTTTTTAATTTGGGGATTTTTGGGGATATTTTTTTAATTTTTTGGGGACAAGGAAAAAAAGTACCTGGCAGCCCTGCATTTAGAAGCCAACCTTCCAATCAGTATTGACGAAGTAAGACCGGTTATGCTCGAAAAAGAGATGCAGAATTTGACCGATACGATATCGTTCATAAGGCGGAGTTGGGGAGGCCATATGCCAGGAATAATCATTTAACATTAAATACCATGAAATTTGTGAGCTTATGCCAAAATGTTGGTCATTTCATTCAATTATTTGTGTTAATCTAACGAGATAAAGGGTGTCATTTTAAATTATATTGCCAAGATCGGTCAAAATTTTCAAAACAAAAACACTAACAATACATAGCTAAAAAATTATTTAAAGAAGCTTATTTTTTAATTCTTTTAAATATCTGCGGTAAATAGTTTATTTCACAATTTATTTCCATGGCTAGTAGTAGCACTAAAGTATCGCAAATAAATTACGCATACAAATATACCCACTTGGACCCAGACACATTCACAACTATTGTATAAACAATTATTTTTGTTGGTAGTTAGTAATTTAACATCTAATGACAGTTTGCAAATTATATACTAACTTTAAAAAAAAAAATCATGCAACAATGTGTGGCAACGTCACAAATCATTTATAAAATACGAAACACGGGGGAGAAAACTCAAATCCCGTAAATTATTACAATTCATAAATTACAATGAAGAAGACAATGTCTGAAGTCAGTACAAAAAATCTTAATTTACATTTTTACCGGCAACAGAAGTAATAAAGTATCGACAGGAGAAAATAAAAGAGGAAGTAAGAGAGGAAAAGAGGATTTGAATCATAAAGAATACTGAAAAGGTGCTGTGCTGCCAGGTCAACATTTTTAGAGCTTAAAATTTTGTTATGCTGAACTTTTTTCAAAAAATAATAAGTTCTGGTTCACACACATCAAGTTAAATAGTTTTTTTTTATCCTTTTTTTATGTTTATACGTTTGTTGTATAAATTTTCGGATAAGCAAAGAGAAAAAAGTAAAAGAGAAATTGGCTTTCATTCCCTTTTCCACTCTTTTCTAAAAACCCAGGGCGAATTCATGTATCAGGTGGCCGCAAGATCGCAACAATAGAAAATTTTTTGGTACTTTTGCTGGTTGAAAATGGCAAAATCTTTAACAAAATGTAAACAAAATATATATTCCGACAGTTTCAACAAGCAAAAACATCATAACCAGGCGATCGGTTGAACCAACCTGATACATGAATTCGCCTTGTTCATGACTTAACTACTTTAAGCTGATGTGAATGAATCACAATAACACAGTTAAGTGAGAAAAACAGCTGTTTGTTTCAATATTTGGCATTTTTGTTTCATTTCACACATTTCAATCGAAAAGTTTCTTGCCGCGAGAGTTATAGAACATGGGCACAGGTATAATTTAATTTTAATGGGGTAATTTTGCTCATCTCAAATGTAATTTGGAATTTTGCTAATGGTAACACTGGTTGCTAGTTACTAAAAATACGTAAACGTTTGTCAAAACGTATAACGATGACTTAAGAAAAACACTTTTCATAAGTTTTAGTTTTTAGCTTTTTGTATAAAAAGAACGTCGTGCATGTCCTTAAAATGTTTGCTGTATTAACCCATTATAGGCCAGCGTCCAATTTATAGGACATTAAAAAAATCATGTTTGTTTGTCACTTATACAGTTTGTATTCTAAAAATATATCACCTATGATACCTCTAAGTCCCAGAGTCCTTTTTATAGGACGGGCAATATTTTCGATATTTAAAAAAAAAAAATTTTTTTTTAATTCTTGTGTTTTTTACTTTAATTAAAAACATTTTACAAAAAAAAAAACCATAAAAACATAAAATTCTTTAACAACTGATACATACTTAAAAACGGAAAAAAATTTAAAATTTTTAGAAAAATCCGCAACGTGATGTCACGTAACGTTATGTAAAAGTGCCTATTTATATATAAGCTTGGTAATGAAAATGGAACAGCTGATCCGAAAGTAAACGTATGTGTAAGAGTAACGGGGCCTTTTTTCTCTTCCTACAACTTTGGGAGACCCAGGGTATCCTATCTGTCTTCTGCTCTTCTTTTTTTATTTAGAATTATTTTCAACTCTTTCATTTTATCAGCTTTAAGAAATAAAAAACTTTTTAGCATTTTATCTTTATCTAATCAGCAATTAAACAAATATTTGTTGAATTTTTGACGTAATCAATTTGCTTTTTTTCTTTTTTTGATTATTTCTTTAAATATATGTTGTGACTAATTTGCCGTTATTGTTAAATTTTCAACTCATACCGGTGTATGACCATTCATTCATTTATTTAAAATTAATATATACAAAATTTCATTGAAATATGAAATAATTTTAAATATAATTGCAGAATTATTTTATACTGAAGATATGTTGGAG
The DNA here is from genome assembly GCA_963931875.1 of Pollenia griseotomentosa. NCBI lineage: Eukaryota > Metazoa > Arthropoda > Insecta > Diptera > Polleniidae > Pollenia > Pollenia griseotomentosa. Next base: position 46,754,494 of record OZ007561.1, on the reverse strand, counting down.
TTTGTTTTATATAAGAATGAAGGGATTATTTTTTGAAAAAGGGGAAATTGAATTTAAAATGATGTAAGCGGAAGTTCAATAAATGGGAAAAAGCAAATGTGAAGTTTCGATTTCTATTTTCTCTTAAATTAGGTTTTTTAAACCTAAAATAATAATAGTCAAGAAAAATTCTTGACCAAAAGTATGAAAAACAGAAGTAATGAAGAACATGTAAATCAATTAAAATAGATAATCATTAAATAAAAATGCTTTTATTTATAAAGAGAAATGTCAAATAAAAAAAACTTGAATAGATAATCATTCAAAAACAACAAATTTCGATCCACCAAGTAAAACTACGATTTGGGTTAAAGATTGACTGCCACCCGTAGTCAAAGATTTCTGAAAGATAGTGTGGTTACTATCGACACATGTCAAATCAACCTGTTTGTGAATGTGGGTTCAATCTCGTTGTCAGTCAAGAATGAACAAATATCAATAAATTTTAATTTATTTCATGTTGTAAAATTCCTTTCTTTATAAAAATAATTTCATGAAAATTAAATTTAAGGAACTCTAACCTGATTAAAATTTTAAAATTTGAAATTAAAGATTAATTTTAAATAATTTGTGCTGCATTTTCAAAATATTCCGTTGCAACAAATTCTTTCGCAAATTTATTTTTTTTTCTCTGTAGAAGAATATCGATTTTATAATATCTGGTATCTTAAAAATTTTTATTCCAAAAGTTATTTTAATGTAATCTTAATGTTCAACATAATAATTCCATTAAATATTTATGAAATTTCATCACCGCTTTTATTATCGAAACTAAACTGGAATTCGACATAAATCTAGACAAGGTTTTTTCGCTGTGCTGTAGAACAGAAAATTCCATTATAAAATTTACAAATTACAAAATCACAGCCTCTTCATCTCAAATATCTCAAACATGTTTATTTTTTTTTTGTGTTTAAAACTATTTTTATGTAATTTCTATCAACACGCATGTAAAACAATTTTCAATAGCAACAAAGAGCTCAGAATAAAACTCTATAATTTGTACCAGCCGGTTAAGATTGATACATGTTCGTTTGTTGGTTTGTTTGCAAGTCTAAAGGGTGACCCAAAAATGAAAGATTTTTTTATAAAGAAAAAGGGTTAGCTTTTAAGATCAGTACTTAATTGGTCTATTTCTAGTAATTCGCATATTCACGCATATGCAGACGGCTAGAGCGCAAAACTAAAACAAAATCACGATCCAAGTTAAAATCTTACAGCCGTATTCATAACAAATAGTAAAAAACAGTTATTACTAGGGCAACCAAAAAAGCAAATGCTTATTTTTTGGTTTACAAAGTAGAAAGATTTTGATTGAACACAAATTCCGATCATAAAAAAACAAAGAAAATGAGCTATATTTGTTAGGGCTTTTTTTTTGCTTATTTTGGCAATATCGGCTGTTTTTAGTTATTTTTGCGATATCGCCTTTTTTTACTTATTTTGTCATTTTAAGATAATTTTTCATTTTTTTCGTACAAAAAAAACTTATTTAATAAATTTTTGCAAAATTCATTATTTTTTTTTTGATTGCAACTTTTTTATAAATACTAAAATAGGCTGACTTCCAAAACGTACTAATACAAAGTTCGTTCACAATTTTACTACTGTATTTTAACAATGTACATGTACAAAGTACCGAAACAATGCAACTATGTGTTTTGTTTATTAAAACGTTTTGAAATGTAAGTGATGCAATGCATAATACTTTTAAAATAAATCTGTATTGCTTGCAAATTAAATGTTAAATGTCAAAAAGCATCAACTTTAAAACCGATGCTCTGATTGCTTTTTTGATGCGTTACTCATACTTAGCAGTGACGTTTTGGAAGGGTTTGCATTGTATATATATTGTACTGCGGCGTTATGAAACATTATACTTTGTTCTAATACAAAGCAATTGACGTTTTGGAAGTCAGCCATACTCAACCCTTTTTGTGCTGTAACAACTCTGGCTAAAAAATCGTTCAACGTTATGGTAATATTTTGTGCTTACCTTGAACAAAATCATCCCAAAAACCTATATTATCTCTGTATGTTATTATAGCTACACTAAAGAGTGGAGAGGGTATTATGCATTTGTGCTGATGTGAGAAACACCTTAAAATATTGGTCCTAAATATACCGATCAACTCAGAATCATTTTCTGAGTCGATCTAACGATGTCCGTCCGACTGGCTGGCTGTCCATGTAACGTCATGCGCAAAGTACAGGTCGCAATTTCAAAGATAATTTAATGAAATTTGGTACGTGGGTTCTAATTGGCACAAGGGCGAATCGATTCATAATTTAAAATAGCCCCCACATAAGCTGCTATCCGGAAGAAAGTATTTGTGCCCACTATCAAACCAATTTTAATGGACACGTAAGGTATGTATTTTTTAAAAAATAGGACCACGAGGGGAGATATGGTCCATTTCTGACCATCAGTAACTATTTAACCGATTTTAAAGAAAGTTAAAACAAAGATAGATCCCTATTCATATAGCCATACACTCTCGAAACTTGTTTTTAAATACTGTGGTGTTGGGTACCATACGGTCGGGCTTGACCGTCTATACTTTCTTACCTGATTTTTATGCAACTCTTTCTTAGCGGTACTGTAACGTATTTTTTATAGTGTTGTGTATAATATTTATGTGTTTATGTTTTTAGTATTAAGCCTTTTTATCAACTTATTTTATTATTTGCTTGTTTAAGTCCTTTTCTCTCGAAAATTCCATAGCTGTATTCTTACGATGAAATTCCTCATTCTGTAACGTCTTTTAGCATCATACTTTATAACGCCTTATTTCTTTTTAAATATAGATTTTGTATAAAGCAACGTCTGTTAGTTCCCTTTCTCTCTGTTTTTGGTATAGTAACGTCTAATTTCTGCAAATTGTGGTGTTTTACTCGAAGTTGTAACAAAATTGGAAACAAAAAATCTTTCATTGGTTTTCTTAGTGAACATAGTTGTGGACCGTAAAAAAACTGTCCCGTGTACCAGGGGATATAGAAGACGAAGTTAATACAAAATTAATATCAGTTTCATTAAAAAATTAAGGATTTTCGGTATTAAAAGATATTGGGGATATTTTGGGAGGCAAGCGGAATTATGAGTCCAATAGAAAGAACTTTTTCTATGTACAAGACAGCGTTTTCTTTTCGAAAATTTATCGCATCAACTTATAATTTACTGTACCAACGTATTAAACGAATTAAGTGGAAAATAAACAAGTTTAAATTGCGTTTTTTTTAATTTTAACAGCTTATTTTCATGTTTTTAAACGTTTTTTTTAAGAGCTTAAAACTATTTTTTTAGTGCTTTTTTTGGTTGCCCTAGTTATTACACTACGTACAACGAGCTGCTCACTAGAATCTCGATAAAGCCTAGCAGCTTGTTAGCACAGAGTTAATTCATAACGAACTTTTCTCCCTCTGCTAACTTTTAATAAATCACCTCTGAATTTTAATGATGCCATATTATATTTCTAAAAAATGCAACACGTTGTGCATTAATCATCACTGGTTTTGTCATTTTTTTTGTCTTTTCCTCCATATTTAACAATTTTAAAAAGTTTTTAAAATTAAAATAAAAAAAAATTAAATTAAAAAAAACAGTAATTAAAATAAATTGTTTAACATCAAACACCTGTTTTTTAAAAGTTGGCTAGCGTTTGGCAGCTCGTCAACAAGAGTTTAGGAAATCGTTAGCCAGAGCTTAGTAAGTACATTACGAATAAGCTTTGTGCTAACTTCATGCCAAATATTCATTATTAATACGGCTACTTATGATCAAACAGAACTGCGTCGACACCACATAATTTGTCATAAAAATTTGCCGAAGAAAGCGGTCGTGAAATGGAAAATTAAGAACAAAGGAAATACAAAAAGGGAATCATTTCTGGCTATTCTAAAATACACGTTTACCACAAAAACGTGCCAGAATGGCATTAAGGATTTCTATAATAAGCACTACACACAAAAAAAAAAAAATTCTTTCAATTAAAAAACTTGTATTATTATTAATTAAAAAATTAATTAAAAATGAACCAGTTAATAGAATAAAAGCATTAATTAACGTTTAATTCACTTGGTTACATTTTTAATTCACTTGATCAAATGTTTAATTCACTTCATTAAACGTTTAATTCGTTTGATAAAATTTTTAATTAAAACTGATTTTATTTTTGATTAATGCTTCAATTGGTGAAAAATTTTGTTGACGTTTTTCTGTGTAGGGATGATCGGTAAATTGCTGTCAAATAATTGTTATCGTGACCTTCGAAGATTGTTTTGAATACTATCTATACATTAGAGTTACATAATTACGAAATTTACACAGAGGAAGTTTTCTGGCGCAAGTGCTGAGTGGATATTAATTAAAGAGAAAGAAAAGTTGGATAAAAAATTATTAAAAAAGCTTTTAAGTTTGCTTTTAATCTTGCAGGGGATACATAGTGGATAACTTTGCTAAAGATGTGATTACCAATACTTTATCAAGAACTGTCTTAAGAGAGAAAACTAAAAATTCACATTGAATACCACAGTGGCACCTATTCACCACAAAACTGAACAGACTTACTGAAATTTACTTTAAATAAAATTTAAATCTAAAAAAAACTTTACATATTTTGAAGTATCCCAGCCAGAAGCGAGATCCTCACGTGAAGTTGCAACAATAAAAATCTAAAAATAGTTTTAAATTACTTTAAAAAATACCAACTAAATAATAATAAAAATAGGAAATCATGCAACAACAGCAGCAAATAGCGAACTTGACCTTGGTAAATGCACGCAAATGGCTAAAGACAACAACCAACCAGGCAACCAATCGAACAACCATTCAAACCACATACACGCAAACATTGCCAACATTTTACCAAGGCAACCGCTAATTGTTGCAAACATGTCAAGAAGCCACAACAAATCTGACAGAAAAAAAACAAACAGAAACCGAATAATCGTAAAAACAACTTAAAACAAATTTAACCATTTTAAAACGATTTTGTGCTAAAAACACTATTAAACTACAAAATCCTTTCCAATATCTTACAACAACTTGTTTTTTTTTAAACCAAAATAAATTCAAGATCAGTCAGTTAATGGTTGTACTAGTAGTTTTATGTTCAATTAACTGTTGGTAATAAAAAAAAATGGTTAAATTGGAGTTGCCAAAGGAATGATATAAATTAAATTACAGGATGGAAGTAGTAATTTAAGTTAGATCAAATAGAATTAGAGGTTTATCTGTTTTTGGGCTATTAATTTATTTCAGAAAGCTATTTAAACAATAACTCAGAAAACGAAATTGAATCCATTTAACTCTAATGTTAAGTCAATATTGATCTACGGCTGTGAGTCGTGGAATGCTGCTCAGCGTGATATAAACTTCATTTAAGTATATCAAAGTATATCATAATTTGGCCCAGATGATCCCAAGCAATCGCCTATTGTCAACAACAACCAATCCATCTTAAAATCAAAAGGCATAAATGAGGATGGATATGCCACATGCTGAGGAAACCAGCGAATGACATCGCAAGAGAGGCCATCGAGTGGAAACAACAGGGCAGCAGGAGAAAAGGTCGTCCTCCACACACAACGTTAAATTTTAATTGAAGCTAATACGTTAAGCTTAAGTCTAAATGAATTAGAAGCTCATGCGGAAAATTGGGTAGATTGGATTCAAATTGTTACGGCCCTATGCTCCCCACGGGAGAAAAAGGTATAAAAAAATAAGGAGCCACAGAACAAAACGTACTTTTTCGCACTTTTTGACAAATTAGGTTTTTTTTTGGTATTTTTATAAAATTTGGGTTAAAATCTTCTAGAAAAAGTATATTTAGCATAATTTTTTGTTAACCAAGGAAATAGTTTAAAAAAAATTGGTGCACAACAAAAGGTACTTTTTTTGATTTTTTATACCCTCCACCACAATAAGTTGTGAAGAAACTTTTTTATTATTCACCTCAGATTCCATAAAGTATACATATTCTGGCTCCTTGAGTAATTCTAAAGCTACGGTTACATTTGTCAAACATTTGACGAAAAACACGGAACCAACAAGCAAACTATAAAATCATTTCCTTTAATTCCAATATTTATTTTGATTATAATACCACATCTTACAAGAAACAGTTTCTTGCAATGTCTATTAGTATAACTAGTTTATTTTATGATATTATGACCAAGTTTAATCTCACTTAACTCTTTCAGGTTTGGTGGTTAGTTATCTAACCACCTTTTCAAGAGCTTAAAAATTGTATTTTTTAAGATCATCGATTATAAATTTATGCGAAATTTTGGACCATAAATTCTAAAATTTAACATTTATTTATTTTTTTAAATGTGTAAGCTTTTTTTAAGACGGGATTTCCCCAAGTTAAAAAAAACAGCCACAGGTTGTTTGCTTTGTTAAAAAAAATTATATCTAGTGCGTACTGCATAGTAATACAGCACCTGTAGAGTTCCTCTATGCATCCGAACAAAAAAAAAACGTTTTTTCAGATTTTCACCAAAAATAAATTTTTAAGCCAACCGTCATGGTGGTTAGAAAACTAACCACCTTATTTATCAAAATTATCAACATTTTTATAATAAAAAAAACTTTAAGTAATGCAAAATTGCGCCTATTTTAGTTATTAAGTTGCATATATAAAAGTGTGGCTCAAAGAGTTAACTATTTACAAAAGTAGGGGTTACGCTTATTTGGTCAAATATTTAATAAGTGTGACCGTAGCTTAAGTCGATTTAGCCATGTCCGTCTGTCTGCCCGTCTGTTGAAAACATGCTCACAAAAGAAATAAAAAAAACTGGGTGTCAAATCCAGCCAAAGCGGTTCAGTAGGATTAGAGCTATGAATCAAAATGTGCAACTACCACTTTAAAAAATTAATAATTTTGTTACAAAAACTAACATAAATGATTGAACAATGCACGAAATGATATGAAATTTTGCAAGTGTTCGTTTTATTCGACTGGAAAATCACACTGTGAAATTTCATGAAGATCGGTCCATAATTTACCCTAGGCTCCATATAAACCCTACTATCGGAAAACAGTTTAGTACGCCTAAAACCGTAATTATTAATATCGTAATTTTAGTACTAGAAATGACGTTGTAAAATTTCATGAAGATCGGTCTATAAATTACCCTAGGCCCCAAATAAACCCTACTCCCGGAAAACAGTTTAGTACGCCTAAAACCGTAATTATTAATGCTATCATAACAAAATTTGGCACGTCACAGTTTTTCAAGACTAAAAATTATACTGTGAAATTTCATGAAGATCGGTTTGTAGTTTACCCTAGGCCCCATATAAACCCTACTCCCAGAACACAGTTTAGTAAGCCTAAAACCGTAATAAATAATGATATCAAAATAGCATTTGTCGGTCAATAGTTTAATAAAGGTCTAAGCCGCAACCAATTTTAATGCTGATGCCTGTTTTTGTAAAGATAAATTAATAATATGGATATCACTCCTGAAATATTCAAATTGTCGGTGGAGGCTTAGCTGAATATAACACTCTAACTTTTTTTTTTTATCAAAACGTACTTCTTTCCTTTACACTTTTTCGTATAGTTGAATTTTTTGCTTTAAAGAAAGATGCCATCCATGTAGAGTTTTTCTTTTCCCGGACTTTTTCATTTCCCGGGAAAGCGGGATTTATTTTGGAATTTCCCGGGATCCCGGGAATTCTTGCTTAATACAAATCGACGCTAAATATTATTTAATATAATTTATTTGAACGAATAACATTTCCTGAGAGCAATTAAAAAAGTTTATAAATGCATTCAACTTTTTTGTGGTAAAAAATCTTCATGTTCAAAAGTACATATGGGCAAAGTTTCAATTATTTTGTAGAATTTTTGAGAAAGTTATAGGAAAATGACATTTTGGTTATCTTTTTTTAATATGCAATAACATATGGAATAAAAACAACTTTCGGTTTGTGACATAAGGAGTGTTTAGGAATAAAAACTTAAAAAACTAAAACCGCAAAGAACTGATAATTATAATAATTGCCACAGAATTAATTCAAAGCCAACGCATCTTTTATTAAATAAATTATTACAAAATATATCTTTTAAAACAAGATTTTAGTTCAGAATAAGCATTTACAGAATCGTTTGAAATCCTATTTCAAATTTTTATCAAGAGGATTTTTGTTTTTGATTTTATGTTTGCCTTTATAGTCAAAGCCACATTATATAATCTATAGACACTTTCAGTTCTTTTAGCACTTCCTTTAAAACTTGTAATTCTTTAAAAAAAGAATTATTTTCTTCTTCATCAAGTTATATAAAATACTTTAATTTTTTTAAAGCAAGAGTGGAAACTAAAATTTTTTTGCTTTTATAAAATAAATCTGGGGCTTTAAGCAAATTAAAAATTCTGCACATTTTTATTCTTCTTCTTTCAAAATTTCAGAGCATTTAACATTGCCTTACTTATCGGATATGAATTGACATCTCTTTGGCGTTTGGCAAAACTGTCTTAAGTTAGCAACTGTAGTTTTTCGTTATGTTAAATTGAAAAATATTTATTTGGTGTATTTCATAGACTTTTTTTAGCAGAAACCTTTTTTTTTTAATTAAATTAAAAAGAACCCGGGAACTCCCGCAAAAGTTTTCCGGGATTTTTCCCGAAAAATGTGCGGGATCCCAGAATTTTTTTCCCGGGAAATTCCGTATGAAAAGCACTACATCCATGAAGCAATAAAACTACAATAAACTATAATTGAAATTTAGATTTCGTATTTTTTGTTGTCTTTTTATAAATTCCTTTCAGCTACTTAGAGTCATTACGATCCATTTAAATGCCATAATGTGCATGAGCTGGTTTAAGCAACTGTGCAAATAAACTAGAGGAAAATATTCTTTAAGTTTTATAAAACTGTCATTTGCTTGAGCAAAGTGTGAAACTGTTCGCACATTGCGTACGGAATCAGATGTTGTTTTGTATTGTTTTTGTCTTTTTAAATGAATTTGACAGGCTTTTGGTTAATTTTTGGCAGTAGCCGTAAGCCAGCTAATGCATATTATGGCTGGGCTTTAAATTTAAAGGTTTTTGGATATACTTATATATGCTGCTTTAACATTAACAAAATGTTTTCGGTGTACAATAAATCTGTTGATGGTAGTAAGGGGTAATAAATCAGTGCAAGTTAAACTCAATTTTCGGTTTAAAATATGTTTAAACCAGCAAATCGTAAATAAGTAAACATATAAACCATCTCTTAACGCATACAATTAGGCGATTAAACTACCAATACATGCAATATGAAATTGACAACATTTATCGCAGTGCTACATATAAATATAAGCTTAGTTTAACAAAACCAGCGTTTAAACATTCACTGATTTATTAGTCATTAATCATACTCTTTTTCGTCAAATTTTTTCAAAACATTTGAATATCGAATTTCCATCAGTGGCATCAGGCTGCTGCACCGAGTGTTATCCTCGGAAAAAAGTAAAACTTGTGACAGGTTTACGGATTCATAAACTAAGACCTAATGCATTTTGCGAGATAATGAAAGAGAGAGCAGGGGGCCAATTCGCGTTCTGAGGAACGAAAAGTTTTTTCAGATTTTCATAAGACTTTCGTGAAAATAAAAGTAAATGTCAAAATATTTTAATATGGAAACAAGGGGAACGCACTAGCGAATCTTGTTTTGTGAAAGAGTGTGTTTATTTATCTTTTCAAATAAAAAGATTTTTTACACAAATTATTTATAAGTGAAAAACATGGAGAAAGTAGCATGAGGAAAGCGCGCCAGCTAAAATGAGATTTTAGTTAATTTTTCAGTGGAACATTTTGACATTGCAAACGATAAGCATAGAGTTTTATTAATAATTATAAAATAACTTTTATTAATTTTTTAATTTTATTGACATTTCTATAAAATATTAATTTATATTGACTGCAATAAAAGTGGTCAATATTATATTCTTTGCGTTGTTAATACCGATTTCTTCGCGATAAATCAAATAAAATTATTAATCCAGACATATTTTGTTTATTCTTTTTTCTGTTTTGACATTTGTTTACAAATTTGTGAAACACTTGTCAGCATCTGACATCTACAATCAATTTGCTAAGATGTTAATATTTTCCCATGAGAAATACATAGAACTCAAAATCCATTTCATTGTATTCCATTCTACATCTTCCGATTATTTAAGTGTCATTAAGTGGCAATAAATTCTATTATTATTGTGCCATTACTGACAAAATGACATTTGTTTTGAAAGGAACGTTACCATATGTCAAGTTTTTCCTTTGTTTCAAGTCTTTTTGTTTATTTTTTTTTATACTATTAAACAAAATGAATTCCAAATACATTTTGGTGTTTTCTTTTTAAGTGTTGGCAATTTTGTAGAAAAAGAGTATTTAAATAAAAGAGTTTTGTGTTTTCAAAAACGATGAAATTTTTGATTGATAGTAGATGTTAGATGTTTCAAGTGGGTTAGCATATATCATATTTTCAACATCTCTTATGCGTTCCCCCGAAATGTACGCAAGTGTACAAAGGGTTTTAACATTGTTGCAAAAGTTGTATAACAACACACTTATTTTTATAATAAAAACTAGAATCAGAAACAAGTTTTTTTACTTTAACTTATCACAGAATGAGAATTAACCCCCAGAAACCACACTGACAATAGTTTTTAATATGTCAAAAGTTAATATATTAATGATATTATTATACGATTAGCAAACTAATAAATAGTTTTCGCCGAAAATTCGTCAACGGATTTGTTTTACCGACAGCAAAATTTAGCAAACATTTTAACTTTTTCCCCACTTCCTAAATATCTGGCAACCTTTCCCTTGAACATTTGTCTTGTTTGTGCGATTTGAAGTTTTAATACTTGCTGCAACATGTTGCATATTCACGTTTAAATTTTGTTTTCTTAAACAAACTATCAAGTACCTGTACAACCATTTCATTAGCATTATCTGTGTTTTTATGACAACTAGTATCGATTTGTTTTCTTTTTTTTTTTGGATTGACTAAATCGAACCGACCTGAATCGTGCCTCTTGTTTGCCGTTGAATTCATATTAATTTATTTTACAACATTTCTGTTGAAACATTTGCGGCTACTGGGCTTTCAGATACTGAAATTAATATAAAAATGAAATTGTGTTGTGGCAAGTACATATTCAGTCGAATTTAGCAGCGATAAAGCTCTAAGCAATTCCATAACTGCCACAAGTCACAACAGCAATTCAACCCGTTTTAATCGATTTCCAGCAAAAACTTCATCTTAATGACATTGAATTTTAAACTGACCGGCCGAGACTGGGTGTACGCATTTCAAAAGGAAATTACACTTGAGCTCTCAAAACAAACGATAAAAAGTGGACAATTCAAAGATTATATTCATATTTTACAAGAAGATGTTCAATAAATAATAAAAAAAAATACGTCAAGTGCAGCAGGCTGCCAAAGAAAAGATAAATACTTAAGACATAAACGAGTCTGTCTCGGGGTCTGTGTGTCTTCGTAGATTCCATTGTGTTCATAACGCATTCATACGATGTTGTGTTTTAGACATTTTGGTTTTTTTTTTGCAGACCTAAAAGCTATTCAAGTATTTGAGGGATGTTGTGATAGTTTGGTTTTATTTCAAATTTATTGAAATTGATCTGGTTTGTAGTTTTTATTTCTATTCTATGGAGATTTAAAAAAAAAGTTTTTTTATAAGATTGCAGTAAACTAAAATGTCAATCATGGTTCGGGTTGCTGCAAAAAAAAAAAATAAGAAGAATATTTGGATTTTTGAAATTGCAAAACAAACAGTTTGATTTAGGTGAGGCATTGATAGAATTTTTTAAACTATGAACTTAATATTTCTTTATTTACTCAACAAACTGAAATAAAGCAAATTTATTTTGAAGACACATTTGAGCTGAAATCTTCCTAAATACAACAAGTTAATCCGCCTTCTAAAAAATACGTTGTTATCCATTCGTGCGGATCTCTATCAAAGAATCCTGTAAAAAGAAGGTGATATTTAACTTGTTGTTAAAACAACCAGCTACTGACAGATCTCATTAGCAGCACTAATGGTGAGGACTGCCAGTACAGGCAGTCCTCACCTGGTTACGTTCCTTTAAAACGAGTCTCTTACAAAGATTTTGTTATTTGGCAAATCATACAGTGTACCCCCCCACCCCCCTCCCGCCGCAGTCGGCATGCAAAATAAAGGTCAAGAAAGTTTTCTAAAAAATTTCTTGTGTGCCATAAATGAGATCAAAAACAGTCTTTAAATTATATTGAAAATCATCTGTGTTGTAGGTTTCTTATTGACAACCCTTTTCAGAAGAGATGAATCATCGTTTTCAATATCTTAGATTAGACAATTTTTGCACAGGAAAAAATGGATCTGCCAAATCAATTAAATAACTCCACTTTTTGAATTTTTCGAAAGTTAAAAGTCAAAGTACTTGATAGATGCTACTATTCATAATTAAAATCTCTAAAAATAAAACTAAACACCACTAAATGAGGAAATGCGTTTAGCCATTGAATAATAAATAATTTATTTCAGATACTATTTTCTTATTTGTTTCATAGAGTTAAGCGATTTGGCTTGTGAACCATTTATATATGCAGTGTAAAATACATACGAGAGAGATCCAAATATCAGGCGAACTGAAAACACTGGAAATTTCTCAAACTTAACATTATCGTCTTTCAGCTCTGTTTACTTTTTCTAACGATACTCAATTGCTTCGATATCATGCTTATAGTAAGAAATGTCTATCTCCTAAAAATAGTTATTAGCAGCAGGCATCACCTCTTCATTGTGGGCAAATCTTTTACCACCGAGACATTTTTTTAAGTTTGGATATATGTGGCCTCTAATAATATATTTGCTCCTTTTACTCCTCTGGGGAGCATGGGGCCGCAACAAGTTGATTCCAATGAGCTCGTTCATCAGAGCGACGTTTGACTTCGTTAGACAGTAGTCGTAGTTTGAATAGTTCGGTTGTGATTTGGCGTTTCCAGGTTTGTGAAGGTCTTCCGATGCGCCTGCTTCCCTGGAGGTTCCATTCTATGAAATTCTTAGTGTTATCATCTAATGGATGGCGGAGAGGGCCTCCAAGCCAACTTCCTAGCTAAGAAATCCTAGTACCTTCTTTTGTTGGCAGGGGTTTTTGCTTTTAAGTGGGGTACACACTCTCGAACTTAAGCGACAGTGAACTTTTTGATAATCAACAACAAACCTGACTGTTGTACTTCGCTTTAAGCAAACTAAGGTTGGGTGGTCCCATAAAAACTGGCCTCAATGTAACAAATTGCTAGTCTTCTATTACGGGAAGGAAAACGCATGAACTCAACTTTTTATTTCGAATTCTAAGCAGTTAAATTTTCATGGTAGTCGACTGCTTAATTTAAGAAAGTTTTGGTTTGTTGATTTTAATGTCATACCTAAAACTTGGTCCCAAGCAAGCCAAACGGATTTAACATAAATTAAACATAAACATAAACATAAAAAAATATCAAGTCTAATTTGTAATCTTTCATTTGACAACGGGAAACAAGCATTTACATAAGTAAATATACTTTATTTTTATTGTATTTCTCAAAAAAATTTTATGAGTTTTTCCAGGTATTAACAGGAAAACTTAAGGCCCAACTATTATATGCATAAGCTGGCTTAAGCTAATATCAAAAATTAACAAAAAGTCTCTCAAAAGCATTTAAAAAACATTTAAAATCACAAAATACTCTATTCCGTACGCAAAGTGCGATCTGTTTTACAATTTGCTAAAGCAAATGCCAGTTTCATAAAATTAAACAAAAAGTTTTCTTAAGTTCAATATGGTTTGACACATATGAATCACATGCATTCGCACAATTGCTTAAGCCAACTTAAGCATATTATAGTTGGGCCTTAAATGTTTCTTTTCTTAAATATTATTTTTTAATTATTAATAACTCAAATATCACAAAAGAACTCCAGTGGCGCCTAATTTCGGGGTTTAAATATTTAAATGAATGTTAAGGCCTGACAATTAAATTATCACACACACATTATTTAAATTTCTTTGAAAAAAATTTTCTACTTAAAATTCGTATTCATATTTTAAATAAACCCTGTGTAGTTTAATAAAAACTGCAATGAGTAATAAACAAATAAAAAAGTTATGAAAAATCAATAAATCATTTAATTAAAATGTTTGTGTTGTTCTTCTTAACACAAGCCATTAAATAATTTTGTTTGAACATTTATTTCTTTTACACATAAATAAATGAAATGAATAGAAACACAAATACATTTAAATTAAAATATTTCACATTTACGGAACTTGTTCAAACCCACTGTAACTCACTTATTCACATACTTTTATTCATTGATGATTTTTGTGTGTGTGTTTAGAATTCATTGATTCATGCATGCGAATGAATGAATTGCAGCCTACACAACTCATTCGTGCACTTGGTGTGCCGGCTTGTGGTGGCTGTTGGCAAGTCACTTTCCATTAGTTTTGTATTTTTTTTTTTGTTTTAAAAATCGTTAAAATGCCTCTGAGGATGTAGGAGCATTTGCATACTAATTCAGCGAAAAATTGTGTAAAAGCTGCGAAGCATGAAAGTAAAACGCCTGATTGTAAATCATGTTAATTACCTTAAAAAGCTTTTTTTTGGAAATTAAGAACTGCTGACTCGAATTAGGTAGAGATTTAAAAAAAATTATTGGTTGTACTCTTAACCAACTCTTCCAAAATAAAAAAATAAAAAAACAATTGGTATTTTAATGGTATTGAGGTGTTATTATAATTTATTTGTTTTCTTAATGGACATGGGCGAAAAGCTCACTGGTAACACCTTAACATAACTCTTAGGCCCTGATTATGTAAAACGCAACGCCAAAGAATTACATTGAAAGCAGAAGCAAAGTCCAAGGCGAGTTTAAGAAGGCAAGTGCAACTGCACAACTACAAAAACCCACATGTATTTTGTTTTTGCAATTTAATTTCTTGTTGTCAAAAACACTGACCACCAACGCATATTTATACCCACACCACAATAGTGGAGAGGGTATTATGCATTTGTGCTGATGCGTATACCGATCGACTCAGAATCACTTTCTGAGTCGAACTAACAATATCCGTCCAGCTGGCTGGCTGGCTGTCCATGTAACCTTGTGCGCAAAGTACATAGGTTCCTATTGGCACAAGGACCATGCCTATTGAAAATGAGCCGAATCGTAGGACCACGAGGGAAGATAGTGGAAATTTCTTCCTCTCAGAAACTATTAAACCGATTTTAATGAAATTTAAAACATAGATAGAACCATATCTATATAAACACATAAGCTATACAGTTTTTTAAAAATAGGACCACAAGGGGATGTAGGGGTGAATTTCTGCCTCTCACAAACTTTCAAACCAATTTTAATGAAGTTTATAAACATAGATAAATCCATATTTATATGGACACATAAGCATGATGTGTTTTTCAATACTGTGGTGTAGGGTATCATATGGTCGGTCTTGACCGACTACACTTTCTTACTTGTTTTATATAAAATTAGAATTTTTACTTTTTTAAAAAGAAATTAATAATTTCATTTTAATTATTCGCGGATTTTTATTGTTTCATTATAAAATTAATATTTTTCGTACTTTTCGATCAACTTCTTCTCAGACATTTTTTTCGGTTATTTTGGCGCAAAACATAAACAAAAGTATATTTTGTCGTTTGGGATATATATTTGTTATTCGCCGCACAGTGGGAAATTTTACGAGAAGGCGGTCAAAATTCCATAACTTTTGACTGGATCGGTATTTTTTTATGCGATTTTTTTTGCTCGATAGGTGCGATGTTAGGCTTTAATTTGCGCTATAAAACGTAAAATTCGACTGATAGGAGCAAAAGTTATGGGGAGTTCAAAATGCATTTTCATTTTTTTGTTGAATTTCGGTGTAAAAGTTGAATATTTCAAATATGATTTTTTTATAATTTATGATTATTTCTCTTGTATTTTACAACTGATACTTATTTTTTATTGTATAACTTAGATCCTGTCAGAAAATGCCAATATTTGGCCCCTGTAAATTTTTTAGTCCCAATATTCACAGGGGCCAAAGGTTGGCGTTTTTAGGAAAGACGAGTTGTTATAAGGATAAAACTGAAAAGGAATATTTTAAAAAATTCCCAAATAGCATTATTGGCTATCGATAACATTTTAGGTAATTCAACTTTTATTTTTGGTTAGAGATGTATGTGTATTTTATTTTTATACATTAATACAAATATATACTTAAAACAAAAACAAATTATAATCTATAAACAATTTTAAATTAAACAATATTAGTAAAAATTTCTTCTAAATAGCTTTGGGTTTCATTTTCGAGAAGTTGTTTAGCTTCTTCCTCTAATTCGATTGAGGTTGATTTCCATTTTTGTCGAATACTGGACATATATGGATCTGATGTGCACAACAAAATAGTAATAAGATCTTCATTAGTACAACATCTGGACATTTTTCTTGTGTTGTGTTGGTCATCAAATTTAAATATTGCCGGTTGAAGTTCTTTAATTTGATCTTTTATTTTTCGAACTTCTTCAGTTATGACATCTTTAGTTTCCTTTTTGTAAACAAACTTTATTGGTCTGCAATACTTTGTTGAAGAGGGAATTTCATTTTTCCATACATCCATTTCTGTAACTCTACTACTGGTTGACGGCTCTAAGCCAATATAAGTTTTTCTTAAACGTAATGGAACTAAAGATACCATGAATAAGTTGGCATCAGATGAGTTTTCTGAATTACATTGCTTGTATTGTTTCTGACCAGAGCTTCCATCACATCCCCATTTAGAAAATAAAGTGATGCTGCAATTTTTAAGTTTTTTTAAACAGTCAGCATCAAGTGTATTTAATAATCGTTCTGCAGTGTGTTCGAGAAGAGCCTGCAATTTTACTTCTGCTGAACTTGAAGTTACACTAATAGCCGTTTGTGAAGGTAAGCACTCTTTTTTGACAGAAACTAAATCTCGATATGCTGGAAAGATTCCACAGTTTTTTTCATTGGTTCGCTTTCGCAGTTCTGTATACTGATTTTTTGTCAGTTTTAAATCCAAAAATAGTGCAAATGCTTCTTCTGGAGTAAATTTCATTTCTTCAGTTGGTGTAGGCATACTTTTTAAAATCCTCTTTGTGCGTTTAGGGCTCGCTTCCACTATTTTTTCAATTATTGCAATTTTTGTTTTCTTATTTTGCGTTGGTTGAATTTGATGCAGAAATGAATCCTTTATCATACTATGAGAAATTTCTTCATTGATATTTGCTAGCTTGCGTCTTCGTGATCTTTCACTGCAATTGTCAATTTGTTTTGCGGGCCGACCCACTTTTCCAGTTTCCTTAGCGGTTATTGACAGCTTCTTAAAAATCAGATCATTTGTTAGCCATTTTTCGTTGTGTAAATAAAACTTTTTCTTGTTTCTAGAACATTTCAGGTACCGTTTTCTTAATGTTAATGAAAAATTTTTAATTTTTATCTTATGAATTTTGATTTCTTGTTCGTTGCATAATTTAAAAAATGGATTATTCATTATGTGTAACACAAAATCTTTTTCATCTTTCTGTTGAAAATATATATCTGCGAGAACTTTATAACTGAACTTAGCCATTGTTTAAACAATAATGAAGGTAAAATTATGAATGCATGCACTTTTATACTCTTGATAGAAGTTTTTTTAAATGATCTTTTGTTACTGCTTCTTTAAAACATAAAAACCCTTTTTTAAATACAAATTTAATCTTTTATTAGCATTTCTTTGAAACATAAAAAACCCCTGTTTTCACACTTTTTAAAAGGATAACATACCGGCAATAAATTAACTGGTAACATGTAGGTAATTTTCACGTAAAATATAACTGCGTGCTAGTTTTTTTACCATTTACCTGTTCTTCCATTTTTTTAAATTAATTTGCAATTTTCAGGTAATTAAACTATGTAGTTTATGTTGCGGCTATTTACTTATGTGTAACCTTTTAACTTACTCAGAAATCTAACGTGTTAGTCTATTTATGTCGCCTATTCGTTTTGCAGCATCCGTTCACCCACAATAAGTTCATAACAATGGCAATACCTTTACCATCTCCAAATTAATTGATAACCTGACGTGCTAGATAATTTATGTGGCCTGAACTGCTTTATTTGTCGAAAATTCTTTAAGATTCGCCTTCTTTAATTTCAGTAATTTTTCCTTGCAGGACTTATTTTTTGAACCGAATATCTTACCTTGGGTCACAGAAATTGCTGTAGTTCGCAAGGTCGTATCCAGACGTGCGTACAATGGGGTATAGAAATGTAGGTTAGATTCTGGACTACAAGAGAGTATAGGTTTTTTTTTGACGCATTTTGACGCTCAGGACTTATGCTCTATAAAGTAGGAAATTTCCGGGAAATTTTGACATAAAAAAAAAAAAAAAAATTAAAAAGTTCTAGAGGTCGCAGAGTTTAATGCTTTAAACCACGTATAGCTAATAAAATAAACTAATACACAAAACTTATTCTGTCAAAAAATCTTAAAAAACAAAAAAGTTATGAGCATTTCAACTTCAAAAATTGACTCAGAAATTCAAAACTATAACCAAATATTGAGAAAGTCCATTTCGGACCACCCTGTTCTCAATGAAATAGTTGAAATAGGGTTTTAATTTTTTGGCTCCCGAGGTTCACTAGTATTTACTTTCACATGAATAAAAAAATTTTAAAATCGGAGAACAAAAAAAAAATTAATTTTGGCCGCCTTCTCAAAATATGAACCAGTGTGCGCCGTCAAGACAGCTGGTGAACGGCTCACGAGTTTCTCTTACCTTTTTAAATTCGCCTTGGAAAAATCATAAATACTTTGTAATTTTGTTGTTGCTTTCTAAATAAATTTTTATTGCGTTTAAAACATTTCAAGCGCCTCATAGCTTGTGGCGTTAAAAATTTTAAAACGGTACATGAATTTGTGTAGAAAGCAATAACAAAATTACAAAACATTTATGACATTGTTTTTGCTTTCAATGAATTCTTTTGCGTTGCGTTGCGATTTACAGAATTAGGGGCTTAAAGTTTTTTGCATTTTTGTTATTTAATGAGAGATTTTTATAATTATAGCTTAATATCAAGAAGGTATCGTAAAGTTTTCCTTAAAAAAATTTAATTTACTAATTAATTTTCTATAAAAAATTGAAGATACATTTCCTGCAGATAAACTTCAGTTATCTTAAAAAGCTTTTATAGAAATTTTCAATATTAAATTAAAATTATCCTAAAATTTTCTATAGAATATTAAAGTTATCGTTTACCGTTTTATGAAAATTATAATGTATCGGAAAATTTCTATAATAACTAGGG
Source organism: Pollenia griseotomentosa (assembly GCA_963931875.1). Taxonomy (NCBI): domain Eukaryota; kingdom Metazoa; phylum Arthropoda; class Insecta; order Diptera; family Polleniidae; genus Pollenia; species Pollenia griseotomentosa. Next base: position 46,735,089 of record OZ007561.1, on the reverse strand, counting down.
TTTTCAATATATATATTTTCCATATAAAACTGAAGTTGTTAATAAATTTTCAATAGATAACTGAAGTTATCGATACATTTTCTTTTCAAAAAATGGCGTAATTGGTGAATTTTCAGATAGAATAGAAAATTAAAGCATTTAATAAGTTTTTTTTTATACCTTTATATTAAACTTATCAATAAATTTTTCTTGAAAATAAAAAATCTATAGCTATCGAAATGAAATGAAATCTATGGAAATCAAAAATTAAATCTTTCAAACATATTTTCTTTGGAAAATTTAAGTGATCGATAAATTTGTATAAAAAAAATTAAATTATCGGCTAAATTTCTACTGAAAAATACTGAGAATTGAAGTAATCGCCAGCCGTTTTATGGAAATTATAAATTATCAGTAAATTTTTTAGAGAAAACTGAAGTTATCGACAAGTTTTCTACAGAAAATTTAAAAAACATATTATATTGGAACAAAAATTATAGAGAATTAAGATTATTTTTAATAAATTTGTAGTAAAAAACTCAAGCTATCGAAAAAAATTTTTTGAAGGAAAATTTAATTTATTAATAAATTTTCTCTTAAAAATTAAATTTTCGCTAAATTTTCTATTAAAAACTTTAATTATTGATAAATTTCCTTTAGAAATATCAAGTAATCGATAAATTTTCTATAAAATATTCAAATTTTAGAATTTTTTTTATATAAATTCGTGCTTTCGATACATTTCATATAAATAACGGAAGTCATCGTTACAGAAAATTGACATTAATAAATAAATTTTCGATAGAAAATTTAAATTATCGTAAAATTTTCCTTAACGAAATTTAATTATCGGCAAAAGTTCTACTGAAAAAATGTTAATAGAAAATAATATAAGAAAATAATCGATAAATTTTCTTTAGATTATTAAAGTTATCTATATACTTTCTATAGAAAATATAATTATCGGTAAATTTTCTAAAGAAAACTGATATTTTACGGAAATTTTAATTTATTTATAATAAATTTAATGTAAAAAATTCAAGTTATCGATTTTTTTTTGAAATTTTGATATTTAGTTAGGTTTGAGTTCATCAAATTTAATTTTCATTAAAATATTTTACTTAAGGAAGGAATTTTACAACATGAAATTAATTAAAATTTATTGATAATTTTTATTCTTGGCTGAGCCGGGGATTGAACTTGTTTCGAGAACAACCACATTCTCTTTATCAGATTACTTTGCAGTTGTACTAGAAAATTTAAGTTATTAATAAATTTTCAGTAAAAAATTAAAATTATCGATTCATTTTCTTTTTAAACTCAAATTATCGATAAATTTCCTACAGAAAATTCAAGGTAATGATAACTTTTCTATAGAGCGTTCAAATTATCGAATAATTTTCTATATAAATTCATGTACCCGATGAATTTTTTTAAAGAAAATTCAAATCACCAAAAAATATTCTATAAATCTTAAAAGTTTTCTATACAGGTTTTAATCTATCGATACACTTTCTATAGAAACTTCAAGTTTTCTATACCTTTTCTATTGAAAATTCATGTTATATATTAATGTTTGTATAGAAATTTAAATTTTTGAAAAGATTTAAAAAAGTGCATAATATCGATTAATTTAAAAAAAAAAAAATTTAAACTATTTATTATTCTTAAACAAATCTATTTATCGATAAATTTTCCAGAGAAAATTTGAGGTACCGAAAAGTGTTCTATATAAAATTCAAGTTATCAAACAGTTTTCTGTAAGAGAGGCAAGTTATCGATAAATTTTCATCAAAAACTTTAATTATACATAAAATTTTCTTTACTGATCAGGTGATCGATACAATTTCTTTATTATCGATTCATATATGTTGCATTTATTTTACATGTTCTACATTTTAGTGTTCGTTTGATCTCTTGTGAACTAGTTGCATTAAAAATATGCAAATATGTTGCTTAGTTTACCCTCACTTTTATTTAAGGTGCTTATACAGCCCTTTTTTACTTACTACTTTGTTTCTATAATTGGGTTTTACTTTTTTAAATCGCTTATAATGTACATTAATGACAAAAGTTTAATGGCCGTTTTCTCATTAGGCGATTATATATTAGAAAAATATGGCTTTTTTAGTGTCTCATTTGCTTACATTCTGTCGCAAAGCTAACCGGCACTAATCTGTCAATTATTTATTTGCCATATAGATAAATTTAATCAACTGACTTCCAACTTTTACATGTATTTTGGGAGTTGTTGCCAACTGAAAACAGTGATGCTGTCGATATATTGAGAAAACAAAAATCGTTAACGGCCAGTTTATCGGTCTAATAAATTTATGTCGACATTAAGTTCAAGGTAGTTTGTCGATACATTAGAAAATTGCCATTTTGGTCGAGTAAGGTAATACAACATGTAATACTTTAAGTGATTAAAGGTAACATTAAAAATTGTTACATGTTTAAAATGTAACATATTTGTCTTCTTTTTCCCAAACAAGTTATGTACGAACAAGAACTCCTTACATAATTAATTAATTATATTTCGTGACATTTTCGTCGAACTCACTAGTCCAATTTTATTCTTCTTTGTTGATAATTTGAACAAATTAATAATATTAATGACATTAGATATTAAGTATAGAAGCTAAATACATACATGTGTATGCATGTATATTGACCAACCCACTTTCAAGAATTCTGTCCAAAATTATAATTACATAGAAACATTGGAGCTTTGTAGACAGACTCGCTCCCTAAAAGAAATACCTGGAAGAAACATTTCATTTTAGATGACAAATTGTGACCGTCAACACCAAAAAAAACCCATTTGAAGACGAGTAATTGTCAATTTTGGCTGTGGACTAAAATATTAAAGTGAAATGAATTAATAAGTGGAATATTGTTAGCGAAAAATTATTAAAAGAAAAATTATTTTCTTGTCCAGATGGTCGGAATGTGTATAAATTGTGTATGTGAATTTATGTATGTAGTTTATTTTTTCAGTTTGATACAAATGTTTGCTGAAATGACAATGAAAATTATTTTGTGTATTCAAGTCGATAAATAAATTAGAAGTGGTTGCTTTTCCTTAATATTAACATTTGTCATGTCGTCTAAATGATTTTATTGAAATTTATTGATTTCTATCAGACATAAAGGAGTTAAATCTTAACCGCAAAAAGGTGATTTTAAGAGTTATATCTTTAGAATGGTGTAAACAGAATAGGACTTTCTAGTCCCAGAAAATGAGGAAACCGTTCTTAATAAATAAATTTTCTATCGGAGATTAAATTTATCAATAAATAAATACTTTTGCTATTGCTTGAATTTTAATATAAAATTAACGAAATCAAAAAACTTTTTATGTAAAAAGAAAAAAAAAAAACAAGTTATTCAGGCCTGTTGCAGAAATCAATTCTGATCGAAATTGGAAGTGATTTTACAGCTTGCTGCACATAAAACGAAATCACCTTTAATCGGACCGGAATCAAAAAAAAAACAGGCCTGATTGATAAATTTTCTAAAAAATATAAACTTATTGATACCTTTTCTATTGCAAATTAAAGTTATCGATAAATTTATTCAATATTTTTTTGTAGAAAACTAAAGTTATCAATGAATTTTGATTAGTTAATTTTCTAGAAAAAAATTCCAGTATGTAATTGGTAAAAAACCGATAACATTTTTATAGAATTATTAATTTATTTCTATGGCAAATTAAACTTATCGATAACAAAATTTTAATTATCGATTAATTTTTTATAAAAAAAATTTAAGAAACCGAAAAACTTTCTATGTCGAAGAAAAGGTTATCGATACATTTAATTTGAAAAATAAAAAATAAGAGTTCTTAACAAATTTTTAATAGAAAATTTCTATAGAAAATTCAAGATTTCGATAAGTTAATTCTTTATAAAATTTGAGTTTTCGATTCGTTTTTTATTCAAATAAAAGTTTTTGATAAAAAATATTAAAGTTATTCATAAATTTTCTGTACGAAATTTAAGTTATCGATTAATTTTCTTTAAAACATAAAAGTTATCAAAATACTGTCGATAAAATTTGTAAAGAAAGTCAAAGTTATTAATTGATATTCTGTAGAAAATAAGTAATCGATAAATTTTTTTTTATCGAAAACTTAAGTAAATAATTGATAATTTTTTTTATAAAAAATTACAGTATGTAATCGATAAAATGTTTAAAGAAAATTTAAGCAATTGATAAATTGATAAATATATCAATATATGTATCGCTAAATCTATAAAAAAAATAAAAATAACTGATAAAATTTGTATAGAAGTAAAAACTTACAGCAATCAATTTATTTTCTAGAGGAAATTTTTTAAAGAAATCGATACAAGTTTTAAAGAAAATTTAAACAATTTATAAATTTCCTATGAAAAATTAAAGATGCTTTTTCTACAGAATATTAAAAATTTCGAAATATCGATAAATATATAAAAATTAAAGCAACAAATAAAATTTGTATAGAAACTTACAGCTGTCCATTCATTTTCTTTAGGAAATTAAAGTAATCGATAATTTTTTTTAGAAAAGAAAAGTAATCGATACAATTTTTATAGAAATTTTAACTTATTTATAAATTTCCTATGGAAAATTAAAGTTGTCAATTAATTTTCAATAGAAAATTAAAGTAATCGATACATCTACTAGTATTTTAAGATCTATTGATTCCATTCCTTTCAATTCGATTTACAAGAGAGCGTTCCTTTGCTTGGAGCCATGAATAACTGCAACGTCTCCCTAAATATGTTGTATTTAACTGACAGCAAATTTTAACAGCAGGGAGTGTCGTCTTCATTTTATTTTGTAGGATCGTGCTCGTGGTATCGTCAGTTGCCAACCACTTGATACAATATTATACTTATTAAAACGAAATTATTTTTAATACTTCCGCAATATGTTGGAAAAAAATTATTTATATAAATTAATTTTTTATTTGTTATTTTCGTTGGTCTGCTGTGTGTTTTAGACGCGCAACAAAGAATTACAAAATGTTACTTGGCTACAGACAGCAACCAGCTACACTTACTGGATGTAGTAAGTGTTGCACAGTTTTGGTCGTTGTATCCAACTCAACATCATCCAACGGTGATAAAATTTAATCACTAAAAAGTTGTTGTATTTTTTTTTTTTTTTTGTAATGCAAGCAAGTTTTGTTTAATTTTTAATTGTTCTTATTACACTCAATATTTATGCTCGTTTTTATGAGGCCCATACAGTATTTGGTTTTGATAATTTTTTTTATGTGTGTGATAAAACACGTAAATTTAAGGAATAAAATGAAACTCGGAAAATTTTTATATTTTTATAAACATGTTGATTTCTCTTTAAATATTTTTAAATGACATAATAAAAAAATTAAAGTAAATAAAATTATTGATTACAATAATTTTTAAAAACATTTTATCGGAAGTGGGCATTTTCTAGAGAAAATTAATCAATAATTTGAGTGTTTTATTGAAACTTTATCGATAACCAAAATTTTTTCTAAAAACTTAAAGAATAATAAAATGAACTAAAATTTTCTAAAGAAAATTTATCGATAATTAAAATTTTTTAGCGAATTTTTCAATTAAAAATGTATCGATAAATTTTATATTTTATAATACATTTTTTTAATAAAAATAAATAAAAAGTTGAATCGATAACTTAAATTTTCTATTTAAAATTAATCGATAACTTAATTTTATATAGAAAATTTATCGACAACTTAATTTTATATAGAAAATTTATCGACAACTTAAGTTTTCCATAAAAATGTTTATCGATAATTTAAATATTATGTAATTTATCGATACATTTTTAATAAAAAATTAAGCTATTGATAACTGAAATTCAAGTTTCTAAAGAAAATTTATCGATTAAATTTTTTTTAAATAGTTTTTTAAATAATATAAATTTTCTATCGAAAATTTATCGATTCCTTTAATTTTAAATAGCAAATTTATTCGTAATTTATATTTTCTATTAAAAATATATCGATAACTTAAAAAAATTTACAGATAACTTAATTTGTACAAAAAATTTATCGATAACTTTTATTTTTTATAAAAAATTTATAACTTAAATATTTTAAGTAAATTTTTTTATTCCTTTAATTTTCTATAGAAAATTTAACAATTACTTAACTTTTGTATGGAAAACTAAAATTTGTAGGCAATTTAATTTTCCTATAAAAAATTTATCGATTACTTAAATTTTCTATAAAAAATTTATCAATAACGTTGATTTTTTTGAAAAATTTTAGTAGTCTTTAAAGGCAGGCGTAAGTGCTCGAGCGCGCTGTAAACTTCTGTCAAAAAAAATGTATCTTATGTTTTTTTTTCTAAGAACAAGTTACATAAAAAAATTTTTGACGCATTTGCGGCTGACTTTTCTTTGCTTAGGCTGCTTAATAAAACTTAGTGTCTACCATAAATGTTAATCTTCTTAAAGTTATAAATAAAATTAAAAGGTTACGCAACGTTTGAAACTTCTGTTTTATACACCATGACACATTCGGATTTAACAAAAGTTCTTAAAATTACCTTTTCATGGATAATGTCATTATTGATTTCTAAGACAACATCACACTTTCATCTTATTACACAACAGTTTGTCAGAAAAAATAAATCATTTACTATTCCAATGGCATCTTTTATTTACCCTTCGATTTGTTACAAGTGTCGAAAAAATGTTTTCTTTTACTCCTGGTACACGTTTTCGTATCTATTTCTTCTACGGTTTTTATCTGTCATCACCTTCGGCGTAATTTTCAATCTTTTTTTTTGTTTTTTTTTTTTTTTTTTTGAAAATGTTTAATGAATTTCATTAAAATCAAATGTTTGTTTACCTGTGATTGACATTTCAAACGTTGTTGTTGTGTTACAAACAATTGTTGCCTATTGTTTATAATGTCGGTTTACTACGAACATTTTGAACTTGTCTTGAAATTGTAAGTTGCATTTTTGGGGTCTTAAATGATACTTTGTTTTGTTAGTTTATGTAGTCTTATTTTGAAAACGCTTACACTGTTAAATATTTTAACGTTGTGTCAAAAATAATACATACAACACTTTAGTAAACAATTAAAACAAATATTTAATTTTGTTTTTAATTAAAAATTGTGTGTTTTGAAATTTTATAATTTAAAAAAATTTTTAATTTTATAATTTTAAGCGAAAATTATACCATAATTATGGTATACAAAGTATACCATTTTGACACATCGTTAGTTATCAGCTGTTGCTTTCGTAGCAAGATAATTTAACCTGGTGTAAATTCGTCTTGGTTAGTTTTTTTACTTTTTAATTAAGTTGTAGTGCTGCACAATGGGTTAGTTTACTATATTTATAGGCGGATTATTATTTTTTAAGTGTTGCTTCCAGCATTTGAAAAACTGCAGTCAAACTGGAAAAACTGCCATTACTTCCACTTCTTCATTTGTCATTGGCCAAAAGAAATTTTTGCTTTTACTTCTGATTCATTAAATGTAAACAGTCGTTGTCATTCCATTTCAAAAAGCTAAAATTTGTACCCCAATTTTCGTTTTTTGCTCAACAGTTCTTGGTTTCGGCTGCCGTTTTTAATGCCCTGGCTGGTTGCTTCCTTAACTTTAAATATGATGCACAAAAATGTGTAAACGAAAGCTTAACACTAAAAAATTTATATTTTTTTGTTGTGGAAAATCTGAAAATGTTTATACTCTACACCATAAAAGTTGGAAAGGATTAGCTATTTTCGTAACATACCTGATTGTGTTATTTTAAATGTCGTATGTGGTTGTATTTTTGTTACATCTTTCCTCTTGACACTCTGCGAGTGTGAAAGAGTAAGTTAGAGGGAGAAAGAGAGTTAATTTCTGGTGAAAACATTTAAATTTAATGTGTTTGTATTTGTTTTGTTTACATTATTGTGGCATTTAACCTTTTTCCTTCCAGGCTGTTGTGGAAAAAGAAGATTATTTAATGTAATGGTCGTTTTGTTATATTTTGTTTGGTTTCAAAGGGTGTTTAGAGTTTTCACTTGGTTTTTTTTTTAGTTTAATTATTTGTTTTACAACACTTGTTGTTTTCAATTGTGTAAAGCAGTAAAATAAAGTAAATCTGAAAGTTTATGACAGAATGCAAAGAATAAAAAGATGCACTTAAAAATTAAAACTCAGTTTTTTAAGCCAAACATCAACCTGTTCATTTTTTCATTCTTGAGCCTTTTGTGATTTTTTGATATTCTAAAAATTTAAGATAATTATTAAATTTTTAAAAATGATCTAATAACTTGAAAAAATAGATTATTACATACATATGTACATTAAGACCGTCTTACAGCCTGTTTTTAGAAAATGAAAATATTTGTTCGTTCGTAAAAAAAACGAACGAAATCAGATTTAGGTTTTCATAAAATTAAAAAAATTTCATGTGAGTGACAAAAAAAGCTTTAATTTTTTTCTATGTACATATTTTTGGTTCTTATAAAATGAACATCTTCGTAATAAATGAAAACAAAAGTGAAAAGTAGACGATAAGTAAAAGGCATTCGTTTAAAAAACAAATCACCGCAAAATGGAAAATAACTGCGATATTTTAAAAAAGGAAACTTAATAAGCTAATACTATTGTAAAATATTCTATAAAGGTTCACTTATAATTGCATAAATATGTATTTACAGGTTCAAAAAATTCTAGAAATAATGGAACTACATCAAAAATATGAACATATGTATGTACATTAGAGCGGGTCGACCTCCTTACAAAAATAAAAGTTTGTGGCAGTCACCCCCTTGAATGAACGGTATGTCAATGATGTTTCTAAAACGGTTAAATTTTTATAGCCACGCCTCCATATGCAGCCCATTTAGTTTTTTACATATAGCGCTGCCATTTAAAGTCCGATCACATCATGTCGCGAAACGTTGTTCATGGCATAGTACGTACTCCCTCTCAAATTGGAGCTTAAGAATAACTCTGGATTTATGATAGATATTATTGCTTGCATTCACAAGGCATCGACACACTGTCAAAATCAATCTACAAAATGTTTGGGTCAATTTCCGCTTACTATACTTTTACACTTATAAGTTAATCTGACAGCACTGATAATTATACGTACGATGCCAAATTTAAAACTGTCCTTTTTAAATTAAGAAGATTTAAAGGAAAAAAAATATACGGAAGGTGGCACAAGCTAAACTTGCAAGGAAATTATTAAAGACTGCAGTAATTAAAGAAAAAAAAAATTACTGATTTGTTAAAATAGGTAAGAAAACAAAGAACATGTGTAATGAAATGCGTGCATATATTTTTAAGAAAAGGAACGATAGAAATTCCTTGAGTTCAAATTTTAAAATTGTTAGACGTGTCAAGTCTACAGTGCAGACTGTAACAAAGCACTTGTCTGAGTCTCAATTTATATTAAGCAAGCCAAAAACTGGAAGTCCACCCAAAATTTTCTTACGAGTTGAGCAATTTATAAAAAGTGTTGTTAGTGAAAATCCCAAAATAACAGCCGTGCAAATTCGAAACACTTTGGAAAATTACCACATTATTAATGTTCATACAGAAACAGTGCGAAGTGTTCTGCGAAAAAGCGGATTACATAGCCGCGTACCAAGAAAAAACAATCATTAATTGGGGAAATAAACAGATAAAAGCGACTCGACTTCGCATATGCGGACAAAACAATGGTCTTAAATTTAAATAATTAAATAAATATTTGCTTTCATTTAAAAATTTTTGATTTATTTATTATTTTAAATATCTCTAATTTTTGGGAAGTAAAGGAATTGTTAAGGCGTGCGTTCTTTTATCTGTGTGACTGTTCATACAGTGTAGTGTAAAACACCACGGTTCTTCCGAATGTTCCAAAAAATTGTATCTTCGCAAATATCTTTTACATATCTATATGTTGATGTGCAGCAAAATATCTTCTTTATGTATTTCTTTTATTTATTGCCATTATTGTTAACATTTTCATTCAACACTTTTATTTTTACTAATTTAGTAACACTTTTTATAAAATATTTGGTTTTTGAAATTTAATTTTAATTTTTGTAAACAAAAGCCAGGGTTATCCACAAACACAAAACCTTAATATGAAAAAATAATAGAAATGTACGAATATTAATGCATTGGCAATAATGTTTATTCACGAAAGAAAAAAGCTCTTTTTATGTCAACCATGAATAGACGAAAGCTTGTAAATGTTTTTTAAAAACCAAATTTTGAACATAAACGTATTAATACGAAAACTTCAAGTGAGAAGACTTATGTTTTACAAAAACAGGCTGTTAATCTATTACTTTTTTTTTAAATATAAATTTAGGATTTATAAAAGTTAAGCTGGAGGTGCTAAGCTCGCGTTCAATGCCTTGCAAAAAAGAGCTGATCTTCTTCAAGACGCTTGCGGCGCATGCAAAAATAGAAAATAAACCTAAATACTTAAGGCGTTCGATACGTATCAAAATACATTCTAATGCTGGGTATAGACACTGCAATCTACATGCAATCTATTTCAATGCAACCTCAAAATATCAAAGCGTTTTGATGTTGATGCAATCTGGAATGAATTTAATTTGCTAAATTGCGTAAATGCATTGCATAGTGTGTACCCAGCATAACTGTGTTACTTGTCTTTAATTACACTGGTTCTACTGTTTTGACAGATGCATAAAACGACGCCGTGCAATAAAGCCATAGGAAATAAAGCCATATGGCCATATGAGAGAAATAACGCCATATGGATTTACATATTTCCATGTAAGGAGTGAAATAAAGCCATACATGGCCTTATTTCCCATTTAAATTTTTTTCTTTCCATGTAATTGCAATTTATTTAAAAATTGTTTTGTTGGTTTTTCTCTGGGTGTTTATATAAAAAATATAAGGAAAACAATTTTGAACGCAAGGATTTTCTCCTCTATGGTAATATGGCTTTATTTCTCAATTCATCGGCAAATGGCTTTATTTCCTATGGCTTTAATGCACGGCGCCGCATAAAACGCATCAACGCATTTAACGCGTGTGTGCACCTCCAGCTTTTGTTTTTGCCTTGTTGAACAAACAAATGTGATAAATGCTGCAATAATGAAGATGTTATGTGAAGAATTTTTTAAAAAATTCTAAATTTTGTTTAAGCAAAATTTGTAGGAAAGTTATTTATTAAATAAAAATGTTATTTATACGTCACCCTGTATGTATCATTACAAATTTTTGTTGGCAGAGTATTAATAATTTATTTTAACGATTTGCTGCAACGTGAAATCATAATAATTTTAAATTACGTAAACTAACGTTGTTCTTCCACCTCCACTTGACTTATAAAAGGATTACAAAAATATATTTTTATTTGAAAAAAGAGACTGCATTTGAAACGTGACTTTAAAACAGCACACGTTTTTCAAAAAAAAAAAAAAAAAAAAAAACGGAGCAATAATAATGACTACAGTTAAATTTGTTTCCCCAAAAAGAAAGGCAAGTACTTAGAAACAGATTAGAAACAAGTAAGAGTGCTATAAACGGCTGTGCCGAATCTTATAAACCCTTCACCATGGTACGATAAAAACAGAAAGTTATATAAATTCCGTTCTTGAGATATAAATAAATCTATTTTACTTTTCCAATGTCGGATTCTGTGTATTAAAAACCAAGATACTTGTTCCTAATTTAGAAACTTTATTTCTTGCCGTTCTCCAGATGTACAGAAAAAAACCACAACAAGGGATTTAAGGGCAACATTAAAAATAGACGTTGTTTTAGCTCATAGATAAGCCATTTGCGGACCGATTAAGCTGAATTTCAATAGAAAAATTTTAAGGGATCTCAGGTGACATAAATGTATACCAATTAAGTCCTCATCATAGCTGGGTTATTCGGGAAATCCATTTCAACGGACGGATAGACGTACATCTTTAAGTATATATAAAGGGTGGTCAAACAAAAACGCACGGCTTCGCTGGAATGCCTCTATCCGGTGGTTTATATTATCAATGACTTTGAGACATAATTCAAGTTCAATATCGTTAATGTGGCGAATTATCTCATCCTTTAGCTCTTGAATTGGATCTTGGCTTATTGACGTACACTTTTTCATTTAAATATTCCATAACAAAGAAGTCTAACGGTGTCAAATCACATGATCGTGACGTGACGGCCAATTACCGTCGCCTCGATGTGAGATAACACGGCCATTGAATTTCTCGCGCAAAAGAGCCATTGTTTCGTAGGCTGTGTGGCAAGTGGCACTATGCTGTTGGAACCACAGATCGTCCAGGTCCATATTCTCAATTTCTGGCCACAAAAAGTCCGTTATCATCTGGAGATTGCGAACATGACGCAAACCCATAAAGGCACCAAACAGTAATTTTTTGTGGATGCATCGGCTTTTCAACAATCAATCGTGGATTCTCATTTTTCCAATTGAGGCAATTCTGCTTTTTAACGAATCCACTGAGGTGACCATAAAACATCACGAAGCGCATGAAATGCAACGGCTTCAACAATCTTAACGCGATGCTCAATTGTGTACCTCTCCATGTTTGAATTTGTCAAACACTGAAACAAAGAAACGTCAAATTAAGTTGGGCAAAAACTTGACTTTCAGGAGTGACTAACAATTAACAACGTGCATTATGGTTGGACCACCCTTTACTTAATAGGGTCTAAGATCAATATATATAAATTATAAATGGAATGACAAACTTACATTTACCATTTACTTTGGTGAAGAGTAAAAAAAGCAGTAACATTTTTAAAGTAGACAAAAATGTTTTATCTGTTAAAATAAAAGAAGAGAAAGTGTAAAGAGACTTAATTTACACTGAAATTAAAAGAAATTAATTTTGCATTAAACATTGACATTTTACGTTTCTAGAGCGTAAACAAAATGTTTAATTGAGCGCAAAATGAATATTTGTTTGCTCAGTTTTTAAAGTCCCCCGGAAACTACAATACACATGCACTTTTTTTATAATACATACAATGTATGTTATACATATTTGTTTAAATAAGAATGAATGAATATGTACTTTTTTTGTTTATTGTTAAATACATTTAACAAAAAAACGTCACTCTTTTGATACTTGTCACAGATAATTATCTACTAGGTACCTTCGCAACTCCCTCCCGTATTGGAATTTGAAAAAAGGTGTGTCGTCATTTACTAGTTCTTGTTGTAGGGAGTGAATTGGAAAGAGATGCAGCTATAGAAATTTCTATTGTTTCTTTCTTTTTAATTTTTATTTTACCTACATAGTCACATGCAATAAAGGTAGTATTACTTTTTCTATTGTTCAGGGCTGGTAGTAAATTTTATAAAGTGATTAAAGTTTAGAATTTTTATGACAGTTTGCTACTAAGTTGTCTTTTTTTTAGTTGTATAAAGAAAGCGTTTTGGAAATGTAATAAAATTGTTTAAGATGGCATTATTAGTAAATAAGCTAAGGAAATAAAATCTTAGGAATAAGAAACTATCTTCATGTAATAAATGGTTTAATATAACAAAGACATTTAACCTTTAAATGGTCATTAAAATTGTAATATGTAGGTGTCTTATAGGAGGTTAACACGTAATGTATTAAGGGTGTTCACATTGTTATGAATGCATAACTTCTTAGAAAGATTTTCCTTCATTTATTGTTCAAAATTTAATTTTTTTTAAACAATCAGGATCTTTAGAAGACTTAACTTTAGAATGACTTAACTTGTATAATGTTGCATCAATGAAAAATCAATGAAAGAAAAATGTTGCCTTCCTAAACGCATGTTTCTGTGCAGGTTTTACCTGTCAAGCCTTGAGTTTTCAGGAATGAAGGTAACACATACAAGATTTTTTTTTTCTCTCTCTCCTTAAAACTGAAGACTGACGTACACTCAAAAGAAAAATCAATCTAAAGCGGTATTAATAGTATGGTGAGTACGGATTTTCTTGAATCAAATACAAAAAGATTGATTCAAGTACGAATTTTCAACCGCGAAATACTTAACTTATCCATATTAAAACCCGAATTCGTACTTGAAAAATCGAATCTTTATTTTTTAATGATGATGGTATAAATTTTTAATTTTTATATTTTTATAAAAACACTAAAAATTATTTCGCGGGGATAAGTAAGTTCCTTTGCGCATTTCACTGGTTGCTTAGGCCAGATCATCAGGAAACCTTTTCCAAAGACTTTGGCAAAACTAAATATATATCAAATAAAACTGTAAAACAAATGAGAATTATGAGCTATTTAAAAATGGACAAGAGTTGTTAAAATACAGTCTTTACTTTGATTCAAATATTGTTTTTATTGAATATGAAGAAATATTTAATTGTTTCATTACTAAATATGTTTTGTTGAGTGCTATTTTGCAAAGTGTAAATTTGATAAATCTTTTCTTTGAATCAAACAAAAAGTTTGTTGACCTAAAATTTTATTTTTAACAAACTGTGTTGTTAAAAATTTTCTTGAGATATTTTTTCTGTGTAGAAAGCAAGCCTTGCATTATAATCTTTAAGAAATACTTGGAGACATTACTGCAGCTTATTTTCGAACTGAAACAGAATTTGCAAAATCAAACAGCATTTTCAAAACGTGTGCAGAAGTTCATTTAAAGCCAAGAAAATTAAATATCACACGAGCTGTAGCCGAAAAACGGTAAAAGACGATTTTGCAGTTCCCAAATTCTGCTGGAACGTTATTAAAGCAAGTGAGTATTACATCGAATCTTTACTGGCAATTAAGAATGGACTTATATCAACAACGCAAAGCGAGCGAAGTGAAGGCCATCCAACCAAGCGAATCGATGCCAAAGCCGCGAATATCTATGGCGCTAAGGGGAATTTTGGGATCCCATCTTTGATCGGGCCATGGTTTCATAGAATACCTGTACCGAACACAATTGATTCATTTAAAGCAAACATTAGCCGAAAAAAATTGGAATATGCGTCCAGTCATTAAGCCTATTATTCTATCTTGTCAACGTTAAGAATTATTTAGAAAAATGGGTATGATTGTTAGTAATGTGCAGGCTAGGTATACGCTTCAGCCTAGCTGCTTGATTTTATACCCTACACCGAAGGTAAAAGGACATATATAAGTTTGCCATTCCATTTGTAATTTCTACAATATTGATCTTAGGCTCTATAGAGTCTATATAGGTATATTTTGGGACCTTATGAGGAGCGAAGTTTATTGAGCGATGTCTGTCTGTCCGTTGAAATGGGGTTTCCGAAGACCCCAGCTATGATGGGGACTTGGTTGTTATATATTTATGTCACATATCGCCCGGAATTGTTTGTTATTGAAATTCAGCATGATCGGTCCAAAAAATGCTGAGATATAAGCAAAAAACCACGACTGCCTCTAATTTTACCCAAAAATCCCTTGCTGTCATTTTTTAATATTATTTTAATGTATGTCTGGAAAACTGCAGAAGCCAAAGTTTCCAAATTAGGAACAATCATATTGGTTATCAAAACACAACATCCGACAAAATGTGTGTTATCAATTCACAATATCCGACATAAAGTGGGCGGGATATTACAAGTGGGCGTGGCACTTCCCATACAAAGACATCGATTTTCGTATATCTGGAGAACGGCAAGAGCCCACGTTTCCAAATAAGGTACAAACAATTGTAATTGTTAATTTGAATTTTTATGAAGAACGGTACATATATAACAATTTAATAGTATCAATTAAATATTTTTTTTATTTTTTCAAAATTTTTTGCAGTAATGTTCTTGATATAAAAGTAAACGTTTAATGCATTTGATTAAATTTTAAATTAAAACTGATTTTATTTTTGATAAATGGTTTAATAGCATATAAGTAAACGTTTAATTCACTGGATTAAATTTTAAATTAAAACTGATTTTATTTTTGATAAATGGTTTAATTGGATATAAGTAAACGTTTAATTCACTGGATTAAATTTTTAATTAAAACTGATTTTATTTTTGATAAATGGTTTAATAGCATATAAGTAAACGTTTAATTCACTTGATTAAATTTTTAGAAGATGTTCACTGAAAATTGGACTTTCACTAATCTCATAGAAAATCTTGTTTCAATAAACCACCATAATATTTTAAGAAGTTAGAAAAAAAAGCAATATACAGGCCTGTTCTGAAAATCACTTTAACTCAAATCACGTGATTTCAAATCACATGTGCCTGCTAAAATCACACGTGTGATATTTAGCTACCCGTTTTTGTGTGTTTTGATGTGATCTTCAATTGCAGAAAGCACACCGAGGAACACAAAAACGGTATGACTTTCAGAACACCACAAAATCACATGTGTGATTTCAAAAGCACGTGATTTGAAATCACGTGATTTTCAGAACAGGCCCGATAATCACTCTTTGATATCAAAATACAGTTTTAATGGATTTACGTTCTTTTCACTATTTTAGCAAAAAAAACACATGTGTTTCCTAATACAAACACAATGATTTCTGCGAAATATATTCCAGCGTTTCATAATTTATTGCTTCGTTAATTTTCTACCATTCTCTCTTTCTATTAAAAAAAATAAATAAACAGAGTAATATACATATCGTTACTTTAATATATAAAAGCCCTAACTAACATTTTCCGTACTTTACAGGAGAAGGAAAAAACTTAATAAAAATTATATTCTTGCAGTCGCGATTTTTTTTAAACGCAGTTTTTTATTAAACTCTCTAAACAATTTAATAAAAAACTGCGTTTAAAAAAAATCGCAACTACGATACTACAATTTTTATTAAGTCTTTTCCTTCTCCTGTAAAGTAAGGAAAATGTTAGTTAGGGCTTTTTTATATTAAAGTAACGATATATAAAAAAATCAGTTTTTTACAACTATTTTTCTCTTCATTCTTCTTTTCATACATAAAAAATGCAAAAAGGCTTCAAAGTAAATTTTTCTAAAGGTAGGAGTTACAAATAATTTATAGAAAATTCTTTTATTTCCACGTGTTTTCTTACCTTTTTATGACTTTTGTTGTTGTTGTTTTTGTTCCTGTTTTTCTGTTAGTGCCGTGCTGTTGTCAGTTGTGCAGGTTAAAAATTAAGTTTTTGCTGTTTCCTTTTTCACCAGCACGTTATTTGTTTCTGCTTTTCCTGGTAAATCCTACACTGGACAAAGATGTCAAATGACTACTCCTTTTGTTGGTTTAGTGTTTGAAATAACAATTTCCGTTTCCTACAGTGAGTTGCGTTTGAAAAGCTATATTTTTTCTATGGTCTTTTAGTGTTTTCTGCAAATAGAAAAAAAAAAAAATAAAATAAAATACTTCTTAGAATGTAAAAAAAAAACTTAATTTTACCTAAGAAAAATAATATTTTCCTTCCTTTTTCTTAAAAAAAAAATATGTTATTTTCTATTCTTAACTTCCTTAATTTATATTTTCTAATTTGTTGTCTTATTTATATTTTAAATTGGTTTTTTTTTATACGAATACAGTAATAATTCATAAACACACATTTTATATCCCAAAAGATATGCTATAAAATTATATTTGTTTTTTACAGCTTTCAAGGTATGCTATTAAATAGTTATTAAATATGCAGCCTTAAAGTGTGCTATGCAAATTTCACGGGTATAATTTGTATAATGGTGCCCATAGGCGTTTTAGAAATGTATTCATCTAAAGAAAGTGGAAAATATTAATATTATTATTGGTCGTTAAAAAACAATAATTGTTAATGCTTTTGCGTTGTTTAGGTCTGTCTTAATATTTATTTACTTTTGTTTAAGATCTAATAAGCTAAAATGTTGTAAAGGAAATTTAATTATACGGGCATGTTCTGTAAATCGAAATCACGTGGAATAAAAATCGAACAAATCTTGAAAACGTTTCCGTGAAAAAAAATAATTCCTTTTATATACCTCATACTTTGAGGACCACTTTTCTCTACTTTAAATTATTGAAATCAGGAAAAGCTACATTAATTTTTAATATAATAAAATTGATATTCTTCATCGACTTAAATATCATGTGATTTCGATTTCCAGAACATTGTGCTTAAAGGTGTAAAAAAATTGAATCGTAAGAATATACCGTGATTACTTAATTCAAACAAAAGAATTGCCTTATTTCATTGAAAGCTTTATGACCGCCATTCGTGGTACTTAAAAACACTTTTGGCATCGACCAAAGGATGCCCCTTCGTCTTGCAGGCTAGCTTACTATGTAAATCTTGGAGATAGAATTTATACTATTGAAAATAGTAAGAATCGGCGGAAAATTTCATATAGCCCCCTTGCAACTTTTTTCCAGTATAGAGTCTTCGTGTAATAAACCATTTTCTTATATTGTTGCTTTGGGACTTTATTTTGGGCCAATCATCTTTTCCAATTTTTTTTTTTGAAATCGTTCCATATTTGACCATTGCACTATAGGAAATTTTCCCCCTTTTTTTTGCAAAAATTAATTACAGCCAAGCGGGTGGACCGATTTATGGATTTGACTTTTGGTGAACACTAAAGAGAGAGGGAGTGACCGAAAAAATTGTTCATACACTCAAAAAAAAAAAAAAAAAAAAAAAAAAAAAAAAACATAAGTAAATATCAGGGTTTAAAAATTAGTAAATAGTTTTTTTTCTTCATATTAAAAACCGCAGTAAATATTCAAAACTAAAATATTTAAAGATATTCATATTGCAAAAATATTCATAATTTACTAAAAACCTCATAGTAATATTCAAAAATATTTAACCAGTGGCAACTTTATAATATAACAATGCGCAAAATATTAAATATTTCGACGTATAAATATATTTTAAATGGAAATATTCAAATATTTTTAGTCACCATAAATATAAAATATTGTGTTTGTTCAATATCAATATATGTCTACCACACAGTACAAACTGCCGCAGTAAATGCGAAATGTACGAATATAAATAACATAACAAAACAAAATATGCCGTCTTGTTGATCATCGACTGCCAAAATATGCGACACAAAATATGCGACTATTACACACGAAATATTTAAATATTTCAGTGTGAATAGTAAACATATTATTAGTCGAAAAATAAACTAATAATAGTCACAATACGAAGAAGAAAATTTTTTTGTGTATACATACAAAAAAGGTTGAATAGAGGAAAGATTTAAAATAAGAAATTCTTTGTATGATGTGTTGGTAGATTAAAATAGAATTGTTTAATGGTTTTTTTATTTATTGAAAAAGGTAAATTATGATTGACAGGTGAGTTTCATAATTTGAGTGCAAAAATATAAAAATGATTAAAAAACAAAATTGAATGGGTGTTTGGACTAGTTATTCAAAAGTAGAGTTAAAGAACAAAAGTGCGTTTGTGTTTTGAGAAATTTATTTACTTATAAGGGTAGACATTTTTATGCGTAGGTGTATAGGATCAAAGCTTTATGACGTATGCATTTTGAATTCAAATAAAAAAACCAATCGCAGTATTGTAACAGAAGATCGGAAAAGGGGTTCCAGGTAGGATACTTCTTATATGATCTTCCAGAGAAAAGAACATTACAGGTAGTGATCAGTTGTAAAAGGTATGCATATATGTATGTATGTACATATGTATGTACATATAAGTGTTAGCGACAAAGTAAACTTCGAAAATTGATATTGTGTTTTGCATCATACAAGTTGATTTGAAAAAAACACTTTTATGACTTTTCTTGTTTTTTATAAGTTTGTAATTTGGAAAAGAAATGTTTTTTCAGAGTATTGTTGTTTTTTTTTTTATTTGCACCTACATATCATAAATATTTTTTAGGTAAAACATTTTTGCTTGCTATATGCACTTGCGTAGACATTTGTAAATTAAACAATAATTATGACGCCAACATTAACGAAACCCAAATTTTCATTGAAGTAGCGATCCTTTTTTATGAACTTTTCTGCTTATTTTATAGACTTGTGACCTTTTCATTTGTTGTTGCATATACATATGACAAACAAATGCAACAATACCTTGTGGAATCACAACAACAAATGTATGCAAATTTATGATCTAATTTTTTTTGTTGTCTTTTAGCGGAAAAAGGGTTATTTATTTTTTCACTTGTTTGTTTTACAACAGGAATAGGAAGAATAGAATGAATAATTATGACGCCAATATTTGCGCAGAAAAAGAATTGTACACATCATCTGAGGCAAGTGATGCGCATATGTTGCATTTCTTGTTTTTTATAAGTATGTATTTTGGAAAAGAAATGTTTTTTTCAGAGTATTGTTGTTTTTTTTATTTGCACCTATCATAAATATTTTTTTAGGTAAAATCCTTATTTTTTTTGCTATGTGCACTTCGAAAGTGAGCGTGTTTTCAACAGACGGACAGACAGACGGACATGGCTAAATCGACTTAGAATTACTTAAGCAGCCAGAATATAAAATATAAATAAAAATATTTTAAATTTAAAAAGGTTTACATAACAAATTTTCTATGAATATTTTCCTAAATAAACGTTTAATAAATTCAATAATCGTTTATGAATACGGGGTTAAAAATTCAATTTAATCAAAAATCATGGAAATCAAGTGCAAAACAATTGGGATTCAAGTTTGAATTTTAATTTTCAAGAGTTGAGAAATGCACTACATATAGGTTTCAAAATATTTTGCATGTTATTGCTGTTTAAAATATCAAACGCTAATCCATTTTCAGTGACCAATCCTATATACGATTTAATTATTTCATGTCGATTAACTGAAACACATGCTTTTACATTTTTAGGCTTTTTTATGGATTTTTTAAGATCTATTTCAATCTTATGCATTTTAAGTAAATGCGACTTTAAATTATTACTTCTGTTATTATTTAATGTTTTTTTGCATATTTTGCATAAAACTTTGTCCTCAATATCACACAGTTCAAAATAATCATATATTTTTTCCATTTTTGTTTATTACTTGTAAAAAATATTTTCGTTAGACCAAACGTTAAAAATCAAATTAAACAACTGTCGTTTTTTTCAGATTGTGCGACCTGATTTATACGATCGTTTCCCTTTCCTTTTGTAAAAAAACAAGTGAAAAAATAAATAACCCTTTTTCCGCTAAAAGACAACAAAAAAAATTAGATCATAAATTTGCATACATTTGTTGTTGTGATTCCACAAGGTATTGTTGCATTTGTTTGTCATATGTATATGCAACAACAAATGAAAAGGTCACAAGTCTATAAAATAAGCAGAAAAGTTCATAAAAAAGGATCGCTACTTCAATGAAAATTTGGGTTTCGTTAATGTTGGCGTCATAATTATTGTTTAATTTACAAATGTCTACGCAAGTGCATATAGCAAGCAAAAATGTTTTACCTAAAAAATATTTATGATATGTAGGTGCAAATAAAAAAAAAACAACAATACATACTCTGAAAAAACATTTCTTTTCCAAATTACAAACTTATAAAAAACAAGAAAAGTCATAAATGTGTTTTTTTCAAATCAACTTGTATGACGCAAAACACAATATCAATTTTCGAAGTTTACTTTGTCGCTAACACTTATATGTACATACATATGTACATACATACATATATGCATACCTTTTACAACTGATCACTACCTGTAATGTTCTTTTCTCTGGAAGATCATATAAGAAGTATCCTACCTGGAACCCCTTTTCCGATCTTCTGTTACAATACTGCGATTGGTTTTTTTATTTGAATTCAAAATGCATACGTCATAAAGCTTTGATCCTATACACCTACGCATAAAAATGTCTACCCTTATAAGTAAATAAATTTCTCAAAACACAAACGCACTTTTGTTCTTTAACTCTACTTTTGAATAACTAGTCCAAACACCCATTCAATTTTGTTTTTTAATCATTTTTATATTTTTGCACTCAAATTATGAAACTCACCTTTCAATCATAATTTACCTTTTTCAATAAATAAAAAAACCATTAAACAATTCTATTTTAATCTACCAACACATCATACAAAGAATTTCTTATTTTAAATCTTTCCTCTATTCAACCTTTTTTGTATGTATACACAAAAAAATTTTCTTCTTCGTATTGTGACTATTATTAGTTTATTTTTCGACTAATAATATGTTTACTATTCACACTGAAATATTTAAATATTTCGTGTGTAATAGTCGCATATTTTGTGTCGCATATTTTGGCAGTCGATGATCAACAAGACGGCATATTTTGTTTTGTTATGTTATTTATATTCGTACATTTCGCATTTACTGCGGCAGTTTGTACTGTGTGGTAGACATATATTGATATTGAACAAACACAATATTTTATATTTATGGTGACTAAAAATATTTGAATATTTCCATTTAAAATATATTTATATGTCGAAATATTTAATATTTTGCGCATTGTTATATTATAAAGTTGCCACTGGTTAAATATTTTTGAGTATAACTAGAAATAATATTAATACAGCGATGCATTTAAATATATAAAGTTGGTTGATTATTTAATATTTTTAGATTTTCTGTTAGCTTGTGTTTAAAATTATGCATATTTATGACTAATATATTAGTATTTTTAAACCCTGGTAAATATAACTAAAAAAATTAACAAATAATTAGTTCTAAAGGCCTTATGACACTACATTTTTTATTCATTAATTGATATAGAATTGATAGAAAGAAACAGTAAATGTTAGAAAGAGCGAACTATAAAAAATGTAAACAAAGTTTTTAGTTTTTTTTTCTCTTGTTATGGTTTTGTTTCAGGGATGGCGTTGAGAATTTTTAAAATTGTACCAACAACCTTTAAAAATTGTCCTTTTTTATCCTAATTGATTTTTTTTTAGTTGAAATTAATTTTATTTATGTTCATAAAAAACACCACAAAAAGGTATTATAAGTCTTAGTATAAAAAGTATAAACAAAAAAGTACAATTGAAACAACTTAGCCATCCCTGTTTTGTTTATTTTATTAAATGTTGCCAACTTTTTGTTTATGAGAAACCTAAAAACAAAAGGCGGTAAATCGCTGAATTTGCCCATAAACCGATGATTCAGCAACACTTTGGTAAATTTTTGTATTACATTATATTTGTACTGTTCACCAAAACTTGAACAATGCATTAAAAATGTAGTGTCATAAGGGCTTAAAAAGGGGTTACGGGTTATAGTTTTCCGCATCCAAAATTTTTTTAGATCTTTGATAGATAATCTGGTTTTCTAAACTGATTTTTTCCTAAAAATGTTTTCGAGTGTACACTTTCGTACACCTTTCGAATATAACAGTAGAAATTAATTTTACCAATTTAAACTCGCAGATGAAATATATTAAATTTGGGTTTTGATTGTTCTAGAGAACTATTATGATATTATTTGTAAGTCTATATAAAATTCCAATTCAGAATTCCGTTAGTTCATTTTAAGGTCACTTTAATTTTTCCAATTAAATCGATTTTATAAATGAGCTTACCAAAATTTGGCTTTACAATGTAAAAGTACTTAAGCTTCGTACAGACGATGGTCAGATCTTACAATATTGGTAAGCAGCGTTGCTTAAATTGCATTATAATTGGCTAAAATGTCTTACAACTGTGTGAACATTGTAAGCTCATTTGTATTTGCAGAAGTGCAAAATTAATGCATCTGACAATCGCACCATTGTCTGAAAAATATTGCTGTTGGCAACGCCTGCTTACAATATTATAAGATCTGACCATCGTCTGTACGAAGCTTTACCTTCGGCATTATTTCCAATTTTTTAATTTTTGAAATATATACATACATTTTTGTTACGAAAATTTTTATTAGAAGATGTCACAAAATTCACTGCACTTAAAGGTTTTCTGATAACTGGTTTAGCAATCGTAATCAAAACAACTGTTTAAATAACAGAAATTAAATTTTTTTGAAAAATTTAAAAAGCTTTGTTCACTTTTGTCCATTTTTTATTATATTAAAGCAAAAAAAAAATAAACTTTGCAAAAATTCAAATATTTAGATTTGACCAAAAAAAGGGGGAACATTTTCTATAGTGCATTGCCCTCATACAAATCCAAAAAAAAAAAAATTTGGGGCTCAAGCATAATTTAAAAGCTAATAGGGTAAAGCATTTTTGATATTTTTTTTCAGATTTTTCGGAAGAGGTTTAGAGGTCACTCAAGTCGAATTTTGGCCAAAATCGGGTTTGCCGGTCTTTTTTTTAATTTTTTCATAACTTTGTCAAAAACCACGACTTTCTTCACTTTTAAAGAAATAATTTTAAAGAAAAATATCCAATCTTTATTTTGGTGTACAAAGACTTTAAGTTTTTGCAATGCATTTGCTCATTTAGGTAACCTACATTAAAATTTTTCGTAATTTTTCCATAAATTTTGTAAATAACGCTTTATAACTTTTAAAAGTTTTATGCAAATGAAACAAACCAACAATGCAGTTTGAAAGATAGATTTATTCTAAATAACTCAGAAGCAAATATTTTTGAATTCGCTCTTACCGTTTCTGAATTAATTAAATAAAAATCGAACGTTTTGCTCTTGCTTTGTTTAAAAATCATTTATTAACGCTTCATAATCCCCAACTTCAGAATTTTTAAAATCCCAAATTTTTAAATCCTTAATTAAAAAATCTCGACATTAAAACATTAATTTAGAAGCTTTAGTAGCGAAGCCGGAGTTTGTTACACCATAGAGTAGAAAATCCTTGCGCCCGGCAGAATGCCGAATTTTTAAAACCTAAACTGTACAATTATTTGGAATTCGGAATTTTTAAATTCAGGATTTTGAATTTTCGGGCATATAAACCCAACCCAATTTGGAATTTAATAAAATTTTTAAATCATTTAAATTTATTCCCCTTCTGGGATTTTATAATTCGATTTCATGAGTTACTTCTTATCAAGGCGAAAGGCCATGCTTTCCTATAGGATAGCTGGAGCGCTATGGGACACCTCAACAGATTGCGGATAGTGGATGACCGTAACCACGAATATTGGTGGGCAACTGCGAATAAATAAGCAGTGGCGGACAGTTCAGCGGGTTAGAGAAGAGAGTTTCAGAAGGACACGCCTGGCAACTTGTATCTTAAAATTCCGAGTGTCAATGAGGCTCCAATCGTCATGGCGAATAGTTGGCGCCATTAAATAACCAATGCCAAGTTTATAAAAAAAACAGGTTCTCTGACCCATAAAACAGGTTGGGCCATGTGCTAATAACTCATACTCATAAAAAGCAAATTATTACTGAAACACTAACAAATTTGGTGCACTATGTTCTACCACATGAACTTTCTTTTAATTAATTCACAATCCTTGTGTATAATTATTATGAATATAGGCAATAAAAAAAAAAAAATTATTTGACTATATATAAATTCCTAAAATTTTAATAGTTCCAATTAACTTATCTCTTTTTAAAACGGTCGAGATAAAATTATTTAAACTATTCCATATACAGACCAATTTTTCATTAGCACACACACCCTTTAAAAACAAAAGCTGTTGAAAAGTAAGAAATACTTTATTAAAACAATAATATTCTGATATGGGCTTGCTAATGAATAAATTGCCATAATTTATTTAAATCTGTACCAAAAAAAAAATATTACAGCAATTTATCGATACACAATTTTTCTGATCTTTTTTTACGATACTGCTAAAGACAAAAAGCAAAAAATTCTTTTGCAAGTCATGTGGTACAAGCATGTGTTTTTTTTTTGTTATGGAAAAGTAATAAATTAATTTCAATTTCTCTAAGTAGAGTACAGAGTGGAGTAGCTCCCCATTAGCAAATAGTTTATAAAACTCTTTTATAAAACAACATGTAATCCCGCACAATGGGACAAAAGATAAAAATATAATAATGCACTTATTGGCTCAAAATTTCTAAAAAATTATTCGATAATTATTTTAGTTTAATCCGTAGAATACCTTTTTACCAGAAAACCAAGCAGCTAATAACACAGACTGTATCAGAAAAAAAATTAAAGGCAATATGTATTGAGAAATTTCATTTAATTTCGCTCAACAAACTTTTTTTAAATCGGTTACAAGTTTCAAATTTTTTTACCCGTCCTTTATATATGTTCATAAAGGCCTGTACTATAACAGGGTGCTTACAAGGTTAATTAAATCGAATTTGTAGTTTATGTCTAGTGAAATCTATCTGTATTTTAAACCTTTTTTAATATTCGAGAATGTTAACTTTGATAAGAAAAATCTTTATATCCTTTTAAGTTTTACTATCTTCAATTTCTTACTATTGATAAGCAATTTTGACATATTATATCTCACCCTCTGTTAACACAGGGTGTTAAGTATACTTATTTAATCAGTGATGCCAACTTTTTGAGAGCAAAAAGCACTTTAAAATTTAAAAAAAGCACTAAAAAGCACTATTTTGAACAAAAAAAGCGTAAAAAAGCACTAATCCATTTTTACAATTTAATTAAACACAAAACAAGTTGCCTTCGGCTGTGCCGAATATTAAATACCTCCAAAATTTTAAAAAAGGCGACGGCGTAGATGGGGGACCATTTTCATTTAAAATTAAATAATAAATATATTTACATTTGTATATAAAAATTTTTAAATGTATTATTATTATCTTCAATAAAAATAATATTATCCAAATCATTTGGAGTTTGAATTGGCCATAAAACAGCTTAAAAGAAATACAGTGCGAGCTCGAAAAAATACGGTTTCCGACTGCATGTTTTAAACTTTTTAATACGTTTTTTCTACATAACTCAAAATCGTTGTTTATTTTTCCATTTACAATTCTTAATATTTTTCAAGCCATTTTCTATTTTTGAAACAGTGTCTACATCTTTAAAAAAAATGTTTACCAAAAACAAATACATCGTTTTTATTACGATTACTAAATATGTTGTCAACGCTTAAAAGTGCAACGTTTTGTAAAATTTCCAAATTGCTAGGAAGCCTAGCTCAAACCTCGTAAATAAAGTGTTTGGTAAAACGAATGCAACTTTCTTTTATCACTTTTTTTTATCATTTGAAATCTTAAAATCTTTACAGGCTTTCTCAAAATTGTACTCCAAATAGCTAATCTCATCTAAATCATCCTCTATATAACCGAAGTTTTAAAAAATGGTAAAAAAAATAAAAATTTTAAAAAGCATTAAAGGCACGAAAAATTGAAAAAGCACCAAGTTAGTGCTTTTTCTTAGTTTGGCACTAAGGATACAATTTTGGCGTTTTGAGGCATCAAAAAATGCTTGAGAAAAGCCTAGAAGAATACTACTCAAAACATAAACGCAAATAATACGCAGTTGGTTAAAAAAGTATTTGCTGTGTTTACAGAATAGTAGCAAAATGGTTCAGTGCCAAAAATATATGTAGATTACTTAAAAGGCACTTAAAAGCACTGTGAGAAATTGTTAAAAGCACTATAAATACCCGCTTTTCAAAAACGGGTGTTTAACAAAATTTCGGATATTGCATAAGCAAAAAAGCACCAAAAAATACCCGAAAGGCACCAAAATGGCAACGCTGCTTATATGTCACTGCCTTACAACAGGGTGTTTCTAATGTAACCTGTTGAATGCAATATACATTTTTTGATACTGTGTTTTTTCTTATAAAAGTAGCTTGTTCCCTACAAAGTTTCTTTACACAGAAAGAAACAACTCGTACTTAATTAAAGTTTTTTCCAATCACAGTTAGTCCGAGTCATACTTAAAAATTTAAGTACAAATAATTCTAAAAGGTACTACAATAAAAAACCAATTCCGGATTTTCTAAAAAAAAAGTATAAAATTCGTAATTTAATTAAAAATAGCTTGAATTTGCCACTCTTTGAGTAAAATTACAAAGTGAGCATATTATTTTCAGATAACTTATAAGTCTCATCTCGCCCATACGTGTTTTTGTTGTAGAAACTACAAAAACATCACATGTAGATTAGAACAAATTGTTTGTTTTGTGTAGAAACAACAACAACACTACAAAAAGAAAAACATAAATTTTTTCGTGTTTAAAAAGAAAATTAAAAAGCAAAAATAACCATATTCTATTTGTTAAATTTATTTTGTTAAATATATCAAATTTTCAAAACGGAAACCATATCGGGCATGATGCTGAGGTTTTATAAATGAGAGTTCTTCTGAAAAAAGGCAATACAACAATATGTTTTCCGCTTTGAAAATTTGATATATGTATTCCAAAAATAAATTTAACAAATTGGTGGGAGGATTTTTAGTAATAAAAATTGCTTTTTAATAATAAAAATATTCTCTCTCTCTGCTTATGGTTCTCTGAGGTAAGTGCTTAGCTAAGAATCAATCAAATCTCACTTGCAAATTGTTCCAAGTACGAATTCGGTGTTAAACCAACTTTAGAAATTCTTGAATCTGGCACAGTGTGAGATCAACTTTTTTCGCATTTTTTACTTAAGTCAATCCCGTTTTTAGATTAGTTAAAGTACGGAGCACTTGAATAATTCGTACCTACCGTACTGTTGACACTGGCTTTTTTTAAGTACGAATGGATTGAGTTGTCTTTCCGGTGTACAAAGCAATATATTTTTAAACCAAGTATCGCCGCGCCTTTTATTTAGACAGGGGTTTTTTCTTTACAACAGGATCTGTCTGTGTAAGAAAGCCAAAGTCGATAAATTGAAGAATAAATTGGAGTTTACTTGTAAAAGTTGGAAGTTCTGAAAATATTTTTATTTACTTAGGGTGTGTGTGTGAAACGGTAGGAAAGTTCTATGGTGAATTAGAATTGTCAAAAATTTCTACGCTTATGTCAAAATTTATACTATCCCCTATGGCTAGTGAAATTTTATTCACCTCAACAGTGTCAAAATTTTGCTACCGTTTCACAAACACCCTTTATAAGATTTTGTTTGTCGTGCTTAATTCCCAATTTTTATTCATGATAAAAAAAAAGCTAAAATTTCGCTAGTTTATATGCCCATTTCATTGGTTGCTTAGGCCAGATCATCAGGAAACATTCTCCCAAAAAATTTTAGAAAAGCCAAAATTATTAGCAAATAAAACTGCAGAGTGAATGAGAATTGCAAAAAATGTATTTCATTTTCAAAGTTGTGAATTTTGGAACAGAGCTGTTACTAAATAAATTTCCTAGAATGCCAGATTAATTTTTAATTATTATTATTACATATTTTTATTACAAAATTTTTCAATTGAATCGATAGTTTTTGCATTTGGTCCCATTGTGTTTTGTATAACAAATATAGTGTATTTTGTTTTTTTTTTTATCTAAAAGATCTAACAGCAATCTTAAAAATAACAAACAGCAAAACAAAAAAACAACGGTATCAGGGTATGATTAATGTGCATCTAGTTTAATGAAAAATGCTACATGTAGCCCGCTCTCTCTCAGTTGTTAGAATATTTTAGCAAAAAATGAGCCATAGATTATAAAGCGTAGGAGGATTTTAAACAGCCAAATGCTTGTAGATTGAAAATGTGTAGATACAGATACAGCTACAGATATTTGTATGTATTAAAAAACAGATAAATAAAATTACAAAATAATGTTTTTAAGTTAGAAAAAAGTTTAAAAAAAATCCCGAAAGAATAACACAAACAAACAATTCATTGAGTGCAGGAAGCTTGTAAAATAGCAAAAAAAATTTTAAATAATGAATAAAACTTGACAGTTAAAATAAAATTGTCACAGCACTTTTTTTTGGAAAGAAAATCTAAACACTCAAAACTTAACTGTATAAAGAATTACTTTTTAGTTCCGAAAACCATGACGTTCTAATTAAAAATTCCACTGGCCAGCCAAAGTTCTATAAAAACAAACAGCATGAAATTTTTAATGCATGAAAAGGAAGACGGCGAAAAAAACTTTTAATTAATGATTTCCAACATTAATTTCATGTGAAGCACACTTTTCAACACTCACTCACTCACAAACTCTCTTGTCACTTGTTGAAATTTTTGAATTTTTTTTTTCACAAAAAATAAAAAAAATGTATAAAAAAATTCTCTTTAGTTTTTCCACTTAACAAGGCTTGTTTGTTGTTTTCATTTAAGGCTTGTTAACACACCGAATAGACAAAAGAATTTTGTAGTTGTTTAACTAAAAAAAAAATTGTTGCTTTCATTTCATTCATTCGTTTATCTATTACTTGTCTAAAACATGCGAAATATTTATTAGGGAGCAACCGATTTTAGGAGAACCTAAATTTTAAAAAAAAAATGCAACACTTCTGTTTTAGAGATTGAGATCTTTAACTTGTTAATACTGTTTTTAAAGTCTTTTTATTTTATTTTTTAATAAATACGTTCCACTTTTCTTTAAACCTCTTAAAGTTAGTGCATCTGGCATACTTTGACCCAATGATCTATTGTGAACCTCCACCACAGAACCACTACCCAAACTTCTTACGAAGTTTAAAATGCATTTCCGTTGAAGGCCAACAAAATCATGCAATCCGTCACAGGTGGCGGATCCCATTTCAATAAGTCGCCTTCTTCCCAGCGCAGGACAGATGTGAAAAATATTTACTTGGACATCCGTCCTAGGTCCTAACCAATAGTCAGTTTTAACCAGTAGATGGCAAACAATGCGTCGACCAGCCGCCCCCGAGTGTGAGAGCAACCAGCACACCCAGATACTAATTTAACCGCATAAACATTAACATTATTAAAGGGTGGTCCAACCAAAACGCATAAAGTTTATTGCAACTAAAACAAAAAGTTTACAGGGAATTATCTTAATATTTTTAATTATTTTAGAAGGATCTATGACAATTATGTGTGAAACTAAATATCGACCAAATATTCGCCTCGGCTTCGGTGGCATACCTCTATCCGATGGTCCATATGTTCAATGACTCTGAGACATAATTGAGGCTCAATGTCGTTAATGTGCCGAATTATCGCATCCTTTTGCTCTTGAATTGTTCTTGGCTTATTGACGTACACTTTTTCTTTAAAATATCCTTAAAAAAAGAAGTTTAACGTTGTCAAATCACATGATTTTGGCGGCTTATTTACATCGCCACGACATGAGATAACAAGGCCATTGAATTTCTTGCGCAAAAAAGCGCCACAAGTGCCACAAGAAGTCCGTTTTGGCCGACTGCATTTTCGAAGAAGTACGGCCCGATGACGCCGCTAGTCCTTAAGCCGCTGGCTCAGCATGCCCGGTGTTTTTGCATCTCCTAGAGACCAGTTTTGCTGAAATTTGCGCACAATTCTAGCGAACGTGGACACATTTGGACGAAGTACACGAAATGCATTTTGATTTTAACGCGCATTTTCGTAAAAGGCTTTCAAAATCTTAACGCGCTGTTCAATTGTGTACCTCTCAATGGTTGAATTTCTCAAACACTAAAACAAAGAAATGTTTTATTAAGTTGGGTAAAAAACTTGACATTAGATGTGATTCACAATTAAGATTGTGCATTATGGGTGGACCAACCTTTATTATACCCTCCCCCTTATTTAAGAGCTGGAGCAGTCTAACCTTCTTTGCTTTTGGAAATATTCTAGCTGCATCTGTTGAGCAGCAAGAACACCAAGTGATAATTCTCCCTCAGGCCGAACTATTCCGCCATCGGTGAAAAATCAGCCCTTGAGTGGGATTTTTAGGATCTCCCTTCCCGCGACTTTGCACAGAAAAAATTCTACAAAATTTTTCACCAATTAAAGCATTGATGAAAAATATAATCAGTTTTAATTAAAAATTTAATCAAGTGAATTAAACGTTTAATCAAGTGAATTAAACGTTTAATGAATACTATCAACTAGTTTAATTGATACTATTAATTTGTTTACTGGTGCAAATTTAATTAATTTTTTAATTAATATCACAAATTTTTTAATTGAAATCAATTTTTATTTTTTTCTGTGTGGGCAGTAAACTACAACCACCACGCGATCCTCGAAGTATCTTTTCAACGGAAAAGTGAAACTTCCGCAAAGACAATCTTCCTGCAAGACAGAAAGCATTTCCAACAAGAAGCATGCTAACGGAGGCCTCAGCCAAAAGTCAACCTGTCGCCAGCTTACCGGGTGCTATTGACTCCCGTGGTACCAAATATGTTCCTGGTCACCTACGATCGCAGCAGATCGTAAGGTTTTCTTGGGATCTGTCAACTGCACCTGATAGCCATTGCAAGACCATGACAGAGGTGGTGTTCTAGGTCCTTCTCTAAACTTCCGTCATCGAAAATACGACAGTAGTCCAAGTGTCTACCGTTAAGACTGTGGCCCGTGGCAACAGATGCCGAGTTCTAAAACTGAAACAAAACCTGATATTTTATTTAAGTTACTAGATGTTAAAATATAAAACTTTGTGATTATCGGAAAATAATTTACAATATGTCTCATGACTTTAATACGCCTAAAACCGCAACGAATTATGATACTGGAAGTTCAAAGATTGGTTGATAGAATCCATACAAAGTCCAATCCTGTAGTGCAATTCACTAACTTTAAACGAGCCTGGAATCGTTATATTCGTCGACATTTATATTCGCTTGCAGTAGCGATAGTGTTATTCTGTAATTTCTTTTAAACGATAGTCAACAGCTGTATTTTTGTATTCATATAATTTAATATCATGTGTGAAATGTCAAAATACGCGATTTCCAAATACTCAAAAGCCATTTTATTTCGATTAAATAAAAAACACTACGTAAACTATTGTCGCTTAAATAACGAAAAAAATACTGCTTAAAGTAACAGCTGACTTCAACCGACTGCGAATCTTGTTACTAATGTAACGTTATATTTATTTCAACGATACACAGCAAAAGTTCTCCAAAATGTTTCACTAATTAAAGCATTGATCAAAAATAAAATCAGTTTTAATTAAAAATTTAATGAAGTGAATTAAACGTTTAATTGATACTTTTAATTTGTTTACTGGCGAAAATTTAATTAATTTTTTAATTTAATATCACAAAGTTTTTAATTAAAATCGATTTTAATTATTTTCTGTGTACGATTATCGTTATAAAAGTGGAGGGTATTAAATATTCGGCACCGCCGTGTAAAGCAATTTTACTTGTTTTAGTTCATTTCAATTCCATGTCACACTGCTAGACATTAAATAATTAAACAATTTTTTTTTTAATTTTTTTTTTTTCATACATTTCATGTTTGTCTTAATTTAACATTTTGAGCAATCCTGACATTGTTGATGACACTCGTGGCTGTTTTAATTATGAAAAAAATAGTTATGGCAAAAATTTAACTACAAAATTAAATTAAAAGAAATATGCTTTTCTTTAAAATACATTATTCTAAAGCGTTGAAGATCCTCAAAAGGAAAAAACTATTAAACACTTGAAGAAAATTTAGATCTTTTTAATCTTAAACCATAAATTTTTAAAACAATTTTGTTACTGCAATTAACCAAATTCGTTAAAATATTATTGACTTACTAAAAATTTTTAATACTTTCTTATAATCCCAATTTATTTTTTGCGTAGGTTTGACAAAAAAAAAATTGTTACTAAAATCGTGATCATTACCATCTTCTTATAGTTCTAACCCAAAATCTCTTTTATTTCTTTTTTGTTTAATAAATGTATGTGCATAAATTTAAATACTCATAAATTCTTTAAGATCTTGACTCTAAGATTATGCATGTCTTCGTAAATTTTCATTACAAAATTTTAAGATTATTTTCAAATGTGAAGTTACGTTCTTTTACCATGTAAAAGCGTATAGACAACATAAAGTTACCCAAATTCGTGTCATAAAGTTTGTATAAACTTGACCCAGAAAACTTAAACAATTTCAGAAATAAAATTATCTTAAATAAATAAAGATGTTAGTTTTTCAAGCGTATACGAATGCAGGAAACAGAGTAACAAGTAATTTAATACACAAGATGGAAATGTAAATAGATCCTTTAAACAGACAATTTCGCACAATTTCGAAAATAAAACAAAGAAAATGCAAACGTTGCATAGCGAGGTTTCGAATCGACATTATTTTTTGAATAAAAATACTTTTTCAAGTCAATTTTTTTTTTGTCCACTTAAGTGCCAAATGTACAACACAAGCAGTTTGACAACAACAACAAGACCTTTCTGTGAATATTAAAAAGTTTTATTATTTACACAAACATACTCCAAACTTTTTACATATGTTTGTATGAGTAACGACTGCCTTAACTCTTTGTTTAATGTAAATAATTAAAAAAAAAAATATATTGATAAAAAAGGTAAAATGTGTTTATTTTTTTTCAAATATTTACTCGTACATGACTCATGTACGAGTGTGTCTGCTTCTTGGTAATGCAACGCATCCGTTTGTAAATTTTATAAATTCAATTTCAATTGGTGATAGAAGATGCTTAAACTAGATTTTCTTAAGAACTGTTGATAAGGGGATTTAAAATGATATTGATTTAAACTACGTCTTCTTAAGTTTCAAAAGGAAACTTACAAATGAGTTTGTAAAACTGGTTCTAAAAACTATTTTGATATTTTAAATGTTTGGACAGAAATCCCTCGTGAAGGAACTAATTCAAAAACTATTTTTTTCTTGTAAAAATTTCCCCAAAACAACTTTTATCCTTATCAAACTTTTTTTAAAGAAAAGGAAAATTTTATTGAAATGTATTTAGAAACTTTTATAAATCGATACCTTACCGCAAAAATAGCTGAAGCGACATTATTTAAAATTTTCGTTTTTTTAATAAATGAATTTATTGGCAACACTTGCATCATCTCCTTAAATTTCATGGTCACATAAGGTACCGTTACGATTTTATAGCAAAAACTATTTTAGCTTAAGCGCATTCCTACAAAATTTTTATGAAATATAATAAAAAAAACCTTTTCCTGTAATATTGTGTTTTTGTCGCTTAAGTTTTTTTTTGCGATAAAGGCTCGATATGTGAACAAACATATGTTAATAAATTCCATTATTATTCGAGCCACAAACTTGGCTGAAATATATTTGCTTATACAAAAATGAAAAAATTGCATTTTTTTATACCCTTCACCACATGTGGACGGTAAAATATCTACTATATTGATTTAAGGTCAGGTTAGGTAAAAATGGCAGTCAGTACTCATCTGACAAACTTAGACCTAATAAAACATTGTGAAAGCATTGAGTTCCACCTAACAGGTCCCCCAGCATAGAACCAACCCGAACTTCTAACGCAGTTTAATATCCGCTCCAATTTAACGCCAGAGAAATCAGACAATCCGTCAAAGGGGGCGGATCCCATTTTGGCCAGTCGTTTTTTCGCCAGTGCAGGACAGTGGCAGAGAAGGTGTTTTACGTCCTCCTCCTTATTTTCGTCATCGCAGTTGCTGCGGTAATCGTAGTATCCGGCTGTCGGACGCCTTGCATGCCTACCTATAAGACAGTGTCCCGTAAGAACAGATACCAAAAGTGTTACGTTCCTTTTAGTCATCGATAGTAGAGACATGGTGACCCCGTCATCCATGCGGGGCCACAGTTACCTGGAAATCCAGCATCCAGTATTGGCGGGCCATATACCATTACCAATAAGCTAAATAAAGCCAGAGTTCGAGTTTGTAGGAGTGCAATAACACCTTTTAAATCCACCGCAAGGCGTATGATAGTGTCAAGTCTAGCAAGCTCATCCGCCCGTACCCTGCACATCTGCCTGTGCCCTGCGTCCCATATCACACTGATATCAAACTGCAGAGCCGTTTCTATAAGAAATGAGCGGCAGCCAAGGGCAATTCTCGTAAGGAAGGCTTTAACCAAGACCATAACGGTGGCACGGCTATTAGTGTAAATATCCGCAGCAGTCATCGACTTAGCAGATATTCTGAGCCAGCTACAGCTTCATTGATCGCAAGTATCTCCGCCTGGAAAACGTTAGGTTGAGGTTGAGCTCCTTTGAGTGTAATGTGAAGCCCACTCCTTCTCTTCTCATCGTTCTGTATGGACAAGCGTGAACCAAAACTGGGGAGATGTGATCAACTCTGCAGTTCGAGACTTTTGTACCTACTCCACTGTTGGGTAAATTCTAGGGGAATCGCCGAGATTGTCGCTTTCCCTACCAGATCAGAGGGTGGTTCATGCAATATTTGTCGTAGACCTTATAAAGTATGTATGTATATTTGAATCCTTATAAGTACAGCAATGCATTTAACGTCCTTATGTCAGCTTGTCAGTCTGTGTGTTTTTTGAAATAGGTTTTCCAAAGACCCCAAATATAATGGGGACCAAGCTGTTATATATTTATATTACATATAGCCCTAAAAGAAAACAGAATAATGAAATTTCTAAAAATAGCCTCTTTAATACTACAGTAAAGGGCATATACGATTCGTCAAAGCCAAAAATAGCCATTTTACTTGTTTTCTAAATATTTCTCGTTAAAGAAATAAAAAAATTAACTATTACAAATTGGTGGACTGGGATGTAAATCATAAATATTATACAACATTTATAAGATTTTATTCCTTTTTTGTTTTCAACTAGAGTTTCTTATTTCCTTGACTTTTTCCCTCACAGGGATTTCCAAAAAAAAAAAAAAATTAATAATGATGAAAGTTAATTAGAATTAAATAAAGGATTGTTTTATAGATTAAGATGTAGCTACTAAGAAAAAGTTGTTGTTTTTGTATGTGGGACCTGTTTCAAATATTCCACCATCATAATTTAAGCTTAAAGTCCTGACAGGAATGAATGAAATTAATTTTGAGAAAGATTCGAGTCTGTATTTTAAGTATTTACTTGAAATCGTAAATCTTAAAAAGATACAAAAAAAATAATACTTTCTGTTGTTTATTAGAAAAAAAGGCAGACAGGTGTCTGGTACTTTTTTTTGTAAATGCGGACCTTTTACGGAGTAAACGGGGATAACCTGTGTTTCGGAACTTCTTTGTCACCCCATCTACTTTTTGAACCAATAAACATAGAAATAAAGATAATATAAAATTCGTAACTGATCTAAAAAATACAAATAGAAATAGGGTAATTTTTCAAAATTAGAACGTTTGAGGTATAAAAATTGTACCTATTTTTGTTACTTTTCTTATAAGACTTCATTTATGATATATTAATATTAAATTATGGGCTTCTACTACAATTTAAAATTTGTTTATACTTCAGTGGGGAGAAAAAAGGTTTGAAAAAGGAGAAATACGGGAAAATAAATTTCTTTCTTTTACTTTTTCGTGCTGCATGTGGTAATTCTTGAATTTTTTTTAAAATATTGAACAAGGTTAGGTTAGGTTCCTATCAACAGACAGCTCACTTGGGTCCTTTATTGGTTCCTTTGTGATACCCAGCGCCAATGCCCATCCTTAGAGCAGTTACTCAGATGGCGTCACTGCAGAATCCAGCCACTTCGTCCTCCTAATGAAGAGAAGAAGCGATCTCAGTTCTATCCTGGATAGATCCTCTAGGCAGGCAAACACCGGTTTCACCAGATATTTTTTTTTTTAATACCCCGCAACCCAGGGCATTGACAGACAGAGAAAGTGAAGCACAGTCTCCTCCTCCTCCTCGTCTTGACAACTTCTACAGTAGTCGTTGAATTCTAGACCCATTCTTACAGCATGAGTCCCCACCGGCCAGTGCCCAGTCACAACCGACTTTAAGTGCCCCGGTATCCATATTAGCGTTACCCTTGAATGTTTCGCGATCTCATTCAAAGACATCTGACATTCTACCGTCAACCTAGATGTCGTAAAGACACCCGCTAGGGAAGGAAGGGCAGCCTTGCTGTCAGTAAATATACATATATCTCCCGATATGCGATGATACCTAAGCCAATTTGCCGCCCGCCTTATAGCCGAGATCTCCGCCAGCAGGACACTACATCCATCCGGCAGACGAAAGGAAACTCTCACATCCAGTTCCTCTATGTAGAAACCTCCGCCAACTCGTTCACCTTAAACCCCTAGGGTTTGTTCGTGGAGATTACCCGACAGCACATTGCCGTGCGCCATCTGTGTGAAGAACACCGCGCCAGTGAAAGGCACCACAAAATTCTAGGTGCAGGTTCCTGAGTGAATGAAAATCTATAAGATGAAAAATGTTGGTACTTTTTGTTCTTCAACTGGTACTTTTTGAATCTTTATTATAGATCAACAAACATAGAATTAAACATGCATGATACTGAGTGAATAAGAATCTGTAAGGGGCAGCTTTTTGGTACATTTTCGATCTACAACTGGTAATTTTCGTTAATATTGGACCTAGGAAGATAAAATTATACATCTTAGGTCCTGAGTAAATGAGAATCTGTAAGAGGGATCTTTTTGGAAACATAAACTTCAGCATGCAGAGTCCAGAGTGATTGAGAAACTATAAGGGGAGACTTTGGTACTTTTTTGTTTTTCAGTTGGTAATTTCTGATTTTTTTTATATTATTTAACTTACAAGTTTTAATTTAAACATTCAGTGGAATATAACATTTGAACCGGAGGTTGGTCCCTTGCCATATCGATCCACTAAGACGGAAAAAAGAAATGATTGCAACACGTAAATTCATTTATACTTAGTATGTTTTCTTCATATTTGCATAAATAATTGTTGTCGAATTTCGACCACTAGACAAACACTAGTTAATTTAAATGTCAACAATAATTTTTATAGTAACCAGACTTTTTCCTAGTTAAGCCGTTTGGCTCCGAACCGAAAATTTTTCTTTAATGACTTTTGTTTGGCTCTCATAAAGTTACAGTTGCATTATTTAAGGCCACAAAATCTTATGTTTAAATTAAGGACGTTGCGAAGAAATTCCTAAAATTACTTGTTCCATAATTCCCGTCAATTTCAAAAATGTTGTTTTCCCGTGAACCCTATTCCAAATGTAATTTTGGGTTGGTAATAAAAACATTTTGCGAGTGTGTGAATTGGTGAAAGCGGTTTGGTTTTATATCTTTTATAACATTGTACTCTAATTTAAAGGATACGCAATCAAAAATAGTGTTAATGTTTTTTCTTTACTTTTTTTTTGTGGTAAATTTTGTAAATGGTGAATAGTCATAAATTTAAACCCGATAGTATCTGCTGGTGCTAACATTTTGCTTTATTTGCCTTAAGGTCAAATGGGACTTGCAAATGTGATTGTAATAGTTTATTTTGGGTAAAGTTTAAGAGGATTTAAGATTAAAAATATACTAAATTTGTTTTTTAAATAATACAATTTTGAAAGTTAATTCAATTAAGGAAAATTTTAAGCAAAATTAAAACGAATACATTTTTAACCATTTTCGAAAAAAAGCTTAAAATTCTTAAATTTATTTGCCAAAAGTTGTTATTCTTAACGTTTCCGACCTTAATTTAAACAAGAACTTTTCTAGTTAGTTTTGGATAAGATAAATTTATTAAATACTCTCTTTCCCAAATGCTACGTCATCTCTTAAAGTTTTGTCAAGTTGGCATCATAAACTGAATGATTTATCGTTTCGAAAACAACTACAGACACCAATAGACAAATAAATAGAGTGAATTTTAAAGGACTTTTAGTTTAGAGAAATAAGGACTTACAATATGTTTGTACATTTGCACTACCCCACATTTGCAAACAACATAAACCGAATCGAATATAGTGACAGCTTGAAAAATAAAATCCATTTGCCAGTACAAGCGAATGCATGCCGTCTCTCATACCCCTGCATGATGAGAATGTGGTCATTGTGGGAATCATTCTTTGGTTGCTTTTTATGAATGAACACTTTTTTTCTTCTCCTACTACACAGTTTTGACCGCAAGTCCACACATATGCTATGAAGTAAAAATATTTTGAAGTATAAATGTTTAAAGATACCCAGCAGTTCTTAAATAGGGAAATGTGAAACCGTAATATAAATTAATTGATCACAATATTTTCGGTACAAACTAGAGATTGACAATGAGAAATTGAGTGACATGAATGACAAACTATGCGTTTAGCAAATGTCTCCGTGTGTGAGAGGCACCATCACTCACAGGAAGCAATTTAAGCGTATACTCCGACAAAAATTATACACTCCACCTTGCTTCGGAGCAGGAGCTATTTAACCTTCTCTGCTTTAAGGCCCAACTATAATATGCTTAAGTTGGCTCAAGCAATTGTGCGAATACATAAGATTAATATGTGTAGAACCATATTGAACTTAAGAAAACTTTTTGTTAAATTTTATGAAACTGTAATTTGCTTAAGCAAAGTACGACACAGGTCGCACTTTCCGTACGGAATCAAATATTTTTTTATTTTATTTTTGTTTTTTTAAATGCTTTTGAGAGACTTTTTGTTAATTTTTGACAGTAGCTTAAGAAAGCTAATGCATATTATAGTTGGGCCTTTAGGAATAGCCAGCAGCATCTGATGAATAGCAACAGCACCTAGGGAGAACCGCCACAGGGCGAACTTCTCTCAAAAACACAGCAAATACCAACGCACTAAGATACAATAACCTTTCATCTGCCTTCCAAGTTAAAGTTACTCTCTCCGAGGTTTTGGGTATAAACCACAGCCACTACGTAACCACAACGCACACCCTCAAAGGGAAAACACTACCCGCGCAAGAGCATCATCCTGCGAAAAAACACATCTCATGAAACAAGTCAAAACCCAACGCACCAACGCACCAACCAGCAAACACACCTCGACACTGCAATCCTTCATATGCTTTATATACACATACTTCAGAGTCTTCACTGGCCCTTAGCCATGCCCTCGACCGTACTCTCTACTAACAGACTATTAAATCTTCATCATATCATAGCACTACCATTTTGACCATCTCATAAAACGTTCCTCTCATAGAATTTATGTCATCTTAAGTACGAAGACACCCCTCTCTAAAAGAGAATGCTGTCGTAAGAAGGTCCGGTGGCATGTTCACCGGGGGCTACTGACTCTTACAGAACTTA
Organism: Pollenia griseotomentosa; assembly: GCA_963931875.1. NCBI lineage: Eukaryota > Metazoa > Arthropoda > Insecta > Diptera > Polleniidae > Pollenia > Pollenia griseotomentosa. Next base: position 46,694,409 of record OZ007561.1, on the reverse strand, counting down.
TCTCAAGTACGATGATACCCCTTCCTAAAAGAGTATGCCATCGGGGGCCTTAGCCACCAGTTAGTCCGGTGACATGTTCACCTGGGGCTACTGACTCCAAATAACAAGGTTATCCGTTGAGTACATCGATCTCAAGAAACTACTAAGACTTCAAGAGCTCTCTCATTTTGGAACTTTGACGGATCCCAGGAATGCATACACCTGATTACGCCACGGACAATACAATACCGAAAAGTGAAATATACAGGGGTGTCATGGAAATCGAAAACGTAAAACGAAAGAATTTGGAAGTTCTTTTTAATAAACTTTTAATCTAATTTTTACAATTTTTGTTAAAGAATTATATTTAATGGAGCAATATTTGTATAATAATTGTCATAAAATTTTTTTATTACAGAAATCTTATTGAAAAACGACTTTTAAAATTCTTTCGTTTTTCGTTTTCGATTTCCATGACACCCCTGATAATCCTTAAGACCACCGTGGGTAATCAGAGTAGGGAAATCCAACCGTTTATGCGGTTTTTAAAAAGTACTTTTAAACTTCCTGAGTACTAAAATGTATTTTGTAGCCATTGGCAAGTGAGCGCCTGGGAGAAAAAAACTGAATGTGAATAATTTTGAGATGACATTGAGTTGGTATTGAACACACGCCATATCGGTTCATTATAACTTTTAAGCCTCATACAAATGTCCTTCTATACAAATGACCCTGGGTCGGAATTTTGGTACGAAAAATGATTTAGAAGAGCATAATCAGATGTAAAATAAGTATCAAATAGTCTTTGAAATAAATTAGAGCAAATCGGTCTGTAGGTTTTTAGTATGACAACGCTCGTAGAGGTTAAAATTTTCCATTTCTATCTCTCGCAACATTTTTCCAGTCTTGTACATTTAGCCTTTTCAAATCGTCGCAGTCGTGATCGAGTGACTTTGATCGAAATTTTACTTTTTGAGATTATGCCATTCGATAACGGGTAGTCGATCGATAGGTTAAGAGCTTTCGTAAAAACATTTAATTGTTTTTTACAAACAATTTACACACTTTTTGGGAATAATTATTAGATTTATTTAACCAATAGCTAAAAATTTAAGTATTAAACTTTTTTCAGCAATAAGAAATAAAATTTTTTTTGTTAATTGTTGACATTTTGTTTTTTTTTAACCGATTTCAAATAAATTTTAGGGTTTGTTACCAAGTTTGCGATTATTTGCGAATTTTAGCAAATAATAGACCCATTCCTTGTAATTTTAGCGACTTTTAATCAATTTAATGGTTTGTTTGATATGTTAAAAACTTTCGCTATTTTTGCAAATTTTCTGAATTTGTAAAATGTTTTCCGAATTTTTGCGTTGCTTTGTTGCTCTTTTTGGCAAGCGCCGCCGTTATTAAAAAAGCCACATAAATAAACCGAAGTCACCTATTTTATAGGGCACTATCAACATTGTTGATTTATATGCGGCGAAAAGTGCAATGCCTTATGCCATTAGTATACAAGCATAAAAATCTATTACATTTTTTAAACAAATTTCGATACGAAAGCTTTCGAATGCCGCAATCCCGTTTTTGATACGTCACGAAGTTTTATTCGATACGAAAGTTCATTCGATCACGTGTGCGACGATTTCGGCCCAGCATTTATACTAACAATCGATCGGGCTTTTGGTCGTCCAACTGCTCTTCTGCCTTCTGGTTTGCCAAAACAGATTCTCTTTATGGTGGTGTTTGTATCCATACGTACTTGCATCTTAGTTTTTGTGATCTCATTTGTGCTGAGAGTGATAATTCATTTGGCTCAGCTTTAATAATGAAACAGAATTGAGTCTTCAACTTCAGGCAAAAATATTAAAGCCCATAATTAAAACGTCGGCAGTAACTTCAAATTCTCTTTCATTTCTTTCTTTTTTTTTTGTTCTTATCAAGGTATATTTACACAAGGTAGACTCATTTGGGAGTGTAGACATGCTGCTCTATAAAAAGAACCGAGTTGTCAAAATTGTCTTCATATAAAACAAAAACCATGTAAAATTTGACGTGTGGGTTCCAACTAGCGGTAAACAGCTGACAAACATATGGGCCAACGAGTTTACCTTGTGTAAATATACCTTGGTTCTTATTTTTCTTTGTTTACAAAATGTATGAAATTTAATGGAAGTGTGGTAGCATTGTTAGGAGAATAAGTGTCTATATTTGAGAGCATTAGAATAAAAGTTCTCAAAATTAAATAGATTTTACTCTGCCGCATTCTCTGGCAGAATTGTATGTTAAACTGTATGGAAAACATCGTTTAGCCCGCGTTTTTTTCCATAATTTAAATTCATCATTTGTTTTGATCTTGTACAAATTTGTTGACATTCTTACTGGTCTTAGGATCAGTCTAAGGAATTTTCTTTCAGCGATATTGTGCGAGATTCAGCGAGTCTGTATCCGCTTGTTTTTGTTTCCACGTTAGACACCCATATTTTACTGCTGGTCTTTCGTACAAATTCATCTTAATCTGTGCTGAAATGCTTCAAGATTAATTATATGTTATAAGTGCATAATTTGTTCTAGTTGCAGCTTTAATTCTCTCCCTTATATCAGCTGTGCAGTCATTTTCGACGTTGGCATAAGAGCTTTAATATTTAAAACTCTCAATCACGTCGAATCTATATTTACACTGTGCTAGTTGCAAAACAGACAAGGCGGGCACATGGCGTTTGCACCTAATTCGGGTAAGCTGAATCCAGTGGTGCTAAACATTTTTGAAAATATTTATTTTGAAAATGAGGGAGGTTGCAGCACATATACTTGCGTAGCTCAAAAACGGTTTAGTTAATAGAATTATCTTAGTTTTGTCCTCATTAATGTGCATTTGCTGCTGTATTTAATCTCTGAAATACTTCTTTCATATAATTAACCGATCTTCCAATCAGGTGTTTATCATCTGCAAACGCTAACAGCTGTGTATTCGAACTCAATAAAGTGTCTGCCGATACCATTGATTGGTTCCTCACAATTTGCTTCACGACTCTTTTAAAAAATTCAGTTAAAAATCCATCCCCTTTCCCTGCCTTAATCCGGTGTTAGTTTGAAAGGGTTCGGAAAGTATGGGTGCTGTTACTTGGTCAGCTCAGAATTGGTTTGGCGCATTGCATGGTAATTTAACCATGATATGCGCCAAACCAATTCTGAGCTGACGACTTGTTGTCATTCTTGCCAACCTTATAATCTTTACTTCGACTCCGAGAAAAAACATGTTTAGAGGCAGCCATAATATGGTTGTGGCTTCTTGATGGATGACTAATTTAACCATAATATAGTTGTCGGTAATAATAATATGGTTAAATTAAACATAATATGTTTAACATTTTCTTTAAAAAAAGTTTTGTTGGAGATGACCATATTTAAATATATTTAAATATATTTCTTCTCTGGGTGTGCTATTCCATTTATACGTTCTGTTGATACCATGCATTAAAAGCTCGCTTATAGTCTATGAAGAGACGTGAAGTGCTTGTACTGAATTCGGAGTCCATTTCCAAAATTTGTCGTATTCCGAATATTTGGTCAACCGTTGATTTGACCGCTCTAAAGCGTGCTTGATAGTCTCCTGCTATATCTTGAAGAAATTCTTCAGCTAGTAAGTATTATAGATGTAAGAAGTTTATACGCAGTGATGAGCAAGGAAATGCAATAATTAGTTGCAACTTACAATAATTAGTATTGTGGCTATTTTGTCGAACTATTTATGATTTTAATCCAAATTTTAATATTTTTAATCAGGCTTAAGTTCATCAAATTAAATTTTTCATTAAATTATTTTTATGAAGAAAGGAATTTTACAACATGAAAATTAATTAAAATTGTTATTGATAATTTTTCTTTCTTGACTGACCTGAGATTCGAACCCAGGCGGCTAGCCTTACAACGTTTCTTATGTTTGGATATGATAACAGCTATTTTACAATGATTTGGGATTGTTTCCTCCGCCCATATTTGTATCATTAAGGAGAGTAGTTCTTCGCGGATCATTGTACCGCCGTGTTTTAAAAATTCGATTTGTGCTTCTTCGAAGTCAGGTGATTTTTAATTTATCTATAATATGGGGTATGTCTTGTAGCGCTGGAGGTTCAACTTGTTTGGATCAAAATAGACTTGAGAAACGTTCTTCTTTCTTTTAAGTGCTAGAATCACTAAAGATTGGTGGAGCCTATGAAGTAGGTGTCTTCTATCATCTTTTTATATTGTGAAATTTTACTAAAATCAACAAATCAAAAAGTGGTACGTACCTCTTATTGCGTAACAAATTCGAACTACTGGGTTCCTTTAGCTCACATACATTTCATCGCATACATAGAATGTGTAGTAAAATAAATAAGTTTATAAACACATTCATTCACATTTAATACTATATTTGAATCTGTTGCAAATGAAGAGGTCCGTAGTGTGAGTACCGAGTAAAAATCGTGATTATTTTATTGATTTGTTTGATTTAAAAAAAAAAAAAATTTTGTTTGTACTTTATTTGAAAAAAAAAAAATTATTATTACTTGTATGAAGGTAATTTATGTTTTTTTATTTATTTTATTTATATCATTATATTACATGTCTAATTGTCTGGATTGTGATGGATTTTTACGACGTTTGTTTTTTCAATTTAACAAAAGTATTTGAATAATTAATAAATGCAGTTTGCGTTTGTCTATTTCCATATGTTTTCGTAAAAATAAAAATTCCATTAAATTTTTTTACGCTGATTTTTTCTAATTATTATTTCTAAGAATTTTTTCAAATGACTGGCAAAATGTGCTAAAAAAAGCATGTAATAAACCGTTAAAGGTAACTTTACCAAGACCTTGCCTTTTTTTTTTTTTAATGCAATAGTTACATATTTTTCTTTTAATGTTTGTAATAACTTGATTTTAAAGAAGAATAGCACTTTTAGGTGTGAATTAGTGTTTTTTTTTTATCGGGAAATTCCTGTTTTTAATTCCACTATTCTTCGGAATTTAATGCGGTACTCCCGCGAAGTTTTTTCTTTAATACAAATTTAGAAAAAGAAAAATACTTTTTTCCACTTATTTTATTCCGACAAAAGGTTGCTTGGCCAACTTTTGACTAACATTTGCAGTTTATAAATAGCAATCTAAGAAGACAAAAGCAACGTTTGCTATTTTTTTCTCAGCGGTTGGATCAATTGATCCAGACTTTAAATTCTGTTGTCATATTTTGATTAACATTAAAGTGCAGTTTTATCGTATTAAATTTATAATTTTTACAAACTTAAAATATAGAAAATTCGTTTCATCAACCTTTTTTAACCTGTTTTATTTTTTATGAATAAGGCCGTTAATATTTATCGAAACAGTTTTTCTTGTCAACAGATCAATACATGACATTTACTTTTGGAAATTATTTTCGGACATATGGCAACACCATCTCCTAAAATGTCATGGTCACATTAGCTACCGTTGAGAATTTATAGCAAAAACAATTTTATCGTAAGCGCCAACCTTCATACAAAATTTATATGAAATAAAATAAAAACATTCTCCTGTAAAATTTTGGTTTTTGTCGCTTAAGCTTTTTTTTCGGTTGTGCCTCGATATGGGCATCCATCAAGTAATAGTGCATTTTTTTAGAATATGTGAATGAGTTTGCGTTGTGAACTGATCTCACTTCATATGCGGCAATTTAGTTTATTAACAAACCCGTTAATTCAAAAATAAGTAAGATTGATTTGCGAAGTAAATTCGGTAGCCTTTCTCAAGCACGCATCTAGTCATAATGATTTGCCGTAAGACCTTTCAGACTTAGAAAAACGCTTTAGTTCCTAGACAATTGCAACAACAAATCTTTCGAAAAAATTTTCTTGAAGTAATAAAATATTGGTTTACCCAACAAATGTTTCAAGCGGGATCAAGGTGATTTTACTAGAAGGTGAGGTCAACTCTACAACAACACTGCTCTTGCTAGTAAAAAAATTTTTGCTTACATAAAAAACTGTAGTTTGTATACAATCTTAGACAACTCAACCACCGAAAAAAAACCAGCTGTTGACTTGACCTTACCTTCTAGTAAATTCGCCTTGAGTGGAATTATATGGTTTTGTGTTCACACCAGTGTTGCCGCATCTGTTTTATGAGTATATGCCAAAACTTAAAAAAAATCTTCTAAATCTTAATATGAAGAGAAAATGCTAAAATTCTGCTTAGATTAAAACATACAATTTTTAATATACTTAGGCCCGTTTTCACAACTTACCGATAGCTTAAAGTAGACTTTAACCGGTCTCATAAGAAGTGTTCCATTATTAAAACTTCACTTTAACCTCAAGTGAGCGATAAAGTAAATTAAGGTTCATCCTACCTGGTAGGTTAAAGTAAAGTTGTAATAATGGAACACTTTTTATACAGCCGATAAAATCCTACCTTTAGCCATCTGTAAGTTGTGAAAACGGGCCTTACTGCCTGTTTTTATAAAATGACAACAAGTGAGTGAGTGAGAAATTATATTGAAAACAAAAACAAATTTTCGTTTTTTATTGTTGATTTCGATATAATTTCTCACTCACTCACTTGTTTTCGTATTCTAAAAAAAGGCAGTTAATCTTCTAAAATTGTGTTAAATTTGTACAAAAAAAAAAAATATGCAAAAAATCTTCTGAATTTTTATAAAAATTATTATGCTTAAAATCTGCTAAATAAAAAGGAATTTTAATATATATTTCATTAAAAACTTTATTTAAAAAAAGTATTCGATTTATAATGCGAAAAACGAAGAAGTAGTAATAATTGAATATGAAATTGTTTGAAAATATTTATATGTAGTAAGGCCGGTTTTCACAACTTAGCGATAGCTAAAAGTAGACTTTAACTGGCCTTATAAAAAGTGTTCCATTATTAAAACTTTACTTCAACCGCAAGTGAGCGATAAAGTATATTAAGGTCCATCTTCCTGGTAGGTTAAAGTAGAGTTGTAATAATGGAACACTTTTTATACAGCCGATAAAATCCTACCTTTAGCTCTTCATAAGTTGTGAAAACTGGCCAAAGTCTGTTTGAAACAAAATTCTGCTTTTCTAAAAAGTTAAAATATTCTGCTTTTGGACAAAGAAAAATGGTAAAAAGCAGTTGGCATATTTTTTCAAAAAAATATTCAATTTCCCAACTCAATCTGCTAAATCTAGCAGAAAATATGCTAAAATGGGAACACTGGTTCACACAATAAAACATGTCGCACAAAAGTATTTCCCGAAACAGAAGATTGTGTTCGAAGAGAAAAATAATATGGCGCAACAAAGAGTGTACCACGAAATGAAAAATCAAGCAATAATTTGAGGTTTCTTTTTAGTGGGACGAACGACAAATTTCGCCCAACAGACTCTGAACGTATACGAGTTTTGGAAGGTACATCAAAAGGAAATGCGATTACTGTTGCTGTGTTATGTTTCACAGCGAGCTCGATTTTCGCAAACTCTGATTATCGCAACATCCCGATTACCGCAACAGGCAATATTTTTACATTACAGCAGGGGTGTCAGCGTCATACACAATCAGCGTTACCGTTGGTGCCACTAAAGTGGCAATTTGCCACTTTTTCGACTGCTTGGATACTATTTGGCCACTTTTACAAAATGCACCCAAATGTGGTACTTTTTGCGATTCGTGCCACTTTTTTGATACTTTTTACGCTAGAAAAATATACTTTTTTCTTTCTGTTTTATTATAGCCCCCAGCTTTAATATATGTAAAACTGTATGTAAGCAAGTTTATATGAAATTTTTTTCTTGTCATGCGTCGTTAGCTGAAAATTGGTTTAATAAACTTTCTATTAACCTATTTTATTTGTTATGAACAAGGGGATAAAGATATCTCACATATCCGCAACCTTGTAACTCAAAAGCAACTACTTTTCAGGAGAGACAAAATACTTTTTTTTACCAAATATTTAAAACTTTTTGCTATATATTCTTTTATAAATCAAGAATTAGGAAAAATTCCTATAAATATTAAAAGAATATATAGCAAAAAGTTTCAAATATTTGGCAAAAAAAAGTATTTTGTCTCTCCTTAGAAGTCATGAAGCAGAAACCGAACTGTTGTGTACCAAAAACTTGTCTAAAATTTGTGTAATCGACATTAAAAGTAAAATCTAAGTTTTTACAAAAAATTGTGTAATGAATTGATAATAAGAATGGATATAAAAAACAAAAAGCTCAATATATTAAAGTATTTAGACCCAATATTTATAGTGTCTAATGAAGATATAAATTATTTCGAATTAGTTTCAGAGTTTAAAGATATTATAACTGACCCAGATGCATTTATACATGAATTTAAACTTCTAGAAAGTAAAGTAAATGACACGAATTATGAACACATTAAAAATTTCGAATGCTGAAGATTTTTGTCGTGAAATAGGAACTTTGAAAAATAGATTTGATGAATATACCTATATATATATATTCAAACTTGTACAAATTGGTCTCTCATATTTTTACATTGAAACAAAGTAATGCTTCTGCTGAGCGTGTTTTTACTTAGTTAGCTTTAATCAAAAATAAAGTAACAAATAGGCTAGACATTTTACGAAAGTATGAAAGTCGTTTTAAGAACAATTAATTGTAAAATTTGTATGAAACTGACGATTAATAAATATGTAGCACAGGACGACATTGAAAAAGATTGTATAAAACTGATTCTTATGTTTTTGAAATGCTAAAGACGAATATTAACACAGTTTTCTCCCATCACGTCACATTTATCAGATACACCAATTATTGTAATTTCGGAAGATGTTTTGTACCACAATTAATAACAAAATCCAGTTTTATAGTTTTGTTCTATAAACCTGATTAGAAAAATTTGAAGCAAAATTTGACGAAATTGGATAAAAACTAAATACGCTATAGTAAAGAAATTAAAACACTAACACTTAAATTTAGTAGCATGTCTGCTATTATTTGTATTAAAGTGAGGAACTGATTATATATAAAGTATTTGAAAAAGTGATATTTTCGTTTTTTCTGTTATAGGATTTCTTGTTTTCATCCGATTATAGCTTGGCTGCCAGGCCCATGGTGTCGACAAGAAAATTTCTTTCGCATATTTATATTGAAAACAATAATAAAAACTAAAATTTGTTTTTGTTTTCAAAACAAATGTACGAAAGAAATTTTATTGTCCACCTTGCGTGCCTGGGACTACAACTTTTGTAATTAGGTTGACTGTAGAATAAAATTATAAAACTATGGATTTTGTTATTAATTGTGGTACAAAACATCATCCGAAATTACAATAATTGGTGTATCTGATTAATGTGACGTGATGGAAGAAAACAGTGCTCATATTCGGCCATAGCATTCCAAAAAACGTAAGAATCTGATGGAATGACCAATAAATTTCTAAAAAGTTTTTAAATGTCTACCTGTGCAATACAGTGTCTGAAATAAATCAAAGAAAATGTATTCAGAAGGAATAGTGCAAGAAATATATTACTAAATGTATATATAAAACACATTACATAAATATCTTCTATTTGCTGCAACAATGTCATAATCCAAAAAAACATGTTTGGCAGAAAACAAGTTTAACGTTTTTGGATTTCCAAAACATTAAAGTAAATATTTTATAAAAATTACTTCTCGAAAGAAATATTTACAAAATATTTGTTTTAGTTTTTATACCATTTAAAATTATAATAAATAGAAAAAAAAAGTAAAAAATACATAATGTGGTGTACTTATTTTAATTTTAAAAGATGTGCCCCCTTTTTTAAAAAAATCCACTTTTTGGTGCCACTTTTTTTGTAGATATCCCCCTTTTTTGGTACTTTTTGAAAATATCCGACGGTAACACTGTACACAATTGTGTAAAATAATTCACACACATTCTTCACACGCATTCTTACGCTCTTTCATTTAGTCCACGAGAGTACACAATTATTCGTCGATTATCAAGCGACGGGTGCACATGCGGCGGATGCTTACGTATTTTTTAAGAATAATTGTCTCTTTATTCACTAATACTAATATAAAGTAATACAACCACAATTGACATCACTGCATTACAGTCTTTATAACTGCAACGGTTTTAAAAATAATCTCATTTTTTTTTTTTTTATTTACAATGATTCTTCATTTTTGCATTTCTCGTTAATAAACTTAGTTTGATCAAAGTTCTCATGTTTAGCCAAAAAATACCATTTTAACAACAATTCTAACCGTTCACTATCCTATTTAATCGTAAGATTTGTAAAGAAAAATAAAGAATTACAAATTTGTTTGACAAGTCTGTCCGACTTGCAAATGTTTATGAAAATGATCATAACATGATAGATTCCATGCGATCACAGTTCCATTTTCTTGTAAATGAGCTGAGTCATATGATTTTGCATCTCTTTTGTGTGCTAGTGTGACATTTACCACAGATTTTGTGAAAACTTTTTTATTTCGGAAGGAATTTTGTGTAAATGAATCGTATGATTGCGTAGAATAGTGAATTCCGACTTTCAAGGTCGCACTGTAGTTTTCCGTCAAAATAGTTAAACTAATGTTTTTTCATTCATAAACGATTTTTAAAATCATAAACGATTTTTAAATTTAAGAAACGATTTTTAAGGAAAATTTTCATAGAGAATATGTTTTGTAAAACTTTATTAGATTTAAGCATTTTTGTGAATGCGGTAAAAAAGTGTTTAGTAAAAAAACTGCAGGATTTTATAACGAGCGTTGTGTAACCTGTCATTTTTCATGCGCACTTCTACCTTACGCTGGGTCTCCACGTAGCAATTTTTATTGCTAAGTACAAGCAAAAACGTCGGCAGAACAATGACAGAACAATGGAGCAATAATTGCTGATTATATTGCTGGAGAACACTTGAAATTGCTTTGCCATAAATTTGCAATTTTCACCGCGAGTCGTTGTATAAAGGGAAATCACGATGGGTAGTGCAAAGTGTGCAAACGATGCAAATGCGTGCAAAAATACACACATTTGCACAAAACAACAACAAAATGTACGTATTTGCAATTTGCTCTAATTTACTTCCTTTGCACTAAAAAAACCATGAGCAAAATTAGTAGTGCATATTTGCTCAGTTGCAAACAAATGTAAACAAAAACGTTTGACATATAAAGCGCCATATTGTTTTTTAAGGAAACTTATAAATTGAACATTATCGTGGGTTTTAATATAAAATAGAGAATTAAATTAAAATAATTTAAAAAGAAAAAATTTATTTTATTTTGCTTGTGTATAATTGTAAACAAATGCAGATTTTTAACAGTGCTGCCAGAAGTTTTTTGTGTTGCCAGAATAAATTTTTAGAAAAATAGCACATTTGCACCAAAAATAAAATTGGTGTGCTCACGATCAATCATAATATGCACTCAAATTTACAAATTGCAAATTTGCACAATGACCATCGTGATTACCCTTATAGTTTTGTGGCTATATTTATAACAAATGTTTTATGTTGTGTTTTGAAGTGGTTGTTAATTTTTTTTTTAAATTAATAAAATAATTAATTGTAATTGTCGTAGCTGTGTTTTGTATTACTTTTTTTTGTTAATTTGCGTTTGAAAAAAATCTAGAACTTGTATTTCTCTATTGAAAAAAAAAAAAATAGAAATATACAAAAAAACAAATTCGCCGTTTGCTTTTGTTGATATTGACGTTTATTTAAAAATATAATACATATATAATAATATATTTAAAAATATAAAGTATCTACATATCGTTACTTTAATATATAAAAGCCCTAACTAACGTTTTCCTTACTTAACAGGAGAAGGAACAAACTTAATAAAAATTATAGTCTGGTAGTCGCGATTTTCTTAAAACGCGGTTTTTTATTTAATTCTCTAAGCAATTTAATAAAAAAATTGCGTTTAACAAAAATCGCGACTACAAGACTATAATTTTTATTAAGTTTTTTCCTTCTCCTGTAAAGTAAGGAAAATGTTAGTTAGGGCTTTTCTATATTAAAGTAACGATATGTATACATACTGTTTTTTGTTGAAGGATTTTTTCACTAGGCGGCTTTTTCTTGATTGCTTTTTTAATAAATAAAAACACAAATAAATAAACAACCGTACAGAGAAATGAAATGACAACTGATTTGACAGCAGATTTCTAAGCAATAATTGCTCAAGCACTCAGAAGAGCAATCATTGCGCAATGGATTGCCACTCATGGCAATATGCGGTCTATACGTCGCAAATTTAATGGAGCAATCAAATTTGACGTTTGCCGCAATAAATATTGCTACGTGGAGACCCGGGGTTAAGTGCTATCGAAAAAAGTTTGACTTTTACTCAAAACACATACAAACATATTTTTTTTGCACCTTATATGTACATGAAACGCCAATTGTTTTATTCTAATTTGTAAAATTTTTTTAGATTTATTTAAGTTTAGTCTGATCGATTTGTTTATGTAAAAATATACGATAAAATATATTTTTTTATTAAAAAATGGGGTGTTACCCAGTGTTACAAACACTGCTCGGTCATTGCAACTTTTCGGTAATTGCAACAGGCCAGATTTTTTCGAGTTGCCATAACCGAGCTCGCACTGTATTAAACTTGGACAGTGGTGCCAGAAAAATTTTCATCCACATCCCTAATTTAAAGCTAGAAATCCCCAATTTCATTCCCCCCAAATTATGGTTATTGCATAAATTAAGAAGTCAGTAACAGAATTTTAATTTATGCAGTTTTGATATTTAAATAAGACTTTAGTTCGTTAAATTTAATTTTCATTAAATTATTTTTGGTGAAGGAAGTAATTTACAACATGAAAATAATTAAAAAAGTTATGATAATTTTATTCTTGACTGAACACGGAATTGAACTCGGGTCGAATTTACTAGTTTCGAAAACAACCACATTCTCATCATCAGAATTCTTTACTGTTCTACCGTTTGCACCACTGCGGCGCCTGCCAATCTATAGTAAAACATCAATCTTTAACCAATGGTAATGGTGGATCGAAATTTGCTATAATTGATTATCCATTTTCAATTTTATTTACATGTTTTTTCCTTACTTCTATTTTTCGTACTTTTTGTCAAGAGTTTGTCTTGAAGACTTAAGTAAATTTGTTTTTATGTTTTTATGTTTTTTTTCCTTTTTGTCTTTTTTTAAATTTATTTGATCAAATAATTATTTTCAAAATTAAATTTTCAACATGAAGATAAATAAAAGCTTTTTTTATTATATCTGGGTTTCCTATAGAAAATCGATTTTTTAAAAAGAAAATCGATTGGAAATAAAAACTAATCACAATTTTTTTTATCCTTTTCACTTAAAATCCCTGAAAATAGTGAATAAAGGTCTCAAACAAAAGTAATTAGCAATAGTAAAAAGGTAATCTATTTAAAATCTTGATAATAAAAATCTATATATATAAAATTGTAACGTTACAGACTGACTGACTGACTGATTCATCATCGCACAGCCTAAACGCCTGAAGCTAAACACTTGAAATTTGGACCAGAGATTGGTCACTCCCCAAATAGATCCACTAAGACGGGATTTTCGGAAATTCGAATGTAAAAAAGGGTAAAAACGGGAAAATTCGGTAACCTTATATCTTCAAAACTAAAAAAGATACAAGAAAAATTTAATACCTATCGTTGTTCTTTAGAAAAATAAGCGGACAGGTGTCTGGTACTTTTTTGAAATTCGGCTTTTAGTACTTTTTTGACACCCCATCTATCTTTTGAACCAATAATCATAGAAACAAGGTATATACCACATTCGAAACTTATCAAAAAAATACGAATATGAATTTGGTACTTTTTCGAAATTCGAACATTTAAAAAGTACCAAAAATAGTTACGATTCTACTATTTTTGGTACTTTTTTTACAAAACATTTTTCTTCATTCATTGACATATTCGTACTAAATTATGGGCTCCCACTTCAATACTGAAATTTTTGATACGTTAATGGGGGAAAAAAATAGTACCAAAAAAAGGAAATACGTGAAATTTGATCATTTTCTTTCGCTTTTTGGTTCTACAACTGGTATTTTTTTAATTATCGTTAATATTGGACCTTAAAACCTAAGATCTATTGCGGAACTTTTTGGTACTTTTTTGTTCTGTATCTGGTACTTTTTGAATTTCCGTTTGTATTGGACCTTAAAGCATAACATTCAACATGCAATTTCCTGAGTGGATACGAATCTATGAGGGAACTTTTTGGTACTTTTTTGTTCTTTAACTGGTACTTTTTTGAATTTCTGTAAGTATTGGACCTCGAAATATAAAATTCAAGATGCAAAAAGGATAACACGGGAAATAAACTTACTTTCATTTGCTCTTGTGTTCTAAATTTTTAAATTTTCTATAATATTGAACTCAGGCGCTAACGAAGTAGCAGGTTAAATGCTAGTCAATAATAAAAATGTGTATTCTTTGCCTTAAATTACTAAAGAAAAAAGGAAAATTTATACAGCGGGTTACCGCGTATTTCGATTCGAAAAATATAATTTACGTTTTCGAACAATTTGTACTGCGTCTTTGTACTGTGTATTACGATTGTTGTACTTGTTTGCAACGACGGCAGAGTTGTATTTATAAACAAATGGGAAATTTAATAAAAAGCTATTGTTCGTAATAGAGAGTTTCTGGTTTTAAACGTATTTTTTTGTATTCGGTTAAGAATAAAAAACTTCCCTTCATTCGAAACAAGTAATACGAACATTGTAACACACAGTACGAATTGTTCGAAACCGGAAATTATTTTCTTTCGAAAGACAAAAAATGTAGGATTTAAAAAAACGCTGGTTTTCGTAAATTTAACCTCAATGCGGAACGTGTTAATATTATTAGATTGAGCAGTCACCCTTCAGAACGCTTTAAAAAAAAAAACAAAATAATCAAACCAAAATCTTAAATATTTTTCAGCAATGAAAACAATAGAATTTTATTTTTAATAATAATAGAAATAAATTAAATGTAATATCCACACATTTTGCAAAAATCTCCTCATAAATCCAAATAAATGTTGAAATTGCTAATTTGGGGACAACCCGCTTATCTTGCAACACTGTACGTAACACACAACACAATAACCCTTCAATTATCTGTGGCTCCAAACTGGTATTATATTTGACGTTGCCAGTTTTTCATCTAAACATTTTTTCTTACCCAAAACTCTTTGACATCGCGGCTATTTGCGCAAAAATTTATAAAACTTCAAACTTAAGATAAAAAATTTGTAAAGCTGTGATCAGGGTCTTGATTTGTATGGAAATTACCTGTATTTATAGAGTGTTAACCAACTCAGCCGAACAATTATAAGAAATAGGCCTAAAAGAAAATTAAAAATAATTTTGGTTAAAAATTGTTTAAAATGAAAAAAATAAACTTTAATTTATTAAAAATTATCTTAAATTAAGATGGTTATTCATATTTGCCAATTTTTTATTCAAGAAAAAAAAAACGCCTGATTATCTCAATTTCATATTAATTAAATTAAATTTCACGTCCTAGACTACTAATACTTTTAATATTCAAAGGGGGTTTCATTAAGCACATTTTATTTTTACAGCCATATTCATAAAAAGTTCTTATTTAAGCTTATAGTATGTAATAACTATTAAACGCTTTTTTCTCTTAAAAACCTCTTATAAAAATTTGTATTCATAAACGTACAATAACAGCTTTTTTACTATTAACTGTTTGCCGCGATTTTCTGTTTAAGTATGGCAACTTTCTTTATATTTCGCTGCCATTTTATTGTTAGTGATGCATGAAACTTCTATTCGGTTCACATTATATTCTATATTTAAATTTTTTTATAATTTTTTTTTTAATTGTAGACCTTCATAATTATTCTTATCGAATTAAACTACATATTATTTATTTTCTGAACAAAATGTTTCCGAAAGGTAACATAAAAAATTTTGTTTGAACCTGTTTTAAATATACGATAAGAAAGTATTCGAATAAAGAGTTTGTTTACTTTTTATTAACATCACTATTATTATGATTTGTTTATTTAATTTTTTTTATATTTTTGAACAATAATTTGTTATTTTAAACAAAAAAAAAAAAGCAACTAGTTGCAATAATTTAAAAAATAATTAAAGAGAATATCTGCATTTGCCCCTGAACATATTCATTTAAATCATATAATTTTTTTTTTAAATAATTATCAATATAACTTTAAATTGGCTTTCTAAAAAAAAAAAAATAGTAAAATGTATTTAACATGTCCGTTGTAATAAATAAAACATTTTTGTCATTATTTTTCAACATTTTTCACAAAAATAATATCATGAAATGCAAACACCTTTTAAAATGTCATTTTATTTTTGGTTTAAAGAAGGGCAAATCCAACAATAAATTTTCTTACTTTATGAATGGTTTATTGAAGGTTCAATAGACTATTTTTCGTTTATGAATACAACTTTAGCAATTTTTGCTTAAAAATGGTCAATTAATCATCAATAAGTTTTTATGAATACGGCTGTTAAACTTTAATGAAACAAAGAAACACCAGATTCAGACCCTGATTAAAAAATCATGTCCTTTCTTTCATTCATTTTAAAACTTGTTTCCATAAACACAACAGATTCAAACGATGATTTTTTCCCATGATTTTAGGGTTGATTTTTTCCCCATTATCGGCAATTCTTCTTTACTTGCTTATTTGTAAATACAAACAATTTAAATGCGCTCCGCGTTTTGTATTGTAAAGAGATGTTGCCACATTGAAATAAAAAATAAAATGAAGCAACATATCGAAAATACGAATGTGTGCAAAGGAAAATAAAATAAAAAGATACAGAGAACAGAAAATTAATTTTTTACTCCACTTCGTCCTAAAAATCATGGAAAAAATCACCGTCTGAATCTAGTGTAAGAAAATATCATTAAAATTTTTTTTTCGTTTAAAAGGCCCTTAAATACGAAATATAACATCGTGCAAATATCCGCGATCGACGCAACCTACGAAACCCCCACAAAGAACCGTCTAACGTGGCTTAATCGCAAATTCTCGGTGGCCATTTCACAGGACCTCCACTTAAGATGACTATGCCCTCAAACCGGTTGTGCAGAATGTTCAATGACCCAAGCTGTGTGTCTCCTATCGCCGTTCTGTTGAAGCCACATGTCGTTGGTCTTCATGTAATCTAGTTCTGGCCAACAAAAGTTGGCAATCATCGACCTTTAGCGATCGCCGTTGACAATAATGACCTGCTCAACGTCGTTTTCAGAAAAACATAAACCGATGACGCCGCCAGCCCAATATTTTGGATATCCAAAACAAACGGTATCTCTTTCGGGTTACCTTTGAAAGCTCTTGGATTTCATGTGGATTGGTATCGTCTCACATCCAAAAATTTTGTTTATTGACGTAGTCATTCTTTAAAGAATGGGCCTCATTGCGCGGAACGTTCTCCGAACAGAATACCGGCTTTTATTAAACATGTTTATCACTTGCATGTGTTGTTGAACGCTAGATAAATCTGTCTTTGGTGATTTTACCAAACAGATTCAATAAATAAAATTCGACAGATCGTCAGCTTATGATTGGTTTGGCGCATATGCCAAAAATTCGTAGTGGAGAAAAATGACAATGGAGGTTTCCATGACGTTTTCTTAAAATATCCCTGATAGAAATCTAACATTTTCACAAGTACTTTCGGCATATGTTTTAAAGATAAATGTTTTAAGTTAATAGTATTTTATTGCAAGAGAAAATTATTGTTTTGTGCCGCATACGCCGCCACTTCTTTAATTTGTTTCTAAAAGGTAGCTTTTTTGTTGCATACACATACTTACTGCTGTGTATTGAGTTATTGACATTTTATTTTGCTTTTGCTTTGACTACTTTTTTTTCTTACGGCAATGAAGCAAAGCAAGAGTGAAATTTACAGCCAGTTCATCGATTTCGAACGTTAACGTTCGCATAGAAAATTATATTTAAAACAAAAACAAAATTCGAAAATTTGTTTTTGTTTTAAATGTAATTTTCTATGTGAACGGTGACGTTCGAAATCGTTAAACAGGCAGTTATATAGTTGGTTTTTGTGTGAGGAACTCGCAGCATTCGCCAAACAGTGGCGTGTAGAGCAAATCAATACTAAATAAATTTTAAAATGGTTGATTGGAGTAAAAGTAATGCTTAATATCTCAGAAACCATAAAAAATTTCGTGACACATGTTTTAGATTCAGAAAGGTGGTATTCAAAATATATATATATATACCACATGCCTTGCTAAATTTTTTTATAAATGGTCGGTAGGTGAAACCAATAATGAGCTGATAAGATGTAGCTATAACAATATGGCCACTATCAACTATCAAAGTTTGTTAGTACCTATTGCCAGACCCTTTAGTTGCGTGTGAAGAAAAATGTAGGTTTTCTTTCATTCCATCTATCAAAATGCACGCGTACGAGTATTGAAAACAAAACTCAAACCACACAATGTTGCGCAATATTTAATTAAATTTATTTGGTGTTTGAATATTACCCTGGTCTATATTTCAAGTAAAACTAACAAATTCCATATGTTTTTTCTTTGCTATTCGAATGCAACAAATAAAACAAATATTTGCATACCAAGAAATTTTTATCACAATACACAGAGAAACTTGAACAGTAAGTTTGAAAATGGATGGATTGTATGGAAAAAAAAAAAAACAAAGCAAACATTGAAAATGAACTGATTCGAAAATATAAAATTCAAAGTACGAATACTAGGGTTTTTACCCCGGATTAGTTTTAGTTCCCGGGAAAGCGGAAAACAATTTAAAATTTTCCGGGATCCCGGTATTTCCCACTCAAAAATTTTTCAAAATTTTAAGGGTTTCGGAATTGTTTGGTTTTTTAAACATTTTCAATCATAAGACGTCCATAACTTTAAATGCCGAAATTGAGTTTTTATTAATGGATATTTTCATAATTTTCGCAGAAGGCTGGTTCAATAACTCGAACAGCTGAAAAAAACCAAACGGGGATTTTGTCTGAGTTATGTAATCTAAGCATTTCCAGGGAATCCTTTATAAAAATCTTGAGAAAGCGGGAATTGGCAACATTTAAATTTCCCAGGAAATTTCGGGCAAAAAACTCTAATCAGTCTTTTGAAGTTGTTTGATTAAGACATTTGGATGAATGAATAAATGAACGAATCTACGATAATTGTGATTGGCTTTACCGATTATTTATTTTGTTATAAAATTGTTTATTTAGCTTAGTTGTACATATGTATTTTTTGGCATAACATATTGGTGTCAATTTTTAAGACATAACATAAATAAAAACACAAACTGAACATTGGAAACAAATATGTATGTACATATGTATGTAGTTAGATAGATGGAGCGTGTTAAACGTTTTTAGGCAAAGATAATAAACACAAGTCAAACAATTTTAAAACACATGCAAAATTAATTAAATGTTGATTTATTTTGAAAAAAAAAAAAAAAAAAACAAGTTAATAAAAAAATTTAAAAAAAAATAATTTTAAATCTAGATTTTTAAAGATACAAACTCACACGCAACTGAAATTATTTTAATTAATAGAGGGCTGTCATTCAAGATTTTCAACGTCCTACATTACTCTAAACTTTGCGCACAAGGAGTTCTGAATATGACACATAATTAAGCAGTCTGTGGGTAAAAATATGCGGACAGCAGAAAAAAACCTATTTATTAATAAAGCTTTAAATGCGGCTGTAATACAAAAAATCGTTAATGAATTATCTCTCTCGCTCTTCTTTATCCTTTACTGGTTTAGCTTTAAATTCGATTCTCGCATTATTCATCAAAAATAAAAATCTGAATACCAGTGTAACCACCACCCAAATTCAAAATTACACTTGAGATGAAAAAAAAATTGCCCGATTCAAAAAACTACACCTGATATAAAACTAACGTTTTATTTTATAAAAACGCTACCAAACTAGGCAAATATTCTGAGAAAATGCGTCACCGATTCGCGCAACTAAAAAGCGCACATAATCGTCTATCTGAACAGGTTTGTTAATGAGCAAAACAACGGCATATGGAACGAGACCAATCCACAACAGACTCCATTACATCTCGAAAATGTACCGTTTGGTGTAGTTTACACGCTGCCAGCATCATCGGATCTTATATTTTAAAAAATGAGGGTAAATTAAGCCTTCACGGCTGTGCGATGTGACACCTCTCCATTATTTTCTGTGGGGCTAAGTAAAGTCGCTGGTTTGTGCTGATAAACCACCAAAAACTGGCGCTTTGGTGACCAACATTGTTCGTGTTATTCGTGAAATACGGCCAGAAATGCTCGAAAAAGTGGCCCAAAATTGGACTTGCGGAATGTGCTTGGTCAAGAACAGCCGCGGTGGAACTGCCCATATGTCCGAAAACATGTTCAAATGTTAATGCCACGTATTGATCTTTTGAATAAAGTTAATTATTGTTTTTTTTTTATAATTTAAAGTTTAACGGGCTTAAAAAAATATTATTTATGGTTTTAGACAACGGGTTTAACAGCACAACACCGGCACGAAAACAGTCAAGAAGCATCTCGACACCTACAGGATCATGTATTTCAACTCGTAATGTGGTTAAAGCAATGGAGGATAAAGGTCAATGAGCAAAAATGCGTACATATAACATTCACATTTCTATGGGAATCTTGACCCCCTATTACAATCAATAATCAAATAATTCCTCAACATTCGCATGTAAAATACCTCGGTATTCATCTAGATCGCCGTTTAACGTGGAAAAGCCATATAGAGGCAAAATTAACGTAAATGAAACTAAAAGCCATCCAAATTCATTGGCTTATTGGAAGAAACTCTGTCCTTAGTCTCGACTGCAAACTTCTACTTTACAACTCTATCTTAAAGGGTGCTAAATATTCTCCCAACCTAAGCCATTTGGAATTGGTAAATTAAAATAAAATTAATTACATTTTAAAATATTGGAAACATATCTTTTAGTTTGAATACTGTTCTCCAATAACTTCGGGCCCTAAATGACTATGTAGCTCATATCTATTAAAATCTAAGCGTCCATCTGGCACCATTCATTATCAAGCTTTTGAATATCTATATTAAACGATGGAAATCTTTTCTTAATAAGACTTGACCGTGACATTGGTTGAAAAGGCTGTGCATTTTTTGGAAGAACAATATTTTAAACGCTATATTTTTTTTTTTTTGAAGTCAAATCTTTAAATTACACTACGTGACAAAATTTCAACAAAGTCGTGACCAAATGAATCTGACAGCTAATGTAAAATTTTCCGCCAAATCCGAATATGTACTCAGAATTGTCAAAAGTAGAACAGTTTTTCAGATATTCCAAAATAACCGTTATTTGTGTTTTTAAAAAAGATGATGTGACTGAAATGCAAATATCTTAAAAAATTTTAAACGAATTATGTATTTCTTTCTTTTTAGTAAAAGGTTATATAATTTCTAAAATAACCATGGATTGCTTGTGAAGATTGGTCAAGAAATGACAGAGTTACAGGGGACAAAAGTTCAAGCTTCATTGAAAATTTTATGATTTTGTTAAATTTTGCTCTTTTCAAGTTATTTTTTTTAAACTAGTCATTTCAAAATCCTAATGTTTTATTGCATGCGACGTTAGATTATTTTAATATGAACACTTTGCGCCCAACAAGACATATATTGGTACAAAAATGACAAAGCTACAGAAGATTTAGTAAATTAACCCACAAAGAAATTCAAAACTTTCAAGCAACTTTTAATATTTATTGTTACTAAAAATTTAGCTTTGTATATTTATTTGTTGTGGGTTAATTCAATTAATCTTCTGTAACTTTGTCATTTTTGCAGCGATCTGAATTCTATTGGGCACAAAATGTTCGTATTGAAATAGGCTAAAATCTTATTTTTTGGATATTTGCATATCAGTCACATCATCTTTTTTAAAAACACAAATAACGGTTATTTTGGAATATCTCAAAAACTGTTCTACTTTTGACTGACTTCATATTCGGATTCAGCGAAAAAATTGTTCATAAGGATTACGTTTCAAATGCATTTGGTCAAAAAATTTTCACGTAGTGTTATTTGTGTAAAACGAAATATATTACTTTGAATGACACCTGATCTACACCTATAAGAAATTACCCACGACAGTGGTCACACTGGCAACACTGCTGAATACATGAATTCTCTCTCACGAAATAAAAATTTTAAATACATGACTTTACCCTCCCGTTCTTATTTATTATTGTAGCAAAAGCATAATAGACCATTTATTTTAGGGAAGCTTTAATTTCATCTCTCGCTTTAATCATTAAATGAGCTGCAACAGAATTGACAAAGTTGGTAGGAAAAAGAAGTAGTAAAAAAGCCTTCTTAAAGACTTTTTTGCAGACATAAGACCTCCCAGCCGCACTTCAACTTCACTTCAATTTTTCAGTGCTATTGGACCCCAATGCCTTAATTTCTCGCATCTATTTAAAAGGGTTTTGGAAGATCTTTTAAAAATTGATAAGAATTAAGCTTTATCTCAACTAGCGTTGCCAAATGTGAAGATTTGACTGAATTCTGCAGTTTTTCTAAATAATTTTTTTTGTAAATTGTGCAGATTTTGCAGTTTTTACATTAACCTTTTTTACTTTAAGTTTTATGTTATTTCTTCTTCTTAAGCTATAATCTTACCCCATTTGCCTTACAAATAATAGTAGAAAGCTTTAAGAGCCAAATAAACTACATAAACTGCTTGGCAAACACACACTTTCCGTCAAATAAACGACACAATTTTTATCCCCATCAATGTTTTTCTCTTTTTTCACTCTGCAAAATTTTTCATCAAAATTACTAAATTTTTCATCAAAATTACTAAATTTAGCACTAGACAGCGCAAACAGTTTAATAAATTTTCAACATGTTTGTTAGAAAATCTAAAATTTTTGATTTTTACAAACTTGGTTTAGTCGTTTTTCAAACAATCAAAATCAACAACGCAAAAGGTTTGTACAAACGTACAATTTTTGACACATTTGCCAAGCCGTTTGTGTAGTTTATTTCGCTTGAAACAAATTATTTTATTATTTAAAATTAAGTTTTAGATTGGATCCCGGCTCATTTTGTTAAAATCAAATCTGTGCTATTTTAAGAACAATTAAAATAGTTGTATTTTAGGCCTGATCATTTGATCACTTGTGAATACAAAAAATACAGCATTATGCGAACTTGTGCGTATTTTTAGGAAACGATTTATCAGGTTGAAAGGGAATTTCGGTTCTACTTATCAAGAATTAGGTGTTTAAATAAATTTTATGAGTTCTAAAATTAGGAAATTATTAGATATTATAAACCGCTTTTGACCAACTCGAAAAGGCCTCCTATTCTCACTGAACCTTGAATCGTACTTTCAGTCGTTCTATCGATATCTCTCTAATTGAATTGTAAATACATAATAATAAAAAGCAATAAAATATATATGCTGGGATATATGCCACTTCACAACTATGTATTTGTTCCAAACAAACACCCTTTAAACTATAATTACACTACCGAGTTAATCTCTATTTATCATGGATAACCGACACAAACTACTCCCGCTAGTATTTTAAACAAACAACAACAATAAAAAAGTTGAAGGTGTTAAAAAAAATAACGCCCTTAAGTGTTTGGGCGAGCTATTCAAACTGAAGACTCAAAAGATACAGAAAGACTGTAATTGAAATAAATAAAATACTTAATGAATTCCTTTAAATAGCAATTAAAAACATTCACTGCACATCAATGTTTTAAACTTTAGTTCTCGCTATTACACTCGTTTTCTAACTCGTGCTAGACACATATTTAATCTGTTTTATGGCATTCATTGTGGGTGTGAAGTGAGACTGTGTGCCTAAGTTTGTTCGTTTGTTTGTTTGTTTACAGTTAGAAGTGTTTAAACAATGTAAACAAACATCTATAAGGACACTCTTTTTCTATATTCTTTCAATAAATACTAGACAGATAAGAAGTGCAGAAGAATAAACTGCTAAAAAAAAAACTAAATTGAGATGTGCATCATTGGAAATACATATTCAGATTTGAAATTAAAAGAATCAAATTTTGAATCAATTTTTGTAAAAGAAACCGGTATTCAAATGAATCTTTTTAAAAGAAAACTCTGTTCGAATAAAATGAATGTTTTTATAAAAATAATTTTAATAAAAAAGTATAGTATAGAAGTTATTCAGCTATACAAATAATTTGATCTGATCAAGTTTTTTGCAAAAAAATTTTATCGGACCAAATTTTCTATACAACATTTTGATTCTACAAGTATCAAATTTTATCCAAATATTGTATATTTGCGAATTTTGTTTTCAACTCATGAAATGACGAATCATATTATAGGTATATAACGAAATCTAAATTCGTTAAAAATTCGTAAAACAAGTTTTTTTTTAATAAAAAAATATCTAAAGATAAAAATTTAGTTTTAAGTTGAATTTGAAACTTTTACCGTTATATATTAACTTCAAGTGACTGGTAATTTTTACAAAAATTTTAAATAATAAAAATTTTTTATCTACAAAAAATAATTTTTTTTTACGACATGTGTTAAAACATTTATTGTATAATAATTTAAAATAAAACGATTGTTAAAAAAACTGATAAAAAAAATATTTAAAAAGAAAAAACAAAAGAAACATATTTTTAAAATAAAAAAAATACAAAATTCTAAAACCAAAATAAAAGAAAACAATAGTTTATTTATACGGGTCAGTCAGTGATTAGTCATTTAAATGGTCTATAATTATTTTTTATGAGTTTCGGGAATAAACAAATCTAAGAAGAACTAGTGTGGTAGCTTATCTGCTTTGTGACTGCTAAAAGTAACGGAGCTCTGAATTTAACAGTAAATTGAGTAAAACAATTCACTGTTTCGAAAGAATTTATTTAAGTTTGTTCCTTTACAAACTGATTACATTGATAAGTTTATGCTAAGTTCACACTTAGGGTTTTAAACGCGTTTAAGCAAAATGTTGTTTCAGCTAATCAAAGCCGTTCACATTACATTTGAGATGATTAAGATGACAGATGATTAAGAAAAAAAACACACAACAAACACACAAAGAAACAACAAACAAATTTATATTTCTTTAAAGTATTAAAAATGGATAAAAACACTTTTATAATATTATCAGAAGATTATTTTTATCATTTTAATGATGAAATTGTGAAAATTTATGAATTATTTAGGGAAAAAAAATAAAAACATTAAGCAGAAATTTGGCCGGTTGTACACGATCATGTTGGCGATTCTACATTTGAGGTATGTTCAGTGGATTCTATGTGATTTATGAAGTGATTTAGTTGTAATCATGTCAATTTGAAGTGATTAACAAATCACTTCAATGTATGGGTAATCATCTCGATTTTGAAGTGATTAGAGCTTAATCACGTTCGAACTGCTTAAACGCGTTTAAGAAGCCAAATGTGAACATACTATTAGAGTTATAACAATTAAAACTTAAGGAAGTTTCAATTTCCACATTTTCTTTCAATCTATTTTAATTCAATCTTTTTTTAAACCAGAGGTGGACAATAGTGCTGGCAAATTCTACTACATTTCATTACTCAATAATTCTCAATACAATTCATTTGGGTACTCAATACTTTCAACTGTTCTTTTTTTGTAATTTTATAGCAACTGCTATTTTACACACTTTCAAAACACTTTTTTTCAAAAGTGGTTCGAGTTCAATTTAACTTAAAGTCGATTTCCAGAACATGGATGATAAAGACTTTTATTGCAATAATATTTTCTTCTAAAGATTTTATTTTTGGAAAAGTGTATTTGAACAAAGTCTTCTTGTAAAAAATTTTATTCGGATAAGGTTTTCTTATGAAAATTTTATCCGAATAACGTTATTTTATAGAAAATGTTATTCAAATGTTATTTTTATAAAAAATAATCAGCCTTATTCCGGTTGTCGTTGTCGTCATTGACAGTGTCGTTTTTTGTAATAGATTAAAGTAACACACAGCCTGCGTTCTTTAATCTTCTGCAAAAACTGAATATTCGAATAAAGTCTTCTTATAGAAAATTTAATTCCAATTAGATTTTCTTATAAAAAAAATTATTTAAATAAAGTGTTCTTATAGAAAATTGTATTCGAATTAAGTTTTTTTATAGAACATTTTTTTCGAAAAAAGTATTTAATAAAAAACAAATATGCAAGCAAAATTTCTTTTAAAAAATTGTATTCGAAAAAAGTTCTGTTACAAGAAATTTCATTTGGATAAAGTTTTCTTATAGAAAATATTATTTGAATGAAGCTTTTTATAGAACATTTTATTTGGCTAAAAATTTATTTAATAAAAATTTTGTTCGGATAAATTTTTCTTACGAAAAATTTTATTCGCAAAAATTTTTCCGAAAAAATTTATTCGATTAAAGGTCGCAAAAAAATCCTTGGTCGAAAAAACTTTTCTTATAGCAAATTATATTCGAATTATGTTTTATCCGAATGAAGTTTTCTTAATACAAATTGTATTTGAATGATAGTCTGGTATGGAAAATTTCATTCATATACAGTTTTCTTTAAAAAAATGTTATTGGAATAAAGTTATCTTATAGAAAATATTATTAGAATGAAGCTGTTAATAGAACATTTTATTTAAATAAAAGTTCCCTTTAAACCTTTTATTCGAATAAAGTTTTCATATAGAAAATTGTGTTCGAATAAAGTTATTTTATTGAAAATTATATTCGGATAAATTTTTCTTACAGAATATCTTATTCGTAAGAAGTTCTTTTAAAAAGTTCAGGTAGAATAAAATTTCCGTATAGAAAAGGTTATTCAAAAAAAGTTTTCTTATAGAAAATCATATTCGAATTGGGTTTTCTTATAAACATTTTATAATTTGTTGGAATATATTTTTCGTGTTGTTAGTTTCAATTGTATACACATAGTTATTTTTACAAAAAATGTTATACAAATGAAGTTATTTCATTTAATGTTTTTCGTGTTTATATTTTATAGAAAATTTAATTTGGATAAAGTCTTCTTATAGAAAAATTATTCGGATAAAGTTTTCTAATAGAAAATTTTATTCGGATAAAGTTTTCTTATAGAACATTTTATTCGTATGAAATTTTCGTGTAAAATTTTTTTTCGGATATTGTTTTCTTATAAAATACGCTATTCAAATAAAGTTTTTTCGTGTTAGTTTTTGATATAAAATTTTATTCGGATAACGTTTTCTTATAGAATCTCTTCTTTGGATAAAACTTTTTCATTGAAAATTTTATTCGGATAAAGTTTTTTAATAGAAAATTTTATTTGGATAAAGTTTTCTTATAGAAAATTAAATTCGCGTAAAGTGTTCATGTATAAAGTTTTATCCGGATAAATTTTTCTTATAAAAAATGTTATTCAAATAAAGTTTTTGAATAGAATTTTTAGTAGTTCTAATTTTTTATAAAAATTTTATTCGGATAAAGTTTTTTCATAGAAAATTTTATTTGGATAAAGTTTGCTTATAGAAAATTAAATTCGCGTAAAGTGTTCGTGTATAAAGTTTTATCCGGATAAATTTTTCTTATAAAAAATGTTATTCAAATAAAGATTTTGAATAGAATTTTTAGTAGTTCTAATTTTTTATAAAAATTTTATTCGGATAAAGTTTTTTTTATAGAAAATTGTATTCGGATAAAGTTTTCTTATAGAAAATTGAATTCGCATAAAGTTTTTGTGCATAAAGTTTTATTCGGATAAAGTTTTCAAATAGAAAATTGTATTAGAATATTATTTTCTTATAAAAATGTTATTCCAATTTAATTTTGTGTAAAGTCTTTTCAACATTTTTATTCAAATAAAATAAAATTTTTTTTCACATGAAAAATTTTTAAATAAAATTTGGGTGCATTTCTCAAAATAAGGTCACATGGTAACTTAAAAACTGCCATCTTCATTCAGAATCACAATAACACTCTATAAACAAAACTAAATATGATAATAAAGGAAAACAATAGAGCAAAAAGTAATAAGTCATCTCTGACTTAAGAACTACAGTTTAATTAATGTGTTTAAGATACTCGAATAGCAGCAGCACAATAATAAGATAAGACAACAAATATAATTGCAAAACTATTTTCTAAGCTTCGTAAAACTACGAAAACAAGAGCCAATACACAATAAAAAAATTTACCGGCCATAAGTTGGCAAATGTTGCAAAATGTTTACAAATAGATACGGATGTAACAAATACACGTAACCATACCCAGCAGTTCTGAAGAAGGCTTTTAGAAAGAACTTATACTTAATTAACGTCCAACTTGCAAGTAGCTTTCTTTTTTATGTGACTTTTGTAAGTAATTTGTATGACACTCATGAATTTATCAATTCAAAAATGAAAATCATTGTGACACCTTAATTTCTCTTGGTGGTATACATTGTAGTCAGTGGACATTTGAATTAGGAACCATTTGCTGGCCTTTGGTAATATTGAGCCCTTACCGCAAAAATAGCTTAAGCGACATCTTTTTCAATTTTCGGTTTTTTTTAACAAATGAATCTATTGGCGACACTTGCATCATCTCCGTAAATGTCATGGTCACGTAATGTACCGTTACGACTTTAAAACTATTTCAGCTTAAGCGCCAACCTTCATACAAAATGTTTAGGAAATATAATAAAACAAACCTTCTCCCGTAAAATTGTGTATTTGTCGCCTAAGGTTTTGTTTTTGCATTTCGGGCTTAAAGTTGTGACGCAAATCAAAATTATTTAGATTTATTAGCATCTTTAAGTTACTCTTTTACATAACTGTCCACACTATAGATTATAGACTGTCCCTTTGCAAACTATAAAGTGTACAGTTTTGTTAGTTGAAAAAGAAAACTTATTTGTATTCTTGAATAGTTTTCCGACCTGGTGGGTAAGTAAAAATATAAAGTAAAAAAGATACTTGCGCAGCGGCAAAATGTAAATACAGATGTACTTCATACCGAGTGCATCTCTATAGTTTTTTTTTTTCAAGTATTAGTATAAGTAAATTCACCCATACAAATGTGTAAATATCTATCGTTTTATCATTTTTTGTCTCTAACACATTTGTTTATGAGTATAAGTATCTTTATATTTTTATCTCTAACCTTCTGTGCAATAATTTCTAAGATAAATATCAAAATAATGATGATTAATTAATTAATATTTACACTTTGTATTTCAACATCATGATAATGTACATAAAATAAATAAAATACTGAATGAAAACGGGAATAATAAGATGAATGAAAAATGACTTAAAAGGGCATTAAGTGAATAAATAAGTGTTTGGCAGCAAGACATACTTGAGGTGTTGGTTGAGGATTAATTGAAATCACTTTTTTCTTGTTTTTCTTTATCTGCATTTACTTTCTAAAAAGCGTTACTAGGGCAACAAAAAATCGTGCTTTCGTGTAACATACAACTTATTTTTTACGACATCTTTTAGCCTTTTAAACTTTTATTTGCCAGCGCTAATTATGATTTTTGTAAGAAAGTTTTAGTTTTGCTTTTACTTTCTCCAATGATGAATTAAAGTTTTAAAAGAAACCTTTTAACTTATAAATAATTTGAATTGAGGAATACAAATAAGTTTTTAATTGGATAAAGTTTTCTTATATAAATTTTTATTCGGATAAAGTTTTCTTATAAAATATTTTTATAGGTTTCTTTTAAATATTTGTTTCGGATATAGGTTTTTGTTCTTAAAATTGTGTCCCGATAAAGTTTTGTCATGGACAATTCTTTGAATATTTAACTCGGATAAAGTTTTTTAATAAAAAAAAAATATTCGGATAAAGTTTTTAACACTAAATTTAATAAACTTTTCTCATAAAAAATTTTTGTCCAAACGAAGTTTTCTAATTGAAAATTTTATCCGGATAAAGTTTAACTATTAAAAAGATTGAATCGGATTAAGTTTTTTTTTTTAAATTGTTTTTTTGTACAACAAAATTTGTATAGAAACCTTTTAACTAAAAAATAATTTTAATTGAGGAATATAAACGATTTCTTAATTGAACAATTTTTTTAATAGATATTTTTATTCGGATAAAGTTTTCTTATAAAATATTTTTATAGGTTTTCCTTAGAAATTTGTTTCGGATATAATTTTTGTCTAAAAAATTGTGTCCGGTTAAAGTTTTTTCAAAGACAATTCTTTAAATATTTTATTCGAATAAAGTTTTTTAATAAAAAAACTATTCGGATAAAGTTTTCTTAATGTGAATTTAATTCTAATGAATTTTGCTTATACAAAATTTTTGTTGGAATGAAGTTTTTTAATAGAAAATATTTTTTGGATAACGTTTAACCATAAAAAATTTTGATAGCAAACTTTCAACTAATATATAATTTAAACTGTGGAATACCAACGATTTTTTATTCGGATAAAGTTTTCTTTAAGAAATTTTTATTGGGTTAAAGTTTTTTTTATAAAATTTTTTTATAGGTTTCCTATAGAAATTTGTTCCGGATAAATTTTTTGTCTAACAGTTTGTGTTTGGATAAAGTTTTGTCATAGACATTTCTTTGTGAAACATTTTTTATAGTAAACTTTATTCGTTTAAAGTTTTCTAAACAAAAATATTAGTTTTTGATATTTTAAATTAGGCTTGAGTTCATCAAATTTAATTTTCATTAAATTATTCAATTTTACAACATAAAATTTATTGAACATTTTTATTCTTGGCTGAGCTGGGGATCGAACTTTAGTGTAAAGTTTTCTAATAAAAAAACAATCTGGACAAAGTTTTCTAATAAAAAATAACTCGAATAAAGTTTTCTACAAGGAAATTTAATTAATTTTTTTTATTAATAATTTTATTCGACTGAAGTTTTTTAATAGAATATGTTATTCGGATAAAGTTTAGTTATAAGAACAATTTTTTGGATAAAGGTTATAAATTAAAATTACATTTCGATAAAGTCTTCCAATACACAGTTTTTTCGGTTTTTCAGTTTTTCGTATAAAAATTTTATATTGATTAAGTATTCTTTTGGAAAGTCATAATCGCAAAAACATTCGTGTGGAAAATTTTGCTTAGATTAAGTGTTTAACGGAAATTTTTTTTGAATATATAATTTAAATAGAAGTTGAAAATTTTATTCGGAATCTGTTTCATAATTAAAACTTTATTTGATTCCAACGAGCTTTACTTATCCAAAAGAAGTTTTCTTTTGGATTTTTTATTCGGATTGGATAAATTTTACTTTTCAACAATTTTATTTGGATAAAGTTTTTTTCATTGAAAACATTATTCGGATAAAGTGGTCTTGTTGAAAACTTTTTTAATAAAGGTTTCTTAGTAAAAACTTTATTACGATACATATTTTAATGAAAATTTTATGCGGATAATGTTTTCTTGTCGAAAATTTTATTTGGATAAAGTGGTCTTGCTGGAATTTTTTTCGAATCAAGATTTCTTAGTGAAAATTTTATTGGGACTCAATATTTTTATGGAAAATTTTTTCGGATAAAGATTTCTTGTCGAATATTTTATTCGGATAAAGTGGGCTTGCTGGAATTTTTTTTTCGAATTAAGATTTTTAGTTCAAATTTTTTTGGAATACAATATTTTTATGAAAAATTTTATTCGGATATAGATTTTTTTATTGAATGTTTTTTGGATAAAGTGGTTTTGTTGGAAATTTTTTGCGGATAAAGGTTTCTTAGTAAAAATTTATTAGGACAAAATTTTTTTATGAAAATTTTATTCGGATTAAGTTTTCTTGGTTCAAAATGTTATTCGGAAAACGGTTTTTACTGAAAATTCTCCGTTTTCGTTTTCTTAAAAAAGCTTTCATCGTACGACGAGATTTTCCTGTAAATAAGAAAGTTTTAAAATCTAAAGTTATAGTTAACAAAATAAAAATTATGCGTTTTTAAATTCTTTAGACCTTGGAATTTCCGCTTTAAGATGAAAACAAAAAGAAAACTTATACAATACAATAAACATTTCTTTTTAGTGCTGAGGCATTGAAGTGTCTCAGTTGAATACACCAGCCTTTTTGTGTATATTTTAAATAAAATTCTTATCTTTAATAAAATTTTTTTATTGTTTTGCTTTTAAGTTTTTTTTTAAACGTCTACAACAATACAAAAATAATCTTGAATTCAAGTAATTACACTAGTATACAAGAAAAAGTATCCGAAATAATTTTAACTAATTTTTGCTTCTCTGTCCATGCAAAATACCAATTGATAAGTAAAATTCATTTATTAGTTTTAGTTTTTGCGATCCCTGATAAGTTTCGAATTTAACGAAAGTACCCACATTTAACATCATAGTGTTGATATTTACGTAGTTAGTTGGTATCAAATATCCAAAATATTGCTTTTTTGTGCTCTTTTCTTTATAATTTAACGATAAAAGTGTTAAAAGCAAAAAGTATAATACTATTTTATTGCAAAATGTCTCGAAAATGTGTTAACAATCCCGACAATTTTTGTTATATTTGCGGTGAGGTGATATTTAGTAAACAAAGGTGTTGTATATCGCCTATAATAAAAAAAGCCTATTATTACTACTTTAACGAAAACATCAAACACCAAGATAAAAGCGGGGTTCCACATTTCTGCTGCAATCCATGTGCTACAGGGGAGCGCTTCCACCAGGACATCGTGAACATGGAAAAACGATATCAGGGCAAGTGGAACGTTTCAATGTTAGCGGATTACTGCTGGACTATTTATCGAGATGCTCCAGAAGCACACTACAATAGGGCAGCGAAGAAACCACGTCGCAATTCTACCGACGAATAGAAGAACGGTGTAATTTCTATTATTTTTTCAAAAAACTTTTTTTAAGAAATTGTAACTAATTTTAAAATATAATTGTTAATTTTGTATGCAGTATGTAAACATAAATAACAAAATTTACTTACCCTAAAAAATACTTTTTCAAAATCAAAATTTGTATACTAGTGTTATCAACAAAATTTTAAACTTCTTCGGTGCGGTTTGCTAGAAAACTTAAAAAAGTGTCTAAATTATTTAGGCGATAAAAAAACTTGAAATTTTGCTGAAACTTAAACTAATACAAGAAGATTGAAACAGAAAGAAGCTGTCGCATAACTCTATTTCATTTAAAAAAAAAATAAAGGAAACTTTCTTTTTGATATTTAAAAGAACAAAAAACCTTTCAGCACATTGTCTACTTTTATTTGCCACAATTTGTTTTCGTAATTTAAATTCATTAGTCAATTTCCTTTAACTCTGACTACTTTTACTTTTAATTAATACGTCTGTAAATTTGTAGCCCTTAAATAAACTTCTCTTACACAACTTAATTATGGCCAGTAAACACCTGAAAATCTGTTATATTTTCTTGTTTTTGCGTTAATTTTTCATGCTTGTGTAAGATATTAACGCTAATTGGCAAAATTGCAAGAGATATTTTTGCTTGGGTTTTTAGGTCAAAAGTTAATTAAGATAAAAAATTAAAAAACTCTATTCAAATATGATCATAATTAGCTTTAGCTTTTGTTTTGTAAAGCCACATTAATTTTGTAAGAAATATTTAATTATTTTCAATAAAGTTTTCTACTAAATAGTTTATTAAAGTGTTGTCAATATACCGAAAGAACGTCAATTCCAAAAGCCTCGTTAAAAGTTAATGTTGCAGACACGGAAACGTTTCTGTCGATTTCAATGGTTGGCAGAAACGCAACATTTGTACATGAGCTTGCTTGTAAAATGTTGCTTATAATATTTGTGTTCGATTTGATGTTGATTTGAGAAAAAAACTTTTGAAAAATTAAACTTTACCAAATTTATAAAAATTAATATTCGTGTTCGATTTGATGTTGATTTGAGAAAAAAACTTTTGAAAAATTAACTTTACCAAATTTTACTTAATGTTATTCGAAAATCATTAAAAAATGTGGAAATTTAGCAAACGAAATTCTTATAATTTTTTTTGTTATAAACAAGTTTCTAACCTAGCAAACAAAACTTGATATCAAAATATGAAAGATTTGAAATAAAATGTATTTT
Source organism: Pollenia griseotomentosa (assembly GCA_963931875.1). Taxonomy (NCBI): domain Eukaryota; kingdom Metazoa; phylum Arthropoda; class Insecta; order Diptera; family Polleniidae; genus Pollenia; species Pollenia griseotomentosa. The sequence continues at coordinate 46,660,436 of OZ007561.1, read as the reverse complement.
AAAATGTCAAACTAAACTGATTATATTAATATTCTCAACTTAAAAGAGGACTTTTGTTAAGTTTCTTAGTATGGAAATAATAAAAAAAATTTTTACATAACATATAAAATCAAATGAAAATACAGAATCAAAGTTTTTCTTGGGATTCAAAAATTTAATTAACAAGGTTTCGTTTAAATGTGCTACATTCCCATTTCATACTATTGATAAACTGAAATTTATTGTTGAAGGGATAAGCTATTCCTATGCGCATTTCACTGGTTGCTTAGGCCAGATCGTCAGGAAACTTCATCCAAAGATTTTAGAAAAACTAAAGATATTACACATATAAAACTTTTACAGCTTTTATATTTCTAACTAGAAACAAAGATAAAGTGAAACGTTTGTTAAAGTTTTTTTCTTTGATTAAATTTATAAATATATATAATTTTTTAAATTTTTTATTAAATAATTTCTTCAAAAGAAAAAATCTGCAAGAAAAATTTAAATAATGAATTGTTATCAATTGACGAGTTTTTCTCTAACCTAAAATCTTTTACTGAATATTCTCGAGCTTTTCTCTCACCTAAAAATTTTGAATAAAAATGATCTTAAAAATAAATTTAACTAAATCAATGTCAAGCTTTCATTTCATTTTAATTCTCTAAATTTTATAGTTTTTTTAATTTAAAACATTATTGAAAATAATGTTTGAGAATAATAATTGCAAATACTTTTTAAGAACAATCTTTAAATTAATGTCATTCTTAATTTATAAAAAGTTATACGCATTTTCTTAACAAATTTCTTTTTCATAATTTGTTTCTAAATATTTTAGGTTAAACAAAGTGTTTGCTTTTATATCACTTTCAAGTCGAGATTTAATCAGCGTGTTGTCTCTGAAATTCAAACATTAAAAAAATAAAAAACTATCAAACCTTTTAATTAAAAAAAAAAAATATTTGAGAATAACCTTTAATAACATTCGAGAATAACCTTTGAGAATAACATTTGAAAATAACATTTGAGAATAACATGTGAGAAAATTATTTGCGATGAAGTTGAGAATAATTATAATTGTTAATTTAAGGAAAAGTTTTTACATGTTGTTAATAAATTTTTTTTCTCAAATTGTTTTCAAATATGTATTTGACATTTTGGAAATCATGCTCAAGTTGGAATCAAATCAGCATGTTATCTGGAAAGTAAGCGCAAACTTAATTGAAAATACCATTTTTTTATACCAAAATATATTTGATATTTTAAAAATGCTTTTATTTTTTAATCATTTTCAAGTTGAGAATTCATCAGCGTGTTCCTTTTTCGAAGTAGCTATATAAGTATATTTATTTCAAATTTAAAAAATATGAAATTAACAAGAAATTGCTAAAATCATAGGCAATAATTTGTTAACCTTTGAGAATTTAAATGATTTGCAATTTGATATTAAGTTTTTAGTTTTTGATGGGCGTTTGAAAATGAATCAGAACTTCAACATATGAGGTTAAACCGTTTAACTCTTTTCTACCTCTCAACTTCAGCTTTTTGAATTTTGGATTTTAATTTCCTTTTTACACTTTCTACATTCAATTTACCTTTTAATGTTTCTTAAAATCAATTTGCATTTGTTTTTTTTAATAATAAGAAATAAATATTTTTTATTTTTAACTTCCTTTTGAATAAATTTTCTTTGTCCAGCAGATATTTTTGATTTTAATAACTTTTTTATTTTTATTTATTTTTATCTACTTTTATATAGTATTATAATATTTCAATTGTGTTTTATTTTAAATTTCGCCCGAAACATCTGTTTATCATTTTGCGCACTTCAGTTTCATTTCATGTTTCTTTCCTTTTTTATGCAGTTTTGCACTGGTACGTGCTGTATTTTTATTTTTTATTAAGCGAGTTTTATACGTTTTTATTTTATTTAAAAAAAAAAAAAAACATAAAAAATTCATCCTCATCATCGTTCACATCTTTGTAGCTTATCATCATCATCATGAACTATAAAGATTTGTATATTCAATTCCCTGGCATTCTTTTTCTAAGGTAAAAATAAAAGATTTATCGCTTAAAAAAACAATAAACTTCAGCATTTGGGATTAATTTTTTATAGACAAAAGTCTAGTTTAAACATGTTCAAGGCATTTTCTATGATAAATATTTCGAAAAAGGAGTAGGAAAATTGTTTTCAATGCGAGTATGATGTTTTCCAATACAATTTATATTCATTTCGAATTTTTTTTAATAGAAAATTAATTTAAGCCAAAGCTTCTTAAATAGTGGTTCGCGAATTCTTTACTTCCTTCCAAAGCTGTATAAATATTAAAATAAACAAGAAAGAGTGCAGTATTCGGCATAGTCGAATCATTAATACCCTTTACCTACCGTAAGGCAGCGTCTTCGACCACTTATCCACTAACACATATTATCCAATAGAAATCGCTCCAACTCTCGAAAATCGCTTTTACTTCCGAAATTCTTATAATTATATTGGTATTTCGATAAAATTGTGTGCAACTTGTTTCTAGTTAGTTAAAATTTCTTTAGATACACAATTTCGTCTCTTTTATTCCAAACTTTGATGCAACTCCCATAGAAGTTTTAAAAATCGCCTTCACTGCTAAAATGTTTGTTAAATGTTAATAACGATAGAAAATTTATTAAAGATTTCTTTTTTTAGGATGTCGTGTAGAGTATCAAATTTTCAGGTTTGTCCGTACTAGACTTTCCTACTTACTTAAGTGTTTATAATTGGATTTGTTTGCCTTGTGTCAACCTGCCTGTTTAACTTGAAAACATTATTTTACAAATGATGCCAAATCTGTTTTAAATTAAATTTTTGTTTTAAAACAACCACAAATACTCTCGTGATAGTCGTACACAAAGAACAGGGTATTTTGGTATTTGGTGCCCAAAAGTATATTTTGTAAAACGCAAGGGATTGTGATATATTCTGCTTAACGTTTTGTCATTGCTGCTTTCAAGGCGAATTCACTAGAAGGTGGGATCAAGGCAACATTTGGTTTGTTTTTCGGTCAAAGATTGTATACAAACTACCGTTTCTTATGTAAACAAACCTTTTTTACTAAAATATTTTTGGCAATCGGACCACAAAAGCAGTGTTGTTGTAGAGTCGAACTCAGCTTCCAGTGAATTCGCCTTGTCTGCGTTTATAAGATGTCTGCTTTTGTTCAGATATTATGGATTTTATGTTTCGGCCAAAAACTTTAGCAATTGCGTCCACTTGGCAGCAATTATCCGCACAATATCTTCTGTTGTCCATAGTTATTGACTTATTGGCATTCTATTAATCGCAAAACGTTGACGCAGAGAAAATTATCGCACTTTACTGTTGAAGAATTTTTTTAAATTAAAAAAAAGAAATAAATTCAGCCATATTATGAAAATCACAGATTATCTGAACAAACTGCGTTCAATGTTTGAGATTCTGGAAAATTAACCTCAATCCGTCTAAGTTAAGTCGACTGTCGATTGTATTTCACAAATTTACAGAGAAAAAATTCTCCAAAATTGTTTACCAATTAAACATCAATCAGAGTTGATCAAAAATAAAATCAGTTTTTAATTAAAAATTTAATCAAGTAAATTAAACGTTTAATCAAGTGAATTAATTAAAAGTTAAATTGATACTATTAATTTGTTTAATGATGCAAATTTAATTAATATTTTAAATAATATCACAAATTTTTTAATTGAATTTTTATTTGTTTCGGAGTGTTATTGGAGAAATCTAAAAATCTATATAAACGCAAGATTTTAACGTGGTTAATATTCTAAAATTCTAAAACGGTAAACTCTTGCGGTTGAGGGCCAAATAAATGGCACAAGCAGGTTGATAACAATATTAAGATTAAGGCCCTATTTCACAACTTATGTATAATGTGGTCCATTATTATTACTTTACTTTAAACTAAAGTAACCGATAAGTTAAAAGAAGTTTCATCCTACCTGGTATGTTAAAGTTAAGTTGTAATAGTGGAACACTATTTATATGGTAGAAAAAAATCCTAACTTTAGCTATCGATAAGTTGTGAAAACGGCGGTAAAAATTTTTAATATTTACACAAACATGCTCCATACTTTTTTCATATGTTTAGTGTAACCGTTTGTGTGGTTTCTTTCGACCTTTAATTAACATCACTTTTCATAGAACCCAGTTTATACTTGTACTAGGGTTTAAGGTCATAATATTAAAAATAGATTTTAGAATAATGCCTTAAGTAAAATATCATTAAAACGTGATTTTGACATAATGTAAAATATAAGAATGGAGGCCAATTGCATTAAACAACACATAAAACTAGAGGAGTTTAGTGTTTGGTGCAAGTTGTCTTGCGAAAGAGCAAATGCAAGATATCGTAACTCTTTTACAATAACAAACTGCACAGAGTTTCCGTCAGATTTAATGTAACATTGCAAGACCATTTGCATCAAACACTGAACAACGCTATAGTATAAAAGTAAAGCGAAGGAAATTTTTACAAGTTTGTTTGGTGAAAAAATTGAGCTGTTTTTAAAGTGTTAGTGCTCACTATTAAGAGAACTCAAAAACTTTTAAGGCGTCATAGCATTTGATATGACCTAAAATGAAAGTTTTTTTTTGGGGAGTCAATAGTCGTTCTATTTAAAGTATGATACAAACCATAGGAAATATATAGTATAGCCCGGTTAATTACCCCACGCTTAAATGCCTTTCACGCTTATTTACCTTGAGTTTGAAATCCGCGTTTTTTTTATACATTTTTCAAACAAAAATCCACGTTTAATTGCCATACGCTTAATTACCCAATTCGGGCAACTGCCTTAAAAATTTAACTCCCAAAACAAAATTACACCTAAATTTCATTTGTTTAATTGCCTCAGTACTATTTGACAATTGACAACAACAAAGCAAGTAAAGCAACCAAGTTTACATGTTAATAATTTGAAAATATGACCTAAAATTTAAAAAAAAAAATATACCCAAAAAACAAAATATGGCTTATTTGTAGATTTTTTTCTTCTCCCGGACTTTTTCATTTCCCGGGAAAGCGGGATTTATTTTTTATGTCTTCTTATTTGCATGCATCAAAATTAAGGCATCTCGTAAATAAATACGTTTAATTACCTCACTGAGGTATTTAAACATATTCGCTTAATTACCTCAATGAGGTAGTTAAACGTATTCGTTTAAATGCTTTTCCCGCATAATTACCCAAAAGTGTTGGTATTTTTAGCGAGGTAATTATCCGTGGAATACTGATTCCTGAGAAAATGTACTTAAAACGGTTGAAATTTTTTTAATAAATAAAAAATAAAAATAAAATAGAAGGCGTTCAGAAAAACTTAAAAAAATTAATATTTTTTTATAAAAAAAAGACCTAAAGCTTAATTAAATAATAATACTAATCAAATGTTTTTTAAGTTAAGATGCTAATAATTATCGCCCCAAGGGACACCATTGAGGACAGGATTGATTATTATTAAGAGAAAATCAAAACGTACTTTTGAAAAGATATTTATAAAACAGCATTTAAAATTTAATATTAACCCTTAAATGCACTTGGGAGACTTCCGTCGGTAAAAGGAAATTTTTAATTTAAAAGTTTTAGTAGAAAAATTTTGTAACAGACTTATAAACTTTTATTTTTGTGGCATTTTTATTTTGTTACATATTGTATTTAACCCTTTGAATGCTCTAAAGATAAATATGCTCCCATATAGGTAGAAAACTGTTGCAGATTTAATTGTTTAAAATAAAATTAAAACATATTTTATATATTATACACATTCGATATTTCGTGCTCAATGTTAACCCTTAAATGCAGCTGGGTCTAAATAAGCTTTTAATGAGAATTTTTTATGACTTTGGCTTTGTTTTTGAGAACTCAGTTAAACTAGCTTTAGTTAATGTGAAAACAGATTTGTGGCGCCATTACCAAGTTTGAATACAACATTTAGAAAAAACACCTTAGTTTTGAAATAATAAAAAAAAATCACATTTCGCTGGAAAAATCTGAGTTTCAGACTACGTAAAACTAAGTTTTAACTTTATCCACATCTCAAAAACCCGGCATTTAAGATTTGAATGTAATGAAAGTGATACATTTAAGAGAAAAATTAAATTTTTTATTTTACTTTGAGCATGAATTTTCAAATTTAACCCTAAAACACTCTTTAAGTAGATTTTACCCCGAAAGAAAATTATTTTATTTCTAAGAAATATTTAAAACATACAAATTTTAATTAATACAGATTTCTTGCAAAGTCCTATTCCATCAATAATTCACATACTTTTTGCTAAAGCCAACCTTTGATTAACATTGAAGCTTCAGATATAAACATATACATTAGGGTGGCAGCGAAATGTATGGAGCAATTTTTTGTACTAATATTGATGTCTCCCGGGCGGAATATTGTGCCACATGGTCTAAAATTGATGTCGAAAAAATTTCAGCTAAATCGGATAACTTTAACCCGTGCCCCTTTGAGGTCAAAGTTCAAATGATAAAAAAAAAATTTTCCATACAAGCAAAAAATTTTTTTTTCGATTTTTTTCTTTTTTTATTTTTTAATATTAGTTAGCTTTATTAGCTTATTAACAACAAAAAATTTCATTTCGATCGGACAAGATTTTCAGTTTCAAAAGTGACTCTGAAAAAAAATTTGAGGCTTGTTAGAGGCTTACTCTAAAAAATTTTCAAAATTTTTTTTTTTTAGTTTTGACAAGCATACATTAAAGATATTTTGTCGCTCTTAATAATAGGTTTTTTTAAACATTTTTTGTGACGTCGTAATTTTGTTTTTTAATAGGGCCAAAAACTGCATTTTTCCAGTTTTTTACCTCAATTTAGAACAAAAATGCGATGTCGAAAAAAATTTTTAAAAAAAATTTTAAAAACATGGTATTAAGAGCAACAAAAAATCTTTAATGTGTGCTTATCAAAACTAAAAAAAATTTTTTTTAAAAATTTTTTAGAGTAAGCCCCTAGGTTAGATTAGAGTGGCCGGTCACAAAGACCCGCATAGACCAAATAGGTCCGTAGCGTAAGAGTAAGCCCCTAACAAGCCTCAAATTTTTTTTTCGGAGTCACTTTAGAAACTGAGAATCTTGTCCGATCGAAATGAGATTTTTTGTCGTTAATAAGATAATAAAGCAAACTAATATTAAAAAAAAAAAAAAAACGATTTTTTTTTTGCTTGTATGGAATTTTTTTTTTTATCATTTGAACTTTGACCTCAAAGGGGCACGGGTTAAAGTGGCACAATATTCCGCCCGGGAGATGTTGAAAATCCAAAGTTAAAATTTAGCTGCCACCCTAATATACATACATACATAGAATAATGAGGGAATGGGACTATTGCAAGAAAGCTTTATAGATTGAAATTTGACTCATAAAAGCACTTTCGAAAAATGTTTAAAATATTTTATAGAAAGAAATAATTCACACATTCTATTTAATTATTATATTATAATTATAGACATAATATTTTAAACCCTTTAAAGCATTTAAGATACACCTGAACCCCAATACACACTTTTGTATAAATTTTATATTTTTACAAAAAAAAAAAAAAAATTTTTTGGAGACTAAAAAATGAATAAAAATTGTTTATAGAAATTCGTTGTTATATTTCTACTACACTCATATTTATAAAAAACTATTTTAGATTTATAAAAGGTTTATGAAACCAATTTCCAAATTTTGTATATCAGTTTTATTTTTTTTTTATGAAAAAAGCTCAAATTAGACGTTACATAACCATATACAACAACTTTTTGAACCAAACTTATGCCAACATTGTATTGGATTACAGGTGACTTGATTTTTGCGTTCAATGGTTTTGGTACCGGATATGACACGTCTAATTGTAACTTAACTTAAGGCCTTTAAAATAATTTAAACTAAAAACATTTCTCTCTTTCTTTTTCAGGTATGTCACTATCTTTAATATATTATTTTTAATTTGTAAGTATAAAGTATTTAAAATTTCTTTTTTGTCCCAGTTTAACCCAAAGAATTAAAAATTTCAGAAACAATTTTTAATAACAATAATACCGTAAATATTACAAATAGATTTTAATTAAAAATTTCAATGAATATTGTTTTCCTAAAAATATTGTTTACTTAAAAAAGTTTTATAACTTTGCTAATAGTTTTTTAAAGTAAATTGGTAGGGAAATAATTATGTGTAATTATAAGTACTTTTTGTTTGAAAAATCTTGAAACAGTGGAATTTTAACAAAAATGTGTTTTTTTATTGCCATAATAGTTCTATGCACTCACTTAAACTATAGACCTAATAAAGTTAATCGGCTAAAACGAACAATACAAAACTGCCAAAAAAACTTTGTATGACTGTAAAATTTTAAAATATTATTTTCGTATTGGTACGTATTTAGGGAGCCATACTAGTTCCAAGTATTCAAATTCTTAGTCCCACCATTTTAATCGTATATAACTATATTCACTACACAAATATCAAAAACAGATTTTTCTATCAGAAACGGTATCAAAAATAAAAAAAAACCCAAAAATTATTATTATATTTTTCACTTTCAAAGAAGGTACACAAACCTCACTATAGTCCCAAAACAAAAAATAGGCAATCTTATTTACTGGTTTTTACCCGTGACTTTGTTCACGTGAAAATTGTAGCAAGATTTAAAGTAGAGGTTATCAAAAAAATGTACAGAAACTTTATTTAGTTTTTTACATAAATTAAAATAAGTACAGATATTTTATGTCAAAGTATTACAACATAATAAAATTTAATCCAAATTTTTAATACAGTCGGGCCTCGATTATTCGTGATCCGGTTAACCGGTAACCCCGCTTAGCCGTGATGGCCAAAGATCAGTCTATTGTGTTTTGTTTGCAATGTTTTCAAATTGTTTGCTTCGATAAACCGTGATTACCTCTATTATCCCTGATGGCAGCTAAAAATATTAGACAAACAACATTACACGACTCTTTGCTTGATGTCCTTTTTTTGCCTCATGTTTTCAGTAGAAAATTTAATGTATACATACTTATTTAATATAAAAATGTACATAAACTTCTTTAATAAATTTTTTTAATGTAAATATGTATGTACACCAATATTCACTTGTTAAATAATAAAAATATTAAAAAAACTGTATAATCAAAATTGTTATTCGATTAACCGTGAAAATCGATTATCCGTAATGCTTCTGGTCCCGATCATCACAGATAATCGAGGCCCGACTGTATTTTTAATTAGGCTTTAGTTCATCAAATTTAATTTTCAATAAATTATTTTTGTGATGAAAAATTTATCGCATTCCGCCAACACATAAATTTTGAGCACTCGATATTCTTCAGCAACCTACATAAAGCTGTCCATGTAAAAACCAAGTGGCGTCTAAATATTGTTCGACCACTGGACCGGACCGACCATCCGCAATCTGTTTACCAAATTTTTGTACAATAAAAAAGTATCAAAAGTACAAAGTTTTGCCCTTTTTTACCTTTCGAAAAATTCTCTTTTTTTAATATGGGCCATATGTTATCTCTACACCAAATTTATCGAAAAGAGAAAAAGTAACAATGGTAAAATAGTACCAAAAGTAACAGATTTTTTCTCATTTTAGGCCCCCAGAAACTACACTTTATTTTAATTTAGACTATAATCTGTATGTAAACCAAATTTATAGATTAATTAAAAAGTATTCTATATTTTAATCTGATCCATATGCAACCTGTATACCAAATTTGTCCTTATTTTAATATGGGCTATATGCTATCCCCAAACCAAATTAAAGGAAAAGAGATAATCTACTGAAAGTAAAACAAGTACCAGAAGTACCAGCTTTTTCTCATTTTAGGCTCCCCGAGAGTACACTTTATATAAATGCAGTCTATAATTTGTAGGTAAACTAAGTTTATTGAAAAGCGAAAAAGTACCAATTATATCCCTTTTTACTCCTTAAAAAGTACCCTATATATTAATCTAAAACAAATGCAACCCGTAAATGTACCAAATTGATCAAAAATATAAAAAGTATAAATTTTTTTCTCTTTTACATCAGAAAAAGTTTCTTTTATATTAATCTAGGCCGTATGCTATCTCTATAACAAATTTTTCGCAGAGAGAAAAAATACCAAAGGTAAAAGAGTACCAAGAGTATTAAATTTTCCTTATATTAAGCACCCCGAAAGTACACTATATGTTGATATAGGCTTCATTCTGTATGTATATCAAATATATGGAAGAGAGTAAAAGTACAAATGTTATCCTGTTTTTAACCTTTTAAAAAGTACCCTATATTTTAATCTCGATCATATGCAATCTTCATAGCAAATTTATCGAGAAGAGAAAAGTACGAAAGTAAAATTTGTTCCCCGATTTACCTCTTTGAAAGTAGCCTATATTTTAATCTGGCCCATATGCTAACCGTCTACCAAATTTTATACAAAGCCATTAAGCGGTTTTCGTGTGATTGCGCTCCAAACATACAAACTTTCACATTTATAATATTAGTAGGATAGTCGAGGGAACGAACAATTTATATTGTAAGTTCATTGATCACATTTAAAGTTAATATTCTTGTGGTGTTACGTAAGGATCCAGCAATGTCGGTCATTCTGTGTGCTGTGAGTGTTGCGAGAGGATTTCACGTCCAGGGTGGAACAAGTTTTACACTAATATATTTTAGCCAATGAAGAAGTTAATAATGGAAATGTGCCATATTAGTCCATTATCTCGTTTTAACCACTTTTTATACTTTCATATAAATTATATGTAGTTTACACTTCAAATTTACGTACCTTAATGTTTTAATCTAATGCTACTTGAATTCTACTATTAAAGTACTTTATAACGAAAGTCCATTTTTGCTCTTAAACTATTCCGAAATTCAGTAGAAAACTTTTTGGGATTTCATTTTATAAACGAGTAGTTTTGAATACAAATTTGAATTTGTGCCAAATGAGTCGCAGCAATAAAATTAAAACTACTAAAAGATTTTAAAATTTTTTAAAAAAGTACTTTTGTGGGTATGATTTCCATTCCTAAGCTCTGAGGAAATGCACAGCATGCGATACCGATCGAAATTACAATTTTAATGGAAATTTTGATTTATATAGAATGCCGTAATTTGCCCCCAGGGGACTAAAAAGTGTTGTAATTGCTTTCTTATTTTAAGTTTTTAGTTTGTACTTATAATTATTTTCCCCACTATTCTCAACACTCTTCATAGATTGTTGAACAAATAATAAATTCTGTTAACATTTTTTCGTTCTAAAAACGATCTTAATTAGTTTGTTTTTTAATATTTTTAACAACAAATCATATGCACTACGTTCATGTAATAAATAATATTAAATGTTATTTATTATTATTTTCCAGTCGATGAAAGAGAAAAGAATACAGAAGTCAAAGTAGAAAAAACATTAATTTGGGCCACCTATTAAATTGGCTGAGGTTTTAAATTTAGTACAACAATTACCGTGACGGGTAGCAGAGGGGTGGAACCGCAAATCGAATTTTATCCAAAACAGACAATTTGTTTTTGTGCCGACTTAAATGAAAAAACAAATTGGGAGAATGAAAGCACACACATTCCGCTTAACATTGGTCAAAAATACTAAATGTTTTAACAAAAATAAAAAGAATATTTTTTTTTTATTTTAAAACAAATTAATAATATTTTATATTATTGGCCAAAAGCCAATGAGATTGTATGATGTCAGATAATTGTTTAAATGAACACACGTAGAGAAAAAACATGGTTGAATTATGGTTAAAAAAAACATATAATGGTCCACGCAATGGCAACTAACAAACTATTGTGGTTTTTGATATTACTTTGATTACGGTTAGTAAAATTAAGTTTCTATTAACCCTCTAATGCCTAAGAGTGCCTCAAGGCATGCTTTACAAAATTTCTACTGACGCCCAATATATAACTAATTTTTATTAATTTCCATTTTTTTACAATTGCTTAAAGATCTAGAAAAATATTTTTAGAAGCTTCGAAAGCTCTTAAAAGCTCTTAAAGCATTGTAAACAATCTCGAACACAATGCTTTTGTTCAAAGTGCAAACTTCATTAATGATGCTCAAATAATAAAATTGTTTTTTTTAATTATCATAAACAAAACCAAATATTTTTAATTTCATTCATTACTTTTTATTTTCAATACAAACTAACAAACAGAATTCTCAAAAATTAAATGTGTTTTTATTACAAGGTACCCAATGGTGCCTCAAGGTACTCCTAGATGTTTTCTTACCTGGAACGTAAACGACTCATCGTACAGGCTTAAAAATATTTTATTTGAATTCAGAGGCCCAAAAATACCATAAAAAATTGTTTTCATAATAAATTCCCATTTATTCTAAAACTTGGCATTAGAGGGTTAAACAAAAAAAATTGTATCTCCCCTGAAACTTTAAATATTGTTAAATTTAATAATATAGTGCTTAAATAAAATAAAGCTACAACCACACACTTAAACGGATTATTGTTACTTTAACCATATTAAGCTACGGTCACACTTATTAAATATTTGATCAAATAAGCGTAACCCCTACTTTTGTAAATAGTAAGTGAGATTTAAAATGGTCTTTATATTACAAAATAAACTAATTATACTACTAGACATAGCAAAAAACAGTTTTTTGTAAGATGTGGTAGCAAAATAAATTTTGATATTAAGCGAAATGATTTTTTAGTTTGGTTGTTGGTCCCGTTTTTTCGTCAAATATTTGATAAGTAGCTTTATTGTTAACGGCAAACATATTATGGTAAAACTATACATCCACCCTTAAGCCACAGCCATACTATGGTCGTCTTCGAACATGTTATAGTTAATAATAACCTTATATGTATATCTAATATGTTTAAAATTTTGACATTTTAAAACATTTTAAAACATTTGTCCATTTCACATGCTCGAATTTAAAATCCTATAAATATAATTGGGGGATTCACAAGGTGTCATAAAGTCATAAGTCTTAAAATAATAACATGAAAAAATACGACTGTTGTGAACAACCCCTCATAATTTAGTGTACTATTTTGAATTTAAATTAGCTGATTTGGAACAAATATAAAAAATAAATATTTACCTAACATCAAAATATTTTTTAATTCTAATCCATGAATTAATAAATTAAATTAGATCTTATCTGACTATTTTCCATTTTTTAGACGCACATTACAAATAAATTTTATTTTGTTTGTTTACCAAACATCAGAGCCCTAAGCCGATATAATTTGACGCCGCAAGTGTTTTGTTGCAAAAATGCAAAAACATGATAGGACGGACACCTTGTGAATACCCCAAATATAATTTTTTTTTTTTTTGTTGGTAATGTTACTACAAAAGTGTGTTATTATTATACACACGTCTTGAAAAATGTTGTATTGATAACAGGCCTGGAAGTGTTCGATTCTTTTAAGAATGTGATAACGTACATCACAAATTTAATTTTTCTTAATGATTAATATATGTTTAATTCATTTCGATTTATTTTTCAAACGATTTTAATTAATATTGCTTATCAATTAATATTTACTACCATTTCGTCTTAAATTAAAACTCCCATACCTGGTTAAATTTCGTTGTATCGAATAATTTCAACTTTTATTAAAGACAAAGAAATAAATACGATGCAACAAATTGTCTATTCACAAGCGTGTTAAAAAAATCGTATATTTTTATAACAATAAGCCATACGACAGAGCTAGTGAATTGGAAAATTGTATGTTTAATTTAAAATAATATCTTTAAGGCCCGTTTTCACTATCGGTAAGTTGTAGACTAAAGTAAGCTAAAAGTAGACTTAACCGGCCTTATAAAAAGTGTTCCATTATTAAAACTTTAAAGATAAAGCAGATTAAGGTTCTTTCTACCTGATAGGTTAAAGTTAAGTTGTAATATTGAAACACTTTTTATACGCCCGATAAAATCCTACCTTTAGCTATTGGGCCTAAAAGTAACATAATTATTACACAAAAAAAAAAAACGATTTCATATTTGAATAAAAACATCGCATACATATTTGATTTAAAAAAATTTGAATTTTCTGCGATGAAGATTTTTGCGCTATTAAAAAAGTTTGTAGGTATAGTTATTGAATTTTTAGTCAACAACTAAGTTTATTGAGTCAATAAAAAAAGTTATAACCAAAATTATTTTTTTCGACAAAATGTTTTCTCGATTTGTTAATTGTTGGAAATGTTGAAAAAATCAAATAAAATGCTTATCGAATCTTTATTTATTTATTTAGTAATTATGATCTGCTTAATTCTCAATTTTTATTTTTTGATAAATACACTTAAGTTTATTGTGGGGGGATACGTTAGTTTCTACGCGCATTTCGGTGGTTGCTTAGGCCAGATCATCAGATATCAGATAAAGATATTATACAACTAAAACTGTAAAGCGAATGAGAATTACAAACATTCAAGTCTTATTTGAAATGATACAAAGCGATTAAAAAATGGACAAGAGTTGTAAAAATACTGTCTTTATTTTGGTTTAAGTATTTTTTTTTCTTATTAAATATGAAGAAATATTTCATTATTTTGTTATTAAATATGTTTTATTGGGTGCTGTTTTGCAAAGTGTAATTTTGATAAATTTTTTCATTGAATCAAATAAATAGTTTGTTGAATTCAAATTTTATTTTTAACAAACTGTGCTGTTAAAAATTTTCTTGATATATTTTGTTCTGTGAAATAAAGCAGCAGCAAATATTTAATAACAATTATTTTCTTAATTTTATTTTTTTTTTTAATATTTTACTAACATTTTTGCTCTGAACTTCACGTAGAAGATCACGCTTGACATCGACATTATTTCTTACTTGATATTGATGCAATTTTACGATAGAAATAAACATTCCTTGTAACTCTATTTAAATTCGTTTTTGACCTTCCAAAATCAGTTTAATTCTTTCCATATGTTTATTTTGTGGCAAATAATATCCGATTTGCACATATTTTTTTTTTTTTTATTAAATATTCGCATTTAAATTCTATTTTAAAGGACAGCAAACTACTCGTATAAAATTGTTTGCTTATTTTGATTTTCTGTTTATTATACGCTAAATAAAGAAATAATTTTGTACATTTTTTTTTTGTAGTAATGGGGGTCAATCTTCGGCATATATTTATTATTGTAAACAAAATATTAATAATTAGATTTTCGATTAACTAAATAATTGAATATAATAATAAAAAAACTCTCAATATTACATAGTTTATAAACAAAAGCTAATAAGAAATGGAACAAGACAAAACTAATTAAACGTTTTTGAGTATTTGGTTAATTTATAGAATTTAAAGCAAAATAAATATTTTAGAGGACAAAAATTATAAATATTACTAAATTTTCGAGCATAAGGTCTTTTTGTTATAAATTAAGAGAAAAACCCTGAAGAAGGCACTCAAAGAAGTGCCGAAATATTGGTTTTAAATAAACGTTTAAGACCTTAAGCTCGAAAATTTAGTAATATTTGAAATAATAAAGGTCGAACAAAATACATATTATGGACAAAAATTATAATTAGTATTGTGGTTATTTTGTCGAACTAATTATTTTTGATTTGATTTTACATGTTTTTCCTTACTTCTGTTTTTTCGTACTTTTTGTCAAGAATTCTTCTTGAAGTCCAAAGCACATTTTTTTTCTTGTTTTGCCATGTTTCTCTTTCTTTTTCTTGTTGACCTTTTTCAGCACAACTTGAAGGACAAATGTACACATAGAGCTCGTGCCTTAGCTTTAACAATAATTAGTATTGTGGTTATTTTGTCGAACTATTTATGCTTTTAAATCAAATTTTAATCAGGCTTTATTATTATTATTTAAATTTTCATTAAATTATTTTTATGAAGAAAGGAATTTTACAACATGAAAAATAATTCAAATTGTTATTGATAATTTTTCTTTCTTGACTGACCTGAGATTCGAACCCAGGCGGCTGGCCTGAGATTCGAACCCAGGCGGCTGGTTACCCTGACATGTTTCGATCACAACCACTTGATCTCCTCAGAGGGATTTGCCGTCTTTCACTCGCAGCCATCGATGACTGCTGACGTAAATAGTCAAACATCAATTCTTAAACAAAATTGTATTTTAACCTTTGGTAGATCGAAATTTGAAATTCCCTTACTTCTGTTTTTTCGTACTTTTTGTCAAGAATTCTTCTTGAAGTCCAAAGCACATTTTTTTTCTTGTTTTGCCATGTTTCTCTTTCTTTTTCTTGTTGACCTTTTTCAGCACAACTTGAAGGACAAATGTACACATAGAGCTCGTGCCTTAGCTTTAACAATAATTAGTATTGTGGTTATTTTGTCGAACTATTTATGCTTTTAAATCAAATTTTAATCAGGCTTTATTATTATTATTTAAATTTTCATTAAATTATTTTTATGAAGAAAGGAATTTTACAACATGAAAAATAATTCAAATTGTTATTGATAATTTTTCTTTCTTGACTGACCTGAGATTCGAACCCAGGCGGCTGGCCTGAGATTCGAACCCAGGCGGCTGGTTACCCTGACATGTTTCGATCACAACCACTTGATCTCCTCAGAGGGATTTGCCGTCTTTCACTCGCAGCCATCGATGACTGCTGACGTAAATAGTCAAACATCAATTCTTAAACAAAATTGTATTTTAACCTTTGGTAGATCGAAATTTGAAATTCCCTTACTTCTGTTTTTTCGTACTTTTTGTCAAGAATTCTTCTTGAAGACCAAAGTACATTTTTTTTTAATTTTTCCATGTTTGTCTTTCTTTTTCTTGTTGACCTTTTTCAGCACAACTTGAAGGACATATTGACCACAGCAGTAGCAAAAGCTATTTATATCTGCCTTGCACAGTTCCATATTCTGTTCTCTTTTGTTCACTTTTAAAAAACTGGAGAAAAATCACTTTTACTGTTCGCGTTCGTCGGCACTTGTTGAATGACAAAAATCACAGAACCAGTGTGAGAAAGAGAAGAAGTATAATGACAATGCATGTTTTATGTGAACATTACAGAACCAGTGTTGCCACATCAATATTTCTCTTTTAGTACAGTAGAAAAATATGAGAGAGTTCGGCTTGTGAGTGTCAATGTTTTCTCCAAATAATGTTGTGCATATCTGGAGCAAATTTTTGAAATTCATACATTTACCTAATTGTGAATAAATGAGAAACGCGTGATTCGATTTTCATGATCTATGCCTTTTTTTGCTCATGAGTTATGTGACTTTACGCGAAAGTAATTAGTTTTGGCACTTTTTTCCATTTTGGATTTTTTATGAATTTAAAAAAAAAAAATATTTAAATTTTTAGGCAAAAAATACTTTTTTCCCTTCATACATTCATTTTTAACTTCGAAAGTGTTGCACATATAGGAAAACGGTATAGAAACAGATTAGAGAAATTGTAATTCTTAATTTTTCTAAATTTGTTTCATCAAAATCGGACAAGTAATTATCGAGTTATGTTAAACTACGTTTTTGCCAAAATGTTACAACTAAGCGAAAAAACATCAAGATAAGGAAAAAATTTAAAAGGTCATAAAAAAAACTGACACATACGAACGCCAAACCCTTTGAGGGTTTTACTATACTGACCTAGTACCATCACCCTGACTTGGAATTTCTCACCCCCCAGATTGGCTGTTGTACTGTGTAATTAGTATTAAATTTGATTTGATGAACCTGATTAAAATATTAAAATTTGGATTAAGGACAAAAATTATTTTAACATTTTTTTTTGGAATTTTGGAATTCTCAGTATCAAATTAAACAAAATTTTTTTTTCTTGAATTTAATGGCCAATTTCACCAATTTTATTTAAATATTATTCCATATTTAAGTATCGATTTTCATATAATTCTGTTTTTGTTTTGACATGAAAAACAAAAAATCTTATTTAATTACAATTGGTGAATTAGGCATTAAGTAATTAATTTTAAAATATTATTGGTGCTTTTAAAAAATGTTTAAATTTAGAAATTTTTCTGGTAACTCTAGGAAAATTGGAAATTTCAATACCGAATACGAAATGGACTCCTTTCGTATCAGACTTATTTTCGTGAACACATAATTTTCCATTAAGAAGATTTGTTTGTTGTGCTAAATTCCTAATTTTCATTCTTGGTAAATACACTAAAAAATTTTGGTTGGTAGATAAGCTAGTTCCGATGCGCGTAATTTGATATCTACGTACTTTATAAAATTTCCATTTTGGGCTATTTTGAAAAAATTTTTTGGGAATTCTCGGATTTTTATTAATAGATCTTAAAATTCATTTTAAAAAAGTGGAGCTTTTAAAGTTCTGATATTTCAAAAACTTCTTGTTATTTTTGAAATCAACTGAATAAATTTTTGCTAAATTTTATTGAAAACTGTACCACTGTATCTTCTTAGAACAGTTTCACTGTTCACCGGTTTACATAAGATGTTTTAGCCACATAAATTGACTAGAACAAAAAAAAAAAAAAAAAGTGAGATTTAAACACAACTTAAAACGAACTCCTCCCGGGGGTTTGTAGGGATCATCTTAAGGACATTTCACCATCTGGTGTTTCATCCTCAGGGAAATCAGCTGCAAACAATGCCTGGGATTCTGCAAAAATACAATACTGACAGATCTCAAGAAGATTGTCTTTGCGGGGTGTTTCGCTTTTCCGTTGAATAGATACTATCGAGGATCACGTGGTTATTGTAATTTACTACACAAAGTCACGGGAAAGGGAGGTCCAAAAAATCCCACTGAAGCACAAATGTTTCACTCCTTGGAGAGTTCGGCCTGAGGGACTTGCCGTATTAAGCTTTTAATACCTGTGCTTGCTGGTTGCTTTCACACTTAGTTGTTAGGATTGACCTAATGATAAGGCCATATGGCAGGTGCTTATGTTAATTTTTTCCACAGCTGTCAAAAAGACCTCATTCCATCTTCCTGTTCTATTTAGCCGTTTTCTATGGTTTTTGCTTCATGTGACTCTTTGCAAACCGGTTTGTTATTGTTTATTTTGCTCTTTAAAATTTATCCCTCCACGAATTCCATCAATATTTTTGTTTACTTACTAAGACTAAATCAATCAAAACTTTAATTGAAGAAAATCTTTTTTGATATTGTTGATTTTGCTTTAATTTAAAGTTCATTTTTTTTTATTTTGGTTGCAAAACACTTAAAGTGGCTTGTTAACACAGAAACTTTTTTTCTCCTAATAAAATATATTATTTAAACAAATCTCTTCTTCAATTTAAAACTATTTAAATAAAAAAGTTAATTTAAACGGAAACAGAAAACTGAATCATGATAACCAAATAAAAAGAAGTTGGGATGAAAAGAAAAAAGTTTAAAGTGGTAAAAGAAAAAAAAATTAGCCAAAACTTTTTAGGCTTTTCCCTTAAGAAGAAAAGAGTCGTTGGTTAAGGAAAACAATAGGGAAAATATTGCAATGCTACAAATTTTTAACAAGAATTTGTATAGAATTAAAAGAAAATTTAAAATCATGTTTTAAAATAAAATTTAAGCTCAGTTATAATTAACTATTAATTATAACAGTCAAAAACATTTTGTTAACTGAAAGTTAAAGTAAAAATTAGTTTTAACTGAACTTGATGAAATTGGACGTAAAAATTACAATTTAAATTTAAATAACAAAAATTTAGCAAAATAGTCAAACGGATTAACAAATAAATTTTCAAATGCAAAATTTTTATATACAAATGCAAAACTAAAAACAAAAAATGAGGCAAAACCGCAAACAATTATTAAAAGTGCTAAACAGCTGAAAAATATTTGTTAAACATGAAAAGAAATGAATTGAGATGAGATCATCAGCGTCAGCAAAAAAGAACAAATAAACGAAATGTGTAATCGATTTGATTACTGATATGTAGAATAACAACAGCAACAAGTATTCTAATCAAGGTGACAATTTTAAATTAATATAAAATGAATAAAATTTATGTTTGTTTATTTTTATGAAAATTAAATACTTAAACTTAATAAGGTTAACAACATGTGTCTTTTCAGACTACTTTTATTAATTTCTTTTAAATTTTTAATAATAATAAAAAACAAAAAATAAACAAAATAACAGATACTTACGTGATCGTTGGCAATTTTAAATGACGATCCATTCGGTTGATTACAGTTGTTGTTTTATTTTTTGGCATTTTGATGGTAAAAATCAAAAAACAAAAAGACGAAACACGCACTTAAATTTCATGCCTCAATTTATGGGAGTTTTAACCAAAAGAAAGAATCACAAAATAAAAAAAAAAAACAATAAAACAAGAAGATACAAGAAGATACAGCCAACAACAATTAAAAAAAAAACACAAAAAATACAAAACAACTACTTTTTGCGAAACCCAATATTGATGACGTTTTCTCTTGGTGGAGAGACAACAGTTGAGGGCAAAAAAGAGTTAACCAAATGGAAAATAATTTATATCTCTTAAACTTTAAATAGAGGATAATGGAAAAAATTATATGAAAAACTATATTTAAAAATGAATTGATATTAAAATAGAATTGGCGAAATGGGTACGGCCCTAAAAAAAAAGATCAAATCTTTTCCGATTTTTGCGAAAAACAATATTGATGACGTTTTCTCTTGGTGTAGATACAACATTTGGCGGCAAAAAAAGTTAACTAAATGGAAATTAATTTATATCAGGGATCGAAACAGTTATTTCTTTTTTCATAAGAGTCAGATGAAAACAGTTATTTTTTGATTTTTATTTTTTTGAACAAAAATAACAGTTACCTTCTGATTTTTCAACATTTTTTATATTTCGAATTTATTCTATGAGTTACATTTCAGTTATGTATTTTATAAAGCTTTTTTGTAATAGTTCTATTCCTTAAATTTTTAGGAATGACTTTTATACACTACCAGACTATATTATATTGTATTTTCTTGTTACATTTTACCTTAGCTATCCTTTGGATAGCAATGAAGTATATAGTATGTACAGAAAAATTTACAATTATTAGACACCAGCAGAATGTAATGCATTTCTTGGCCCGCTACGGCCTTCGTCAGCATTCTTTGTGTCACACTGAATAGTGATACTTTATAAATTGAATGTATTTAACTCAACTGTTTTTAACAAATAGAAACTGGGAATTATCTCCTTTCGTAGGTTACTTTATATTATATTCAACATTTTTTATTTTTCGAATTTATTCTATGAGTTACATTTCAGTTATGTATTTTATAAAGCTTTTTTTTCATAGAATAAATTCGAAAAATAAAAATGTTGAATATAATATAAAGTAACCTACGAAAGGAGATAATTCCCAGTTTCTATTTTGATTTTTATTTTTTTGAACAAAATAACAGTTTTTTTTTATTTGTTCGAGCAAAAATAAAAGTTATTCTCTAAAGAAATGTGCGTGTTTTAATGATTTAGTTGACTTTAAATATTTATTTCAATGTGCATAAGAAAGCCCAATGATGATAACCAGGGAAACCATAAATATGCAATTGCATGTTTTTCCTCGTGCGACCGATAAAGGCAGAAACAATATATTTATCCGTTTTAGAGCTTTTTATAAATTTTGGCATCGATTTGTTAGTGCATATTTTTGCATATTTTACCGTATGCAGCATTTTTTTGCATAATTTAGTTAAAAGAGCAGGGCATATTTTCCAGTTTTTACTGCATATTTAATGCGCATAAAAAGCGTTTTTTAGGGCATATTTCTGGTTTCCCTGAATATAACACATCAAAATAAACATTTAAAGTCGTCTTAATTACTATTACACGTAAATTTCTTAGAGAATTACTTTTATTTTTGCTCGAAAAAAATCAAAAAAAATTGTCAATTTTGATTAAAAAAATAAAAATCAAAAAGGGAATTCATGCTATCGCTTAAAATTGCCATCTGTGCAAATGGGCAGGCAAGCGCAAGTTTACGAGTCAAAATTGTTAGGCAAATTTACGAAGTTTGTGTAAATAAATTCTTATACAATTTTTGACAGTTCATTTGCGAGGGCGTAAAAATGCACAGGTTGCGCGACTTTTAAGCGATATCGTGAAAACCCTAAATATATTTTATCATAGACAAGTTCATAAGGATTAATATGGTAAACTTATATCAGTTTTCGACATTTACTTTTATATGCTTTTTTTTGTTTCAATATAACTATTATTTAATATAACTGTTATTTCGGTGCCTGATTTATATCTGTTTTAATCGGGGATAATGGAATAGTAAAGCGAATACAAACTCAAGAGCTTTTGTACATATAGCCAATCCTGTCCACTTGACAAACTCACCCACTTTCTACCGTAGACATGGTGCCTCTGTTCAAGCTAACGAGGTTCTGTCCACCGACCTAAGCTGATATAACCTTCTGTGGTCAGCCTGCTGACCTGCTGGCAGCCCCTGCAGCAGGTTCTTATGCGTAGCCATTCAGCCGGCCAGCTTAAAAACAAAGGATTACAAAAATCTTTTAAGGCCCTTTTTTCCTTATTGGAATGACGGGAACATGTAAAGAAATGTAGAAAAGTATTTAAGCTAAAAAAAAAAAAAATTGGCTGCGAATTTGTTGTAATACAGGGTATGATTGATAATGGGTGTCAAATATATTCGATTTGAAAAAAAAGATTCTAGTTCTTAAACTAATTCGATGTGGTCAAATTTTGAGGTATTTAAAAAGCTTTGTATTGAAAGCTCCCGTAGTAAAACAACGACTGTCGACGCAATTTTGTTCGCTTATGGAACATGTCCGTCTATGCGATCTAAGTGCTGATGCAACTTAGAGAACAATTGGAATTAGAAAATTTTCTGCCTATGGAAGCTGTCCGTTTGGTATAGCTCTGGGTTAGTCGAGCTTTTATGTTATATTAAGACTGTAGAGAATCTAAGCTTTCAGAAAATGAACTTAACTATGAATTTGTTGTCCTACAGGTCGAGATAAAGGGCGGTGAGGATTTGAATTTTAAAAATAAAATTTCAATTAATTTAACCATTTTTGTGGCTTATGAACACAACAAATCTTGTCCGACTTTTTATAATTTAAATTAACAAGAAATTTTTGAGATTTTTGAAAACTTATGCGTTATTTCTATTTTTTTTAATATTATTTCTTCTTCTTCTTTATATAGTGATCGCCTAGGCCACAATCGCAACACTCGTTACCATAAAACTATACAAACAAAGAAACTTTTGAAAATTTTTTTTTTATCACAATTTGTAACATTGTGGTCCCAAATTTCACACTTAAAATTCAAGAGGAAATTAACCAACCCCGAGAAGAGTTTGAAATAAAAAAAAATTTCCATTTAATATTTTATAAGTTTTTGCCCACTACTGTTGTTTTCAACGTTTAAAGTCAGCGATAAGTAATCGAATGTTTTTTTAACTTTTTGGTTTTTATTTTAAAATTTTCATTAAAGGTTTTTGTGTTTTGCAAATATTTTCTTTTATATACATATATATATATATATATACATATATATATTCTTTTTAATAAATATATCTATAAGATATTTTAAACTTTTTGTAGAACTTTTAAAATGTACTTCTACAATTTTATTAAAACTTTTGTCCTTTTGATGAATAATTTTGTAAACTTTGTTTTACTCAAAAGCTATCTTTAGTTTCTTTATATTATAAAATGTATCTAATAGATACTTTGTGTTATTCTTTTAATTCTATGAATTTTTTATTAATAAATCTTTGCTTAACTATTAATTTAAAGAAAATAATAATAAAGTTGGAAATTTTTAATTTGTTGTCTTAAATTTATTAAAATTTGTTTTAATAAAATGTATCTTTAAGATATATTTTTGTTTTTTTTTCGTTTTAATAAAAAAAAAAAATAAGAATGACTAATAAACTTTTGTGGGCTCATTTGCGGTTTTTAAAAACAATATTTTTATTACCTTTTTATTTTTTAAAAGTATCTTATAGATACTCTTACTTTGACATTTATTTCTATTACTTTAGATTAATTAATTATTAAAAACTTGTACCTAAACCTTTAATTAGTTTTAAAAATTTATAGATTTTAAAGTATTTTTTGCGGTTTCAAATTTGCTTTTTAGTTTGTTAGAATAAAATGTATCTTTTAGATATATATATATTTTTTTTTTTTCAATTAAGTTTTAAGTCTATTTTAAGTACTTGTAATTAAAAAAAAAAAAACAAATCTTGAAATATATTCTCCATGAATAATATGTATTTTTAATTTTATTTTTTTGTAATCTTATATTACTACTCGTATTTAGAGATTTTTAAACGTTACTCGTATCTTAGAGATTCTCTTTGTTTTACATTTATTTCTATTGTTTAATTTCAAGTATGTATTTAAATCACTTATTAAAATCTTTTGTTAATTTAAAAAACTATAAAATTTTAAAGAGTAAGTAGATGTCATGAAATAGTTTTTTTTTTATTTTACTAAAGTAAAATGTATCTTCAAGATATTGTAGATTTCCTATTTTGCATATTTAATGAATATATTTATCTAAAAAAAACTTTATGTAATTTTTTGTGGCAAAAATTAAATCACTTTTTGCAATATTTTGTTATTGGTTTATTAGCGTTCAAAATATTTTAAAAATGTATCTTATAGATATCTTTTGTTATTCACTTATTTCTATGGATTAAAAAAAAGTATCTCATAGATACTTTTTGTTATTATTTATTGTTAATTTTCTATATTCTAAACAAATAAAACACTAAACAATTGATATTGAGGAAAATATTGAATAACAACCGATGAATCACGCATTTTGATATTCAGTTTCTTGGCCTAAAACAACAACAGCAACGGCATTAACAGTAGAAGTAACAGCAACATTAATAACTGCGATCGGGGTAAAACAAATGGTTAAAATAACGTCATCAGTTTAGAAAAAGAGTAACAACAGCAACAATAACAACACAATAACTTTTTTTTATTAAGCTTATCATATCTTTAAAAATATGTAAGCAATATTTATTCATTGGTTTTTGCTCAACAGCAATTTGTTATTAGAAGTTAAAAATTTTTTGTTAATTTTTAGTTTTATTATTTCTTGGCAATTGATAAGATTTTGAATTTTGCTATCAAACCACCTGCTAATATTTGCTTTTTAATTATTTGTTGTATTTTATTAATTTTTTATACACTTCTCGAAATGCTTCTTCTTCTTCTTTTTTTAATAAACAAAGACATGACCTTTTTTCTCGATTTATTTTTAATATACAAATTTTTATACACCAACGTCAATGACCATCAACAAAAAATATTTTTTTTTATTTCTCTTTAAGCCATTAATAACAACAAAAAAAAAAAAAATAAAAACTTCACTCCACGTTTCGTTTTACATTCTTAAATTTCACCTTCTTAGCGGGTTTTAATTTACCTTTTGTTTTAGGACGTTTATGGTCGTTTTTTTTTTTAATATTTCTAAACCCTGTTTTTGTATTTAATAAAAATATTCTCTTTTTTACACTTTGAATTTTTAAGATAGTTGGAATTTTATTATTTTACCGCGCTCGTTGGTATTTTTTAGTTTTCTTTTTACCTCAAAATATTATTTATAATAAAATTCAGTTAAATTGCGTTTACGTTCTTATCGTCGCGACTTCTTATGCTCTACTGCTGTTTGTGTTGGCGCAATGTTATCGCTCTGGCCAAGAGTTGAATTTTTACAGGGTTTTACAGTAAATCTTAACAGTTTAGAAAAAATATCTGATGGATACATGTTAAATTTTAACAGAAAATGTTAAACAAATAATGTAAAAACTGCTGTTAAAAGGAATTACTGTTAAACTACACTCGTTGGGTTTTTGGTTAAACTTTAAAGGTTTCTGGCTTCACTAAGTCAAAATGTTTTGCAGGTTATTGTGAATGCTGTACAGGCTATTGTGAATTGATAAGACCACAATATTTTTAGCTTATTCATTAACCCTGCATAGATGTAAAAGGGTAGTTCACATAATAAACATTTCAATGTACAGAAGGAAATTTAACGATTTTCGTATGGTACGTGAATAAAAATATTGAAAATTAAAATTAAAATAGTTTTTTAATTTATAATAAATGACCTTAAGCCAAACCAAATATAAACCACAATTTCGTATAATTTAAACGATATCGGGCTGTGTATAAAGCTGATATCCCATGTTATTTAATATGTGTCTTCAACAGCGAAAATGTTAAGAATAAGAATATATTCCCAAAAAAATGTTTGTTGGTGCTCAAGCATAATTTGAAAGCTTTCGGAAGAGGATTCGAGGTCGCACACGCATTGCTGCCAGATTTGAAGATTTGTCGTCATTTTGACGATTTTGGGGTTCAAAAATGGTCCATTGACGATTAGACGATTTGTACCCTAAATTTTACGATTTTTCAAATGACAAATTTTGTACTTATTTACAAAGGTATTTTATCGTATTTTTGAATAATTTTTTAGATAAATTCTATTATTTAGTTGAAAGTAATTTAAAGGTGTGCTGGAAATCGAAAACGCTAAACGCAAGAATTTTTAAAGTCGTTTTTTTAATAAAATTTTTGTAATCAAATAATATTTTTGTAATTAAACATAATTTTATAACAATAATAACAAAAATGTTATTAAAGGTGTATCAAAAATAGCTTCCAAATTCTTGCGTTTTAAATTTTCGATTTCCAGCACACCCCTGGTTGTCCCGAGTAAGCAGGTCATAACACATACATATATTAATATGATAGTATATGCTTGAAATTCTGGTGATAAATATATTTTCCAATAATTTTTTTAAGCACTGAAACAGTGTTTCTTACGGTGTTCGATGTCTCTCAGTTTATGTGGCACCCAATTTTCGCGTATCAAATTTCACAAAAAAACTAGACACAAATATGTATACATAAATGAGACAAAAAACCACAAATAAGGAAAAACATATATAGCTTGGTAATTCCCCTTTTTAGTTTTACTATGTTCAAATAGAACAAAAATAAATTGGAGATTTCTTGTGTTCATATAACAAAAAAAAAAAAAAAAACGATTCGAAATTAGAATTTTAAATTCGAATTTCAGAGCGTTTAATGTATTGTTCGAATTACTGAAAGCTCTAATTTGTGAGCGTCAACTGTACAAGCAAAGTTATCGGTTGACAAGCTTCAAGAATTAACTATCTTATCTGTGACATTTTGACAAAACATCTTAAGTCAAATTAAAAAAAGTTGAAAAAAAAGTTGAAAAAAATGTTGTTAATCATACGAATTTTCATTAAAAAAAACAGTTTTGTTTACGTTTTTAAAATTTTGTACTATAAACGAAATTTTTCTTTAATTTTGGTTTATTTTATTATTTGATAAAAATGATTTTTTGAGCGAGTTTTTTTTAAAAACTTTTTTGCTATCTTATCTCGACTTAAGATGTTTTGTCAAAATGCCACATACATATATATTCTACCAAACTATTTTTCAAATATTTTCTTATTTTGGATTTTTCTGAATTTTTCGTATTTGAAACCCGGTTGCCGCTTTTATTTAAGTTGGTATGTAAAATAAGTTAAAACGTGCACTTATAGTCAATTGGAGTGAGAATAGCGGTTTATATTTTTAGAGATTTTTGAAATGATAAATAATTTTTTTTATTACAATTAAAACAAACGGAAAAAAGCTTAAAATTTTCTAATACTAACAAAAGTTAAACCGTGTTCAGATAAACAATTTAGCTAACTCAATTTATATTACTACTACATACAACATTCAACGTAAACAAAAATGTACAATGTATAAGCAAAATGTAAACAACTTTCTACATCTTTAAGGAATAAACATCTGGCTTTAGCGTAGACCTAATGGATACCCCTTTGTTATACCCTTCACCTCAGATGAAAAAGGGTATATATAAGTTTGTTATTCCGTTTGTAATTTCTACAATATTGATCTAAGACCCTATAAAGTATATATCGTTACCTTAAACGCAAAACGCCCTATCTAACATTTTGAAAATTTTACAGGAGAAGCAAATTACTATTCAAAATGTTAATTGATAAATTGCCTAAAACTGCTTATAATTTATTTTCCTTCTATTTTTCTTGTAAAACCTACCAGTTGTTTTGACAATTGACAATGTTGCATATTATGCAAACTGTTAGTAAGGTCTTTTAGCGTAAATCCATATAATCTTTCGTAGATAGGGCCGTTTGTTTTTTGTTAATAAAAGCGCTAATTTTGGTTGAAAGACTCCAAAATTTATTTTGGACATTAGTGTTGATGCAATTCATCAGATTTCATGAAAAAGTCGATTTTTTATTTTTGTTAGTTAGGGCCTTTTGCGTTTTAGGTAACGATTTATTCTGGGTCCTTATGAGGAGAGAACTTGATTAAACCCTGTCCGTCCGTCAGTCTGTCCGTCCGTCTTACGTTTGATATGTGTTTTTCAAAGACTCCAGACATGATAGCGGCTAGGTTGTTTTACATTTATGTCACATTATTCTACCATTTCTTGCTAATTCAGCCAGATCGGTCGAAAAATGGCTGAGACATGAGCAAAAACCACGACTACCTCTAATTTTTTCCAAAATTCCCTTGTTGTTGTTGTTTTTTTTTTTATTACTTATTTCTGTATATCTTGAGAACGGCAAGAGCCAAAGTTTTCAAATTAGGTACACACAATAAGGTTATCAATACACAGCATCCCGCAAAATGTGGGCGGGATCGGAGAAGTGGGCGTGGTACCTCCTACGGCCTTTATAAAATACATAACTGAAATATAACTCATAGAATAAATTCGAAAAATCAAAAAATGTTGAATATAATATAAAGTAACCTACAAAAGGAGATAATTCCCAGTTTCTATTTGTTAAAAATAGTTGAGTTAAATACGTTCAATTTATAAAGTATCACTATCCAGTGTGACACAAAGAATGCTGACGAAGGCCGTAGCGGGCCAGAAAATGCATTACATTCTGCTGGTGTCTAATAATTGTAAATTTTTCTGTACATACTATATACTTCATTGCTATCCAAAGGATAGCTAAGGTAAAACTTAACAAGAAAATACAATATAATAGTCTGGTAGTGTATAAAAGTCATTCCTAAAAATTTAAGAAATAGAACTATTACAAAAAAGCTTTATAAAATACATAACTGAAATGTAACTCATAGAATAAATTCGAAAAATCAAAAAATGTTGAATACAAATTATTTTTTTTTAATTTTTATGTTTAAAAACGATTTTAAAAAAATATTTACCAGTTTTCGCTTTTTAAATTTAAATTATAATGAAGTTTTTAGTATTGTAAATATTTATGTATGTATATGTAAAAATTATTTTGTTTTTGTCTAGTTGCTCTGTATTCTGCTCGCAAAATGGTGAAGGGTATATAAGATTCGGCACAGCCGAATATAGCACTCTTACTTGTTTTGTTTAGTAAGTTGTGCTTTGCTCATTTAACACACTTGTGACAGGGTCGCATTTTAATTTTACTCAATATTTATAACAATTTATTATTATAAATAAAAATAGCGTACAATGTTCGCACAGTTGCAAGACATTTTTAATCAATTGTAATGACAACATTGTAAGATCTTACCACCGTCTGTACGAAGGCTTAATTGCAATTTTATATGGATAATTGAGCTCAAATATGTCATTCATTGCGTAAAACTCAATTAAGGTGCATATCTGAACACATTTTATCATTTTATCTGGCAGCTATGCGCACAAGTCGAAGTATTGCAAATAATGCGGTTTGCCGGGTTGTTTTTAGTTTTTTTCATAACTTTGTCAAAAACCAGGATTTTCTTCACCTTTAAGGAAACAATTTAAAAGAAAAATGTTCAAGCTTTATTTTTAGAATTTGGCAATTTAAGTACCCTTCATTACAATTTTTCGTAATTTTTCCATAAATTTTGTAAATAAAGCTTTAAAACTTTAAAAACTTTTATGAAAATGAAAAAACTAACAATGCAATTTGAAAGATCAATTAATTCCTAATTATTATTTGTTGCTGTTACGCCAAATCGTGGGCGCATAGTGCCAAAATTAATTCTTAATAATCTAGAACAAAGAGTTTTTGAATTTGCTCCTTCACTTTCTGATTAATACCGATTGTAAGCTTTGTACCCAGTTTATGATATTATTAAAGGTGTTTGCCAGTTCACCACAAATTAATTAAATATATTTTTTAACTACAGGAATTAGTAAATTCCAATATATACAAAATGCGTATTTCAACGTTTTTATAATCTTTAAAACATTTTATGTATTTATTTTTGCGAAAATTTCCCTAACTACTCAGGAACTTAAAACTGGCCCCCGTATTTATAAAAAAAATTTAAAACTTAATAGAGGTTTACAAAACCAATTTTCTATTAAAATGTTCCTTAATAAACGTTTGTTAAATTCAATAAACGTTTATAAATACGGGGGTGGGATACATTGATAGGATAAAACACTCAAAACATCCATGCCTAAATACGTTTGTAATTTCGAACCTGAATTTCTTGCGTACAATGTTCGCAATGCTTTAGTAAAATACCGAAAAATTTTTGAAAATTTACGAACAAAATTTGTGTATTTTAAGAAATATTTTTGTAAATTGTATCTATATTTTTGTATTTTCGTAAATTTAGTTAAATATGTATTTAGTATTCTTAGGCCCGTTTTCACGACTTAACGATAGCTAAATGTAGGAAGTTATCGAACAGATAATGAGTTTTTAATTATCACAAGTTCTCTTTAACCTAAAAGTGAAGGATAAGCTAAAGAGAGGAACGTTCTACCTTTAACTTTTGTCGCAAGGTTTAGATTTGAGATTGCCATATTATATTCACATATTTTTTATATATGGCAACTCCAATTATACGTATATTTTGTAAATGTAAAAAAAGTACGTAGTTGCCAGTTCGTATTTTTATTTTCGCAAAAATAATCGGTATTTTCTTTAGTATTGCCACTTTTTTAAAAATGTTAAGTTTATTTTATACAGAAGTTGTGAAAACGAAAAATAGTTGAAGGTAAAGGTACCGTTAACTATATCGAACTTTAAAGGTAAGTCGTGAAAACGGGCCTTAGAAAGCTATTTTGATTACACTGGGAAATTTTATAAATTTAATGTCATTATTAAAAAATTTTGTGGTAGATAAAATATGCAAAAATTTTACAAAAATGTGGTATTTTAGGAAAGTTAAATATTTTGTTAAATATAGCAATTTTTGTAATATTTACGAAAAATAGGACTACGAAAGAATTTGTTACTTTCGTAAAATTGAAAAATGCAATAGTAATTTTTTTTTTCGTATTATATACAAAACTTTTGTAAATTGTACAAAAAATTGCATTTTTTTCGTATTAGTTTGTTCCATTTTTTTCTCTTAGTCTATAGCTACGATTGTGGTAAAGATAGAAAAAGAAAATTACAATTGTATTCCGTGATATAGAAAAAAGGAAAAATTTCATTTTCTTCGGAAAAATAAAGTCTGAGCCAAAATATTCATGAGGGCATACAATTCGAACGGCAGCTAAACTAGTAAAACCAAAATAAGAAGGGTGGCTAAATTTTAAGGGCCGATGTTGATTTTGAAGAAAACACAAATTATTAAAGCAAATTATTGTTATTTATTTTTATAATGATAATATTGGTATGGTTCAATTATGTATGGAGCAAAATGAAATAAATAAAATGGCCGTCGCGACCTCGGCGGCACACCCCGACCTGATTGACGAATCCACTAAGGTGAAAATGTGCCTTATCACTGATGATTTTCTACGAAAATTGATCATCCACTGTGGCCGTTTATTGCCACCATTCTGGCTATTGACGACGCTTGGAATGGTCAAGAGGCTTTAGTTCTTGAGTCAATTGCACCTTGTAAGCGTGTAAATGCAAGTCTTTATGCATAATGTTCATCAACGACGAGCGTGAGAGGTGCAATTGTTGGGCACGATGACTAGTTGAGGTGGACGGCTATTCAGCCACTCTATCGCAGCAGCAGCAATACTTTCTGCAGTACAAGCATGCACTGGTGTTTTCACATCTCCTACAGACCCGGTTTGCTCAAATTTTTGCACGATTTTTCTGATTGTACGAACATTTGGACGATTAAATTGACCGAACGCCCATTTTCATAATAAGCCTGTGTGTCTTTCCATGGTTCAAATTGAGTTAGTTTGAAATTGAGAAATGTCAAATGAAATGCAGAAAAAACTTGACGTTTCGCTTTGGTTCACATTCAACATCGGCCCTTAAAATTTAACCACCCTTTATAAATGACAAGCTATGAGTAGACATTTGAAGTCCCATATGTGTATCTCTTATTTAAAAACTCAATCAATACTATATTATTCTTTTACTAAAAAAAAAAAAAACTTGCAATCTTTTACCCCGATCCGTTTGATATACAGAAAATAAATGTGGGTGCTAAAAAACATTAACCACAGCTCAAAAATGTTAAAAACAATTTCAAAAGAGTGATAAAATATCACTCACACCAATTAGGATATTTTTTTACTGAGAAAGTGTTGCTGCGATATGGCCCTTATGACAGATGCAAGATGTCGACTGCGTGCTTATCGGCACACTTATCCAAACGTGCACTGCTTGTTAGTTTTAACAACAAAAATAAAATGATTAAAGCAGTATGTTTGTTTTCTTTTTATTTATTAGGGTATTCATTCGGTTAACCGATTAATTACTACCCGATTAACTGATCGGTTAATTTTAAATTGGCTTTTTTCGATTAACGATTAAACCGATTAATTTAAGTCGATTAACCGATTAACCGTTGTAACAAAAATTATAATATTTTGTTGTATTAAACCATATTTTTTGTGTTTTAAATTTTGGGTGAGTTCCAAATGATCGGTTGGAAAGCCACTCACTTTTTTAAATGCATTCTACAATGCAACCATGTACAATTTTACAACGTTCTCCAAAATTCTCCAAAAAAGTTAACAAAGTGTACCAAAAAAGTTGTGTTCTATTTTTAAATACAGTACAAAAACAGAAATTAAGGAATTCGGAAATGAAATTTTTTGCAGAATGTTCGGTGCTGAGCTTTGGCAGGATGAGTTAGATGATGTCCTAACAACAGAAGAAACTTACGATAGTAAGTTATTATGCGAAGCCAGATTCCAATACTTTTCTTTAGTGTTTCCGGGAAAAGTAATTTTTTTATTCTTGTGACGCACGCAGGAAAACTTTATTCAGTGAAGCCACCTGCCGTGTCCTACTGGAGGAGAAAACTCTTAAGCGCGGCCGCAGGCCGCCACGCAGAAAAACTTTAGTATGCGAAGCCAGATTCCAATACTTTTCTTTAGTGTTTCCGGGAAAAGTCATTTTTTTATTATTGTGACGCACGCAGGAAAACTTTATTCAGCGAAGCCACCTGCCGTGTCCTACTATAGGAGAAAACCCGTAAGCGCGGCCGCAGGCCGCCACGCAGAAAAACTTTAGTATGCGAAGCCAGATTTCAATACTTAACTTTTGTGTCTCCGGGAGGACTCTTAATTATAAAAATAAGAAAACTATTAATCAATGTAAAATGCAAAAGTTCTGCAAAACTGAAATGAGAGATAAAGCCATTTTCTAAAATTACTTATGTGAGCTAAGGCCATGATGGCTTTATCTCCCATTCAAATGAACAAAAAAAATAAAAGACTTTATCTCCCTTTTGAATGAGAGATAAAGCCATCATGGCCTTATCTCCCATGGTATTAAAGCACCCCCTCACGAAATCACGTGAAATTCAAAACGACAAATTTTAAATTCTATCCTGTTTTTAAAGTTGATAAAAATATTTCTTTTTCATTACCTCATACTTTGAGGACCACATATCTTTTTTAAAGGAAAAGGAAACGCTACGTTCATTTAATATGTATTAATTAAAAAATATGTATTACATAGTAATGAATTTTTTTTTTGCTCGTTTTAGTTCAAGAATTGTTATGTTATTGTATTTTCTTAACTACTGAACTCCAAATAATAAATAACTTTTAATTTTTATTTACTGAAATTACCTACTTTATAAAAAAAACGTTATTAATCGGTTAACCGATCAAAACCAAAATTAACCGATTATTAACCGAATAAACCAAAACCTCGATTGATAAATCGAGCGATTAACCGATTGAAGTAAAATCCCGATTAAATGAATACCCTATTATTTACATTAAAAACACTAGTGGTTTTCACTCTTGGTAGTAAAGTAGTACCCTTGTCGACCTTGTTAGTCTAAATAATGTAGTTGACGTACTAACATTTGCAACACCGCAATTACAAAATGTATTTAACATTTTTTTTACTACGCTGTGGTTGAAAAATCACACAAAAGCCTGTAGTAGTCACGTGTTTAATCCAGAAGCCAGAATAAAACAGTTGACGAAACTTTATCTCTCTCTTTCTTTCACTCATACGCACGAAATAAACACTTACGCTTTTTGGTATAAAATCGTATTAAAAAAACAGAGTTGTACACGTAATACAAAAGGTGAAAACCGCTACTATTTTAATTTCTCAAATATTACGAGTACAATTTTTCAATATACGTTATATTTTAAAGCATTATATTTGTTGACGGTCCCAAATTACTTATAAAAAAATGTTAGTTCGAATTTTCGAAAAAGAAATTTCTAATTTTAGAAAATTTCATCGATATCTACCTTGTTACATCAAGCTTCGATGGGCTAGGTCTACACGCTTTAAATTGCTACGTTCAACTCCTGATTTTTTAAAAGAGTTTAGGAAGAAAAAATGGGTTAGTACAGAATTGCTTGAACTCTTCAGTTTGCTTTGTGTTTTTATTCGTTAAAACAATAAAACAATTCTTGAAAGCCCGAATTAAAACTGATTCGAAATTACTTGACTGGATTGACTTGATTTAATAATGAGTAGATTTACCTATTCGATGGAAATTCGAAAATTCTTTTAACTCGGCAAGTAATATATCCGCCCGGTTTTTGGGCGAAAGTCGGACGGACAATTTGGGATCCTCAATAAAAACTTAATTAATTTCCTATAGCTTACAAGATATACGAAATTAAAAATTACTCTATGTATATATTTTTTACCTGTTTATTTGTACTGTTCAACATTTCACGTGAAATGCTGTCAAAACTCATATGAAAAAAACTTGTGCGGAATATCTATGAAAAAATGTTAATAGAGTTGTACTCTGTTCATTTTGTGAAAAAGTTCCGAAATGTTTCTGGCAACATTTTTTGCAACTGTGAAATAATGTAAGCTGCACTTATTTCACGTGGAATTTTAAGCAAAAGCAAAAAAGTATGAACTGATTTTTAAACAAGAAATAAAAAATTAAGACAATACAACCGGTTACAGTTGTTTATCCGTATTTACTTTCTATTTCATTAAAGTTTTAATTAAAAAAAATAATTTTTAGTAAAATACATGTGGGGTTTGTTTACATACGCAAAACAATGTCGCATACCTTGCAAGAATAAAAACGTCAAAATGTACAAACTCGCAAGATAGGTAACATTGATACATGTCAAAATTTTCGTGTGAAATAATCAATGTTGCTCAACATTTTTCACAAATTTGAACAGAGTACTAGGCTTTATGCTAGGAACACATATATGAAAATACACACTATCATGTGTCATACGCCGGCGAACGATCTACAAATTATTACCAGGTTTTTTTTTTTTGGCTTTCTTATTTGGTTTATTGGATCTTTTCTTTGAGAAAAATAACAATAAGTATTAATATCTTAAACTAAACGTATATTGTGGCCCTGATGCCAGTGCATAAGTGACCAATGAGTGTTAACAGGTTTTGCGTTTCGTTACTGGTGAGCTATAGCCAATGTATCTACTCTATTTAAGCGACTATGTCCTCTAAATAGGAGTGCTAAGGGATTTGGGTGTGTTGACAATTTACGCACATATTTGGAACAATATTTCTGTATTTCTTCACGGATGTATAGTATGCTAAGATCTTTGTGTATGTTTTCGTTGCGGATAAACCACGGGCTGCCAGTTATAGGGCGTAGTATTTTGGATTGCCTTCTTTGCAATTTTTCAACATTGGATACTGATGCAGTTCCCCATAGTTGTATTTGCATGAGCTATCTTAAGCCGTTTAACCAGAGACTTGTTCACATTTTCCACCTCGCCGTTAGCTTGTGGCCAATATGGATGGGTTAATATTTGCTGAATACCACATTCTTTACAATATTGATTGAACTCCGAACTTATATATTGTCTCCCATTATCGGTCCTTATAGATTTAGGATAACCGAGTCTGCAAAAGATTTCTTTCATTGAATTTATAATAGCCTGTGATGATATTGTACGAAGAAGTTTGAATTCATATATCGCGAAAAATAATCAATGAAAACCAAAACATATTGTCCATTCGGCAATGGCCCCAATAAGTCACTTGCTAATGTAATCCAGGGACCTTCCGGAAATGGATGTCTATCCATTGGAACTGGAGGCGCCGGTTGTGATACCAATATGCAATCTTTGCACGTTTTTACATATTTTTCTGCCTCCCGATCAATGCAAGGCCACCAAACTTTAGATCTCAATCTGCGCTTCATCACAGATTCTCCGGGATGGCCTTCATGTGCAAGCTCTAACACTTTATCTCTCAAAACAGTTGGAATAATAATTCGTGTACCTCTCAACAAAATGCTACCCAAATAAGACAGTTCGAAACGAAATGGGTAGTAATTGTTGCTTGTAGCATTAGACCATGAATTATTAGTGAGACACATAATCGCGTCTATGATATCTTAATCTAAAGAACTTTTATCAGCGATTTCCGTAATTGATAAAGCAACCGGAGTGCTCATGGACACAATATGTAAAATACTTTGCTCTCCTTTCCAGTCAAATGAACACGGATTATTTTCTTGGCACAATCTAGATAATGAGTCTGCAATATTTTCTTTTCCAGCTTTGTAAATAACCTTGAATTTAAATGCCTGAAGCCGAAGTAACCAGCGTTCAATGCGTGCTAGAGGTTTCGAAGTTGGCTTAAAAATAGCTTCCAACGGCTTGTGATCAGTCACTAACTCAAACTCCAGACCAGCCAAGTAATAATAGAATTTTTGTACTGACCACACTAAAGCCAGGCTTTCTTTTTCAGTCTGAGAATAGCGTTTTTCCACATCTGATAAGGATTTACTGGCAAATGAAATAATTTGTGGATCATTTCCATCGAGCTGAATTAGAACTGCGCCTAATGCCATGGGACTTGCATCCGCTATTAGGCGAGTTTTCTTTTTTAAATCAAAATATGAAAGTTTTGAAACATTGGCCAAACTTTTCTTCAAACACTCAAAAGAGTTCTTCATTTCCATGGTCCATTCAAATTTTATATGAGCTTTTAGCAAACGTCTTAGAGCATCAGTGTGATGAGCCAAATCCGGTATGAATTTTCCTACATAAGTTATTAAACCAAGAAAACTGCGAAGTTCCTCTTTATTTTTGGGGTCTCTAAAACCCATAATCGTTTCGACCTTTTCTGGGTCAACTCCTATGCCTTCACTGGATAAGATATGTCCCAAAAATGCTAGCTTGTGGGTTTTCCAAATACATTTGTCATCATTCAATAATACATTGTTTTCAGCAAATATCTTCAAAACTTCCTTGACAACTTTATCATGATGTTCTTCAGTTTCAGCAAAAATTATAACATCGTCAATATAATTCATGGCATTTGGACATGATGCTAACATTTCTTCCAAAAGTCTTTGAAAAATTTCAGGAGCAGAATTGACTCCAAACAAAAGACGCTTATATCTGAATAATCCACGAGGTGTAATAAATGTGGTAATCTCTCTGCTGTCTTTATGAAGCTCAATTTGATGGTATGCATTTTTCAAGTCCAATCGAGAAAAGTATTTTGCTCCTTTGAGTCTTGCCATGAATGTTTCAAATGTTGGAAGAGGATAATTTTCTCTTAAAATAGCTTTATTTGCTCTTCGCATATCAATACACATTCTGATATCACCGTTTTCTTTAAAAACCAAAACAATAGGAGATATCCAACAGCTTGGACCGAATACTGGTTCAATGATATCAGCCTTAACGCCTTCCTCCAGTTTTTTAATAACTTTTTCTTCTAACGCAATGGAAATACGACGAACTGGTTGCTGTACAGGTGTTACATTTGAATCAATAGATAATTTTACCTTAATGTTTTTCCATTTCGGAAATGTTGTAAATTCGTCAACTTTATTTATGTTGAGTCCCAAGCGCAACACGTTTAATTTAATAGCTGTATCTTTTCCCAATAACGATTGTCTACCATTTTCAATAACATAAAATGTAGCAAACATTTCAGGTTGTTTTTTAATAGATATGGGTGCCTCAAAAACATAAAGTACATTGAGTAATTGATCAGAAGCATATGCACGAAAATTATTATTCGACTTTGTTCGAATATTAAATAATGTTGATTTATTCTCTTGTAATTGCACCCAATCGTATTTGCTTATCAAATTAAATTTGGATCCAGAATCTATAACCATTGATATGGGATGTCCTCCAACATGACATGACACTTTTTCATCCATTTCATGGTCGCTTGATATTTTAAAACAATCGCTTTCCTTTTCCATTGTAGATGAGCTATTTTCTGAATCTTCAACATGACGTACATCAGAGCGCTTACGTTTCACATCCATAAATTTACTTTGAGGATGTGAACGCTTTAAATTAGTCCTACATTTTCGAGCAAAATGTCCAAAACGATTGCATTTATTACATTTCTGATTTTAAGCTGGGCAATTAAAACTGTTCTCATTATGATCCTTGCGTCCACATCTACCACATTCATTTGCTTTATCACCTTCGAACTTTTTAGAAACATTTATTTTATGTACAATATCCAAACTTTCTTTCGGTTCCATAGATTGCGATTGCTTTCTAATTTGTTCATCAACTTGACATAGCTGTATAATTTCATCCAATCCGTATTCTTTTTCCAACAATTTTCGCTTCAAATCTAAAGGCGCCCATTCATCAATAATTTTGTCGATTAAACAAATGTTTTCGATTTCAAGTTTTGACGACACATTTTGACATTTGCTGTCGCAATCTTAAAACGAATTGATTGAAATTTTCACCTACAATCACATTTATATTGCGAAATACATGTCTCTCAAACACAGAATTGCGTTTTGGTGTAAAATGTTCATTTAACTTGTCAACCAATATCTGGAATACATCCTTTTGGTTCTTCTCGTCGAACGTTTCAATTGCTCCCGGTATTGAGTAAGCGACTTCTTGTAATTCTGGTCCTCCAATATGCAATAACTTATTTCTTTTCTTCAAACATGAGGTTATTTCCTCTAAATCGACATATATTTGGAAAGATCTTAACCATTTTTCCCATTCTGTGCGAATCAATGGTTTTTCAATGGATGAACACATAAATGGCTTCAAGTTTTCAGCCATTTTAAAGGATTTTCTGAAACAAAAAAACATTTCATAAATATGTTGACAATTAAATTATTAACTTGTCATTTTATTTTACTGATATATTAATTTAATTGTTTCTATACCAATATGTTTTTATTTTTATTTTCCGAATCAACGATACTTTTCTTGTTATTTTTTTTTAAACATCGGCCCACAGCCTCTGGATTTACCCAGATAATTTCACGGCAAACTGCCTCTGGCCTTTGCCAGCTAATTAATATCTATGATTATCTCGGCAAACTGCCCCTGGTTTTTCTTCAACCAGCTATTTTACCAGATTTTATTTTGTTCCGGCAATTGCCCCTGCTCTTTAGCAGATAATAATCTACATGTTTTCATTGTTGAAACATTTTTCAAACCTTTACAAACACATTTTGCAAATTTTCACAAAACCTTAATTTTCTTACTTAATATCATAAAACACCGATTTAACTCGTCGCCAATGTCCCAACCCACTAATTTGGACAATAAACAATACGCTTTAAATGTATTAAATATGTAATGAATATTTTATTAACTTCAATTTTATTCTAAATTTATATTTATTATTCCCGCTGTTATATCTTCTTGTGTGTTGCTGTCAATCACAGTTCATTGCCGATGTTGATCTTTTACGGCGTTGTTATGTTGGCAGCTTGTGCAGGTCGCCACAGGAATCATAAAAACGTAAAGCGGATTTAACCAATTTTTAAAAAGTGATGAAAATCGAAACGACGCAATAGGATCGACGCAAATCGGGGCTCTAGTGTATATTTTTTGCGGTATCGATACCATTCCTATAATTGTAGAATTCGAATTACTACTGCTTCTAATGAAAGCCACCTGGTTGTGATGGGGGAAGAATTTTTTTTTGTTTAATTTCCAATAATTTTTGCATTTTGAAAAATTGATTGTTACGATTTGGACTGTTCCCAATATAATTGCAAGTATTTGTTGTTAAGCCTACAGTACACGGAATGTAAAAAGCCACATGCACATGTGGTTTTGACGTAATTTTGACGTCACTACAAAGCTACAAAAGCAAGTTCGTGATGTCTGATGACGACAAAATTACGTCAGAAGCACATACGAATGTGGCTTTTTACATTCCGTGTACTATAGGCTTTAGTGTTTTATTGATGCCAGAAAACCGTCATAACACTATTACGTTTATTAAAAAAATCGTCAATCGTCATTTTACTGTATTTTCTCAAAAAAAATGACGAAAAGTCGTCACATCTAACAACCCTGTTCGTAGTAGAGTACAATAAACCTTTAATTTGATATCTTTTTAATTTTGTTAAAATTCATTCTCTTACCTTACTTGAGGGTTACACGATCAAGTTTTGCCTTTTAATTTAATACTCTCACACTTTTCTACCAATACACTCATACTTTTAAAAATTGAAACGAACTTGCCTTTAAAATTCTCTTTCAAGAGAGTGCTTCAATTTACGTTCACGAAAACAGCTGATTTCAAGGTTAGTGAGCAAATTTTTCGTTTGCCTTTATAAATTGTTTTCTTGATGACATCTTGAATGTAAATTGCTCAAAATTGAATGCAGCCTACGTCACAACTTTCAATTTTTGTTAATTTTGACAAATAGTATATGTTAAAGACTATCAAGAAAATCTTGATCGTGTGGCTGCACTGTTACTGCATCTCTGTATGTCTTAGGCCCATTTTCACAACTTACCGATAGCTATAGCTAGTATTTTATCGGCCGTGTAAAAAGTGTTCCATTATTACAATTTTACTTTAACCTACCAGGTAAGATGAACCTTAATTTACTTTATCGCACACTTAAAGTTAAAGTAAAATATTAACAGTTTTTATAAGGCCGGTTAAAGTCTAATTTTACCTATCGGTTAGTTGGGAAAACGGGCCTTAGATCCAATTTACAATGTGGACATTTAATGCCAGACAGACAAAGTTTGCAGGCGAGATAGGATAGTAGTAAATTGTGTCACGCATACAGCGTCGCCCCTTACCGACAAACTTCGTCTGTCTGTCAAGAATGTCAACATTGTAAATTGGGTCTTATTACTTTTTAAAATGTCACTTTAGTGCTTCGAAAAAGAAAAGTTTTTATTGGCTATTAACAAATTTTTTTTTTATCAGTAATTAAATTTGCAAAA
The DNA here is from genome assembly GCA_963931875.1 of Pollenia griseotomentosa. Classification (NCBI taxonomy): domain Eukaryota; kingdom Metazoa; phylum Arthropoda; class Insecta; order Diptera; family Polleniidae; genus Pollenia; species Pollenia griseotomentosa. Next base: position 46,618,949 of record OZ007561.1, on the reverse strand, counting down.
TTTTAACAAAATTTTTTTATATTATAAACATTTCCACCTCCACTATATGAAATTGGAATATTTAATATAACTAAATATTTTTCTAACCCTTGGTGATTTCGAATTCAATGTGGAAGCAAGATTTACCCTAGAAAAAAAATCAAACAAAGTCCATTGTCAAAATCCAAAACGTCATATGGTAAACATGCAATAAACAACTTACCGAATCATGTTCAACATTCGAGTCGAGAACAATGTGGCCACGTGCCATACTTAGTAGAGCCTTGTATTTGGAAAGATCCACAGTATGGTGGTTGCTGCAAACTTTGCCCTAATTAAAAAAATATATATATCCTGATTTAATACCTTTTATTTAGCTACAAATCCAAATTCACTTACATCCTCAACAGGACACGAGGCTGGGGCTCCAAATAGTTTCAAATAGTCCTTAAACTCTCCGGGAGCATGATCAGCAATTGTGCACATATCAATTTTATCTTCTTTTAATAAAATGCCATCCTTGGTCACTTTGTACTCAGAGACAGCCGTCTTGAAAGCTTTATTTATCACGCATCCTGTAGGAACAATTTCACATTTTTTATTCAACTTGACACTAAAACCTTCTTCAATGGTTACGACGGCATCTGGACCGGCACAGTTTTCTGCCTTAATAACTCTAGCCTTGTAGCCGTTCTGTAAAACGGAAAAGTTTGAAGAAAAAAAAAAGTTTACAAAGCTTTTATCCATTTAACCAACTTACACAAGCCCAGGCTACATTGACGGCCACTACCACAACCATCAATAAACTTAGAATTTGTTTTTGAAACATTTTTGTTAGATTTTCAAATTGTTTTATGTTCAATTTCCAAAAATTCAATGTTGTCTGTGTTCGAAAATGGTATTTGTTTATATAGGAATTTTTCGAGTGGATCTTTGGTACTTTTGGACTTTTTTTATTGTTCTATAATTATTTTTATATTATGCGCTTTTTAAATTTTACTATCTCTGATCGTTCAGCTCTACTGTTCATCGTCAAAATTATTTTAATTTTTTTTTTTCTAAATTTTCATTTAAATGAAAGCACGGGTTTTAAACTAATAATTATTTTGTCGATTAGTTATTAAGTATAAGCTAGAGTTAATTAATGAAAAATGTTTAAAACTTGTTAAACCGAGTTATTTTTTGTTGTAATTTAACCCATGGTGCACTTTAGGGTTAATTCTAGGAAAATTGTACTAAAAGAAAATGATTCGATTAAAACTATGCCTTAGATCAAATTACGGCTTGCGATATCGCTCGAATTCACAATAAAATTTTAATGGAAATTTTGATCGGTTTCGATTGCCGTAATTTATATCTGGATATAAGGTATAAATTTAAGCCTGTAGCTTTGCATTATGTGAACTGCTTAAATTTCGGAAACACCGTTTTAAAGTGAAGAGTTTTCCAAAAAAAGCGTTCTTCATTGATCGATACAAATGGTTATTAAACGGGGCAATAGCTGGACTTTAACGCAAATAAGGTAAAACTTTCTTTCTTTCACTTTTTTCTAAGTATATTTTAATTGATCTTGCAACATTTGACCGAGCGTTGTCATGACGAAATATTACGGTTTCGTGTCTGGTCGCATATTTCGGGCGTTTTGTGTTCAATTCTCGCTTTTCAGGAATCAGTTGTGACCATCTGGCGCGATTTCAGCAGATTTTAATAAATGTAGCCCTTCTGCAAAATGGAAATTCGCCTTTGGCGTACAATTTCTGGCATTTCTTTTTTTTTTTTTTTGACTGGAGACAGTTTATCGTACCATTATTTAACATCCTACTGAAAATGGTCATACGTGACGCTGGATTAAATGGAACTGTTAAACTCTATACAAAATAGCACATACTACTCACTTATGCAGAAGGTATTGATATCATCGGTCGGACACTGCGAGAAGTACGGCAGTAGATAATATAGATAGAACTAAGTTTATCAACATACAAGACGCCTACACAGACAAAATTTTCCAAAATTGTTCACCAATTAAAGCATTAATCAAAAAAAAAAAAAAAAAATCATGTTGCAAAATTCCGTTCTTCACAAAAATAAATTAATGAAAATTAAATTTGATGAACTTTAGCCTAATTAAAATATCAAAATTTGGATTTAAAAAAATAAGTTTTAATTAAAAATTTAATCAAGTCAATTAAACGTTTAATCAAGTGAATTAAACGTTTAATCAAGTGAATTTAACGTTTAATTGGTACTATTAATTTGTTTAATGGGGTAAATTTAATCAGTTTTTTAATAAATGTCACAAATTTCTTAATTGAAATCAATTTATATTTTATTCTGTGTACAAGACTCGGGCAGGTAGTGAAAGTTGAAAACCACAACTTTCAGGTAGTCTGCGCGCTTGTTTAGCACGGTAACGCCATAAGCAAAAGAAACAACATTAGTTTCGAGATAAAGAGAAGAACCAACTGTCCAAAAGATGCTACTCCGGACTAAGGAAGCAGTTTAAAATTAAGCCCATCTGTCGCCAGACAAAAAAACACTTTCTACAAGACACTCATGCACTAGTGCTGTTATATGTTTCTGAAGCATGGGGACTTGAGATAGCAGATAAGACAGTACTAAATACCCAGTCTACAACTGACACGAAATGCTTAATATTATCTTTAACATGGTGTTAGTGTTAAGTAGTGTTCGAAAATAATGTTCGGTCCTTCGAAAATAATACTATTCTTATCCAACTCAATCAGAAGGTGAGAACATTTAATTCCGTTAGGCTTAAAAAAAAAACACAAACTTAATTGTGTTCGGTTCAGCTCATTAATGTTCGTTCGTTTCAGTTGTGCTTAGCGCCCTTTTGGCTGGTAAAAAAACCAAAAGTTTTTTACAAAAATAAAATACATATACGAAAAAAGAAACAAAAAGCCAGCAAAATATTTTTACACATACAAAACATATACACAATACACAATACGTGCTGCGTTCGCAGCTAAAATTTTTTGTTTGTTCATTTCTAAATCGATGAAAAAAAAACATTATAGAACATTAAAATATAATGTTTGTCTACAGTTTCACTGCAATTGTTCTGTTTTTTGACGAAGAACAGAACACTATATAATGTTCGGCTCTTTCTTGAAAATAGTTACGAACAGTATTAAGGGTTGTGTTTGTCTACAAAATATATCGTTCCTGGGTGTGTGGGCTGAACGCTAAATAATGTTCGGTTTATTTTCGAAAACTGGTGTTAAGTATAGACTCTTTATGTCAGAGGGGTTTCTCATGTTTTAACAGCGTTTCTAAGCAATTTGTCTTGAAAGTTCTTTTATAACATAATTTCTTAACTTCATTTGATGGCTACTTGAGACATAGCGTAAAGAGTTCGACAGAAAAATTCTAAAAATTTTCATATGAACCGCAAGCTGTATGAGCTATATGCAGACATTGACATAGTGAGGCTTATTAAAATGCAACGACTACTTTGGAACGGATAAACCCTATGACGAATTACGCAGAAGGAGACGACCAAAACATTGATGGAAAAACCAAGTGGAGAAAAGCATCTCTAAGCTTGGTGTCATAAATTAAAGAAGCGCAGAAGATCGTGGTAACGTCATGTATCAACTACCTAATTAAGCACGTTAGTATGACAAATGTTTTCCCTTCAACGTTAGTTTTTAAAGACACAAAAATGTGTATAACGATACGAAACCTGTTGTGAATTTTGTGTTTCTTACCCTACGTTTCCACATGCAAGTAATTACTTGCAAGTAGTATATAAGTATATAAGTACGAAAATTAGGAGAAATACAAAAAAAAAAAAAAACACACAAAATTTTTTGGGTGGCTACACAGGACAGTTAATTTTTAAAATGGCGACAGCAACTTAACTTCTAGCTTTTATTTTCAAATCGTTGCATCTATAGACTCTCCTCATGGCTACGATATAAATTAATTAACTATAAAATTGTTTCTTTATTAAACTTGTATGAAGTCTTTACAAGAAGTTACGTTGATTTTTAAAAATATGTGAATACAGTATTGCCGTGTTTCCGATATCATAAAATAACTAAAAAAAAATATTTTGATTTAAATTTTTTTTTCTAAATTCCTGAAATTTATGTTGAAAAATACCATTAAGAGGCGTTGTTGTATAGTTGTGTATAAATTAGCTATAAACATAACTTTTATTTTGCTGAGTACTAGTTAATTGATACAAAACTCACGCACGGTAACACTGTTTTCCCATTTGTCACTTTACTTGCAACAAGTGTCAAAAATTTACTTGCAAGCAAATTCTGTTGCAAGTTGAGCTGCAAGTCCGAAAAATGTGATGGTGTTATTAAAAAAGTGTGAGTGTATTGAGTTTTTCGAACTTGTACTTGCATGTGGAAACGGGGGGCTAGTAATGAACCAAATATGTGAGTAAATGCGCCAAATTTCTTTGCTCTATTTCGGTCCTTGTGGTCGATATTATGACCAAACTCATAATTCAAATGCATTGTCATTTTTAACTTTGTGCTGATAAACACGCATCAGGTTTTAGCCGCCAATTCTTGAGTTTTAAGTAGAGAAAGGGTTAAGAAAATGTAATTTCTTTTCTTCTCTCTTTTCTAAAAACTAAAATCTGAAGCGTGTGAACCAGCACATTGGCAATTTAAATAATGCGCTTGTTGCGTTTATTTCGAAATTTCATATTGTAATGTAAAAATTAATTTATTTATGTTTTTGCATTTAAACACAATAATAATATCTTTGGACCCATTTCTGAAACGACCAACGGACTATATGATACCCCGAACAGACTTTAAGAAGAAATTCAAGGTCTTATTTCCGTCAAGGCATCCTGGCTAATGAATACTGCACTAGAGTTTACACAGATGGGCCAAAGATGATCTACGATGTTGGCTCTGGGGGTTTCCCGGAGGAGCTGCAAATAAATCTCTCTCTCCATCTTCCGGATGAAGCAATCGTCTTTCGGGCAGAAATACTGTCTATAAGAGAGGCATGTATAAGACTGCATAACAGGAATAAGTGGCAGAATTGGGATTTTTGTCGATAGCCTGGCGGCTTTGAGGTCACTAAGTTCGCATACAAAAGTCCATTCTCGTGAAATAGTGTAAGAAAGATATATTCAGACTTGCAAGCCAATCTGACATTACCTTCATTTGGGTTCATGACGGCAATGAACAGGCAGACAGGTTGGCCAATCGCAATACCCTTGGGAACTATCAGAAGCGAATTCTTCGTTCCTTGATATGGCTAACGATAGATGGAAGATACTGGTTAGCTGCAGGGCTACCAAGGCAACGTAACCCACATACTATACGAGTTGCTCTGAGCGACTTCTCAACTTCAGTTACAGGGACAACTTGGTGAAATATCTCAACGCAACAGGTTGGTTTTAACGACCTCATTATTACCCTAGTATCACGCTTGATCAGGGGTCCCTACTCTTCGCGAGTTGTGTGGTGTCAAAACGGAGTCTCTGTCGACTCTACTTGCATCAAACATTTTCAATAATTAAAGTTAGCTTTTGTAAAAAATTATGCGCAAAAAACTATAGTTATTAAATAAAAGTAAAACAAACGAAAACAAAGACGTTTTATATCCATCACAATATAACACAAAATGTACGCAAATACAAGAAAAAACTTAAGAAAAATACTTGCTTGCATAAAAAAGTACCTAATGCAGGTGCAAAAAAGGGTATTATCTCACACTCAATTATAACTGGGGGTAAAAAATGAAACAAATTTGCCATTTATTTTTGCATCATATGGGATTAAGTGTCACCTTTTTGACACTTTGTAACCGGTCACTGAAATACCCTAAATGGATACATTAAATTTCGGTTAAAATAATGCCTATCGCTGATATTGGGCCGAATGAACCATGTTAAAATGATAGATTCACGTAAAGTAATAGAACATAATGAACTCAGCCATTTCCCGCACAAAATCCAATCACAAGGCTAGCTTTTTGTCAATTACATTTCCTCTGAAGTAACTACACCTTTAACACCTATCACAATTCGTTCCTTTTTATGACAGTATTGCGAAAAATGTATACAAAAATGCAATTTTATCTTATTTATTACATTTATGGTGTTTTCTTTTCTGACAATAATGTTCCATGTATGCTACCATTCGCGCGGGTTTTTGTTCTATTCTAAAAAAATATGCAAAAGTGTGAGAAGTTGTCGTTTTTCTTTCCAAATATGTTGCAAAAATAAATGGCAAATTTTTTCCATTTCTTACCCCCAGCTATAATTGAGTGTGAGATAAAACCCTTTTTTGCATCTGCGTTAAGTACATTTTTATGCAATCAAGTATTTTTCTTATTAACTTTTTTTTTGTTTTTGCGTACTATTTGTGTTATAGATACTATTGTAATTTATGGTTTTATTGTGATGGATAAATAAACCTTTTGTTTTCCGTTTGTTTTACTTTTATTTAATAATTATTTTTTTTGCATTATTTTAAACATCAGCTGACTTTGATTTTTGAAAATCAGTGCCGCTAACGCTTATTGGAATTCAAAGAAAATTTAATGTTGAAAACCGCTACAACCGTGGTGAATATCGCTTATTAGTACAAACTTTGCATTCAATATTTAACACGCTAAATACACATTAGTGTTGAGTGTAAAACGTAGCTATTATTTTGTTCCATTGTAATTTAGAAAAATGTATCATTTTGTAAGGGTGCGTGTAACCTCATAAATATATTACACCAATATTATGCATTATTATTTTTTAGAAAAGAAAACACCATTAGTGTTTTAGTATTCCCAAAGGGTTAACCTAATTACAAAATGCCATGTTATTTATAGCTTTTCTGGTCATGTTTCTGTATTAAAATTTTCATTTTATTTCAATACATAATTCTAATATATCTCAACAATTTAAGATTAATGAAATATGATAAAAAATTTTATTTAAATAGTTTTATTTTTTATAATTAAACACTTTGCTTTGCACTAAATGCCGTCGCTTTTAGTGCCAATTACTATTAACAAAATAATATTAGTTTTTGTTAAATCGAATTTGTCCGATAAAAGTTTGCATAATATAAAAATTAAAGTTGTCTTATTGTAAAAAAAAATATAAATTTGTTTTACATTTTTTATTTTAGTTTAAGCCGCTTTTACACTATAAAACTGAGTATAACGATCAGTGTACGAAAATAAACACTAAATATCGCTCCTTAGTGTTCGGCACGGTAGATTTGTGGAAAACACAAACGCTAATAGCTATGTCATCTTTCGAACACAAAAACAATACTGTTCTTATTAGGGTATTCATTCGGTTAACCGTCAATCGGTTAACCGATTAATTACTACCCGATTAACTGATCGGTTAATTTCAAATTGGCTTTTTTCGATTAACGATTAAACCGGTTAATTTCAGTCGATTAACCGATTAACCGATGTAATAAAATTTTTAATTTTTTGTAGTATTATAACATATTTTTTTGTGTTTTTAATTATTTGTTTCGTCTTATATACAAAAGGTATGTGTTAAGAAAATATTTTTTCTTACAAACAAAGGTGTTCAGTGATCTTCATTTCAACCCATTTTCCGCCGACCGATTTCAATGTTCAATCAACAGGAATGTGGCGAAAAATGGGTTAAATGTTTGATTGCCAATACCTTTTTCTTGTTTCACGTACTTTTTATATCTATTTGTTTCTTCTCATACCTTCTCATATCAGTCTTTTAACAAAATTAACCGAAATCATTAGAAGTGTTAAACATTTTTAAAAATTAAAAATTAAGGGCATAATGGAATATTTTATATGTTTAGAGAAATATTATATTATATATTATATTATATAGAGAAATCCTTAAAAAGGACTGATAAATTAGATATTCATCTACGATAAGCGAAAGAAATTTTTCTAAGTCAAGTTTTGTCAAAACAAAAGAAAAGAATCGCTTAACTCCTAAACATTTAAACCAAAGATTTTTTTATAAGATCTCCTTTAACTATAGAAATAAATAATAAAATTATCTCAGTCTATTTTTTTATAAATACATATTTGGGGGATTCACAAGGTAGTCATAAAGTTGTAAAGCCTTATGTCCTTAAATAATTACTAGAAATATATATCGTAGGATTAATATGCAAACCGGCTAAATCCACTTTTTATGTAAATTGAGATTTTGATGCCGTATGGTAGAGAAAGATACGCCTCGTCGAAAAGCATGTAGTTTTTCTTTTATTTAAGTCTTGAAGTGTGTAAAACTAATTGTATTTTTAATTTTCTATGAAGTTGCAAATAGAAAAAATAAAAAGTTTTTTGTCTCTCCTGTAAAATGTGTTTGAAGGAAGTTAGCAGGTTTGCATATTAAGTCGACGATATCATTTATATTTCTACTATGCAGTTATGACGAATTAATGAGCACAGCATTAAAATTTTTATTTTGTTTGAAACACAACCATATTTATTTTAAGCAATTGTAAAATATTATTTAGGACATTATGACAATATGACTTGATAGTACACCTTGTGAATCCCCCAATTTTGTATTACTTGAAAAATGCATATTACATATTTATGAATTATTTTTTTGTTTGCTCGTTTTAGTTTAAGAATTTTAATGTTTGGTATGTTATTTTTTTTTTACTTATTAACTCCAAATAATAAATAATTATTGCATTTATATATATTGAAATTACTTAATTTATGAAAAAAAACTTTATTAATCGGTTAACCGATCAAAAACAAAATTAACCGATTATTGACCGATTAAACCAAAACCTCGGTTAATTTATCGAGCGATTAACCGATTAAATCAAAAGGTCGATTAAATGAATACCTTAGTTCTTATAGTACCCAACAAAAGATGAGAACATTTAATTCCGTTCGGTTAAAAAAAACCACAAACTTTATTGTGTTCGGTTCAGCTCATTAATGTTCGTCCCTTTTATTTATTTATTTATTTATTTATTTATTTACTTGAGTTTGGCTGGTAAAAACCAAACATTTTCTCCAAAAGCAAAATACACATACGAAAATAAAACAAAAAGCCAGCAAAATTATTTTACACAAGCAAAACATATAAGCAATACACACACAAGCGGTTCGTGCTGCGGTCGTTGCTAAAAATTTTTGTTTGTTAATTTCTTTATCAATGCAAAAAAGAAACATTATAGAACATTAAAATATAATGTTTGCCTACAGTTTCACTACAATTGTTCTGTTTTTTTCTTGAAAATAGTTACGAACGTTATTAAGGGTTGTGTACGTCTACACAATCAAAAAATACATAAATAACTGTGACATTCGTATGGCTCTTACCATTGTTTGAAATTTTTCAAAAATACAAGATTTTTCACTATGTTTAAGTTGTGTTTTTATAGAAGCACAAGAAGAAAATCAGCGATGGATAATTGCGGTTTCGTTTACAAATTTACACTATTAAAAATGTGATAAAAAAAAAACACAAAATTTCAAGTGATTTATTTTAATTTCAAATAAATCACACATACTCGTTTGTAAGCGGCATTTTCACGATGTCATTCCAAACATGTCTGTTTTAGACTAGTTGTTCAACCAACAAATTAAAAAACATATATTAACAAATATTAAAACTAATTTCGTGTCTGTTTGGCAATCTCTTTCTTCTCTAACCCGATCGCCAGCAAACAAGACAATCGTGTTTGTTAGTAAGGTCTGAAAAGTCATCGTATAAATGCCCGCTTAAATATTATAAAAATTACTGAAAGAATTTTCTTCAAAGATCTAATCGATATTGAAATCAATCCAAAGAAAAATTGCATTAAAATTCAACCTATGTAACGCTTCATTATAATAATGAAGAATGTTTCATAAGCCCCAGTTAATGAAATGATCCATAAAATCGATGTAAATTTTGCATTAACCATATGAAAGAAATTTTATTAAGACTGTGAGTTTTTTTATCATAATAATGAAATATTTAATTAACATAATGATGAAGAGTATAAAAAAATTTGTTTCAATTTTTTAATGGAAATATTTTGTATATCATTGAAATTTTTAATTTGTTCAGGGACATAAATATGCTGTTTTATTTTAGCAATTCTAAGTTTGTTGGTTAGAGGGCAAGAGAACATGCTATTCTTCACTTCCCTCTTATCAATAAACTTAGAATTTATGAAAGAAAACGTTCATAGTGTGAACCTGGACTATGCAATAATTGCTCAAGCAATCAGCAGAGCGATCAATGCAGTCCACACTTCGCAAATTTTATGAAGCAATCAAATTTGACGTTTACGGCAATAAATATTGCTACGTGGAGACCGCACGTGAATAATTTGTCGCCAACATAAGAATTAAAAATATTAAAATTTTATTTTGTATTGTTTCCCTAATACTTTGGTATTTTTTAACATCTGTTAAAATCACATCAAAAATTTTAACGTTCTTAAAAAAAATTTTAATATTGAACAGCGATTTATATTCTACATAAAGTCTTTTCTGTTTCTGTTTCCTGAAATGTGTTAATTTCGACGCAAAATGTAATGAACAGGGAAACCAGAAGTATGCTCTAAAAAACGCGTTTTATGCGCATTAAATATGTAGTAAAAACTGGAAAATATGCCCTGCAAAATTTTAAAAATATGCCCTAAAAATTAAAAATTGCTCATTTGAAGACACAATATTCAACAATTTAACAACAAATTAAAAAAAAAAACCTAAAAATATTATCGCTTAAGGCGCATATAGACGACAGGTTTTTGTCATCTGACATGTCAAATTTTCAAGTCACATGTAATTGTGCATGTCTGTCAAAATCGCTGTTTTACATAAGCTTTATAATATTCGGTCACAAACGTACATGTAATTTGCTTCTGACATTGTCTCTGTTTTTTTCACATTGTTATTGCAGAAACCAAAGTAGTGCTCGGTTTCAAAATAACTTGCTGCCGCCATGAAAAGTTTTATTTGCGCCGTAAAATAGTTCAGCCATCTTAACATTTTTTTCTTTTAATTCAAAGATACCAATTTAGGATTTTATAATAAAACGGTTTTTATATACATATATATTCACATAAATTCTATTCAATGGTAAGATGATCAAACATATCTCGGTATTGTAAAAAATTAACTTCAGCCGGCTAATGATTCCGTCAATAGTGGACGCCGCTGCCGGGGTCTTGCCGGCATAGCTTTCTGATGTCAGATGGTTTGTCAGAAGAAAATAGAGCACGCTCTAATTGAAATTTTGTCAGATGACTTTGCGTCTGACTTTTACAGAAGCAAAGTTAAAAAGGTAACACACGACATGTATGTGTTTTGCAGTGGAAAATTTGACATGTCAGATGACAAAAACATGTCGTGTACGGTCGCCTTTAAGCCCATATTACATTAAAATTCATATAAGAGATGTTTGCGCCGAATATTATCTACATATTAACATCCATATGGGTTTTTGTCTTAAAGGGATTTTAGGTACGGCCGCTAAATTGTTCGCAAATGTTAACATTTAAAAGGAAGTTAAAGCTATTAACGGATTGGAGCTTTGGGCAAATGTGAACCGATTCGAAAATAGTTCAATTTGCAGTAAAATATATTTGGGGCGAATTTAATTTAAATACCATCATAATTAGATAGCTTGCGGACACAAAGAGTCTAATTTGGATGTGAAATTATAGACCGATTCTCACCATTTGCATAGACTTCGTCCATATTTAATCAAATTATCTACAAAATTGGAACTTGTACTTTGCTCACAAGGCCAACATGGACAGACAAGCAGGCAGACGGACGGGTGGACATCGTTAGATCACTTTAAAAAGTGTTTCTGAGTCGATGGGTATACTAAAAGATTGGTCAAGATACACATCGCATAACATTTATCCTTGATGCCAACCTGCTTTGTCTTACAATTTTCGAATAAAAATTTTATATAGATATCGAAAATGAAGGAACAGATTTTCAAAAAAAAAAAAAATTGTATTTGCTACAAAATTTCTTGTAAACATCTAAAAAAATTAATTATTTATCAATATATGCTTAAAAAGGCAAAATACACGCTATAAACTTTAAAAGTGCTGCAAAAAGGCTATTTTAACTAAATTATGCAAAAAAAAAAAATGCAAAATATGCAAGAATATGCACTAACAAATCGATGCCAAAATTAATAAAAAGCTCTAAAACGTATAAATATGTTGTTTCTGCCTTTATTGGCCGCACAAGGAAAAATGCAATTCCATATTTATGGTTTCCCTGGTAATAAATATATTTTTTAGAATTGACTACAAGTTCATTCAAAACGACAATTTAGTCAGTCCAAAAAACTTCGTCTTGATTAACTCTGACTTTTAACTTACCTACTTACAGCCCAACCTAAAAAGAATGGCAAGCGTTTTTTTTATGTTTAAACTTCTCATTTTGATAGATTTTATACTTAATAAACTTTTTTGACTCTAGAAAATCTGACTTAAAAGCTCGATTCGTCTGTTTGTTTTATTTAAAATACTTTTATATTGGCAATTAAATTTTCTTATTGAAAAAACTGTTCCCTAAACTTGCAAACTAGGTTGCTGTATCATTTTTGGGCAGGAAAAGGATCCAATTTTAAGTTTATTTTTATATTTATGCGTAAACAGGGTACCCGTCTTATCCTTACTTTCATTTTGTTGAACCTAAACTTTCTCGTTTGCAAAAATCTTCTTTGTAAACAAAAGAAACCTACTGTCCGAATTTCAACAATCTGTAGCTCGTTTCTGTATTTCTCGCATCGTAAAATTTCTTACATGAAGTGTGAAACAAAAAATTCCATCCTTTCTCGATTTACGAGATAAAAGTGTTTCTGTATTTGAATGCGAAAACAGACACAACAAATTCTGTTTATACTGGAATATTTCCAGTAATTAAGTGTCAAATAAAAGCGAAACGTCAACAAAAGAAATAAATATAATAAAAATAGGGCTGCCAGATTTGATGAGTTATCGTCATCTTGACGATTTTTTGTTCCGATATTAACAAAGTGACGTTTTGATGATTTTTTCTAAAAAAGTGACGAAAGCCAAAACAAAATCAAAAATATTTTATAATTTTGTTGTTACTTTCTATAGAAATTCATCTTGAATTTTTAAATTTCAAACACTTCTATTTTGTGGCGTTGAAAATTGAAAAAAAAAATAATATAATGTCTGTAGAAAGCAACAACAAATTTATAAAATATTTTTGATTTTATTTTTGCTTTTAATGAAATTGTTGGCGTTGCGTTTTACACTATAAGCCCCTTAGTCTTCGAAATAAGATAATTGTAAATATTTTTATATGTTTGTTTATTAGAAAAAAGATACATATCTTTAGAAACAATGCTGCTTAAATTTTTATATTTATCCCTATTGTGAAAATTGTCCTCGAAATTGTTTGTTTCTTCCCTAAAAAATGTATCGGCAAAAGCAAAATTTCGAGGGAAAGTAATTGACCGACTTGGCTTATTTTGAACATTTAATACTTCTTGTATACATATACAAAATATGATTGATATTTGATATTCTTATCTTATATGTACACTTTTGTGCCAAAACCATTATTCCGACAAGAAAGAAATTTGTTTGTCTCCCAGTAAAAACTTTTTCAAAATGGATAGCTTCTTTCACTCGTTATTAAGTAGCTTTCTTCCATAAGAACTTCGATAACTACTTTTTTCTGGATGTATTAAGATAAAAAAATGACTTACTTTTGAATTTGTTCTTTTTGGCACAACCCTTGTAAAATTCATTAGCTTTTCAGTAGAATTGTATGTAGTGCTTTTATGTGTTTCTGATTACTTAATATATTATTTTGTAGGCGAAGATTTTACTGGGTCTTTAACCCGTTTATTTATGAACCGATTTTTTTAATTTTAACTACAAGGTATTCTACTAAGTCTATTTCAGGTAAAAAAGAAAAAGATTATATGAATAACTAAATTAAAGATTTATATCTCAATTATTAAATAATAATTATTAAATACCCATGAACTTTAACTATGTTTTTGTTTGATTATTTTTTAATAAAAGTCGAAACAAATTTGTTTAAAATTGATTTTAAATTGCACGATTTTTAAAACAAAAAAGACGATCTTTTTTATTTTTTTCTCAGGAAATTGACGATTTTGACACAAATTTATCTGGCAGCACTGATTAAAACCAAAACAAGAAAAGGGTAACAAAAATTTAAACTAACAAAATATAACAATTGTGTTTTGTTTATTTTCATCATATAAGTTATGCATTGATCATTTATATTCCTTCTATTTTTTTATTTATTTAAAAAAAATAGTATATAACAATATTTTAAATTCAAAATATCCACATTTTGTTTTTCTCGCCACCAATTTCAAATGTGACTTATTTTGACAGTTCTTGAAAGAAACTTTTCGCAAAATATTGTTATAGAAACACTTTTTCTCGCATCCTTCCAATAATTGCTGGAAAATTATTTAAATGACAGATAATTCTCGCAAAAAAAGATACAGAAACACTTGCGTGAGAAAAACCATTTTTTGTTTCATTTCACACTATTTTTGTTGCAATTCACACGTTTCATGCGAAGAGTTTTACGATGTGAGATATACAGAAACGGGAACTGTTTCGTTTACAAAATTGGTTTTTTGTGTACTTCTTAAGGCAGAACCCAAACCAACAGAAGACAAAACAGTTTTTTTACTAACACGACAAAAGAAAATTAGTTGGTATGAGACAAGTAACACCAAACAAAACAACCGCAAACTTGACTTACTTCAGAAAATACATCTGTACCCATGCTCTAGAACTTTAGTGAGAACTACTCTCATCGAAAAGATGAGAATAGTCAAAGACGTCTTGTGTCGGTTCATCTTAAAATATTTTAAAGATACAAAAAAAATCTTCACTTTTTACAAAAAAATTAACAAATCGGCACTTTGCTAGTTTCGGAACAAAAAATAGTCAAATCTGGCATCATTAATCTTAATATACTTTAAGAAGATCCATAAAAAAATGTCTGTTCTTTTTTCCAAATCTGTAATTTTTTTTTACATGAGCTTATCAAAAAATCTAAAAAAACTTTAAAAAAAATAATGGAAAAAACATATGTTCAGTAAAAGTAGTGGTTACATTTATTTTAACGTAACCATAGATATTACATCTGGGTGTCCGTGACAAAACAAAAAATTTTTTTAGGAACCTCTGCCTTCAATAGCGTTTCTCTTTTAATAAATGGTTTTGGAACTTTAAACCAAAAATATAAGTTAACATAATTTTCTTTATTTTAAAACTTAAACTTATAAAATATTTATTTCCCGAGCAGCATTAACCATGCCCACAAAACCATCAAGAACTTCTTTAGCTACAGGCAAAATCACTTCGGGAGGCAAAACAAAACCATATTCACCCTTATCCCGTAATTCAATGGTATAAGGAATTGGAATGCCCTTCACACCATAAGCCCATTCTTTGCCAGAACCAGAGACTTTATCTAAAAATTAAAAAAAAAAAACTCAAGTCATTGCAAATAGATATCGGGAAACTGGGTGTAAAATTAAAGAACGGTTCACTTGCATAAAGTTGTGGCGCTTGAGCCATAAGTAAACACAGTATTATATCTACGATATAAAGCATCGGCATAACCCTTGGCCACATGCATCATTTGATCGTAGTGCTCAGGGAACTCGGTGTCGGTATGACCCCAAGGTGATAACACGTACTGGCCATACGAGTGTAGGGAAATATAAATCTTAATTGTATCCTCCGGTATAGTGGTATTTATAAATCGTAACATTTGCTTGATTTCCTGATCGGACTCAGCATAGGGACCAGCATAGGTTTCCGAACAAGGATCGGAAGAGGCCCCGGTTACTGTTGAACAAAAAGGAGATTATAAAGTCGTTCTAATTTTAAGATTATTTTTTAAAAGATAATTACACATCCATAAATAATCGAAGTTACGATTCAAATCGGTACCAATACATTGGCCTGTTGGATCGGAGGGCAATCTAGATTTACGCCACATACGGTTCTTTAGAAAGAAACAAATTATAGTAACAAATTTGAATTCATATTATCACTTTTTTGATAAATAAAATTTATATTCTTTTAGTTGTTATTTAATCAAACAATCGTTGCTATCAAATCTTATCAAAAAATGTATTTGGTCACTTAAATAAGAACTTACCACATCATGCGAGTATACAAAACCATCTACATTCAAAACCGGTATTATCCACCAGTCTACACTTTCGGCAATTTTTCTAACACCTGGATTACGAGGAACCAGCAATTCATCAATAATGTAAGTAATAGTAGCCGAGGTAATCCATTCTCTAGCATGAATATTGGACTCAATGAATACAGCTTTATTACCGGGCTTATGGGATATCTTAATGCCCTTAATTAAACGTCCCTCATAGGAATAACCAATGTCGAAAGGCGTGACAATATCGGGGTAACGTTTTACAATAAGATCCAACCATTCATTGATTTCATCCAAAGTATGAAAATTTTCCCAATCCATGCCGGTAGATGATCGGGTTTTTGGCTGTTCATTATCAATGAGACTAGAATGCAAAAGAGAGCCAAATAAAAAAAATCTTAACTTGAAAGTTGAGACTTTATTTTTACCTTTGCACATTTTGAATTTTAACATCGTAAACAATTTTCAACTTTTCCAAAATCTCTTCAAATTTTTTTTGCAGATCAGGTCTGATCATGACATCACAACTTTCTCCATAATTATGAACTTCACTCCAAAAATCCAACTTAAAAACAAAAAATTTAATTATTTCATTTAAACATTGTTATGTTTAATCCAAATTTTTAATATTTTTAATTAGGCTTAAGTTTATCAAATTTAATTTTCATTAAATTATTTTTATGAAGAAAGAAAATTTACAACATGAAAATTAATTAAAATTGTTATTGATAATCTTTCATTCTTGACCGTGGCCGGGATTCGAACCGCGGCCGGCAGGTTACCATGACATGTTTCGTTCGCAACCACTCGATCTCCTTAGATGGATTTGCCGTTTTACACTCGCAGCCATCGACGACTGCTGACGTCAATAGTCAAACATCAATCCTTAAACCAAATTGTATTTTAACCTTTGGTAGATCGAATTTTGCTTTTTTGAATGATTATCCATTTTAATTGATTTTACTTGTTTTTCCTTGTCAAGAATTCTTCTTGAAGTACCTTTAAAACACTTTCCAGAGCCATTAATTGATCATATTGTTCCTTATTTTGGATTTTCACTTTATAAACTTTATAATTATCATAACGCGTACGCTCTTCGCCTTTTTTACCAGGCACTGCTGCTGCCGCCACAAAATAAGCGAATAGCCCTAAAAATATCAAGGGTTTAAGGACGCCGACTTTGAGCATTTTTTTTTTTTTTGGAAAACTTTAAACCTTTTGCCTTAATTACCAAACGGCTACTGAATTAACTACAGGAATTTCTAACACTCTTAACTTTATTGTTTCGGTAGCAGTTTTTATTTTTATTTTATTTTATGTTTAAAGTTTTTTTATTTATTGATTAAATTACGAATTTTAATTGCCTTTAAGTGCCCGTATTTCCAAAGTAATTTAGATTAGATATATTTTTATATGCAGGGAAATGTTAAAGCACCCCCTGCTAAATTGTTGGTTATTTAACATTCTGCACAACATGTCTTCTAAGTTCAACACAGGGCTGTTAGATTTTTTTGAGCTCCATCGCCCAACCGGATGTCAGAAATCGCCAAAAATCGTCAAACGTCAATTTGGTTCAGTTTTCGTAACATTTTTATGCTTTTTGCTTAAATTAAATTTTGCGAACAAAAAAAGCTAATGTAAAATTTCAGCCAAAAATCGCCAAACACTAAAAAAATCGATTCTCATTACTGGTGTCAGAACACCTGCATAATTACTATTAGAATTAAAAAGTGACTGAATATAAAATTCACTTAAAATAAAAAAAAAAAAACAAAAATCATGTGAACAAAAGGCTGCCAGATTTTTTCTTTAAATTAGTAATGGCAACCAAAAATTACAAACTGTTAAAAAAAATCCCTGAAATAATATAAATGAAAAATAGCCAAGTAAATCGCCAGTTATATCAAAAATCGCCAGTCGCCAAATGGAAAATCCCACTGCCAAACACGTTTCAAAATCGCCACGTTTGGCGAGAAATCGCCATATCTGACAGCCCCCGTTCAACACTAATTGATAAGGCTTTTAAAGCAGCGATCGGCAACCTATACTATTACATTTTTCGATTGTATGCGTTGTATGAATTTTACATATGTTGTTGTTATTGTTATTGAATTCTCTTCAATGTGATAAAAGAGTATAAAAGAGAAAACGCGGCGCCTCGATTTTGCCGATAGCAATTTTAAAGAGAGGTGGCCTATTATTTTGTTAAAAGTAACGTAAAATTAAAGAATGCAAACGCAACAAACAGTTGGAATATTTTATCCGTTTAAAATTTTGGTGTAACACGTCTTGTGTAAAAGAGCTTTTATGAATAGATTTACTGCCTGTTTGTAGAACGCGAGCACAAAAGTGACTCGTTTAAATTACATTTAACACAAAAACAAATTTTGAAATTTTGTTTTTGTTTTAAATGTAAGTTGAACGAGTCACTTTTCCGATCGCGTTCTACAAACAGGCAGTTAGAATATTTTAAATATCAAAAAAACTTTCTACGTAATATATGGGCATTTCCACAGAAATGTCAACCGCAGCCAAAAATTCAAAGTCTATAAAAGTATGTTGTTTTAACATATTTTTATAGGGAATCTGTCAACTTTTAATAATGTTAACAAATTTTACATTTAAAATATTCAAATGCAAAGTCAAACAAGTGCAAAAGTTCTGTTTTGAACATTTCTATTGCACGTTTTGTTTTGCTAAATGATATTAATGAGAAACATTATGCATTGACAATGGCTTTTTTAATCTCGGTTTATATTCAAATAATATAAGAAAAATGTAAACGGAACGATGCAATTGCCAGTTACGGCAATTTTTTTCTTTGCTTTACCGTATATTTCGATGTAGCGTGCGACATTGATTAAGGACATTTGTTATCAGTGCGTCGAGGGTATTTGTACAATGCGCATCAAATATTAGTAACAAACAGATATTTTTGTTGCAATTTTAATAAGACAAATTTTGCTGGAAAATAATCAGTGCTTTTCTCTTGGTACTTATTTTAAATTTGTAGCGTGCGACATCGTAAGTGTAAAATGCATAAATTAAAAAATTTTTCCTAGAATATCTTTATTTGCGATGACCAACAACTAAAAGCAGCAAGGACAGCTTATTCCATTAAAAAAAAAACTTTATTTGAGACTAGCAATACAATTTTCATTTAAGTTATTGAAGATATTTTTTAAGTTTATAATTTTTGTTCGGAAAAAAAATATATTGAATGTATTAAAAATAATGTAGAATCATCTTACGCATGTCTCATCACATAAAAAGTAAAAACATAAACATAAAAGTATGATGGAACAAAATGCCGCATGAAACATGTAGCGTGCGACAGTGATACAAATTAAATTAAAAATAAACTACACAATATTTTTGAATCAAATAAAAAGCATTATTCAGATACATCAATGCATAACATTTTAAAATTAGTGGCATTTAAATATTTCATCAGGTTTCGCTGAAATCAGTGTTTGAACTGTTTGCCTTAAAGGTGACTTCTGTTTTTGTCGCATGCAAATGCCTTGGTTTTTTTTTTTAAATATCTTGAAAGCGAACAATTTCTCAAAGTCAACCTTAGCACAATTTATAGTGCTAATCAAGAGCTATAAGTTTACAGCCGTATTCATAAAAACTTATTGATGATTAATTGACCGTTTTTAAGCAAAAATTGCTAAAGTTGTATTCATCAACGAAAAATAGTCTATTGAACCTTGAATAAACCATTCATAAAGTAAGAAAATTTATTTTTGGATTTGCCCTTCTTTAAACCAAAAATAAAATAACGTTTTGAAAGGTGTTTGCATTTTATGATATTATTTTTGTGAAATATGTTGAAAAATAATGACAAAAATGTTATTACATACTATAAGCTTAAAATAAAAACTTTTTATGAACTTTTTTGTCAAAAAAAAAAAAAAAATAATGTCTTGGTGTATGTTTTTTTTTCACTTTTAAGGCGTACGAATGTCGCATTCGACATTGGAGAAATGCCCATATATATAATATATATGTATATTATACTATATATGTTGGTTCCTTTGACACCTTTAAGGAGCATAGGGCCTCAACAAATTCGTTCTTAATATTCCTGTTTGATGTTACGTTATTTCTTCACTCTACACAGAAAAAAATATTATTCCAATTCAAACAAAAAATTTGTAGAATATACTTTAGTCCAAATCTACAATAAAAAAGATAACAAATATTTAATTGTCATGGTAAAAATGTAGCTAATGTAGCCCTTTTTTTAAATCACTTTTAACGATAGAAGTGAGAGCAACTTTATAGTAAATTCTGAAATTTCTAAAAAAAAATTTATTGCCGCCTGCATCTCTATATTGAAATACTTCCGAGCAAAAAGAAAAAGTTTTGCTTGTGTTTATCCATTTTTTAATTTGAGAATTGAGGAGTGCTGTTCTTTTATATTGAAAGATGTTTCATGATCATCATTTATAGCGATTTTCAACATTTGTAAAGGTTGTGATTTAATTACAATGCGTTTTAATTGTTTTAAATGTTAATTTTACTTTCAGCAATTTGATCAATCTTTATAAGAACATAAAACTTATAATTTAACAAAAAAAACGTCACAACAAATTTTTATGGCAAAACGTGTTGAAAAATTGCTAAATCTAGCTAAATTGGCATGAATGGGAGGAATGGAAACCTCCATATTGTGTTGAGTTGGCCAAATGATTGCCTAGCTCTCTTGGTACGATCAGATATATCTTCTGAAGATCCGCCCGTTGACGTAATATCATTTATACCTTGAAGATTTATATTTTGTGGTATGTTGTGTGTTGGGTTGATTCTATGTAATAGCCCATTTTTTATTAGAAATCTTCTTCCAAATCTAGTGCGTTTACGTTGTAATTTTTTGACAAAAATACTTTAAGTAGACATATCGGGAAAAAACTTCGACTACGAGGTCTGTAAATGGAAAAAACTGTTATATATAAAAAAAAGATAAAATATAATAATGAAATTTTAGTTATGTATTTTGCAATGCCTTTTTTGTAATAGTCCTATTCCTTAAATTTTTAGGAATGACTTTATACTCAACCAGACTATAATAAAAAATTTTGAATATAATAATAAACGTAAATGCACCGAAAAGAAAAATCCATTCATCTGTACTTAAATCAAGCTGATTCAAGCGCCACCTACTTAAAGTAATACGAAAACGGGATCGACTTAAGTAAAATAATGTTAAAAACTAATCTCAAACTAAGCTTGATTTAAAAATTTCTTGGCTAAATCCATACTTGAAATAATCCGAAAGCGGATTGATTCTAACCTAAACATTACCCCGAAAAACTAGAGGAGAGAATATTATTATTTATTACTTTACTTAAAAATAAAATGAAAAAAAATTCTTTTTGGGATTCGAACTGGCAATATCATCAGTCTCAGGAGAGAACTTAACAACTCGGCTACTGAAGAAGCGTTCAATTAAAATATATTGAGTCTATGAGTTTGTTTCTTTATTTGAGCGGCATATCATATAAATACATGCATTAATGTGTATGTGTATGCGTAAAATCAAACACATTACAAATAAAATCCACCTCTTGTATAAAAAAAACAACAAAAAAAAAACACATTACCAACACTGTATTACCATAGCCACTGTATGACCGTAGAAACCAAAATTGAATTGGTTTGTATGGTATGTTTATGTCGTTTTGGTAATACAGTGTTGGTATGGTAATGTCACGTCTAATTGGACCTTTAAAGGAAAAAATTTGAGGCAGTCGTGGTTTATTACTCATATCTCAGCCATTTGTGGACCGATCTTGCTGAATTTCAATAGCAAACAATTTCGGACCATAAGTGATATAAATGTATAATAATCTGGCCCCCATCGTATATTGGGTCTTCCCATTTCCATTTCAACGGACATCGTTTAATGAACTTCGTTCCTCATAATGACCCAGAATATATATACTTTATAGGGTCTAACTAACATCAATATTATAGAAATTACAAACGGAATGACAAACTTATATATACTCTATTCACCACCTGTGGTGAAGGGTATAAAAACGGAAATTTAGTACGAGTTTTTTTCTGTGTACATATCTAGAGTGTATGTGTAAAACTGAGCGCGGCATACATTCTTTTTATTCACCCCCTACTTCCCACATTTTCTTAGTTTTTGTGTTAAAAGTAAAACAGTGAAATATAGAAATATAATAAAGCGACACACAAATAGATAAAGCAATAGCCAATTTATATACATACAGTACTTTTGACTTAACTGCCTTTTGTTTACGTGCACTTTTGACTTAACTGCACAAAATTGACAATTTTTGGAATTATTCTTTATAATTCCATACAAATCCCTTTTTTAAGTGCACTTTCTATACCTGCACATTTAATATAAATGCACAAAATTTTTGGCATTTTAAAATTATTTTCATACAAAAAATTGAACTTGGCTGCACTTTGACTTAACTGCCCAAAATACATATTTTCTGGAATTATTCTTCAAAATCCTTGTTTACGTGCATTTTGTATACCTGCATATTTTTCATATTTTTGGGCAGCTTTAAAATATTTTCATACAAAACATCAAAAAATATGGTGGCCACTTTTTCACATAAATATCCAATTTAAGCTGTTTATAAAAATATAAATCGCGATTATTTTGTTTTTTTTTTTCATAAATTTTTATGTTCTTTGTGAATTCTCATTGTTTTAGTGAAAGTTCTTTTTATATTATATATACATACATACGTGTATAAAATTATCTGTTATTTGAAATAAAATTTTAATAAAATATAAATTTATGTACGTTGTTTTCGGTTAATTAAGCCCCGCTTAATTGAGTTTCCCGTTTTATTGCACTAAAATCATGGAACGAAATCATTCAGTATAACTGTCATCGTAAAAATACCCGTTTAGTTGAGTTCCGTTGAATTGCGTCACCCGCTTAATTATTTCGCAAAATAAGACCGCATTGCGAAAAACAAAAGCAAATGTTTCGGTTAATTGTTTCCGTCTACTTAATGAGTTTTGGCTCCACAAACGTAAAAAAATTATTTTGCGGCAAGAAAGATTGTACGATGGACGTACCTGATTTTTATTTTGTTTTAACAAAACCTAAACCAATTTTTAACTTAATAAATAAAGAAATGAGTTTTATTTTCTATCTGAACATGGGTGTTTCGCTTTATTGCACACCTTGCTCAATTAAGCGATTTTCGTTTTAATTGCGTCGGCGATTTATTGAGTTCCCGTTTAATTGCGTTAAAAGGCGTGCATTTTTAGAAAATCAATTAAGCGGGAATAACTGTATTAATAAAAAGATTTTTAATTCCACTTTTAAATCAAACACTTTACTTTAGCTGCACTTTTGTGCAGGTAACCACAATTGTGTACCTGCACATTAAGGCAGGTAAATGCATTTAAGATAGCTGCATTTTTGCACAAAAAATCGTGCAAAGCAGATTGTGCAGCTAAGTCAAAATTACTGTACATAGCCCAAAAATAAAAAACAACAAAAAGATTTGCATTTATATAGATGCAGCCAAATCTGTTTTAGGACGTCAACGATTCGAATTGGAAACGGTTGTTTCGAAGCAACACTTTAAAGAAATGGTTTCTTTATTTTTTCACAATATGTAGATGGGGCAATCCAAGCCAAATCGGTTAGTTTGGAGAAAAATATTTATTGATTTCCTTTATTTTTTTACTGTGTTGATGTTCCTTCTAAACAGCACATTTCAGCAAATTTTTATATTTTTTTGGCTTATGGTTACAGAGATATCGAATCTCAACAAAATTGCGTTATATGAAAACTATGTTCAAATAAATACTCATAACTTTTTCAATGTTATCTGGATAATGGTTTTGATTAGCACAATGAATTGATAAAGCTGTTTTTTGTGATGGAATATTTCTATATTTTTGATCTGACTTATGTCCTGCTATCCTAGTTTTTAGATTATTTTTCGTTGTACCTATTTATACTTTATTGCACCGTCTATTACAAGGCATTTTAGTACACACATATGTGTTATGTTTATTACATACATATGTCCGCTTAGCGTATTAAATAAAAATATTATATTCAAAATTATTGAACTGCCTTATTGATAAAAAATTCAATATTCAAAATTTCAATATCTTTGCGTATGGTAATTTCTTCTCAAAACACGGTAATTTTTAGAGGTCCGTACGGTAATACAAAAATAAAAGTTAACATCACTGTGTGACCATGATATTTTAGGAGTGTTGCCAGTAAAGTTATTTATTTAAAAAAAAAAGCGAAAATTGAAAATGATGTCGGTAAGCGCTCGATATGTTACCGATTTATAAATTCTCTGTTCTGTAATACTATTTCGATTATTTATTCTACAATTATTATGCTGCTAAATATGTTATTAATTGTTTAGGAAAGCTATTATCCGTTAAAATATTTGAAATCTTCCTTTAATTATTTTCATGCAATTCTGAATCACTTATTTTTAGAACTCTTTCTATAAAATATTTAGCAGTATTAATTATTATTCTCCTCGGATGTTTCGAGAAAAAATTAATAATTCTACCAGAAAAGGTTGGCTTTTGATACCAATCTATTGCCCAAATATGATAGACTTGAATTAGATTCATTTTCAAATGTAAATTTAATGTCTAAATGAAACGAGTTAAAAATATCATTCTTGATCTCCGGAATAATACAAAATAAATTGTCAACATATTTTGTCAAGATCTTCGGTTTTATAATTTATTTTTTATCCCATATATCTAGTCATTTTCCATAACTATATCTGCCTCAATTGGAGAAGCTGGCGAACCCATTTAAAAATATTTTGTTGTTGGTTTCTACAGAAATGTTGTATTAAAGTTTTAGATTTTAAACGCTCCATATCTTGTGGCGCTGAAAATTTTAAAATGCAATATGAATTTCTTTAGAAATCAACAACAAAATTAAGAAATTGTTTTTGACTTTGTTGGTGCTTTCAATGTAATTTTTGGCGTTGCGCTGCGTATTAGACATTAGGGCCTAAAATCAAAACTTTTTCAAAAATACAACAGAAACTAAAAGTATTTAAGTAACAACCTTAAAAAACACATTTATTTATTATTTGCGATTAAATAAACCCTCTTCTTTGGCTTTTGCAATCATACTGTAGAGACCATCAGTGAACTCTAAGCAAACCGGTTTAATTTGATTGGCCGGCAAGAAGAAACCATACTGGCCACGATCACGTAATTCAATGGTGGCGGTAAATGGTATATTTTTAACACCATAAGCCCAATCCTTGGCAGACCCTGTGACAGGATCTTCAAATGAAAACAAAAGATTTAAAGAAATTTTCTAAAATGTAACAAAATGTATAAACTTACAATTTAATAAGCCACTGGCACCACTTAAGAAATTCGTGCCGTATTTGTCCTTTGCTGCATCGGCAAAAGCTGTGGCAATACGCAGCATTTGATCGTAATTGGGAGGGAACTCGGTGGTAGTATGGCCAAAGGGTAAAAGCACAAACTGGCCATAAGAATGGATAGCCAAATACATGCGTATGTAACCGTCCTTAGTGCGATTAACAAAACGTTCTAAAGCAATCACTTCGGGTTCAGAATCGCTCTTAGCGCCACCATACCAATGATCGCAAGGAACATCAAAATTATAGCCACCGGCTAGAGAATAAAAATAAATGAATTGAAATTTGTGTCTTATTTATTTTAAGTGAAAAAAAACTTCTTACGTCCCCATTTATAACCAAAATTACGATTCAAATCAGTGCCATAGCAAGGACCCGAGGAATTATAGAACCCTGTAGGCTTTCGATTCTTACGCCACAATCTGTTCACATGATGAGAGTATTGAAAACCATCAGGATTTAATACAGGCACATATATCCAATCGTATCTTTCTCTCAAATAAACCATTTTTTTATCTTTGGAATTCAGCAAGTTATTTACAAAACAACTGCTGGTGGCCGAAGAAATCCATTCAATGGCATGTATACTCGATTCAAGGAAAATAGCTTTATTTCCAGGTTTAAAGGAAATTTTAATAGCATAAATGGGTCTACCTTCATAGGAACGACCAATTCTATAGAGTTTAACTCTACGGCGATTTCTTGCCTTCAAGTTTTTTAACCAACTGTAGATAACGGGTAAATCATGATATTTTGTCCAACTCATATTAGCTTGCGTGCGATTAATATATCGGGGTTGGGCTTCTTCTATCACACTAAAGAAGTGACAATTAGATAAAGAAGATCTCTATTACAAAAAAATTTAAAAACATACCTTTGCAAATCACTAATAACACATTTATAATCTAATTCCAAGAAACGTAACTGCTTTTCCAATTTATCCTCATTTGCAGGATCGATAACAATATCGTAACCAAAACCGGGACCACGAAGTTCATTTAAATAATGAAGCTGCCATACAAATTTAAGAAAAAAATAATTAGATTGTTAATTTTTTTAAAAGTTTTATTTAATCATGCCTATGCATTTGCAATAACCTTAACATTTTCTACTCACCGGTAAGTTTTTACCCAATTTCTGGAATTCACTTAATTGTTGTTCATCCGCTACATTCACTCTATAAACCTTAAAGTCATCATAGCGTGCTGCCGATGGATTCGCCTCACTTCGCGCTAACAGTGCCAAACAGCCTACAAACACTAACAGTAACCTCATGTTGTCTTTCTCGTTTGCCGTCAATTTTAAATGTGTTTAAATTTCTGTTTGCAGATGACACTTTTATATGAGTTTCACTCGATTTTAAATGGTTTTTCTTGTTTGTTTACTTTTAAATAAACAAATAGAAAATTTTGAAAGTTTTTTAATCTATTATTGTTAAAACGCGTTTTCGTTTTCTGGTACTTTCTTATCATTCTTTTATCGTTTTCTGATTATTTAGTACCATATCCCTTAAATGCACATTGGATCTTTTAAGATACAACAAAAAGAAAATCCTACGGTTCTAATTGTGGTACAAATTGAATAAAAATAAATTTAACGTTTTTAAAATATTATAATTGATTTTTTTAAAATAGCCCTGTCGTAGAAATCTTCAATAATTGCGATTTATTTACAGTTAAAACTAAAAATTTGTTTTTTGCAAATTAATTAAGGATTTGAAAAAATTCAGTGAAGTGTAAAACTATTAAATTAATAATTATACCCACACCACAATAGTGGAGAGGGTATTATGCATTTGTGCTGATGTGTGTAACGCCTTAAAGTATACCGATCTACTCAGAATCACTTTCTGAGTCGAACTAACGATGTCCGTCCGGCTGGCTGGCTGGCTGGCTGGCTGTCCATGTAACCTTGTGCGCAAAGTACAGGTCGCAACTTTGGAGATAACTTGATAAAATTTGGGTCATAGGTTCTTATTGGCACAAGGACCAAGCCTATTGAAAATGGGCCAAAATCGTAGGACCACGAGGGAAGATAGGGGGTAATTTCTTCCTCTCAGAAACTATCAAACCGATTTTAATGAAATTTAAAAGTTGGATAGATCCATATCTATATGGACACATAAGCTATACAGTTTTTCAAAAATAGGACCACAAGGGGATGTAGGGGGCAATTTCTGCCTCTCACAAACTTTCAAACCGATTTTAATGAAGTTTTTAAGCATAGAGAAATCCATATTTATATGGACACATAAGCATGATGTGTTTTTAAGTACTGTGGTGGTGGGTATCATATGGTCGGGCTTGACCGACTATACTTTCTTACTTGTTAGTATAATTTTTGTTGAAAACAAAATTAAAGACCATAAACAGGGTCTTGAATCCAAATTTTGATATTTTTTATTAGGCTAAAGTTCATCAAATTTAATTTTCATTTAATAATTTTTTATAATACATATGTATTTTGTTCGACCTTTAATATTTCTAATATTTCTAAATTTTCGAGCTTTAGGTCTTTTTGTTTTAAAAAACTTTTAACGTTTTATTTTAAAACCAATATTTCGGCACTTCCTTGAGTGCCTTCTTCAGGGTTTTATTTCTTAATTTATAAAATTTTTAACAAATTATGAAAAATTTAACAATAACTGACAAATTAAAAAATTTTAATTCAAAAACAAAAAAATGTAGCACAAAATTATAGACACTTAATTTATAAAAATAGAAACGGAAGTTAAAAAATTTATTTATATTGTAATAGATCAAGTTTGATTTGAAAAATATTTTTTTGTTTTTGAATTAAAATTTTTTAATTGGTCAGTTATTGTTAAATTTTTCATAATTTGTTAAAAATTTTATAAATTAAGAAATAAAACCCTGAAGAAGGCACTCAAGGAAGTGCCGAAATATTGGTTTTAAAATAAAACGTTAAAAGTTTTTTAAAACAAAAAGACCTAAAGCTCGAAAATTTAGAAATATTAATAATTTTTTATGAAGAAAGGAATTTTGCAACATGAAATTATTTAAAATTTATTGATAATTTTTCATTATTGGCTGCCGCAGGGCTCGAACCCAGGCTTTCACGGAAATTCGTAGTAACCTAGATCAGAAAAAAATAACGTTTTTGGTATTATTATTGGGCCACTCAAAGGCTTTTGATACAGTGCACCATTCAATCTTGTGCATGAAATTGTCGAAATTATTTAAATTTATCACGTTTGCGGTGAAACTGTTGTCATCATAACTTTCAAGTAGATGCATGCCGAATCTACATCGCGTTCTTTACAAGTAACTAGAGGAGTCCCACATTGGTCCATCCTTGGGCCCCTGCTATACTCTTTATATGCGAACGATCTTCCTAACCAACTATCGTATTCTAGTATACAAATGTATGCTGATGACGTTCTCAGTAGTCCTAAAGAGTCAGCTAAAAATACGGGAATCAAATTATGATCGTGGGAAAATACTAACATGAGCAGCGGCTAACGGTTTGCGACTTAATCCTAACAAATCGAACACAAATGATATAAGAAAACTGACCGTAACATACAACAATATCATCCGTTACATTTTCTCTTTTAAAAGATTTGATCATATATCGCAGCACTCTTGTCGTTTATTCAATATGACATTTTCAAACTATTTTAAATTCAAAAACTTAATATTACTTCACAAAATAATAATGACAAAGGAGCCAAAATATCTTTATGAACGTTTGCCGTTTTCTAGATCGTGAAGAGGGAAAAAACTTAATACAATTTCGTCATCGTGATCATGCTACTGAATGCCAATACTTTATATTAAGCATACGTCTCTGGAATCAACTTCCAAATGATTTGCAAATCACTAACTAGCAACGCTATAAAATTTAGAAAATTACTGAGGGAATATATTTCGTAAATTTTTTAATGTTTTAAATGTAAATTTTTTTATTTTTATATACTTTTACTTTATTATTTTACTCTAAATTTAAATATAATCTATGTAGTTCTTAGAAAATATATCTTTATCAATATATACTTTAACTTTTCTGATTTTAATGCTGTAATTTATAAGATATTGTGTCTTGTTGTATTAGAAAATCAAATTAATAAATACAAAAAAAAAAAATCGAATATTTCGAAATTTTGGAAAGCTAAATGTTTTAAAACACCAATAATGTCGAAACCAGTGTTGCCATAACTGTTTGATGAGAATATGCCAAAACTTAAAAAAAAAAACATGTTAAAATTTGCCAAATGATAAAATAAAGAAAAAATGCTAAAAATCTGCTAAGATTCAAACATGATATTTTAAATTTGCTTAAAAAATGCTAAATTGTTCAATATTTATTGTTGACCTGTGTCGATTTTCTATGTTGCTGTTTTTTGTTTGGCTTAAGGTCATAAAAAAATTAAAAATAAAAATCCACAAATTTTTGTATTTTTAATTTTTTATCCGATATTTCGACCATACATCGATGGTCATCTGCAGGGGTTACAAAATGCACATATATTTAACATTTAAATTTTATATCATAACACTTATCAATACATACATTTAAAACACTAAATGTATGAAATGTATAAAAGTTGAAATTTTAAAAGTCAATTTAAAAAATAGAAAATATAGTTTGGACTGTATTATTATAAATGTTTTACAACCAAAACAATTTCTTTCTATTAAATTTAAATAAAATTTGTGCACTTAGTTTTGCGTATCTCTGTATTTTAAAATTCTCTCATAATACATATGCAAAACATTTTTGAACATCAATGGTTTACTATATGTAACATTTCCAGTGTGTATCTCTTAGCATAGTTACTCTATTCTTGTAAGATGCTCACATTATTAAAATTTGGTTTGTGTCCTGTTATTGTACAGTGGGCCGCAACGGCAGTTTTGTGTTCAATTGGTTTTGTTACAGCTTTCTGATCAGATTTGTGTCGTGATATTCTTGTCTTGAGTGTTGATTTTGCAGTCCCCACATATACTTTTGGGCATATGTTGGACCCGTCCCCCTCACAGCTTATTTTGTAAATCAAGTTTGATTTTTCCTCCTTTTCAAGTTTCGTCTTGGGTTTGCTGAATAATTGAGACATGGAGTTATTGGTCTTAAGCGCTATTTCGTATTTTTCTTTGTTGTCAGAGTTCTTAAGCCTTTCGGAGAATCCGGAAATGTACGTTACTGATTTGTATATTTTATCAAAATTTTCTTCTTTTTTGCTACCGAGATTTTTTGATTTTACATGTTTAATTAAATCGTTAATAGTTTTTATAGGAAATTCATTTTTCTTAAAGAGTCATTATCTCTAAAACTCGTCTTATAAAATTTGTGGCAGTGCTAATAATTATTCGCCTAGGATGTTTGGAGTAGAAGTTTATAAATCTTCCAGACGATGTTAATTATTGTTACCATTCTATCCTATCCTCTATTTTGTCTAAGAACCATACAGTCTAAGTACGGTATTCTATTTTGATTTTCTTCTTCTTTCGTAAAACAAATCTGTCTATTAAATTAGTTTAAAATTCTTAAAACATCATTTACGTCTTTCCTTTTATACAAAATAGAAAAATATAAAAATTTGTGGATTTTTATTTTTAATTTTTAAAACAAAAAACAACAACAATATGCAAAATTTTTACAATAAAAAGAAATCATTTAAATCGGCTGAAATTTTATAAAAAAAATATGCTGAAAATCAGCTTAAATTCTTTTATACAAATGTTAACTGAAGAAAATTAACATTAAGTTCAGGCAGCGGCAGATTTCGGCTAATATGAACCGTTAGATTTAAATCCTACTACTTCTAATTCAAATACTTAAACTACTCATGGTCGGACACATATTTGGATTTCTTTTTCTTCAGAATTAAGTGGCATTTTTATAGCTCCCAAGCCAACGAAATTTGAAAGAATTTTATGGAAAAGGGACGTTTTCAATTTGATGCTAAGCAAGTTCAGTTTGGAGGCGATAGTGATCTTACAGAGATATAAAAACATTACAGACTTCTTTTAAAGTTTGATGACATTTATTTCCATAATCATTGGAGAAAAACATTGTAATGGAAACGCTAAAATATGATAGTATAAATCAATCTTTTAATTTTGCAATGCCAGTTCTACGCAAAATTATAGAAGTTCTCTTTTAGATGACATAAATAAAACAATCTTTCAAACGCCAACAACCAACCGAAGTGTTCATATAATACAAAGCCAAATGCCAATGAAACGCTTTAAAAAATTCGGGAAATACTGGATTTTAATGATGATTTTAATTTTTAATGATGATAAAAATGATTCCAAACGCGACAGGCTTTATCTAATTAGACCGGTTATCGATACCCTAAATATAACTTTTTCTACCGTACCGAAACTGGACAGGACTTTGTTTCTTCTACTATAAAAGCGTTGCCCAAGTCGATTAAATATAATACTAAGTAGGATGAACCTGTTTCTACCGCCTCAATGATTTTTATTACTTTCTCACTTAAAACCCCCAACGTCATTACTAAAGCTATGTTCACACCCATTAAATATTTGACGTCCTACACGTAACCACAAGTTTGGCTAGAGCAAACATTATTTAACAGTTGCTAAAATAAATTATACAATTATCATCTTAGAAATAAATAAATGTAAATAAATAGAAATTGTTAAAAATAAAGCTTAAGTTTTATCAATTTACTGGTCACGCTTTTTTTGGATTTTATCATCAAATATTTGTTAGATCTGAAGATAACTTAAGTGAAAGACTTGCCAGTGATACATTTTTATTTCAAAGATTCTGTTTGATGCTTAATACATAATAGAATTAAAATACAAAAATAAAAATAAGAAGAAATCCGAAAAAAACCCTAAAATTAAAAAGTTCCCAAATCAAATTTTTATCCCCGTTGGGTAAAAATCCCCTTATCTAACGTCACTGGTTAAATTTGTTCAAACACAATTTTTTTAAGAGCATCATAGCAAAGACTATAGATTTATATATATTTATAGTCTTTGATCATAGTCTTCGCTTTCTAAAGAAATCTTTTTATTTAATTTATTTTTTTCTTTCGAACACAGAATACGAAAAATCAGAACAAATAATTGCATTAATTTCATGCTTTTTGTATTTATTCCTCACCCAAGAAATCATTGTCGATCACAGTGATGTCAGATTAGGGAAGTTATTCCCAAATTGGGGATTTTCTTGGGGATTTATAATTGAGGCGATAGAAACCGATTCATCGTACTTAGCATTAGATTCACTGGATTTGGTATGCGCTTTTGTAGAATAAATAAAATCGATAGATTCAGTTTTGTCATTGAAAGTAGAGAAAATATTTTTTGATACCTTATTTTTTGATTTATTGCTACAAATGTTGTCATACCAAATGTTATTTTTTTCCTACAAATATATGCTGTAACTCATTAGGATAGCCCAGTTTCAGCACAATTATAAAAATAAATTATGCTGGTCGAGCTCGAGGGTGCAATAGGTCATAAACTAGCAATTAACAAAGAAAATATTTTTAAGAACAACCCAGCAAAAACTTTGCTTACAAAGTAAGCAGAAAAATAATGAGAATTTGACGAGCCGTCTACTTACTTTTCTACTAGAAAAAGTACTTATTTTTGTTCGAGATGTCCCAAAAGTAATCCTTTATAATTAAGCCTATTATAATCTAAAAAATAATATGTTTTTTTTATACTTAAAATTTTTATAAAAATATATAGTTACACAAAGTCAATAAAGTAAAAATTTTTATATTTTTTTTTAATTTTTTTTTTTTTGTTTTTTTTTAATTATTTTATTTTTATTTTTTCTTATTCTATTTTACTTTATTTTATTTTTTATTTTTTTTTTTCTGTCTCTGGCGGGATTTGATCCCGCAACCTCGGTGCTGATAGACTAGCTCTCTACCAGCTAGTCTACCGGGGCAGTGTAGTTTTTGCATTAAAAAACTATGTTTTATGCCTATAATGACATTTTTATTGTCATAATGAAAATATAAATTTTTCTGTATATTTAAGATATAATAATAAAGTTATTATTTAATATATAACTAATAATCCAAAAAGTGGCGAATAAAGCTACAAAGTAATGAATTCTTGAAGTCATTAAAAGTAGGATTGTAAGTAAAGTTTTTGCTGGGAAGTAGACAATTTCACCGAGTGGTTTACTTACACGGAGTGAAATTTTAGCCGAGCAAAACAAAATACTCAATAGACAATTTCAACTAGTGGTTTTCTAAAACGCAGTGAAGTTTAAGCGAACAGGTAAGACTCCATTAGTGATTACTTCAACTGGAGTTTACCCTGTAGTTGCAAGTCCCATAAGTGTTTTCCCCGCGTATTTCTCCTATTAGCAGAGCAACTCAGTTCCATACCGCCAAAACCTCTATCAGTGGTTTTCTAGCACAAGCTAGGGAGGGGGAATCTTATTAATTCCCTGTTAGTGGTTTTTCCTAAAACGACACAGGAATTAAGTAGGAGCAATCAACTCATAGCACAAAGCAGCCAGTGGCATACCTATGATAATAGGGCAGCGATACGAGGAGGGATGTATCACGTGAAGGAATTGCTGAAGCAGGAAACCAACACAATTACCCATACTTTTGCTCTTGCATTGTGATTTATTAGAGAAAATAATCAAATAAAACCTGAATAAAAACCCAAAATATCAACGTGTCATTATTTTTCTTGTGGTGGACAAGGCTGAGTATACCCCAAAAAAAAGTCGTTACAGTTTGTTAAATGGATATTTTACACTAATTTTTAAGATGCCAAAGAATCACGGCCATCTAAAGATTTAGCCAAGTTTGTATTAACACTGTATTTTGTACATAATAATGCTTACGCAGTGAATACAATTAAACAAAAATGAGAAATAAAATGCAATACGAATTGCTTGAATCATTTTTAGCAATTCAACTTGGTGCAATAGGTTTGAACTATCCATAGAAATGACAAAGCCGTTCAATTCAAGAAACATGTACCAAAAAATTTAGCAGCATGATAAATTTGATTGTTGTTAATCAATTTAACATTTATTGAGTTTACGTACACATAATTGTCAAAAAAAAAGAAAAACAATTTACAAATGAAATGCATATAAATAAAATGTTTTATTATAAAATTTAAGAGCATTTAGTGGGGAATGTTGGGGATGAAAAATTTAGTTTTTTGGGATAAAAATTTACAGTTTGGGGAATAAATTAAAAAAAAATCCGACAAACCTGGTCAAACCAAATACACAAACATCTACATAAATTGATGCGCAAAGCGTAACGAAATTTAAATCCCATGTTAAAGCAACAGCGAATGTGTGTGGCCGAACAGGTGTTGATTAAGTGTGAAATTTTTGTCCGGGTGTTGTCACGGCGCACTTTGCTTCGTTCTACCAATAGACAAAAAAAAAAAAAAAAAAAAAAATGGCTAAAATCGTGTTTAAATTAGCGTTCGAAAATAAACACTGAATATCGCTCCTTAGTGTTCGGTTGGGTAGATTTGTGGAAAACACTAACGCTAATAGTGTTTGTGTAGTAAATCATTAAAAAATAACGTTTCCCTGTTTGTCATCCTTCAAACACAAAAATAATATTGTTCTTATCCAACTCAACAAAAAGGTGAGCACATTTCATTCCGTTCGATTTTTTTTTAAACCACAAACTTCATTGTGTTCAGTTCAGCTCAATAAAGATCGTTTGTTTCTGTTGTTTTTAGCGCCCTTTTGGCTTGTAAAAAAGCTCCCAAATTTGTTGCAAAGAGGATTCAACTGTAGCTTTAAGTTATGTAAAATAGCTTTTAAATAAAAAGTTAGATTCAATTAAATTATAAATTCGATTCTGTTTCACATTTAAATTACTGTTGTAAAGTGAAAGTTGTATCAAGACCAATTCATGTAAACGGTGGTAGCGATACTACAACAAGTCCAACACCAAAAACACAACATTGTATTTTATTTGTTGCTTTCGTTGGTCGATATGTCAAAAACATAAGCAACTTTTGACATTCCTCTCTAAATAAGAAAAAATAGCAGCACGACTGTGCTTTCAACGCCACCTGAAAAATGAATTCGCGTTGGTTGTAAGTGCCCAATAAATCATAGAACGATATGATAGCGAAAACGATATTATATTTTACGGCGTTTATAATATTATGTTCTATTATTTAAAACGTTATCGTTACGACATTACTTTTCGAAATATTTTTTCCAATTTAAAAACAAACATTTGAAAAAAAACATCAACAATTTTTTAAACATAGAAAATTATTTAAACAATGATTGATACATATAAAATTTTTTAATTTTTTTTTATTAAAATACATTGTTTTAGAATTATCTTAAAAATATTACAAAAAACTGCAATTAATAGCTATTATATTTAAAGATATATTTAAATTTTGTTTAATTGTTAAAATTTTTATTGCAGAAAAATTTGAATATCTCTTAAAACAATAATTTATATACTGCAAGAGGATTAATCGCTAAGAACTGTAAGTAAGTGTGTCTCTAAAAATAAATTAGGTGTGTGAGACTATGCACTTTGTTTTTAAATAAAACACGTTGGTTTAATGTTAATTAGAATATAATTTTAATAGTTCATAAAAAAAGAAAAATGTATGTTTGAATTCAGTTTTAAATATTTATTAATAACAAAATGATGCGCGTGCTGGTGATCGACCGTCTCTTTGGCAACCGTGTTTCGACTCTCTCGTTTCATTTCCATCTTCACTTCACCTAGGCTTACAGGTGCATATGTTTGTCCTTCCGAAATTCAGTTTAAGTGGCCAGGAATGAAGAGGGTATTTGCAAAATTTAAAACCAAGAAAATTATTACAACTTTTTTAAACACAGATTTTTTTGCAATCTTTTCAATGTATATTAAAGAAAATGCCACGAGTAAAGGACAGAAAAGAAAGCAATGTACTGTTTAAATATTACACAGAAACTTTTAATAATTCCCCTGTCGAAGTTCCTCAATTATGTAAAAATGGTAATACTCCAATGGAAGAAGAGGTTGATAATGGTGCAATTCATATTAATTTTGATTCAAAAAGCAGCAGTTGTTATGAAACTGATAATCTAGCTTTTATTTACTCTTATTAACTTTTGTTTCTCTAGCTATAATTTACTATTATTAATTTCTTATTGACCTTTTATAAATAATCACCCTTATTGTCTTTGGCGTTTTTGCGGCGTAAGCTAGTCGTTTTTTTGAAATGGTGCCGTGATTGGCGAAAACCGACAATGAATACAAAAACGACGTTAAAACAGTACTGTGTTTGGCGTATTTGTCTGTCAAAAGTGTAGACAATTTTCGTTAAACATTTTGATCACGACGGTTTTAAAATTATTTGAGAAATAATTTCAATGGAAGGAAACAAAATGTAAACATGCAAAAAATTTAATATCTTGAAAAATAATTTTGTTTTTATGTGCTTTTGTACCTAACTCCGGCGTATAATTTAGGATAAAGTGCAAATGCCACAATTTGCGAAGTAAGTAGCAATAATGGAGCAAAAATCTTATTTGGCAAAGGCCTTCCAAAAAAGTTTAAGCAAAATAAATATTAAAGAGGAGAGGAACACCGTTTCTGAAGATTAAAATTGCATTGGTCCCCCATCCCGTTCCGGAGAGGGTTAGATGAAGGTGTGGGCCGATTTTAAATTTAAATTGAAGAAAAAACGCGCTCATAACTGAAAGCTATGTAACAGGTGGTGGGCCGTTTAAACAAAATACTTTTTCAACTGTCAAAGAAGCAGCAATTGATCTATTAGACATGCGTGCTGTTGCCGAACATAAAGATCCATTTGGAATTAAGAGAACGCAAAGGATTTCACCAGATCCCGAGCCAAATTTAGACACAATAACTGACATAACCGAAATTGAAAACCCGTGTACTTCACCTTCGACACCTAGACTTGAACTTGAAGAGTTAATAAAAAGTAAAATGATTTAATTTTTTTTTTTTTTAATTAATCTAATTATGTACATGTAAATACTAATTTTAGAACTACTTAAATGTTAATCTTGAAATAAATAAAAACGCAAAAATATCGTTTTAAAATTATAGTTTCAGCTCATAGTGAATAGAGATGAATAAAAACCTAAACTTAACATTTTCACAAGTAAAATAATACAAAAATTTCACCAAAAATTTAAAAGTTTTACTATACGTATTATTTTTAATTTAAACACTTGTTTGACAGATCTTTGACAGGGTGTTTCAAAATAATGTAATTAAGTGTATTCTTCTACTTTGTGAATCTTTTACAAAATTTTGCTAGTCGAAAATTTTAGACGGTAACATAAAATTGTAAATACGACTGCAACTACGATACAAATTTGCACCTTTTTATTAGCAAGATATCATTATCAGTATAATAAAACGATAGTTTTTCAAAAAAATTAAAAATACGATTTCACTTTCGTTATTATTGTTTCACTTTCGTTATTTAATGGAAAAACGATATTATAAGGAAAATTTAGTTCGAAAAAACTATCGTTTTCGATTCGTAAACGATTATCACTTGTGATACTTTCTATCACCTATATGATATCGTTACGATATCGTTACAATATCGCTTGGTTTACTGGGTGACTACGATTTTAAATTTTTTTTTTTTTTTTTTTTTTTTTGTTTCACATTTTTTTATTTTTTGGTTTGCTTTATTATATTAATTGCAAATTTATTATATTATTACAAACCTTATTGCCTTTAAAATAAGTGATCGTGAGTGCTAGTGGGCCAAAATACTAACGGGTCCATCTCTGGTTTTAATGTAAACAATATTTAAAAAATAAATTAATAAATTACTTTAACTAGGTATGGTGATGGCAAATATGGAAAAAAAATCCGATATAATTGATTTTGGATAAATATGTAAAACGCAAGATAGGCGTTTCATATATTAACAACTTAATACAAAGTATTCAGTTTTTTAATAGTAAAGTGAATTAGTAATGGAGAGAAAGCAGATATAATCGAAGTTATTTTGAAAAAAAAACATTCTAAATGGTTGAGTTATACATTTTTGGTAGCCTGACAATGTAAGTTTTTCAGTTTCAAGTTATGAAATTAAAGAAAATTAAAATACAAAGAAATCTAGCACGAGTAAAACTTGCCTTTAGAGTGTCTTCCTTTAACGCAACAGCTCATACTAATACCACAACTGCAACAATACTGGCAGTAGGAATAGTTGAAACAGCAGCAAGGGATTCTGAAACAACTATGGATGCAACAAAACATTGATGTCAAATTAATTCAATTTCATAGCACAATTGTGCTAGCCAGGCTTGCCAGAAGAATTCAAATTAAAAATGCTAAATCGACAAAAAAAAAGTGCTAAATTGTTCTACAGTTAAAAACAAAAGTGCTAGTTTTTTAACATTGATTTTTATGAATATAATAAAAACTTTACATTTGAATTTTTTTACATATTAATTTTGTTTTATATAAAAACTTTTTTTCGTGTTAGAGGGAGTTTACACGGTGTCTTTTCGGACATGTCTAACAAACACGCCTGTTTTGTTTGTTGGCGATCGGGGTAGAGAAGAAAGAGGGGTTGCCAAACAGACACGAAATGAGTTTTCATGTTTGTTTATATGAATTTTCATGTTTTCAATTTGTATTTATATGTAAATTAGACTATTACATATGAAAACAGACATGTTTGAAAAGTCATCGTGAAAAGACAAAAGGTTTTTGGTAGCTTGTTCAAAAGAGAATTTCAAAAACAGACATGTCTGGAAAGACACCGTGTAAATGTTCCCTTACAATATAATAAATGAGGAGGTCCATAACAAAACGTTACAATTTTACTTCTTAAATTTCATGCTTTCATGACGGAAGTGATTCTGGATCACATGGTGGGTGGATCTGTGGTGACACTTTACGTCGATAGTCAGGCGGCG
Organism: Pollenia griseotomentosa; assembly: GCA_963931875.1. Classification (NCBI taxonomy): domain Eukaryota; kingdom Metazoa; phylum Arthropoda; class Insecta; order Diptera; family Polleniidae; genus Pollenia; species Pollenia griseotomentosa. The sequence goes on along the minus strand of OZ007561.1, from coordinate 46,579,536 downwards.
CTTAGGGCATTGACAAGTTATACGGTGCGATCGTGCCTGGTCGCTCGGTGTAGGAATGCTCATAGGAAACTCATGGAGGCATTCAATGTAAGGCTGCGTTGGGTACCTGGACACATTTAGAACCTTCTCTTACGCGTATAACTTAACATAGCAGTTCTGTTTTCATTCTAAGTCTCAGTTTACTCAAGGCGAATTGGCTAGAAGGTGGGGTCAAGTCAACATATGGTGTTTTTTTTCGGTGGTCGATTTGTCAAAGTTTGTATACAAACTACGGATGGATTCAAGATGGAAACCGGCACTGGTGCCGGCGTATATATCGCGGACACCGAAGTGAAAAGGTCATTCAGACTCCCTGATGAGTGCAGTGTCTTCCAGGCTGAGATCCTAGCGATCTGAATGGCGACGGAATGGATACTGGATCACATCGTGGGTGGATCTGTGGTGACAATTAACGTCGATAGTCAGGCGGCGCTTACGGCATTGATAAATTATACGGTGCGATCGTGCCTGGTCGATCGGTGTAGGAATGCTCTTAGGGAACTCATGGAGGCATTCAATGTTAGGCTGTGTTGGGTACCTGGTAGGGATGCCAAACGGGATCGATTTTAACAAATTCCGGGATTCGGGATTTTGGAAATCCCGATCCCGAAATCCCGGGATTTCGGGATCCCGGGATTTTCCGGGATTTCGGGATTTTTCGGGATCAATTTGTTTCTTTAATATACAATTTTTTTTTTAAAAACAACAACACTTTATTTGTTTATGTCTCAATTTTTAAAAAAGAAAACTTAACAAAACAATTATAAGAAAATTTTTTTAAATTAACTAAATTTTATTTATTTTTGAATTTTTATAAAAGAAAAATTAACAGAATAATTCTTTTACAACTTTTTCTTATAAACAAAAGTTAAAATATATATATTTTTTTATTTATAAAAAAGAAAACTTAACAAAACGATTCATTTTATATACAAATTTTTATGTCGTTATTTCTTAATTTTTTGTGCGACGATAAAAATTTTACGCTTACTACGTTTAAAACAAAATATTATTTAAGATACATGTTAAAAAAAAATTTTATTTTTTTTATTGCATTACTGGAGCGATTTAAAAATGTGAATTTGGAAAAAATTAAAAAATCACATTTTTTTCAACTTTAAAGTCCTGTAGCTCAGTAAATCTTTATCCGACCCACACGGGGAGAGATATCTATTCAAAATGTTAAATCTTGTACAATTCAGTTAAACTGTTCTCGAGATTTTTCGAAATACCTTAAACAACTGCTGAAAAACACGATTTTCGCGTATATCTCGAAAACGGTTCATGGGAAAAATAAATAAATGCCATATTCGTGTTCAGCAGCACCAATTTAGCTTAGACAATATCTCATTTCTGAGGTTAATTTTTTTGTGGCATAGTGTAATTGGCAGATGAGTGCTGGTTAGCTTTGCGACAGAATAGAAAACAAATGAGACATTGAGAAAACCAAATTTCTTTAATGTGCAGTTTTTCGTTGGGAAAAGGATAATCGCGTAATGAGAAAACGACCATAAAACAATGAATAATTAGAAAGTATAAAAATTCAATTAAACGAATATTTTTATACATATAAAAACTTTTGATACACAAAAGTTGTTAAATTGAAAAATCCCGGGATTCATAAAAATAAATCCCGGGATTCGGGATTTGTCAGTCCCGAAAAATCCCGGGATTTCGGGATTCGGGATTTCCCGTTTGGCATCCCTAGTACCTGGACACTGCATGGTTGATGAAAATGAGATGGCGGACGAACTCGCGAGAGGGGGTTCAAATCTGTACTTAGTGGTAAGGCCCCCCTATGTTACTACTATGGGGTGATACGGGAAAAATACCGTGATGACGTTAACTGATCCTGGAGGGACAGAACGGATTGGAGGGTGTCTAGTGCACTATGGCCCAGATTGGACGCGGGGTCAACCAGGGTTCTAGGGGTGGTCTTAGAACATTTTAAGACTATCGATAATATCGAAAGTACTATCGATAGTTTTCCAGCACTTCTGCAAACACCACAATTTTTTATTTTAAAAATGTTTTTTGCTAAAACTATTCTTTGAAGCTTTTGCAGAAAGCTTGCGAAAAATTTCTTAAATACATTTAGCCTTGCGTCGTTCTTCAATGAATTTTACTTCAACTGAATGATTCTCATAAGTGAACGAATGAAATACTTCTGTATTTTCTTTTCATTTCTTTCCTCTTCCTCTTCCGGTTTCAGCGTTTTTCTTTAATAGTTCTGTTTGATTTCATATTCTGTTTTATGTCTATCTTTTTTTTCTTTGTTCCTTTTATTGAAATTAAGTTTTTTTTGATTTACTTTTTTTTTGGCAAATGACATTCTTCAAAACCAATCTGAGTTTTTACATACATAAACATACTAAATGTTGGCATATTAAATACATACTAGGATCGCCCGGTGGCCGAAATTTGACCATTTGACATTTACTTTTGAGAGAACCTGTGCGTTATACAACAAAAACGTAGACATTTTAAGAGAACGGAAAAATGCACTATTCACCAATTTTGGTACGTGTGTCTGCAAGATAAATTAGAACGTTTTTCAAACACTTTATTTACAAAAGCTTAGAAAAAAATATATTGTGCATATTTATAAGATTTTCATGAAATGCTATCAAATTAAAAAATAGAAACACAGATCTTCGTTAAAAGTCATTAAAAATGCTTCCGACTTTTATTTTCTTAAACGACGTTTTTGCGCGACCTTATTTTTAAAAACGTCTGACGGTAACACTGTCCTCATACATGTGTGTTTGCAAGTGCAAAACGAAAACAAGAACATTTTGGGAGAACAATATAACCCTGCAATTAATAGGACTAGTCCAAACACGCGTGTAAAATGTAGCCCACAAGGGACTAGGACTAGTCCTAAAGTAACCCAATCGTATGGAAAAAACATGGTCTATTTAATATTACGATGTCCTAGGCCAGGACTTAAAACTTACTTCATGATATACCCAAGAGGATTAGCTTTGAAGTCGTTTAAAAACGAAAACATGTCGTTAAAAATCGAAGACATGTCGTCTCACTACAAACACTTTTTAACAATGACATGGTCCATGCTTGCATTACATCGGACCAGTCCATGGAGTAGTCAGTTTTATCAAAATGGATCAGGTAGTCCAATATTGTTTGCAGAGAAGGCACAACCGTCGTTTATACATGTAGGTGCGTGTGTTTGCAAGCAAATTTAAAACGCTTTTTAAACCACATTGCAAATAATATTGGACTACCTGATTTATTTTGATAAAATGGTCTACCCCACGAAAGTGTTTGTAGTGAGACGATATGTCGTTTTTTAACGGCATCTTTTCGTTTTTAAACGAATTCAAAACTAATCCTCTTAAGTATACCATGGAGTAGTTTTAAGACTACTCTTTTGTAGTCCAAAGCTGAGTTATATGGTCCTGCCCTAGGACATCGTAATGTTAAATAGACCATGTTTTTTCATACGTTTGGGTTACTTTTGGACTAGTCCTACTCCCTTGTGGGTTACATTTTACACGCGTGTTTGGACTAGTCCTTTTATTTGCAGGGCATTGGTGCTCAAAAATGTATTGCATATGTATTGTGAGAGAATTTTAAAATACAGATAATAAAGGGTGTTTTTTTAAGCCCGAAAGAACTTGAAATTGTAAAAAATAACACAAAAAATTAAATTGTAATCAAAATTTTTTTTTTATTCGAAAGATCAATACGTGACATTAACATTTGAAAATGATTTCGGGCATATGGGCACCGCGGCTGTTCTTGACGAAGCGCATTCTGGACGTCCGATTTTGGGCCACTTTTTCGAGCACTGCTGGCCGTATGTCACGAATAACACGAACAATGCTGGCCTCCAAGGCGTCAATTGTTGCTGGTTTATCAGCATAAACCAGTGACTTCACGTAGCCCCACAGGAAATAATCGAGAGGTGTCAAATCGCACGACCTTGGAGGCCAATTGACAGGTCCATTTCTCGAAATCAACTTATCGCTAAATTTTGATTTCAATAAGTCGATGGTTGCGTTCGCCGTATGGCACGTAGCGCCATCCTGTTGAAACCACATCTCCTCCGGATCAATGTCATCCATATTTTCAAACAAAAAATCATTGATCATGGTGCGGTAACGATCTCCATTGACCGTAACGCGAGCTCCGGCCTCATTTTTGAAGAAATAAGGTCCGAAAATTGTTTTGGTTGTAAAACATTTATAATAATACAGTCACAACTAAATTTTCTATTTTTTTAATTGACTTTTTAAATTTTAACTTTTAAAAAAAAGTAAAAATTTTACCATTAAAAAAATAAAGTGTGAACTGCGAGCATGTTTGTAATTTAAAGTTTCGTAAAAGCATTAAGATATTTTTTAAATTTTAATTTCTACACACTGTATTTGAAACAAGATCAACAAAGCTTCTGTACATGTGCATTCGTCGCTGTCTGGCAAGCAACTAAATTAATGAGCGCTAAAAACAAAGGGGTGGGGCTTCTAAACAATTGTTTGCTTGAATGAGCATCAATGTTTTAAACCTTTAAATCCTGAAAATTTAGAAAAATTTTCATTAAAATCGGTGGACGAAAGATACTTAAAAATCAACCACAAAAAAATGTTTCCCGTATTTATATATAAGATTTCTTAAAAAACTCTCTAACATTAAAACTAAAATCTTATTTTAAATTATTATAAAACAAAAACATTATGGTTTTTAAACTTTTTATTTAAACATTCCTAAAAAGATGTAGACACTTCATTCTGTGTCATTCAGAAGGGTGAAAGAAAAGAATGAATTAATTCCCTTAACCTATTTGAAAGAGAATGAAAGATTCACATAAATGAAAGATTTTACCCAATACTAAATACATTAGCGGAGTTCAATATTAGGCTTGCAAAAGAGCTTGAAAACATTCGTATATTTTAGAAAAATGTTAAAAGCAAAATAATTAAACAATGAAAAAATGTGCCAAGAACAAACAAAATGTTATTATTATTATTCTCCTCATTTTGCATTTTTAATTTGTTTGTAGTGTTTTAATTTTTTCCTCGCCCTGTTTTTATTTGTGAGTTTATTTGACAGTTCAAAGCGGGAACTTTCTCACAGAAATTTTACGGACACACTTTTTTTAAAGATATTTAAATAACGATAGACTGAATTCTTTTGTTTTTAGTAAAAAACGATTTTTTGTTTCTAATAAATTACAATTTAATTGTAAAACTTTTTTTATTTTTATTGATTTCTATGTTATTTTTTGTGTTATTAACATAAGATTATGCTGATTGTTCTGTTTTGTTATTTTTTTGTCACTAAAAAAGGTTTTACTGTATTTAAAATTGGTATTTTTAGTTTGCTGATTTTTTACGATTTTTTTTATATTAAAGTGCCGATAATGCCGATTTTTTTTTTTTTTTAAATATGTATGCCGATTTCTAACCAAAATCATCTGGCACCCCTGGTAATAAAGCACAATCATTATCTTTTATGAAGCTACGTAAAATTTAAAAAAAAAAAAAAAACACAAACACAATAAGCAGTTCGAATTTTGGTGTTTTCTTTTTGCTTAAATTATTTTGTTAAATAGTACATCAAATATTCAAAGTTAAATGATGATGAAACCCATATCGGGCCCTTCTGCTAACCATAGATGGGGGTAGTGCACTCATTTTGCAGTTTCAACTCACACTTAGTGAGAGTGCAAAAATATTGCAATCATTTTGTTAATGTTGAGTGATGAATTGAAATTTTGCAGCCTCACTAAACATGCGTTATAGTGATGTTAAAAAAGTTAGCACTCAAAAAAAAAAAAAATAAAAAAAAATAGTTTAATTTAAAAAAAGCAATCATCACTTTATTGCAACTTTTTTTTCTTCTCTCATTTGAGTGCAACTAAAATTGTTGCACTAAACTTAAAATCAAAAACTTGTTTTTTCATGATTAAAGCCAATAGTTATACCGTTACAGTAGACGCTCACAAATTAGAGCTTTCAGTAATTCGAACGTCCAGAAATTAGAATCAGTGTTTGGAATACATTAAACGCTCTAAAATTCGAATTTATAGTTCTAATTTCAGAGCGTTTTTTTTTTTTTTTGTTATTTGAACACAAGAAATCCACAATTTATTTTTATTCTGTTTAAACATGTAAAACTAAAAAGGGGAATTACCAAATTTTAGATGTGTTTCCTTATTTGTTGTTTTTTTGTCGCATTTATATATATTTGTGGCTAGTTTATTTGTGAAATTCGAAACATGTGTACATATTTTGGAAGTCTCTATTAAAAAGTGAAAGTGTAGCATTCGAAATGTCAAATAAACGTAAAAAAACACTTTATCATTGGAAACGAAGGTCAAAATATTAGAAAAGCTTGACAAAGGGTTTGAAGGGAATATTAATGTTACGACATCTTCAATCAGCTATATCAAATCACATAGAACAGAAATATTAAATGCTGTTTTTAACACATATCAGGAAGCAAGCAATAAATCTTTGCACAGCGCTGAATACCCAAATATGATAAGTCGTCTGTATGAGTGGTTTAAAGAGAAAGCTAAAAAAATATTTAGAGAGGAATATCCCTATAAAGATGAAAATGCATTCCGTGGAAGCAATGGATAGTTTTCCAAATATAAGAAACGACACGGTATTTTTAATTTTAAAAAATACATTTAATGTCAATCAAATAAAATTGAATTAAAAAAAATTTAAGTAATTTTTATTTTTTATTCGAAATAAAAACGTCCAGAAATTAGAATAATTCAGAAATTAGAAGTTCCTCAAAAACAAAGCGGTTCTAATTTGCGAGCGTCTACTGTATTGACAAAATTTCATTTTGTTTAATGTTCTTTGCTTATGCATATCCTCAAAAGAAATCAAAAACCATGCACATACAAAGTTACATTTTTTAAATTTTAGTGAGACAAAAAATTTGTATGCAGCTTTTTTGATTACACGTCCAAATCTTGCACTATTTGAATTGAGTGCAGATTTTTGCATTCAATCTGCGTTTAGTGATAGTGAAACAACTTGAAATATCACTAAAAGTTTTTTAGTGGTAGTCAAAAAATAACAATCATCACTAAAGCTGGTAAAAAGGGGGTGCAAACTAATTTCTTTGCAGTTTTAATTAGTGATAGTGCACTGCTGATTTAAATCAATATTTAGTGCACTACCCCCAACTATGCTGCTAACAAAGGGAAATACAAAATAAAAGTTAAACATGTGTTACAGAAAAATAAATAATTATATCCTCTCTTTCTTTGGCTCAGCGGTTAAGTGTTTTGAATTATTCTTAAATAAATGCATATGTTGTCTCTGAAGATTTTTTTCACTGCTATTTCACACTTGAACCAACTTGATTCTACATGAAATTCACGTTGTTTCAACTTGAAATAACTTTCATTCAACGTGATTCGGATTGTTATTTCAATATAAATGACATTTTGCTCTAACTTTACTGCAATGTTGAATTAACATGAATTTTAGTTATTTTAAAAGAAAAAATGTTGTTCCCAAGTCATTGTAAAATCATGTTAAATTAACATGAAGTAACTAAGAAGCAAAATCACTATCGAAAACTCTAGAATCAACCTTGTTTTCAACGATTTTACATTGATTTTTTTTCTGTGTGAACGTGTAGCATAACAACTACAAGCAATACAAGCTGAACTCTTTAACTGTGTAGATGATGTTATTATAGCTCTCGATATCACTTAAGGCCGTTATACAATTTCCCACAAAGTCTTTAGTAATTTACTAAAATGCAACCCTGTCATGATAAGTTGTTATTGTTTTTTGAAAATGTTCAAAGAATAATTAGATCAGGGAAGCATTTTTGAAAAATACTAAGACTTTGTAATAATAATAAGACTTTGTGGGATGGTGTGTAACGGCCTTTAATACATACATACATATGGGGGATTTCATGTCAAGTGACCCAATGTTTTAATCGATGTCTTCTGATTTGGATGAAATTTGCACCAAGTTTAGTCCTATTGGATAGCAGCTTAGACACAATTTTCAACAAGATCGGTCAAAAAGTGTTCTTTCTCATCCATGTAACTTATTACCTATTGGTGTTAGCAAAATTTGTCCCAAGTAGCTTCGATAGCTTTTTAATCAATCTTTTTTTTTTTTGCTCAAAAGAAAGCTTATGTCTTTTCCTTTAAGGTAGCTTTGGTCGCTTTTTGGCTAATAGCTAAAGTTAATAAAGCGAGTTGCTTTGCTAGCACAATCACAGAGTTAAGCTTCGTACAGACGATGGTCAGATCTTACAATGTTGTCATTTTTCTGACAACCAGCCATTGTCAAATGCATTAATTTTACACATCTGCCAAATTAAAATGAGCTTTCAATGTTCACACATTTGCAGACATTTTTAGTCAATTTTAATGACAACATTGTAAGATCTGACTACCGTCTGTACGAAGCTTAAAGGCCTAACCATAATATGCATAGCGTTGCTTAACCTACTGTCAAAATATAACAAAAAGTCTCTCAAATGTATTAAAAAAAAAAAAACAAAAATAAAATCAACCAAAATTTGATTCCGTACGGAATGTGCGATCAGTTTCGCACCTTGCTTAAGCAAATGAAAGTTTCATAAAATTTAACAAAAAGTTTCCTTAAGTTCAATATGGCAAGCCTCATATGATTAACATGTATTTGTATATTTGCTTAAGCCAACTTAAGCACATTATGGTCGGGCCTTTAGTTTTGTAAGGTATATTGTTTATCTCGCTTAAGAAATACCAAACTTCTCATTGAGGTTTTGGCCTCTCATATGCATTAATTTAAACTAGTTTTCGCCTAATGGTCAAAATTCGACCATAAATTTTTATGTACATATGAAGAAAACATAGTATGTACATCTAAGTATACATAGTACATATATAAATTTACATGTTTCGAGCATTTTTTCCGTCTTTGTGGATCGATTTAGCGAGGGACCAACCTCCGGCTCATATGTTATCTTCGACGTGAGGTAGTTTAATTTTGTAAGTTCAATATAAAAATTATCAGATACTGAAAAACATCAAAAGTCTTCTCTTTTAGATTCTCATCCACTCAGGACATTTGCTTTATTACACATTCTTATTCACTGAGGACCATGCATGTTTAATTTTATCTTTACAGGTCGAATATTAACAAAAAATCAAAAAGTACCAGATGAAAAACAAAAAGTAACAACATGGTCTAGCTAATAGGTTTTCATTCACTCAGGACTAGTGTTTTTCATACGGGATTTACCGGAACAACAATTCCGGGATCCCGCACATTTTTCGAGAAAAAAATCTCGTGAAATTTGTGCGGGAGTTCTCGGGATTTTTTTTAACTTAATTTTGGCAACTGTACTACTGAAATAATTGTAAATAAGATGCGTCATCAAATATATCTTAGCCGTTTGGCAGAAAGGTCTTAAGTCAAAAAAAAAAAAACGTATTTTGAGTTTTTGATTGGCTTTAATAATTTTTTTTTCTCTTTTGCCTGGCTTAAATCAGTTTAGTCTAGCACAACTGCTTCTATTAGTTATCATCTGCTCTTAGGAAAAAAGTCTATGAAATTCACCAAATAAATATTTTTCAATTTCAAAACGAAAAACTACAGTTTCTGACTTCAGACGGTTTTGCCAAACGCCAAAGAGATGTTAATTCATATCCGATAAGTAAGGCAATGTTTAATGCTCTGAAATTTTGAAAGAAGAAGAGTAAAAATGTGCAGAATTTTAAATGTGTTTAAAGACCTAGATTTATTTTATAAAAACCAAAAAAAGTTATTCCCACTTGCTTAACAAATGAAATGATTTTATATGCAGAGCTGATGCATAAAAGATTTTTCGGATTAGATTATGTAAGAGATGGTGACAAAAGTTATTGTTAGATATTCCATGTTAAATATCTTTAGATACATGTCAAATGAATTAATGAAAGTAGATAAGAAGAATTGAGAAGAACAAAATAAATGACACTTTTGAATTGAAGCTGAAACTAAACGCGTGTTTTATATCTTATAATGTGTAATACACAACAGTTATTAATAAAGATAATGCTTATTCAATTTTAAGAAAATTATTTTTCAGTTCTCGTTACGGTTTTATAAGTTTTTATGTATTCCTAAAGACTCCTTATGTCACAAATCAAAAGTTTTTATTTATTATTCCAAATGTTATTGCACATTAAAAAAAGAGAACCAAAAAGTAGTTTTGCAATAACGTCCTCAAGAATCCTACAAAATAATTGAAATTTTGCCCATGTGTACTTTTGAACATGAAGATCTAAAGGTGCCATTAAGCACTTTTTCCTTTTCCTTGCCACAGAAATAACAAAGTTGAATATAAGTTAATTTAAATATTTTCCATCGATTTGTATTGAGCGGAAATTCCCGGGATCCCGTGTGATAATTTTCTCAGGCTCATATCTTCCAAACCGTTCGGAATTTTGTTTTACAGCTCTTGCCATAAAGACAAAACTTGTGAACATATAAAATCAAAAAAAACTTCTTCTTCAAGATCAAAATCGCAAAACACTTTTAGAAATCAAATGCATGTTCAAATCGGTAAACATACAGAGGAGGAAAGTGTTCTTAACTGTTTTGCCTTTGCCGATTTATATATAGATATCTAAAGTTAACTCTCAATTGCTCTCTTTTATGAGCTTTTTCAAGCGTGATATGTTTGCTTAAAAGGCTGTTTCTTTTCGTTTTTTTTTTCAATTCAAACTTTATTTTTATAAAACTTTGTATAACGTGCACTGCAAAATTAAAAATTAAACATGATGATTAAAATTTTTTTTCAAAAATACAACAGAAAATAAAAGTATTTAAGTAACAAACTTAAAAACATATTTTATATATAATTTGCGATTATGTACATAAACCCTCTTCACTGGCTTTTTTGACCATACCGATTATACCATCTATAAACTCTAAGCCAACCGCTGTAATTAATTCTTTTGGCAAAAAGAAACCAAACTTGCCAGTATCACGTAATTCAATGGTGGCGGTAAATGGTATATTTTTAACACCATAAGCCCAATCCTTGGCAGATCCTGAGACCGGGTCTTCAAATAGAAATAAAAGATTCAAAGAAAATTACTGAAATGTAAATGAATGTACAAACTAACAATTTAATAAGCCACTCGCTCCACATTTGAATTTCGTGCCATATTTAACCTTTGCTGCATCGGCAAAAGCTGTGGCGATACGCATCATTTGATCATAATTGGGAGGGACTTCGGTATTTGTATGGCCAAAGGGTAAAAGCACCAACTGGCCGAAAGAATGGACAGCCGCATACATGCAAATGGAACCGGCTTTAGTGCGATTAACAAAACGTTCTAAAGCAATCACTTCGGGTTCAGAATCGCTCTTAGCGCCACCATACCAATGATCGCAAGGAACATCAAAATTATAGCCAGCGTCTAGAGAATAAAATGAAATGAATTAAAATGTGTGTCTAATTTTTTTTTTAGTGAAAAATAAACTTCTTACTTCCCCATTTATAACCAAAATTACGATTCAAATCTGTGCCATAGCAAGGACCCGAGGAATTATGGAACCCAGTAGGCTTTCGATTCTTACGCCACAATCTGTTCACATGATGAGAGTATTGAAAACCATCAGGATTTAATACAGGCACACATATCCAATCGTATTTTTCTCTCAAATTAACGATTTTTTCGTCTTTGGAATTGATCAAGTTATCTATAAAATAACTGGTGGTGGCCGAAGAAATCCATTCAATGGCATGTATATTCGACTCAAGGAAAATGGCTTTATTTCCAGGCTTAAAGGAAATTTTAATAGCATAAATGGGTCTACCTTCATAGGAATAACCAATTGTATAGAGTTTAACTGTACGCCAATTTCTTGCCGCCAATTTTATTAACCAGCGGTAGATAACGGATAAATCATGATACTCAGTCCAACTCATTTTAGCTTGCGTGATATTAATATATCGGGGTTGGGCTTCTTCAATGACACTAAAGAAGTGACAATTATATAAAGAAGATCTCTATTACAAACAATTTAAAAACATACCTTTGCAAATCACTAATAACACATTTATAATCTAATTCCAACAAACGTAACTGCTTTTCCAATTTATCCTCATTTGCAGGATCGATAACAACATCGTAACCAAAACCGGGACCACGGAGTTCATTTAAATAATGTAGCTGGCATAGAAATTGAAGAAAAAAATAATAAGATTGTTTTTTTTTTTTTTTTTTTTTTTTTAATTTAATCATGCTTATGCATTTGCAATAACCTTAACATTTTCTACTCACCGGTAGGTTATTGCCCAGTTTCTGGAATGCACTAAATTGTTGTTCATCCGCTACATTCACTCTATAAACCTTAAAGTCATCATAGCGTGCTGCCGATGGATTCGCCTCACTTTGCGCTAACAGGGCCAATAAGCCTACAAACACTAACAGTAACCTCATGTTGTCTGTCTCGTTTGCCGTCAAGTTTTAATTTGTTTAAAATTTCGGTTGGCATATGACTCTTTTATATGAATTTCACTCGATTTTAAATTGGGTTTCCTTGATTGTTAACTTTTAAATAAACTAATACATATATATTTTAAGTTTTAAAATATATTAATGTTTAAACGTGTGTTTGTTTTGTGGTACTTTCTTATCTTTCTTTTATCGATTTATGATTTTTTAGTACCACACATATTTATTACTTAATTTTTTGCATGACTTTAAGGCATATAAATATTTTCAAATTTTCATTGCACAAATTCGAGCGTTTATTAGGAGAACTAATAAACAAATGTGACCATTAATTACGTCAATGGGTCAATATGAAATAAAGGATTTAGAAAAATTCTGACTTATTCTCAAAAAAAAAAAATTCTGTTCTATTTTGGAAAAAATATAAAGATCTTTTACAATAATTTTACCAGCTTAAAGTTGGTACTATTATGTTCACACGGACAGCAATATTCTTGTTTCGCTTTTCCATTCATGTTTCGTGCCCCAAACAACATGTTTTACCATATAACATTTGAAGAGCGAACCATGCCGTTTTATTTTGAAATATGCTGGGAAACAGGGAAAATTTACTTTCATCTGCTATTTTGACTGCAAATTATCGCTAGTTTATCTGAACTTACTCTCAAAAGAAAATCAAAACAAAGAAAAAAACTGAGTGGTTGCGATCGAAACATGTCATGGTAACCTGCCGGCCGCGGTTCGAATCCCGGCCACGGTCAATTTTAATTAATTTTCATGTTGTAAAATTCCTTTCTTCATAAAAATAATTTAATGAAAATTAAATTTAATTAACTTAAGCCGAATTAAAAATATTAAAAATTTGGATTAAAAAAAAAAATGTTAAATTAAGGCCCCTATTACGATTTACAACTCAACTCAGTTGAGTTGTAATTAAGACAACTGCTTCTGATCAGTTGTAATTTTTGTTATGTTTTTGTTCACCGCAATATAGCAAAGTTGTAAACCATCATACAAAAATTAAGAAATTCCAACTCAACTGAGTTGAGTTGTAAACCGTAATAGTAATAAAGCTTAGGTTTATTAAATTTAATTTTCATTAAATTATTTTTAGTGAACGAAGGAATTTTCTCCCTTTTCCCATTTTTGCAATAGAATTTACATAGTAAAAATGGGAGAAGCGAGAAAATTACGTGGAATTTTTATTCATAATTGGGCTGGAAATGAATTAATATTTTTCTGATAATTTTATTCTTGACTGGACACGGGATTGAACTCGGGTCGAATTTACTAGTTTCGAGAAAAACCACATTCTCATCATCAGAATTCTTTGCCGTTCCACCGGTTGCACCACTGCGGAGCCTGCCAGTCTAAAGTCAAACATCAATCTTTAACCAATGGTAATAGTGGATCAAAATTTGCTGTAATTGATTATCCATTTTCAATTTTATTTACATGTTTTTTCCTTACTTCTATTTTTCGTACTTTTTGTCAAGACTTTGTCTGGAAGACATAAGACGCAACTATAATATGTATTGTCAACCGTTATGTCTTTCTTTATGTTTCAATTGGTATAAAGTTGCAATTCATAAAAATGACTTATTTTTAGTTGTGCCGGAAAATATAATGGTATTAGATCTCTACTGCTAAGTTTTAAATAGTCTTAATTGAATAGTCTTAACTAATCGAATTGTGACATGTTTGATAAAATAAATCTTTGTTGGAGTTTATATTAATTACACTTGTGGGAGTTTAGAAAAGTGTCAAAACTTGAAAAGAATTCAGCTAAAGTTTTTTTTTTTTTTTTTTTTTTTTTTTTCTTCAATATTATTATTGAATCTTCATACATTTAAATATGAACTAACAATAATTAATCAAATCTTAACCTAATACTTTATTTTATGTCCTGCCAGTGCCAGACAAAAATTTTCTTCATCACGGGTTCTGTTCACTTATCTAGGTGTTTGTCGCTCATCTAATTGGATAAGTGCTGCAGTGTCTCTTCTTCTTAAGCGAGTGTGGCCGCTATCATTTAAAATATTTCGTGCTAGTGGGTTTGGATGCAATTCGAGCCTTTTTAAGTATTTTACTGCATATTTCGTAATCAAAGTTTTGACTAATGGAACATTGAGATCCTTGTGAATATTTGAGTTTTTTACATACCAAGGGGCAGCTGTGATTATTCGAAGAATTTTATTTTGGCGCCTTTGAATTTTTTCTATATTAGAGGCCGAGGCAGTGCCCCATAACTGAATACCATAGCACCAGATTGGCTTTAAGATGGAGTTGTAAAGAAGAAGTTTGCAGTCGAGGCTAAGGACAGAGTTTCTACCAATCATTCAGCTAAAGTGACATGACTTAAATTAATTTGGTAACCTGTGCAAGCAATACAGCATAAAAAAGACACAACTAAAAATTGGTCATTACCGAGTAGGGTATTCACCGATTAACGGTTATCCGATTAATTACTACCCGATTAACTGATCGGTTAATTTAAAGTTAGCTTTTTTCGATTAACGATTAAACCGGTTAATTTTAGTCGATTAACCGATGTAACAAAATTTTTAATTTTTTTTAGTATTAAACCATATTTTTTGTGTTTTTAATTAAATTGTGTTTGCAAAACCAGTTGATTTTTAAATGCATTCTACAATGCAACCATGTAGAATTTTATAATGTTATCTGTACCAAAGTTCACCAAAATAGTTGTGTGTAGAAATATTTTTTCATACAATATATTTTCTTCTAGAAATACATTCCTAAAATACAGTACAAAATCAGAAATTAAGGAATGCGGAAAAAAACTTTTTTACCGAATGTTCGATGCTGAGCTTTGTCAAGATGAGTTAGATGATGACCTGACAACAGAAGAAACTTTTTATAGTAACACAACAACAGATGATTAAGATGACAGATGATTAAGAAAAAAAAAACACAACAAACAAATTTATATTTCTTTAAAGTATTAAAAATGGATAAAAAACTTTTATGAAGTTATCAGAAGAATACTTTAATCATTTTAATGATGAGATTTTGAAAATTTATGAATTATTTAAGGAAAAATATAAAAACATTAAGCAAAAATCGTGGCCGGTTGTTCACGTTCATGTTGGCCGACTCTACATTTGAGGTATGTTCAGTGGATTCTATGTGATTTATGAAGTGTTTAACCCTGCTGTTAGGTTAGAAAAATCTTACGGATGTTAGGTTAATGGACCATTTGGTCCAAATAAACAGCTAATGTAAAAAAACAAGTATGGGATACTCCTTTTTGCTATTTTTTAATCAACATAGATTAAATGTGTATAAGACAATTGTGGGATGCCCCGTTTTTGATTTCTGTTATCAAGAAACACAAATATTTGCACTGCTTGGTTCAGTTTGTGTATTGTTTTTAATAGTTCCGACGTGTATTATTCAATGAAGAAAGTGACTCCGATATCAGACTCGGAAAAAGATTAAATTTTAGAAAATGGCGAAACAAGTTCTTCTGAATTTTCTTTCAATGTTTTATAATTGTCAGAAAATGTCACTGTTGATGAGCAACTCGTTGTATTTAGGGGGTGATGTTCTCTTCGACAGTTTATGCCATCAACGCCAGAAAAATATGATTTGAAATTTTGGTTATCGGTGAAATCTAAGTCAGGCTAAGTATGGAAAATACAACCATACCTTGGTAAGGCTAGAAATGCACAGCCTGAAAAGAACCAAGAGCAAAACGTTGTATTGGACTTGACAGAAGGCTTGAAAGGGCAAAATATAACAGGCGAAAATTTTTTTCCACCTTTGAGTCGGCAAAAAGCTTCAGGAAAGAAACGTTCATATGTAGGGTTTTAAGGTGGCGTAAATACTGCTGATCAAAAGGTTGGTTCCTACAGCACATAACGCAAAACAAATAGATACTGGATATATTCGCTTTGAATGCGTTCATACTATTTTCCAAGATCGACGTTTCATCGGCTCCAGCTGATCGGAATCGCAGGAGATCTGAGTTTTTGCGGCAACTAGCAATTTCCCTTGCTTAGGAGTATATGATGAAACGGACTAGATTACCTCAACAAAAGTTCTCAGCACAGTCATTGACTGAAATACGATCACCATGCATAGTTCCAGTGGCCTTTTCTAATAATAATACTTCTAACTCAGGGGCCCGAAAGCAAGGAATTTGTAGTAGCTCCACTTGCAGCAAGTTTTTTTGCAAAACTAACCGAAAAACGAAAAAAATGATAATTTTTATAAATTTAACTAATAAATACTTATTTTTTTTTTAATAAATGTAAAAAAAATCAAAGAAAACCAAAGAAAATATACTATGGACCAAATGGTTCCTTAAACTAAGATTCGTAAATTTATATTTTTCTCAGAACTGTTTTAAGTCAGAACCTTGAATTTTCGTAAACAAAGTTGTTTTATATAAAGACCACGTGAGCTAAAAAACTAAATCAGTATATATCACCGTCAAAAAATTCCAAAGGAAACAATTCAAAAAATGTACCAAATGGGCTTAACCTAACAGGAGGGTTAAGTTGTAATCATGTCAATTTGAAGTGATTAACAAATCACTTTAATGTATGGGTAATCATCTCGATTTTGAAGAGATTAGAGCTTAATCACGTTCGAGCTGCTTAAACACGTTTAAGAAGCCAAATGTGAACATAGCATAATAGCATAATGGAAGATTAAAATGATTAAAGGAATATGACTGAGAAATTAGAAAACCTGTATTATGGGTTGCTTTCGATTTCTCTAACATCTTCGATAAGTGAAAGAATTTTTTCCAAGTCAAGTTTATCAAAACTAAAGAAAAAAATCGCTTAAATCCTCAACATTGAAACCAATTTATTTTTCTAAAACATTATATTACAAGATCTTCTTAAACTATTGAAATGATTAATAAAATGATCTCATAGTTTATTTTTTAATAAAAACATAATATGTATTAATTAAAAAACATGTATTACATACAAAGTTATTAATTATTTTTTTGTTTGCTCGTTTTAGTTCAAAAATTGTTATGTTATTGTTTTTTTTTTTAACTAATAAACTCCAAATAATAAATAATTTTTAATTTTTATTTACTGAAATTACTTAATTTGAAAAAAAAACCTTATTAACCGGTTAGCCGATGAATAACAAAATTAACCGATTATTAACCGATTAAACCAAAACCTCGATTAATTAATCGAGCGGTTAACCGATTAAAGCCCAATTAAATGAATACCCTATTATCTAGTGTAAAAATAAAACAAAAAAAAACTTTTTAGATCATAATTTGTATGGATTTTCTAATAAATGGTCGAAAAAGTTTTTTTTTTCGATTTCTGAAAAATTAAGTTTTTTGAGTTGAGTCACTTTTGAACTAGGTTTGCGATATGTACGTCAGTATGATTTTTATCTGATTTTGCTGTCAGTACCACCAACTTTTGAATCTGGAATATTAATCAATATGTAGCACATATGGCTCCTCAAATATCTCAAACAAATTCATTTTGAAAAAAAGCGCTTAAAGTTTACAAAATGTATTTTTATGTAACAAGTTTATAACAATTTGTTTGTTTTTTTTATTACCAGAAGTTTGTATTAATAAATCGTTTTTTCTGTTTAATAAATTGATTGATTGATCTGAAAAATTTCAAAAATTTTTCTTGTCAGTTTAGATAAGTATAGCTTGCCTTCGGCTTGGGTTCAGCCGAACTTCGGCATCGGCCTAAAAAAGTTACTTCGATCGGATTCTAGCTATTTCTCTGACACACAGAAAAAAATACCAATGTTAAATTAACATGGCGAAATGTTGATGGAGAATCATAGAAAATTTCTTCATCTTAATTTATAAAATAAATTCTTATTGAAAATTAGAAAATTAAAAGTGATATTCGACAATATTTTTATAAAACTTCTGTCGATAACCTTAAAAAATTAACTTTAAAATTAATTTACAAAATAGCTAATTATATTCTTGTGTTAAAAAATTTCGATAATGTAATGCTGACTTTAGATAATCAACCAATCTTTCCCAATCTGTATTTTTTCACCATTTAGTATATCAATCATTTCAGCGTAAAGTAAATTCGGGTTTTCAAAACTAACAATTCGAAACTCCTTAAAGACTGGACAAACACCTAGGAAATGTTCAAATGTTTCCATTGTACCCATATTACAAAGCTTGCATATCTTGTTCTCAGTTGTCGCCCCGAATGTGTTGTAATTTAGTTTAATGAGACCACATCTTGCTTTAAAGACCCGCGTTATTTTAGCTTGATTCATGTTGTCGATAAAATGATTTCAACCTCTTTCGAAATCTAAATCTTTATTTATTCTTGAGGTTGCTTCTTTATTCTGTAACCACAGATTAAGCTGATGTTGTTTTATTCTATTTGTTAGTTCATTGCTTTGAGTGATCCATTGTTGTTTATTAGGTTGTGTACTGTACCATGGAATATTTAGATTGTCTGCAACCTTTTGCAATTCTTTAAAACAAAACAAATTTTTTCCGGCAAGTATATGTGCAATTTGAAACGGTAACCTATAAGCCGGGTATTTAAACATAACTCGAAATAAGTACAGCAGACTTAGTTCCAATGTATATAAATGGTTGTTTACCGCGGCAGTTTCAAGCATCAGAGCATAATTATTTGTAAAATCTGGCAGCATCAAAACTTTTTTCAGGAAATATCTTTGTAGTAAATCAATCTCCTCAAAATACCCATAACCCCAAACTTGGGCTGCATATGATTGAATCGACCTGCAAACAGCTAAAAAGAGATTCCACTTTTGTCTCAATTGAATTTATTTGTTAGATATAAAGTTTTACTCCTAAGAATTACTCCTAGGTACGTATATTCATTGGTGGTTTTAATATTATTTCCGTTGAACTGCCATTTTGCTTGTAATTTTATTCTACCACCATTTCTGGATACAACTATTTCCGATTTATTTAAGTTTACCTCCAGATTCCATAGATCGCAATATTTTTCCAGGTTAAAAATCCTCTCTTGAAGAGTACCTATATCATCAGCTAGTATGACTATATCATCCCCATACATAAGTAGCCGGATATTTATATCTTCTACTAGTATTCCACCACCTAGGGATTCGTGTTAACACCTGAATTGGTTTGAAAATACTCAGATAACTCTTCGCCATTCCATACAGTGGATTTCGTATCTGTATAAATATCCTCCAATATTTTTAAAAATTTATAGACAATACCAATTGAATATAATTTATATACAAGTGATTTTCTTGCCACTTTTTCGAGGGCTGCTTTGAAGTCGACAAAAAATGCATATACCTTTTTATTTTCGGCGAACTTTATATTAACGATACCAGCCAGATTGAATATGTTGTCAATTGTTGAATACTTTTTTCGGAAACCAGCTTGAAATTCGGTTAAAACTTGATTCTCTTCCACCCAGTTATATAACCTGTTGTTTAAAATTCCCATCATAACTTTAGCTTATGTATTCATGAAGGATATACTTCTGTAGTTTTCTGGCGTATTCGGATCTCCTTTTTTAATTATAGGAAAACCCACCGTTTAACTAAAAACTTCATTTATTTTACCCTCATTATACATTTTGTTGAAAGAATTTAAGAGATGTTTTTGGAAATCTTCCGACGAGTTTATAATAAACTCGTATGTGATTCCATCCTCTCCCGGGGCTTTGTTTCCTTTTGCGTTTTTCAGAACGTGTTTTAATTCATCAAGTGTAAAATTTGAATCGAGTTTCTTGTCTTTAATAAGAATGGGCGCATAAATAAACTCTTGTAAAGTATGTATTCGGTGGATTCAAAAGCTTTTTAAAGTAATTTTAAAGGCCGCTGATGATATTTGACTGCCAATTACATGGTTTTGATTTATCATTATTTCATATTAATCTTAAATGAAAAATATTAAAATAATCCTAAATCACGTTTATTTTATATTATTCACTGTTAAAATAAAATTGTTCTTAATTGAATCCATAAAAACCTGTTTAATTTTAAAAAACAAAGTTTATCTTGTTAAATTAGTATGAATACATACTCAAGTATATTTGTGTGTATGCATGTACACACAGAAACAATATCAATGTTAAATTAACATGGCGCAATGTTGATTAAAAATCATACAGGGGTGTTCTGGAAATCGAAAACGCAAAACGCAAGACTTTTAAACGTCGTTTGTTAATAAGATTTCTGTAATAAAATAATTTTCTTGACAAATGTTATACAAATATTTCAATATTAAAATGAATTTTATAAAAAAATTATAAAAAGTAGATTAAAAGTGTATTAAAAACCACTTTCAAATTGTTGCGTTTTGCGTTTTCGATTTCCAGAACACCCCTGATAGTAAATTTCTGCAAAAGTATGGACTCTATTTTAAATTAACATTGTATTAAATTAATTTTAAATTGAAACGATAAAAACCTGGTTTAATTTTTTTGTATAGAAAAAAAACAACACCATAAAAAGAAAAACATAAATATTTTTATTTTCATGTTTAAAATATGTTAAAAAAAGAAGAGAGTTCCCGTATTCTTTTATTTAAAATTATTTAGTCAAATAGTACATCAAGTTTTCAAGGTAGAATGAAGACGAAAACCATATTGGGCCGTTCTGCTGATGCTTCTGTTAACAAAGGGGAATACAAAATAAGTGAAACATGTATTAAGTGTTTTTAATTATTCTTAAATAAATGCATATGTTTTCTCTGAAGCTTCTTCTCACTTTTATTTCAAACTCAAACCAATTTGATTATACACGAAATTCACGTTGTTTCAACTTGAAATAACTTTGAATTTTACGTATTTAAAAAGAAAAAATGTTGTTCGCAAGTTATTGTAAAATCATGTTAAATTAACATGAAGCAAAATCACTACCGAAAACGGTAAAATCAAACTTCTTTTCGACGATTTTACATTGATGTTTTTCTGTGTGTAGTTGCTATACAAAAATAAGCATTGAAAATTAAAATGTTTGTTCAAAAATACTCCATAAAAATATAAAAATCGACAGCAAAATATCGCCGACACCGATGTATCGAAAAATCTGAAGTATCGCCGATGTATCGGTATTCGTTACATCCCAAAATAACACCTACATAACAGAAAGAAAAAAATGGAGAATAAACCGTTAGGTGTACCATTAAATAATTAAATTTTCATTATTTTCTTACAATAGCGGCCAACTTTACTACCCAGCAAAAACTGATGCTTCCTAGGAAGCAGTAATGTAAGGGAGAATTCGGAATAAAGAGCTTACACTTCTATGAAATAGTACATGATTTTTGTTTGGAATTCCTCGCGTATAAGCTCTGCTGTAGAGATCTGAAGAACGTTTATTTCACGCTTTGAAAATGTACACGATTTACGTGCATAAAGTAAGTGAAAAAATTAAGCACTGGAAAAATGTTTATTTCACCGCTTAAAAATTTTTTTATGAATCTAAAATATTTTTTCGGAATAAAAAATGATTTTTGCAAAATTAAGTTATTTTTTATTAAAAGAATAAATGATTTCACTGCTTCAATAAAGCAGTAGAAAATGTAAACATAAAATAACGAATAAACAGCGATTCTCTTCTAGTAATTAGCACCGCATTTTAGAATTGTATGCCTTATCTTACAGCAGTAATTTTTAGAAGCAAAAAAGGAAGCGGTTGGGATGCAGTATACGTGTTTATTGCTTCCAAATCTGAAAATTTTTTTTGCTGGGTATTAAACGCGCTGTCAAAATCGAATTTTTTAATTGCAAAGCGCCGCTTTATTTAGGGATGATTCATACTAATAATATGGGCATCACAATTTTTGACAACTAGAAAACGGGCGTCGCTTTAGTTTAGGTACGGCTGAAATGTATTTTTTATTAATATACATCTCCAAAATCGGCCCTACAGCTGGCTTTTTGAGTTTAACACACAAAACAGCAGTGTTTATAGGTTGTTCCGTAATTTGACCAAATGCGTTTTTTTATATTGACAGATCTCATATCTAGATTTAGGACGCCCTTGAATTCAAGAGTGGTTAAGTATAATTCATTTTTTTTTTGCTCCATTTGGTTGTAGGGGTAAAAGCAGACGGTTTTAAAGCGCTAAAGACTTGAGTCAATAACACTAGAACGAAATTCGGTTGTTGGCATTTTCTATACACAGAAAAAAATTAATTTCATTTAAATAGTTTGTGATATTAATTAAAAAAATAATTAAATTTGCAAAAATAAAAAAAATTAATAGTATCAATTAATTATTTATTAACAACATGTTCTTCAGTATTGTTGTTGATATAAGTAAACGTTTAATTCACTTGATTAAAGTTTTAATTAAAACTGATCCTGTTTTTAATTAATGGTTCTTTAGTGATGTTGTTGATATAAGTAAACATTTAATTCACTTGATTAAATTTTTAAATAAAACTGATTTTATTTATAATTATGTAATAGTTTAATTGAAAAACAAAAATTGTCGAAAATTGTTTCTGTAAGGTGTATAGTAGGTCTGTGGTACACTGAAAGAACTTTCTTCCCAATACCAATGAATTTTGACATTAATCCCATGAAAAATTGCATTAAAAAGGAACCTATGCAGCGCTTCGTTGGATCAATGAAACCTGTTTCATTAAAATGTATTTAATGAAACATTACATTAGATCTATGAATATTATTCATTGGATGAATACTTTCAAAAAAGTAAAAAAAAAATTGGTTTTTTTATTTAATTTTTTTTTAATTTTTTTTTTTTTTTATTTAATTTTTTTTATTGATTTTTAATTTTTTTTTTTTTAATAATTCCCTAAACTAATACCGCGGACCTTTACGTTTGTGTGCAGGAACCAGTGTCTCTGGCGGGAATCGATCCCGAAACCTCGGCGCTGGTAGACTAGCTCACTACCAGCTAGCCTACCGGGGCAGTGTAGTTTTTGAATAAAAAACTATGTTTTCTGCCAATACTCAATTAAGAGCGTAAATATGAGATTTAATTTTCTATAACAACAATAACAACGTTGATTTTTTTGCTAACGCATAATAAAAAAAGACCGCATAAAGAGAGAACAAGCTTTTTCGTATACATCATTTGGTTGACAACAGTTTTAAATAAGGGTGTGTTTTTTTTAAAGGAGAACATTTGTTTTTTCATTACTTATTACATACTTTATGTAGGTAGGTATGTACATATAAAAAAAAATTCAAAACATACATATTTATGGATAGAAAGTTTTTGTTTCTGTTTATAATGGCATTTTTCATTGTCATAATGAAAATTTAAATTTATGAAGTCATGCTTTTTCAATTATTGAAATATGTTGCTCCTATAAAAAAATTTTTGATTTCATAAATTTAATGGCATATTACATTAGATGTATGAAATAATTAAATCTTACATTTTTTAATTAACAGTTAAACATTTTTTTAATTTTGTATTAATTTATGAATTAAGTTATTTTTGTATATTGTTTTTTTATGATCCCAATTAAAATTTTTTGTTTAACTTATAAATATTTATTATCTCTTACACGGTTCTTTTCTATAAAAACATTATTAATTTTTTGTTAATATTACCATAATTAATATTAATTTTAAATATAAATAATCTCCTACACTATAATTTTGTGTAATAAAAAATTATTTTACTTTAGTTTTGTCAATTTTACCTTGAATTTAGATTTAATATTCGAATCGATATCAGTATCGCCGATATTTCTGTTTGAGTATCGGTATTGGTATCGAATCGGCAAAAGGCGTTTCGTTACATCCCTAGTATTGAGGCATAAATATTTAAAATTTCCCAATGTGCTCCATTCCTAGGAGCAAGAGTTTTTGTAAATGTTTTATAATGAAAAAAAAGTGTGGTCATTTTAGAATACACCAAATCACTTATAAAACACTAAAATTTATATGTATTAACAACACAAATGGCTTTGTTTAATATGTAAAATGTTCACCTTCTATCTTTGCTTCGCTTCTAGCAGCCTAAAGCTATGTTCACATTTGGGTTCTTATGAGGGTTTAAGCAGCTCGAACGTGATTAAGCTCTAATCACTTCAAAATCGAGATGATTACCCATACATTGAAGTGATTTGTTAAAGTGGATAGAATCCACTGAACATACCTCAAATGTAGAATCGGCCAACATGAACGTGTACAACCGACCACGATTTCTGTTTAATGTTATCCATAAATTTGTTTTTTGTGTTTTTTTTTCTTAATCATCGGTCATCTTAATCTTCTTAAATGTAATGTGAACGGCTTCGATTAGCTAAATCAACATTTTGCTTAAACGCGTTTAAAAACCCAAGTGTGAACTTAGCATTAAATTAAATTATTGCTTTATTGACTTAATATATTTTTTTTAAATCTGAATACTTTAATGTTAAAAGGCGGTCTTTTTTTGTGGTACTTTATTCTTATCTTTTTATAATTTTTAATTACCATATGTTTGTTGCTATTTTCTTTTTGCAAATAATGCATACAATTGATATACAATGTATACTATACATACATACATATGTATGTATATATGTATAAATTTTAATTTCACAAATTATAATTTAAGCGTTTAATTTCGAAAAAACACTTCTCTTATACTCTTAAAATATAATGCAGGTAAAATCAACGTAAAATAAAATATAAAATAAATAAAAATATATATAAAAAAACAACACCAAAATGGCAGTGCTTTAATTTTTACAAAAATAACTCTTGATGTTCTTTGCCTCTAAGCAAATTCTCCTTATTACACTATGGAACATTTTTGGAATTATTGTCTGGGGGGTGAGAAATTCCAAGTCAGGGTGATGGTATTAGGTCAGTATAGTAAAACCCTCAAAGGGTTTGGCGTTCGTATGTGTCAGTTTTTTTTTATGACATTTTAAATTTTTTTCTTATCTTGATGTTTTTTTGTTTAACATAACTCGAGAACCACTTGTCCGATTTTGCTAAAACAAACTCAAAAAAATTTAGAATTACAATTTCTTTAATCCGTTCATATAACGTTTTTCTTTATAATCAACAGTTTTGCCGGTAAAAACAAATTTGTGGAGAAAAAAAAATATTTTTTTGCCTAAAAATTAAAATTTATTTTAATAAATATTGCCTATTTTTAGGCAAAAAATAAATTTTTTTCTTCACAAATTTATTTTTACCGGCAAAACTGTTGATTATAAAGAAAAACGTTATATGAACGGATTAAAGAAATTGTAATTCTAAATTTTTTTGAGTTTGTTTTAGCAAAATCGGACAAGTGGTTCTCGAGTTATGTTAAACAAAAAAACATCAAGATAAGGAAAAAATTTAAAATGTCATAAAAAAAAACTGACACATACGAACGCCAAACCCTTTGAGGGTTTTACTGTACTGACCTAGTACCATCACCCTGACTTGGAATTTCTCACCCCCCAGATTGGCTGTTGTACTGTGTTATCTACAAATTCAGTGCTAAACAACACTAAGTACACTTTTTTTACATCTAAGCAAGTTGGACTTGGTGATGTTTTCAACTTTTCCATTTTGACAACTACAATAGATAGGACTTATAGGAATTCACACATCGATAGAGGAACAATTCTGATTCCAACAGTCATAAAGGTATTTTTGAAAAGATGTGAAATGGTGTAGTTGATCTCTCCCTCACAGAACTATTGTTAAATTTTGTAGCACTTTTTGCATAATTTTAATAAATAAATATAACTTTCAAAATATACTTCGGTTCAATGTTTAATATTCCTGGTAAGCTATAGCGTGTTGCAAAACTAGTTCGATCCTAAACGGATTGTAGCAAAATTCCTAGCTAAACTCGTTTGTTCCAAAATTAAATCTATTATTTTTCTATATTTCAGTTGGTTTCAAATTTTCAACAGAAGAGTTATAAATCAACAAGGAAACTAGAAATATGCTCTCAAAAACGCGTTTTATGCGCATTTAATATGCAGTAAAAACTGGAAAATATGCCCTGAAATTTGTTAAATATATGCCATAAAAAATACAAAATTGCTCATTTGAAGACAAAATATTCAACAATAATTAGTATTGTGGTTATTTTGTTGAACTATTTATGGTTTTTAATCCAAATTTTTAATTTTTTTAATTAGGCTTAAGTTCATTAAATTTATTTTTTATTAAATTATTTCTATGAAGAGAGGAACTTTACAACATGAAAATTAATTAAAATTGTTATTGATAATCTTTCATTCTTGACCGTGGCCGGGATTCGAACCGCGGCCGGCAGGTTACCATGACATGTTTCGATCGCAACCACTCGATCTCCTCAGATGGATTTGCCGTTTTACACTCGCAGCCATCGACGACTGCTGACGTCAATAGTCAAACATCAATCCTTAAACCAAATTGTATTTTAACCTTTGGTAGATCGAAGTTTGCTTTTTTGAATGATTATCCATTTTAATTGATTTTACATGTTTTTCCTTACTTCTGTTTTTTCGTACTTTTGTCAACAATTTTTCTTGAAGTCCAAAGTACATTTTTTGTTTTTTCATTTTTGTCTTTCTTTTTCTTGTTGACTTTTTTCAGCACAACTTGAAGGACAAATGAACACATAGAGCTCGTGCCCTGGCTTTAGCAATAATTAGTATTGTGGTTATTTTGTTATACTATTTATGGTTTTTAATCCAAATTTATAATATTTTTAATTAGGCTTAAGTTCATTAAATTTATTTTTCATTAAATTATTTCTATGAAGAGAGGAATTTTACAACATGAAAATTAATTAAAATTGTTATTGATAATCTTTCATTTTTGACCGTGGCTGGGATTTGAACCTAACAAATAACAAAATTAAAAAAAAAACCTAAATATATTATTGCTTAAGCCCATATTAGTTTAAAGTTCATATAAGAGATGTTTGCTCCGAATATAATTTAGATATTAACATCCATATGGGTTTTTATCTTAAAGGGATTTTAGGTACAGTCGCTAAGTTCCTAATTAATGTTCACATTTAAAAGGAAGTTAAATCTATTTAGGGATGGGAGTTTTGCAAATGTGAACGGATTCGAAAATAATTTATGTTGCAGTAAAATATTTTTGGGGCGAATTTAATTTAAAAAGCTACATAATTAGATAGTTTACGGACACAAAGAGTCTAATTTGGAAAGAAGTTTTTTTGCGGAATTTGTGAAATTATAGACTTCGTCCATATTTGATCAAATTATCTACAAAATTGAAACATGGACAGAAAACCAGCCAGACGGACGGATGGACATTGTTAGATCACTTTAAAAAGTAATTCTGAGTCGATCGATATACTAAAAGATTGGTCTCGATTTCTATGTATTATACACATCGCATAATATTTATCTTTATTGACAACCTGCTTTGTCTTAAAATTTGAGAGTAAATATAAAATGTAGATGGCGAAATTGAAGCAACACGTTGAGCATACAGTCAAATGTATGACCAACCCCACTTTATTTTTCATCTGAATCATTTCTATCATACCTACGCGCTATCTCCATTCCTTAAGGGGCTCCCATACAAAGTGTTTAATGCAGACTAGAGATATATTGAAGAAAAAGTCCCATAAATGCCCAGGAGTTGCCCCTAGTGGGATAAAACGTATGACCGACCTGATTTAGTTTTTTGTCTTTAACATTTTCTCAAGACATACTTTCCCCTTATCACCACTTCTTAGGGGGGCTCCCATACAAATATTGGTTTTTATAAAATTCTTAAATTAATTAAAATTTGTCGACTTTTGTAAATAAAATCAAAAGTTGTAAACAGATTTTAATCATTTATGGCCTGTTTTAATTTTTATATGTCTGCAAAAAATTAGAAGCCTGGCTGCATTTTCCAATTTTTTATGAATTTTTAAAAAACTAAAATTTCGAAATTTTGATAAGAAAATTATTTTTTAGTTACAGCCTGTTAACGCCGTTAATGTTCGAAATCGTTAAACAGGCTGTTAATCTCAATCTATGCATGATTTAAGAATTTTTGGCTTAATCCCGAAATGTACTTGAAATAATTCGAAAGTGGTATTAGATTGATTCTAACCTTAATGCTAGGAACACAACTGGGACGAACGACGAATTTCGCCCTACACGACGAATTTTTTAGTAAATATTCGCTGAGTAAATTCGTCGTATGAAACACAATAACGACGAATAACAAACAGCTTTACTAATTAAGAAAGTTGTTTGCTGTTTGTGCAAAGAGAGAGAAATAGTGTGACCATATAAAAAAAAATGTAATTCAAAAAAACAAACACTAACAAAAACACAATTAAAAACTATTCTTATATTTTTCTACTTTGTATAATTATTTTAAATGCGATAAAATAATAAAAAAACAATTATTAAAGTAAAAAAGTAACTTAGTATACTAAGATACTCAAAAACTAAAATCAAACATGGTCACCTGGTACTGATTTGTTCGTCGGCGTATGAAATATAAATAAATCTATTGCAAAGTCGCCGCGTATGACGAATTTCGGCCGACGCCATGATTGTGTGTATTTTCATATACACATCCCAGTAAAAACTTCGCTTACTTTTTCAAAATGAATAGCTTCTTTAACTCATTATTTAGTAGCTTTCTTCTATAACTACATGTATAACAACTTCTATAACTACTTTTTTCTGGATGTATTAAAGTAAAAAAAATAATGACTTGCTTTTGAATGCGTTCATTTTGGGACATCCCTTGTAAAATTCATTGGTTCTTTCAGTAGAATTGTAAGTAGTGCTCTTATGTTTTTCTGATTACTCAACACATTATTTTGTAGGCGAAGTTTTTACTGGGATATGTATTTTATTTTTGGCGACGAATATTCGCGGCCAAAAATTCGTCGTTTGTCCCAGTTGTGTTCCCAGCATTACACTTACCCCAGAGAACCAGTGACGGAGAGAATATTATTATTAGCTGAAGGCTAGATTACACTATTATACTTTGTATTAATACATGTCAAAAACTCAAGAAATATGACAAAGTGTGATAGTGTGAATGCAATGTGTCACGAAAATGACAAGTATTATGAAAAAAGTTTGATATCCCATCCCATCATCGTTTTTTGAAAAACTTCTAAATAATAATACTTTGCATTGGATCAGGGTTGCATTTTATTTCATGGTGAGTGTTTATACTTTGTGTAATGGTGTGAACACAAACTGTCATGTTAAATTAGATTTTTTGACAGTCGCAACAAAACTCATTAGATTTCTATCTCACAAAGTATTATGGAATACGTAAGACTTGTGAGATAGTGTAATCAGCGTTGCCACAACAAAAAAAAAAAAATGTAACCAAAATGTTAAAATAAAGTAACCAAAAGCAAAAAAAAGTAACCAAAATTATTTTGTATCAAATGTACATACTATTTTATACGCACTTCAGTTGAAAAATATGTCTAAAGAAGGAATTGCGTTTGTTTGTAACTTGTAGGCTCATAAACCGCTGGACCGATTTTTATAAATTTTAAAAGTGTATTACCGATGGTCTGGAAAGAACAGAAGGCTGTATAATTTTTCGAAGTTTCAACCTTTTTATATAAAGAGCTCTTGCAAGTAAAATTTTTAAGTCTTGCTGTGTTATTATGGTATCAAAGTGCAAAATTTAACTAAATTATGCGGTAGATCTTTTATATACATATATATATCTGTGGTATTTTGACAAAACATCTTAAGTCAAATTTTAAAAGTTGAAAAAAATGTTGTGAATCATACGAATTTTAATTCAAAAAAACATTTTTGTTTACGTTTTTAAAATTTTTTATTATAAGCGAAATTTTTTTTAATATTGGTTTATTTTAATATTTAACAAAAATTATGTTTTCGCAGAGTTTTTTAAAAAAACTTTATTGCTATCTTATCTCTTTTTGCCCGGTGGAAATAGAATCCTATTAAAAGTTCCGTTCACTTTGACCTTATCGTTTGGCTAGAAAAGTGTTTCAGTTAGACCAATGAAGAATTAAAATTAGCAGATAATGGCCATCTACACTTCAAAGTATATACATATGGTTAAGTTGACAGTTTGTTAAAGTTTAGAATTTTTCAATAAGAAGATGGAAAAAAGTATTGGTATTGGTTGCACAAATACCACACACAATTTTTAAGAGTCAAAAAAGCGGAGCGGGTAAATCTTCTTCCAAAACAAAAAATTGGTTATTTTTGTGTTGAAAAAAGTAACCAAAATGGAAAAAAAGTACACAAGTACACATTGCAAAAAAAAGTAACCAATTTTGGTTAAAAGTAACCAAAACGGCAACGCTGAGTGTAATCTAGCCTTAACCCGTTACACACAGGGTTGCCAGATTTTTTCACTTTCGTCGCCGAATTATACACTGAAAACCGTCAAAATTATCCAAATAAAATTTTCTTTAGATTTTTATTGAAAAAATTCGCCAAATTTGTGTTTTATATGACGAAAAGAACACAAGAGTAATTTGAGCGTTTCTAAAAATTCAAATATAAATACAATTTTATATATCTATACTCATACCAGTATCATGTTTAGGTTGAAATTGCAATTTAATTTTAAACCTTAATTTTCATTTTAAATTTTAATGCTTAGATATTTGAAAATACACTTATGGGAGATTCACAAGGTATTCATAAAGTTGTAAAGTCATATGTCCTAAAATAAGTACAAGAAATATATATGACTGATGTGGGCAACCTCTTATAATTTAGATTTCTACTGTAGAGTTATGACAAATCAATGAACACATCATTAAAATTTTTATTTGGTTTTAAACACAACAATATTTTTTTAAACAATTGTAAAATATTATTTAGGACATTATGACTTGATAGCACACTCTGTGAATCTCCAATATAATTTAAGAAAGTTTTATGTGTACATATTTCCTTAGTTTCTAAAACAGCCTTACAAGAAATGAATGAGCGAATCATCATATTTTTCACGTTGGTGTTAAAAAAATGATGATTCGCTCATTCATTCATTCACACTTTACAAATGTTTTCGTACAAATTTTGAAAATTTAGAAAAAAATTTACATGAAAAAATTCCTCATAGTGAAGAGATTTAAACAATTATCCCATTAATGATTTTTACATAATTTAGCACTAAAAGAACTTACCTTCGTATTGTCATTCATATACCTTCTTCCCGATTAAAGTACATTCCGCCATGCAGTTATGTGCGCAATAATTGTGAACAATAGTTCACAAAATAAAAAAAAGACTTTACTTGTTTTTATAAAATTTTGGGGATAAGAAAATATATTTGAAAACTGTGTTTCCCAAATCGCCTAAATAATCTCCAAACATTTTTAATTTAACAAAAAATCGCCAAATAGGTTAAAAATAGCCACATTTGGCCAGACATAGCCATATTTG
Organism: Pollenia griseotomentosa; assembly: GCA_963931875.1. NCBI lineage: Eukaryota > Metazoa > Arthropoda > Insecta > Diptera > Polleniidae > Pollenia > Pollenia griseotomentosa. The sequence continues at coordinate 46,547,758 of OZ007561.1, read as the reverse complement.
ATAGCCCTGTATCCATGTTCTGTAACTTTTTTAGGAACTTCTCGCATTGAAAAGATGTGAAACAAAATATTACATCGTTTTTCGAAAAGTGAGAAAAAAGTGTGTCTGTAACTCATGTCGAAAACTATCAAAAGAGATTACGTCGTTTCGTTATAAATGTCATAATATTCTACTCGAAGCCGATCTGAAATTGCAGACGTGGAGAGCGCCGCACAGTGGGAAATTTTACGAGAAGGCGGTCAAAATTCCATAACTTTTGACTGGATCGGTATTTTTTTATGCGATTTTTTTTTGCTCGATAGGTGGGATGTTAGGCTTTCATTTGCGCTATAAAACGTAAAATTCGACTGATACGAGCAAAAGTTATGGGGAGTTCAAAATGCATTTTCATTTTTTTGTTGAGTTTCGGTGTAAAAGTTGAATATTTCAAATATGATTTTTTTATAATTTATCATTATTTCTCTTGAATTTTACAACTGATACTTATTTTTTATTGTCGAACTTAGATCCTGTCAGAAAATGCAAATATTTGGCCCCTGCAAATTTTTAAGTCCCAATATTCACAGGTGCCAAAGGTTGGCTTTTTTGGGACGAGACGAGTTGTTATAAGGATAAAACTGAAAAAGAATATTTTGAAAAATGCCCAAATAGCATTCTTGGCTATCGATAACATTTTAGGTAATTCAACTTTTATTTTTGGTTTGAGATGTATGTGTATTTTATTTTTATATATTAATACAAATATATACTTAAATCAAAAACAAATTATAATCTATAAACAATTTTAAATTAAACAATATTAGTAAAAATTTCTTCTAAATAGCTTTGGGTTTCATTTTCCAGAAGTTGTTTAGCTTCTTCGATTGAGGTTGATTTTCATTTTTGTCGAATACTGGACATATATGGATCTGATGTGCACAACAAAATAGTAATAAGATCTTCATTAGTACAACATCTGGACATTTTTCTTGTGTTATGCTCGCGAAAGAATTTGTAGTCTTTGTTCCTTTTTTCTTGCGCTTCTTCAGATAGATCTCCAATTGGTAGCATATTGTGTTGAACTATTTGTTCCCCATGGTATAAAATTTTATGAACTGTGGTTGGCATATGTCTCCAAGAGTATTTTTTGTTATAAAGAATTACTGTTTCATTTGCATACTGGCCAAATTTTTTTGCATTTATCTTTCTGCTACATGATATAACTTGTAAAATGATCTGGAATCGTCGTATTAATTTAAAATGTACTTCTGTGGTAGATGCTGCAGTTTCTGGATCGGAAAAGAATCTCCTAGCAGTGTTTCCATCATTTGAATTTCCTTCTCCTTGCTTTGGCTGATCAATTATAAGGCCTAGGTGAAGGCATTTTTCTTGAATTTGTTTTTTTTGTTTGCTTCCTTTTTTCCACATTTTCTTTGTTTTTTCTCACTGTTTCGCCTAACGGGCCAAATTCCAAATCATAACCCAATTTAAGAATATGCTCCATAAAACGAATTCTGGTATGAAGAGGGGACATTCCAAATTCGTATGCTTCATTGAAACTATTGTCTTGTGATGGGGGTTGGCTTAATTGACTTGATGTCTTTTGGCATATGGTACAGCTTGACTAAGACTTTGTTTCGGTTAATGGTTGTGCAACTTTTCCATCGATCATAGTAAGGAACATTTGAAAATTAATTTCAATGCATTGGTCATCAAATTTAAATATTGCCTATTGAAGTTCCTTAATTTGATCTTTTATTTTTCGAACTTCTTCAGTTATGACATCTTTAGTTTCCTTTTTGTAAACAAACTTTATTGGTATGCAATACTTTGTTGAAGAGGGAATTTCATTTTTCCATACATCCATTTCTGTAACTATACTGGTTGACGGCTCTAAGCCAATAAAAGTTTTTCTTAAACGTAATGGAACTAAAGATACCATTAATAAGTTAGCATCAGATGAATTTTCTGAATTACATTGCTTGTATTGTTTCTGACCAGAGCTTCCATCACATCCCCATTTAGAAAATAAAGTGATGCTGCAATTTTCAAGTTTTTTTAAACAGTCAGCATCAAGTGTATTTAATAATTGTTCTGCAGTGTGTTCGAGAAGAGCCTTCAATTTTACTTCTGCTGAACTTGAAGTTACACTAATAGCCGTTTGTGAAAGTAAGCACTCTTTGACAGAAACTAAATCTCGATATGCTGGAAAGATTCCACAATTTTTTTCATTGGTTCGCTTTCGCAGTTCTGTATACTGATTTTTTGTCAGTTTTAAATCCAAAAATAGTGCAAATGCTTCTTCTGGAGTAAATTTAATTTCTTCAGTTGGTGTAGGCATACTTTTTAAAATCCTCTTTGTGCGTTTAGGGCTCGCTTCCACTATTTTTTTCAATTATTGCACTTTTTGTTTTCTTATTTTGCGTTGGTTGAATTTGATGCAGAAATGAATCCTTTATCATAATTTTCACGTAAAATATAACTGCGTGCTAGTTTTTTTTACCATTTACTTACTCTTCCATTTTTTTAAATTAAGTTGCAATTTTCAGGTAATTAAACTATGTAGTTTATGTTGCGGCTATTTACTAATGTTTTTAACTTACTCAGAAATCTAACGTGTTAGTCTATTTATGTCGCCTATTCGTTTTGCAGCATCCGTTCACCCACAATAAGTTCATAACAATGGCAATACCTTTACCTTCTCCAAATTAATTGATAACCTGACGTGCTAGATAATTTATGTGGCCTGAACTGCTTTATTTGTCGAAAATTCTTTAAGATTCACCTTCTTTAATTTCAGTAATGTTTCCTTGCAGGACTTATTATTTAAACCGAATATCTTACCTTGGGTCACAGAAATTGCTGTAGTTCGCAAGGCCGTATCCAGATGTGTGTACAATGGGGTATAGAAATGTAGGTTAGATTCTGGACTACAAGAGAGTATAGATTTTTTTTAAGCTTTTTGACGCTCAGGACTTATGCTCTATAAAGTAGGAAATTTCCGTGAAATTTTTACATTAAAAAAAAAAATTAAATAGTTCTAGAGGTCGCAGAGTTTAATGCTTTAAACTACGTATAGCTTATAAAAAATCTTAAAAAACAAAAAAGTTATGAGCATTTCAACTTCAAAAATTGACTCAGAAATTCAAAACTATAACCAAATATTGAGAAAGTCCATTTCGGACCACCCTGTTCTCAATGAAATAGTTGAAATAGGGTTGAAATTTTTTGGCTCCCGAGGTTCACTAGTATTTACTTTCACATGAATAAACAAATTTTAAAATCGGAGAACAAAAAAAAAAATAATTTTGGCCGCCTTCTCAAAATATGAACCAGTGTGCGGCGCTTACGGCATTGATAAATTATACGGTGCGATCGTTCCTGGTCGATCGGTGTAGGAATGCTCTTAGGGAACTCATGGAGGCATTCAATGTAAGGCTGTGTTGGGCACCTGGACACTGCATGGTTGATGGAAATGAGATGGCGGACGAACTCGCGAGAGGGGGTTCGAATCTGTACTTAGTGGTAAGGGACAGGGGGTAAATCCCCCCTATTTTACTACTATGGGGTGATACGGGAAAAATTCCGTGATGACGTTAACCGATCCTGGAGGGACAGAACGGATTGGAGGGTGTCTAGTGCACTATGGCCCAGATTGGACGGGGGGGCAACCAGGGTTCTAAGGGTGGTCTTAGACCACTTAAAGGATTCTTGACGGGTCATTGTCCTTTTAGGGCTTTTACGGGCAAATGGGAAACTACCATACCGGACTCCTGCAGATTGTGCGATGATTCTGAGGAGCTAGAGACGATTGAGCATGTACTGTGCCACTGTCCTAGGATGCAGGGTCTCAGACAGAAATGGCTTGGAGATAGATTTTACGACGAACTGGGGTGCATCGTTGGATGTAATCCGGCTGATCTGCTGGGGTTTGTCAGGGAAAAAGTGCGGTTGTTTCTGTTGAGGGGACTGTAGAGAGGGTAATAGTTCTACGTGGTACCAACTATTTTTCTAGTTTTCTTAATTCTATCCACCTCTTACTTCTTTCCTTTTTTTTTTCTCTTTCTCTACCTTGTTTTTTTTTCATTGAAGGAATTCATGGACCGGATTGGTTTCCGAATGGAAGTGTGCCCTTGGGCACAAAACCCTTCTTAACCTAACCTTACCTTGTATACAAACTAGTTTTTTATGTAAACAAACCTTTTTTTTACAAGCAATATTTTTGACAATCCGACCACAGAAGCAGTGTTGTTGTAGAGTTGACCACAATAAGCAATTTTAATTTATTTGTTCATAAGAATAAAAGTAACTGTATTTGTTTCTTATTTGTACACTACAAAGATACAAAAAACAGTATGCGCCAAAGTTCCAAAAAAAATTCTTAGTGCTTAATCAAAAAAAAATGTGCTAAATCTAGAACTAAAGGTGCTAAGCTGGCAAGCCTGGTGCTAACCAAAAAATCATACATATTCTTTCTCTCTTTCATTCAGTTGTTGATTTGTCAGCCACGAATTCACATGTGTAGCGGTTGTATTGTTTGTTTTTTTTTATTTTACTACCCAACAGGCCATAACCACCAAAAGAAATACGAAAAATTTTTTTTTACGACAAAATTATTTCATTTTCAATATCTGTTTGTCTATAAACTTCACAAAAGAGTTTTTACGCTTTAAAGAAAAAATAACAACATTTTTAATATTTGTTTCTATAACTCTTTAATTATACAATTAAGAACAAAATTTTATTTGATGAAGTTTTAAAAAATATTTTTATCTGTATAAAAGCACTTAAGCTTCGTTCACAATTGGCAGCAAGATTTTCACTGGTGTTCATAATAGAGCAACAATTTTTTCGCAACCACACACATTTTAAATAAAGAAACCGTATGCAAATTTCGCCCAGAACAATATTACGTATTTATTATTATTTGTTGGAACATTTTATTAAAATTTTCATTCAAAACTAAATAAAATTATAATTAACTTTTTAAAAAAACTTTAGTTACACTTTTGTTTGAAAAGCGAAAGAAAGATATAAGAAATATTTTGGGAAGAAATAAGATAGAAGTAAAAACGAAGTTGTTGCTCTGATTGTGAACAAAGCTTTAAGTTAGAACAAAATATTCACATGTATGTACTTGTCTTTGTTTTACGAAAACTTCTTTTTTCATTGACTCGGCGGCTAAAAATAATTTTGTAAAATGAGCACTGCAAACTATTGCCGGGATACTATCGATATTTTCTACTATCGATATTTATCGATAGTTCAGATTTCACTATCGATATTACTATCGACTGAATGCTTGTACTTGTGCAGGAAAACTTTAACTAGTTTTTTATCACAGTTCGTTGTTTTTATCACTTAATTAGGGTTTTTTCCCGGGATTTCCCGTCCCGGGAATTCCCGGGAATTTCAATTATTTTATTTCCCGTTTTCCCGGGATTTTTCTTGCGGGATCCCGGGAAATAAAAAATTCCTCATAATTTCAGAAAATAGATATTTATACTTTGAAATTTAGTTTTCTATTCTCTAAAAATTAGCATCTGTGGATGGGTTGTGGATTAGATCAATTACAAGAAGTGAGTACATACGTAAATCAATGTCTCCTGATGCAATAAATCTACTAAAAGCAGAATGGGCAGTGCAACAGTTGATAATTATTTCATTTAGTGAAGTGAAGAGTTAATAAAGAACATTAATTCAAAATAAGATGCAGGCAGTAAAGTTTCATTGCCCATGAACAAGTCTTAAAAATAGGAGATACCTAAACATATCGCTCCTTTATTGCAACATAGTAATATCTACAAAAACAAACGATCTTGGCAAAATGCGATTAAAGTTTTAAAAATGTACCGATTTAAAGATATATTTTGCTATAACTTCGGTTCAGTTTGAGATATGACTAAGATGCAATGAAGGAGCGATATGTTTATTAGGTGATAAACACAAATTTTCAATTTCAATTTGTGTTGGTTTATATACCCGTGAAGTGCGGGGAAACCGAAATAAAATAACGTTTTGGAAACTCGTGCAAGATACTACAACATACAACTTGAAAAACACATTGTCCTAAAGATTACAAATGGACCTATTGAAATGAAAAGGTTTGGAAGAAGCAGTCCGGTTGATGCTGTCAACCTTGACATACATTTGACTAATATAGACGTTGTTTATAAAAAAGAAAAAATTGCTTCTGATTGTGAATCCGAAGCATGCTACAACGGTGCACTTTTAACTATTTGTCCAACCTCGGTAAAAAATGAACGAAATTTTTCGGAAACATGATAATTATTAAATAAAATCAGGAATATACTTTTTGACGACTTACTAAGCGCTTTGAGTGTGTCAGAAAGTTATTTCCTAAGCCGTTAAAATATGTTATATATTTCTTTAAAATAGAAACTGGGAATTATCTCCTTTCGTAGGTTAATTTATATTATACCTATTCAACATTTTTTATTTTTCGAATTTATTCTATGAGTTACATTTCAGTTATGTATTTTATACAATATAATAGTCTGGTAGTGTATAAAGGTCATTCCTAAAAATTTAAGGAATAGAACTATTACAAAAAAGCTTTATAAAATACATAACTAAAATGTAACTCATAGAATAAATTCGAAAAATAAAAAATGTTTTCTTTAAAATATTTTATCTATGTTATTAATTAAGTTTTTGATCTCATATCTTGAGTACCTTAATTTTTATTTTGTTCTTATTATTGTTTTATGAATTAAATTGTTATGTTTATGTTATCTTTTTATCTTGTATCCAGAGCATAATAATACTGAATAAAAGCATAATAATAGGGAATAAAGGCGTGATATATTAATAATTCAAGTTCCTATTTCAATCTTCAATTAAATTCCCAGTAAAAACTTCGCCTACAAAATAATGTGTTGAGTAATCAGAAAAACATAAGAGCACTACTTACAATTATACTGAAAGAACCAATGAATTTTACAAGGGATGTCGCAAAATGAACGCATTCAAAAGCAAGTCATTATTTTTTTACTGTAATACATTCAGAAAAAAGGAGTTATAGAAGCTGTTATAGATGTAGTTATAGATGAAAGCTGCTAAATAATGAGTTAAAGAAGCTATTCATTTTGAAAAAGTAAGCGAAGTTTTTACTGGATATTGAACCATTTATTTTATGGTGTTTTCTTTTCTACAAAAAATGTGACATTTTATTTTACAAAAATTGCAATATAGTGTCTTTTTCTTAAAAATTTTTCTCCCAAAAAGGGTGGCTTGTTCTATTCTAAAAAACTCATCCTTTTCGGGAGCAAAATTTTTAGGAAACAGACACCAAATTGCATTTTTTTTTAAATAAAATGTCACATTTTTTGTAGAAAAGAAAACACTATTAGTTTCTTTGTAAACAAGTTCCCTTACGTTTTTTTATAAAAGTTTTTTCATTTATTAATAACAAAATTTACTTTGTATTATTTATATGGAGCGGGATCCCGGGATCCCGGGAAATTTAAAAAAATTTCCCGCTTTCCCGGGAAACGAAAAAGTCCGGGAAAAAAAAAACTCTACACTTAATTGAACGTATGTATTTGCGCACGTTATTTTAGATGAAGGTTTTTGAAAAATTGATAAGTTCCTTTCTGAAGAAACCGAAGTAGCAGGGACTATAAGATATTTTATTGCAACTTTAGATAATTTTCTGAATTAGTTTTGATTCTGAACCCAAGAGGTAATCAATCTAGCGGACTTATCTTATCTAATCGACGTTCATTGTTTTTTCCTATGCTCGCAATTGCAAATGCATTTGGATTTCGTACAGACGATGGTCAGATCTTACAATGTTGTCATTTTTCTGACAACCAGCCATTGTCAGATGCATTAATTTTACACATCTGCCAAATTAAAATGAGCTTACAATGTTCACACATTTGCAGACATTTGTAGTCAATTTTAATGACAACATTGTAAGATCTGACTACCGTCTGTACGAAGCTTAAAGGCCCAACCATAATATGCATTGCGTTGCTTAACCTATTGTCAAAAATTAACAAAAAGTCTCTCAAATGTATTAAAAATAAAAACAAAAATAAAATCAAAAAAAATTTGATTCGATACGGAATGTGCTATCAGTTTCGCACCGCAAATGAAAGTTTTATAAAATTTAACAAAAAGTTTCCTTAAGTTCAATATGTCAAGCCTCATATGATTAACATGTATTTGTATATTTGCTTAAGCCAACTTAAGCACATTATGGTCGGGCCTTTAGTTTTGTAAGGTATATTGTTTATCTCGCTTAAGAAATACCAAACTTCTCATTGAGGTGTTGGCCTCTCATATGCATTAATTTAAACTAGTTTTCGCCTAATGGTCAAAATTCGACCATAAATTTTTATGTACATATGAAGAAAACATAGTATGTACATCTAAGTATACATAGTACATATATAAATTTACATGTTTCGAGCATTTTTCCGTCTTTGTGGATCGATTTGGCGAGGGACCAACCTCCGGTTCATATGTTATCTTCGACGTGAGGTAGTTTAATTTTTTAAGTTTAATATAAAAATTACACTAGTTTACAAAATGAAATTTTTTTCATGTACATTTGATGAGATGTGATTTTTCTTATGTATTTTCTTCCGCTGAAATCAAAAAAAAAGGGGTTAAAAATATATTGATGAAAATATGGCACATTTTCAAAAAAATCATATTTTACAGTGCTTCTGTGCCGATGGAAAAGTACAAATCGTCGAAAAAACATCTGGGGGTCGATTCTGGTTCTGTGAAACTGTGAAATGAAAAAAAACTTTTCATTTTCGTTTTCATATGCACGTTTCACATTACCACTTCATTTACACAAATTGCGATTCCCGTTCTTTTAATGAAAAAGTGTTTCATTCCGTTGTAGCCGTGAAACTTTTGTAACTATATAAACTATATAAAATGTATAAGTCAAATGCAGATATCGAAGCTTAGAATTTTTGAACCGGCGCTAAGCCGCAAACGAGTTTTTAACTGCTTGAGCCGCATGTATTTATTTTTGCTAAAAGATTTTTAACTTTATTTGTACATATGTATGTATAATTGTTTGTTCACATTTGAAGGTGGTAAATCAAAATTGTTATTGTGCGCTGTGTTCTTCGAGTTTATTTGAAAAAAAAAACACATTTTTATGACTCCTCTGTTTTATACAATATAAATGTTTTCAGTAAAAGAATTGTTATTGTTTTTCCATATTCATACATACATGGTAAATATTTTTAACTTAAAATAAATAATAAGTGAACCGAAAATTCCTTAATTGTCTGCGAATTTGTTGCATTTGGGTTTTTTCATGAACGATATTGCATCTGAAAGAGGTTGGCGCCAATGTCCTGTCCAAGTGCGCACAAAAAATAGTGAAGGAAAAAATTTTACATTAAATGCAATTCTTTAGCTGAAAAAAATTTTAATTCAAAAAACAAGAGCGGTCATAAAAATGTAAAATCGATCGAATCAAACATCTTGCCTACGCGATTTCCCCAAAATATTATTTGCAGTAATCATTGAGTAACATAATAATTTTGGCATAAAAATGACATCTACGAAAATAATGTTGTTATTGACTTTAAGTAAAAGTTTCTTTTAAGGGTAAACATTTAAATAAAAGCTTGTTTAAAAAAAAAAGGTTTTTTACTTTTAAATTAATTTTTATTAGTTAAAATCATTCACATCAAGTTAATTTATTTACTTGTTTTTCTACACAAGTAAATTTCGCGACAAGTTTTAACATCGTGTAAATTGTGTGATGACAATTGACAAGCTTTTACATCATAGTGCCGGTCCAGACTTGAAATTTTTGTTGCAGCAATTCTCACCAATAAAATCAAGAAAAAAGTTGCAAATCTGGACAATGACTTATAAATTAGACAATGACTCTATTAGTTGCTAGTAAAAGTTTAAAGTAAAAGTAAATTTCTTTCGTTTGAGCGCATTTAAATAAAAACTTGTTTTGTAAAAAGATTTTTTACTCTTAAGTTATTTTTTCTTTTTAGCGCATTGAAATAAAACCTTTTTTCTTCTAATTGATTTTAAACTCGCATTTGTATTCTCAGTAAGTCCTTTCATTTGATACCCATATTGTTGGAATGCGTTAAAAAAAATTAGTTTCCAGCTTCAGAAGTCCACCATATTGGATTTGGTGTACGGAATTTTATTTTTCGAGTTATTCTTTTCATTTGATACCCATATTATAGAAGTGCATTAAAAATAGCTAGACCGCCATCTTGGCTGTGCCGCTATGTTGGATTTAGAATGACGTCACATAGTTAACAATGCTTTGTCATCAAAACTGAACGTGTTTACAAAATTTCAGCTTAATCAACTGAAGATATCTGCTTCAAATTGAGTTGAAAGGTTTAACCCACACATACATACATTGCAAGTTAAATAAAAGCGTTAAAAAACGACCATAAGCCCAAAAAATGGTGAAATCATTAACAAATAAAAGGACAAATAAAGATTAATTTTATAATATGTTATTATAAAACATAAAAATATTATAGGCGGCACTATATTTCATTTAAGCCGTCGCTAAACCTAAATTCTTCACCGCCGATGATAACTACACATCTACTTTGTCCTTTAATGAAGTGTAAAAGTATACAAATACACAAAAAATATAATTAATTTAAAAAATGTTAGGATTATTGGTTTTAACTGAATTATCGCAAGAAATTCGGAATGAGCCAAAGTAAGAAAACTTTATTAACGTAATGTTTTGTATTTTATCAAAAATTGGCATTTTATATGAATATATTAAGTTAAAAATCTGTTAATATGCATCTTTTTAGGAAATTATTATTTTTATTTCTTTAAAATATTATTTATCGTTGGCAATGTCCATATTTTCCTCTAAATAATTTATTTAAAATTATTTTTCACCGTTAAAATGAAAGTGTAAAAATATGACATAAATGAAAAGTTTGTGACACTTCTTTGCATTGTTACACAGAACAATAATTACATTACTGTGAAAATGTGAAAACAATTTGTTTCATTCCATTTGTTCTTTCTCATATGAAAACATTCGAATTTATTTATCATTTTTTCACTAAACGAGAATCAGAAACTCTATGAAAATGTGAAAAAAGTTTTCATTTCACAGTTTCACAGATCCAGAATCGACCCCCTGGTTTCTCTTCATGTACGTCAAGATGATACTTCTACGCAAGAACTAACACCAACCAGAAGAAAATCGACCGAAAAATGACAAAGGTATAAGCTATTGAGTGAAACAATCCAAATCCCATATTTTTCGAAAATTTTATTTTTTTTCTACAGTTTATTGGGTTTCAAACGATTTTAATACATTTTTGAAGGCCTTAGACAAGGAAGGCCAAATATTTTCCTATTTGAAAACCCTTTTCCCGCAGCTTTATTTAATAAAAATCAAGAAAGGCGTCTTCGATGGTCCACACATAAAGAAATTGCTAAAAAGCACAGATTTTCCAAAATATTTAACTCCCGTTGAAAACGAGGCCTGGAAGTCATTTCAGCGGGTTGTTGCCAATTTTCTTGGGAACAATAAAAGCTCTAACTACGAGGGAAATTTTACGGATTTACTGAAGAACTACAAGAAGATGAGTACGCAGTGCCATTATTTAATTTCATTCCTGCTTGTTTTCTATTGTATTGTTTTTACGATTTTATTTATTTCTTACAGGTGTAAATATGTCTCTCAAAATCCATTTCTTACATTCGCATTTAGATTTCTTTCCGGACAATCTTGGTGACGTAAGTGACGAACACGGCGAGAGATTTCACCAACAAATTAAGACCATTGAGCGGCGCTATCAAGGATTTTTGGATGCAGCCATGTTGGGAGACTATGTATGGTTTCTCACTAGAGAAACGGATCCCAAAAGCAACCGATGACAAAGCAAGAGCCTAAACTATTTTTAACACACAAAAAAGTCAAAAATGTATTAAAATCGTTTGAAACCCAATAAACTGTAGAAAAAAAATAAAATTTTCGAAAAATATGGGATTTGGATTGTTTCACTCAATAGCTTATACCTTTGTCATTTTTCGGTCGATTTTCTTCTGGTTGGTGTTAGTTCTTGCGTAGAAGTATCATCTTGACGTACATGAAGAGAAACCAGATGTTTTTCGACGATTTGTACTTTTCCATCGGCACAGAAGCACTGTAAAATATGATTTTTTTGAAAATGTACCATAGGACATATCTAGCTCGAGATATAATTTGTCAAGTGAAAAAAGGTCGAAAAAATGAGAAAATGACCATATCTCAAAAACTGTTCCATAAAAAAAAATTTAACCTTGATTTTTGAATTCAGCGGAAGAAAATACATAAGAAAAATCACATCTCATTAAATGTACATTTTCAGTGTAAACCAGTGTTATCAGATACTGAAAAACATCAAAAGTCTTCTCTTTTAGATTCTCATCCACTCAGGACATTTGCTTTATTACACATTCTTATTCACTGAGGACCATGCATGTTTAATTTTATCTTTACAAGTACCAGATGAAAAACAAAAAGTAACAACATGTTTTAGCTAATAGGTTTTCATTCACTCAGGACTAGTGTTTTTCATACGGGATTTTCCGGGACAACAATTCCGGGATCCCGCATATTTTTCGGGAAAAAAATCTCGTGAAATTTGTGCGGGAATTCTCGGGATTTTTTTAACTTAATTTTGGCAACTGTACTACTGAAATAATTGTAAATAAGATGTGCCATCAAATAGATCTTAGCCGTTAGGTAGAAAAGTCTTAAGTCAAAAAAAAAAAACGCATTTTGAGTTTTGGATTGGCTTTAATAATTTTTTTTTCTCTTTTGCCTGGCTTAAATCACTTTAGTCTAGCACAACTGTTCTAATAGTTATCATCTGCTCTTAGAAAAAAAGTCTATGAGATTCATCAAATAAATATTTTTCAATTTCAAAACGAAAAACTACAGTTTCTGACTTCTGACAGTTTTGCCAAACGCTAAAGAGATGTTAATTCATATCCGATAAGTAAGGCAATGTTTAATGTTTAATGCTCTGAAGTTTTGAAAGAAGAAGAGTAAAAATGTGCAGAATTTTAAATGTGCTTAAAGACCCAGATTTATTTTATAAAAACCAAAAAAAGTTATTCCCACTTGCTTAACAAATGAAATGATTTTATATGCAGAGCTGATGCATAAAAGATTTTTCGGATTAGATTCTGTAAGAGATGGTGACAAGAGTTATTGTTAGATATTCCATGTTAAATATCTTTAGATATGTGGCAACACTCTAACATGTCAAATGAATTAATGAAAGTAGATAATAAGAATTGAGAAGAACAAAATAAATGACACTTTTGAATTGAAGCTGAAACTAAACGCGTGTTTTATATCTTATAATGTGTAATACACAACAGTTATTAATAAAGATAATGCTTATCCAATTTTAAGAAAATTATTTTTCAGTTCTCGTTACGGTTTTATAAGTTTTTATGTATTCCTAAAGACTCCTTATGTCACAAATCGAAAGTTTTTATTTATTATTCCAAATGTTATTGCACATTAAAAAAAGAGAACCAAAAAGTAGTTTTGCAATAACGTCCTCAAGAATCCTACGAAATAATTGAAATTTTGCCCATGTGTACTTTTGAACATGAAGATCTTAAAGTGCCATTAAGTACTTTTTCCTTTTCCTTGCCACAGAAATAACAAAGTTGAATATAAGTTAATTTAAATATTTTGCATCGATTTGTATTGAGCGGAAATTTCCGGGATCCCGGGAAATCGAAAAATAAATCCCGCTTTCCCGGGAAATGAAAAAGTCGGGGGGAAAAAACTCTACTCAGGACCCTGCATATATAATATTATGTTTCTATAGAAACTTATAAGTTCATAATTTTAGGATATTTTAAAAATATCACATGCAGCACGAATTATTCGAAAAAAAAAATTGACCACCCTATTTTTTTTGTTTGTTATTTGATAACACTGTGTGTAGTTTTTTAAGTCATGGAAAAATAACCATATACGGACAACTCTACGTGATAAAAGACAAAAAAAAAGTCATGCACTCTTTTTATGGGCCCACAAAGATTTGGGGTCTCGGTGTCATTTTTGCAAAAAAGTGATCATTTTCTCAGGCTCATATCTTCCAAACCGTTCGGAATTTTGTTTTACAGCTCTTGCCATAAAGACAAAACTTGTGAACATATAAAATCAAAAAAAACTTCTTTTTCAAGATCAAAATCGCAAAAAACTTTTAGAAATCAAATGCATGTTCAAATCGGTAAACATACAGAGGAGGAAAGTGTTCTTAACTGTTTTGCCTTTGCCGATTTATATATGGATATCTAAAGTTAACTCTCAATCGCTCTCTTTTATGAGCTTTTTCAAACGTGATATTTTTGCTTAAAAGGCTGTTTCTTTTCGTTTTTTTTTTCAATTCAAACTTTATTTTTATAAAACTTTGTATAACGTGCACTGCAAAATTAAAAATTAAACATGATGATTAAAATTTTTTTTCAAAAATACAACAGAAAATAAAAGTATTTAAGTAACAAACTTAAAAACATATTTTATATATAATTTGCGATTATGTACATAAACCCTCTTCACTGGCTTTTTTGACCATACCGATTATACCATCTATAAACTCTAAGCCAACCGCTGTAATTAATTCTTTTGGCAAAAAGAAACCAAACTTGCCAGTATCACGTAATTCAATGGTGGCGGTAAATGGTATATTTTTAACACCATAAGCCCAATCCTTGGCAGATCCTGAGACCGGGTCTTCAAATAGAAATAAAAGATTCAAAGAAAATTACTGAAATGTAAATGAATGTACAAACTAACAATTTAATAAGCCACTCGCTCCACATTTGAATTTCGTGCCATATTTAACCTTTGCTGCATCGGCAAAAGCTGTGGCGATACGCATCATTTGATCATAATTGGGAGGGACTTCGGTATTTGTATGGCCAAAGGGTAAAAGCACCAACTGGCCGAAAGAATGGACAGCCGCATACATGCAAATGGAACCGGCTTTAGTGCGATTAACAAAACGTTCTAAAGCAATCACTTCGGGTTCAGAATCGCTCTTAGCGCCACCATACCAATGATCGCAAGGAACATCAAAATTATAGCCAGCGTCTAGAGAATAAAATGAAATGAATTAAAATGTGTGTCTAATTTTTTTTTTAGTGAAAAATAAACTTCTTACTTCCCCATTTATAACCAAAATTACGATTCAAATCTGTGCCATAGCAAGGACCCGAGGAATTATGGAACCCAGTAGGCTTTCGATTCTTACGCCACAATCTGTTCACATGATGAGAGTATTGAAAACCATCAGGATTTGATACAAGCACACATATCCAATCGAAATGTTCTCTCAAATAAACCATTTTTTCGTCTTTGGAATTGATCAAGTTATCTATAAAATAACTGGTGGTGGCCGAAGAAATCCATTCAATGGCATGTATATTCGACTCAAGGAAAATGGCTTTATTTCCAGGTTTAAAGGAAATTTTAATAGCATAAATGGGTCTACCTTCATAGGAATAACCAATTGTATAGAGTTTAACTGTACGCCAATTTCTTGCCGCCAATTTTATTAACCAGCGGTAGATAACGGATAAATCATGATACTCAGTCCAACTCATTTTAGCTTGCGTGATATTAATATATCGGGGTTGGGCTTCTTCTATCACACTAAAGAAGTGACAATTATATAAAGAAGATCTCTATTACAAACAATTTAAAAACATACCTTTGCAAATCACTAATAACACATTTATAATCTAATTCCAACAAACGTAACTGCTTTTCCAATTTATCCTCATTTGCAGGATCGATAACAACATCGTAACCAAAACCGGGACCACGGAGTTCATTTAAATAATGTAGCTGGCATAGAAATTGAAGAAACAAATAATAAGATTGTTTTTTTTTTTTAATTAAATCATGCTTATGCATTTGCAATAACCTTAACATTTTCTACTCACCGGTAGGTTATTGCCCAGTTTCTGGAATTCACTAAATTGTTGTTCATCCGCTACATTCACTCTATAAACCTTAAAGTCATCATAGCGTGCTGCCGATGGATTCGCCTCACTTTGCGCTAACAGGGCCAATAAGCCTACAAACACTAACAGTAACCTCATGTTGTCTGTCTCGTTTGCCGTCAAGTTTTAATTTGTTTAAAATTTCGGTTGGCATATGACTCTTTTATATGAATTTCACTCGATTTTAAATTGGGTTTCCTTGATTGTTAACTTTTAAATAAACTAATACATATACATTTTAAGTTTTAAAATATATTATTGTTTAAACGTGTGTTTGTTTTGTGGTACTTTCTTATCTTTCTTTTATCGATTTATGATTTTTTAGTACCACACATATTTATTACTTAATTTTTTGCATGACTTTAAGGCATATAAATATTTTCAAATTTTCATTGCACAAATTCGAGCGTTTATTAGGAGAACTAATAAACAAATGTGACCATTAATGACGTCAATGGGTCAATATGAAATAAAGGATTTAGAAAAATTCTGACTTATTCTCAAAAAAAAAAAAAAAAAAATTTCTGTTCTATTTTGGAAAAAATATAAAGATCTTTTAAAATAATTTTACCAGCTTAAAGTTGGTACTATTATGTTCACACGGACAGCAATATTCTTGTTTCGCTTTTCCATTCATGTTGCGTGCCCCAAACAACATGTTTTACCATATAACATTTGAAGAGCGAACCATGCCGTTTTATTTTGAAATATGCTGGAAAACAGGGAAAATTTACTTTCATCTGCTATTTTGACAGCAAATTATCGCTAGTTTATCTGAACTTACTCTCAAAAGAAAATCAAAACAAAGAAAAAAAAAATCGAGTGGTTGCGATCGAAACATGTCATGGTAACCTGCCGGTCGCGGTTCGAATCCCGGTTACGGTCAATTTTAATTAATTTTCATGTTGTAAAATTCCTTTCTTCATAAAAATAATTTAATGAAAATTAAATTTAATTAACTTAAGCCGAATTAAAAATATTAAAAATTTGGATTAAAAAAAAAATGTTAAATTAAGGCCCCTATTACGTTTTACAACTCAACTCAGTTGAGTTGTAATTAAGACAACTGCTTCTGATCAGTTGTAATTTTTGTTATGTTTTTGTTCACCGCAATATAGCAAAGTTGTAAACCATCATACAAAAATTAAGAAATTACAACTCAACTGAGTTGAGTTGTAAACCGTAATAGGGACCTAAATAAAGTTATAATTATAAAATAATTAGTAATAAAGCTTAGGTTTATTAAATTAAATTTTCATTAAATTATTTTTAGTGAACGAAGGAATTTACAACATGAACAGCCCAATTATAAGTAAAAATTCCCCGGGAGTTTTCTCCCTTCTCCATTTTTGCAATAGAATTTACATAGGAAAAATGGGAGAAGGGAGAAAATAACGTGGAATTTTTATTCATAATTGGGCTGGAAATGAATTAATATTTTTCTGATAATTTTATTCTTGACTGGACACGGGATTGAACTCGGGTCGAATTTACTAGTTTCGAGAAAAACCACATTCTCATCATCAGAATTCTTTGCCGTTCCACCGGTTGCACCACTTTAACCAATCAATCTTTACCCAATGGTAATAGTGGATCAAAATTTTCTGTAATTGATTATCCATTTTCATTCGTACTTTTTGTCAAGACTTTGTCTGGAAGACATAAGGCGCTACTATAATATGTATTGTTAACCGTTATGTCTTTCTTTATGTTTCAATTGGTATAAAGTTGCAATTCATAAAAATGACTTATTTTTAGTTGTGCCGGAAAATATAATGGTATTAGATCTCTACTGCTAAGTTTTAAATAGTCTTAATTCGAATTGTGACATGTTTGATAAAATAAATCTTTGTTGGAGTTTATATTAATTACACTTGTGGGAGTTTAGAAAAGTGTCAAAACTTGAAAAGAATTCAGCTAAAGTGACATGACTTAAATTAATTTGGTAACCGTGCAAGCAATACAGCATAAAAAAAGACACAACTAAAAATTGGTCATTACCTAGTAGGGTATTCATTCGGTTAACCGTTAATCGGTTAACCGATTTATTACTACCCGATTAACTGATCGGTTAATTTAAAGTTGGCTTTTTTCGATTAACGATTAAACCGGTTAATGTCAGTCGATTAACCGATGTAACAACATTTTTAATTTTTTGTAGTGTTAAACCATATTTTTTGTGTTTTTAATTAAATTGTGTTTGCAAAACCAGTTGATTTTTAAATGCATTCTACAATGCAACCATGTAGAATTTTATAATGTTATCTGTACCAAAGTTCACCCAAATAGTTGTGTGCAGAAATATTTTTTCATACAATATATTTTCTTCTAGAAATACATTCCTAAAATACAGTACAAAATCAGAAATTAAGGAATGCGGAAATAAACTTTTTTGCAGAATGTTCGATGCTGAGCTTTGTCAGGATGAGTTAGATGATGACCTGACAACAGAAGAAACTCTTTATAGTAACACAACAACAGATGATAAAGATGACAGATGATTAAGAAAAGAAAAAAAAACACAACAAACAAATTTATATTTCTTTAAAGTATTAAAAATGGATAAAAAAAACTTCTATAAAGTTATCAGAAGAATATTTTAATCATTTTAATGATGAAATTGTGAAAATGTATGAATTATTTAAGGATAAAAATAAAAACATTAAGCAGAAATCGTAGCCGGTCGTTCACGTTCATGTTGGTCGACTCTACATTTGAGGTATGTTCAGTGGATTCTATGTGATTTATGAAGTGTTTAAGTTGTAATCATGTCAATTTAAAGTGATTAACAAATCACTTCAATGTATGGGTAATCATCTCGATTTTGAAGAGATTAGAGCTTAATCACGTTCGAGCTGCTTAAACGCGTTTAAGAAGCCAAATGTGAACATAGCATAATAGCATAATGGAAGATTAAAATGATTAAAGGAATATGACTGAGAAATTAGAAAACCTGTATTATGGGTTGCTTTCGATTTCTCTAACATCTTCGATAAGTGAAAGAATTTTTTCCAAGTCAAGTTTTTCAAAACTAAAGAAAAAAATCGCTTAAATCCTCAACATTGAAACCAATTTATTTTTCTTAAACATTATATTACAAGATCTTCTTAAACTATTGAAATGATTAATAAAATGATCTCACAGTTTATTTTTTAATAAAAACATAATATGTATTAATTAAAAAACATGTATTACATACAAAGTTATTAATTATTTTTTTGTTTGCTCGTTTTAGTTCAAAAATTGTTATGTTATTGTTTTTTTTACTAATAAACTCCAAATAATAAATAATTTTTAATTTTTATTTACTGAAATTACTTAATTTAGAAAAAAAACCTTATTAACCGGTTAACCGATGAATAACAAAATTAACCGATTATTAACCGATTAAACCAAAACCTCAATTAATTAATCGAGCGGTTAACCGATTAAAGCAAAAGCCCGATTAAATGAATATCCTATTATCTAGTGTAAAAATAAAACAAAAAAAAACTTTTTAGATCATACTTTGTATGGATTTTCTAATAAATGGTCGAAAAAGTTTTTTTTTTCGATTTTTGAAAAATTAAGTTTTTTGAGTTGAGTCACTTTTGAACTAGGTTTGCGATATGTACGTCAGTATGATTTTTATCTGATTTTGCTAATTACTGGAAACTTCTACTATTTTTCATTCTTTCTCTAAAATCCAGGAATAAAATATCTGTCAGCACCACCAACTTTTGAATCTGGAATATTAATCAATATGTAGCACATATGGCTCCTCAAATATATCAAACAAATTCATTTTGAAAAAAAGCGCTTAAAGTTTACAAAATGTATTTTTAGGTAACAAGTTTATAACAATTTGTTGGTTTGTTTTTATTATAACCAGAAGTTTGTATTAATAAATCGTGATTTCTGTTTAATAAATTGATTGATTGATCTGAAAAATTTCAAAAATTTTTCTTGTCAGTTTAGATAAGTAAAGCTCGCCTTCGGCTTGGGTTCAGCCGAACTTCGGCATCGGCCTAAAAAAGTTACTTCGGTGGGATTCTAGTTATTTCTCTTACATACAGAAAAAAATAAAAATGTTAAATTAACATGGCGAAATGTTGATGGAGAATCATAGAAATTCATCTTAATTTATAAAATAAATTCTTATTGAAAATTAGAAAATTAAAAGTGATATTCGACAATGTTTTTATAAAACTTCTGTCGATAACCTTAAAAAATTAACTTTAAAATTAATTTACAAAATAGCTAATTATATTCTTG
This sequence comes from Pollenia griseotomentosa, assembly GCA_963931875.1. NCBI lineage: Eukaryota > Metazoa > Arthropoda > Insecta > Diptera > Polleniidae > Pollenia > Pollenia griseotomentosa. Next base: position 46,527,493 of record OZ007561.1, on the reverse strand, counting down.
TGTTAAAAAATTTCGATAATGTAATGCTGACTTAAGATAATCAACCAATTTTTCCCAATCTGTATTTTTTCACCATTTAGTATATCAATCATTTCAGCGTAAAGTAAATTCGGGTTTTCAAAACTAACAATTCGAAACTCCTTAAATACTGGACAAACACCTAGGAAATGTTCAAATGTTTCCATTGCACCCATATCACAAAGCTTGCATATCTTGTTCTCAGTTGTCGCCCCGAATGCGTTGTAATTTAGTTTAATGAGACCACATCTTGCTTTAAAGACCCGCGTTATTTTAGCTTGATTCATGTTGTCGATAAAATGATTTCAACCTCTTTCGAAATCTAAATCTTTATTTATTCTTGAGGTTGCTTCTTTATTCTGTAACCACAGATAAAGCTGATGTTGTTTTATTCTGTTTGTTAGTTCATTGTTTTGAGTGATCCATTGTTGTCTATTAGGTTGTGTACTGTACCATGGAATATTTAGATTGTCTGCAACCTTTTGCAATTCTTTAAAACAAAACAAATTTTTTCGGGCAAGTATATGTGCAATTTGAAACGGTAACCTATTAGCCGGGTATTTAAACATAACTCGAAATAAGTACAGCAGACTTAATTCCAATGTATATGAATGGTTGTTGCCGTTTTCAAAAAAATGTCTTTTTAAATTATTTATCATTTCTTTTTTGAATTACTAATCAAACGAAGAAAAGTTTAGGTGATTCTTATAGAAAATGATTGATCTTTTAATAAAAAATAAATAAATTGGAAAAAAAAAATTTTTTTTTTTCATCTGCAAAACCGGAAATGACCAATTAAATCAAAATTTTTCTTACTTAGTTTTAATTTTTTTTTTATTTTTTAATCAAAATTGGCCTTTAGTGTCATTATAACATTGTAAAAGTTTTATTATGGGACCTCTATTAGTTTAAATGTTATGCAAATTTCTTTACACTCGTACATGTCGTTATTACCGTAAAAGACAGAGAAGAACGAGTTTAAACTAAAATTTTTCTAACTTCTACCTAATTTTTGATTCTATTTTTACCGAAATTAGCCTTCGCTGTAAAACTAACATTATGTGCTCTTTATTAGTTTAAAAACACTCTTACATACGTATCGGCTTTGCATATAAAAACACAAAATAAAACAAACTATAACAATTATGTCAGTGATGCAAACTTGTTTTAATTTCAAAACGGTAAAAAGCTTAAAAAACATCTAAAATTTCAAAAACCGTAAAAATTTAACAAAAAATCGTTAATTTCAAAATCGCATAAATTTGAATCCGCATCAAAAAAATTCGCATAAAACGAGTACTGAGTGTACTTACTTATTTAAACAAACAAAAATTTTAATTATTTATTTATGTTTTTTAAAGATATTTGAATAACGATAAACTGAATTTTTAATTTTTTGTTTTTAGTAAAATTAAAAAACGATTTTTTGTGGACATTTTAACTTTTGTTTCTAATAAATTACAATTTAATTGTAAAACTTTTATTTTTATTGATTTCTATGTTATTTTTTGTGTTATTAACATAAGGTTATGCTGATTGTTCTGTTTTGATATTTTTTTGTCACTAAAAAATGTTTTACTGTATTTAAAATAGGTAGTTTTGGTTTGCTGATTTTTTTTTTTTTTTGTTTGAAAATATGTATGCCGATTTCCTACCAAAATCATCTGGCACCCCTGTTAATAAAGCACAATCACTATCTTTTATAAAGCTACGTAAAAAAAAAAAACACACACAAACGCAATAAGCAGTTCGAATTTTGGTGTTTTCTTTTTGATTAAATTATTTTGTTAAATAGTACATCAAATATTCAAAGTTAAATGATGATGAAACCCATATCGGGCCCTTCTGCTAACCATAGATGGGGGTAGTGCACTCATTTTGCAGTTTCAACTCACATTGAAAATTTGCAGCCTCACTAAACATGCGTTATAGTGATGTTAAAAAATTTTGCACTCAAAAAAAAATAGTTTGATTTAAAAAAAAGCAATCATCAGTTTATTGCAACTTTTTTTTCTTCTCTCATTTGAGTGCACCTAAAATTGCACTAAAGTTAAAATCAAAAACTTGTTTTTTCGCTATTTGAATTGAGTGCAGATTTTTGCACTCAATCTGCGTTTAGTGATAGTGAAACAACTTGAAATATAACTAAAAGTTTTTTAGTGGTACTCAAAAAATAACAATTATCACTAAAGCTGGTAAAAAAGAGTGCAAACAAATTTTTGTGCAGTTTTCTTTAGTGATAGTGCACTGCTGATTTAAATCAATATTTAGTGCACTACCCCCAACTATGCTGCTAACAAAGAGAAATACAAAAAAATGTTCACCTTCACAAGAAAATAAATAATTATATCCTCTCTTTCTTTGGCTCCGCGGTTAAGTGTTTTGAATTATTCTTAAATAAATGCATATGTTGTCTCTGAAGATTTTTTTCACTGCTATTTCACACTCGAACCAACTTGATTCTACATGAAATTCACGTTGTTTCAAATTGAACAAACTTTCATTCAACGTGGTTCGGATTGTTATTTCAATATAAATGACATTTTGCTCTAACTTTACTGCAATGTTGAATTAACATAAATTTTAGTTATTTTAAAAGAAAAAATGTTGTTCGCAAATTATTGTAAAATCATGTTAAATTAACATGAATTAACTAAGAAGCAAAATCACTATCGAAAACTCTAAAATCAATCTTGTTTTCAACGATTTTACATTGCTTTTTTTCTGTGTGAACGTGTAGCATAACAACTACAAGCAATACAAGCTGAACTCTTTAACTGTGTATATGATGTAATTATAGCTATCGATATCACTTAAGGCCGTTATACACTATCCCACAAAGTCTTTAGTAATTTACTAAAATGCAACCCTGTCATGATAAGTTGTTATTGTTTTTTGAAAATGTTCAAAGAATAATTAGATCAGGGAAGCATTTTTGAAAAATACTAAGACTTTGTAATAATAATAAGACTTTGTGGGATGGTGTGTAACGGCCTTTAATGGCCTTTTATGGGGGATTTCATGCCAAGTGACCCAATGTTTTAATCGATGTCTTCTGATTTGGATGAAATTTGCACCAAGTTTAGTCCTATTGGATAGCAGCTTAGACACAAATGTCAAAATTTGACATTTTGGCCATACAGGTGTTCTTTCTCATCCATGTAACTTATTACTTATTGGTGTTAGCAAAATTTGTCCCAAGTAGCTTCGATAGCTATTTAATCAATCTTTTTTTTTGTTCAAAAGAAAGCTTATTACTTTTCCTTTAAGGTAGCTTTGGTCGCTTTTTGGATAATAGCTAAAGTTAATAAAGCGAGTTACTTTGCTATCACAATCACAGAGTTAAGCTTCGTACAGACGATGGTCAGATCTTACAATGTTGTCATTTTTCTGACAATGGTGCCATTGTCAGATGCATTAATTTTACACATCTGCCAAATTAAAATGAGCTTACAATGTTCACACATTTGCAGACATTTTTAGTCAATTTTAATGACAACATTGCAAGATCTGACTACCGTCAGTACGAAGCTTAAAGGCCTAACCGTAATATGCATAGCGTTGCTTAACCAACTGTCAAAATATAACAAAAAGTCTCTCAAATGTATTAAAAAAAAAAAAACAAAAATAAAATCAACCAAAATTTGATTCCGTACGGAATGTGCGATCAGTTTCGCACCTTGCTTAACCCTTTCGCGGACACCCTTGCTAACGAAGGGTTTCCCGTGGGCATTTTGCTATATCTACGTCATTTTTTTTTTGTCTAATAGAATGTTTGCACACGTATGATACATACATAATATAAACCAGAATGTTATTAGAAATGTTAACTCGCAAAGCTTCTATTAACTGAACATTTTATGACGTATATGGACTTCATGTCCCACGAAAAAACTTTGTTTTGACGTCTATAGACGTCAGTGTCCGCGAAAGGGTTAAGCAAATGAAAGTTTCATAAAATTTAACAAAAAGTTTCCTTAAGTTCAATATGTCAAGCCTCATATGATTAACATGTATTTGTATATTTGCTTAAGCCAACTTAAGCACATTATGGTCGGGCCTTTAGTTTTGTAAGGTATATTGTTTATCTCGCTTAAGAAATACCAAACTTCTCATTGAGGTGTTGGCCTCTCATATGCATTAATTTAAACTAGTTTTCGCCTAATGGTCAAAATTCGACCATAAATTTTTATGTACATATGAAGAAAACATAGTACATACATCTAAGTATACATAGTACATATATAAATTTACATGTTTCGAGCATTTTTTCCGTCTTTGTGGATCGATTTGGCGAGTGACCAACCTCCGGTTTATATGTTATCTTCGACGTGAGGTAGTTTAATTTGGTAAGTTCAATATAAAAATTATCAGATACTGAAAAAGATCAAAAGTATCAAAAGTCTTCTCTTTTAGATTCTCATCCACTCAGGACATTTGCTTTATTACACATTCTTATTCACTGAGGACCATGCATGTTTAATTTTATCTTTACAGGTCGAATATTAACAAAAAATCAAAAAGTACCAGATGAAAAACAAATAGTAACAACATGTTTTAGCTAATAGGTTTTCATTCACTTAGGACTAGTGTTTTTCATACGGGATTTACCGGAACAACAATTCCGGGATCCCGCACATTTTTCGAGAAAAAAATCTCGTGAAATTTGTGCGGGAGTTCTCGGGATTTTTTTTAACTTAATTTTGGCAACTGTACTACTGAAATAATTGTAAATAAGATGCGTCATCAAATAGATCTTTTCCGTTAGGCAGAAAAGTCTTAAGTAAAAAAAAAAAACGCATTTTGAGTTTTTGATTGGCTTTAATAATTTTTTTTTTTCTTTTGCCTGGCTTAAATCACTTTAGTCTAGCACAACTGTTCTAATAGTTATCATCTGCTCTTAGAAAAAAAGTCTATGAGATTCATCAAATAAATATTTTTCAATTTCAAAACGAAAAACTACAGTTTCTGACTTCTGACAGTTTTGCCAAACGCCAAAGAGATGTTAATTCATATCCGATAAGTAAGGCAATGTTTAATGTTTAATGCTCTGAAATTTTGAAAGAAGAAGAGTAAAAATGTGCAGAATTTTAAATGTGCTTAAAGACCCAGATTTATTTTATAAAAACCAAAAAAAGTTATTCCCACTTGCTTAACAAATGAAATGATTTTATATGCAGAGCTGATGCATAAAAGATTTTTCGGATTAGATTTTGTAAGAGATGGTGACAAAAGTTATTGTTAGATATTCCATGTTAAATATCTTTAGATATGTGGCAACACTCTAACATGTCAAATGAATTAATGAAAGTAGATAATAAGAATTGAGAAGAACAAAATAAATGACACTTTTGAATTGAAGCTGAAACTAAACGCGTGTTTTATATCTTATAATGTGTAATACACAACAGTTATTAATAAAGATAATGCTTATTCAATTTTAAGAAAATTATTTTTCAGTTCTCGTTACGGTTTTATAAGTTTTTATGTATTCCTAAAGACTCCTTATGTCACAAATCGAAAGTTTTTATTTATTATTCCAAATGTTATTGCACATTAAAAAAAGAGAATCAAAAAGTAGTTTTGCAATAACGTCCTCAAGAATCCTACAAAATAATTGAAATTTTGCCCATGTGTACTTTTGAACATGAAGATCTTAAGGTGCCATTAAGCACTTTTTCCTTTTCCTTGCCACAGAAATAACAAAGTTGAATATAAGTTAATTTAAATATTTTGCATCGATTTGTATTGAGCGGAAATTCCCGGGATCCCGGGAAATCGAAAAATAAATCCCGCTTTCCCGGGAAATGAAAAAGTCGGGGGAAAAAAACTCTACTCAGGAACCTGCACATTTAATATTATGTTTCTATAGAAACTTATAAGTTCATAATTTTAGGATATTTTAAAAATATCACATGCAGCACGAATTATTCGAAAAAAAAAAAATTGACCACCCTATTTTTTTTGTTTGTTATTTGATAACACTGTGTGTAGTTTTTTAAGTCATGGAAAAATAACCATATACGGACAACTCTACGTGATAAAAGACAAAAAAAAAGTCATGCCCTTTTTTTATGGGCCCGCAAAGATTTGGGGTCTTGGTGTCATTTTTGCAAAAAAGTGATCATTTTCTCAGGCTCATATCTTCCAAACCGTTCGGAATTTTGTTTTACCCTCTGAGGCAGCTCTTGTCGTAAAGAACAAAACTTTTGAACATATAAAATCAAAAAAACTCCTTCCTCAAGATCAAAATCGCAAAAAACTTTTAGAAATCAAATGTATGTTCAAATCGGTAAACATACAGAGGAGGAAAGTGTTCGTAACTGTTTTGCCTTTGCCGATTTATATATAGATATCTAAAGTTAACTCTCAATCGCTCTCTTTTATGAGCTTTTTCAAACGTGATATGTTTGCTTGCTTAAAAGGCTGTTTCTTTTCGGTCCGTTAAGCTAAATATTTCGTTAATTTTTTTTTTTTCAATTCAAACTTTATTTTTATAAAACTTTGTATAACGTGCACTGCAAAATTAAAAATTAAACATGATGATCAAAATTTTTTCAAAAATACAACAGAAACTAAAAGTATTTAAGTAACAAACTTAAAAACATATTTTATATATAATTTGCGATTATGTACATAAACCCTCTTCACTGGCTTTTTTGACCATACCGATTATACCATCTATAAACTCTAAGCCAACCGCTGTAATGAATTCTTTTGGCAAAAAGAAACCAAACTTGCCAGTATCACGTAATTCAATGGTGGCGGTAAATGGTATATTTTTAACACCATAAGCCCAATCCTTGGCAGATCCTGAGACCGGGTCTTCAAATAGAAATAAAAGATTCAAATAAAATTACTGAAATGTAAATGAATGTACAAACTAACAATTTAATAAGCCACTCGCTCCACATTTGAATTTCGTGCCATATTTAACCTTTGCTGCATCGGCAAAAGCTGTGGCGATACGCATCATTTGATCATAATTGGGAGGGACTTCGGTATTTGTATGGCCAAAGGGTAAAAGCACCAACTGGCCGAAAGAATGGACAGCAGCATACATGCAAATGGAACCGGCTTTAGTGCGATTAACAAAACGTTCTAAAGCAATCACTTCGGGTTCAGAATCGCTCTTAGCGCCACCATACCAATGATCGCAAGGAACATCAAAATTATAGCCAGCGTCTAGAGAATAAAATGAAATGAATTAAAATGTGTGTCCAATTTTTTTTTTAGTGAAAAATAAACTTCTTACTTCCCCATTTATAACCAAAATTACGATTCAAATCTGTGCCATAGCAAGGACCCGAGGAATTATGGAACCCAGTAGGCTTTCGATTCTTACGCCACAATCTGTTCACATGATGAGAGTATTGAAAACCATCAGGATTTAATACAGGCACACATATCCAATCGTATTTTTCTCTCAAATTAACGATTTTTTCGTCTTTGGAATTGATCAAGTTATCTATAAAATAAGTGGTGGTGGCCGAAGAAATCCATTCAATGGCATGTATATTCGACTCAAGGAAAATGGCTTTATTTCCACGTTTAAAGGAAATTTTAATAGCATAAATGGGTCTACCTTCATAGGAATAACCAATTGTATAGAGTTTAACTGTACGCCAATTTCTTGCCGCCAATTTTATTAACCAGCGGTAGATAACGGATAAATCATGATACTCAGTCCAACTCATTTTAGCTTGCGTGATATTAATATATCGGGGTTGGGCTTCTTCAATGACACTAAAGAAGTGACAATTATATAAAGAAGATCTCTATTACAAACAATTTTAAAACATACCTTTGCAAATCACTAATAACACATTTATAATCTAATTCCAACAAACGTAACTGCTTTTCCAATTTATCCTCATTTGCAGGATCGATAACAACATCGTAACCAAAACCGGGACCACGGAGTTCATTTAAATAATGTAACTGGCATAGAAATTGAAGAAAAAAATAATAAGATTGTTTTTTTTTTTTTTTTTTTTTTTTTTTATTTTAATCATGCTTATGCATTTGCAATAACCTTAACATTTTCTACTCACCGGTAGGTTATTGCCCAGTTTCTGGAATTCACTAAATTGTTGTTCATCCGCTACATTCACTCTATAAACCTTAAAGTCATCATAGCGTGCTGCCGATGGATCCGCCTCACTTCGCGCTAACAGGGCCAATAAGCCTACAAACACTAACAGTAACCTCATGTTGTCTGTCTCGTTTGCCGTCAAGTTTTAATTTGTTTAAAATTTCGGTTGGCATATGACTCTTTTATATGAATTTCACTCGATTTTAAATTGGGTTTCCTTGTTTGTTAACTTTTAAATAAACTAATACATATACATTTTAAGTTTTAAAATATATTATTGTTTAAACGTGTTTTTGTTTTCTGGTACTTTCTTATCTTTCTTTTATCGATTTATGATTTTTTAGTACCACACATATTTATTACTTAATTTTTTGCATGACTTTAAGGCATATAAATATTTTCAAATTTTCATTGCACAAATTCGAGCGTTTATTAGGAGAACTAATAAACAAATGTGACCATTAATGACGTCAATGGGTCAATATGAAATAAAGGATTTAGAAAAATTCTGACTTATTCTCAAAAAAAAAAAAAAAAAAATTTCTGTTCTATTTTGGAAAAAATATAAAGATCTTTTAAAATAATTTTACCAGCTTAAAGTTGGTACTATTATGTTCACACGGACAGCAATATTCTTGTTTCGCTTTTCCATTCATGTTGCGTGCCCCAAACAACATGTTTTACCATATAACATTTGAAGAGCGAACCATGCCGTTTTATTTTGAAATATGCTGGAAAACAGGGAAAATTTACTTTCATCTGCTATTTTGACAGCAAATTATCGCTAGTTTATCTGAACTTACTCTCAAAAGAAAATCAAAACAAAGAAAAAAAAAATCGAGTGGTTGCGATCGAAACATGTCATGGTAACCTGCCGGTCGCGGTTCGAATCCCGGTTACGGTCAATTTTAATTAATTTTCATGTTGTAAAATTCCTTTCTTCATAAAAATAATTTAATGAAAATTAAATTTAATTAACTTAAGCCGAATTAAAAATATTAAAAATTTGGATTAAAAAAAAAATGTTAAATTAAGGCCCCTATTACGTTTTACAACTCAACTCAGTTGAGTTGTAATTAAGACAACTGCTTCTGATCAGTTGTAATTTTTGTTATGTTTTTGTTCACCGCAATATAGCAAAGTTGTAAACCATCATACAAAAATTAAGAAATTACAACTCAACTGAGTTGAGTTGTAAACCGTAATAGGGACCTAAATAAAGTTATAATTATAAAATAATTAGTAATAAAGCTTAGGTTTATTAAATTAAATTTTCATTAAATTATTTTTAGTGAACGAAGGAATTTACAATATGAACAGCCCAATTATAAGTAAAAATTCCCCGGGAGTTTTCTCCCTTCTCCATTTTTGCAATAGAATTTACATAGGAAAAATGGGAGAAGGGAGAAAATAACGTGGAATTTTTATTCATAATTGGGCTGGAAATGAATTAATATTTTTCTGATAATTTTATTCTTGACTGGACACGGGATTGAACTCGGGTCGAATTTACTAGTTTCGAGAAAAACCACATTCTCATCATCAGAATTCTTTGCCGTTCCACCGGTTGCACCACTTTAACCAATCAATCTTTACCCAATGGTAATAGTGGATCAAAATTTTCTGTAATTGATTATCCATTTTCATTCGTACTTTTTGTCAAGACTTTGTCTGGAAGACATAAGGCGCTACTATAATATGTATTGTTAACCGTTATGTCTTTCTTTATGTTTCAATTGGTATAAAGTTGCAATTCATAAAAATGACTTATTTTTAGTTGTGCCGGAAAATATAATGGTATTAGATCTCTACTGCTAAGTTTTAAATAGTCTTAATTCGAATTGTGACATGTTTGATAAAATAAATCTTTGTTGGAGTTTATATTAATTACACTTGTGGGAGTTTAGAAAAGTGTCAAAACTTGAAAAGAATTCAGCTAAATTGACATGACTTAAATTAATTTGGTAACCGTGCAAGCAATACAGCATAAAAAAAGACACAACTAAAAATTGGTCATTACCTAGTAGGGTATTCATTCGGTTAACCGTTAATCGGTTAACCGATTTATTACTACCCGATTAACTGATCGGTTAATTTAAAGTTGGCTTTTTTCGATTAACGATTAAACCGGTTAATGTCAGTCGATTAACCGATGTAACAACATTTTTAATTTTTTGTAGTGTTAAACCATATTTTTTGTGTTTTTAATTAAATTGTGTTTGCAAAACCAGTTGATTTTTAAATGCATTCTACAATGCAACCATGTAGAATTTTATAATGTTATCTGTACCAAAGTTCACCCAAATAGTTGTGTGCAGAAATATTTTTTCATACAATATATTTTCTTCTAGAAATACATTCCTAAAATACAGTACAAAATCAGAAATTAAGGAATGCGGAAATAAACTTTTTTGCAGAATGTTCGATGCTGAGCTTTGTCAGGATGAGTTAGATGATGACCTGACAACAGAAGAAACTCTTTATAGTAACACAACAACAGATGATAAAGATGACAGATGATTAAGAAAAGAAAAAAAAACACAACAAACAAATTTATATTTCTTTAAAGTATTAAAAATGGATAAAAAAAACTTCTATAAAGTTATCAGAAGAATATTTTAATCATTTTAATGATGAAATTGTGAAAATGTATGAATTATTTAAGGATAAAAATAAAAACATTAAGCAGAAATCGTAGCCGGTCGTTCACGTTCATGTTGGTCGACTCTACATTTGAGGTATGTTCAGTGGATTCTATGTGATTTATGAAGTGTTTAAGTTGTAATCATGTCAATTTAAAGTGATTAACAAATCACTTCAATGTATGGGTAATCATCTCGATTTTGAAGAGATTAGAGCTTAATCACGTTCGAGCTGCTTAAACGCGTTTAAGAAGCCAAATGTGAACATAGCATAATAGCATAATGGAAGATTAAAATGATTAAAGGAATATGACTGAGAAATTAGAAAACCTGTATTATGGGTTGCTTTCGATTTCTCTAACATCTTCGATAAGTGAAAGAATTTTTTCCAAGTCAAGTTAATCAAAACTAAAGAAAAAAATCGCTTAAATCCTCAACATTGAAACCAATTTATTTTTCTAAATCATTATATTACAAGATCTTCTTAAACTATTGAAATGATTAATAAAATGATCTCACAGTTTATTTTTTAATAAAAACATAATATGTATTAATTAAAAAACATGTATTACATACAAAGTTATTAATTATTTTTTTGTTTGCTCGTTTTAGTACAAAAATTGTTATGTTATTGTTTTTTTTACTAATAAACTCCAAATAATAAATAATTTTTAATTTTTATTTACTAAAATTACTTAATTTAGAAAAAAAACCTTATTAACCGGTTAGCCGATGAATAACAAAATAAACCGATTATTAACCGATTAAACCAAAACCTCGATTAATTAATCGAGCGGTTACCGATTAAAGCAAAAGCCCGATTAATTGAATATCCTATCTTTTTAGATCATAATTTGTATGGATTTTCTAATAAATGGTCGAAAAAGTTTTTTTTTTTCGATTTTTGAAAAATTAAGTTTTTTGAGTTGTCACTTTTGAACTAGGTTTGCGATATGTACGTCAGTATGATTTTTATCTGATTTTGCTAATTACTGGAAACTTCTACTATTTTTCATTCTTTCTCTAAAATCCAGGAATAAAATATCTGTCAGCACCACCAACTTTTGAATCTGGAATATTAATCAATATGTAGCACATATGGCTCCTCAAATATATCAAACAAATTCATTTTGAAAAAAAGCGCTTAAAGTTTACAAAATGTATTTTTAGGTAACAAGTTTATAACAATTTGTTGGTTTGTTTTTATTATAACCAGAAGTTTGTATTAATAAATCGTGATTTCTGTTTAATAAATTGATTGATTGATCTGAAAAATTTCAAAAATTTTTCTTGTCAGTTTAGATAAGTAAAGCTCGCCTTCGGCTTGGGTTCAGCCGAACTTCGGCATCGGCCTAAAAAAGTTACTTCGGTGGGATTCTAGTTATTTCTCTTACATACAGAAAAAAATAAAAATGTTAAATTAACATGGCGAAATGTTGATGGAGAATCATAGAAAATTTCTTCATCTTAATTTATAAAATAAATTCTTATTGAAAATTAGAAAATTAAAAGTGATATTCGACAATGTTTTTATAAAACTTCTGTCGATAACCTTAAAAAATTAACTTTAAAATTAATTTACAAAATAGCTAATTATATTCTTGTGTTAAAAAATTTCGATAATGTAATGCTGACTTAAGATAATCAACCAATTTTTCCCAATCTGTATTTTTTCACCATTTAGTATATCAATCATTTCAGCGTAAAGTAAATTCGGGTTTTCAAAACTAACAATTCGAAACTCCTTAAATACTGGACAAACACCTAGGAAATGTTCAAATGTTTCCATTGCACCCATATCACAAAGCTTGCATATCTTGTTCTCAGTTGTCGCCCCGAATGCGTTGTAATTTAGTTTAATGAGACCACATCTTGCTTTAAAGACCCGCGTTATTTTAGCTTGATTCATGTTGTCGATAAAATGATTTCAACCTCTTTCGAAATCTAACAGCCATATTCATAAAAAGTTCTTATTTTAAGCTTATAGTATGTAATAACTATTAAACGCTTTTTGTCTTATAAGCCTCTTATAAAAATTTGAATTCATAAACGTACAATAACAGCTTTTTTACTATTAACTGTTTGCAGCGATTTTCTGTTTAAGTATGGCAACTTTCTTTATATTTGGCTGCCATTTTATTGTTAGTGATGCACGAAACTTCTATTCGCTTTACATGATTATCTATATTTAAATTTTTTTTTATAATTTTTTTTAATTGTAGACCTCATATCAAATAAAACTGTATATTAATTTATTTTCTGAACAAAATGTTTCCGAAAGGTATCATAAAAACTTTTGTTTGAACCTTTTTTAAATATACGATAAGAAAGTAATCGAAAAAAAAGTTTGTTTACTTTTTATTAACATCACTATTATTATGATTTGTTTATTTTATTTATTTTTATATTTTGAACAATAATGTGTTGTTTTAAACAAAGAAAACAACTATTTGCAATAATTTAATAAATAATTAAAGAGAATATCTGCATTTGCCTCTGAACATATTCATTTAAATCATATAATTTATTTTTAAATAATTATCAATATAACTTTTAATTGGCTTTCTAAAAAAAAAAATTAGTAAAATGTATTTAACATGTCCGTTTTAATAAATAAAACATTTTTGTCATTATTTTTCAACATATTTCACAAAAATAATATCATAAAATGCAAACACCTTTCAAAACGTGATTTTATTTTTGGTTTAAAGAAGGGCAAATCCAACAATAAATTTTCTTACTTTATGAATGGTTTATTAAAGGTTCAATAGACTATTTTTCGTTTATGAATACAACTTTAGCAATTTTTGCTTAAAAACGGTCAATTAATCATCAATAAGTTTTTGTAAATCTTTATTTATTCTTGAGGTTGCTTCTTTATTCTGTAACCACAGATTAAGCTGATGTTGTTTTATTCTATTTGTTAGTTCATTGCTTTGAGTGAGCCATTGTTGTCTATTAGGTTGTGTACTGTACCATGGAATATTTAGATTGTCTGCAACCTTTTGCAATTCTTTAAAACAAAACAAATTTTTTCCGGCAAGTATATGTGCAATTTGAAAGGGTAACCTATTAGCCGGGTATTTAAACATAACTCGAAATAAGTACAGCAGACTTAGTTCCAATGTATATAAATGGTTGTTTACCGCGGCAGTTTCAAGCGTCAGAGCATAATTATTTGTAAAATCTGGCAGCATCAAAACTTTTTTCAGGAAATATCTTTGTAGTAAATCAATCTCCTCAAAATACCCATAACCCCAAACTTGGGCTGCATATGATTGAACCGACCTGCAAACAGCTAAAAAGAGATTCCACTTTTGTCTCAATTGAGTTTATCTGTTAGATATAAAGTTTTACTCCTAAGAATTACTCCTAGGTACGTATTAGGGTATTTATTTAATCGGGCTTTTGCTTTAATCGGTTAATCGCTCGATTAATTAACCGAGGTTTTGATTTAACCGGTTAATAATCGGTTAATTTTGTTATTGATCGGTTAACCGATTAATAAAGTTTTTTTTTAAATTTAGCAATTTCAATAAATAAAAATGCATAAATTATTTATTATTTGGAGTTTATTAGTAAAAAAAAAACAAAAACATAACAAACACAACAATTCTTCAACTAAACTAAAACAAAAATGGTTTCATTCCGAAAAATGTTTTCGTCATTTTCTAAAGCACCAAAATACGGAACAAATTCCGTTTCCGAACGGAATTGTACTCTGTGCCATGGCTGTATATGGGCAGTTCTAGTGAAATGTCAACTTTTTGTAACGTAACGCCAGAAGTTATTTAAATTGTTTCTCAGAAAATTTTATATGTATAGTTTACTTTTTTATATTTTGGTGTAAAGCGCAACTAGCTCTACATTTAGTAACAAAAGCAATAACAGTTGAACAACATGGTCCTAAAATACAACCTTATTTGCATTCTGGCGTTACATAAAAAAAGTAGACTTTTCTCTGGAAATGCCCATATGTACCTTTAAACGAGCAAAGATTTTTAAATTTGAAGGCTTGAAAAATAATTCTATATAAGTGCAAAGCCTACTAAAAAAGGTTTTATACAAAACGTCTTGCTCAATTCGCAGTCTTATCCAGTTTTGTAATGCAAGTCAAAATCCACTTCTGTTTTTTTAACGTCACGCCAGCGAATATTTTTGCTAATCTCTATCTGCAAATCCTTAGCGTCGATTGTTGTAATTTTTTTTATGAATGTAGTGCTACTTCATAACTTTGTATATATAAAAATCCTTTTTACAAATTTTGACTTCTTCATTTAATTTTTTTACATTTTGTGGTACAAATATCACGACACTTTAAAATGGAAATGCCGATATGTATTTATTAAAAAATAGACTGAGATTTTATTTATTAGTATTGTTTTAGTTATTTATGGTTAAAGTAGATCTTATAAAATAATCTTTTGGAATAATAATTTGGCTTAAATGTTTATGATTTAAGCAATTCTTTTCTTTAGTTTTGATAAAACTTGACTTGGAAAAAATTCTTTCACTTATCGTATATCTGGTGCTACGGTATTCAACTATGGGGCACTGCCTCGGCCTCTAATATCGAAAAAATTCAAAGGCGCCAAAATAAACTTCTTCGAATAATCAGAGTCGCTCCCTGGTATGTTAAAAACTCAAATATTCACAAGGATCTCAATGTTCCATTAGTAAAAACTATGATTACAAATATGCATTAAAATATTTAAAAAGGCTTGAACAACACCCAAATCCACTAGCTCGAAATATTTTAAACCATGGCGGCCACACTCGCTTAAGAAGAAGAGACACTGCAGCACTTATCCAATTAGATGAGCGATAAACACCTATATAAGTGAACAGAACCCGTGATGAAGAAAATTTTTGTCTGGCACTGGCAGGACATAAAAAAAGTATTAGGATAAGATTTGATTAATTATTGTTAGTTCATATTTAATATATGAAGATTCAATAAAAAATAATAAGAAGAAAAAAAAAAACTTATCGTATATGTTGGGGAAATCGAAAGCACCCAAACTACAGAATATCTAATTTCTCAGTCCTTTGCCAGGATTTCTCTAAACACATAAAATATTCCATTATGCCATTAGAGTCCTGTTTTATTTTTTTAAAATGTTTAACTCTTCTAATTGTTTTGGCTAATTCTGTTAAAAGATTGCTTGTGTTACTATCAATAGTTTCTTTTGTTGTCAGGTCATCATCTTGTATGAAAAAATATTTTCTAAGCACATTTCTTTTATATATGAGACGAAACCAATAATTTAAAGTACAAAAAATATTGTATAATACTTCAAAAAAAAATTAAAATTTAAAATTTAACAAATTATATCGGTTAATCGACTGAAATTAACCGGTTTAATCGTTAATTGAAAATAGACAATTTTAAATTAACCGATCAGTTAATCGGGTAGTAATTAATCGGTTAACCGATTAACGGTTAACCGAATGAATACCCTGGTACGTATATTCATTGGTGGTTTTAATATTGTTTCCGTTGAACTGCCATTTTTCTTGTAATTTTATTCTACCACCATTTCTGAATACAACTATTTCCGATTTATTTAAGCTTACCTCCAGATTCCATAGATCGCAATATTTTTCCAGGTTAAAAACCCTCTCTTGAAGAGTACCTATATCATCAGCAAGTATACAGCATACATAAGTAGCCGGATATTTATATCTTCTACTAGTATTCCACCACCTAGGGATTCGTGTAAATCGTTAATATAAAGCGAAAATAGAAGTGGGGATAGTAAACGTCCTTGCTTAACACCTGAATTGGTTTGAAAATACTCAGATAACTCTTCGCCATTCCATACAGTGGATTTCGTATCTGTATAAATATCCTCCAATATTTTTAAAAATTTATAGGCAATACCAATTGAATATAATTTATATACAAGTGATTTTCTTGCCACTTTTTCGAGTGCTGCTTTGAAGTCGACAAAAAATGCATATACCTTTTTATTTTCGGCGAACTTTATATTAACGATACCAGCCAGATTGAATATGTTGTCAATTGTTGAATACTTTTTTCGGAAACCAGCTTGGTATTCGGTTAAAACTTGATTCTCTTCCACCCAGTTATATAACCTGTTGTTTAAAATTCCCATCATAACTTTAGCTTATGTATTCATGAAGGATATACTTCTGTAGCTTTCTGGCGTATTCGGATCTCCTTTTAGGAAAAACCACCGTTTAACTAAAAACTTCATTTATTTTACCCTCATTATACCTTTTGTTGAAAGAATTTAACAAAAGTTTTTGGAAATCTTTCGACGAGTTTATAATAAACTCGTATGTGATTCCATCCTCTCCCGGGGCTTTGTTTGCCTTTGCGTTTTTCAGAACGTGTTTTAATTCATCAAGTGTAAAATTTGAATCGAGTTTCTTGTCTTTAATAAGAATGGGCGCATAAATAAACTCTTGTGAAGTATGTATTCGGTGAATTCAAAAGCTTTTTAAAGTAATTTTTAAAGGCCGCTGATGATATTTGACTGCCAATTACATGATTTTGATTTATCATTATTTCATATTAATTTTAAATGAAAAATATTAAAATAATCTTAAATCACGTTTATTTTATATTATTCACTGTTAAAATAACATTGTTCAATATTGAATCCTTAAAAACCTGTTTAATATTAAAATCAAAAGTTTATCTTGTTAAATTAGCATGAATACATACTGAAGTATGTATTGAAAAATAAGCATTGAAAATTAAAATGTTTGTTCAAAAATACTCCATAAAAATATAAAAATCGACAGCAAAATATCGCCGACACCGATATATCGAAAAATCTGAAGTATCGCCGATGTATCGGTATTCGTTACATCCCTAAATAACACCTACATAACAGAAAGAAAAAAATGGAGAATAAACCGTTAGGTTTACCATTAAATAACTGGATTGCCATTATTTTCTAACAATAGCGGCCAACTTCACTACCCAGCAAAAACTGATGCTTCCTAGGAAGCAGTAATGTAAGGGAGAATTCGGAATGAAGAGCTTACACTTCTATGAAATATTATATGATTTTTGTTTGGAATTTCTCGCGTATAAGCTCTGCTGTAGAGATCTGAAGAATGTTTATTTCACGCTTTGAAAATTTACATGATTTACGTGCATAAAATAAGTGAAAAAATTAAGCACTGGAAAAATTTTTATTTCACCGCTTAAAAATTTTTTTATGAATCTAAAATATTTTTTCGGAATAAAAAATGATTTTTGCAAAATTAAGTTAATTTTTTTATTTTTTATTAAAAGAATAAATGATTTCACTGCTTCAATAAAGCAGTAGAAAATGTTATCATAAAATAACGAATAAACAGCGATTCTCTTCTAGTAATTAGCACCGCATTTTAGAATTGTATGCCTTATCTTACAGCAGTAGAGTAAGGCAGTAATTTTTAGAAGCAAAAAAGGAAGCGGTTGGGATGCAGTATACGTGTTTATTGCTTCCAAATCTGAAAAATTTTTTTGCTGGGTATTAAACGCGCTGTCAAAATCGAATTTTTTAATTGCAAAGCGCCGCTTTATTTAGGGATGATTCATACTAATAAAATGGGCATGACAATTTTTGACAACTAGAAAACGGGCGTCGCTTTGGTTTAATATATACATATACATCTCCAAGATCGGCCCTACAGCTGGCTTTTTGAGTTTAACACACAAAACAGCAGTGTTTATATGTTGTTCCGTAGTTAGACCAAATGCGTTTTTTATATTGACAGATCTCATATCTAGATTTAGCTGGCCCCTGAATTCAAGAGTGGTTAAGTATAATTAATTTTTTTTTGCTCCATTTGGTTGCAGGTTTTAAAATCAGACGGTTTTAAAGCGCTTAAGACCTGAGTCAATAACACTAGAAAGAAATTTGGTTGTTGGCATTTTTTATACACAGAAAAAAAATTTACTTCATTTAAATATTTCGTGATATTAATTAAAAAGAAAATTAAATTTGCACCAGTAAAAAAATTAATAGTATCAATTAATTATTTATTAACAACATTTTCTTTAGTATTGTTGTTGATATAAGTAAACGTTTAATTAACTTGATTAAAGTTTTAATTAAAACTGATCTTGTTTTTAATTAATTGTTATTTAGTGATGTTGTTGATAAAAGTAAACATTTAATTCACTTGATTAAATTTTTTGTTAAAACTGATTTTATTTATAATTATGTAATAGTTTAATTGAAAAACAAAAATTGTTGAAAATTGTTTCTGTGCAGTGTGTATTGTAGGTCTGTGGTATATGGACAGAAAGAAAGAATCACAATCAATTTCTTATGAATGGCCCGCTCTAGAGGTATTGATTAGGGCGGCAACGAATACTAGTACCGATATGTCGGCGAAACTTCAGGTTTGCTGGTAAAGAAGTTTTTTTATTCGTCGTCCATTCATTGTTTAAAGGAAAAAACAGTAGCGATGAACGAAAGGAACGACCTAGTCCCATTAATCTTCGGAACGGTCGGAACGCTATCAAAAAACGAACGATTTTGCCAAACTGTGTTTTCCACTGCAGGTCTGGTTCGAACAAGCTTGCGATCTCCGCAAAAGTTGAAAATATGTACCTTGTATTTTTAACAAAAATCTTTTTTATTTAAATTTTAAATATTTATTATCTCTTATACGGTTCTTTTTTATGAAAACATTATAAATTTTTTGTTAATATTACCATAATTAATATTAATTTGAAATATAAATAGTCTCCTACACTATAATTTTGTGTAATAAAAAATTATTTTACTTTAGTTTTGTCAATTTTACCTTGAATTTAGATTTAATATTCGAATCGATATCAAAATCGCCGATATTTCTGTTTGAGTATCGGTATTGGTATGGTATCGGCAAAAGGCGTTTCGTTACATCCCTAGTTTTGAGGCATAAATATTTAAGATTTCCCAATGTGCTCCATTCTTAGGAGCAAGAGTTTTTGTAAATGTTTTATAATAAAAAAAGTGTGGTCATTTTAGAATACACTAAAGCACTTATAAAACACTAAAAATTAATATGTATTAACCACACAAATGGCTTTGTTTAATATATTAAATGTTCACTTTCTATCTTTGCTTCGCTTCTAGCAGCCTAAAGCTATGTTCACATTTGGGTTCTTAAACGCGTTTAAGCGTGATTAAGCTCTAATCACTTCAAAATCGAGATGATTACTGATACATTGACATGATTACAACTAAATAACTTCATTAATCACATAGAATCCACTAAACATACCTCAAATGTAGAATCGGCCAACATGAACGTGTACAACCGGCCACGATTTCTGTTTAATGTTATCCATAAATTTGTTTGTTGTGTTTTTTTTTTCTTAATCATCGGTCATCTAAATCATCTCAAATGTAATGAGAAGGGCTTTGATTAGCTAAATTAACATTTTGCTTAAACGCGTTAAAAAACCCAAGTGTGAACTTAGCATTAAATTGCTTTTACTTGTCTTTTATTGCTTTATTGACTTAAAAAAAAAACAATAAAATTTTTTTTAAATCTGAATACTTTGATGTTAAAAGGCGGTCTTTTTTTGTGGTACTTTATTCTTATCTTTTTATAATTTTTAATTACCATATGTTTGTTGATATTTTCTTTTTGCAAATAATGCATACAATTGATATACAATGTATACTATACATACATACATATGTATGTATGTATGTATGGATGTATGGATTTTAATTTCACAAATTATAATTTAAGCGTTTAATAACTGCTTGGCCCGCAATGTAGACAAGAACATTTATTTCATACTCTTAAAATATAATGCAGGTAAAATCAATGTAAAATAAAATATAAAATAAATAAAAATTTATTTAAAACCCGGTCAACTTATTTCTTTTTTAAATCAGCCTAAAAATAACTCACTAATTACTTTAAAAATTACTGATTTTAACTTTTGTTTCGCAATTTTAACTATCAAAAAAAAAAAACAAAGATTCAAATCGTTAGTGTTGAGTATGAACATCAAGCTACTACTTATATATGCAACAATGTTTTGTTGTCAACTAGTGGTTTTTCATGTTTGTATTTTTCACATATAATTGAAAAATGACTTGTCATTCTTTTAGAGTTATTCAATTAAACAGATCAATAAACGAGTACTATTTTTTTTAATAAACTTTTGTGGGAAAACACAATATTGGTGTCAGAAGTGGGATCCTGCTAGAAAAGATGAATGCAGAACTGTTCAAAGAATTCACGGACTCACTTGCTGGTGCGATTAAACAAGCGGTTGTGGAGGCAACACAGCAATCATTGGCCGCACAACCTAGTACTTCCAGCTTGTCCACGAACGGACGAAAGGGGCCACCATTCTGCGTGGCTGAATACAAATCTATTGATGGGACGACAGTGCAAGACTATTTCAAACGCTTTGACTGGGCACTGCAGTTGAGCAAAATTCAATCTGAAGAATTTGCGACGTACGCACGCGTTCATATGGGAACCGAATTAAATAATGCATTAAAGATCTTAATTTCCCCTAGAAGCCCGGAAGCGCTGTCGTATGAGGAAATCAAAAACACTCTAGTAAACCACTTCGATGTTAAGAAAAACAAATACGCCGAGAGTATAAAATTTCGTAAAGTACAGCAAGACAAAGATGAAAGTGTCGCAAACTATGTATTACGCCTTAGACAAGCAGCCAGTTCGTGTGAGTATGGGGAGTTTTTGGATCGGATGCTGATTGAGCAACTACTTTATGGCTTGAGTTCAAGATACGTATGTGACGAGATAGTCGCAAAAAAACCCGAGAGTTTTACTGATGCCTATGGGATTGCTCAAGCCATGGAACTAACACACCACACTACAGTGGAAATGAAAGATGATTCACAATTTCCAGCTCAGCAAGAACTACATAAACTTGGGTACTCACCGGTACGGCAAAAACTAAACAGAAACCACCCTACAGGGGGTCGGAATAATACCACCCAGCAGTCATTGTGCTTTGGTTGTGGGGGCAAACATATGCGAAGCCAGTGTAAGTTTAAGCACTCTAAATGTTTTCAGTGTGGCAAAATGGGCCACATTGCCAAAGTCTGCAAAAGTACGACAGCACAAATAGTAGAGGATATACAAATATCCGACGACAACGAAGAAGCCTGTGATGCCATACAGAAGCTGAATCAAGTAATCCATATAAATACAATTAAAACAAATGCTAAAAAAATAATATCGGTGAACGTCAATGGGCGTATACTCAAAATGGAATTGGATACGGGAGCCCCGTGCTCGATAATAAGTATGAGAACACTACGGTCCCTTTGTAAAGTCACTGAGTTATCCGCCACAAATAAACAATTCTCCAGCTATTCAGGACATAAGATTAAGTGCCTGGGCCGTGTCCTAGTTAATGCCACTATTGGGAAAACCTGTTGTAAACTTTATTTATACGTAGTTGAGGGTGATTTAGAAACCCTTATGGGCCGGGAATGGATAGAAAAATTCGTAAATGAGATTAATTTTGTTGATCTGTTTTCTTCAGCCAACTGCATCAAAAATATTGGTTCTGCACCGCCAGAGATGAATCCCGCGCAATATCAACGTCTTCAAAACCTACTTCAACAATTTGATTCAATTTTCAGTAACAAACCTGGCAAGTTAATTGGTCCCCCGGCGAAAGCGCATTTGAGACCCGAAGCAACACCTATCTTTGCAAAAGCTAGAGATATCCCTCTGGCCTTGAAAGATGCCTACATAGCGGAAATAAATAACAAAATAGCAACCGGGCTGTACCGACAAGTTGACTACTCTGAATGGGCGTCTACGACACATGTAGTCACAAAGAAAAGTGGGGGCATTAGAATTACAGGTAACTACAAATCCACAGTTAATCCACGGATTATAATTGACGAGTATCCAATACCTAAGGTCGAGGATCTACTCAATAAAATGAAACACCCAACTATATTTTGTCATTTAGATATTACTGACGCCTATTCGCATCTTCCCATTGATGAAGAATTTGCACACATATTAACTTTGAACACCCCTACACATGGCCTTATACGGCCAACTAGAGCCGTATATGGGGCTGCGAATATACCGGCGTTGTGGCAAAGGCGGATGGAGGCCGTATTAAACGATATACCTAATGTAATGAGTTTCTTTGACGATATCCTTGTGTACGCAGAATCGTTTGATGACATGATTTCTTCTCTACAAAGTGTTTTGAAACAACTACTGAATCAAGGCATCCGTTTAAACCCTTCGAAATGTGTTTTCGCTACACCATCCGTAGAATTTTTGGGCCACCGAATAGATAAATATGGGATACATAAGTCCGATAAGCATATCGAAGCCGTGAAAAATGCCCCAAAACCATCGACGCCGGAGGAATTACAACTACTATTGGGAAAGGCAACTTACTACAATGCATTCATACCCAACTTATCTACAAGAGCCAGACCACTAAGAAATATGCTCCTGGAAAAAGATTTTAAATGGACTACAGATGGTGAAAAAGCATACAACGATATCAAATCAGCTCTTATTTCGCCCCAAGTTCTGACGACATACAACCCTACATTACCTTTGATTTTGGCAACTGATGCCAGTAAATGCGGACTAGGTGCAGTTTTGTCGCATAAAATGCCTGACGGGTTCGAACGGCCCATAGCATATGCAAGCAGGGCTTTAAGTAAAACTGAGATTAGCTATCCACAAATGGATAAGGAAGCACTTGCCATTGTATGGGCAGTAAAAAGGTTTTTTAAATACCTCTATGCACGACACTTCACTCTCATTACGGATCATAAGCCCCTTGCCCAGATTCTACACCCAACAAAATCTTTGCCAACATTATGTATAAGTCGCATGGCAAATTATGCTGATTTTTTGGGTAATTTTAATTACGACGTGGTATACAAACCGACTGGACAACATTTGAACGCGGATTTTTGTTCCCGTATTATAAACGGGAGGGTGATGTTGGTAAACAGTATCTCGTCTGAAGAATATGATGAATTTGATCACTTTATAGTTCACCAAATCGATCAGCTGCCACTAAGGGCAGCAACAATAGCGCGCGCAACGGCAAAGGATGAATACCTAGGGAATATTGTAAAACTGTTAGAAATGGGCAAAGACCTGAGAAAAGCGGGTTATACTGCACCAGAACAGAACTACAAGCTAACGGCGGGTTGCCTAACCTATGACCACAGAATAGTCATACCTGCAATGCTTAGGAAGAAAGTAATTGAAGACCTACACGCTACACATTTGGGAATCGTAAAAATGAAGGGCCTTGCCCGTTCGTTTGTTTATTGGCGGGGAATAGACCAAGATATTGAAAACTGTGCGAAATCATGTAATGACTGCGCCATGCAAGCGAATGTACTCCCTAAATACAGCGAACACCATTGGAACTATCCTAAAGGTCCGTGGGACCGAATACATATTGACTACGCCGGTCCATTTTTAGGACTGATGTTTTTAGTCGTAACAGACGCGTACAGCAAATGGATCGATGTTAAGATTACATCATCTATCACGGCAGCAGCTACTATTACTATGTTGGATGAACTCTTTGCTGCATACGGGGTACCCACTACAGTCGTTTCTGATAATGGTACCAATTTTTCATCTGTTGAATTTAGAGAATTTTTACAAAAAGTTGGTGTCAAGTACCATAAGCAATCAGCACCATACCATCCGGCAACAAATAGTCAAGCGGAGAGAAGTGTACAAACTATCAAAAGATCCCTTAAGGCAATGCGTTCAACAAAATATACGGCTCAGAAGGATCTTAATGAATTTTTACGTCAATATCGAAATGCACCTCATGCTACTACCGGTGAGGCGCCAGCAAAATTATTTATGGGGCGGTTACTTAGAACACGTCTTGATTTGATTCGACCAGAAGAAACTTCTAGCAAGGTAACTGATAGACAGTACCTGAAACATAAACAAAGTTTCCGCGTACTTGAAGTACAGCAGCAAGCGTATTTCCTTTCAGGCAATCCAAAGATGAGCAAATGGTTGCCTGGCAGAATCTCATCACGACTTGGTACCCTTCACTACATGATCGAGTACCAAGGAAAACATGTTAGGAGACATATTGATCAAATCCGCAGTACAGAAATCCAGACACCTGAAATTCAGCCAGAAGGACTTCGAAGAAGATACGTACAGGCAGAGCCTAAAAAACTTCTCAACGAATCCATCCGAACCCCAGAGAGGCGCCAAGTTCCAGGCGAAGATCAAGCTGCACATACCCCTGAGAGATGTGACGAACGTGATGAAAGTGAACACGCTTATGGCACACCACTGGCTGAATCGAGCCCCATGAAAATATTTCCAGATACTCATGTTCTGATAAATACCCCGGAATGCCGTGGGAAGCCGTCATCTTCTTCGGCAAAACGAAGTGCGTCACCACCGCACTCCACGAATACATCGCCACAAGCACATGAAAGGGGTCCACCAAATTCTATCATACAACAACCGGAACTGAGGCGTTCTAATAGGCCAAGACGTCCCCGGGCACCTTATTCACCATAATCAGGATGCGAAGGAAGAATTGTTGAGTATGAACATCAAGCTACTACTTATATATGCAACAATGTTTTGTTGTCAACTAGTGGTTTTTCATGTTTGTATTTTTCACATATAATTGAAAAATGACTTGTCATTCTTTTAGAGTTATTCAATTAAACAGATCAATAAACGAGTACTATTTTTTTTAATAAACTTTTGTGGGAAAACACAATAGTTAGCTTAAATGCAAAAAGGAGTAACTAACAAAAAATTCAAAATCGAGTTTTTGATTGATTATTATGAATGTCATTAAACTACATGTCTTGACAAAATCTTAAACTTCTGCGATTAAAAATAAGGCTTTTATGACCAAAAAACAAAGGGACGTAACTACAATTGAGTCTATTTTCATAAAAAAATAAATTGAAATGGGTTTCTTTGAAAATTGTTTGAAGAGTTCCATGAACGGCTTATCAATGCATGTTTTCTAACATGTTTATAGTTTCCATTTTATAACGTTTTTGGCTTCTCCTGTAAAATTATATTTTTGTTAGTTACGCTTTTTTTGCATTTTAGCTAACGATATAAAAGTTCTACGTGCAGAATACTATTTAGCAGGGATGGAAAATGACTTGTATTTTTTTGTTTTACCAATTGTGATAACAAAATTTACTTTTTAAGCCATGACGGTACATTTTTTAATATTTATAAAAGTGCATAAAAAAATAACATAAATTTAATAAATATTACATACCTAAAGGTTATTTATAACACATTTATCAAATTTCCGAAATGGTAACACATACGACCTTAATTGCTTACTTGTCCTGCATTATAGATAATTTGTTAATTTTGAAAACGGGACTTATGCCCGTAATTTCTATAGACAGATATCTAATTGTGTTCGCACCTAACAGTTATCTTTACACTTTTCGGTAAAACTATTATGATAATTTCAACTTAAAATATGGCAACATTTGTATTTTTATAAATTTTTTCATTAACTGTCAAAAATCGATGGTTAAATAAAATACACTTCAGTTTACCCAGAAGGTAAGTCATACGTGTTAAAATTAAGAAAAATCCGGTATACCATAGCTAGATATCTATTTGTAGAAATTACGGACATTAGTATTTTGTCTTTTACACCACATACGGCCAATTTCAGTTTTAACCAGGGCTTAGGAGTCGGAGTTGAGGTTTTTTATCGGAGTCGGAGTCGATATAACCATATAATATATAACCATATATTAGATTTCTACTGTACAGTTATGACGAATCAATGAACACATCATTAAAATTTTTATTTTGTTTTAAACACAACAATATTTTTTAAACAATTGTAAAGTATTATTTAGGACATTATGACTTGATAGCACACTTTGTGAATCCCCAATAGAATTTAAGAAAGTTTTATGTGTTCATATTTTCTTAGTTTCTAAAACACCCCTACAAGAAATGAATGAGCGAATCATCATATTTTTCACTTTGGCGTTAAAAAAATGATCATTCGCTTGTTGCGTTGTTGTTTCTACAATAAACTTTTACAAACACACGTGTTCGCACGCATATTGGATTTTGAAAGTCATCGCATTGTTTTAAGAACTTTTTTAAGACACATTTAACAAGGTATATGCAGTAGGGAAGCCTATGTTGACTGTCTCTTTCTTTCATTTGGTTCGGTGTTTAGTCCACCGTCTGTCTCTTTCTTTCGTATGTTGTTTAATATGTCTTTATGTTAAATCCACGACTTTTATTTGTCAAAAACATAGATTAAACAAAATATGTATCACGCCACCTTGCGGGATAAAACTTAAGAGAAATCTGGTGCCAGACTAAACAAATTTATTGTCCAAGTTTTGTGTCAATCGGTTCAGCGGCTTTTTAGTTTTAGTAACTCGTACCCTAAAACGTTTTTATTCGAGTTGCGTCGTTCCGTAACGACCTAGTTCCATTGAACGATTCCTTAAAGGAACGGTGCGGACTTTTCAATAGTTCCTTTTTTGTCGTCCCTCGCTCCGCAATTGCAATCCTTTGAATCATCACATGTATTTCTGTGGGTTAATTTTTTGTGTATTGATCAGTGCTGGCGACTTTTGTGTATTTTTATCGTCACATATAAAAAATTTCTAATCAAATCAATAACTAATGTGATTCAAAACAATATATTTTAGCAATATACCACTCGTTCACCACCAGCAACGGCATTAGGGTACGTGCAGATTAAAACAGGTACAAATTAACGAAATTCTTAAAACATTTTTGGAATATATTGAATAAGTTATTAACCATTAAAATCAATTAAATTAGATAATCATTCAAAGCAAATTTCGATCTACCAAGGTTAAGTACCATCTGGTTTAAAGATTGTTGTTTGACACTTGACTGCCAGCAGTGTTAAACGGCAAACCCCTCTGAAGAGATTTTATGGTTACAATAGAAACATGTAAGGGCAGGGCTGTCAGACTTGGGGATTTATCCCCAAAGTTGGGGATTTCATGTGAGCAAAAAGGACAAAGAAAGTCATTTGGGGATTGGGGATTTTTTGGGGATGTTACACTTTTTATTATTTACGCTTATTTTCTTTGTTTCGTACATAAAATATGAAAAAAATAGCAAAACTTTTATCTTACTCTTATATAGTTTAAAGGGTCCTAATTAAGATTACCATTTTTGTTAAGTGTGTAAAAGGTACTTTATAAACTTGTTATTTTTCTTGAATCTAAAACCGTTGACAACACCAAAAAGTTTTTGATTTTTTAAAGGCAAATATGTATGTTGTATGTCTTCGCCAAAAATAAGTAAATATGAAAAACAATATAATAAAGTTATAGTTATGATGCATCGAAGTACTAAATAAATGACGGATATATGTATGTATTTTTATTGTTGATTATAAGGATGGCTTAAACCGATTGAACAAACTCCAAATTCTAATAAATTGGCTCATTCGTCTTCAATAACAGCATATTGTTCTGCTTGTTATTCCTTACTGGAATCCCATAAAAAGGATTTAAAAAAACATGCCGAAACCAGTCGCTACAAACAAAATAAAATGATTTTTTTGACTTAAAATTTTTATTTGGGGATTTCCTATTAACATTCTTACTATTTTTTTTTAAAAAATTTAAAATTTGGTCAGAAAAAAACAACAAAAAATATTAGCTTTTTAAGGTTTTGTTTTTTGGGGATTTGGGAATTTGGGGATATTTTTTAAATTTTTTGGGGACAAGGAAAAAAGTACCTGGCAGCCCTGTGTAAGGGTAACCTGTCCATGGAAGTCTGGCTTCGACACCCGCGACTGTCAAGAATGAAAAATAATCAATAAATTTTAATTAATTTCATGTTGTGAAATTCCTTTCTTCATAAAAATAATTTAATAAAATTTAAAATTTGATGAGCTTTAGCCTAATTAAAATATCAAAATTTGTATAAAAATACAAATTCTTATTTATCTAGGTTGTTACGCCACAACATGAAAACAAACAATCACCCTAATTCTATTTGGCGTCAGCAATAACAACGGTAATTGTAAGGCAACAGCAATTCTTATTAAAACAACATTAATTCTGTGTTAAATTGGATTTTTGTAAGAGTATGTTAACGCCGTTGACTATTTATCGAAAATATTAATAAAATACAGTACAAATCTCTTATATAAGAATCAGCTGATTCATTTTTTTTTTACTGTTTTTTTTATAAGAAAAAAAATTCTGTGCTGTTTGTGCAAAATTTTAAGTTAACCCTTATGTGATTTACAAGGTACCCGGGTACCTTTTGCATTTTTAAATAATTTTTTTTGTAGAAATTGGTATCCATCGTACTTGAAACTTTTTGAGAGCTCCTAACTTTCGATATTTTATTCATTTTCAGAGCTTTGAAAAAAATTAATAAATTCAGATAGCCGTAGCATGCCAACATTCTTCATACACCCTTAACTGTTCGACAAGGTACCCAGGTACCTTTATGCGATTCTATGAAAAAATGATCTGTAATTTTTTTTTCTATTTTTATTGTAAATTATATTGACAAGAAGTAATAAAAATTCATTTACATATTTACATGTGTACGTGAATATATCATAAATGTACATATTTATGTATGATTATAAATTTATTAAGGTTGATCGTCATGTAAACAGTTTGTGCATACGGAACGATTTGCCGAATGCGAGTTGCAAATTGGTATAGAGCAATTGCTACAAGTTTAGCGTGTTTTTCTTTGCTTCAAACGAAGTTTCGAACAGATGTACAGTAGTATCAAAATCTTTTCCAAGAGATCTATTGCTGTTCGTGTGTGGGCTTTTGCCATCACCTTAGGATTTTTAGCACGCCGCTTTATGTTTTCAATAGACAATTGCACACTGAAGTGTCTATTGTGTTCCATATAAATAATATATGAAGCCAATGCTGCTACATCTATAGCATTAAAAAATAAGGATAGCGGCCACCGACTTGTTCTACGCTTGTAAGTATATTCGCCCAACAACTTGTCCATATTATCGACACCCCATTTGGTGTTATTGTAATACTTTATAATTTCGGGCTTAGCAGTCAAAGTGCTTTCAACTGACGGGGTAAAATGCATGGTTGATAACATTATTACAGCTTTCTTTTTTTTTGGGCACGTAAGAGCACAACGTCGCCTCTTTGCGAAATACAAAATGAATTCTTCTCTTACATGGATAATCTTTAATCCTTGAAGCTTTTGGCGTTTATTTAAGAATAAGCCTTAGTGCTCAGTTCTGATGCACTCGTAGCATTAAGTCTATCCATCTAACTAAGCCTTTGTGCTTTGTTGTATTTAATAACTTTTCTGCCATGGCAAATTTTTATTTCGTGAATTCTGACGGCCTCTTCTCATGGATGAGCCATAAGCTACTTTTGGCCTTACAATTGCTTTGTAGCGTGCAGATTTAATGAGAATATTTTCTAACGCACAAAATAAAATTTGTTTACTAGTTAAAATCCATCTTTTATACAGCCTACTGCACAGTCATCGTTAAATATTAGTACGCCAAAAACATGAACTTATTAACACCTTTCAAATGAGTGTCGCCTAAATCGATATCATGTGGCGCTCTTTATTTAGCGCTTCTTAACCTTTTCCAATTTTAATTCAGAAAGCGTCGATTGTTATTCAGAGAGCGTCAACTTTAGTTCAGATTAGTCAATTGTTATTCAGAAAGCGTCAACTGTAGTTCAGATTAGTCAATTGTAATTCAGAAAACGTCAATTGTACATCAGAAAGTGTCAATTATTCAGAAAGCAAACTCAAGTGATATTTCTCTTTTACTTTATTATTAAATTAAATATAAAATTTTTTGTGATATTTCTTTATAACATTTATTATTTTCTGAATTACGATTGACGCTTTCTGAATAACAATTGACTAATCAGAATTACAATTTACGCTTTCTGAATTACAATTGCTGGTTTCTGATTTACAACTGGAAAATGTGTAGATAGTAACGTTTCTACAAAGTTACAAATATCTGATATATTTGGATTATACAACATTGAACTCTATACTAATACACCGTCCGACAAAAAAAGAAAAAAATTGTGAGACACGAACCGGATGATAAAATTGTGAAACTATACATTAAATGGAGAAAAACAACGTTTTCAGTTTTTCATTTCGTGATCCTGTGTCCTTTTTAAAGGACTTCAAACTTTCAAAGAAGAACACTTTTCAAAAAATATTTTAAAATACTTCCGCGGATCCAACAATGCCAAATTTGATGTCAAAAGAACAAGAAGAGCTGTAAAATATTTTGTATTATTTTTATTTTATCCTGTCAGGATCAAAAGTTGTCAAAAATGTCCTTTAAAATATTTATCCTTTAATATCCTTTAAGATTGCCAATAAATTCCTTTTAAAAAAATTGTGCGTTAAAGACCCAAATATTTTATACTACATACCAAAATTTCATCCTCCTAGCTTTTTTACTTAAATAAAAATGTGTTTGTAAAAAAAAACTATGTTTAAATAAAATTTTTTCTTATTTCTGATTCGGACTCGTCCAGTAACAAAGGAAAAAAAAATTTAACAGTGGAAAGAAGACTTCTTAGACACAAATCTTCCATTTTTAATTTGCCCAGTGAAATGTAAGTGACATACATATTCAATTTTACCAAGTGCCTAATGGATTTTTAAGATTTGAAAGTTATTTTCGGCTGAATAAACCTTCTTTGTTCCAAACACAATATAATTTGCAGCAACATTGCGTTTTTTAGTCCAGGGATCGTAACAGCTTAACGTTGGAAATTATTTCAACTTTGGACTGTCCCAGCCACTGGTTACAAAAATTTTGTCCGAGACTTTAGAAGTCATGGAGAGAGAACTTTGTCCACAATGGATAAACTTCGACATGCCGGATGCTGATAAGAATGAGACGAAGTTGTATTTCTTTGAAAAGCAGCATTTCCAGGTGTAATTGGCTGTGTGGACGGAACCAACATCAAAATTTTAGCTCAAAAAAAAAACAAGACCAGCATCTCTACTTTAATCGCAAGGGATATTTAATTTATTAGGAAAAGATACCCTGCAAAATCCTCTGGCAAGTAATGGATTTTTTACAAGCTCTTGCACTAGCTTCTCGAACTGGCACTTAGTTGTTATTTGAATTTTTTCAATCAAAATTGCAGCCAACCATAATGTAAAATGTTTTAAGATTTTTAAAACAAAACACAAAGCAGCACAAGACAACACAAAAAACACCGACGACAAAATCAAAGGCAATTAAAGGCAACAGCAACGCAAATTTTTGTTAAAAAATACCAAACATATGTTAACAGTCATCGAAATATGGCAATATTGCCAACGGAAATACGAAATTGAAACAAAACATAAAAAACGGCGTTGTTAACTGTTGACGACGCCAAATAGAACAAGTAAGAGTGCTATATTCGGCTGTGCCGAATCTTATATACCCTTCACCATTGTGCGAGCAGAATACAGAGCAACTAAATAATTTTTACATATACATACATACATACATATTTACAATACTTAAAACTTCATTATAAATAAAATTTAAAAAGCGAAAACTGGCAAATATTTTTTTTAAATCGTTTTTAGAACATAAAAATATTAAAAAATTTCTTTTAAAAAAACCAAGATTCGAACCAGGGAACTCACAGTTTCTAACTTAACACACCACCAAGGAAGGAGAGACAACTTCACTGAACTTCACTTTTCATAAGGACCCAGAATATATATACTTTATAGGGTGAAGGACCTTCGGTGAAGGGTATAAAAAACAAACTTAATTATAAAAAAGAGTATTTTGGTCATAACTCCACTATTTCTTAACCGATTTGACAGATTTATATACCGACGTGTTAAAGAAGAAATTTGCCAGTTATGTTGGTAATAAAACTTGGACTCGGGAAGATCTATGGTTCCCAAAAATGGGTATTTTTCAAAAAAAAAATTTAATATTTTGGTCATAACTTTTTCGTATCTGAACCGATTTCCCGTGTTTTTCAGAAAATATTTTTCCGATCTTTTGATATATAAAGCGTAACCATAGGTCATATTACAGTGAACAAATTCAGGTTTTTATACAATTTTAGATATTTTTTGTATGGGAGGTACCACGCCCACTTCTCCAATCCCGCTCACATTTTGTGGGATGGTGTGTATTTCTAACGTAAATGTTTGTATCTAATTTGAAATTTTTGGCTCTTGCCGTTCTGCAGATACAGAAAAAAGTAATAAAAATACAACAACCACAAGGGATTTTTTTTGGAAAAATTAGAGGCAGTCGTGCTTTTTTGGTCTTATCTCAGCCATTTGTGGACCGATCTTGCTGAATTTCAATAGCAAGAAATGTACTATATATGACACAAATGTAAAACAACCTAGCCGCTATCATGCCTGGAGTCTCCGGAAAACACATATCAAATGTAAGATGGACGGACATCGTTAAGTCAACTTCTCTCCTCATAAGAACCCAGAATATATATACTTTATAGGGTCTAAGATCAATATTGTGTAAATTACAAACGAAATGACAAACTTATATATACCCTATTAACCACCTGTGGTGAAGGATATAATAAGGGTAATAAACAACTATTTGTTTGTTGACGTTTTTACGAACGACAGAGAAGTTTTCTCTTTCCTCGTTCATTCATTTTTCAAAGAAAAAAACAGGAACAATCAACGAAAGAAACGACCTAGTTCATTTGATCTTTTGGATCGGTCGGAACGATTTTGCCCAACTCTCGCTTTTATATATAAATAAGACGTGAAAAATAAAAAAAACTGGACGTTGTTCATTCAAATTGTTGTTTCTTCAAACTTTCCTATTTGAAAAAAAAATCTGTAATCACTTCACTCCTAACTAAAACTTAAAATGGTTGCAGTTTCTTTAAAAGCATCCGAATTGGAATATTTTAATCAGTAATTGCCTTTATTTCATATTCAAATTCGAATGTCCAACACCAAAAAGTGACTTAAACTAAAAAATTGTTGCAGTTTTTAATTAAAATTTTTAGTTTCTTAATTAACGCATCAAAAATTCATGTTTTATACCAAAATGTTGCAGTGGATTTGATTGCAAATATCATTGTAAATTTTCGAATATGTTCCAATAAAGATAATTAATTTCAAAGTCCTGTGTTTATAAAATCCATTCTGGTTTAGCTAAACACTTAGATTCCGGTATTAAATAGGCCCTTCGAACACCCAAATAACGAGTATATGGGATAGAAAATGAAGAGGCCGGTACAGATTTGTGTTTAAAGTACTAAAATGTAAAAACAGGTAATAACGGATAAGTTAACTGTTATTTAATCACTTCTGAAAGAAAAAACCTACTCTTTCGGGACAATGGGCCGCTGGTCCCGGTTTCATATGTTCATCACTTATAACTTTATGTTTGCTGCGCATAGAAAATCGAGGCGATAACTTCTGCAAAAAACGATAATTATTTTCATAATCCCCGGGACCTGGCAAATTTAAAGCAGGAATTTGCCTTGACTTTGAACGGCCTAACATGGAAAAGGCTGGGGCAGACTTAATTTGACCTTCTTTAGCAGTACCAAATACTGGCGGTAAATTGTAAACATTGGGAGCTGTAACAAACAAGTTTAACTAAAAACGAGAACTTCATAAATTAAAAAAAAACTCCATTCTTCACCTGGTGTGGGTAGAGTTTTTATAGTACCCGGCTTTTTTCCAAATGAAAATGTAGGAATGGTTTTAGTGGTTGCCTTTAAGGCTTTATCTATAAAATACTTGTTAGCAGGCGGAGCTAGAAACTTTTTAGGGTCTGGTCTACGACTTTTTAATGAAAAAGCTGGAGCTCTTTGCACGCCTTTATTGCATAGTCCACTTATGTTAAACTTAGCTGGTCCTTCATCTGTATAATCGGTTTTTTGTTTTATTCTTTTGCCCAAAGAATATGCTGGTGCCGATTTTTTCTTTGAGTCTATAACATTCGATCCCAAATATGGAGGAATGCTCTTGTATGAAGGTTTTCCGGGAATATGTTCAGCCCCAATGTGGCCTTTACGTGTGGTTGCTTTCCAAGGTTTCTGTTCTATGTTGGTTCCAACGTTCAGAGGACGTTTGGTAAGAGATAGTTTTTCGCATGCAGCTTTAATGGGCGGCTTTAAACGTGGATGTGGTTTGTAGACCTACATACATGTATAAGAGGGGCTTTTTTAAATACACATTGATTATTGCTTCAAATATTTTCTTACCATAATTATTTATTCTTTAGCTAAAAATATGTATGTATGTAAGTAAATAAAAAAATATAAAAACAAATTTTTTTTATAATATTTTCAAATAAAATTACACAGGACGAATTGAATAATGAATTCGCCTTGAAATGAGCTACCCTGTTGGAAATGTCAAAAGTGAAAATCTACTAACACTACTAATATGCTTGTCATTAAAAATCCACTACGGACCTTGAAAGTATTGACTACGTAGTTCTTGTGGGACCATATGGAGACATTGGAACCAGAGATTTAACAGAACACTATAACTACTAATTCTAGTCCAAGTTTTTAAATATTTCTACTACATTTTTGGATTCATTTTGCACTATTTTGTCTTGGTATTACTTAAGGCCGTTACACACTATCCCACAAAGTCTTACGTATTTTTCAAAAATGCTTCGCTGATCTCATTTTTCTTTGAACAATTTTAAAAAACAATAACAACTTATCATGACTGTTGTGTGTTTTAATTAAAAAATCAGAATGACTTTTTTCTTTATTGTTCTTCTTAACTTAACGAAGGCAGTGATGGCACTATAGCACTATAGGCAGTGATGGCACTATAGCACTATATGCAACATCTCCCTTTTAACATACAAAACATTTAATTCAAATAATAGTGTAATACTATAGATAAAGATGCATATTATAAATTTTATACTATTATACAAAAGTAAATTATAAAAGAATATTTTGTATTTAATTATAATTAAATATAAGTTACAAAACGTATTTTATATAAAACAAATAAGTTATTATTATAAGGTTTACAAATTCAATTTAAATAAATTAAATATAAGTTACAAAAATGTATTTTATATAAAACAAATAAGTTATTATTATAAGATTTACAAATTCAACTTCTTAGGTTGTTTTATAGTTCTACCCTTTTTTGTTACATAGTTTTTATTTTCATTATTTTCAGTTTCTTTTTCTTTAATTTCATTTTCAATTGCCCCTTCAATACGTGATTGAATGGTTTCCTGCGTGATTCTATCTTGGATTTCATTTGTTTTATTTTCCGGTGTTTTTCGTATATGATCTTGATTTCGCCTGTAAATAGTTCCATTGTTATCTTTTACTACAAATGATCTTGGTTCTTTACAAGTTTCTATAATTTGCCCTTGAAGCCAACAACTTGTGGGTGTTTTCTTAAACATTACGATATCGCCCTCATTAACTGGATCTACTCTTTTCGCAGTTTTGTTATAGTAATCTGAATATTTTCTTATTTTTGAGTTTAAGTTATCCCTATACTCATTCGCATTAATAACTTTTGGTTTATAATTATCTGTGATAGAAGGGATGTTGGTTCTTAATGACCGTGACATAAGCAATTGAGCCGGACTGGGTAAATTACCCTTGGGCGTTGACCTATATTGAAGTAAAGCCAAATAGGGATCGGAATTGCTTTCCTCACATTTTATCAATATCTTTTTAATTGTCTGTATGGATCTTTCAGCTAATCCGTTAGACCTCGGCACATATGGGCTTGATGTTTTATGATCAATATCCCAATTTTTACAAAACTCCTTAAATTCTTGAGAATTAAATGGAGGACCATTATCTGTTATTAGAATAGATGGAATTCCATGTCTCGAAAAATTTGACTTTAATTTACGTATGACTTGTGAGCTATTATAACCCGAGTTAAGCAACTCAATTTCAATATATTTTGAATAATAGTCAACGACGAGAAGATACATTTTCTTTTTATATTCGAATAAATCACAACCAAGTTTGAACCATGGCAAATCAACAATTTCATGCGATAAAATCTCAGACTTTGTATTTGAATTTTGGTATCGCATACAGATTTCGCAGTTTGAAACTACATTTTCAATATCATTGTAGATATTTGGCCAATAAATAGTCTGACGAGCCAAGTCCTTACACCTCTGCATTCCCATATGCCCTTCATGAATCTTTTTTAAAATGGTTTTACGTAAATCTTTTGGAATTAATATTTGATGATTTTTTAATAAAATGTCATCTACAATTGAAATTTCATCCTTAATTTTGAAATAAGGCATTACATTTTCATCAATATTTTTCTTGTTTTTCGGCCATCCGTTCTTAACATACTCAAAAATTTTATTAAAAATTATATCATTTTTAGTGGATTTCTTTAAAACTTCCATATTCGAAAATGGAAGCTCTAAATGAGAAGCTACAAAATTGCAATGAAGAGATTGTTCCTTATCCATATCAGTCAACGCTGTTTCCGATAAGGGGGCTCTTGACAGAGTATCGGCAATTTGTAAATATTTTCTAGGCTTGTACATGACCGAAAGATCATACGATTGCAAACGCAACATAAATCGTTGAAGTCTAGCTGGAATTTTGTAAAGTGGTTTGTTAAATAAACTGACTAAGGGTTTATGGTCAGTTTCGACCAAAATTTTTGAGCCATAGACAAATTGGTGAAATCTTGTGCAACCGAAAAGTATCGCAAATAATTCTTTTTCTATTTGTGCATAATTTCTTTGTGTTTCTGTCAAAGAAACTGAAGCATATGCAATTGGTCGTTTGTCGTGCATAATTGTTGCACCTAGTGCAAATTTAGAAGCATCAACAGACAACGTTAATTGCTTATTTGGGTCAAAATATGTTAATACGGGAGATTTAGTTATCTCCATTTTAAGACTCTCAAATTCTTTTTCATGACTTGACGACCAGTGCCACTCTATTTCCTTTTTTAACAATTCCCTTAAACTTTTATTCTTTGAAGCCAAATTCTCTATAAAGGAACCTAGATAGTTTACCATGCCTAAGAATCTTTGTAATTCTTTCACATTGTTTGGTTTTGGCATATTAACAATCGACTTTATTTTGTCATCATCCGGTTTAACCCCAAAATTACTAAATACATGACCTAAAAATTTAACCTCAGTCTGTAATATTTTGCATTTGGATTTGTTGAATTTTAATCCAACATCCTTAGCCCTTTGAAAAACCGATTCTAAAATTTTAATATGTTCCTCCATTGAAGATGAATATATTAAAAAATCATCAATATAAATGATTAACCCTGGTATGTCACCAAATAACTTTACCATTTCAGCATGAAAAATTTCTGGTGCTGCGTTTATACCAAAGGGAAGCCTCAAGAACCGATATCGACCAAATGGTGTATTGAAAGTACATAATTTCGAAGATTGTTCACTTAAAGGAATCATCCAGAAGCCACTGTTAGCGTCCAGTGAAGTAAAATATTTTGATCCACTTAATTTAGCCTTGCAATCCTCCACATTTGGGAAAGGATAATGTGGCCTTAGGATAGCCTGATTTAAATTTCTCGGATCCAAACAAAGTCTAAGACTTCCATTAGGTTTAGTAACGAGGACAATAGAGCTCACCCACTCTGTTGGTTCACTAACTTTTTTAATAACATTCAAATCAATCATCCTATTTAATTCAACTTTCAATTTATCATATAGTTTAAATGGAATTTTTCGTGGTGGATCAACCACAGGAGAAACTTCGTCCCTTACTTTCAAATCACATTCACCATGTAAAAGACCAAGACCACCAAAAACATCTGAATATTTTTCAATCATATTATTTACTGAAATAGCATTTACATTTTTAACTAAATTCATTTTTATAGCTGACTGAAGGCCAATAATATTTTTACAATCAATATTTACTACAAAAAATTTCAAAATAAAAACTTGATTATAAAAAAAAACTTTTAAATCTACCGATCCTAAGACCTGCAACTTTTCGCCACTAAATGTAAAAATTTTTACGTTAGTTTGTTTCAAGTTCTTTGTTTCGTTTAACAACACCGCTGTTTTTAAAGATATTATATTGGCTTGTGCCCCTGTGTCTATTTGAAGAATCAGTTTGTTGTTGTTGATTTTTACCTCAATATTCCATTCTGCTGCTGCTGTTGTTGTTGTTTTTGAGAGCGCCCCTATGAACAAATTCTCCTCTTCTTCTTCACCATAACTATCTTCTTCTTCCTTAGCTAGCACGTTTTTTACCATTCGTTTCTTCATAAAGCATAATTTTGCAAAATGGCCGACTTTTCCACAATTGTGGCATTTAGAGCTTTCTGCCGGACATTTATTTCGATGAATTTGACCACAACGACTGCAGTTTACTTGTGGTTTATAATTCACTGTACGATTAGATTTAAATTTGTTTTTTCTTAACGTGTTGATCATTGGTTCAGATTCATTGGAGTCTTCAAGCTTTGAAGCATTTTCCTTTGCCATTGCCATAGCATTTGCAATACCAACAGCCTTGTCCAATGAAATACCACCCTCAGCCAACAATTTTTCCCGAACATTTCCCATCTTAATAGATAAGCCGCAAGTGAAAATATCTCTTACCAAATCCTCACGTAACATCCCAAACTCACAGGTTAAACTTAAATTTTTTAACAAAGTCACGTACTCATCAATGGTTTGTCCTGGTTGCTGTTTGCAGACAAAAAATTTATGCCTTTCCATAGCAATATTTACTTTTGGTATGAAATAACCATCAAATTTTTTTATTAAATCCGCATATTTAATAGTGTCCACATCTTCGTCAAAAGAATTGAAAATTTCCAACGACTCTGGACCAAGATGGTGAAGCAGTAATGCTACTTTACGGCGGTCAGACTGGGACTCCAAACTGGATGCTGTTAAAAATATTTTAAACTGTGTGAACCATGACTTCCATTCCTTGGCTAAGTTGGTAGACTTTAGGTTGATTGGCTGCAGTGACGTTGCGAAAAATTGATTGCCTTGAATTTTCATTTGAGTTGCCGTTGTTGGCTTTTCTTCAGTTTCCGGCATTGTTAGGTTATGTTGAATATATTTTTCTAAGTTAACAAATAACTTGACTTTATTATTATATTTTTCTTTTCTTTTAATAGACCCTTTATTGAAAGACTTTTTTCCAATAGACTTGTTTTTTTTTTTTTTTTTTTAACTACAATTTAATTTCAATTTTTAAGTTTTCACTTCTGACACCATGTTGTGTGTTTTAATTAAAAAATCAGAATGACTTTTTTCTTTATTGTTCTTCTTAACTTAACGAAGGCAGTGATGGCACTATAGCACTATAGGCAGTGATGGCACTATAGCACTATATGCAACAATGACAGGGTTGCATTTTCGTAAATTACTAAAGACTTTGTGGGATAGTGTATAACGGCCTTTAAGAGTATATTTTTTCCAACCATATTTCGCTTTTTGATCTTTAGAAATTTGTCTTTCGACCTTCACGATTTTAGGGTTAATGTATTAAGAATTATCTAGACTATAATATTCTGAATAAGCTTAACATAAAATTCATAACAGTAAGGAACTTGGGCTCCTTTGCCAAAATATAAATTTTTCCCGAAAATCGCAAAATTTAAATCGCAGGTACGGCAAAACTATGGAAGGTATTGACATAATTTTTTCATATTTTTATTCCCTATTATATCTCCAATAAATCCCAATATGATGATCAAAAAAATCGGAAATTTGTTTAACACCCAATTTTCCAATCGCCCCAATTTTGCCAAATAACATATCGCTCCTTTATTGCAACATAGTAATATCTTAAAAAAATCAAACTTTGCAAAATGCGATTAAAGTTTTCAAAATGTACCCTTATAAACAGTTTCAGATATAATTCTGATTTTTTTTTTACATATAAAGAAGCTATGAAGGAACACTTTTGCTTAAGTAACCTAAAATTTTTGATTTTTTGAGAAAAGACTATGTTGAAATAAAGGAGCGATATGACAAAAACTATGGCTCAAACATGCCAAAGTAAGAAACGGCTCACCACAACTTTACTTAGTACTTACAGCCGTCTGAAGCTTCTAAATTAAATTTCTTCTTTTCCGAAAGGCATGCCATACGTTCTTTTGCTAAATTTAGGCGCATTTCCTTGCGTGGCGGCTGGAGAAGGGGTTTTTTCCTGCAATTTTAGTATTTTAAAGTGTGGAGAATTTTGAATAGTAGATAAGCTTCCCTGCAAGAAAATGATAGAAAGAAATGACCAAAATCAAGTTTTCTGTCATTTCTTTCTATTATTTTCTGAACACCAACGTGAAAAATGTGACTATTCGCTGATTAATTTTTTTTTTGCCGTTTCCCACTTATCGTGCAAGAATGCAACTGAAACTTTACGACTTTTACCGGTTCTTTTCAATATTTCGCTAATTGATAACTTTTAAATCTCGTAAGCTTTAATTTTCGCTTTCACAAAAAGTCATTATCCTTTAGCCATATCAGAGCTGTCAGATATGGCGATTTTGAGACGTGTTTGATGGTGGAATTTTCCATTGGGCGACTGGCGACTTTTTTTTGCCGATTTTTGATAGAACTGGCGATTTACTTGGCTATTTTTACCATTTCTTTACTCATTAAAAAAATATATGGCAACCCTTTTTTCACTTAATTTTTGTTTTGTTATCATTTTATGTGAATTTTATATTCAGCCGCTATTTTATTCTAATAGTATGTATGCAGGTCAAAATACCAGTAATAAAATCGTTGATGCTGAAGTGTACGATCTTATAGACTTGTGTACTTAATTTTAGTTTTTTTAACTGAATAAATATATGATCTCCATTTTCTGTTATTTTAAAAAAGTTTTTGGCGATTTTTTACTGAAATATTATACTAGCTTTTTTTTGTATGCAAAATTTCTGGCGATTTCTGACATCCGGCTTGGCAATGGAGCTCAAAAAAATCTACAACCCTGAGCCACATTGATAACAATAGAATACTTTATCAGATAAAATAAATTCGTGTCGATGGGCTTTCTAACATTTAAGAAAAACTAAAAAAAAACTGCAGCCGCTAACCTGATGACGCAAAAACTATGATAGCTTTTTTATCGAAAATGAAATAACATAGAAAAAACAGTAAAACTCCGGCAAATGATTTCTTTACCAGATTTTGTGCATACAGGGTATTAATTAATAGAGTATTAATAGCAAAAACAACAAGAGCAAATATAATAACTTCAAAGGGAGGGGGGGTGCGCTAACCTTTCATACAGGTGACCGCATCATGAGATAGAGTTATGCTAGCTCAAAGTCTATCCAATAGGTCTGCGCAAGAACCCAGATGCTTATTTGGTTTATTCCCTAACGATGTCAAAAGTTTTTTAGATTTTGCTTATACACGTTTATTTACGTTTTGGGTTTTTTGCCACACATTTTTGCACACAAAACACATTTTTCGTTTTGTCTTCCCTATGTAGTATTAAGAATTCCTGTTGTTTTTTGTATAGTTGTATTGTTGTAGAGCTAAGCAGACCTATTGGTTAGGCCAAGGTATATTTATAGCAGGTGTCTCAGAAAGCCAGCTGTTTATTTTTTATTTTCTTGTTTTGTGATACGAACTGTCAAATGTTGTATAGTAAACAAGTAAACAAGTTTTTTGTCTTTATCTTTTGTCTCTTATCAACCCCTTTGCTGTTTGACAGTTCGTATCACACTACAACAATAAAAAGCCCTGTTGTTTGTTTAAATGTACAATTGTTGTAACCTCGCGGCTACCTTTTATAAATATACCTTGGGTTGGGCCTTGTGCTAGCTATTCCTTTTTTTAAATACTATGTACCTATTTTGTTTTTGTAAAAAGTAAAAGAGAATGTCAAAATTATTTGAAAATATAAAAAAGGGAATTTGTTTGCTTATAAAATATTTGCAATTGCTTTAGAAGGTAAATCTTTTTCCTGTATTGCAAGTTTATTGTGGCTTCACTTATTCCTTACGCCTTTTTAAATCCTTGTGTTTATGCATATGTATCTTATGTTCACTTCTATTGTTTTATAAAATTTAAACAAGTTTTTTTTTCAAGTACATATTTAGATTTTTATTGAATTTAAAATTTTAACTAATTTTTAAAAAAAATGTAAACAAAGCTTGACATTCAGTATACACAAAAAAAAAAAATAAACAATAAACAGATGACTCGACAATGTCACCTGTATGAATGCGCCTTTATATGTACCTGCTAATAGGTAAACGGTATCCTACAAAGACAAAAACGGTAAATACGGGTATATTTTAAGTGAAAATTAGCTCTAATTCAAAATATGTTTATTTTATTCCTGCATTTCATGTTCAAGGGGCCTGAGACTCGTTAATGGACTGGGGAAATCTCTATAACTATAAAATTTTCTAACCAAGTTTTGTCTTTTATATCTCAATAGAACTATAATTTCATTCACGTTTCGATCCTTTTACATTTAATTGCAAAAGTAATTACATTATGGCAACATTTTTACAAAAACTGTAAAAATTTAATCGGCCATGTTCTGGAAATCGAAACCACGTGAAAGTGAAATTGCTGAAGATTTTCAATTGAATTTTTGTAAAAATTAACGTAGCTTTTCCTGATTTCAAGAGTAGTTTAGATAGAGGATAATAAAAGGAAATATTTTTATGAACTTCGAGCA
This sequence comes from Pollenia griseotomentosa, assembly GCA_963931875.1. Taxonomy (NCBI): domain Eukaryota; kingdom Metazoa; phylum Arthropoda; class Insecta; order Diptera; family Polleniidae; genus Pollenia; species Pollenia griseotomentosa. The sequence goes on along the minus strand of OZ007561.1, from coordinate 46,484,102 downwards.
CGGAAGAGATTTCAAAATTTGTTCGATTCCAATTTCACGTTATTTTTGATTTCTAGAACATGGCCGAATATTTTCCCTTCAAACTTAAGAGCGGACTCCTTCCCGATATGTGTTCAGCCTAATTTATTGTGAAACATTGTTTTTTTTTTTGATGGAAAGATCATTTCTAGAAGTAACGGTTCAATTTCGCAAATAAAAAAATAAGGTGCACCTTAATGTACATATGGGCATATCCATGTCATCGTACGTGACATTTGTACGCCTTCAGAGAGGTACAGATTTTGCAAAAGTAGTATTAACTGAAACAATTTTTTATAATTATGTTTTATTTAGAGGGTACTATATGGGCAGTTCCAGCGAAAAGTCTACTTTTTGTAACGTAACGCCAGAAATAATTTAAATTGTTTCTCGAAAAATTTAATATGTATAGTTTACTTTTTTATATTTTGGTGTAAACCGCAACTTGCTCTACATTTAGTAACAAAAGGGATAATGGTTGAAAAACATGGTCCTAAAATGCAACCTTATTTGCATTCTGGCGTTACATTAAAAAAAGTACCCTTTTCGCTGAAAATTACCATATTTACATTAAAACGAGCAAATATTTTTAAATTTTATAGCTTAAAAAATAAATATATATAAGTCAAAAGTTTACTAAATAAGGTTTTATATAAACCGTCTTGCTTAATTCGTAGTCTTATTCATTTTTGTAATGCCAGTCAAAATCCACTTCCGTTTTTTTAACGTCACGCCAGCACATATTTTTGCTTATATCTGCAAATCCTTAGCGTCGATTGCTGTAATTTTTTTTCTGAATATAGTGCTACTTCATTACTTTGTATACATAAAAACCTTTTTCACAAATTTGACTTCTTCATTTAATTTTTTTACATTTTGTGGTACAAATATCACGACACGTCAAAATGGAAATGCCCATATATGGAAACCACATATTTTTCCTTTATAATCCGTTATTGAAAAAAAAATTTTTTTGGGTGGTTTTATAATGAACAAAATGTCATATCGTTCGTGACATACCGTACGTGACAGATTTTTCTCTTTTAGTACTTACAAAGTATGAAATATATTTTTAATAAATATATATATATAAAAACTTAAAACAAACAAGTACGAAATTAGAGTCGGTCAAGCCCGACCATATGATATCTTACACCATAATATTTAAAAAAAGTTTGAGACTGTACCCTATTTGGGACCCACGGCCAATCAAGGTCAATGTCGCCAGAACAGAATATAAAAGTTATTTGTGCCGAATACTATTTGGTTATCTTGATCTATGTATGTATATAAAATTTTTTTGCCTCTAACCGTTTTAAGGAAGGGGGTTTTTATGGGACCTATGGTTAATTTTTGACCCACCTGCACAATCATGGCAAAGTACCCAACATAAAAGTCGTTGTGGCCAATTGTTGTGTAAATACTAATATTTGTAAGAAAGTTATGACATTTTAAGCTATTTTCGGGAGTAGTATTTGTATGGGTGCTATGGTCAAATATGGACTGATTCCATAATATTTGGTTAGATGATTTAGATTGCAATAAAATAAGTTTGGACGAAATTTTTACTAAATACCAACATAACAAGATGATACATTTAGTTGCAATTTCGTACCTATAATATCGTACGTGACGATCTTTAAAAGCTAACAAAATTTTTATTAAACCAATTTAATAAAAAAATTCCGATAAATATTTTTTTGCAACAAATATCTTGCTTTGAACTTTTATTTTGAAACAGCTAAGACTGACCAATTACAAACGACAAAGACAAATGATGTTTTTGCATCACGTACGTGACATTTTAATTACATCCAAAAAAAAAAAACAAAAAATATACCGCTTATCGAACTATATATTTGGTCTTTCCTAATGGATATTGTTCATTGCTTTTGTAACATTAACTTTAAAGTATAATTCCAATGTTACCAGTATGTGTATTTAAGCGGCAGAAAATTAAAAATGTGGATTGCAGTTATTAAAAATGAATCAAAAAGAAAGTCAGTTTAAACTTTTATTTTTTGCTTGTTAAAAATTGTAAACAGCTATAAGTACTTCTGCATAGTAAAGTTTCAAGCGTTTTAATTTTTTGAGTCGTGGTTGACATTCTCATGGAAATGCCCATATGTATGTACATTAAGGTGGACCAAAAAAAAGTTGTGCCTGTCACCTTCTTAAATGAATGATATGTCAATGAAGTTTATAAAACAGGAAAATAAATTTCTTTGCCACGCCCCAAAATCCATCGCGACGGGTGCAAGCAATGTAATACATTTTTGTGTAAATTCTTCTTAAAATAAAACAATTTTTTAAGTTTTTTTTTTATTATTTGTTATTTTCGAATTGTGTCTTATTAACATTAATGTATTTTTTGTTTATTAAATTTTGGTTTAAATTAGTAGAACACAATCTTCTTTCCAATAAAAAATTTGTATTAGTATTTTACAAAATGTACAATTTTTTTTGTTTTATATAAAAAAAAACGTGTAAATCATTAAAAAAATCAAAATTGTAATTAAAATTCAATACTTCAGTGATTAATAAATACAAGTATAATTATAAAAAAAATATAAAAAAAACTTTAGGTGCTTAAAAGAAAAGTAACAAGGATAATTTGATATAGAGATAAAAAGCGAAAATCGAAAGAGTAAAAGGTATCAGCAAAAATATATTGGTATTGTTTATTGATCGAAACCAAAAGAGAGGTACAAGTTTCGGTACAAGTTTTAGGGAAATCAGGAATGTAGAGTATTTAACAGATGCCAGAAAATCCATTATCGCAATGCTCGCCTATGTAACCTAAATAGGGAGAATGTTTTATGCCAAAACTATAGGCCGGAACATTAGAGAGATTGACCTGTAAAGAAAGTAAAATAAAAGTTATTAGGATAAAGTAAAACTTAAAGGCGTGATATAAAAAAAGTACCTTTTCTGGACAATGAGCACCGGGACCAGGTTTCATATGATCATCACTGGGTATTTTATGTTTGCCACCCATTGAATACATGGGCGGTTTACGTTTAATGGCGGTATATTCTGCATCATAAAAACCTGGACCGGGAAATAAGAGACTTGGCAAGGGGCGAGGTTTTTCACGGCCAGCCATAGAAAAGGCTGGGGCTGATCTTATAGTACCCTTTTTGCTGATACCCAAAACCGTGGGAATTTTATAGACATTAGGAGCTAATCAAAAAGAGAAAAAAACAGTTCATTAGAAATTCTGTTATAAACAAAAATACTAGGCTCTTAAGTTTATATTTATGTAAGTATATAGTATTTGATTTAGGGCCTTGAATGTTTGAGTTAGTTAATGCTTCATTGGAAAACTATTTAACCTCTTATCTATAATGTTACCTTATAATTTCTTCTTGTATGGTACTGGCTTCTACGGCATATTTAACACTTGAGCTTTTTGCCGATTTTACCGTGGTCACTGTACTGCCATCAGCTGTGACCATCGTATTACTGGACCCGGAAGCCGCATTGGTGTGCTTGACATCGGCACTTCCCTTGGCTAGAATTTTCTTATTGCCCTCTTCCTTAAAGCCATTTGTGACCGTATGCATGGTGGTGGTAACAACTTGCCCCCTTTCGCCGTTTACTTTATTGATCGGTTCAACTTTTTGTGTCACCTGGGTATGGGAACCAGCAGTTCCTACTGAAGTGTCTTTAAGATTAAGCTTAGCCAATTTGTTTTCTAAATTAGTGGTGGTGTCTACGGCGTCATTGCCATTTAGAAGTGGTGAATATTTTTTAATTGTGGTCATAGTTTTATTATTAGTATTTGGGGTGGGCTCCTGTTGCCCATTGGTGGTGTGCACCTCAGTTACTGTGGTTGTTGTGGTGCTGGTAGTGCTTTGCTGTTGTTGTTCTTGTTGATATTTTTGCGATAATTCTTGTTGTTGTTGCTGTTGCAAAGTGCCATTTTCTAGTAAAACAACATTACGTACTACAGAGTGGTGAGTTTTTTCAATATTTGTTGAATTTCGAATTGGTTATTGTGTTTAGAGTGGTAAAAAAAATTAAAAAAAATTTTGGTTTAATTTTGCTGAATAATTTTGAAATTTTGGTGGTTTATAAAATTAAAATGTTAATTAAAGCTTTTTAAAAGAAAATGTTTAAAATAAACCGAGAAAAATAATAATAAAATAAAACTGAAGATTAATAAAAATAAAAGAAAAATTTACCTTAAATTGTGTGTTAAAAACTAAAAGTTAGATGAGGGATAAAAGTTGTCTACACAAAAGAAATGTTAGTCATCTTCTTTATATCTTAGATGAATATTCTAAAGGCAGAGTTAGCCGAACGTCCACGTCCCCTAACGGAACGTCTGGTTCGTTTTGTTATTTGCAAACAATGTAAATGCTTACTGAATTTAAATGTCACGTTGACGGAACGTCTCGATCTGTATAAAACAGATTTTTATGCCGTTGTTACGTGACAGTTGTTAAGCAGTGATGGGCTGCTTGTATTTTTAATTGAATGTGGGTATTTTTGCTCTTTTTTTCGAACTTTTTTCAGTAAAGCTATGGAATTGATACAAAACAACTTAAAATACAACATATTTGCATATAAACAAATATATTTATGTTTAGATGTAAAAAATAAACAAATTCATATACACATACAATGGAAATGTGAAAGAAATAAAAGGCTTTAAATGGTATCAAAACCTTGTTTGTTGCGTACACCACAATACAATATATGTATGCTAAAAATATATATGATAAAATACAAATTTGTTTATTGTAAATCTATAATATAAATATTAACTGCCTTATTTATAAAAAATAAAACATGTTAATAAAGGGTTTATTAAATGGATTTTGTATGAAAATCCGTTTCATAAAGCCTTTATTAACCGGTTTTATTTTTTATAAATTAGACCGTAAATTATTAACGTTTTTTACATACACTTAATACTGTTTTAATACCATTTAAATCACTTGGTACTTTTTCTGCACAGCGGTCACCATTTAAACATTTTTGATTCCCATCACTGTGTGTTTTGTTTTATGTATACTATTGCTTTTTGTTTATGTATGGGAAATATATATGACACATTTTTAAATGTTCTATAAGTGCACCAACGTGCTTACAGTACGGTGCGGTACATTACGGGTACAGCAACGTTCGCCTAACTGGGCCTTAAGGCCCGTTTTCACAACTTACCTATAGCTAAAAGTAGACTTTAGCCGGCATTATAAAAAGTGTTCCATTATTCAAACTTTACTTTACCCCAAAGTGAGCGATAAAGTAAATTAAGGTTTATCCCACCTGGTGGGTTAAAGTAAAGTTGTAATAATGGAACACTTTTTATACGGCCAATAAGTTGTGAAAACGGGCCTAAGTTTTTTTATTTAGTTATTATAGTCAACAACCGAAACGATTTTGCTATACAAAATAAATTTTTACTCTCCAAACGAACACCAAGGTATACAACAAACCTGTATTTTACCGACAAAATTTGGTTTAAATAAGAAAGTTTAATTGGATCGTCCTGATACCTTACGCTAAAGATTCCCAGATTGGGGTCCCTGGGATATGTTTCACTAGTGCAGAGTAATAAGGGTAATACCTTAAAGTAAACCGATCAAATTATGTAGACGTGTAAACCATGTTAACCTTCTTTACAAAGTCTCGGCTCAGTTTTGAGGATAATTTTGTGGAACTGGGTACCCAAAAGCTTTTATGGGACTAAAGGAGTTTGTACAAGGTCACAAGTACTCATCAAGCGCTATGGTAGTATTAAATCAAAAAAGTTAGCTATGACGACGAATATTACGTCAAGCACACGTACACAAGTGGATTCGCCGTGATGTCAAGCATTTTGACAGATACCTTAAGGCTAAATATTTTTTAAAATATTTAGAAATGGATCATGGATGCTTCACCACAAGCGTTTCGGATAACGTGGTTTACTATAATGACCTACAAATTCCCGTGGATGCGATTCGGATATTCACTGAAAGGTCTTAAACAGGGAACACTATTTCTCACACAAGAAAAAATTCTCCAAAATATTTCACCAATTAAAGCATTAATACTATTATTTTGTTTACTGTTGCAAATTTTATTAATTTTTTAATTAATTTCACAAAGTTTTTAATTGAAATCAATTTTTTTTTCTGTGTGTGTTTGCTATGGAGTTTCTTTAAATAAATAATGAATTTAAATTAAAACCATTTTTTTTTTAATTTATGTTCCACATTCTATTGATGTCAACCTTCAAAAAATATTAGAGAGGAGTAACGTTTGAGAGCAAGTTGAACATGAATGCATTTCTCAATTTAAAAATGATTGCCTCTTTTTGTTGATAATGCTATGATTTTAAAATCCATATCAAACGGTTGTCGTTGGAGAAAAGGTTTGATTTCAAATTGTGTTTATTTTGAAATCAAACCTTCGTGTTTGCCGAATTTCATTTTGCATAAAAACAATTGCGTTTTGTTTGCGGTGAAGACAATTAAATTTGGTAAAACGGTTTCTGCATTTGGCGAGTTGTAGTCGCAACAAATAGCAACTGTTAGTAGGAACGATTCGAATGCAATTTCAAATTGTTAAAATCATTTGCCATTACTCCTGTTTTTTGTAAATTTGTTTTTAAGTGTTTTAAATATCGAGCTTCAGCGACAAAAACACAATTTTACAGGAGGGGTTTTTTTTTATTATTTATTTTTTATATTTTTATTATTTATTATTTATTATTAAAAATATTGTATGAAGGCTGGCGCTTAAGCTTAAATTGTTTTTGCTATAAAATAAAAATTTAAAATGATGTCGCATAAGCTATTTTTTATTTTTGCGGTAAGGGGTCGATATGCATGTATGTACGATCAAAACGCTTGCAGTCGTGTACGTGTGCTTGACGTAAAATCTTAATTAATTTGATTGGCGATGCCAGACGGAGTACAATTTAAATTAAAGTAACTATCTATAATTTTGTAGATGGCGTTAACACTTACTATAAACATGCTTGATAAGCATTCTGATCGTGTATAGACTGCTTACAACTGGAAATTTTACTTAAACTTTTAAGTAAAAAATAATTCCTGCCGCTACAGGAATATATTTATAACCTGACCATCATCAGTATAGGAAATTTGTTAAACTATTTGTTTTAAGTGAAATTAGTCTTAATATAATTTTTAATTTATAACAAACATAATGTTATTTACCCAAACGGCTTTTAAAGGTTTTTATTTAGCAACATATTAGTATTTAGTTATAAATTCGAAAGTGCAAAGTATTAGTAACTAAAACCTGCTACATTGAAAAAAGTGCTTACCCGGACTTGCTAAACGTCTCTCGCGTCTTTGCAATATGCGATCTTCAACATATCTGCCCCTAGGCAAAACTTTATAATGTATTTAACATAACATCAAATTAAACACAATACAAACACACGCAAATATGATGAACAATAATAAAAAAAAATATAAAACAAAATGAAATAATGTAATAATAAAAACATAAAAGGGGAAATATATACAAATGACAATAGTTCCGAAACAAGAACCGAAAACATGCTTGACAAAAATAGATTCGGGAATTATATGCTTAACGAATCGAAATCCATTTATATATAAAAAGTGGTTTCGAATCATTTGATTGCGTTCCCCAGATATTTAGTATTTAGTATTTGTAATCAGACCTACCTGGCATTGTAGTGGTCTTAACACCAAATGTATAAGATGGCGAATGTTCTGGATTATAGTTTTCTGGATGATAATGACCAGGAGCTAAACATGCCAAATAAAAAAGTTAAGTTTAAAGCAAGAATTTAGAAAATAAAGATGTTTTTCTTTAAAGTAAAAAAGTAAACAAACATAATTTGTTAGAGTTTTGAGCCTACCTGGTGCATCGGATACCAATTTGGTTTCCGTTTTAGTGCCAAAGGTATACGATATTTTTTGTTCTAGAGAGTGTTTTTCAGGTTCATAAGCAGTGGGTGCTAAAGTGTACAGAGTGAAGTTAAATTTATATACAAAAGAGAGATTTTAAAATAAATTTTTTGAAATTACATATCCACATCTTAAGATCTAATACTTTTTCTAATCTATTAAACCTATACAACCTCTTAATCAATTTCCAAATTTTAACTTACCAGGTGTATCACTGACATGTTCCTTTTTCAATTTCAAGCCAAATGTAAATGCTGGCGTGGCTTGACCTTTTATATCACACATCTCTGGTTTATAATCACCAGGTGCTGGTGTATTCTCGATATGCTGAACAGTATTGCGTCCTGTAAATGTATAAGATGGTGTATGATCAAGTCTTACATTTTCTGGACTATAAGAGCCTGGTGCTGGAGATTCACAAATAAATCTATCTACTTTACGTCCAACAATTGTAAAAGCTGGTGTATGATCTAAAGAATGTTTTTCGGGAGCATACGCTCCTGGTGCTGGAGTATCACTTACGACCTTTGGATCATGTTTACCCGAGAATGTGTAGGCAGGTGAATGATCCAAGCGCACTTTTTCGGGAGAATAATCACCAGGAGCTGGAGTAGCGTAATTAACTTTAGGTTGATGTTTACCGGCAATTGTAAAGGCGGGCGTATGATCTAAACTATGTTTTTCGGGAGCATAAGCTCCTGGAGCTGGATTATCGTTAGGCTTGTTAAGATTGTGGCGTCCTGTTATAGTAAAGGCAGGAGTGTGATCTAATTTATATTTTTCAGGAGAATAATCTCCAGGTGCGGGAGATTCGTTATTAAGTTTTGGCTGATGCTTACCGGCCATGGTGAAGGCTGGAGCATGATCTAAGCGATGATTTTCGGGTGAATATGCTCCTGGGGCAGGAGTATCACTGGGTTTTTGTAAATTATGGCGTCCAGCAATGCTGTAAGCCGGAGTCCCATCTAATCTACACTTTTCCGGAGCATAATCACCTGGAGCTGGTGTATTGTGATGGTGTTTCGGATCATGTTTGCCAGCCATTGTGTAGGCAGGAGTATGATCTAAACGATGTTTCTCGGGTGCATAAGCTCCTGGGGCAGGAGTATCACTGGGTTTTTGTGACTTATGCCTTCCAGCCATGCTGTAAGCCGGAGTCCCATCTAATCTGCACTTTTCAGGAGCATAATCACCTGGAGCTGGTGTATTGTTTTGTTGTTTAGGATCATGCTTACCAGCCATTGTGTAGGCAGGAGTATGATCTGAACGATGATTCTCAGGTGAATATGCTCCGGGGGCAGGAGTATCACTGGGTTTTTGCAACTTATGCCTTCCAGCCATGCTGTAAGCCGGAGTCCCATCTAATCTGCACTTTTCAGGAGCATAATCACCAGGAGCTGGTGTATTGTTTTGTTGTTTAGGATCATGCTTACCAGCCATTGTGTAGGCAGGAGTATGATCTGAACGATGATTCTCGGGTGAATATGCTCCTGGGGCAGGAGTATCACTGGGTTTTTGTAACTTATGCCTTCCAGCCATGCTGTAAGCCGGAGTCCCATCTAATCTGCACTTTTCAGGAGCATAATCCCCAGGAGCTGGTGTACTGTTTTGTTGTTTAGGATCATGCTTACCAGCCATTGTGTAAGCTGGAGTGTGGTCCAATCTGCACTTTTCTGGAGCATAGGCACCTGGTGCAGGCGTATCACTTGTTATTTTAGAATCGTGTTTACCAGCCATGGTATATGCCGGTGTACCATCTAATCTACACTTTTCAGGAGCATAAGCTCCGGGAGCAGGTGTCTCACTGGGTTTTTGTAAATTATGACGTCCGGCTAGGGAATAAGCAGGTGAACTATCTAATTTGCATTTTTCAGGTGAGTAAGCTCCTGGAGCTGGGGTATCAGTATTAATTTTGGGATCATGCTTACCAGCCATTGTGTAAGCTGGGGTCCCATCTAATCTGCACTTTTCGGGCGCATAGTCTCCAGGGGCTGGTGTTTCGTTAATGTATTTTGGATCATGTCTACCACCCATGCTATAGGCTGGTGTGTGATCCAGACGTACTTTTTCAGGGCAATAAGCTCCTGGTGCGGGTGTGTCACTTGGTTTTTGTAAGTCATGGCGACCACCCATTGAATAAGCAGGAGTAACATCTAATTTATACTTTTCTGGAGCATAAGCACCAGGAGCTGGTGTATCGCTTATTATCTTGGCATCATATTTACCTGCCATACTATAAGCAGGCGTGTGATCTAAACGTACCTTTTCAGGACAATAAGCCCCTGGGGCTGGTGTTTCACTTGGTTTTTGGAGATCATGACGTCCCGCAAATGAATAGGCGGGTGTGTTATTCAAGTTACATTTTTCAGGTGCATAAGCGCCTGGTGCTGGTGTATCACTGGTAATTTTTTGCTCGTGTTTGCCTGCCATTGTATACGCAATCGTGTGATCTTGTCTTACCTTTTCCGGACAGTATGCACCCGGAGCTGGTGTATTGCTAGGCTTTTGTAAATCATGACGGCTTGTAATGGAATAAGCAGGTGTATGATCTAATCTATATTTTTCTGGAGCATAAGCTCCTGGTGCTGGCGTATCAATTTTAACTTTAATCTGATACTTTCCAGCCATAGTATAAGCTGGGGTGTGATCTAATCTTACTTTCTCGGGACTATAGGCACCCGGAGCTGGAGTTTCACTGGTTTTATGTATGGTATGGCGTCCAGAAAAAGTATATGCTGGTGTCTTATCCAAGTAGCATTTTTCCGGTTCATAAGCACATGGAGCTGAAAGATTTTTTAAATAAATATTTAACAAGTAATTATAAATTAAGTCAGACCAGTCACATAAGCTTTTACACAACTACCTATAAGGGCTTTTCAGACTAAGCAGCACTTTAATAGCTCTTATTTCTAAAAATACCGTGCTTTTTAAAATAAATAAATTACTCACCGGGAGTATAGTCGACTACATCATGAGAACTTTTGCCAGCTATGGTAAAAGCTGGTGTGGAGTGCAATTTTGTTTTTTCAGGACTATAAAAGCCAGGTGCTTAAGTAAAATTAAAAAAGAAAAATTGATTTATAAAAAAAGTATATATAATTAATTATTAAAAAATTAAAGAAGTAAAAAACATATTAAGCTTTAAAGCTTTAGTATTCTACAACGATTAAGTAAAAAAAGGCTCTAAAAGCTTTTGTGCCAAATTATTTTAAAGAACAGCTAACATTAAACATTAATTAAATTTTTTTTAGTTTACCTGGTGTTCCCTTATCGAAGTTTAATTTTGTTCGTCTACCAAATGAGTAACGCGGTGAATTCTTTTTCGCTAGCGAAACCCTCTCGGGACGATAACTATTTGGCGCTGTGGTTATTTTTTCACCAAGTTTGAGTGATTTTTTTTTTTTATTTGTTTGTTAGTGTACAAATCGAACATAAATTAAAGAAAATTTTGACAAAATATAAGTAATTGTTTTTTTTTTAGAAATTATTTAAATTTAGAGTTACTGTGAATTTAAATTAAGTAACAATTACTGTGCATCTTTAAAGCTTTTGTATTATACACAGTGCTTTTTGCAATGAATGGTTATTACGAGTATTTACAGGAGCTCTTTGAATTGTGAATTTTATGTTTAGCATACAAAAATCTTGTATACAGACAATGGTTTTAAGGATGAACATAAAAAATAATCTATTCAAAATAATAAAAAAAACTGCTAAAGTAATATTTACATAAGAAAAAAAAAATTCTAAGAAAATTAACAAATTTAGAAAAAAAAGTTTTGACATCGAACTAAACTGTATAAATTTATAATGGCTCATAATAATTTCTACTGATAATTTTCTAAACCAATTTGAAGAACTTAATACATCAACTTTTTTTTAAGGCGAAAAAGGAAATATTTACTATTATAATTTTAATTGTACTGGATAATTTTAATAAGAAAAGTTTTCACGTTAAATAATAACTAAATATGTTTTTGTTTCGACCATTTAAATTTTCAATAAATTAAGTAAACCTATTTTTACTTTTGCCATTTTTCATTAAATAATTTAAAATATTAGGTAGTGTAATTAAATTAATTTCACTGTGATGAATCCTTTTCGAACTATTAGGGGGGAGTCCCCTAAGTGCGAAAGTACATTTGGAAGTGTCAGATTGGCTCCAGTTTTTGAGAAATCGGTATATATTCATTTTTCATGGATGTAGCTAAGTCTGCGCTATTTAAAAAAATTTTATTCGACTGTATTAGCTTTTTTTTTTGCCTTCTTAACTTTCTTTTACGGAACATTTTGACTTTTTTTCAAAATTTCACTTAATTTAAACCATTAAAGTCGATCAAAAGTAACGATTTTTGACCACTTTTAGCCAAAGGACATTTTCGAGCACATAACTGGAAGTCATATGTTGACAACATGCTTCAATCCTTTGAAAAAATTAATGTCAACATGTCATTAAAAATACATTTTCTTCATTACCACCAAGATTACTTAGACCGCCAATTGCCATCGGAATGAGATGAGCATGGTGAACGATTTCATCAAGTTTCAGCTCAGTTAGAGCATTGGTATGGTGGAAAAAGATTAAATTCTCTTTTAGCAGACCTTTGCTGGAATTTGCAATCCGAGTTGGATGATGCAGATTAGCATGATATGTAACGGTTATTGTTAAATTTTGAGTATTTGTTGTTAAAACAACTTACAAGAAGGACAAAAATAGACACCAGATTTGAAACTTTGCGCAGACTTAGTTACATATATATATATATATATGGCTAAAAATAGTAAAAAATCGTTATTTTTGATCGACTTTAGTGGTTTAAATTACGAGAAATTTAAAAAAAAAAGTCAAAATGTTTTGTAAAAGAAAGTTAAGAAGGCAAAAAAAAGCAAATACAGTCGAATACAATTTTTTTAAATAGCGCAGACTTAGCTATATCCATAGAAAATGGATATATACCGATTTCTCAAAAACTGGAGCCAATCTGACACTTCCAAATGTACTTTCGCACTCAGGGGACTCCCCCTAAAAGTTCGAAAAGGATTCATCGAAGTTCATTTTTTCGACTATCTCAGTGTTTTTGATATTAGTAATTCAGTTTGGCAAAATAGACTAAAAATAGATCATTGTTAAACCGATTGTAACGACTTATATAAAATAGTCGAGATGTAGACCACTGGGATAATAAGTGCACTACATTTTTTTATTCTTATCTATTATTTTTTTGATTATTTGTTGAAAAAGATGTGCTGATATCAACTGTAGTACTTTTTTTAATGCGAATATTAAACATCAACACTGTTCACATTAAAGTTGGGTCGAACAAGTCCATGTAAAAGCTGCTGTTCGATCTTTTGAATACTCGGTTCATGTAGTTTGGTGTTTTTGAACCAAATCTGTCTATTGATGAGCAAATGGTATCATATTTTGGTCGTCATAGCTGCAAGATAATTATCAGGGGGAAACCAATTCGCTTAGGATACAAAAATTGGTGTTAAATTCTTCCAAAGGATACCTTTTCCGATATCAACCATATGCTGGGGCATCTGATACCTATGATAAACAAAACAACTGGGCCTTGCTGCTAGCGTAGTTATGTGTCGAATGTCGATTTGTGAGAATCCAAGGCAACATAGCGTTCATTTCGACAATTGTTTTACCGGATACAATACAACTGGCACAATCCGCGCAAACGGATTGGTAGGCGAAAGCCTGAAAATTTGCATTGGTTCAATGGAGAGATAATGTAGAGGTCACTTTGGCTAAAAATTATGATCATATGGAAAAAAAATTTAATGCGATACGACAGAAAACTAACAAAACTTACCACAAAAATTCAAAATTACTTGTTTATTGAATAATTTAAAATATTTAATAAATTGTTCAATCCTTTTATTTATTTTTAGGCTTACACTCATAAAAAAACCTCACCCATTCGTACTCAAATTTTGAAGTTCGGTTCTGACTATCTATCAGTGTAGCTTATTACGAAATAATTTCATTTTATTTCGTTTCACAATATATGATGTCACACAGAAAATTTGTTGCTCTAATTATCCCAGTGGTCGAGATGTCGACCAGCAGTTTTCACAGGGAGTCGCCAGCAAAAAAAAAAGTTATAGAAGTTATTTTTGGCCGATTTCTAACTAGCCATGATGATGTAGCTTGGTACAAAATGGGTTAATAATCAGGCTCGAGGTCTGTGATAACTTCGAAATTATTTTAAAATAAAATTCGCATCTGTTTTCAGTTTTTTGTTTTTCATTTGATTTACAAATTAAAAGACAACCTTTTTACGATAACGGATGCCAAATGAACTGGAGTTAAGTTGCCAGCAGCGAAATCATGCAACGCCGCTCATTTTATAACATGAAATAAAGAAAGACTTTTGTATGTTTTAACGTGAGCGGCGTTGCCATACGTAATCGACACCACTAGAAATAGATTTTTGTTTCTAAAGTACACATTTGGACTAGGATGTAAGGTTTATTAAATAATTGTATACATATTTTAAAGTGTATTTATTTATTTATTTTTTTTTTTGGTTAGGACCGGCACTCAGGGGATGACCCCTACTAATGCATTGCATTGTGTTGTGTTGGAACTAGGAAAATGCGTTCTAGGAAAAAGAATAGAATGAGTAGTGCTTGTGGACATTCGATTTAAACTTATTCATTTTGAAAGTAAGAGGGACACACTTCAGAAGGAAGGTTATTCCACATATGAACAGTTCGGACAAAAAATGTGGCCAATCGACCACAAAAGGAAGGGCTCTTAGGGAAAAACGTGTACTTCGAATAAACGTACGAGTATCGAAAACTAGATATGTAGCTAATACATTTCTTATTGTGACGGTGCTACAGGGAGTCAATAGAAATGGATATCCTACAGTCACCAATGAGAACCTTCGCCCTCTCCTACACGCGGTCGAGAAGTTCCAAAATAGTTTCTGAAGCACCACACATGAAAATTGTATTCCATTCGCGGTCAGATATAAGTGATATAAATAGTAAGGGAAGTATCTCTTACTAAAATCGACCCAGATAGGGTTGGAAGTTTGACAGAGGAGTTCATTTAGAAAAATAAGAAATAGAGAAGGAGAAAGAAAAGAGCCTTGCGGCACCCCTGAATGAATCTTGAGCTCGTTTGACGAAACCACATCTATAACAACTCGTATAGTGCGATCTCTGAGAAAGCTCGATATAAATTGAGAAAAATTAACGCAGACCCTAAATGCTACAAGTTTTGACATGAGTGCATCATGCCGGACTCGAAATAGTGAATGTAACGGAATTATTTTTCCAAGAAAATTTAAAAATTATACTATCATTTGGCTTATTTATAATTTTATTTTGCATTTTTTGTTAAATACTTTAACGATATTTTTTTTTTTTTTTAATGAAAAAACAACCGATGACACATGATTTAAAGCAGAAATTTCCAAACATCAGTTCGAAAAGGAGAAAAATATTCAAACTACTTACGACATTATAATAATATAAATAAACAAGCTTAAATATAATTTTTAAGAAAAATCACCATTTAAATGATGGGAATCAAAACATTTACCACCTTCACCGGATCTCAAACATACCTAATGAGTTTTTTACGTCACGGCTTACGTTTTCAACTGCAATAGACTGAAACCTTCCGACTTGCTTAGATATATGGTCATATAGACAGCAGTAGTGTGGAAGTATTATTAGAAATATTGACAACTTTTTGAAGTACTGACATGTAACCAAATAAAAAAGAAAGTCGTCAAGTGCTTGCAGATGTTACAGATGAAAATAAAGTGTGTTTTTTTTGCTAGCCCCGATAGAACTTACGAAGGGTAAGCTGTCAAACGAACTGTCATATTGTGCTCACTTTAAGAAATTTATGGTAAGTCTGGCAAATTATCATAAATAGATTCGCGCTTGAGCAAAGCTACAAACTTATCCAAATTCGCTTTGAAAATCCATCATCAATGTTTGATTTCAAAATTGTGTTCAATGATGGGGCTCATTTGTGGCTTAACCAATCCACAATAGACCCCACAGACTTCATTACATGCCTAAAAATACACTCTGGTGCGGTTAACATGCTGGTGGCATAGTCGGACCTTATTTCTTGAAAAATCTCCGGCTTGATTAAAAAGAAGAAATAAAAATTGATTTCATTGATTTTTGAGATTTATTAAAAAATTAATTAAATTTGCATTAGTAAACAAATTAATAGTATCAATTAAATATTTTTTGATATTAACAACTTCTTCTGCAATAATGTTGTTGATATAAGTAAACGTTTAATTTACTTGAATTAATCTTTTATTTAAACTGATTTAGTTTTTGATTAATAATTTTATTGAAAAAATATTGGAGAGAATTTTTTTGAGTACGGTCAAAGGAGATCGTTACGCATAGTGCAATGGTCAATTATTTGTTTGTTTAAATGATATTAATGCGGGCGAGATAATCAGCCTTTTTACGGTTCTCAATGTCGGTAACACCTTAAGTCAAATTTTGTAGTAGATTAAAGAACAGAGGTTGTGTGTTACTGTCAACAGGATGGCGGTACGAGCCTTATGGCAACCGCAACCAAAAATTTCAAAATTTGGTAATAAGTTGATTTCGAGTAACAGACCTGTCAACTGGTCTCAAAGGTCGTACGATTTGACATCTCTCGACTTTTTTTCTTGGATTATTTGTCAGTTATTTATGTTGATAAACTCGCAACAATTGACGCCTTTATAGCTAACACTGTTTGTGTTATTTGTGACATAAGTCTATTAATGCTCGTAAAAGTGGCCCAAAATTGGGTCCAGTATGCTCAACGTCATACTCATACTCGGTGCTCGTATGCCCGAAATTATTTTTTCAAATATCAAAGCCATGTATAATTTTTCATATAAAAATATTTTATTATTATTTTTTTTTTTTTGTTATTTTTTCCCATTTCAAGTTCCATTGGGCCTTAAAAAGAACACCCTTTGTAAGCAGAGATGTAACTAGGAAAATATTTACCAAATACGAATAGTGCAAAAACAAATTGTGAATTTTATTTACAAGAACATTTTGACTTAAATATTTCTAAATAAAAAAAATAATCTCTTAGGATTATTTTTCAAGTAAAAAACATACAACATATACACAAACAAAAATTACATTTAAAATACGAAAATTTCATTTAAACGAATACAAGGAAAAGTAAAACAATGTTACCTGGTGTATTTATTAAGAAAACTTTAAGTTTAATACGAAACGTGTATTGAGGGGCACGAGGTTTTATAACATCGAGTGGAACAACTCGATAATGATTTGGACCTAAAAGGGGAAATAGAATAAGAAAATTGTTTGGGGTTTTTTTCACAAAGACACAGGGATAGCGACAGGGTTTTATTTTGTAGAAAGAAAGGAACGGCAGGAGTGGGAGTTGGATATAAAAGAAAAATAAACAAACAAAAAACAAGATTAATAATTTTGATAAAATTGAACCAAATCATAAAAGAAAACAAAGAAATGAAAGAGATTTTTAAAAATAAAACACACATAACTATAGAAGAAAAGCTATAAAATTATACCAAACTACAAAGGACTATAGATAATAAAATCTGTGGTTATATGGAAGAGTAGCTTAAGACGATAAAAGACAGAATTAAGTTTTTACAAGTAGAGAGTTTACAAAAAAAAATTTTTCGACATTTATGGCCTGATCGTCGATTTCGAACGAAGATTTCGTTCGCTAAACTTACATTTAAAACAAAAACAATATTCTAAAAATGTTAAAGTTAAGCGAACGAAATCCTCCTTGGAAATCATCGAAACCGCAATTACTTTTAGCATCAATTGAAGTTGCTACCAATTCGATATTATAAAGACTTTAAGCAACAAAACTCAGCGAATGAAACTTCAACTCAACTGAGGATATCTCGAAACTAAAATATTCGACATAAGCTACTTTTTCATATTGGCACAGAAAAAAAAATATTCTACAACTATAACTACACTGATCTTCCGAAGTATTAATCTCTCCAAGTGACTTAGTGAAAGTTGTGGGTCTGTTCAAGCACTTATTTTGTTGATTAGTTTTATACACTTCACCACCACTAGTGGTGAAATTAGGGTATTGTAAGTTTCTAATTCCGTGTGAAACTTTTTTAATATTCATCTAAGACCCCATAAAGTATATACGTATGAGTAATTCTAAGATTATTAAGACATGTCCGTCCTTCTGTCTGTCCGTTTGTTGAAAACATGCCCTCTAAAGTGGTTCGGTCCCCATACAAAAAAAAAGTTGAGCCAGTCACCCACTAGGATTAAAGGTTAGTTGAAAAAAATGCCAGAAATTTTTTTTTTTTTATTTTTGCCACACTCTTTTAGTTTTTTTATATACTGCGTCGCCATTTGTAGTCCGATCATAACAGATCTCATATCGTTGTTCATGGCTTGTGTATGCCTTTATTTTTGCCTTTGGTGATATTGTGATCCAACATCAAATTCTAGGCGCCACTAATGCCATCTCGGATCCTTCCCTCCTAATGTCTAACTTTTTGCACATGGCAAGAAAGCCCTTCTCAAACTTTGAGTGTCGCACAGTTTCCGACTACTCAAAAGAAAACATTTTGGTGTCAACTTGCTTCTACTTATCCTTGGCAGTTTGGGACTGAAATCCAGCCAAATCGGATTAGTACGATTAGATCTATGAATCCATGAATGGAACCAGCACCCTTAAAAATTGATAATTTTGTAACGAAAACTGACATAAATAGGGACATAATGCACAGACTGATATACGATTTTGCACGGAAAACAAAAATGTTGCTAGAAACATTTCGTATGTTTTTGGCATTATAAACAGACTACAACTCTATCAACATTTTTTCGTATGTATGTATTTCACAGAATTTTTTTTTATTTTGAGTTTAACAACATTTCGCACGAAACCAAAAACTGTCGAGTAAAAAACGAAAATTTGTGTACAAATTTTCGCTTTTGGAGTTGTCTTGACATCGACTGTTTACATTTAATTAATCAGAAGTAAAAGCAACAGTTTTTTTTAGCCAATGACAAATTAAGAAGTGGAAGAAATGGCAGTTTTTCTACTTTGACTGCAGTTTTTTAAACGCTGGAACAGAGTACCAGGCTTAAGTGTTTGCGGCAGTATTTTCATATTTGACTATGTATTTCTTTAAAGGCCTCATTAGTTTTTACTTTCGGTTGCCGTTCTGTGCTGTTCTTTTCTGAAGCAACAATTTTGTAATTACTTTTTCTGTAAAAGGAATCAGCTGCTTTAAAAAAGAAAAACATTAAAATTGTGTAAAAACTATTCGTAAAAATTGAAAAAGTTAATATTGTGTGTCTAAAATGCATCACATTTGAACTATGAGCTAAATAATTGGGAATTAAGACGAATAGCAGTGACAGCAGAAAAGCCAAAGTTTGAATTTTTATGCTGTTGCTTTAAAGTTATAGTTTTGTGTTCAAATAGTAAACTCTTGGTTTCGCTTCAGCTGTGAAGATAAAAATCAACTGTTGAAAAAGTACAGTTTTGGTTTGATACAGTAATGCCAACTCCTCACTACTACTAAAAAAGATTAATAATGGCTTAACCTAATTTTAAGAACTTCAAGAAAATTTGGCTAAATAAAAATGGCAAAAAAATTACTAATGCTAAATTGGTTTTTTATGGCTAAATTTGTTTACTAAATGGCTAAATTGGCAACACTGGTTTAATGTGACTTTGAACATTAGTGGTGTTAAATCAAGAAAAAGTTCGTAAGAAATTTAATCATATGCAATTTTAAAATTGTACTTAACATGTCATTGGAGGACTTCAGTACTTTTGCAATGCTAATGGTACTGGAAAAAGTACAATTGTACTAACTTTATCACCCCTGATACAGACTTTCAATTGAACAGAAACATAACAGCTGATTCATAACAGAACAGAACGTACAAACTAGAGGTCTGCTTTGAATAACTCAGTCGTTTGCCTTTACTCAAAGTGCACAACATTTATTCAAATAAAAAACATTCAAAAAGACAAGAAGAGAGTAAACCGTATACAAAATAAGAGTGAATAAATTGAATAAAAAACTTGTTTACTGTAAATGAATTTAAGAGTCACTCATAAATAACAAAACATTGGAATGACCCGTTAGAGAGAGCAAGTTTACAAAAAACATTCGAATAATTTTTGAATTATTGAATGCGCATACCAAGGTATATTTATAGCAAGTAGTCTCGGAAAGCCAGCTGTTTATTTTTTATTTGCTTGTTTTGTGGTACGAACTGTCAAATGTTGTATAGAAATCAAGTAAACAAGTTTTTTGTCTTTATCTTTTGTCTTTTTTGTCTCTTATCAACCCCTTTGCTGTTTGACAGTTCGTACCACATAACAACAATAAAAAGCCCTGTTGTTTGTTTTATTGTACAATTGTTGTAATCTCGCGGCTACCTGCTATAAATATACCTTGGTGCATACATTTATTTGAATACATTGACATGAAATGTGTGTAAGCTTGTGGCTTCCCTGCAGGAAATTTCACTAGTGAATCTGTACTGATTCACTATTGACACAGTCACCAGTACTAGTGACTTATTATACCCCAGAAAATGTTATTTACTATAGACATTTAACATGTGCGTGTCATTGGAAATCTACTACTGACGTTGGTACTACTGACTAGGTAGTTGCTTTTGGAACATATGGAGACATTGGAACCAACGAATCACTAGTACATATTAGGTTTCCTTCAGGGTTCTTTTAATTATAAGAGTTAAGCTTACATATACATACATAATGTGTAGGTACAGATATTTTATATTCAAATTATATTTAAATATTTAACTCATTTGACTTGAGTTGACTGCATTGAATGAGTTTTTATTTGTTTTGTGTTTGTTTATTCTTTCATTTGTTTCGTTATGATTGTGTGCTTGACTCATTGCAGTTAAAAAACAAATGAGTGTGTTGAAATTGCTTTTTATTTATTCATGCAGACCTCTAGTACAAACTAATTCTGCCTTAATACACCACCTTTCCAACATATTTACAGATCTATATGGACCCAACAAACATTTTGGTTTGATTTTCGTATGTATATTCGGTACTACCATTTCAAACAATTTCAAGCTTAATCGGATAAGCAGTTTGGCTGTTCGTCTTTGCTATCAAAAAATGTTTGGTCCTAACTCTAGATTTTTGTCTCATATACTAAAAATGTCGGTAAAGAGCTTTAAAGGATTTAATCGGTATAGCAAACTGAAAAAGTCACTTTAGAGTATTAACTTCGTTTGTGTTTTAAATGATTTTATAGGAATATAATTCCAGTAGGCGTATTCACTTCAAAGCACTATTCAAGTAAAATTTACATACTAATTTGAATAACTATTCTCTAGCTAATTATTTAAAAATTATAATTTTATACTTATAAAAAGAGAATACCCTTTACGTGTTGATAAAAAAAATTACAGTGCTGATTAAAAAAATATTATAATTTAGTAAAACAAAATGTGTATACAAAACAGTTTTACAACAAAAAAAATACAATTATTTTTAACTAAACAAGCAAGAAAGTTGTATAGAACTAGAGCCCATTTTCTGAAAATCGTTTTGTAGTGAAATTAAAATCGAACAAATTTTATAAGCAACTAAAAAAGTATAGTCGGTCAAACCCAACCATACGATGCCCTATACCTCAGTATTAAGAGACAAATTTTTTAGATTGTAACCTATTTGGGAACCATGGGTATCCGCCAGAACAAAAATATGGTATGAGCTTAAGATTCATGTTAAAGTTCTTTTAAGCAACTTTTAGTTAGATATCTTCATCTATATGAGATTTGTTTTCCTTTAAGTGATGTTTGGAAGGGGGTTTATATGGGACTTATGGTTAATTTTGAATCTACCAGCACAACATTGTGTCATGACACAGTAGCTTTCGTAAAAGTCGCCAATTTCTGTGCCAATACCATCATTTATAAGGAAATTGTGGCATTAAAAGCTATTTTCGGCAGTAGTATTTGCATTGGAGCTAAAGTTAAATATGGACCGATTCCAAGATGATCAAGATTGCAATGAAATAAGTTTGGACCAAATTTAATCTAAATACCAACAAAATAAAATAAATTATGAGCACAAAGAATCTTATTCCGGAAAAAAGTTTGTATTGGGACATGTGAAATTATGGACAATTTTCGTTAGGGTTCGTCCTTATGACAACTGAAACGTTATATCCAATTTCATAAAATTATCTTGGAAATTGCGTCCTGTTCTTTCCGTACCGGATAACATAGACAGACAAGCAGACAGTCAGACGTACGGACGGACATCGTTAGATCGACTCAGCAAGTCGATTCTAAGTCGGTCGTTTTAAAAAAAGTTGGGTCTAAGACCAATTCTTTTTAGTGTTAAACACATCAGCACAACCGCATAATAACCTTTCGACTATTGTGGTGTGGCTAAAAAGATGGTTTATGGGCATAAAGACACTATTTCGGAAAGAAGTTTGTATGGGGGCCAGGTATATTAATGGACTGATTCCCACCGTTTTCAGTAGGCTTCGTCATTATAACAATTAAAACAAAATACCCAATTTCATCAAACTATCTTCGAAATTGCGACCTGTACTTTCCGCACTGTGTTACATGGACAGACAGCCGGATGGATGGACATCTTTAGATAGACTCAGAAAGTAATTCTGAGTCGATCGGTATACTAAAAGGGTCGAGGTCCAATATTTTTTAGTGTTGCATACATCAGCACAAACGCATAATACCCGTTCGTCTATTGTGGTGTGGCTATAAAGATGGTTTAAGGTCACAACGAATCTATTCCGGAAAGAAGTTGGTATGGGAGCTATGCGAAATAATGGACCGATTGTTATTATTCTCAATAGGCTTGGTCCCTGTGGCACAAGGCTTACATGGACATCAAGTTTGCGAGTCCGGTGGACAGACGGACATCGCTAAAACGATTCTTAAATATGGGTTAAGGGGTTACACTCATCAGTACTAATTAGGGATGCCAATCCTGAAATCTCGAATACCGAAATCCCGGGATTATTATATTTAAATAAACGTGAGTCACCCTGTTAAAAATAACTTCAAAAATTTAATATTAAATCATTAAATCATGAATCTAATTTTTAACTGGTTACAAAAAGAAGTCGCAAGTGAATAAATGTTACATGTAATGCATTTCGTACCACAGAAAACAAAATCAGAAGATAAAGTTCAGTGTGGTCTTTTTTCTAAGTGAATGATAGATAATAGATTATTAACTTTAGGGGGTTCTACCAAAGATCTTTTGACACATATTTGTTTATGTTTATTTTATTAAATTAATGTTTGCATATATATTTGAGATAAAATATCCCGGGTATCAAAAAACCTGGTCCCATTTGGCATCCCTAGTACTAATACGTCACATCGGTATTAATAATAACGGTGTGTGTATAATTATTCAGTTTTTACTAAAAATTCTTCAAAATTATGGCTTAAAAAAATTTGTTCAATTAAAATTTCACTCAAATTCGACCTCCTTCACATGGGCGGCGTGGCGTGTGTGTTGGCAGCAAAATGAATTGATTTACAAATTGAGAAAAAGAGACTATTTATAGCAACATTTTCAAATCAATCAATTTAAAATGCATTTATTTTTAAAGTTTGTGTTTTGCTTTAATCTTAAGCAATCTTGAAAATAGTTTGTTATAAATAAAGCCGAAAATGTTTGTATATTTACACTGCAAGAAAATGTAGAACATTTATGATCTTTTTATGGAAATGACGCTTAAAACTTCCTTAAAAGTCTGCAAATAAATATATGAAACAATTAATGCCAAATGAAATGTGTTTTAAGGAAATATGTATGTACTATGAAGTTGAATTGACAGCATTAAACACTAACCCAAACACCCAATAATAAATAGCAATAATAAATACCATACACCAGCAAACATTTCATAGTTATTTTATATATATATATATATATATATTTTTTTTTCAAAATTCTAAAACAAAAACTCTTTTTCCCATTTCACCCCTTTACACACTTACCTGGTGTTGTATTGATTTTCTCTGATGCTAATTTCTGTCCAAATGTGTATTTTGGGGTCGATTGATTAATGGCCTTTACTGCCTTTTGTATATCATACTCCCCTGGAGCTGGTGTTGAGAATTTAGACATTTCTTTGTGACGACTTTGTAAAGTAGCAGCGGGTGGTGTGTCTTTGCCTTTGTTACCAAGTCCAGTAACGTTGTATTTGGCTGGCCCCTCACCCAAAGACTGTACAGTTTGACGGTGTTTTTGGCCAAATGTAAAAGAAGGAGCAGCGTTTTTCCGGGAATCTGTTACTTTGGTGCCTAAAGAAAGAAGAATCATTGTTGGTGGGTTTTGTTAAAAATTTTGATTTGCTCCCAAAGTTACCTATTAAACTGGGTAATGTTACTGCAGCTGGGCCTGGTGTGGAGGTCTCAGCTGCTATTTGTCCACGTCTAACAGTTGGTGTCCAAGGACGTTGTTCGAAACCGGCCACCATTTTTGTGTATCGTTGAAAATGTTGGCGTTTTTATAAAGAAGAAATGGTGTAATTTAAATATCTGTAATTAAAAAGATACATTTTAAAATTAAATAAAGTTTTAGATCGTTTATGTAATTATCTTAAAAATTGGGAGTCAGCTGATTGAATTTATCTGTATGACAAATAAGCGGCAAATAAATAATTGGCAGATGAGTGCCGGTTTGCTTTGCGAAAGAATAGAAACAAATAAGACATTGAGAAAACTAAATTTATTTAATGTGCAGTTTTTCGTTGGGAAAGAAGATAATCGCGTAACGAGAAAACGGCCATAAGTCTATCTAGGTTTGTGTTAGGTTTTAAGATTTTGATTAAGTCAAACTCTTTTTAGAGTTTTGTATTTTGACAATTTTAACATGTTCGAAAGATTTAAATTTAGATTAATTATAATTCCTATTTTGATTAATTTTGATCCGTAGCGATTTTTTCATTGTTTTGTTTTTGTATTCGCCTTTTTTGCGGTTTTTTTTTTCTTTTCCACTTTTTTCAGAGAGTGCAATTTTTGTATTTAGTTACATTGTTACTTTGAGACAAAATAATTGCCATTTTGGCGTTTTATCGCTTACATTCTTTGTCGGGTTTTTTAGATATTTTAAGATTTTAACCTTTTGATTAATTTTTCTACTTTAATGAGTTTTTAAATCTTTAACAGTTTTTAAGATTTTTTTAATTTTTATGGAATATTTTTTATTTTACCTATGAAAAGTTAAATTTTCTTGTATATTTTTAACATTTAAGATTATTTAAGCCATTTTGCAAACTTTAGCGGTTTTAGATCTTGGCGATTTTTTTGAAGTTTTTAAGTATTTTTGGAAATTTTTCAAATTAAAGGACTTTTTATCGAAGAGAGAAGTGCTAAAAATTATTGTGTATTCCGTACTAACGTTTTATTTAGGCAAATTCCCTTTATTTTAGCAGTTTCCGATATTGCTGTGTTTATCTGAGTTCTTTTTTAAAATTTTTTTTTTTTAAATTTTATTTCGATTTTACCAAAGTGTTTAGAGTTTACTTTGTTTTCAAGTCTGATGTTAATACATTGCCAATGTTTTTGTCAGTATGAAACTTTTTTTTTAATTTTGGCGATTTTATTTATAATTCAGTGCTTTTTTGGCTGGGGTATTGAAATTTTTTTAATTTTTGCATCATTTTATAGATTTTTAGCTTGAACTTTTTTTCAATTCACTTAGTCTTCAACTTCAGGCAAAAATCCTAAAGCCCATAATTAAATCGTCGGAAGTAACTTCAAATTCTCTGCATTTCTTCCTTCTTTTTTTTTTTTTTTTTGTTTCTTTTTTTTCTTTGTTTACCAAATGTATGAAATTTAATAAAAAGTGTGGTAGCATTGTTGGGAGAAGAGGAGTCTATAGTGAGAGCATAAGAAAAATAAAATAGATTTTATTTCACGACTACTTTCTAATTCAAATTTTTATGTCAAGTTATATGGAAAATGTGGACTCAACGCAGTTCCATTTATAATTTAGGACATTGTGCCACTTTTATTAGTTTTAGCGTTTTTGTAGAATTTTACAGATATTTTATATTAATTTTCTTGTGATTTCCTTCTATTTTCATTATTTTTTATCGATTTAATTTAATTTATTTTCTTTTTATTTTTTTACACTGCTTATTTCAGGTCCGCTTCGAAATTGGGAACTTTTTTGTTGTAAGTATTTTTAATAGTTTTTTAAATTTATATGGGTTAGAGCGCCCCCGGGATATCATTTATATGGGGCCCATCTGAAATAATTTTTACAGATTTTTATAGACATTCTGCTTAGATGAAAAACACCTGCCGATACATCGCTAAATCGGCAGAGAATGTGATTCTATTAGCATAAACGCATAATACTTAAATGTTCATTTTTACAATTTTCAAAAAAAGAGTCGTGACTTAAAAATGCAATTGATTTTGTCTGACTTGCAAATTTTTATGAAAATTTTCATAAAATGGGAGATTCTATGCGATCAGAGTTGCATAGAGGCCCTATAGTTATTTAAGAAACTAAAGGAACCATATATACATATATATTTTATATAAATATATATTTCGTTACCCGAAACGCAAAAGGCCCAAACTAACTAAGAATTACCAATTAACTTGTTCATTGATTATGTTGTACAAATTTCCACAATAAATTTTGAAATTTTTCGACTAAAATTTTATTAGCAAAAAACAAAAGACCCTATCTACAAATAATAATATGGTAAACGCTAAAAGGCCTAACTACGCAACATTGTTAATTGTCAAAAGTAGGTTTACAAGAAAAATAGGAGAAAAATAAATTATAAACGGCTCCGTGCAATAACTCCCAGGTGCAATAAGTCCCAGGAAAAAATGAAATTAGACCCAACAATTTTTCATACAAATGTGGGAGTAATTTCATTATGAAATAGCTCCCAGCTCTCTCGGTTTTATTTCATTTTTTTGGAAGTTATTTCATTTTTTGCCTGGGAGTTATTTCATAATGAAATAAAGTCCAAATGAAATAAGTCCCCGAAAAAATAAACGTGGGAGTTATTTCATTTTATTTTGAGCTTCGGTGTTATTTCATTTGCTACGGGAGTTATTTAATTTTTTGTGGGAGTTATTTCATTTTCAATTATTTGCAATTTCTTAAAATTGTTTAACATTTTAAACATTTTATGTAAATATTCAAGTAAAACGAATACATATATAATAAATTTCTTTGGAAGTTGTTTCATTTTTTTTTTGGGTCTTATTTTATTTCTTTTCGATGGGCTGTTTTCGGAAGTTATTTCATTAATGTCTTAAGGAGTTATTTCATTATGAAATAACTCCCAAAAGTTGGGGGTTGTTTCATTTAAGACTTGGAAATTATTTCATTTTTTTTTTGGGATTTATTTCTTTTTTCCAGTTTGGGACTTATTTCATTTATTTTGGGATTTAATTCATTGGGAGTTATTGCACAGGGACTTATTGCACCGGGGAGTTATCGCACGGAGCCTTATAAACAGTTCATGACGATTTTTTATTTTAAATAGTTTTTGCTTCTGCTATAAAATTTTCAAAATGTTAGATAGGGTCTTTTGCGTTTTAGGGGCCGATATATACATACATGCGACCAGAGTTGCATTTTCTTGTAAATAGGCCAAGTCATATGATTTTAAATCTTTTTTGTGTGATAGTGGGGCATTGACAAACAATTTTAAAGACTTTTCGTATAAATTTATCGTACGATTGTCTTGGATAGTGGATATCGGCCTTTATGGTGATGTAGGGTATAAACAATAAGACTTGAAGTTTAGGTTAAATTGGTCCAGAAATAGAAAAAAAACCAAGTTTAATTTAATTTTTTGTTTTTATTATTTTTTTTTTATTATTAAATAAATTTAAATTAATTATTTATGTATTTTCACTATTAACCAGCAAACTTCTTTAATCTTTTCTTTAATAAGCAAACCATAATTCCCTATAATGCTATATAAATTAAAATTAAATTTTCTGCATTTCACAAATTAAATATACATACATTTATTTCTAACCATATTTTATGTATTTTTCGCCATCTTCTGTTCACTAGTAAACAATTTCTCCTCAAAGAAATGCAAAAACCACTTCACAAATTTAACTAGAATTTTGTTTAACAACTAAAAAAAAAGATAAAAATACTATAAAAACCCCAAGTTAAACTTGAAAAATTGGGTCACAACATACATAAAAGTGAATAAAGCACTTCACAAACTAGTAAAATGTAAAAAACTACTTATTTTACACATGATTACATACAAAATATCAACATAGAAAAAGAAAAATTATGAAGAAAAATCTCTGCCAGAATACCAAATGAACATGTATGAATAAATGAAATTATTTAAAAGTAACCAAAGAATTTATGGAAAAAATCTTGGGCAAGAAAGAATGTAATGTAAATAGAATGTTTAAAAATGTACACTGAGAGAAAAAGAATTGAGTAATTTTAATACAAATAATGCAGTTTTGCATAAAAACATATTTTTTGTCGAGTTTTATTTAACTGATGATGCGTCATAACTAACAAATGGCATTTTAACTGCCTGTTTTAAGATGACGAGCGCAAAATTTTGTCTTTGATTACTCACAAAAAATTCACTTTAATTTTTTTTTTTCAATTAAACCATTAATCAAAAATAAAATCATTGTTTATTAAAAATTTAATCAAGTTAATTAAACGTTTACTTATTATCAACAACATTGCTGCAGAAATTGTTGTAAATATCCAAAAATTTTTAATTAATGTACTATTAATTTGTTTACTGGTGTAAATTCAATTATTATTTTAATTAATATTACAAATTTTTTTATCACAATCAATTTTTATTTTTTCCTGTGTACATTTAAAAAAAATTTTAAAATAGGTTTTTGTTTTAAATATAAGTTAAATGGACGAGTTTTGCCCTCGTTATTTAAAAACAGGCAGTAAAACTATCAACTTATAGTTCAAAGGTGTCTGACAGCCAATAATAGCTTTCAAATGACAGCTGGTTTTATCCAGCCTTATAAACCCAGTGATATGATTCCTTTAATAATTAAATTCATTATTATCTTTTAATTTTCTTTTAATGTTTTTTCTTTGTTTTCTATTCAAATTACACAAACTTTTTTTAACTCTGTAAAGTTCAACAAACAAATAAGTTTTTAGTTTAACAAAAAAGTCAAAAACTTTACAACTAAATATTGTTTTTTGTTCGTGTAAATATGAGTACACGTATAACCATTTTTGGATATTTTATTTTTCTTTTATTTTCACTACAGGTTAAACATATAAGTTTTTCATTTCGCTTGTAATTTTTATAATATTGATCTAAGATCCTTGAAAATATTTATATTCTGGGTCGTCATGAGCTGCGTAGTTGATTTAACGATGTCCGTGTATGTTGAAATGGGTTTTCCATAGACCACAGAAATGATGGGGTCTAGGTTGCAATAAATTTAAGTCACATACATTATTTTAAAGTTTGCTATTGAAATTCAGCCAGATCGGTCCACAAATGACGGAGATATAAGCAGAAAATCATGATTGCCTCTAAATCCCCTGTTATTGTTGTTTTTTTATCTTCGTTTTTTGCTTTTTTTTACACATAACAAATACATACATGATTTGCCGCTTAAATAGAGAAATCTGTTTTTAACGAAAAAAAGTGGATTCTGTTATGGTGAAGGGTATTAAATATTCGGCACAGCTGAATATAACAGAATTATTATTATTTTTTTTTTTTTTTTGTTTTATACCGTTGTTGTAGCAACATGTTTGTTGGCCAATTGCTTGAAAATAAAACCAAAAACGAAATTTTGATACAGTAGTGCAAAATACCACTGCCGCTACAAATGCGGCATCGCTACATTTAGGAAAGCATTGTCTGCAGAGGCGTATTTGTTTGGCAAGACAAAAAATGTTGTGAAAAAAAACAATAATATTATTAAATACCGACAGAAAAATTCAGAAAAAATAAAATCGATAATTAAAGTTAGACTATAAATAAGGTTAAAAGGGTTGTGAAAAAATCAGAAAATTCAATAAATTAATTCTTTATAGAACAAAAACAGAAATTTCTATTATTACAACCGCGCTCCGCGTCCTTTATTGAGTTTTCTAAACTTAAAGTCTTTATAAATGTTCATTGAGTTCATCCCTATAAAATCGAATAACCACATGAAGAGTAACACAAAGAGATTCAAGCAGGTAGCACCATTAGTTTTCACGTTTCTTCGAAAACCAAAAGGATTTCGTGTTATAACACTCATAACTTAGACTTCCAAAGTTGCTCATATTATTCGTCAAATCCTATTAATGAGAGCTATGAGTAGTTAATGTTTAAAAAAAAATTATATCAGAAATGGCTTCTAAGAATCTACTATGATTCACCCACCCATTGTAAACTTAAGTATTTAAAAAAAAGAAACAGTGTTTTAAATACAGAAATTACTACCGCTTTCAGAAATATTATGTAGAAGTAGCAATAGCATTAATGCTTTGCGCAGAGCAGTTGTCGAACCACCAGCACCACTGGTTAAAGATTGATGTTTGACTGTTGGCTGGCAGGCACCGCAGT
Source organism: Pollenia griseotomentosa (assembly GCA_963931875.1). Lineage (NCBI taxonomy): Eukaryota > Metazoa > Arthropoda > Insecta > Diptera > Polleniidae > Pollenia > Pollenia griseotomentosa. The sequence continues at coordinate 46,453,570 of OZ007561.1, read as the reverse complement.
GGTAAAGAGGTTAAAACTCAAAGAGTTCTGATGAAAGAATGTGGGGATTCTTGAATCATGTAAATTCAACCCAGGAACGAGCCCCAGCTCAGCCAAGAAAATTATCAATAAATTTTAATAAAAAATTTCATGTTGTTAAATTCTTTCCTTTAGTAAAATTAATTTAGTGAAAATTAAATTTAATGAACTCAAACCTAACTAAAAATATCAAAATTAACAGTTCAACTAAAAATTACAATTGTTCTTTATTTAAAATATTAAAAATGGATAAAAATACTTTTATAAAGTTATCAGAAGATTATCTTAATCATTTTAATGATGATATTGTGAAAATGTATGAATTACTTAAGGAGAAAAATAATATTGGCCGATTTTACATTGTACTCAGTTTGAGGTATGTTCAGTGGATTCTAGGTGATTAATGAAGTGGTTTAGTTGTAATCATGTCAATTTGAAGTGGTAAACAAATCACTTCAATGTATGGGTAATAGGGTGGCCCAAAATACAAAAGTATCGAATATTCGCGCTCCACAACGCTGATCCTATTCGAATAGTGCTTAAAAATGTTTAGTCCAAATTTGAGCACAATCGGTCAATATTTAGAGGTTGCGATAGTTTAATGATTTTTCGGGGTTAGATAGAAATATAACATACTCTGGTTTTTTTTGTGGTGATATTGTTTATTTAAAATTTAAAATATTAAAAAAAACAAATTAATAAAACTGTAAATTAAGTACAAATTAACACATATTTAATTAATTTTTTAAATTATCGATAGCCATTTTTGCAATATTAGCTTTAGAAACCCCGTGAAATTTTGTTCTATGGTGATCAACTATTCTGAGCAAATATTGTTTTTGCTCTTCATTTTTCGTATTTGAACTGTTAAATTGGGTCACCAAAGCAACACCTCATTCTGCACAGTCATTTACAACTTTTAAAGGGCTAGCATTTTTTTTCATCGAAATAAAAACTCTGTAGGACACTTTGAAAGAAATGACTGTGCCTTCTCTTGTCCATCATCGCATAGTTAGTTAAAAATACTTTTCCGTCCAGTCTCTTTAAGGCTTAACTTTTGGTGGTAGCTGGAGATTTTTCACCGTTGTTTTCTTAGTTTTATATCATATCTTACTCTGGAATCGATAATGGTAAGCCCGATTAAATATTCAGAAAAATACCATAGATGTCGACGAAATGCTTTAACAGCAGCTTCAACAATTTTTTCATTGGGATAGTTTTCGAGTTGTTTATCATTAAGAGAAACATTTATTGCTAAAGGAGCTTCATTCCAGTATCGGCCATATATAAGACTTATAAACAAACTTATTTCGGTAACTGCTTTCTTTTCCTCGTCTGTAAGATCAAATTGATTTTGAGACATACATATTTGTATGCAATAGATCGCCTTCGTAAAGATCAAAGAAAAGTGTAAAATAGTCTCTCCAATACGTGAACAAGTACACAGAAAAAAATAAAAATTGATTTCAATTAAAAAATTTGTGATATTAATTAAAAAATTAATTAAATTTGCACCAGTAAACAAATTAATAGTATCAATTAAATCAGTTGATAGTATTAATTAAACGTTTAATTCACTTGATTAAAAGTTTAATTCACTTGATTAAATTTTTAATTGAAACTGATTATGTTTTTGAGTAATGCTTTAGTTGGTGAAAAATTTAGGAGAATTTTTTCTGTGTACAATAATGATAAGCCAGTAGTAAATGCATGTAATATAAAATGTGAAACATATAAATAAGTCGCCATTCATCGCGACCTCTAAATATTGTCCCATTGAGCCTATTTTTGGTATACACATATATTTTAGTAAAAGAAACAAAATCAAGCTTGTGGAAAAAGTATTGGACTATACTTTTACTTTCCCATGCAAGCGTGGGCCAGTCTAATGGGTAATCATCTCGATTTTGATGTGATTAAAGCTTAATCACGTTCGAGTTGCTTAAACGAGTTTAAGAACCCAAATGTGAACATAGTATAAGATGATCTGTAGTTATCTATGTATATCTATAATTTCCTTATTTGTGTGTTCCACTTTTTTTGTCTATGCAGAACTTTTAGAAGCCTACTAATGAGCTAGAAAGCTGAAAATTGGCATGCATATCGTTAGACACCTTGGCCAAATCCTGACGTAGCCTGTGGACGGAGAATTAAGAGGAAATACGGCGTGGTAAAATTAAATTTTTAAACATTTTAGCTTGTTTTAAAGCCCCTTGTTTCTTCTGCATTCATACTTTTAAGTTGTAAAGAAGTGGTAGTACAGGTAGCAATAAAACTTGATATAGCAATAAAGTAAGATGGTTATGTGTTGTAGTTCTTTAATGTAAAATAACTGTTATCCAATCAGACGCTTGTAAAAGCTATAAAATCGCTTCTGAATTCGTGTTTTTTTGCATTCATAAAATCGTTAATAAATCAACATTATTACCGCAATTAACAGGTCCTCACACAATTTACTACATACATACATATGTTTAAAAAGTTAACAATAATTTTCATTTCTGTATCTGTGGTCACAATCCATACCAGCCTAAGTCTGTTTTTTCAATATTTTCAGTACAGCAGTTTATAGTTTGGAATCTTCACTGAAAATCAGAAGCCGGCTTTTTTTGGAAAACTTTGCTACAGATTCCAAAGAAACAAATTTCTTAACTTAGTTGTAAAAAAAATAATTGATTATTCTTGTAGTCACAAGATATTACCGAAAAAGACACTTGGGCTCTTATGAATTGTTGAACGAAAGAGAGTAAAAAAGTTAAAGTTGAGTTAGGCTATTATTCCAGATAAGATAAAAAACTTTCAGTGCGCCTAAATTGACATAAATTATTATTCTATGAAAAAATTGTTTAGATTCGATCTCTCATGTTGAGTTTGGTTGTTACGACTTAAGTTGACTTAGGCAATAATGAAAAATAATGTTTATAAATGTTGTAATCCTGAATAGACTTAGGCGGTTATGCCAAAACAGTAATTTAGAAAAATAACTTAAGCTTTTAGGTTTTCAAGGGTTAATTGCCTTCCTATAGCAGATACAAAAATGAAAAATTTATAGCAAATAGATTTAGACACGCTGAATACGATGGTACCAATAACTCAACTGTGTCCTTACTCGATTTAGGCTGTTATGGATTGTGACCACAGATATTATGATAAATTCAAATGTTTTATTACTCAAATCATAAGTTTTGTTGATTCTATTTCGTTATGCAGTTTTTTATAATTGCTGTCAATTAAATATTATTAACAAAATATTGCGATAATTGATAATTGCAATATTATTAAAAAAGTTTAGGCCTAAGTGTATGCAGCAGATTTTATCGCCAACCAGCACTGTTCAGCGATCGGTGAATTTCCTTGATATTTTTACCCCGGGTCACCACGTAGCAATATTTATTGCGGCAAACGTCAAAATTGATTGCAATTTTTTTCAAATGCAAATAAACAAAAAAGTAATACAAAACACAGCTACGACAATTACAATTAATTATTTTATTAAGTTAATTTTTAAATTGCAAAAAGAAAATTTAACTACCACTTGAAAACACAACATAAAACATTTGTTATAAATACAGCCACAAAACTTTGGTCAACTACTCGCGGTGAAAACTGCAAATTTATGGCAAAGCAATTTCAAGTGTTCTCCAGCAATATAATCAGCAATTATTGCTCCATTGTTCTGTCATTGTTCTGCCGACGTTTTTGCTTGTACTTAGCAGTAAATATTGCTACGTGGAGACCCAGCGTTAAGTAAAGCCTAGTGGTCTGTTGGAACTTGCGAAAAATGTTGAGCAACATTGATTATTTCACACGAAAATTTTGTCATGTATCAATGTTATCAATCTCGCGGTTTTTCAAAACTAAACGATTTTATTAGTTACAAGTATACAACATTATTTTTCGAAGAAAAACAAAAACCATAGTTGGGGGTAGTGCACTAAATATTGATTTAAATCAACATTGCACTTTCACTAAATAAAACTGCAAAAAAATTCGTTTTTACTATTTTTTAAAAGCTTTAGTGGTGATTGGTATTTTTTCACTAGCACTAAAAAAATAAAGTGGTATTGCAAAATTTTCACTATCACTTACTTAGATTGAATGCATAAAATCTGCACTCAATTCAAATATGTAGTGCAAAATTTAAACTTGCAATCAAAAAGCAGTACAACAACATAATAGCTGCGTTCGTTTACCCCAAAATTTGTACTGGACTTTACTGAAATGCGTTCGCGTACACATAAATTTGTAAGATTTTCATATTACTCACCTACTGGATTTTACTGGAAAAGTAAACGAACGCACATAATATCACTAAAAATTTAAAAAAATGTAATTTTGTACATGGTTTTTGATTTTTCTAAATGATTTCTAAATGAAATTCTGTCAATAACGGAATAATTCTTGGCTTTAATCATGAAAACACAAGTTTTGTATAATAAATTTTGTGCAAAATTTTTAGTTGCAGTCAAATGAGTGAAGAAAAAAAAATTGCAATAAACTGATGATTGCTTTTTTTAAATCAAACTATTTTTTTAGCGCAAAATTTTTTAAAATTACTATCACTCATGTTTAAAATTAGTGCACTTCCCCCATCTATGACAAAAACCATGTGTTTTATAATGGTCATTAAAAGAAGTAAAACAATCCCCTTATTCCGGTTGTCGTTGTCGTAATCGGTCAAGTCGTTTTTGTAAGAGATTAAAGTAACACACAACCAGTGATTTTTAATCTCTTACTTATCTTTATAAATTCCTAAAGTAAGAAACAAAAATATTTGATATTATTTATAATTTTTGCACTTTTCTACATTTTTTTAAAACGCTTGCTATAAACTCCACTTTACAAATACAAAATAAAAAATTACAAAAAATGATTAAGTGTTGCTAAATATTCCGCGCGAAATAATATGAGCTGCACCTGTTTCGCACGGAAAATTAAAATGTTGCTAGAAACAATATCGCATGTTTTTCGTAATATAAATAGAGTCCACTCTATCAACATTTTTTCGTTTTTATTTCACAGAAATTTTTTTTATATCGAGTTTGAAAACAATTCGCACGAAATACTGAACAGAGTACCAGGCTAAAAGGCAAAATGGCATTTTCATCAATAGCCACTAAAGTTATATATATGTACATAAAAAAACGTTTATTCTGGTTAACCAGTGAAAGATAAAACTATCCAGACTGGGCAGCCTATCTTTTTTTTATTATTTAATATCCTAAGCTTGGCCAAACGGGGCTGTCGCTTGGACGACATGTTCGTCGACGGCCTGATTGGCGCTTCAATGGCCCGCTGCAAGACTCTCATCAGGCGAGAGTCGTACAGAAGGGCCCAGGGGAGATGGCAGGGGGAGCATATGGCCTGGCTATGACGCGGTGAGAACGCGCGTACTACTCGGTATCGGCAGGGACCGGATGAGGACAGTGATATCGGTCATCACGGGTCACTGGGTGATAGGGACTCATGCTAAAAGGATGGGTCTTGCGTGTAATGACTACTGTAGGAGTAGTTATGATGAGGAGGAGAAGGAGACGGTGTTTCACTTTCTCTGCCAATGCCCCGATCTAGGAAGCATTAGGTTTAGGCATTTTGGGAGACCAGAATTGCCATATCTGGACGATTTGTGCAATGTGGGGCTAAAATGTGGTTCGAGGCTGCAGTGACCTCTGGGGAATAGTCGGGTGGATACTGGCTGACTCCTGTCACTGGCTAGGGGTACCACAAAGGGACCGCTATAGGGACCCAAGTGAGTCGTCGTCGTGCCGGCTGCCCATTTAAACTAACCTAACCTAACATATATCCTAAGCTAATCCCGCGAAGCTCTACGCTTGTCTACAGGAAACCAGAGCCTTTGGCTGGAATCGAACCCGTAACTCCGGCGCTGATAAACTAGTTCACTACCAAATACTGATTACCTCTTTTACATCCTGCATTAGGTACGTACAGTGGCCGACAAAAGTCTACATACGACCCTCATTTCTTCCACCTGACGAGACCAAAAGCATTATGAAGAAAAGTAATGATGCAGGTTTGTTTGAAATCTGGTTTTATTAATAGAAAACGAAAAAAAAACAACTTACTTCAATATACACTTTAAAAAATATTTACAAAAAACAAAAAAATAGCATTGACAAAAGTCTACATACGGCTTGTAAGCTAACATAAAAAACTTCATTGAAACATTAAATAATATTTTTATTATTAAATTTAGTATTTGGTTGGGCCACCATTGGCATCTTTAACAGCCTGTAAGCGTCTGGGCATTGAATTAACTAAATGTTCCAATTCAATCGGCGTAATTCTTAGCCATTTTTCTTTCAGCATCTTTTTCAACATTGGCACGCTAGTAATATGATGCTTTCTGATTTTACGGATTCATCGCTGTATTAGCTTTTCTCCAAACTTTCGCTTTTCCATCACTTCCAAAAATATTGTATTTTGACTCATCTCTAAACAAAACTCGTTTCCAGAATTCAAATCCTTTGTCAAATTAATTTTGGAGAATTCCAAGCGAAGTTTTCGGTTTTATTCGCTTATAAGGGGTTTTTTGCGCGGATTTCTGCTGTGGAAACCAGTATTATTTGGGGTTCTTTGAATTGTTCGTGGATGCAGAACCGTATTTGATCTTATTGTTAGCTCTTGGGCCAGCGTTGTGGCATTCACTTTTAGATTTTTTTCCACTTATTTTATTATAAAGCTGACATCTCTGCGACTAAGCTTTTTAGGGCGACCACTACGCGGTTTATTATATATTATATTTTCAATAGAACCAGTGTTTTTAAAATTATTTAATACAGTTTCAACTGTTTCTTTACTTAAATTCAACAGTTTTGATATTTCCTCGAAAGATTTTTTCTCGTTTCTATATTTTACTACTAAGTTTCTCACATCAGTTGAAATTTATTTTCGCGAGGTCGTTGTTATAATTGAATTATGCTGGAAACTGTCCAGAATACAACCGAATGCAATTGATTTGAAATGTAAAACATGCAGAAAAGTAAATTTAAAAAAATAACGGTAATTAGCCGTTATCATCCAGCAGCAAGCAAAACACAAAGCATGACATGTTGGCCGTATGTAGACTTTTGTCAATGCTATTTTTTCGTTTTTTGTAAATATTTTTTAAAGTGTATATTAAAGTATGTTATTTTTTTCGTTTTCTATTAATAAAACCAGATTTCAAAAAAAACTGCATCATTACTTTTTTTCATAATGCTTTTGGTCTCGTCAGGTGGAAGAAATGAGGGTCGTATGTAGACTTTTGTCGGCCACTGTATTTACTTTTGGGGTTAACTTTATTGAATAAAAAATTTGAGTGTTGAGCCTACCTTGATAAATTTCCTGTTCTGTTAGCTTTATTTGTTTTTTTTTTTTTTTTTTTTTTTTTTTTTTTTTGTACTCAAAACAAAGTTCTAGATTTCATTTAGGGCGCTTTTTAATACTGCTTGTTGTTCATATTTGGAAAACATACCAATTAGAATACAATTTGATAGATTTTTATTTAGTTGACCTTCTTTATATTTTTCGTTATTTTTGTATGCATGCTTTAAGTATAACACAAGTCAAATAAAGGGGAAGTGTTTTGAATTTTATTTACATGTCTACCCTTCTTTAAAAAAAGAATTCTGAAAGAATATGGTTCTATGCATATTTTTACGTGAACAAGACAAGACATAGTACGACATATCAACACTAAAAGCTTTACACAAAACACTAATACTTACGTACAAAAATTGTTAATAAAGTACAGTGGGGTTGAAGAAAATGATTTTAGTATATAACCCAACAAACAATTTCGTATGCAAATTTAACTGGGGGTCTACACTCTATTGCGATGCGAAAACAATTTCGATGCGAAAGCTAAATGCCAACTTGGGTACTCTCTATCACTTTCGCAAAATTTTCTGAAAATGAAGCAATAGTGGCAATAAAAATTAAAGACGGCGCGGATTTACAGTAATGATATGCTAAAGTGTGCAAAAATATTTGAAATTGGAAAATTTAAATAAAATAATGTGATGATTTACGAAAAGAAAAAAAATTTACAGATGCGAAAGACATATGCGCAAACGTATTAAAGATAACTATTCGCTAGATTTGCTACAATTTTCTTTCGCATCGCAATTGAAAGTAGCCCACCTGAATTGTAGAATAAGCTTATTATAAGCCAAAATTTTAACAAAAAATGTTGGCGCAAGTTGTTGATAAATGAGCTGGCAGAATATATGTGCATGCTGGAAGGGAAATGCAGTGAAAAATAAACGGCGGGGTCGTACCACAGCTATTGCTTAATGAAGTATAGTATATTTTATTTTTTCATTGACATAAATGAATTTTAGAGATACTGCAATTTTTATTCATATGAAAGAGTACTAATTTTTGAAATAATCATTCTTCCAGTCCGCCAAAAATAGGCAATAGTGCCGCAAGAAATATTAGGATAAAACAAAAACAAATTGATTTATATGTTTGATGAAATCAACAAAAAAAATTAAATCTGAAGAAAAAAAAATTGTTTACGTTGTTCCGTGTGCAAATATTCGGCCATGTTTTGGAATTCGAAAAAAATTTAAATGGATTGATTCGGATTTTCCATTCAATTGCTTGAAAAAAAAATAACGTAGCTTTTCCTGATTTAAAGGGTAGTTCTAATAAAGATACGTGGTTCTCAAAGCATGCGGTAAGTAAAAGGGAATATTTTTTTACGAACTTTAAACACAAGATCGTTTTCAAAATTTGTTCGATTTTAATTTCGCTCGAATTCGATTTGCAAAACATGGCAGATTTTTTTCGGTTTATTCCTAAGCTTAAAAAATAATACGAATTTAAACGCATGATTAGACAACTATTTTTCTGTAAATTTATTCCACAATTAGACTTCTAAACTTATTGTATACTACAGACAAGCAATATTATCGCAATGGTTCAGTTTTTATTATTAGACAATAGAATTCACAAGACTTCTCTAAGCTGAAGGTTTATGTTTGCAAGCTTGTTACAAGTTATTTCTTAATAATTTTGGTTTGTTGGGAAGAGTAAAAAAGTCTTTCAAGCTTAGGTAAAGTTGGTAAAGTAAAATGGCTGAACATTATTTTTTTATCGCACGAATAACACAGTGCTCGAAATTGACACTGTGCCTAGGATGCTCTTAGACGGGTCAAATGTATGACCAACCCCACTTTATTTTTTATCTTAATCAATTGCATATTTCTAACATACCTACCCGCTATCTCCATTCCTTAAGAGGCTCTATTCAAAATGTTCAATGCAGACTAGAAATATATTGAAGAAAAAGTCCCCTAAATGCCCAGGAGTCGCCCCAAGTAAAATAAAATGTATGACCTATCTCAATTAGTTGTTTGTCCTTAACATTTTCTCGATACATGCTTGCCCCTTATCACCACTTTTTAGGGGAGATCCCATACAAATATTACGTTTTATGAAGTTCTTAAATTAATTAAAATTTCGACTTTTGTGAATAAAAAGTTGGTAACAGATTCATTTATCATCATTTATGGCTTGTTTTGTCTGCAGCTTCGTTTTTTATATAGCTGCAAAAATTTAGAAGCCTAGCTAGGTGCATTTTATGAATTTTTCAAAAACAAAAATCTCGAAATTTTGATAAAAAAATTATTTTTTTCCAAAAAAAAAAATATGTGTCTAAAACGACTGCTCATATTAAACAAAAATTTTACTTTTCTTAAAGGAATTTTTTGTTTTTTAAGTTATTTCAATTAACTAAACCGTTTTTGAGTTACGTGAATATATGTTGTGCAACCTCCTCCATTTTCGAAATAACGGTATATCTCGAAAACAAGAGCTAACCTAAAAAAAAACGGTGGGCACCATTGGATTCAGCGTACCCGAATTATGCTAAAACGCCATGTGCCCGGCTTGTCTAATTTTGCAATAAGCACAGTGTAATTAAGAAGAAGCACATTCTAAATTTTTTACTGGTGGCATTTTTGCTAACCATTTTTCTTAAAATTGCATATTTTTTAAAAGTTTTTTCTTCCCTCTTGATCTACTGTAAACAATTATGCATGTTTGTGTGCGTGTTAATGCCAGTTATATATAAAATGTCTTAGGTCGAGTTAAAGACAAATATTTAGCATACTTTTAGGTGCATGCTAAAATACGTTCAATTATAGCAAATCGAAGAAGACGAAGAAAAACAACAAAGAAAGTAGGCAGTTTGATTTTTGTTTTTGTTTATTGATATAACCTGGTACGAATAGAAGCACTGGGTAACTTTAACAGTTGTTTGCTTGCATATTTGAGAGCCCTAAAAATGTCTAATCATATCTTAATTGGCTTTAAGTGGTCTACTTAATAATAATATCTAAAGACATCAATCCGTCATTATTTTATTATTAATAATAAATTAATGTGTTGTTGCATTTTTAATAAATTAGTTTTAGCCATAAATTTGAATTTTGTTTTTAATTAATCATGGCTACTACGTGTTGTTAAAATTGTTTGTCTTTGAGTAAGATGTTTGGGCGAGAGGCGTCTAGACTTTGTTGTTTTTGCTAAGTTTTTAAATTAAGTTTCTTTATACTCCAGTTTCAATAAAAGTTTTCTTTTGTGTTGTTTTGTTTTTTGTTAGAAAAATGACTTGTTAAAATGTGTAAACACTTGACATCATTTCTAAATATTCGAGGTTATAACTTCCTACTCATTTTTATATTTAATCATTAAATTTTAATGCAACTTTTTCTTGTTGGTTTTGGTAATAAAAGTAAACCCATTTTCTGATAGTCACATAAAAATAATTAAAGAATATGATTATTCTTAAAGTTGAAGTTTTGCCTAAAATATTAAAAAAATTTAGAAAGAAAGGGTAAAAAAGAAGTATTTTTATTATATTCCATTGATATACCATTGATTTTGACTGAATCTCTTTTTACATTACAATAGACTGATAACACATTTGGAGAATTCAAATGGTAGTCATAAAGTTATTCACAGCAACCTATCTTAGTTTAGATTTCTTCTACAAATTCCTTGCCGATAATAGTATCAGTAGTTAAGAAGATGCAACTTTATTTATAAGTTATAAAGAGAAAAAGGTTAGCTTTTATCACTGTTGCCAACTTTTTTTGAACACTACCCGCCAAATCGGACTTAAAAACCGCTAGAAACCGCTTAATATTTAATTTAGCGGGAATTTTTTAAAATACCGCTAAAACCTTAAATTTTTTAAAAGTTTTATATAAATCTAGATATAAGGGTGCTTTTTCAAAAGTATACGACTCCCAAATTACTTTGCATACTCAGGTTTCCAACTTCTCCAGCTATTTTAATCCCAAAAAAAGGTTATAGTAATGTATTCGGCTCTGCCGAATCTTTTATACCCTACACATACAGTCTTCACAAAATATGATAAAGTAATTTATAGTATTATAATTTTATTATAATAGAATACAGAGTGAGAGCTTTACGATTTTACGCGTACTTAAGTTTTTTCCGAGAGAAGAGTTTATATGGGGCTAATGCTAAGTTATCGACCGACCGGCTCGAAAGTTGATAGTGTAATTTTTTGTCATATAAAACTGTGACAGACTAAAATTTATAACAATAGAATTATTTGTTACCGTTTTAGGCGTACTAAAGTGTTTTTAGAGAGTGGGCTTTTTATTAGGCCTATCGTTAATTATGGACCGATCGTTGTTCCGTTTTAAGCAATTAAATAAAATTAATTAGATGAAAGTAAGTGAATTATATTGCATGGGATCTATCGAGTGTTTCAAAATTGTTGGCAAGCTTAAAGTTGTGAATTGCCACACAACAAAAAACTTACTAAAAACCGAAAAAAATGTCACATACAATCTTCGGTTCACTAAAACTACAAAAGTAAGTAGAACCGTAAACATAAATAAGTAGTTTTAAGCAAGAAAAACAAAAAAAATTAATACGAAAAAGTATAAAATCTGTAAATTTGAGAAATGTTTCTGTAGCGAAACTGAACCGCTGGGAGATGTTTGAAAATCTCTAGATTTCTCGCTTACCGCAAAATCGTTTTTTTTCCCGCGATTGACATTTTAAAAACGCTAGATTTAGCGGCAGTCAAATTTAACACCCCGTCAGGGTTGTTAGATTTTACGATTTTTCGTAATTTTGACGATTTTTTTGAGAAAATACAGTAAAATGATGATTGACGATTTTTTTGCTGAAAGTAATAGTGTTATGACGGCTTTCTGGCACCAATAAAACACTTACAATAAATATTTACAATTATATTGGGAACAGTCCAAAACGTTACAATAAATTTTTCGAAATACAAAAATTATTTGAAATTAAACAAAAAAATTCTTCCCCCAATAAATTGGTTAAATCCGCTTTCCGTCGTTCTGATTCCAATTTGCGTCGCTACCTACGATTGGACTTGAAATCATAATCACGTGTGAAGAGTTTTTTAGTTTCGTGAAAAAGGGGAAATTCCCATTTAATTCTGTAAGGTACGTTTTGCTAAGCATAGTTGCGTGTTAGGAAGTAAGAAGTTAGTTCTTAATAAGAAGTTATGTGGAAATACGAGTGCAAAGGAAAAACATGCGTTAGCTTGGAACTAAAATTGGATGTAATAAAACGTTTCAAGTCGGGTAAAAAGTTTCTTGATATAGACAGAACCCTTGGCCTCGCAACTACAACAGCAAAAACCATTTGAGAGATACATTTCGCTAAAAATTAATCATAGCTCGAGTCAATATGTTTTTGTGAATATGGATAAATGAAATAATGTTAGGGTTTTGTGAAAATATATTTTTCCTTATGTATTTCTTTTTCAAATGGCTAATATATATCTGTGGTCACAAGTCATAACAGCCTTAGTCTGTTTTTCAATATTTTCAGTACAGCAGTTTAAAGTTTGGAATCTGCACTGAAAATCATTAGACAGCTTTTTTGGAAAACTTTGCTAGAGATTCCAAAGAAACGAATTGCTTTACTTGGTTGTTAAAAAAAATAATGGTTTATTCTCGTAGTCAAAAGATATTACCGAAAAAGACACTTAGGCTCTTATGAATTGTTGAACGAAAGAAAGTCAAAAGTTAAAGTTAAGCTATTATTCCAGGTAAAATAAAAAACTTTCAGTGCGCCTAAATTGACATAAATTATTATTCTATGCCAACATTTTTCAGATTCGATCTCTCCTGTTGAGTTAGGTTGTTATTCCTTTTTAATAATTCATAAAATTTAAAGAATAACGACTTAAGTTGATTTAGGCAATAATGAAAAAATAATGTTTATATATGTTGTAATCCTGAATTGAGTTAGGCGATTAAGCCAAAACAGTCTTTTAGAAAAATAACTTAAGCTTTTAGGTTTTTGAGGGTTAATTGCCTTTCTAAAATAGACACAAGAAAATTAAAAATTTTTTAGCAAATAGATTTAAACACGCTGAATACGATGGTACTTATAACTCAATTGTGTCCTTACTCAAGTTAGGCTGTTATGGGTTGTGACCACAGATATTCACTTATTTTAAATAATATCGAAGCCCAACTGGTTAAATAAATAGAACAAAATGTAACCATATCACTTTTTTATTATAAATAATATTTCTTGCTAAAAATTTATATTTTTGAACCAATCAATAAAAAATTGGTGCAATAAATTGCCTATGATTTGTAACATTTAAATTTTTAACGATTTTGTTAAACGTTCGTGACGAATTTTGTTAAAACTTTCGACGATTATTTAAGAAAAAAGCATATGAACCCTGCACCCCCGTCTTCACTAACCATCGCTATGTTCAAACAGCAAGCAGCTTCATGTGAAGCCTGCTGTTGTCGAAAATTTTTCTCCTTCAAACACTGTTGTTCAAACATCTGTTCGCACAACGCAACTGTATGTTGGTTATTTTGTTCTTGTTAACAAAAAACAATGTCTAGTGAAGTCGGTGTGAAACCCAGAGTATCTCACGCTGCTGTATTACCACAGTACCACAGGGTGGTTACGAGGTAAGTTTTCTTAAAATTCTATATAGTTTTTATAGTTTTCTTTAGTCTGAATTTACACGTTTCATCTTTTGATGCTCAACTTCTTTTCAATTCCCTTTAAAAGATGCCAATATAATCACACGCAGCAACCGGTTTCATCTTTTTTCGGTTCAACACAACAATAATTTTAATAAGAGCGAATCAAAGAGAAAAAGAAAAGAATAAAAATTACACTCAGCCATCGTTGTGCATATACCAACGAATAAAAACACAAAGCGTACTGACCGAGTACAGGCATCTCCGTACTAACCCCCTTTCTTCTTTCTTCCCTCACCTAAAAACATAGGAGTTGAGCATCAAAAGATGAAACGTGTGAAAGCAGACTTATAAATAAAGTTTTAATTAGTCTTCAAGCAGAGAAAACAAATTTTTATATTCTTATGTAAATATTTGGGCATTTCCATTTTGACGTGTGGTGATGTAAACAAATTAAATGGAGAAGTCATATTTGTAAAAAGGGTTTTTATATGTACAAACTTTGTACTTTGTACTACAAAGTAATGAAGTAGCACTATATTAAGAAAAATATTACATTGAACATTTTTTATAAAATACATAACTGAAATGTAACTCATAGAATAAATTCGAAAAATAAAAAATGTTGAATATATTTCTATTTGTAAAAAATATTACAGCAATCGACGCTAAGGATTTGCTAAAATATGCGCTGGCGTGACGTTAAAAAAACGGAAGTGGATTTTGCTTGCATTACAAAACTGAATAAGACTGCCAAATGAGCAAGACGTTTTGTATAAAACCTTTTTTAGTAAACTTTGGACTTAAATAGATTTATTTTTCAAGCTATCAAATTTAAAAATCTTTGCTCGTTTTAGGATACATATGGGCATTTTCAGCGAAAAGTCTACTTTTTTTAATGTAACGCCAGAATGCAAATAAGGTTGTATTTTAGGACCATGTTGTTCAACAGTTATCCCTTTTGTTTTTGAGAAACAATTTAAATAACTTCTGGCGTTACGTTACAAAAAGTAGACTTTTCGCTGAAACTTCCCATATGGGGCATTCCACGTAAGAAAAATACTTTTTATATACATAATTTTGACATTTTTTGAAGAAAGAAAGTTATGAACAAAAAACTGAATTAAAGAGTCTTTTCAACGAGTAAAAAAAGTTATATAATAAAGTGTAAATGAGCTTTGTCGATTCGACGAACCATGACCCTGTATTGTTGGTTTTGAAAGCAGCGTTACCATTTGTCAAGTTTTCTCTTTTATTGCAATGTTTTTTTGAGTATTTTTTATTTTCTTAAACAAATTGAACTTCAAATACATTTTTGTATTTTCTTTTTAAATTTTGGCACTTTTGTAGAAAAAAACATTTTTTATTTTTGAAAAAAAAAAAAATTTTTTATTTTTGAAAAAAAAAAAAATGTTTTTAAAATAAAAAATGTTTTTTTCTACAAAAGTGCTAAAATGTACACAAAAATGTATTTGAAGTTCAATGTTTTTAAAATAAAAAATGTTTTTTTCTACAAAAGTGCTAAAATGTACACAAAAATGTATTTGAAGTTCAATTTTTTTAAATTAATCATATAAAAAATACTTAACAAAAAAAACATTGCTATAAAAGAGTAACGCTGCTTTTAAACCCAACTTCTTTTTGTCAGTGATGCCACAATAATAATAGAACTTATTGTCACTTTGCTAGTGATGACACTAAAATAATCGAAAGATGTAGAGTGGAATAAAATGAGATAGTAATGCCATGTTTCCACGACGATTTGAATCACCTGCTTCGCTCTCTGAATCATGTTAATGAATCATGGTGTTTACACGACGTATCTACTTGCTTCGAATTGACAGTTGTCTTTAATAAACAAATCAGTGTTGTTAACTTTGCATTTTTAAAACGCACCAAAATGGAGAAAAAAACGCAGCAAGAGTAGAATTTCTTTTTTATTTAAAATATTTATTTTTATATTAAAAATACAGCAGAATGTGTTTATTATTGCATTTTTTACAATTAAATACCGCTTAGAAAATTTAATAGTTCGAAAAAGTTAATCCCTTGAAATATTTCGGTTTACTTTTTCATGATTCTACTGTAAAACAATTAAACAGTCTTTACAGTTCAGAGTTTTTAGAAAAAAAAATTAAATTTAGCAAACATAAAAAAAAACTACACAAATTTAGAAAAATTTAGACAAACATAGAAAATTCGTTTTATAAACCTTTTATTAATCAAAAATATTTTTTATGAATATGGGGGATAGTATTTATGTTTGCATTCATTTGTACGCGATGATACATTTTTGTAAATTAATTTAATAAATTCTGAGTAAAACATTTTAAAAAGAGATCAAAAGTTTATTATAAAAACTCCAAATTAATAAAGTTAATATTTTCATCATTATTGTTATCGCAGAAAAAATTTAAAAAAGCACCAAAAATGGTGCGAAACGCACCGAGTTGACAACTCTGAAACAATCGATTTTTACAGCTAGTTCAGATAAACTTGCGATAAAAATTGGAGAAGAGAGTAATTTTTCGTGCTTCGCAAGTAGATTCAATATGAATTCAATATGAATCTACTTGCTTCGCTCTCAAAATTTTGTATGGCGAAGCAGTTGCTTTGTTCATGATTGGCATGCGAAGCATGAATAGAGAGCGAATCACGTACCGTGGAAACATGGTATAACATCTTTTAAAGATATTGAAAGATGTTGGTTTTAAGCCCTTTGTATTTCTTATGAAAAGATGTTAACATCTTCGCAAATTGATGGTGTAAAAAGGCTATAAGTTTTTTGGTTTTTTAGTGCTTTACAAAACATAAAGCAATTGATAAAATTAAAGCGCAAAATTAAAAAATGTTAGTAAAATAACTAAACGAATCGTTACCAAATACGTTTCGGCTCTCAAATGTGCAATTGCAGTGGTAAATTAAAGCTAAGATCCCACTATCGGCTCAAATAGCACAATCTGTGGCGATTTTTGTCGCGCTTTATCGGCGCACATTTAAAAACATTGCACAATTTATTCTTGGGTGGTCCCATTGCCGTCGCATATTGTGACAATTTTTTTCGGTTCATATCGGCCAAAGCTCCATTGCGACAATAATCGGTACAATGCGGTCACACTATCGTGCTATTTGAGCAAATTAAATCATATGTTTTTGTTTATTTGCTTGTTGGCAGAAATAATTTTACTTTCGAAATTCGCAAAACTCTCTGTCTGAATATTTTATAAGTTTCCTAACAATTTTTAATTATATATTAATTAATATACTATAATAAAAAAAGTATTGAATTTTTTCAAACTTACTGCACTTGTTCCTTTTTATAATTGTTGTTTATAAACAGATGTTTATAAACCAGGGATGGAAACATCGATACAACTGCAATGTTTTAAAGTGAATTGTTTTCTTTCATTTAAAAGTACAAATTTAATATTTAACGTTTTAATTAGGGTTTCTAATTTCCCGGACATTTTCTATTCCCGGGTAACGAAATAAAAAAAATCTTATTCCCGGGAATCCCGGGATTTTTAGAATAAAACAATGATTTCATTAAATGAGTTCAAGACACAGGTTTTTACTTATTTAAAAGAATATATATGGATATACAACAGTCTAAACAAATTACCTTAATTAAAACTACAGAAAACCAAATAAATTGTAACATTCATATTTACATATGTACATATTATATATGTATGTAGCGTAGCAACTTGGTAAATTTAATTTTCTTTTAAGAAAAAACATTTTAGTATTATTAAAGCATTTAAAAGCTCATCAGAGATTCTATTTCTAGTCCTTGCTGATATGTATATTGCCTGCTACCGAAAACGTAATCTCGCTTTCTACAGACGTTGGTTTTATAGTAAGAAGCGCATCATACAAATATTTTAAATTTGTTGGCCCGTGACTTTTTTTGTATTTTCTTTACATTTATTTTTTTAGAATTTTCAATGTGGTTTTTTAAAGATAGTTGATGGAAGCTTTTGAGACATTTCATTAGCAATTAATGATACCGTTGATTTATTGGCGTATGAAAAATAGTCCGATTTAAAGGTAGTTTTTAGTAATTTAACGATGCTAACAAATTAAACTTTGAAAACATTCAATTTTAAATTCCCAAAAATTCACGAAAAAAATTTCCCGGGATAAATTTTAAAAATGATTGTCGCATATTAAAAAATGTTGACCGTTTACACTATCGGCACATGAAATACGACAAAAATTGGTATATTGCGCCGATAGTGGGATCTTAGCTTAAGGCATGTACATAAGTGAAAAGTCATTTATTTTGTTTGCACTTAAAAAGAATTTGTTTTGGTTTTGTTTATATACGAAACGATAAAAAATATTGTACATTTTGCAAATGCTAAAAATTAGGGACATAGTTTTTGCAAATAGCTCGGCAATGAGTGATTTTCAATAGCATTTTTCTACAAACTTTGTACGGCTGTCACTCATACTAAGAAATTTTCCGTCATGCTCTAAACATGCTTGTTAAGGTTGATCTTTAAAGTTGTCATCTAACTGTAAAATATTTAAATAAATCTTTTATAAAAATATTCTTACTTCTTAACATCTTTAATTTCTAATCACCCACTTGCAATTCATTTCTGATTAATTCAAATCATTTGTATTTTTTTTTTTTAATTATCTTGGCTTCGTTTACGTTTCATTTGAAAATCTAAAAAAAAAAATACAAATAATGTTTTCAAGCTTCAATGAATCATCAAAAATAATTGAATTTAGTGATGTTTTAAACAAATACATACAATCGAAAAACGATGTGGGTTGCTTAAGTATTATTTTGGTCTTAACTGCCTATTCGTATGCGGTATCGGATTTAGACATAGATGAGACATGATTTCGTGGCTTTTTTGTGAAGTTGTATAAAAAATTAAAAACAAATGAATTAATTCGAAACATCAATAAAGTTTCGAATTTGTTTAGTCTATTTGCTTTTTTCTTAGATTTTGCGTGCAACATTTGTGTTTGTTACCACCAAATATGGTTAACTGTTACAGTTGTTGATTTTATTCCAATTTATTTCTATATAGTTTTTTTCTCTTATCTGTGTCTATTTAATTTATTTATAGTTAAGATCGTTATTTTAAGGTGGGTGTATAATATCATTTGTTTATATTCAAAGAATCTAACGAATTCGTACTTACAGTCATTTCATTTACTTATGTAATTTTGAACGGAGATCTGTTTTAAATGTCATTGAATGCAACAAATATAATTTAAATTATAGAAAATCGTATCAAAGTGTTAAGAAAATAGTTAATTTTAAGAGTGGAAACTTTAGATGCTGTTAATTGTAAAAAAAATATATCGACCCCTAACCGCGAAAATAACGTAATCGCCAAAAATCAAATTTTACAGGAGAGAGCTTTTTTATTTTATTTCATATAAATTTTGTCGCTTACAATAAATTGTTTTTGCTATAAAATCGTAACGGTACGTTATGTGACGCTGACATTTTAGGAGATGATGCAAGTGTTGCCAATAAAGTCATTTATTAAAAAAAACGAAAATTGAAAATCATGTTGCTTACGTTAATTTTGCGGTTAGCGCTCGATATCATAACTTCCCAAATACAGACTTACTTAAAAGATGGTTTATTTTTACTTAAATGAAACAGAATACCTAAACGTAAAGAAAATTAAGTAAGTTTGCGGAAGTTGTCTATTTATAAAAATTCTTTGCCAAAAAAAGACAAAAATATCGATCTGAATTTAAATTAGTTCAAACAAAAAGTCCAGTTTTAGAAAAAATTTATATTTGTTAACTCAATTAGATCGAAAATAGTTTCCAGAATCTGTCTGAAATCTGTAAATGATACCGAGATCTTAAACACCCTGCAAATGTAAGAAACTTCTTCATTACTACGCAATCAAATCATTTAATAAAATATCTTTAAGTAAATTTTATTTAAAAGGTTTTAAATCATGCATTATGCTTTTGTTAAAAACGTTGAATATTAATTTCAAAAACTTAAAAAACAACAATTCAGTCATCAATAACAGTTCCCTTTTTTAACCCACGACAAAACAACAATAAAAAAAAGCATGTTCTATTTTATTCTATTTCTCTTATGTATTTTGAAATAAATATTTTATTCCAAATAACAATAGCAACAACAAAATGTTAGAGTATTTCTTTGTAATTAAAGTATGACGTAAATTGTTATTTAGTGCAAGATTATTTATAAAATTTAAATAGACGAATTGTAAGTAGAGGTTGAGCCAACACCTCCTCTTCTCCTTGGCCAACAAACAAACACCTTCTGAAAAAATTTAAAAAACTGGTATAAAGTGTGAGTGAAACTTACAACTACATATCGGGTGTTGTTTTTAAGCTGCATGAGAACTTTCGATATCGATAACTATGGTTTGACAGCGGAGAATGTCAAATTGTGTTGACATATCTGTTCGGTAAAGCTTGTAGGTCATCATGAATCGCTTAACGCTAGAACAACGCCACCAAATTGTGGAAACAAAACTTTGTAAAAAAAAATAAATAAATCTGTTCGCGAAGTTTATAGTTTCCGTTCTTGGAGCGAATACAATCCTCAAGCCGTTAAGGTAAATAGCGAGCGCTGCCGAGCCATGCTGACTGAATTTTTATTTTCACAAATTAATCAGCTAAACACAATCTACATTTGGTGTCAACAAGACGGTGGCGCAACTTTCCACACAGGGTGCTTAACAATCGATTTATTCCAAAATCAATCTGGTGACAACTTTATTTCCAGAAGTGCTCATGTTTTCTGGCATCTCTCGTTCGTGCGATTTAACGCCGTTGGATTACTTTTTGTGGAGCTCTGCTAAGTCATTGGTTTATGCCGACAATGAACTCTTGATGCATTGGAAACCAATATTCAAGCCACCAATGCCACCATGCGGCCAGATTTATTGGAAAAAGTAGTCAAAAATCGAATGACCCATGTAACTCGTAATCACGGAGCACATATGCCGCAAATCATTTAAAAAAAATGGCATAAAATAATCTACCAGATACAAAAAATAAAAAAATTTCATTGCGACAATATTTCTGTCTTGTATTATCAATTTAAGTTCTCAAACAGCTAAAAAAAAACACCCTATACATACGTAAGTACATACTGAAAGTAAATTTTTTGTACTTTGTCGCAATTTATGGGTACTTGGTAATTAAATTAAGTTGGAAAGTCAGCTGTTATAGCTTTTAAGACAGATAAAATTACGCATGATGCAATAGTGGGGTGGAAGCGGTAACGCAGCTGATCGCCATGTTTTTCTTCGTGGTGTGTCGTTTGATGTCATCTTTTTTTTTTTTGTTTATTTATAAAGCTTTTTTTTTGACATTTGCCATCACAATTCTAGCAACCAAATGCCTGTTGTTTTTTCTGAGGTCACTTTATTAATGCATATTGCAATTATGTTTATATTTTAGTTTTTTAGTTTTTTTTTAGACGGTGAAACGCAACTGCAACGAAACTACTAAGTAATAAGCGGAAGGCGGAACGTGGCTAGCTTTTACGCTGATATGTCATACCTATACAAGAGCGTCAACGTTGTGTCACGAACCTACTGTTTGTTAACTTTACTTTATTGTTTAATAAAAACCACGTAATAGTAATAAAAAATGGAGGTAACACCGCTAGATTGACAAAAAAAAATAGCTAAATTGACATTATTTATTAACAATAGCAGCGAATTTCACTAATAAACGCGCTGCCAAAATCGGATTTCAAATTGCAAAGCGTTGAAGACGCGCTATTTAGCATGACAATTTTTGACAACTCGAAAAGGCGTGACGCTTTTTCGAGAAACTTTTCGATTGAAATGTGTGAAATGAAACAAAAATGCCATACATATATTGAACCAAACAGCTGTTTTTCTCACTAAACTGTGTCTGCGACATTTTTTTTTTGGCGAGTAATAGCTGTCATGTAAGGAAATTACCGGAAATTTTGTGAGAAAAGTTCTCGCTTTGAACTGTCAAAAAAACTTACGAATAAAAATGGGGCGAGTTAAAATTTTAACACTTAAAAATATTTTATTTATTTAACGACGTAATCTCTTTTGATAGTTTTCGACATGAGTTTCAGACACACTTTTTTCCCACTTTTCGAGAAACGATGGAATATTTTGTTTCACATCTTTTCGATGCGAGAAGTTCTCACTAAAGTTACAGAACATGCGTAAAGTTGCATTGAAACCGCCGTGCAGGAAACCCGTGCTTGCGTTTCATCTGTTTCTAAAAAAACCGAAATGATTGTGATAATTTCATCACATTGTGGTACAATTAAGGTGGCTGGGTGTGTGGAAAACCTTTCTAACCAATAACTTCGAAAGGGTTTCGGTTAATTTGAATGGCATTCAGTATCGGGCAATGACTGAAAATTATTTAAGTCCCCATGTAGAGAACAGTGCATAATATTGTGGTTTAAAAATATTGGGCAACAGCTCACACATCTCGTCCAACTATGGCTGCAACGTGTTTTTCTGATTTTAACTGTTAACCGCGTTGCCCCGTTTAAAGGGTTTTCGATTTTTCCTTTGCGGTGACATAAAGGGTAAGCCAAGAACCATCCAACTGCTTCAACAGAGGAAGTGAGGACGCTGGGACGTAAAATTCTAAGAAATATTATTGAAAATGCTCTGCAAAGAGCCTTTTAGGTCCCAGCAAGCATTGGACACCATTTGAAGGATATTATCTTTAAAATATAATGTTAACATATTTCCAGACTATAATCTTAATTGGAAAAAATGGCAACGTTAAATTAAATGAGATAGAAAAAATTATTCTTAAATAAATCATAACGTTACTTATGCGCCACCCACTGCAAACGAACACAAAAATATAGAACATATTACACAACTTATTTCTCAGAAAAAAAGTCAGCATAAGTAAGCGTAGTGCTATTTAAGGGTAATTTACACTATGACACAAAGTCTTAAGCATTTTACGAAAATGCTTCCCTGATCTAATTATCGTATGAAAATTTTCAAAAAACAATAACAACTGATCATTACAGGGTTGCATTTTCTTAAAATACAGTAGATTTTGTGGGATAGTGTATAACGGCCTTTAAGGCTACTTTACAATGTCACACAAGTCTTACGTATTTTGACGAAAATGTATCTCTGATCTAGGTGGTCAGCATTACTACGGTTGTCATTGTCGTAAACGATTTAGTTGTTTTTTGTAGTAGATCTAAGAACACAGGTTTTAAGTTACTTTATACTACAAAAAACGACACATCCGTTTACGACAACGACAAACGTAATAAGGCTAATTGTTTGAAAATTTAAAGAAAACAATAACAACTCATCATAACAGAATTGTTTGATAATGTAAAGTACTCTTTACCACGCAATGCCGGCAACTCTGTCTTTTTCAACAATTGAATGCAATTTAAATGATTTAATTGCACACGCAGAGAAAAAACATGTTTAAATATGGTCACCTCCAACAATACTATGTTTACAGAAAATTTTAACCATATTATGTTTAATTAAACCATATTTTTGTTACTGACAACCATATTATGGCTAAACTAGCCCCCTTTCAAGTAGCCACAACCATATTATGGTTGCCTCTAAACATGTTATGGTAAAATATGACAATAATTTGTTTTTTAATTAACAATAGTATTTTCCTCTTTTTCAAGAGCAACATGCTATGGTTGAAAACCAACCATGCTATTATAAGTGTTAAACATATTTTAGCTATTATGTACCATAATATGTTCGGAGGCAACCATAATATGGTTGTGGCTTCTTTATGTAGGACTATTTTCACCACAATATGGTTGTCGTTGAAAATAATATGGTTAATTTAAATATAATATGGTTAAAATTTTCTTTAAACATAGTATTGTTGGAGGTGACCATATTTAAACATGGTTTTTCACTGGGTGTAGTAAATCGATAGATGAGTGTAAACATTATTTTAATAACTTTCACATTAATTCATTGTAAAATAAAACTTAATGATATTAAATGGTCTTGTGGTTAATAATTTTCTTTTAATGTGATACATCAATCTGATTAAAGAAAAAAGTGTCATCCGTATAGTATTTCTAATAAAAAAGAGCCATTTATTGGTAGGTATGTGAATGTATAAAAAGCTGTCGGTATTTTTCGCATTCTTTTGGGAAATTTTTTCTTAAATATATCATTAAATACTTTTAATACACAGAAAAAAAAACGTTTTTCTGTTGCTTATTGCGGTTTTCTGTTTATCGTTTATTATGTATTAAGATTTTCCTATTTTATTTATATTTTTTCACTTCACGCTTGATGCGGTCTTTCCATACACTAAAGATTTACAAGAAATACATTTCATGAAGTTGCGAATGATTATAATGACAATGTGTGTCAATTTGTTTGTCTGTCCATACGTTCGTATGGCTGGTTGTCTCATGGCATTTTGACTTGTTATTGTGTGTTTGACGCATTTTTATGGCAAGAAGCCAATTCATTAAACAAAAAGGGTGTTTTTTTAGACGTATTGTACTTTTGATATAGATAATTGTTAAACTAGCTGCCAGACGTGGTCAATGGCGGTGAGTGTTAAACGGCAAAGATTTCTTAAGTGATAGTATGGTTAATATCGAAACATGTCAACATAATCTGTCCGAGATCGTGGGTTCAATTCCCCGGTCAGTCAAGAATGAAAAAAAATATCCATAAATATTATTTCATGTTGTAAAATTTCTTTCTTTATAAAAATAATTTAATGAAAATTAAATTTAAAGAACTTTAGCCTGATTAAAATAAAGAAATATAAATCGAAAACCATTAACAGTTCAATAAAATAACCACAATACTAATACTGTTGTATGCCTTTAAAAAAACACCCCGTACAATTAGAAAAATATTTTGTTAAGTGTACTACAACATGCTTAATAATTATACAGATATTTATAGCAGATTTTTTAAGGGGCCTCAAAAATATTTTTACAAATTTCGAATGCAATTAACCTAAAGGTTATTCACTTATCAGCCTAGCCTCGTAATCCAATACGCATAAACTGTTTTCCTAATGTTCAGTGCAACATTTAAAAATGTCATATTTTTATTGGTTTTTTTTTTTTTTTTGTATGGTTTTCATTTGTGTCTTAACAAAATTATTGTATGCAACAGCCATATTTCAGTTTTAGTTAGTTGGCTTCTTATGAAATGCACGAGTGTAACTTAATTTAGAAAAGACCAGTTTTTTTCCTCATAATTCTTGTCTTTTCTTTCAGTTCACTTCACTCAATTTGGCTTGAAAAGCCCAAACACGAAAACTTTGAATTCGTATTCATTTTCTTTTACATACGTACAAATCAGGGAATAATTTGAGTTGGTGACTGACTGTGGCGATAATTGTCAACCGCAATAGCAAGAAATGTGACAAGAATTGCAGTTGTTTTGATGTCGATGACGAGTTTATTTTGGTTTGGTCTTTTAAATATGTACTACCTGAATGTTATGAATACAAAAAAAAAAAAAAACTGAAAGGTGCGCTAACGATTTTGAAATCATAATAAAGCTTGACAGTTTTTTTTTGTAACGAGGATGGCTTGTTAAGTAATTTAAAAAAAAAAAACAAAATTTAATTTTCCTAGGAAATTTTATTTATTTGATTTCAAATCTAAATAAAAAAATTAAATTATTAATTTTTAAGCCCCTTTCTAATATGTCTGAACGTTTTTTGAAATTGTTTTCGACTTTTAGAGGTTTGTCTGCTATAGAGTAAAGCTTTGTACAGACAGACGGTGGTCAGATCTTACAATGTTGTCATTTAAACTGACTTAAAATGTCTTGTAACTGTGTGAACATTGTACGCTATTTTCATTTGGTAGATGTGTTAAATTAATGCATCTGACAATGGCACCATAGTCAGAAAAATGACAACATTGTTAGATCTGACCATCGTCTGTTCGAAGCCTAAGCCTAAGTCGAAATCAAAATCTATTAAAAGAATATTTGTGTAGAAGCTTAAATCAAAATGTTATTATAGAATAAAAAAACTTCCTAAATTATTTTTCTTTTTTAAACGCATTTAACACCTGGTGTAGACCTCTAGCTTAAACAAACTTGAAGCGTGTGAATCAGCACGATGCAAGTGTAACTTTTACAGCAAAAACATGTGAAAGGGCTATAAAAGGTAAGCCAAATTCTATATGCCATTCACCATAGTATTGAACAGCCTTTGGGAGCATTTTTGTATAAGCGCAAGTACAGATAATATTTCGTTCCGCTGATTTTTAAAGTCATACAAATCTTATATATCGTGAAAATTTAAGTGCAATTTTATCAGTCTACATTATTTTGTACTGACGCAATCATACAAAACACTTCATTCGGGAGCATACTCATTTTTAATATTTAATACTTTTTTTTTTTTTAAAATATTTATGCCAAACGTGGCCCTTTAACTAACACGACTGTGCCAAAATTTTGGTTAATTTTCACTTCCAGTATTCTACTTAAGGTGCAAGTGAAACATAAAGTTTATAAATGTTTAGGATATTTCAAAAAGTAAAGACTAATGGAAAACAAATAGAGGTTTATGGGTAAAATTGTTTGGTCGTATTCACGCTTATCGTGAACAGTTTTTTCCTCGAAATTTTGCTTTTTCCCATACAACAAAGGGAACAAATTTCGAGGGAGATTTTATTCAATTGCAAACTATTGTGGATTATATCTTTGGAATATATTTGGAAGTCGTTTTTAATACACTTTTAATAAAATATTTTTAATTTAATAATATTTTTCATAAAACTCTCATATTACAGAAATCTTATAAAAACCGACATTTAAAATTCTTGCGTTTAACGTATGCTTTGAAAAACACTTTTTTATATTTTTAAATAAAAGGTTTAAATGAAAAATAAAAATTAAAATTGGTAAAAATATTATAAAATATATTAAATTAATGAAAATATTAAATGGACGATGTCGATGTTTTTTAGTTTTGACGGCGATGTATCGCCGATGTATCGTAAATCGTTTTCTAAACATCGAT
This sequence comes from Pollenia griseotomentosa, assembly GCA_963931875.1. NCBI lineage: Eukaryota > Metazoa > Arthropoda > Insecta > Diptera > Polleniidae > Pollenia > Pollenia griseotomentosa. The sequence continues at coordinate 46,426,571 of OZ007561.1, read as the reverse complement.
GTATCGTTTGCATCCCTAGCCGTGAGTAGTGTTTCTGTGCAGTTTGAAGTTCGTCCGACAGATGGCGCAATATTTAGTTTTTTTCTGTGTAGTTTATCTTCTTATCTAATCAACCGGTTTTCTTAAAATTTGACATGCAGACACGTAACATCTAATCATTAAATTTGTGATTTGAAGGGGAATAGGGCAAAAGGGATAAAGGGGGTAAAAGCTCCTCCTTCCTATATCTTCTTAACTAATCAACCGGGTTTCTTAAAATTTGACATGCAGATACTGTAACATCAGAAAGGAAATAAGTAATAGGGCGTGAAATATCTTCTTAAATAATCAACCAATTTGGCAGGCAAATAGTGTAACATCTGAAAGAAATAAATTATATGGCAAAACAACGTTTGCCGGGCCAGCTAGGTTTTCTAACTTGGTGCCTAACTTATCTAGGGTCTTCGGAAAACCCATTTCAACATACACACATATAGACGAAAATTGTTAAATAACCTTCACTACTTATAAGGATCTAGCATATATACTTTATAGTATCTAAGATTAATAGTAATGTAAAGTAAAAAACTGAATAATTGACTTATTTTATTCTGCATAGCAAAATTCTGTAAAGTTGTTTAGGCCACCAAGGAACCGCTGCTTTTTTCTGTATTTTACGTCGTTTGCTATTTTCTTTTTTTCCAAACTTTACCAAGAAATTTTTAATCAACCCTCGTTTACAAGCAAAATTTATGTTTTCATTCTTTTCATTTCTGTTTACAGTTTAAAGATAATATTTATTTCCAGAAACTAGTACGTTTTCTAATTCCATTATTGTTTGTTTCTATTGATTTAATTCAAAACCAACAAGTGGCATGCCTTGAATGTGATTTTAAACGTTCGTTTAGTTACAACAAATTGTAATAATTTAATAATTTTACACAAGTACCAACTACAGCAAATAAATATTTACATAGATATAATCCAAACATTCTGTAGGCACTCAGAAAATATTTGCAGTTTTGTTGTTTAATGATGTTTGAACTTTTTACTTAAAATTCAGGTTGACAAGATGGACAAGAAGAGTAAAAAATTAAAAATTTGCTTAAAATGCAAATATGAAAATTAATTTTATAAATTTATATAAAGTACATATATTGTTTTTTTTTTTTTTGTTTTTAAATCAACCCATCCATATAAAAATTACAGAGGCCAAAATATTAACAGAAATTTCTATTTAAATTGTATTGTCTTGCTTACTTTCTTGCGTTAAAAACAATTTAAAATAATTTTTCTTAAATTTTTTAGTTAAATAAGATCTTAATTAAAATTAAAAAAAAAAAAACAAATTATATTGAAATCAAATAGTATTTAAATTTAGTTAATCAAATGTCAAAAGTTCTTTAAAGATCTTAACACTTTCCCAAAAATTGAAAAACTCAAATCGACTGTTAAATAAAACACTAATTTAGATACATTTTAAATGTTTGTGGAGCAAATTGTTATTTATATCTTGACTTTGTTTTTTTTAAAAAAACTAAAAAGTAAACTAACGTAATTAATTAAAGGGATAAAACTGAATTAAAAGTAAATTGCTAATTATGCAAAAAGAGTGGAATTTGTATCGCAAGTGCTTTGCATTTTCGTATAATTTTATTGCAAAAGTTTTTTATCACAGTAAGAAGGCAATATTTTGATTAAATTAAATTTCTAAACAATTTTCAAACTTTCATCATAATCTCAAATTTATTTTTTTACCTCTGTTGAAAATTTAGTTATTTTCTCCTCAAATCAAACCATTCTTGATCGTCAGCTCATAATTGGTTTGACCTACCGAAAATGTTTTAAAAAACTTAATTAGGTATGGGGTATATATATTTTCAATACCCCTTTCTGAATTCAATACCGATTTCACGGAATATTTTATGGTTTCTGAAATATTAACAATTTTAAAACTTATTTAGTATTGTTTTGCTCTACACGCCACTGTTCTCATAAAAAAACATACAAAATTAATTTTACTCTTGCTTTGCCTTCATTGCCGTAAGAAAAAAAGTAGTTTAGGCGAAAATAAAACGAAATGACAACAAGAAAATAAATTTCACGCCTTTTTGCCGTAAGAAAAAAAAGCTAAAGCAAAATAAAATGTCAACAACTCAATACACGGCAGAAAGTATACATAAATAAGCAGCACAAAATTCTAATTTTAAAAATAAATTAAAAAAAAGTGGCGTATGCGGCACAAAACAATAATAATCACTTTCAATAAAATGCTATTAACTTCTAAGTTCACAAAAATTTAAATTTTTCTTCAAAACATATGCCGGAAGCAGTGGTAAAAATACAAAAAATTTCTATCAGTTTTAGAAAACTGCATGGTAACCTTCATAGTCATTTTTATACCCTTCACCACAGGTGGTGAATAGGGTACATATAAATTTGTCATTCAGTTTGAAATTTCTATAATATTGATGTTAGACCCTATAAAGTATATATATTCTGGGTCCTTATTAGGAGCGAAGTTTATTTAACGATGTCCGTCTGTTCGTTGAAATTGATTTTTCGAAGACCCCATATATGATGGGGGCCAGGTTATTATACATTTATGTCACATATGGTCCGGAATTGTTTGCTATTGAAATACAGCAAGATCGGTCCACAAATGGCTGAGATATGAGTAAAAAACCACGACTGCCTCAAATTTTTTCCTTTAATGGTCCAATTAGACGTGACATTACCATACCAACACTGTATTGCCAAAACGACATAAACATACCATACAAACCAATTCAATTTTAGTGTCTACGGTCATACAGTGGCTATGGTAATACAGTGTTGGTAATGTGGTTTTGTTGTTGTTTTTTTATACCCTTCACTACAAGTTGTGGATTTTATTTCTAATGTGTTTAATTTTACGCATACACATACACATTAATGCATGTATATGATATGCCGCTCAAATAAAGAAACAAACTCATAGACTCAATATATTTTAATTTAACGCTTCTTCAGTAAAAGAATTCGCAGCCGAGTTGTTAAGTTCTCTGCTGAGACTGATGATATTGTCAGTTCGAATCCCAAAAAAATATTTTTTCATTTTTTTTAATTAAATTTTTTTATGTTCTAAAAAACGATTTTAAGATTATAAAACGAATTTCAAACATCAACTTTGGCAAAAGAGGAAACGGGCTTAGGTACATATATAAATTTTTTGTTTTTTTTATATTCTTTGGCATGGCGAAATGAAAAGTTGGCGTGGCTCAATTAATATTTATTTATACCTATCTAAATAACGTTATTTATGTATATACATTTTTGTTCTTAGCACTCTTACTTGTTCTCCATTATGTCTTTTTGGCATATGCGCCAAACCAAAAACTTGCTGACACATTAGCGGGAAATCTAGCGTTTTTTTATACAGTTTTCTGCGTTTTAATAAATTTTTTTAGAACATATTTAAACAATTGCTTTGGAATAAACCAAGAACCAACGCGAGCTTACTTTACATACAGGTGACATTAAAAACCACAGCTGAGCTAATTTTTTTCATAACGGGTGTCCACATTTGAGGTAAAATTGGTCAATGGAAATCGCTATAGGGAGATGATCCAAAGATTTTTGTGGCGGAAAATTTATGATTTAAACGTAGACAATATGTGGCTTCAACAGGATGCTACCACTTGCCAAACAGCAAGAGAAACAATGTATCTTTTGAAAGACATTTTCGAAAATCGCATATCTCGTAAAGGAGGTGTGAATTGGCCACCAAGATTATGCGTTGTGACACCTTTAGACTATTTTTGTATGGGTTTTTGACACTTCAAGAGTTTTAAAACACCCATTGACAACAGTTTATTGAAAAACGTGATTGAGAGTTTTCGTATAAGATTGGGTGACTGACATAATTTTTAATTTTTAACCGGAACCTATTTGTAATATACTGAAATAAGAATATTTTTAATGTCCCAAAAAAAACTCTTTGTTATGATACCTCAATTTTGGACACTCTTAACGTTAAGAAAAAATTAAGTTAGAAATGTAAAACCTGTCGACTGACAAGTCGTTAGTTAGTGAGCCGCTAAAGAGAACGATAATGAATGAATTGTTGTCGCTCGCCTAAAATGTTGATTAACAACGTGTTCCAGGCTGTAATTGGTTTTTATTGATTACTTTTGACTTATGGCCGTTTTCTCATTAGGCGATTTTCTTTTTTCCCAACGAAAAACTGCACGTTAAACGAAGTCGGTTTTCTTAATGTCTGAAAACAAGTTTTTTGTCGGTATATTAAGAAAACCGAAATCGTTAACGGACAGTTTATTTTTTTAACCAATTTATGTTGACACTAAGTAAGAGGCAGTTTGTCGATAAATTGAGAAAATGGCCATTAGAGGGTTTATTTGCAATTTTTAAAATGACAATTTGAACTTAGGAACGCCTTAAGCTTAGGCTACGTATATATAGGTTTATAAGTTTGTCATTACGTTTGAAATTTCTACAATATTAATCTTAAGCCGTGTGTCCACTACAAAGTTTTCTTGCGGAAGTTGCTTCCAGAAGTTTTTGTCGCGTAAACACGTATTAGAAGTCGACTTCCAGAAGTCACGGCTTGCAGAAGTTACTTGCAGTAATTATGTGGAAACACGTGTTTGTTGCTTGCTGGAAGTAACTTGAGCGACTTGCTGTGAACTACAAGTGTTTTGAAGACTTGCAGAAGAAGTCGGGTATACGTAAGTAAACGGTTTGTGGTATTCTCTTCTGTTTTCAGTTTTGTTTTGTGTTTTTTTGTTAGTTCTTTTCCGCCGCAGCACACAATTTCTCACCCAAACACTGCTTTTTGTTTTTTTTTTAATTTTAATTTGTTTAATTTGCTGCCAATCTTATTTTGCCACAAGACATTTTTATACTGTCATTCGTAAAAAAAGCAAACTACTGCAAGCTGTACTCACATTGTGTGGAAACACGTCTGCAATTTTCGTCGTGATAACTTCTAAAAACTACTTCTGGAAGTAGACTTCCGCAAGTTTCGGTTTGAGTGGAAACACTTCAGCAAATACTTGCAAAAGTTCTGCCGCAAGTGACTGGCTAGTGGACACACGGCTTTAGACCTTTTTTACTTTGCTCTTGTTTTTTTTTTTCTACTTCTTTAATAAAATTTGCCATTCACATTTAACCAGGTATGGGAGTTTTAAGTTCAGTTAAAATGGTAATACATTTTTTAATTTATAAGCAATTTTAAATAAAAAAAGTTTTAAACATAAATTTAAAATAATCAAAGATATAACTATTAACCATTCAGAAGAATAAAATTTGTGTTATCGCATTCTAAAAAGATTTTTGCAAATTCACCAAACACATCGAACATTTCTAGACCTGACATTAATAATGGATGATTTTTTAAGAGGAAAGTTAAAAAAAAACACATAAAATTCAGAAAAATGCATGAAACCTTTATTTGAATCGATAGTACGGTCCATATAAATTAATGTTTGAAGATTATTTCATGCAATTGTTGACCGTGACTGCGCCTCAAATGGTCCATCCGCTTAGTCCAATTTTGGCATACTCTTTCCAACATTTCGGCCGGTATCTCCTCATGAATAAATGCTTCAATGTTGTCTTCCAATGCGTCAATTGAAGCGGGCATGTGTGTATAGACATGAGCTTTAACATAGCCCCACAAAAAATAGTCTAAAGGCGTTAAATCGCACGATCATTTTTATTTCATGAGCACCGAACTCGCCTCTCAATAAGTCCATTGTTAAGCGTGCTGTGTGGCATGTGGCACCGTCTTGTTGAAACCACATGTCATGCAAGTCAAGCTCTTGCATTTTGGGCAAAAAAAAGGTGGATATCATCTCACGGTAGTGCTTGCCATTCACAGTTACGTTACAATTCGCATCATGTTTGAAGAGCCCATAAACCGCCCAAAACTGTGACTTATTCTGGATGCATTGGTAGCTCTTGCAATGCTTCTGGCTGATCTTCACTCCAAAATCGACAATTCTGCTTATTAACGTACCCATTGAGCCAAAAATGAGCTTCGTCGCTGAACACAATTTTTCGATAAAAAAGTGGATCTTCGGCCAACTTTCCAAGAGCCCATTCACCAAAAAATTCGACGTTGCGGTAGGTCTTTCGGCTTCAATTCTTGCACTAGCTGTTTTTTGAAAGGCTTCACACCAAAATCCTTCCGCAAAATTTTCCACGTTGTTAAGTAACAGAGGCCCAATTGCTGCGAACGATAATTGATGGTCATCATTAACACTGGCGGATACAGCTGCGATATTTTCTTCACTTCGCACTCTACGTAAGCGTGTTGGTGGTTTAATGTCCAACAATGTAAATTTGGTGCGAAATTTAGTCACAATAGCCCGAATAGCCGCTTCAGTAGGTCGATTAAACTGACCATAAAATGGAAGAAGTGCGCGATGAACTTTCTTAACAGAGCACGCATTTTGATAATAAAATTCAATAATTTGCAAGCGTTGTTCGTTTGTAAGACGATTGATTGATGGTTAAATTATAGACCAAACTGAAGATGATTGACAGTGAAACAAAACACGAAACGTGCGTCAGCTGTTGAAACGTGTTGCCAAAAAGATAATAGCTAAAAAATCACCCGATACAAAATATTTCAAAACATATAAAAATCAACCGTATAATGAGACAGCTCTTTTGTATGAAAACTATTAACAATCAATATACAATACCTATACCTATTGTGTAATAAGACGATTATACAACTAATACGTCGATACTACGAGCTTGTGAATTGGGCAACTGTGTTTTCGTGATATAGGTATACAAGTTTAATTGTTTTCTCATCTAATTACTTATGTACTTATTGTTATTGTTAAAAAAATTTATGAGAATAAATACTTTAAAACACGTAAAAACTTTCTAATTGTGGTAATTAAAATATAATTTTTCAAATTTTTGTTTAACAAATAAAATCTCACGCATTACTATTACTCTGAGAACATTTTCTTTTTCTAATTAGTTGTCTGTCTACTCATTTTTATAGTTTTGCTTTTTTACAACTTTTTAGTTCTTCTTTTATTTTGCTTCTTTTTATAAAGAAAAAGAAAGAAAAAAGAGTTCATTAGATTGAGGTCTATTTAAGCCATTTAAAGCAGTTTTTTTTTTTTTTTTAATTTTGTCTAAGAAACAACTGGTTTTATTTTTTGGAGCTGATGTCATGTCTTTTTCTGTACGAGTTGCCAATGTTTTGCTGTTTCTATATATTTTTATTGTTGTGGTTGTTTTATTTAATTTTTTACACTGTTTACGTGTTTTCCGTTTAACATTTTTTTTAATCTTTTTTCAAATCTGGCTTAGACACAAAAAATCTTCATAAATGATGGTGTTTTCATTTTATTTTTTAATTTTTTCTTATTATTATTATTTTTCGTTTTATGGATGTTTCTTTTTTGTGTTTCACCAATATTAAAACTTAACAAAACTGTCAGAATGAATGAAATTCTGATTATCATGGTTTTTGGTATAGACTTTTGTTCATGAATAATAAATTTTTTGTCTAATTTTTCATTAATCAGATAAAGTGGGATGACGGAATTAAGTTTTTTATTGACACACCATAATACTGAAGAGGGTATTATGCGTTTGTACTGATGTTGGTAACACCCTAAAAAGGCTGATGGACTTAGGATCATTTTTTTATTGGATCACACGATGTCCGACCATCCGGCTGTTAGGCTGGCTATCCATGAAAAGTACAGGACGCAATTTTTAAGACAGTGTGATGATTTAGGTCGTAATTGGCACAAGAATTGGTCCAAAATTTAACATATCCGCCACACAAGCTTTTTTCCGGAATAGATCTTTGGGCCCATAAACAATCTTATTATGTTTGTTTATAGATTATAAACAGTGGTGGCCACATAATAGAAACGATATTTTAAGAAAGCACTATTGCAGGCATTTACTATTACTTATAAGACCCTACTAGAAGAGAATGAGCGAGTTGTCACTTTTTTCACGTTGGTGTTAAAAAAATGATAGAATGAAATTACCGAAATCAAGTTTTCTGTCATTTCTTTCTATCATTTTCTTAACACCAACGTGAAAAAAGTGACTACTCGCTCATTCATTTCTTGTAGGGGAACTACTATTCAACGAGTAGACAATTAACATTGTTGTTAATGCAAACAATGTAAAGTTTAAAGTTTTACAGAAAATTGGGATTTTTTTAAAATTGAACTGTTGGATTTTAATTTATGTCTTTGACATTTTAAATTAGGCTTAAGTTCAAATTTAATTTTTTTAATTATTTTTAGAGAACGAAGGAATTTTCAACATGAAATGATTAAATATTTTTTTTTTTTTGATAATTTTATTCCTGACCAAACACGGGCATTAAACTCGAGACGAATTTCCTATCATCAGAATATTTTGCCGTTCTATCGTTTACGCCACTGCGGCGCCAGGCCGTCTATAGTTAAACATTAATCAATAGGTTTATCCCAATCATAAATAAATAAATGAAGTAAAATTCTGTTCAAAAATAATTTTTTGAACAACACCAATTGTTGCTTATGTTTGCAAAAAAGTTATTCGTTTAAAATTGTGTTTCTTGTAACAGTTTGAAAAGATTTATCGATTTTACAGCAAAAGTTTTGTATATAACTGAATTAAATTCCATAACTTTCTTACAAATAACCCACAAAAAACTTACTCCAAAATAATATCAAGAGAATTTATTTTTGTGACCATATGGTTCAAGTAAATTTTTGTTTCAATGACTGTGTAATTATTTTTAATTTTTTAATTAAATATTTAACACCTACAACTACATTCAGGCAAAGCTTAACAAAAATCTTGTTAGAAACATGTTGTCATTACTTTTAATAAAAAAATAATTAATAACAATATTCACAACATGACGTAAATTGTGTTAGAAAAAATTTCGTAAAAAATGCTTGAAATTTCAAAACCATTAATTACATCATTTAAAAAAATATATCTATAGATAATGTATTGAATTTCACCAGAGAATATGTAAGATATAAATGAATATATAAAGGAGTTTTTTATGCCCCATAGAACTTACGAAAGGGTTAGCTGTCGAACGAACTGTCATACTGCGCCCCCTTTTAATACCCACCACCACAACTAGTTTTGATTAGGGTATACTAATGGCCATTTATTTTCTGTGAAAAATACGTTACAGTCAATACTTGTAACACTTTCTAATGTTAGCTATAATCACTCGAAGTGTTACATGTTGTGCAACTTCAATAGAACAATAAGCTGCTTTCTTTTACAATTACACTTTTATAATTGTAATGTACTTCATGAGCGATTTTTAAAGCTAATTAAGCGGTTTATTTATATATTTACATCACTAATGGCTCGAATTTAAACGATAATAATATACATTGATTTTTTTAGTTTTTATATGTAAATATTTTTATATTTTGTTATAAAACAATATTTCTACAAAATTATGGTATAAACACAACTGGGACGAACGATGAACATCGCAAAGTACGACGAAATCGTCGGCAAGAATTCGTTCCGTAAATTTGTCCAAAGAGACACAATAAGTGCGTAAATTCCAGGTATCAATGTGACATAACATTTTTTTTAATTTTTAAAAATAAATACCTTGAACGCTAGATTATATAAACATTTATTATTCTTAACTACTTTAATTATTTCCTGCAAACATTTTCATTCTTTTTAACTAGCAATAAATTGTATTAAAATTTCTTTATAATTTATTTGTTTGTTTACATTTATCAAATCATAGGTTGAATATATTTCAACAAAAAAAATATAAAAAACTTTTAATCGGGTGTGTTCTAGAATCCGAATCCACTCGAAAGTGGATTACTCCAGCATTTTTGGTGTTCTGCATTTCGATTTGGCGATCTCAAATTAGTTTTTGGGTTTCTTTCAAATTTTGCAATTTTTCGCAAGTTTCAGCCATGTTTTCAATAAAAGCGATTTTTTCCTGTTAGTTTTCTGATTCTTTACAGCTTTAACGCTTTATAATAAATAGTAGACTTTGCTATCATGCGGCTGTTAGCAAATTTTTGCGAATTTCCGCTAATTTAGCAATTTTTACCGAATTTTTGCCATTCCTTATAGTTTTAGGGACTTTTAATCAATTTTATGGATTGCTTGAAATATTAAAAATTTTCGCATATATTCGACATACTTTTGTTAATTTAAAAACAAATTATTGACATATTTAACCATTAGATGTGCCACAATAACATGGTTGTGGATTCTTGATGGAGGACTAATTTAACACTAATATGGTTGTCGGTGACAATAATATGCTTAAATATAACATAAAATCTTTGAAGTTTTTTTAAAACTAGTTTTGTTGGAGGTGACCATATTTAAACATGTTTTTTCTGGGCCTGAATACTGTGTTTTCGTTTTATCTTCAATACTTGTTTAATTGATGGCAAAGTTCTCTAGAAAATTTGTTATAAATATATAACAACTTGGAATTTATTTATCTGAAATCTTTAAAAATTCTATTTTTGGCAACGAACATCTCTTTCCTCCTTCTATACTTTCAAAGAAGTACCTTAGTTGTGGTTTAAAACAATAGAATTATATAAAAAAAATTTATAATGAATTGCACAATTTTTTAAGGATCGAACTTTGTAATTTCAGTTTTCGTTTTATTAAAATTTTAAATATATTTTTTCCATTTGTTGTCAAAAACAATTTTATAATTTTATATTCTTTTTAAAATATCCTGAAAAATAAAAAAATATTTTAATTTATTAAATAAGAAAGTGACCTTAAGCTCAAAGCATATATTAACATATAATATTTATTAGAAAAAGGTCTAAGAAATAAGAACACAATTATGGGAATTCCCCTAATAATATAAATGTATAAATTAGTTTACTCATTTATTCATATTTTGTATTATTTTTGCTTATGATTTTTATTTCTATTATAATCAATTTAAAAGCGTCATCGTTTTATTTAAAAAATTATACAATTTTTGTTTCTATTGTAAATCAACAACTTTTAGTGATAAAACATCTCGAGTCGAAGATCAGATTTTAAATTATTGTTTAATATTTTTTTGTGGCAGCATTAAAAAAATTGTTGACATACAAAATTCTTCTTGAACTCATTGTAGCATAAAAAAAACAAGTGCTAATAATAAATAAAAGTATATTTTTGTTCATCAATTCAATTTACATGCAATAAAATCACTTGTTTTCCTTTAACATCTCAATGAAATATAAAAAATAAAAATATTAATAAAAGAATAAAAATGAGATCATCAATGACACGGATAGATCGCAAGAGAACAATATCAATTACCTACAAACAACACACATAGACAGACAGACAGACAGACAAACTTTAATAAATCCAACCAACAATCTACTACACATAATTGATATTAAAAAAAAGCCTGTTCTAGATTTACACCTAAACTTGAAATAAAAATCTGAATAAATAAAAAATTACTTAAGTCTGATTAATTTTGGACAAAAAAAATAGTAACAATAAGAATAAATATAGAAATAAATTAAATATATGTATGCATGTACATTCTAATGTCTTTTATTTACCTAAACACATTTCCAAAAAGTACGCATCATTGACATATGGTTCGTGTGCTAACAAATAAACGCTACCACATAAGCGTAGCACGGAATAAGCTCAGGGTTAGGAATACAAATTTCAGAATTGTGGTATAAAAAAAGTTTAAAAAAATTATTTTTTTTTTTTAATAATTTGTATTAATAAACTTACTATTTTAAAAAGTTACTTTTTAATAAGGTATTTTTTAAAACAAGTACTATTTTATAAAGGTATTTTTCAAAAAAGGTACTTTTTTAACAAGGTACTTTTTAAAAAGCTTCTTTTTTTAATGTAGTTAAAAAGCTAACTTTACTTTTTTTCCTAAAACGATAAAAAAGTACTTTTTATTAAAAACATTTAATTTTTTTTAATAAAAATGTTGGTATTTTTATGTAGTAAATTATCATGTTTTCAAAATGTTGCATATGTTTTTAATAAAAGGTAAATTTTTTAAAACATATTCAGGGTGGTCCATAAGTCAATGAACATTATATTTTTGATTATAAATTTTTTTTTTTTATATATGTTTTTTCTTTCATTTTCCCCCGTTTTAAAAACAACTCAACAAAAATTGCTGCGTTTTATTTTGATAGTTAAAATTTTAAAATTCAAACTTAAAAAAAAAAAAAAAAATTTCGTTTAAAAAAGTACGCAACCTAGTCGCTTGTTTTCAGTCATCGGGATCTGCCTGTGACTTATCGGGGTGTGGAAGACCGTTTGAAGCACGAAGCAAAGTTAATGTTGAATAGTGAAAAAACATACAAATGGGATATGAAATTTTGCTGCAAAACTTTGCAACCCGATACAACGGATGTTCCGTAACTGATGGCAAACCCTGTAGATAAATATACTTTTCCCTAAAACATAATAGGATAGTTTATGGGCACAAAGACTCTAGTCCGAAAAAAGTTTGTTTGGGGGTCATGTGAAATTGTGGACCGATTCTTATCATTTGCGATAAGTTAAATAAATCAAATTATCTTTAAAATTACAACAAGTACTTTGCGTACAAGGTTTATATGGACAGACAACTAACCAGCCAGCCAACCGGACTGACGGACAGACATCGTTAGATAGACTCTGAAAGTGATTCTAACTCGATCGGTATACTGAGGGTTCTACTAAAAATATTTTTATGTGTTGTCATGTCAGTTTTAAGCTCTAGCGCGGTTCGAAATCCACATCAAAAATGTACAAAATTGTCCTTAATTAAATCGGGTATTTTGGGGCTAGAATATCTAACAACTAATGTCATCAGCTATACTAAACCTTTGGTGGTGAGAATATTACATGGTTAGGATTATTGAAGAGCTGAACTTGGACACAGATATATTTAGTTCTACGTTATAAAACCATTTATAAAAATAAGTTGTGCAGATGAATATGGAAATTTCCGAGAAGCGAATTTTTTGTATTCTTTTAAAGTAAAAACTGTATTTACTTGCAAGTTATTTAGAATGTTTTATCCCCTATTTACTTTAAAAGAATAAAATAAGTCCTCAAGTTTAAAATAAACCATTTATCCCTTTTGATTACTTGAACGTTCATATAGGTGCTTTTTTATTACCTAAGAAGCCTAGAATTCCTGAACTCGGTACAAACTTTTGGTAGTTTTAAGTGTTCAATTAATAGTGCTCTCGCTTTGGGGCGTTACCTATCTTTATCAAAAGTGTACTTTTTCTGACAAATAGTAAAAAATGCACTGTACTGTACAAAAAATACGGAATTTTAAAAACATTTACTTAAATATATTTAAACAGAAACTCTCAAAACAATTACATTTATTATTCATTAAAAGTACTTAATTTAAGCAAAATCTAAGAAAAAGATGCTATATAACTTTGTTTTTTATTACATATTTAAAAAGGGGCCACTAAAATGTACTTTTAATTAAAACAAATTCTTTTTATAAATGCATATGGGCATTTCCTGGGGTCACGAACGTACGTTCGTACGCTTTTGATGTACATAGAATATAGAAAACAAAGCTTTTTCTAGCATTTTTTTTCGCGGTTCGATAGCATTTCGGTAGCTCTATGTTTAGTGCAAAAGATGAATTTCATCGAGTTTATGTTTTTATAATGATAGTTATAAACATGTGGTCACGAACGTACGCAAAATAGAAGTCAACTTTGGCTGACAGCAGTGAAATAAAAAAATCTGCGTAATGGAACGGAATGTTCAAAAGGGATTTATTTATTTTTAAAGTGTATAAATGTAGGTCTCTATCCAGTATTTAAACAATAAAATATCTATATTGGTTTTTGTTTAATTGGCTTATGTACCTGTCGCGAACGTACGGGTTGCGAACGTACGATTTTTCCATATGTTTTTTTATTATTATCATAATGCATTTTCCCATAAATATCTTAAAATTTCCTTAACAAAAAAACTTAATACTCCTTTTACAATTGATTGTAACGGAGAGATTGTAAAGAAAGAGTGCAAACATAACTTATTTTTTGCATGTAAAATAAGTATATAAAAATGTCTTTAGAAGCAGAAAATATAAGAAAATATAAAATTTTCAAGTTTCCAGCGATATTTCCTCAAGTAAAACAGCTGAGATATTAGGGAGATCGATCGAATAGTATTCGACCGGCTTAAACCGGTTATTTTAGTTTTGCTCAAGTCGAATATTTTAAAATGTCCATTTTTCGAATATCGAATAGACCGGTTATTTAAGTAAAATAAACCGGTTATTTTAGTAATGTGTAATTTATATACGTTTTCCATACTTTTCCCGTAGTTTAAGTATTTTTCTAATTTAATATTTGGCAAGCTTAAACTTTTTATAAAGAATGTCAAAACAAAATGTAACAGAAGTCAAAAAAAAAACCATTATGAGCAATGTAAATACAAATCGCTTATATAAGCGTGTGTTCTTGTAACAAAAACCAAAAACAATTCAAAATACTACAAAAAAATTTCAGCTTAAAAAGTAATTAGCACTTTGACAGAATTCTAAATATTATATATAATTTTATAAAGATGTCATCTCTGGTGACATACCGAACTGATTTAAAAGACAATGGTGCTTAAACGGCCCTAAAATGATCAGTTGCAAGGGTTCTTCAATGTCACGTATTATTTATCACTTTTAATTAGTCTACAAGCTTGACATAAATATGCGGCAAAAAAAACTTGACTCTGTTTTAAGTAGTTTTTAAGAGACTGCAAATAATACTTAACTAAAATATGCTGCCAATAATGAATGAAAAACTCTTAAGCAGTTCTAGCATATCTTCATGCTTAAAACTAAACCATACCGGCGAAATCAACGATATGAAAAATTCTTCAGTTTTATTTATTAAATTACTAAAAACTTAAAACAAAATTGAAGGAATCAAACAATCTCATGGATGGGTTTAAATTGTGATCGACGAATTGACATATATTTCATATAAAAATCATGTTCATATTACTATTGTTTCTATAATGCCGAAACAAAATATTTTGAAATAAATAATCATGGCTAAGAGGTTTTGCTTGCAACTTTTCAAAAATATGGCTGAAGTTTACTGATTCATATAGACATGCTTAGCCACCAACAAATTAACTCGTTTAAAATTAATTTCTGCGAATATCTCATATAATAAATTTATTTAATTCCTATAATTTTTTAAAACTAAAAGTTTTTCAATATATCTGCAGCTATGTTCACACCTATTAAATATGTGATTTCCTACACGTAACCACTAGTTTTCTTAAATAATTGTTTGCTTTTGCAAAACGTTTGGCTAGAGCAAACATTATTTAACGGTTTCTTAACTACATTATACGTAAATGGAATTATCATCTTAAGCTACGGTCAGACTTATCAAATATTTAACGAAAAAAAAACAGGACCAACATCCAAACGAAAAAATCATTTCGTTTAATATAATTTTTTTTTCAATTAAGATACCACATCTTACAAAAAACTGTTTTTTGCTATGTCTAGTAGTTTAATTAGTTTATTTTGTAATATTAAGACCATTTTAAATCTCACTAATTATTAACAAAAGTAGGGGTTACTCTTATTTGATCAAATATTTAATAAGTGTGACCGTAGCTTTAGACATAAAGTTTAGCAAATAAATAGAAATTGTTAACAATAAAGCTTACGTTTAATCAATTTACTGGTCACACTTTTTTTTTTGATTTTATCGTCAAATATTTGTTAGGTCTGAACATACCTTAAGTCATATCTATGTATTTTGTAGGTTCCTTACCTTCGTTAGTTGTTTTGTTTTTATTTAAATTAACTTTTTATTACAAAATGCCGATATACCTATATATATGTATGTTAAAATGTACTTTGTATGTAAATATATAAACAAAAGAACTTCTACAAAACTTCAGATCTTTGTAGTGTTTAAGAAAACTTTTTATTATTCTAACCCTGTCTTTTTTAATTTAGTCGAATTAAATATTATTATTATTTTTATTTATTTTTAATTTGATCTGCGTTTTTTGCTTGTCCCTAAGGCCACATAACAATTTTCAAATAAATTACCTTTTAAAAATGTTTGTTAAATTATTCTGATTTCAATTCTATTTGACAATTATAATGTGATGTCATTCAAATAAGTGGTTCTTGATCATTTAAATTAATTTCAAGTGGAATTATCGTGTATTTTTTTGTTTAGCAAAAATAAAATATTATTTAATTTCCTTAATTTGTTTATATCTGTGTAATTTAAATTGTAATGAATTATTATTAGTTGCTTAAAAAATTAAAATATTTCAAACATTTTAAATTTGCAAACAACCGTATGTTTTTTTATCGGCGAGTTTTAAAATTAACACAAACATTGCAGTCACTTGAACTTGTAGATAAAAAATAAATGTTGTTTTAAAAACAAAAACAAATAAAAGTAAATAATTTAAAAGCCCACATAACAACGAAATTATTTTTTTTTTTTTGTATGAAAAATACACCAAGCGAAAGTAAGATATTAAAAAAAATGTTAATTATCGGTAAAATAAAAATTTTGATTAACAACAACCAATCGTGACGCCACTTTTTGTGTATAAACAATTACTAATCTACCAATTTAACATTAAGCTCCATTTTTCACGTACAAATGGCAAAGAAACTTACTCAAAAGTACTCTTTCCTGCACTTGAAAGTCTTTGCAGGGAACAAGTTTTATTTTCAAACTGGTTTTAAAATTTTTAATCGAACTTAAAAATCTCTTAAAAGGGTGTTAATATTACAAAATATAATTATTCTTTCCAACATTATAAATATAATACCATTTTTAATTAACAAAACGTTTTGCTGAAAATCGTTAACATTATAAATTCAAAATAAAACGTTTAAAAGGGGTTTTTTTAACCCCCTTAAGGAAGTGGCAATTAAATGAAGTAGCTCCTTTGCATAAATTTAATCATTATACAAAGGTTTTATTAAGGAAAACCATTTTAATACAAAAATCTGGCGTGAAAGGAAGTTAAAGAAGTCAAATTAAAACGCAATAAATAAAAATATTCAAAAGGCAGATATTCTCAAATAAGAGAGATTAAAAAAAGATGCACATGGTTAACAAAACGTATATTTTTGTTAAATAAAAATATTTATTTTTTAAGAAAAATTAATTTTGTTAAGAAAAATCTATACTCTTAAGTACTTTCTCAAAGAAATTTTTTTTAATTAAAACTTACCTAATAATCTAAGAGTTTTTTTTAACAAAAGAAATTTCTTTAGAAAAAATGTATTTCACTTTTTATCGAAAAATAAAAAAAGTTTGAAAAAAGTCTACCTTTTAAACAAAAACTATATAAAAGGTACCTTTTCTAAGGAAAGAGTACTTTTAAAATAATTTAATGAAAATAAAGCTTGATTAAAAAAATCGAAAATAAAGGAGCTTTTTTTAAATAAAAGTAATTTTTAAAAAAGGACCTTTTTTAAAAAAAATTACTTTTTTTTAGAAAAATGTACTCTTTTTAGAAAAATTTACTTTTTTTTTAGAAATTTTTAACTTTGGAAAAAGGTACTTTTTGGAAAAAGGTACTTTTTATATTTAAAAATACAATTGATATTAAAAAATACAATTTTACAAAAGGTACTTTTTTATTAATATGATTCTTCCAAATTGCTTAACTTGGTGGCCAAAGGCTTAGGAACCTCTGTCCAAAATACTTTTTTTACAGTTAGCCAGATTATATGGTAAAATTTATTTTATTTATGTAAAAAACTTGTATCGTAGAAAACAACTGGAATAGAAAGTAAAAAATATTTGTTAAAAAAAAACGAACATTATGATTGTACTCACAGAAATGTGTTGAATTTGTTGTGTTAACTTTTAAAAAAGATATTTTTTGGAAGAGTCTCTTTCTACTCTAGTCGTTTCTCTATAAACTCGTAGATTTTGAATGACATGCAATATGCAAATAAATATTAAGACGACAGCTTGCACTAAATTATAAATAAAAAAATTTGAGAGCGAGATTCAATGAATTTTATAAATGTTTTGTTAATTATTTCATTAAAATATGAGTTATAATATTAAAAATATACAAAGGAAATCTACTGACAAGAAATTTTTAATTATGCAAAAATATAATATTTTCATAGAAAAATGGAATTTTACGACCATTAAAATTCTTCATAGAAACGTCAAGACCACATTTCTTAAAAAAAAAGAATAATAGAAGTGTTGCATTTTGACCGCATCCTTTTTGCCCCAAAGAGGGTTTGCATGTCAATTCAACATTTGTGTGCTGCAAACACAATTTCCTTATTTTTTCTTTTTTTTCTTTGAAGTTCTTTACATGTCAATTGTGTAATTTTCACTTCTTTTTTTGTTTTTTTTTTTTTGTCTCAACCTTGAAGTTTTGTATTGGCCAATAGTTGGTGAAGAAGAAAATTAAAGAAAATATTTAGAAAGAAGTGCAGTTGTTTTATGCTTTATTTGTTACCTTCTCCTAAATGGCGCAATTTTCACACCAAAAACTTCTAATGTGGTCGGTCGTACCAAAAAAAAAAAACACTCAACTGGGTAATAATCATTATAATTTATTACAAGAACCGCTAATGTTGGTAACAATTTAATTTAAAGCTTTTTACATATTTTATTTTCTTATTGGCCAACAAAAGTATTTGCTTTAACACAAATTTTCCAAATTACAATTTTTACCAATTTCAGTTTGGTAAAATAGATTTTTTTGGTCTAAGTAGATATGAGAAGACCTTCACCACAGGTGGAAAAGGGTATATATAAGTTTGTCATTCCGTTTGTAATTTCTTCAGTATTGATCTTAGACCCTATAAAGTATTAATATTTTGTGTCCTTATGAGAAGAGAAGTTGATTTAACGATGTACGTCTGCCCGTCCGTCTTACGTTTGATATATGTTTTCCGGAGACTTTAGGCATGATAGCGGCTAGGTTGTTTTACATTTATGTCACATATAGTCTACCATTTCTTGCTATTGAAATTCAGCCAGATCGGTCCAAAAATCCCTTGTTGTTATTGTTGTATTTTTATTACTTTTTTCCGGTATATCTGGGGAACGGCAAGAGCCAAAGTTTCCAAATTAGGTACACACATTAAGGTCATCAATACACAGCATTCCACAAAATGTGGGCGGCATTGGAGAAGTGGGCGTGGTACCTCCCGTACAAAATGTTTGAACTGTCATACGGCTATGGTTATCCCTTATATATCAAAAGATCGGAAATCTTTAGTAGAAAATATTTTTTTTAAAACTCGGAAAGATCGGTTCAGATACGAAAAAGTTATGACCAAAATAAAAAATGTTTTTTTTTAAATACCCACTTTCGGGAACCATAGATCTTTCCGAGTCCAAGATTTATAACCCAAATAACTGCAAAATTTTTTCTTAAACACGTCTTAGACCCTATAAAGTATATATATTTTGTGTCCTTATGAGGAAAGAAGTTGATTTAACTATGTCCGTCCGTCCGTCTGTCCGTATTACGTTTGATACGTGTTTTCCGGAGGCTACAGACATGGTAGCGGCTAGGTTGAAATTCAGCAAGATCGGTCCATAAATGCCGGAGATATGACCAAAAACCACGACTGCCTCCAATTTTCCAAAAAAATCACAAAGAGCTTTAACATGAAGCTTAACCTTATAATAAAATTTTCTTTTGTTCATGATTGCAGAAATATGGTACACTCTCGAAACTTTGTTTTTAAATACTGTTGTGTAAGGTATCTGAAAATCGGGCTTGACCGACTTGTTTGTTTAACTGATTTGATACCCAAAAGAAATGTAAGTTTTTGGTATTTCTCCCTTTTTTTAATAGAAAATACTTTACTTACTTCACTTAGAGAAATACATTTGTCAATACGGGCACATGCAATAAAACTGTTTTTAAAGGCAATTTTTAAACATATTATGGTCAATATAACTATATTATTGTCATCGGCAACCATACTTTGGTTAAATTAGTCCTGCATCAAGAAGCCAGAATTGTATTATGGTTGCCTCCGAACATGTTGTGGTTAATAATAACAAAAATATGTTTAGCATGGTTGTTTTTCAACCATAGCATGCTGATCTTAGAAAAGAACAAATAATTGTTGTACTTGACCATAAAATGTTTAGTGGCAATGATAATGTGGTTGTGGCTTCTTGATAATAATATGGTTGCTGGTGATAATAATATATATAAGGTCAGCCGATAGCCATTGTTGCTAGTGCTTTTAGTTTTTTTTTAAGATTTATTGTAATTTTAATTATAATAAATTTGAAAATAAATAAATAAAATAAAATTATATATAAATTAACCAAAATATGTTTTAGCATTTTCGTTAAAAATAGTTTTGTTGAAGGTGACCATATTTTTTCTCTGCGTGTATGTATATACAGGCTAAATTTTGTCTACTAACTTTTTTCCTTTTTCAAAAAATTTCCCCAATACAATTAACACGAAGACATAAAAATCTAAAATGTACGTTTTTTCGAATACCGACTCTACGGGGCTGAGGGGCAAAATTGGACCGATTTGTCTCATTTCAAAAAGAAAAAAAAAGAATAAAATAAATTTCAAATTTCGTCGGCTTAATATGCAAACCTGCTAACTCCCTTTTAGCATATTTTACATGAGAGACAAGAAACTTATTATATTTTATATTTACAGCTTGAGAGGAAAATCAAAAATATAGTTGGTTTTACATACTTCAAACTTCAAATTTAGGAAAAACCACATGCTGGTCGACGAGGCGTACCTTTCTTTTCGACACGGCATCAAAATCTCAATTTACTTAGAAAGTGGATTTAGCAGGTTTACATATTAAGCCGACGATTTGTAAGTTTGGCACAAATATTTTGTAAAACAGTTTGATTCAGTTTTGTTCTTCATTTGAGTACGAACTGTGCTAAAAAATGCGAGATAAAAATTATTTAAATTACTATGTACGGACTTAGTTTTGACTTGTGTCATAATTAATATAAAGTTTCCTAGGGCAACCTTCACTACACAGATAGACTAAAAATTCATATCCTTAATTTGAATACATCTCAGCTGAAAATATATGGTTTTCCTGTGGCCTAAAACTGCAGCTACGTTTTATATGTGCAATCGTATTGAAAATTGAATTGGGTTTGGTGTCGATGTTTTACATTGATAAAGCTAATTTTTACTTTTACACAAAAATTTCAGATTACAATTTTCGAAATATATACAGGGTGTTTGGTGGCAAATTTATATTTTTAAACAGGTAGCGGAGGGAGGGTGGCGCCGTTGGAATTATCGATTGTGCGGATTTGTCAGTCGCAGTGGTCGAGTGAGCATCGCGCGTTCCCTGTGGAGACATTTTTTAAGAGTAACGATGCTTACGTAATTTCTCGTCGAAAAGAGCAGCCTCTCTGGGACTTTCAAGAGCAATTATTCATGAAATTTTAAAAAAGGATCTGAAGTTCCATCCTTTTAAAATTCAAATCGTTCAAGAACTGAACAATTTGGTGAAACGATGTTGGAGCGTTTTCGCACTGTAAATCCCATTTTTTGGAGCGACGAGGCTAATTTTCACTTAAACCGCCACGTCAACAAGCAAAACTGCCTTTACTGGTCTCCAAGAACCCGCAACCCTCGATTGAAACATCAAAAATCATTGTATTAGCCCAAGGTAACTGTTTTGTTTGCCTTATCCACGCATGAGATAATTGGACCAATTTCTTTTTTTAACATTGTCGAAAAACCAGGCCCCGTTTAAAAATGAAATCCGCGTTTCCATTCTATCGTTTAATGCTCTTAATAAAACTTTGTGTCAATTATTACGTTTTTTATTTAAGTTTGGAAATATAAATCTGGTACCAAACACCCTGTATGTATCGGGTGTTTTTGTAGAGGTTTACAATGCTGTTTTATTTAACAACTTATTTAACAGCTGTTAGTTGCTTTTTGCTTAGTTTGGTTTAAATTTAATTTACTTACAACTTACACCAGAGCTACGCTTGCAAATTGTTCAAATATGGGCTGAAGCATAAATTGATTTTGATGTTGAATTTCCATTCAAAATTAAGTTCTCCGATGAAGCCCATTTTTGGTTGAACGGATAGGTAAATAAGCAAAATTGTCGCATTTGAAGTGATAATAATCCACAACTTTTGTCGAAACACCATTACATTCACAGAAAATTACTATTTTGTGCGCTTTATGGGCTAGCGGAGTCATTGGTCCATATGTTTTCAAATGCGATAATGGTCACAATGTAACCGTCAAAAAGGAGCGGTAAAGGGACATGATAAGAAATGTTTTCGTACCTCAATAAGCTGGCATTAATCTTACTGACACGTGGTTTCTGCCGGTCGAAGCCACATGCCACAAAGCGCGCTTCAATTAATTTATTTTCGAATACGACCAGTAAGTAAGCAGTAAGTATTTCAGAGTGCCCCTTGTACGAGCCTGCCGTGGCGGAAACATGGCCGATATATGTCATAAAATTTTCTTTCCCATTATTGATACTAAAAATATATTTCTTTGTTTTATTATGATTCTAACTTGTATAACTCTAAAAAAACACCCAATATATATGTATACCGTCAACTAAAATCTTAAAGGCCGTAAGCAAAAAAAAAATTCAAAATCTTAATGAGGCATGGCGTATTTTGGTTTATTAGATCATAATAAAAAATTGTGTATTTTAAATTTGTTGTCAGTTACGGCCTTTTTGATTTTAGATGACGATACCTTTACTCTATTTACAAAAATCAGTACTCAATTCAAAGAAGACATTCAGTTCTCTTGCGCGAACTTAAGTTGATGGCAAAGAGCAAAAAAATAACCAGGGGTAACTTTATCCTCTTCTCTCTTCTATTAACCAAAAAGTTGCTTTAAAAACGTTTCGGTGTTTAAGTGGGGCTTAACTTTAAAAATATTGTACAATGATACTTAACATTATTATCAATTCAACCGCTTATTTATTTAACTAAATTTAACGGGTTTTCTGTATTTTATTCATTTAATTAATTCTTAGTAGGTAGTTTTTTTTTCGTATAAAACGAAAAACCTCAATGAATAAAAAAAATTGTGTCAATGAACTTCACATTAAAACATATGTAAATAAAAATTCCAAAGGAAAATAGAAAATAGACGAAAGAAAACATAAACACAAAGACAAACAATTATGAGGAAAAACCGCAGGACGAAAACACGCGACTGTTACAATCTTTCTAATACTTAAGCATACATACATACATTTGTGTATTAAGTATAATATTTACAGTGAAGGCTTTTATCACGAACAGCTCTTCCAGCTGAATAGCTCTCATAGCCGGACGATTTCCCATGTCTTATGGTTTTCTAAGTTCCCTTTTCACACATCTCCTGTCAGCAGACAAAATTGTGCCGACGATCGGTATCCGCCCGCGGGAACTTTTACTGTAGTTGTATAAACTAGGCACGTCTTACAAACACGCACATAATTCTTTTCTTAAAGCAAAGGAAGAAGGAGAAAAACCACAACAAGGCATAAAAAACAGACACAATCAATTTTCTATGTAAATAAAATTTTGACAGACACTCATTCACTCACACACACGCAGAGAGATAGACAAAAACACTTAAGTATATTATGTGAATAGGGGTAAAATGGGCTTACAGTACATTTTTGTTAATGTAATTCGATGTATAGATTTTTTAAAGGAGAGAGATTTTTGGGGTTAAAGCTTAAATTAAACGTGACATACCCATACAAAACAGCTGTTTCAAGCAAACTTATGGGCAGCACTGTATTTGGTTATAGGTGACTTACCATAACAATAGAAACCAATTGAATTTTTGTTACGGCTTTTGCATTATTGGATCTTAAAAAATTTCTTAATTTTAAAGATTTCGAAAATATATTGTTTGAAATTATTACCCAATTTTGGAAGAAATTTTAAACTTTTTTAATTATTATTTAGAATCGATATAATGTCTAAGAACACTTTCCTCCTTTGTTTGTCAACCAATTTGAACAAAAAAATATACCATTTAAAATGAAAGGAAAAAAAGTGTAAAAACAGGTAAATTCGGTAACCTCATATCTCCAAAACTAAAAGAGTTACAAAAATAATTTAATGCTTATCGCAGTTCATTAGAAAAATAGGCGTACAGGTGTCTGGAACTTTTTTTAAATTTGGCCCTTCGATAGGGGGGAGCTTTTTGGTACTTTTCGTTTTACAACTGGTAGTTTTTGAATTTTCGTAAGTATTGGACCTAGAAAACTAAAATTAAGCACGTCCCGAGTGGATAATTATGCAAGAGGGAACTTTTTGATACTTTTTTGTTCTTCAACTGGTACTTTTTGAATTTTCGTTTATATTAAATCTAGAAACATAATATTAAACATGCAATGACTCAGGCCATTGAGTATGAGAAACTATAAGAGACAACTTTTTGGTACTTCTTAGTTTTTCAACTGGTACTTTTTGAATTTTCGTCAATATTGGACCTACTGTCTGTTTTTAGAAAACGTAAATAAGTGAGTGAGTGACAATTTTTATTGAAAACAAAAACAAATTTTCGTTTTTGATTGTTGTTTTCAATATAATTTCTAACTCACTCACTTGTTAACGTTTTCTAAAAACAGGCAGCTAGAAACATAAAATTAAACATTCATGGTTCTGAGTGAATAAGAACCTGACCCCTTGAGCTTCTTTCGTATTACAACTGGTTCTTTTTTTAGTTTTCGATAATAATGGACATTAAAACATAAAATAAACATGCAAGGTCCTGAGTAAATGAGAATCTGTAAGAGGGATCATTTTGGTTCTTTTTCATTCTTCAATTGGTGGTTTTTAAATATTATTAATACTAAACCTAGCACCATAAAATTCAACAGAGTTATCAAGAAACTGAAAGAGGAGACTCTTTGATACTTTTTTGTTTTTCAATTGGTACTTTCTAACTTTTTTTAACATTAGCTGCGTTTTTGTATCCCAAAATTTGTACAAATTTGTACTGGATTTTACTGAAATGCGTTCGCGTAAAGGTAAAATTTTCATATTACTCACCTACTGGTTTTTACTGGAAAAGTAAACGAACGCACATATTATTGAACTTACATTAAATTAAACATTCACGGACTTTTGTGAAACTGCTTTAAAAAACAAACCATTCTAGTTTCAACAGAATACAAAGTTGTAGTCGTCTTTGCAGTTAAAGCGCAAAATTTGAAATTCTGAATTTTTTTGCTACTTTATTCTATTTAAAGCCTAAAACAAAAGCACTTTTAACAAAAAACAGTTCTCTTTAACTGCTTATTGCAAAAGTAAATAAACAAAAATTGATTATAGAGAAAAATTAGAAATAAATATACGATTTACATTTTCGAAAAAGTATAAAATTTTCAAATAACGACTATGTTTTTGAAAAAGTTCGCGAATAATCTTAAAAATTTAATATGTAAAATTAGCCTCGCAGAATTTAAAGAAGACAAATATAATTTTCTGCCAATTTCTTATAATTTTTAATGTTAGAAACAAGAAATCCTTAAAAAATTAATTGTAATCAGAAACTTTGTTACTTTTATTAAAATATAAGCCTTTTAGCGAATGTTCGAAAATTCGAACATAATTTCGAAAACAATTATTTTACTCAAAAACACGTTGTTTAATTGATTTTGGTAAAAAAAACTTATTTTAATATTATATTTACGTTTGCCTGAATTTCGAAAAATAAAATTGGAAATTTTCTAAAAAAAATTCTGGCACCTATGGTTCTAAAACTTTTTGTTAATAATTGAAGTGAATTGACTTTTATACTTTGGAAAATAAATTTTCAAGTTTTTTAAGATTGTTGTCACAGTTTTGACTTTGTTTATTTCAATTCTTATTTTAATAAAAAATGTTTATCTATATTACTTACACTTTAAAAAAAAATTTTAAGTTTTTTTGTTTGCAGATAATTCTGGAACTTTTTGCTAATCAAAGTAGGTATTTTCTTTTATTACTTATTACTCGTGGAAGACTTATTTATTTTTTTTAAATTGTCTTTTGAGTACTTTTTTATTACACCTTTTTTCTCTCTTTCCCTCTTTATTTTTTATTTATTCACAGTCCTTGTGGGTCCTTTGTTTGCAGACACAAAGGATTTGAGTTAAACACGTGAATTTAATTATTTTACTTGAAATTTTTAGAATAATTTAAACAATTTCTTTTTCTTTAACTGATTCTAAATGTTATGTTACTTTTCTTTTTTTAATGTTAAAAAAAAAGAAAAAAATATTAAAAGTCGTAGAAAAAAATTCGTTATTTAATTTTAATAAAAAAAAAAAATTAGTCGTTGTGCACTTCACTGGCTTTAAATTATTTACATTAAATTAATTTTATACCAAACAATTTCTAAATTTTATTTAAGAAAGTTTAGAAAAAACCATAATTTTGTTATTTTTCATCTAAAACATTTAATTTATTTTAGTTTAAACAGAGCGAAGCATTTGGATATTTTTGAATTCGTTAATTTTTTTATCTTAATAATTATTACAAAAATTTTATTTAATTATCGGAGAAGTATAGGATACCGTTCGAAAGCGCTGTTAGATTGCAACTGTTTGTAAATAAATTTTGTTTTCTTCCATTTACGTTTTGTTAAACAATTCGTCTGTTATTTGCTTTAGAAAGCTTTTTTCACAAAAAAAGCTTACTAAAATGCTTTGAAAGTGTTACTGGCTTAACAGTAATTGGGGCTCTGTTAGTTTATACAATACTGTTAAGTTTTAGATTGAAGAGCTGTTAATATAAACCAATAATTGTTTTAAATTTCTTTTTGGTTTTTTAAGAAGTCCCTCGACATTATCCAAACGATTTCATTCAATTTAAATTATGTTAGATCTAATAGGTTTTGTAAATAAACTTGTTAAAAAAAGGGGGAGATTTATCAGACAATTTGTTGCACATTTAGAATACTTTCACACATACATACGTTTGTATCAATCAATTATGCAAATAGTTCAGTATGTCGTGTTTAGTCAACCAACCGTTAAAAGATATTTAATTTTGATTATGCAGAAATTATTGTGTTTCATCGAATGTTTTTGAAATAAAAACTCGATAACTTTTTTTATTTTATTTATGTATATGAAAAATTAGAAAAACTTCAATCGCACATATCTTTTAAAATACGGGTTAAATGGAAAAATACAGTTATTTAGTGGACACTTACATTTTTATCCGAAATGTCATTTTTATTTAAAAAATTAAATCTTCGTTAATATAGGTTTTAATTCAAAAATAAGTTTATTTGGTGATCACTCATATTTTCATACTAAATTCGATTTTTATATGAAAAATAAAAAAGAACCTCAATCGCTTATATCTTTGTAATTATGCGTCAAAATTAGCTTAATTGGGAATTATGTACTCATATTTTAATACAAACTAAGTTTTAAAAGTTTTTTGGTATTAAAAACCGACACCGAACAACGTACGACAGATCTGGCAACTAAACCTGGATAATCAATTACAAAATGGCTAAAATAAGAACAAAGCTTGCCCAGTCTTAAGCGCTGTTATAACGACGTTTTTAAAAATATTTTTAAAGGTACATTTACACGCAGAGAAAAAATATTTTTCATCTCCAACAAAACCATTTTTTACGAAAATTTTTAAACATAGATAATATCTTTTTAATAAATTAATTTATTTAACCATGTTATTTGCACCTGCAACTATATTATGGTTAAATAAAATATTTTTATTCTTACTACCCATTTGTTCGGAAACAATCATAATATCGCTGTGGCTTCCAGGTGTATGACTTATTTAAGTATAATATGGTTGCAGATAATATGTTTGAGAAGTTTCATTAAATTAGTTTTGTCGGAGGTGACCAAATTAAAAATAGATTTTTTTCTCTTGGTCTACCTAATGGTATTTTCTTTTCTACCAAAAAATGTGACATTTTATTTTAAAAAAATCCAATTTGGTGTCTGTTTCTTAAAAATTTTGCTCCCGAAAAGGGTGGCTTGTTCTATTCTAAAAAACTCATATTTTTCTGATGACAAGCTTCGAGAATTGACTTATATTTATTACCGAAATGTTTTTCAAGTAGTTTCCTGTTTTGGATTATTAAAAACATCAATTTTTCATATTTAAAAATCGCTTGCCGCTCTTATTTAAGTTGGTCTGTAAAAGCAGCTAAAACCTTCATTTGTAGTCGGTCAAGTGAGTGAGAAGTGATTTTTTTACAAAATTGTTCAAACAAGATCTGCACATTTGAACCGATAGTGTTATGGTAGCGATTTTTGAAGGTCTTTAAGGCTAATACAGACTCATAAATGTCGTGGCAAACATACACTTTCTTTCCGTTTTGTGTTCGCCAATAAACAACACAAACATGTTTCGTACAAACATTACTTTTTAATTTTTGAGCAATTCCATATGAAAACGATCAAAATTGGCAAATTTTTGGACGACCCCTCTCCGATTTTAAAATAAATAGTCTCAATCGATTGCCCAGCATAAAATAATGTACCTACATATTTTTTTTTTTTTTATAGTGACTGGTTTAGTGGTGGTGTACACCACTGTCATGTGACAAAATTGAAGAATTCTTCATAAGGGACCTCATTGAAAGTTGTTTTAAAAAAAAACTACTAAAGCGATCGCAACGAGTGATAGCTCGTTGGAAAGGTATTGAATCAGGCTTTAATTGAAAAATAAAATTTTCCTAATTTTTCTTAGAAATTTACCTTTAAATTTTCCCATGAAAATTAAATTTTCCGATTTTCCACAGAAGCTCCTAAATTTTCCGGCTAATTTTTTTTTTTTTTGGATTCCTCATAATTTTTGCTTTAAGAATCAGCAATAACAAAATGGGCCCCGACTCCTTGTTTGGACAGGAGAAGAGCATTTAAGAGACCACCTTGTTAAAAATACATTTTAAAAATTATTTTACAGTTAAAAATACATTTAATGATGAAACAGAACTGGGGCTGAACGTCGTTTTTCATACAGTTTGACATAAAATTATGCCAGAGAATGCGGTCGAGAAAATAGAATCAATTTTATTTTGAGGACGTTTTTTCTAATGCTCTCACATATAGACACTTATACTCTTAACAATGCTACCATACTTTCATTCAATTTCATACATTTTGTAAACAAAGAAAAATAAGAACAAAAGAAAAAGAAAGAAATGAGAGAGAATTTGAAGTTACTGCCGACGTTTTAATTATGGGCTTTAGAATTTTTTCTTGAAGTTGAAGACTCAATTCTGTTTCATCATTTATGAAGAAAAAATCAATTTTTTTTAAGAGCCCCAAGTTGAGTGTGTAGTGAATATGGTCTGCCTGCCTTCACAAGATCGGCCATAAATCCATGGATAATAGCAGCAGTGGCATGTAATGGCACACCAAACCCGACTGAGGCTACAGGTCATAAAATGTTTTGTAAATTTTTTAAATTACCAGGTAATAAATATTTCGCCTAAAATGACACGTGCAGAAACAAGTCATAAAATACGGATTTTCCATAAATATGGCGAAATATTTATTACCTGGTAATTTAAAAAATTTGCAAAACATTTTATGACCTGTGGTCGGCTTATTGGCAGTAACCAATTAAGTCCCTCTTTAAAAAACATTTTATGACCAGTAGTTCACGCAAATTTTCCTATTAAAGAAAAGCAAATATCGCTTATTTTTTTACCTATTTTTTACCAAAAAATAAATATAAATACTTCACACACTCTGAGTCAAATTTCAGTTGAATACTAAACGTGAAAGTGTTAAAGTGTTTTTTTTTTGTAAAGTAAAGAGTGAAGCTGTAAAGACAATTTAAAGTAAAATGAATAAATTTTGCTGCAATCCGTTTAACAAGATTATTAACTGGTGTTTCGAAGCGATACATGAATGAATTAAATATACAATACGGTGAAGAAGCAGAATTCATTTGCCCCAAGTGTAAAATCGATTTGTCTCAACAAGCAAATGCATTGAAACAAATGCAGCCACAATCCGAGAGTGAAATGACAAGTGAACAAAATGTTTCATCTGATAGTGAGGCAGACATTCCGATGGTCAATATGTCTTTGAGTCCTTTGAATGAGGCTATTACCACTTTAGGTGAAACGCCTATTAGAAAAAGAAAGTTGCGAAGTGAAACATACAGGAAAGAGAAAAAAGGCAAGGTTATGAGTGCAATCGCGACAATATTTGATGAAGGCTCTGATAACGAATGCAGTCAAGCAGATGACGTTGATGACGGCAAACAAATGATTGAGCAGTTGAAAAGAAAATTCAATTTAGCGACCACTTTTCCGGAGAAATATCTCATTTTATCTGTGCTGCCTCAATCATGGTCTATACGCAAGATTTCTGAACAGTTTCAAACATCTTTTTACATCGCGAGAAGAAGCAAAGAATTAGTTCGACAGAAGGGCATATTGGCGACTCCCACCAAGAAATTTGGCTCAAGGACCCTCAGCGAAGCAACGGTGAAATTGATTCAAGATTTTTACTGCAATGCTGACAACAGCCGCGCCTGCCCAGGTAAACGTGACTATGTTATCACACGTGAAGATGGAGAAAAAGTACACAAGCAGCGCAGATTATTATTATGTAATCTATCCGAAGCATACCATCAGTTCAATGAGAAATACCCAGCAGAAAAAGTGGGATTTTCTAAGTTTGCCATCCTACGACCAAAAGAATGCGTGCTGGCATTAGACAGGCACGGAACGCATTCAGTCTGCGTTTGCATGTTTCATCAAAACATCAAATTAATTTTCTTTCCATGCAAGAAATTGAAAGTATTTCACGGTGAAATTGAAACATATAGGGACCTCCTGTCGAAGTCGTTGTGCGCATACCCCACGGAAAATTGTCATCTGTCCAAATGCGACAATTGTCCGAAGATTGACGAGCTAGAGCAATATTTGGCGGAAAAGTTTAAACAGCTGTTAATTCAGGATTCAAGTTGAATGAACTGAAGGCGCACCATTTCATATCCGAGATGCAATCGAAATTTCTAAAGGAAAGTAAGGAGAAATTAGCCCAAAATGAATTCATTGTGATAAGCGACTTTGCCGAGAATTACACTTTTCTCGTTCAGGATGAAATTCAGGCTTATCACTGGGCAAACGACCAGTGCACGGTGCATCCTTTTTGCATTTATTTCAAAAACGAAGATAACGAACTACAGACCGTAAGCCTTGTTGTTGTCGCGGAGAGTTTAGCTCATAATTATGTGTCCGCTTATTTATTTCAAATGAAACTGTTTGAATTCTTAAGATCAAAATTCGATGCAATCGACAAAGTAACGTTTTTCTCAGACGGCGCGGCTTCTCAGTACAAGAATAAAAAAAATTTTTACAATCTTTGCATAATTGAAGAAGAACAAAACTGCAAGGTCGAGTGGCACTTTTTCGCGACGTCCCACGGTAAGGGCCCATGCGATGCGTTAGGGGGAACCCTAAAACGCATGGCGATTAAGGCAAGTTTGCAAAGGCCATATACTGACCAGATCTTAAATGTACAACATTTGTTTTCGTGGATTCAAAGCAAGGAAATTGCCATTAACACAGTTTTATGCACTCAAAAAGAACACGATGCCATGGAGCGACGAATTCAAAACAGATATAATAATGTCAAAACTATAACTGGAACGCAAAAGTTTCATTGCTTTATACCAAATATTTCTGATATGTCAATTAATGTAAAGCGGTACTCTTCGTCTGCCGACGTGCTAAATTTAAAGTTACTTTAATTTTATAATGATGCCAAGACAATTGAAATTTTTAATAAATATTGTAATTAAGTATAAGCAGCAAAATAAGTAAGATTTTTTTTCATAAATGTATTTTTAACTGTAAAATAATTTTTAAAATGTATTTTTAACAAGGTGGTCTCTTAAATGCTCTTCTCCTGTCCAAACAAGGAGTCGGGGCCCATTTTTTTATTGCTGATTCTTAAAGCAAAAATTATGAGGAATCCAAAAAAAAAATTAGCCGGAAAATTTAGGAGCTTCTGTGGAAAATCGGAAAATTTAATTTTCATGGGAAAATTTAAAGGTAAATTTCTAAGAAAAATTAGGAAAATTTTATTTTTCAATTAAAGCCTGATTCAATACCTTTCCAACGAGCTATCACTCGTTGCGATCGCTTTAGTAGTTTTTTTTTAAAACAACTTTCAATGAGGTCCCTTATGAAGAATTCTTCAATTTTGTCACATGACAGTGGTGTACACCACCACTAAACCAGTCACTATAAAAAAAAAAAAATATGTAGGTACATTATTTTATGCTGGGCAATCGGTTGAGACTATTTATTTTAAAATCGGAGAGGGGTCGTCCAAAAGGTGATCGCTTTCATATGGAATTGCTCTTTTGTTTTGTTTTCAATGAAAGCAAACGACGCACAGTGGAGCCTATAGTTAGGCTACACAAATCAAAAATTTCATGTTTATTTTACAGGAAATTGTCTAACGGCAAGAAAAAAGTTAATTCTAAAAAATATGGAGAATATGCTTCGAAAGCTGCATCACTTTTAGCAGAATTATATCCAAAGAAAAAGTTGACCTCGACAGTTCATAAAATATTGTCGCATGCACACAAAAAAAAAGACTGTAATCCCAAAAAAATTTGATTTTTATTCAAATAGAATTTACATTCGGATTTTGCTTAACAACATTTTGCATTTGTAGCAACAAGTCTGTTTCTGTTGTCCCAAAGTGTAAATTCTTTGTTGAGGCAAAGTTAAAACTGTTGCCTAAAATGTCATACTTGTTGCCCCAAAGGATACTGAACCTTGTTGTTGTTGTTGGCTCTACAGTTCAATATACTTTTGTCGCAAATGCAAAAATTTTTAAGGTATATAATATAAATGAAAACATTATTTTTAATTTGAGAATATTTATTATAAATTCTTACAATTTTAAGATTATTGTTTAAATTTATTATATGGCCAATCGTATCTTTTGGGCTTTAGATAAAGATGGTTTCGCTGCCATTATTTCAGAGGAAAGCCTTTAATGGCAAAAGTTATTTTATTTGCAACAAATAATTTTGCTGTTAAAAAATAACAATAACAAAATCGCCAACTATTTTAGAAATCGCCAAAAAATCGGCATGTCGCCAAATCAAAAATTAGGTCACCAAACAAGTTTCAAAATCGCTACGTTTGGCGAGAAATCGCCACATCTGACAACCCTGTTCATCACTGCGGCATGTAAAGTCACAAAAAGAGTTAGAAAATAATTATAGTTAAGAAATGATTGGCGCTTTAGACAGGGTTTACAAAACTGGCGAACAAAAAACGATAATAACTTTTCGATTTTCGAGTTGGTTTGACAGCGACTGTTTGTAAATAATAAATCAGAAGTAAAAGCAACAGTTTTTTTTAGGCCAATAACAAATGAGAAGTGGAAGAAATGGCAGTTTGACTTCAGTATTTTAAACGCTGCTTTAAGATACAAATATGTACCTGCAATTATGGATTGTCAGCAATACTTTACAAAAAATTTAAAAATAACTGAAAAAAAATGTTGCTTATAATCTTTTCCGAAATAATTTTAGCCTTTGAAAACGAAACATAAAAACTCTAAAATTTAAAAAAATTTTATTTTACTTCCCATTAAATAGATTTTTCACATATTTCAACTTTGCTAACTCATAAGTGGGCACTTAAAAGATCTAGAACCCTTTTAAAACACTCATTTCATAGGTTGATCAATTATTTTTTTTGTTTAGTATTTCATTTGGTTTAAAAATTATGATTTTTGCAACAAAAAAAAAACTCAAATGGCGCCACTGTGCGACGGTCTTCACTCTGCAAGGTTTTCTTTGAAATAGTTATATTTAGCACAAGATACCACAAAACATGACTGTCAAATATTAAAAATTTTTAATATTTCTACCAACATTCTTCAAATATTTGTCCAAACAGCAAATACCCCAATTAACAGCACAAATCGTTTGTACAAACGTACTACTTTGACATGTTTGCCAAGCAATTTGTGTGGTCTATTTTGCCCTTAAAGCTCAAAATAGACGTGATATAAGCATAACCTTACAAAACAGCTGTTTGAACCAACCTAACAGGCAAAACTGGAATTGATTATAGGCATTTTGTTTATGCCACGTCTAATTGGACCCTAAACCATACAAACCACTAAGGTGAATCCAGACAACAAAGTTTTTAACAATAAATTTGAAGATAAGAGATCGTTTCGTATTTAAAATAAAAAAGATTTTAGAAAACTATAGAAAAAATTTCACAAGTCATCACCAGTTATCGCAAATTTGAATGAGTATATGTAAATGTTAGTAATGAGGCAACATGTGCAAATAGTATTTAAATATCTGGGATTCCTATGAGATCCTAATATAGTCGTTAATGCAAAAAAATATAATTTTTGTTAAGAAGTTAATTATTAAATATGTTCATATGTATATGTACGTTTTACATATAAATATGTAAATTAAGCACTTCTCATATCGCACTTGATCAACGAGTGGGTATTAACTAAAAATTTTTATTTTTACTTTTTTTTAGAAATCGACTTTTTGGTAATAAAACGACTGGCTTAAAAACCTCTTTTCATATGGCTTTAATGTAAAATTAAGAAAATTTTTAAATTTTGAGTTAATACCCTCTTGTTAATTAAGTGGGATACATCTTGCCCTGCATTCATGTATGTAAGCATTTAATCTATCCGTTTACTTCACATCAAGTATGACAGATGGTCCATCATGTTAATATTTAATTAAATCGAAGGAAAATTTGTCTATTTGTCTCTTTAATTTAAAATTAATTTAATTTTGTATGATGTGAAAAAAAAGAAATTAAAATGAATTTATTTTTTAATGTATTTTAAATTATTATTGATCACTAGAAATGTGCGCCTTTTAGTCTCAAAAAGGGCGAAAACAAATTTTTAAAGCAAAAAAGAGCAACTTTTACTTTCAATTTAAATTTTTGTTAAGCAAATCAATTGTTTTCATAAATTGACAACTAAAGTTCACAATTGGGTTAAATAAAAGTAGTTGATGTTTTTACACATTTAAGGCAAAAAAAAACCCAATGAAAAATGTGTCGTCTCAAAAGACCAAAATGGCATGAGGTGATGTCATTCAAACTTTAACTTATTTTTATTTTTTTCTGTTCGTAATTGAAAATCCTTTATATTTAATGCAGGAGTCTAGTTTTTAAATTAAACGTGATGTCACTTTTGAAATTTCGGGTTTTTTTTTTTAAATTCCTGTAGTTCAATAAACGTTAATCGTTGACATTTTTAAGGTCATTTCGCAAGGAATTTAAAGGTCTGGTGACGCATGCGTAAATGTTATGGACACGTTAACTTTGCAGTCGAATTCAATAGTTAGTAGTTACTGAAAATGCGTATACTTGCCGCACGACGTTAAATTGTGTTTAATAGAAAACAAACAAAAAAATTATAACAATGATTTAAAAGAAAACCTTTTCATAAATTGAAGTTTTTCATCATCTCATTATTGGTTTGACCTACCGACAATTTTTCACGAAATTTTATATGGTTTCTAATGGTGTTTTCTTTTCTACAAAAAAATGTGAAGTTTTATTTAAAAATGCAATTTGATGTTCGTTTCTTAAAAATGCTTTGCTATCTAAAAAGGTGGCTGGTTTTATTCTAAAAAACTCACCCTTACTAATGGCATAAGGCATTGCACTTTACGCCCCGTATAAATCGACATGCCCTGTAAAAAGGTGACTTCTGTTTATATCTAGGGCTACCAGACGAAGTTGGGAAAAATCGCCTAAAATAAAATTTAAGTGGATTCGGTGTTATAAAATTGTTTAAAAAAATCGTCAAATCAAAAAATCTTGGTGTCAATAAATCGGCCATCTGGCAATGGAATTTTCTTGTTTACATATTTTATGAAAAACAAACAAAAGAAATTGGAATTTCTTCATTCATTTTCTTCTTTGATTTATTAATTTAATATCAATCAATAAACAAATTTTGGTTTATGTGCATTAGACCGACTCAACTTGTATGGAGCTGAAAAAAGTGATTCAGTTACCCCTCTGAAAATAAAGCTTGATATGTTTTATGAAGATGCCCAAAATATTTTGGTTCTAGCGTTGACCATCCGTGAGCTGGACCATTTTTTAAAAAGGTCTATTTTTCAGTTTTTCGATTTATTTTTTGTACTTTGCTCCAAGACGACATAAATAAAATTTGATATCATCGGAAAGAGTTTCGAAAGCACCATCCGATGGTATATACGTACAATTTGTATGAAAACCCGAAACGAAAATATGTATTTAGTTAAATATCTCAATTAGTAGGTCGCAAGTGGTCAAGTTTTATATACCAGCGGATGCTGCTTTAAAAACTCTTTTCAATGATACCAAATGTTATTTATGTCGTCTTGGAGTGAAGTACAAAAAAATTCGAAAAACTGAAAAAAAGACCTTTTTTAAAAATGGTCCAGCTCTCGGATGGTCAACGATAGTACCAAAATATTTTGGGAATCTTCATTTATTTTCAGAGGGCTAACTTAATCACTTTTTTTTTTTTTTGAGTCGGTCTAATGTACATATATTTTTTTATATTTTGAAGAAACAACTTTTTGATTAACGTATGTTTTTTATATTTTCAAAAAACAAACTTTTTGTCAGCTGTTAAAAACAGGGCGATCCAATTTTGTGATTTGTTGCATTAGGTGCGTTTGTTTACTTTTCCAGTAAAATCCAGTAGTTGAGTACATTTCAGGCAATATGAAAATTTTACTCTCAAAACTGGCTCTTGCACAAAAAAGTAAACGAACGAAAAAATTGCACAAACTTGCAGATTAATTCAAACATATGACCGCTAAAAAGCTTAGTGTTGTAAAATATGTGTTATTTAGACTACCAAGTATATATTGTTTTTGGTACTTGATGCATTGCATTTTAATAGTTATAAATTCGTAGCAAATGTATTTATTAAATGAACTTCTGTGGAAGCTTTAAGACTTGTTTAGTTTGTACATGACTTTTAATTTTGTTTCTAGTTAAATAACATGCGAAAATACATGAATACTTGATTTTTGATATTCGGTTCCCTAAATAATATGCAGTAAGAAGTATTCATATATTTATTAGGTTTACATCTCTAAAATATTAATGCAATGTTATTTATATTAAATTTAATTTAACTTTTCAAAAATACCTATTAGAAAACTAGGGTTAAGCTCATGCTGCACTTTTAATTCAGTTTTTGTTCTTTTAAATGTTTTTTTTTACAAATTGTAGACTTTTTGTTTGCAAATTGTATGTTTTTTGCTTGTTAACTATATTAAACCATATGTTTTTGTTTTCAACTGTATTTTACAGGCAAAAATTTGTTCAGTACAAATTTGCACGCTCTTTGCTGACAACTGTCACTTTACTCTTTCAGTAGATGCTCTCTTTTGCAAATTTATGTGTACGCGAACACATTTCAATAAAATCCACTACAAATTTGCACACATTTTTGCAAATTGTGGGGTAAACGAACGCAGCTATTATTAGAATGTTGGCAAGATATTTTACACATTCAGCTTTTAACAAGGTGGTATTTTTTTGTAGAAAAGAAAACACCATAAAATATATAACATAAATTTTGCTAAATATCAACTATTTTAAAGCTTATTAAGTATTGTTTTGCTCTACACGCCACTGTTTGGCGTATGTTGCAAATTTCTTATACAAAAACGTACAACATAAATTTCACTCTTGCTTTGCTTCATTTTCGTAAGAAAAACGAGTAGTTGAAGCGAGATCAAAATAAAAAGAAAACAAGAAAATAAATTTTACTCCTGCTTCGCTTTTTGCCGTAAGAAAAAATAAAATTTCAACAACTCAACACATAGTAGTAAGTAAACGTATGCAGCACAAAAAGCTAATTTTTTTAAATAAATTTAGAAAAGTTTCGTATGCGGTAAAAACCAATAATTTTTACTTTCAATAAAATACTATTTACTTCTTAGTTCGTTAATAAACTTTTACAAAAACTTATATTTTTCTTCAAAACATATGCTACCACTGCTGCGGTGAAAATACAAAAACATTTTATCGGATATATTTTCAGAACACTTCATGTAAATCTTCATTGTCGTTTTTCTACCCTACTACTTTTTGGCCTATGTGCCAAACCATTAATGAGCTGACATTTTGTTATTTGTACGTTTAGTAAAAAAATATAAAACGAATACGTCGTGTACGTCGATGTTATGTTCGCTCTATTAATACACATGAACAAATGTAAAATTTTTTAACATTTGATATGTCAAAACGAAGATAATTTTTAATTTTATCAGGTTTATCCGTACGCAACGTCACGTTTACGTAAGAGTACCTACCTATTTCTACATAAGCTTGGTAAGAAAAACGGAATAGCAGATTCGCAACTTATACGTTAACGTCCGAATAAAGAGACCTTAAACAATAAATTGTATATTTATGTCATGTTGATTCGTTTGAAATGTATGTATGTAGTAGTTTATTGCTTTAATTTTTTTTTTGGGAATTTTGCACATGTTTATTTATTATTTATTTTTTTTTTTTTGTGGCACATTAACTAAATGGTCTTGTTTAGTTAATATATGTATCGGGTGATTTTTTAGCTATTATCTTTTTGGCAACACTGGCTTAAACAGCTGACGCGCGCTTCGTGTTTTGTTTCACTGTCAAACATCTTCAGTTTGGTCTATACAAACGAACAACACTTGCAAATTATTGAATTTTATTATCGAACTGCGTGCTCTGTTAAGAAATTTCATCGCGCGCTTCTTCCATTTTATGGTCAGTTTAATCGACCCACTGAAGCGGCTATTCGGGCTATTGTGACTTAATTTCGCACCAAATTTACATTGTTGGACATAAAACCACCAACACGCTTACGTAGAGTGCAGAGTGAAGAAAATATCGCAGCTGTTACGGACAGTGTTAATGATGACCATCAATTATCGATTCGTCGCCGTTCGCTGCAATTGGGCCTCTGTAACTCAACAACGTGGAAAATTTTGCGGAAGGATTTAGGTGTGAAGCCTTTCAAAATACAGCTGGTGCAAGAATTGAAGCCGAACGACCTACCGTAACGTCGAATTTTTGGTGAATGGGCTCTTGGAAAGTTGGCCGAAGATCCACTTTTTTATCGAAAAATTGGGTTCAGCGACGAAGCTCATTTTTGGCTCAATGGGTGCGTTAATAAGCAGAATTGTCGATTTTGGAGTGAATATCAGCCAGAAGCATTGCAAGAGCTACCAGCGCATCCAGAAAAAGACACAGTTTGGTGCGGTTTATGGGCTGGTGGCATCATTGGACCGTACTTCTTCAAAGATGATGCGAATCGTAACGTAACTGTGAATGGTGAGCGCTACCGTGAGATGATATCCAACTTTTTTTTTGCCAAAAATGCAAGAGCTTGACTTGCATGACATGTGGTTTCAACAAGACGGTGCCACATGCCACACAGCACGCTTAACAATGGACTTATTGGACAAAATTGGACTAAGCGGATGGACCATTTGAAGCGCAGTCACGGTCAACAATTGCATGAAATAATCTTCAAACATTAATTTATATGGACCGTACTATCGATTCAAATAAAAATGTCATGCATTTTTCTGAATTTTATGTGTTTTTTTAAACTTTCCTATAGCTCTTAAAAAATCACCCATTATATAACTTATAAAACTTTAAGTATATTTATTTAATCTTAACTTTTAATGATAGTAAAACCATTTATGGCGGTTTTTTCGGATAGTCTTTTAATTGTCAAATCGTTAAATATGACATCGTCTTCCGTTTCCATTGTTTTCAGTAAAGTTTCATTGTACTTAATTAAAGATTTGTTATGTTTTTATTTTTGGTGCTTTTTAATTTACACCTACACAGTGTACACACTACACTCACTTTTTAAAAAAGTAAAATTTTTAAAGGCGATCTAAGTCGAAACGTAGTTTTACCATAAAAGTTTATATTTATGAAATAACAGTTTAAGAATGGTTTGAAGATAAATAAGTAACCCAGTAAAAACTTTGCCTACTTTTTTTAAAATGAATAGCTTCTTTCACTCATTATTTAGTAGCTCTCATTGGTTCTTTCAGTAGAATTGGAAATAGTATTTTACTTTTTGCTGATTACTTTACACATTATTTTGTATATATATATATAGGCGAAGTTTTTACTGGAAATCACGGAAAAATAAAATTTTAAATGTTTTTATTAAGTTCTGTTAAATTCAAGCCAGGCTTTTACTCTTTCAAGTCCATCAAATCCCTACCAAAAGAAAAGAAATTCCCTACATGTATGCTCTTTTCTCACTTAGTAAAAATCGGACAGATTTCTTTTAATTTTCTCTAAGCTGTAAGTTTTTTTCAATCTTCATTTTTAAGCTAGAACAAGTAAGAGTGCTATATTCGGCTATGCCGAATCGTATATACCCTTCACTATGGTGCGATAAGAACAGAAGGTTATGTAAATACCGTTCTTACGATATGCTTGTACCTTATTTGGAAACTTTGGCTATTGCCGTTCTCCAGATATACATAAAAAAAAACCAACAAGGGATTTATGGGTAAAATTAGAGGCAGTCGTGGGGTTTTACTCATACCTCAGCCATTTATCAAACGATCAGTCTGAATTTCAATAGCATATAATTCAGGGCTATATAGAACATAAATATATAAAACTATGGTCCCTTTTATATCTGGGATTTTCCGAAAACCCATTTCAACAGACACACTGACAGACAGACAGACATTTATTAAATCAACTTCGTCACTTATAAGGGTCCAGAATATATATACTTTAAAGGGTCTAAAATCAATATTGTACAAATTACACACGGAATGACAAACTTATATATGCCTTTTTACCTTCGGTGAAGGGTATGAAAATGTAAATCATAAACAGGCACAACTCAAAATTCAAAAATGCTTAGGAGATTCTGAGAACTGGTTTCAAAAACATGGTTGCAAGTTTTTCATCAAATTGAGTTCCACAAATGTTAAAGGAGACAATGCCGAAAACGAACTTTCGTGGTCGATATAGATTTGATTTGTGAACTGGTTTATGAAAAAAAAAAAAAACTATTTTGATAAATTTCGTTAGTCGAATATGTAAGTGCGCTCTAAATTTTATGGAACAACTTCTAAAAAGTTTTGTAGTAACGGTGTCGTTTATATAAAAGATTTTAATTGCATTTGATTACCCCTAATATTAAAATTCTAGTAACATCTATGACACAACAGGAGAAATTCATCTAATTGTTGTTGACCAAAATTGGCAAAATTTTTGATAAATTTGTGTTGGCTTATTATTTGGCAATTTAGTAAATGAGAAATAAAAAAACATTTAGCATCTTGATAACAATTTAGTTTAGAATAAATAAACTATAGTTTATTTGTATAATAATTTTGAAATTATTATTGCTTTTTATAATGTAATAAAACATTCTAAATAATAATTTTCATACGATTTCGTATTTTTAATTTTTTTTTTTACTTAAGTTATTAATCACACACAAGTCTCACTTACAACAGTGGGCGTCAACCATCGAATATGAACACGAAAATATTTTATGGCTCATTGATTTGTTCAAACGTAATTTGTGTTCTAATCAAGCTCATACATACGTGTACGTGTGTTGAGACTTGTTTTCTGAACAATGTAAATTTTTTTCTATTAGTTTAAATAAATTTATTTATTTTTTTTCTACTTTGAAAATGTAGCAATTTCTTATTAGTGTCAATCAATCGCCTTGAAACTTTTAAAAACTTTTTTTGTGTTGTTGTATGCTTTTTTATTATTTTGTTTTAATTTTTCATGGTTGATGGATGATTTTGTTTTAAGAAAATCTTATCGCTCCTCAAAGCTGGCTGTGATATGATTATAATTGCATTGTTATGGAAAATAAAAGCACATTTCACCGCCACCTTAAAGAGGGATACAATTTTCACTTTTTTCAGATTTGTTTATGTTACACTTTAACAATTAATTCAAAAACTTGTTTTTATACTTACCCGACCGGTATTTCTATGATCTCACCGCCAAGTTACAACTCATTAACAACTTAAAATGGATTTTTAATTAAATTAACGGGTAATAAAATGGCACATTTTCTAGTTCACTTTTAATTGAACGAGTTTTTTTCTGTAAAAAATTGTACGGTTTTGAAAATTTTTGTATTAAATATCACGATATAAAAATTTTGGAAAAAAAATTGTCGATATTTAAATTTCTTTACGGTATTTGAATTTTTAAAAGAAGCTTTTACAATATTAAATGCCGATTTCACCAAGTTCTGTTATAATTAACTATTAGTTATATCTGTCAAAAACATATTGTTAACTGCAAGTTAAAGTAATAGCTTGTTTTAACTGAACTTGGTGAAATAGGCCGTAAAACTTAAAAAAAAATATAGTTTTTTTAAGGACTTTAAAATATTTGTATAGAAAATTTAAGGTGCTGGAATTTTTTAAAAGAAAATGTTACGATATTTAAATTTTCATAAAAAAAATTTTTCGATATTGAAATTTTTTTTCCTAGGGAAAACTTTCTGTACTGAAATTTTTGTATAAAAATTTTTTGATATTTTGTATGGAAAATTTTTCGATATTAAAATTTTTCCTAGAAAAAAGTTTTCATACTAGAAGTCTTGTAAAGAATACTTACCAATATTAAAATTTTTAATAGAACGTGTTACGATATTGAAATTAAAGTATAGAACATTTTTTGATATTGAAATTTTTTTTTTTTTGAATAAAAATTTCCTTATAAAATGAAAAATTTTATTGCATTGAATTTTTCTTTTAAAAAAATTTCCCTATAAAAAAGTTTTCGATACTTAAATTTTTGTATAGAATTTTTTTTAATATTTAAATATGTATCCATATAGACAATTTTTTGTTATAAAAATTATTGTATGAAAAATTTTGAAATATTAATATTTTTAATTAGTATTGTGAATTGAAATTTTCGTTAAGAAAACTTTTCGATATTGTAATTTTTGTATGGAAGAAATTTCAATACTGAAATTTTTTATAGAAAATTTTTCTATACATATTAAAATATTCGTATAAAGATTTTTCGAACTTAAAATTTTTGTATAGAAAAATTTGCAAAAAACTTTTTCGATAGAAAATGGTTCGATTTTGATATTTAAATACAGATAATTTTTTGATATTGAAATTTTTTTCGTATTTTCGAATGAAAAAACTACTGTATTGAATTTTTCTAATAGCAATTTCCCTAAAGAAAAGTTTTCGATACTCAAATTTTTGTACAGAATATTTTTTCAATATAAAAATGTTCGTAAAGAAAATTTTTCTATATTGAAATTCTTGTATAGAAAAATTTTCGATATTAAAATTTTTTAATAACACTGGTTCACAAATTCTCAACAAAGTCGTGACCAAATGAATCTTTATGTAAAACTGTCCGCTGAATCCGAATTTGAAGTCAGAATTGTCAAAAGTTGATCAGTTTTTGAGATATTCCAAAATAACCGTTATTTGTGTTTTTATAAAAGATGATGTGACTGAAATGCAAATATCTTAAAAAATTTAAAACGGATTATGTAATTCTTTTTTTTTTTTTTGGTGAAAGATAATATAACTACTAAAATAACCATGGGTCGTTTGTGAAGATTAGTCATGAAAAGACAGAGTTACAGTGGCCAAAAGTTCAAACTTAATAAAAAATTTGATGATTTTGTTCAATTTAGCTGTTTTCAAGTTATTTATTTTTTATGGTTTTTAATCCAAATTTAAATATTTTTAATCAGGTTAAAAATCATCAAATTTAATTTTCATTAAATTATTTTTATGAAGAATGTAGTTCTGCAACATGAAGTTAATTAAAATTTTTTGATAATTTTTAATTCTTGACTGACCTGGGAGTCGAACCCTGGTTTTAACGGTCAGGTTTTTCTTACATGTTTCGATAGTAACATTGAATTTTATTTTATAAAAAATTTTTCGTTTTTGTAACTTTCGAATAGAAAATTTTTCGATATTGGAATGTTCGTATAGAAAAAT
The DNA here is from genome assembly GCA_963931875.1 of Pollenia griseotomentosa. Lineage (NCBI taxonomy): Eukaryota > Metazoa > Arthropoda > Insecta > Diptera > Polleniidae > Pollenia > Pollenia griseotomentosa. The sequence goes on along the minus strand of OZ007561.1, from coordinate 46,382,577 downwards.
TTTCGATATTGAAATTTTCATATAGAAAACTTTTTGATATTAAGGTTTCAGTAATGAAAATTTTTAATATGAAAATTTTCCTAGAGAATAGAGAATACTGAAATTTTGCTATAAAAAATTTTTTGATAATAAAACTTTCGTATAGAAAATTTTTCTATATTAAAATATTCGTATAAAAATTTTTTCGATATTAAAGTTTTTGTGAAGTAAATTTTACGATTTTGAAATTTTTGTATAAAAAAATTTTGTTGATATTGAAATTTTTGTATAGAACCTTTTGTAAAATTATCTTTTTGAAAGTTTTACGATATTAAAACTTTGCTATTAAAGTTTACAATAGCGAAAACTTTTTATAAAAAATGTAACTATTGGGTATGTTCTGTTAATCGAAATGAAGTGGATTTAAAACCGAACAAATTTTGAAAACGAGCCTGTAAAAAAAGTTCATAAAAATATTCCTATTTCATATATTCGTACTTTGAGTACCAATTATATTTAGAAGAACAGCTCTTAAAAAGAGAAAATCTACAGTAATTTTGTAAATAATTGAAATCAAAATCTCGTTCGATTTCAATTTCTCTTCATTTCGGTTTGTAGAACATGCCCGTATATTATTGTATGTATTAAAATTTTCGATATTGAAACTGTCGAATAGAACATTTTTCCTTATTGAAATTATGTTACAACCAATTTTTCGATCTTAAATTTTGTTTTTGTAGTAAATTTTTCGATTTTGAAAGTTTACGATATTAACATTTTGTATAGAAAATTTTTCGATGCAGAAAGTTTCGAATAGAAAGCTTTTTGATATTGAAATTTTCGCGAAGAAAGATTTTCGATATTGAAATTTTTGTATAGAAACATTCAGCCTCATTCCGATTTTCGTAGTCGTCAACGACAGTGTCGTTTTTTTGTAGAAGATTAAAGAACACAGGCTGTGTGTCACCTTAATCTATTACAAAATATACCACTGTCGATGACGACAACCGGAATTAAGCTGATTTTTTTATCGTAAAATACTTATTTGCATTTGCAATATGTATTGAAATTTTTGTTTAGAAATTTTTACGATTTACGATATTATTTGCGATATTAAAACAATATATAAATTTTTGCAGTAAAGTAAATTTTTTTATGTACAGAGAATTTTACAATTATCAGACACCAGCTGAATGTAATGCTAACCCAAGAATAGCTAATGTAAAACACGTAACAGGAATATACAAGATATTCTGGTAGTGTATAAAATCATTTCTATGTAAATGTACATATCTATAGCTTTAATGTTGGTATAGGCATGTGAAATATCGATCTGAAATATCGAAGAAAGCTTTTTAAATGGAACAGAGAAATTCGAAAAAAAATTTTATATAATAAAAATAATTTATGAAAAAGAAATAATTCCCACATTCTATTTGTTTAAACTTTTAAATTTTATACAATTTCTTTAGAAAAATTGCAATATCAAAAGTTTTCCTTTGCAATTTGTTGTTCGACGTTTCACATCAAAGTAATAAATTTTTAATTAACAACTCCAGCTTTGTTCACTTATAGTTTTTTTTTTTTTCTAAATAAAAACAGCATTTTCTTGTTTTTTTTATATGTAAATTATTTATAAACGTATGCAATTTTTTAATAAATTTTAATTGTTTATCTTATAACTAAAATTTTTGTTTTTCTTTTATCTTTAAGTTTTTTTATATTTAGTTAATTTTTTCTTTCTTTTTGTTGTAATTTATAGAATATCACCATTAAATTTCAGTTAAATTATTATAAATTTTGTTAAATGCATTAAACACTTCATGGCAAATCACTACATTGAAATAAGCCGGTTGATTAATAAGTTAATTATTATTTACGAATAGTTGCATCATAATTTGCTTTATTGATTATTCAATTACTTCTCACAATAAAATGTGTATTTTTCGCCATTATTTATAAAAAATTACTTGCATTTATTTATAGCATGATCATTAATAATATTATTTTTTTGGTTTATTACATTTATATAACTAAATTTACATTTCTTTAAGTTTAACTACAAATGTTTTTTATTCATTTTCATGTCTTTTCACTTTACAAATATTGGTCAATTTTATTTTGCTGACGGTCTAATTAAGTTTTTGCTCTTTGTGATCTTTGAAACCTTCAATTTTTTATTTTATTTGTATTCACAATTTGTTACAAGATATAAGTGGTATTCATTGAAGGGATTTTTTTTAGAAAAAGTATTTGTTTCTATTTATTAAGGTTATTACTACTCTTTTTTTTAACAGATTTGAGCTAAGTGAATACCCTAAATGTTTTAGCTACAAAGAAAGTTATTTGTTGCTACAGTTGAGGGATTAAGTTTAGGATTAGGACTGTGAAGTCTTGAGCACTGAAGCACTGAACTTGGTGCAAAAAAATTTATTTATTTTCAGTGAAAGATCAAGATGTAAAAAAATTATTAATTAAAAAAAATTTAAAATTGTCATGTTTCGATTGTAAGAGAGTTTGAACTGCATTCAATAACTTAATACTTGAGCTCGTAAGGCAATTCTCCGTAAATATTTATGAAGGACAACCGCCCTTTAAATAAAATAACTTGATTCCTGTCATCGTCCTTGCTGTTGTGTTACCTAAAGTATCAAATCACCATCACAGTGGCACCATCTGCACTCCAAATTTAAAATGTCCCGTTTTCCCAATGAAATGAAATTGGGGGAATTTTTTTACCTGTTTGGGTTTTGAAAATTTAAAAAAAAAACAGAAAATTTGCTTAAGTGATTGAAATATTTATTTGCGGTGATTAATGAATGCCTTCCATTTATTTTTGAAAGATTATTTTATGGAAATGTTGCCCGTGGCTACACCGTAGGTTGTCCATTCGTGAGCTTTAATTTTGGCCCTCCGCGGGATGTGCTGCGCCTCTTAGGGGCATAGTTAAAGCAGCTTGAGGATTGCTTCTACTTGGTGTTACATCCTCTGGTTAGAATGAATTCTGTCTTGGTAATTTAGTTTACGTTGGCGCTTAAGTGTACTGGAATTCTTTGGAATCTTATACATTTTAAAACCAGCTGAATACAACCTGGAATGCACCGAACATTCAAATGACAGAGCTTTTTGGGGTCCAATTGACTTCATTTTGTTTGAAGTTGCATCTCAGTGCTTAACCGAGGATCTACCACGGGAGTCAGTAGCCCCTGGTGGGTGCTAGCACCGGTCTGACTATTGGTGAGGTATGCTTCTTGAGAGAAATGCTTTCTGCCTTTCAGGATGATTGTCTTTGCGGATGCCATGCTTCTCTCATAGGAGGCTGGTTTTCAGTGAGTTATTCACCATCCGATGGGGGAGTGCCTTTTCAAGGCATAAAGAACTCCACAAAGATCAGCTTTTTTAACGAAAAGATATTATTGGGGAGCACGTGGTGGCTGTGCTTTAAACTAATTAAAGTCGCGGGTACGGTAACATTCACACAAAAAGCTGATTTTTCACCCTTGTGGGAAAGTTCGGCCTGTAGATGGCCCTAGGGGCTGCTGCTATTCAACAGAAGCTGCTGGGATTAATTAATAGCAGTGGAGGTTAGACAGCTCTGGCTCCTAACAAGAGGTGGGTGTATAATTGTTGTTGGATTATACACTCGAATTCCTACAACTTGTGGTTGAGATCCACCGTAAATTTAACTCGCAAGGCAGGTATTCACATAAATCAAAATAATAACTCCAATTTTGGCATACTTTTTCCAGTATTTCGGTCGGTATCACACCAATGGCAAAGATACGTGAGGAATACGTGATAGCCCCACAAAAATAGTCTAGTGAGAGGTCAAGAACCATGGCGGCCAATGGACTACGCCAAAATGTTAAATAAATTGCTCACCAAGCTAGCATTTCAAAATGTTCATGTTATCGCGGGACGTGGATCATATGGCACCGTCTTGTTTAAACCACATGTCAACCAAGACCAATTCTCCCATTGTGTGCAAAAAAGTAGGTAATTATCGCATGTTACACTGCTCCCTCCATTCACTGTAACGTCACGATTTGCATCGTACTTGAAGAAGTACGGTCCAAAGATGCCGCCGGCCCACAAACCACTCCAAACACTGCATCTTTCAGGGTGCATTGGCCTCTCTTGCACTGCTTCTGACTGCTTGTAAAACCTAATTCAACAATTCTCTGTGTTGACGTACAAACTGAGCCAAAAATTTTCTTCTTTGCTCAAGACAACTTTTTAATAGCAAAACGGATCTTGATCCAACTTTGATTCGCAAGCGTTGTTCGTTTGTTAGTCTGCTCATGCTTAAATGGCAAACCTTACTCATAATTTATGAAATTTGACACAAAGATGTTAATTGTCATGTGTAACGCCTTAAAATATTGGTCCTAGATCAACCTTAAAGTATACCGATCGACTCAGAATGACTTTCTGAGTCGAACTAACGATGTCCGTCCGGCTGGCTGGCAGGCTGGCTGTCCATGTAACCTTGTGCGCAAGGTACAGGTCAAAATTTTGAAGATAATTTGATAAATTTTAGGATATATGTTCTTATTGGCACAAGGACCAAGCCTATTGAAAATGGGCCGAATCGTAGAACCACGAGGGAAGATAGGGGGAAATTTCTTGCTCTCAGAAACTATCAAACCGATTTTAATGAAATTTAAAACATTGATAGATCCATGTCTATATGGACACTTAAGCTATACAGTTTTTCAGAAATAGGACCACCAGGGTTGTGTTGGTTTGACAGGGACTGTTTATATTAAACGAATCAGAAATAAAACCAACAGTTTTTTTTTTGCCAATGACAACTGAAGAAGTGAAAGAAATGGCAGTTTTTCTACTTTGACTGCAGTTTTTGTAAAAATTTATTCTTAGCTATTTGCAGTGTTGCCAATGAGGAGTTCGGAAATTACACATGCCTGTGTACAAAATAACACATTTAAAGCAAAATTACACACGCAATTCAAAAAAGTAGCTTTGCTAGAATAAATTCGCTTTGCAAATCTTATTGATATTCCTTATTTCTTATTAAATCGTTAGGCTTACAAAAAAAGCAAGTCTTACCAACTGCTGTAGAAAGAAAGAGTATCCACGCGCAGTATTTATTTTCGAACATAACGCCTTAACGTCGTGTGATTTCTGGTATTAAAAAACACGAATTTGAATAAATTTTAATACAACGGTGAAATTAGTTTAAGCGCTTACGCAATTTTACAGTGTCATTTCTATTCCTATAAGACAATGATGTACCAAATTAAATTTATGATAGCATTGTTTATTACGATTCAAGGCGTACTTAACGAGAGTTTGGTTTAAATGGGGCCTAGGGTAAATTATGGACCGATCTTCATGAAATTGAACAGTGTGATTTCTGATCGAATTAAACGAATTTGTGCAAAATGTTATAGCATTCCATGCATTATTTCACTATTTATGTTAGTTTTTGCAACAAAATTATAAATTTTTTAGGGTGGTGGTTCCACATTTTGATTCAAAGCTCTGATCCTACTGAACCGATTTTGCCGAATTTCCATCCCAAACTGCTTAGGATAATTACAAGCAATTTTACACTAAGTTTGTTCATTTCTTTTGAGTTTTTCGAAAGTGAGCGTGTTTTCATCAGACGGGCATGGCTAAATCGACTTAGAATTACTCAAGGAGCCAGAATATATATTGTCGGCTTAATATACAAACCTGCTAAATCCACTTTTGAAGTAAATTAAGATTTTGATGCCGTGTGGAAGAGAAAGATACGCCTCGTCGACCAGCATATAGTTTTTCTTCAATTTAAGTCATAAAGTGTGTTAAATCAACTATGTTTTTGGTTTTTCTCTCAAGCTCCACATATGAAATATAAAAAGTTTTTTGTTACTCCTGTAAAATTTACTGAAATGGAGTTAGCAGGTTTGTTTATTAAGCCGACGATATACGTTATGGGGTCTTAGATGTATAATAAAAAAGTTTCACACGGAATGACAAACTTAGTATACCCTCATTCACCACTGGTGGTGGTGGTGGATATTCATTAGTACGAATCGTGCGGGAAATACTTAACGTCTTTCAGGAAGATTGTCTTTGCGAAAGTTTCGCTTCTCCGTTGAAAAGGTACTTTTGTGGATCGCTTGGTGGTTGTGGTTTACTACCCAAAGTCGCAAGAGGGATATACGGAAAATTCCACTAAATCGCTGATTTAACTGTTTCTACTAACAGATGCTGCTTGCATATTTCCAATAGCAGCGGATGTTAAATAGCTCCAGCTCCTAAACAAGGTGAGGGTGTTTAATCTTGCCGGATTGTGCGATCAAGTTCTTGCTTGGTTGTATTGTTGTCACCCAGTGATAAGGATCCATCATTGAGGAGGCCTTAGGGCAGGTATCCATATAAATCTTTTCCACAGATGTCTCCCTACAAGCGCATTTTGTGAATGTTCAAATCCCACTAGTTGTTTGTATATTCCTCCACGTTTGTTTGTATATTCATCGCGTTTAAAACAAAAAATCTAGTCTGAATTATAAAGAAAGACTCAAGGTATATTTATAGCAGGTAGTTTGTTTTGTGATACGAACTGTCAAATGTTGTATAGAAAACAACTAAACAAGTTTTTTGTCTTTATCTTTTGTCTTTTTTGTCCCTTGTCAACCCCTTTGCTGTTTGACAGTTCGTACCACATAACAACAATAAAAAGCTCTGTTGTTTGTTTTATTGTACAATTGTTGTAATCTCGCGGCTACCTGCTATAAATATACATTGGAAAGACTCATGAACTTATTTTTAATATGCTCTCGTAAGTCATTGCTGACTCAATGGACAGGGGGGATGTTGCTGAAACAACATTTTGTGTTTACCTTTTTTATTATATTTCTTTTAAGCCTTAAATTATGCAGTAGTATATGTACTTTTTTAAATTTACTATATGGGCATGTCACAGTTTTGTTATTGTTAAGTTTTTTTTTTTTTCTTAAATAAAAAAAGGTTTAAAAAAATTTAAGATTTTAAACAAAAATCATTTAAAACTGAAAATAAAAAACAAACAAGATTTGTCTAAATTTTTAAAATTGTTTTTATTTAAAAATAATTTTTATAAAAAAATTAATTTTAATACAGCTTAAACATTTACAAATAATAATAATAAAAAAAAAATCAATAAAAAAATGTTTTTAAGAAACTATAAAATTCTTTTGCTTTCCTTAAAAAATAAGAAGCAGTTTTTGCTTAATTTAATTCTTCAATAAAATAATTCAAAATCTTAAATATCTTTTAAAGAAGCTTTTAAACAAAAACTTACTTTGAAGCAAAATTTTCTTTCAAAAATTAAATAAAAACAAACAATAATAAGAAAAATAATTCACATTTGATATGACTAAAAATAAAATTTTATAATTATAAATATGAATATTAAAAAAAAAAAAAAACAATAATTCAAAAAATATTTGAAATTCTTGTTTTTTTTTCTTTTTCTGTTTGAGATGTTCTCTTAAAATGCTAAATAATAGTAATTAAACATAAATCACAAAAATTAATAATAAAAAAGTATTTTTTTTTTTTTTTTTTAACTTATCAAGAGATTTTTTAAGATTCAAATGTAAATTCGAGTTTTTCTTTTTAATTTTTTTTTTTTTTAATTCAAATTAAAAAGAAAAATATTTAGAAACAATTAAAAGTTAATTTATAAATAAAGACAAAGGTATTAAAATCGTCCGTCTTTGCTTTTTTCTTTTTGAGGTTAGGATTTTAAAATAAAGTAAGTCTTTCGATAAAAGACATTTTTACAAAATTTAGTTTTTTGTTGTTTGTTTTTGTAGGGTTTTATTCTAATGCTATTGTTTATTTTTCTTTTAAAAGCACATATTTAGTTTAGATTTTGTTATTGTATCTTTATGCAAATTCATTTTACAGCTTTGCAATAATAATTTATATAAAACAGTACAAAAAAAAAGTTGCATTTTACTCAAATTTCTTTTTCTTAAATTTTGTTTTAACTAATTACTTAAATAGTTATTTAATATTTATTTATGATGTAAGTTTATGTAAAAAAATTCTAAATTTTTAAGAATGTATAGTTTTTCTTTTCAGATTATATAGACTAAATACATTTAGCGTAAATTTATCAGTTTTAAGCTTAAACACTATTTACATACTGATTTCTGTATTCTCTTTCCTTTAATTTTATAGTAATCCACTTGTTTAAATCTTAATTTAACTTTTTAAATATGTTCAGTATTTAAATTAATGATATTTTCCAAACCTCCAAATAAATTTAAATAAACATTTTCGATTTTAAGGTTTTTTTTTTTTTGTTTGTTTTCAATTTGGAGTTCTAAACTTGTAGTTAATTACACTAAAGACTTGGACTTGAGGGGTTATTTTTTGCTATAAATTTAGTTTAAGTTGTCAAAGTTGATATCTCGTTCTTTTAGTTATTATAAATATGTGTATGTACGTATACACAAAGAGTTATGTATGTATATACTATTGTTACAATACTCTACTATTATTATTTAAGTATTTTGTTTTTGTTACTATTGTTATTTATATCTAATATTTATTTAACTTCATCAGTGCTTGTATCTTGGCATTTATGTATATAAATAATATTGATTATTTTTTTTTTTTTCTTTAAATTTCCTTGATTTTATAACATCTTTTTATCTTAATTAAGCATATGATTTTTTTCAGTGTGTTTCTAGAGAAAGACATGTTTAATCGGTGAGTGTTTGTGCCACTAAAGCAAGTTGTTCTTTAAGGACACGGAATGATGGACGATCTTCAGGACTATGAGACCAGCATTTTTTCATGACCTGTAAGTAAAAAAACAAAATTATTAATACGTTTTTTAGGTTTAAATAGTAAAAATATTAAAAATATTTACAAATTGTAAAGAAGGTTTTGATAAAGGTACATTTTTTTTTTTTTTTTTTGCAAAATGTCGCATTTTTTAAAAGATACCCAATTTATTCCCAAAATGTTTCTTAACTGACAAATTGTATACTGCCCTCCTAAGAAAGAAAGTCATTTTAGTAGTTTTAAGGAAAGAAAGTCGCATCTTTATTTTGGTAGTTTTGAGCAGGGTAGGAAAGAATTCTACTCGCGAGCACAATTTGAGTAAAATCTCTCGTTTAAAATTTTGTGCTCGCGCAACTTTTATTTTTAAGTTTGTCAGCAAAAAATTTAAAACGAGAGAATTGACTCAAATTGTGCTCGCAAGTAGAATTTTTTCCTACCCTGCTCAAAACTACCAAAATGGAGATGCGACTTTCTTTCCTTAATAATTTTGTTCACGAGAGATATTGGGGGTGATGGTTCAAGGCTTTGGCGCAAACGAAAGGCGTAAAGTAACACACTCTTCAGCTTTTTTTTCTTTTTGGATAACAAATTAAAAAAATTATCCAATTTGAACAACCGCATAAATCTAAATTCGTTTTTGTTTTGTATGTAGTTGAAAACACACATGTACGTACATAACTTTGTTATTGTAAGCAAACAAATATAATTCAAAAAGGACTGTCTGTTATTTTCTAAGCCAAAAATAAAACTCAAAAATAATTTTTATTTCCTGAGGAATAAATAAATCTCACAAAATTACATTCATTTCGGTTATATTTTTGAAAAAGCTACTTTTTGTAAAAATAAACTTACCCTTTCCTAACTGTTAAAAAAATGTATTTCTTCCAGTGTTTTTTTAAGGATATTTTTGTCTAAAAAGGCAACACTTTTTCTTAAAGAATTTTATTATAGTGCTTTTTTTATTTTAAAAGAGGTTTACTGCCTGTTTAACGATTTCGAACATCAACGTTCGCATAGAAAATTATATTTAAAATAAAAACAAAATTCGAAAATTTGTTTTTGTTTTGAACGCTAACGTTCGAAATTGATGAACAGACTGTAACTTATTCTATGGATGTCTAAAAAGAAACGTTTACCTAAAGGGGGGGACCATATAACCCACCGAAGTAGTCCCTAAACTACTCCATGGAGTACTAAAGTGGGTTAGTTTTAAAAGTACTCCATGTCATTACAGTATGGAGTACACTAAAGCGGTAGTTTAAGCATTTTAAATTTTTTACTAATCGCCTTTTATGGCGTGCCCTGTAGTCTATTATTGCTATTATTAAATATATTTACTTGGTATTTTTAATTTGTTTACCTTTTTTTCAAAAATTTCACAAACTTTCACTTTTAAATAAACAAATTATAATCGACACCATCAGGGCTACCAATGTTTAATACTGTAAACTATAGAAAAGTATACATCATGCAGATGTTGGCAGCACTGCATGTTAATTTCTTATAACATGGTCCATATTACAGTAGATTGGACCATGTTGTAAGTAGTCCATTTAAGCCACAATGGACCACGTAGACCAATATTATCTGTAGGGTAACTGTTGATGAGGTACTTTTTCCAAATTGGTTTTATTTAACAAAAGTATTCATGTCTTGCGAAAAAGCAAAATTGCAAAAATATAACAACAACCACATTGACAATTATTTCGCACAAACGATGCAAAGTTGTCAGGGTCTAAGTAAGTGCAAGATTATTAGAGTAAAAGTGCAGACGTTGGCAAATTTTTATGGCATTGCCAAATTGAACAAAATAGTTAAAAAGTACCCATAGAATTCACTTTACACTAACCGATGACGCATGAAAACCTTTTCAACGCACATTTTTTCTTTTATTTGCAAAAGATTATGAGTAGTGTGTGAAGATGCACTCTGTTGAAAATAAAACCATTAAAAAAGAAAAAGCTCATCTTCAAATAAACCACCGAGAGAGATGGCACTTTTTGAAAAGTTCATCGTTTTCTCATAATTTTTTTTTAGTATAAAATTTTTTTTTTTTTATATTCTTTAATTAGGCTCGAGTTCATCAAATTTAATTTTCATTAAAATATTTTCACTGAGGAAGGAATTTTACAACTTGGAAGCTGGGATCCCAGCTCAGCCAAGAAAAATTATCAATAAATTTTAATAAAAATTCCAAGTTGTAAAATTCCTTCCTCAGTGAAAATAATTTAATGAAAATTAAATTTGATGAACTCCAGCCCAATTAAAGAATATCAAAAAAAAAAAAATTTAAATTAACAGTTCAACTAAAAATCAAAATTGTTCATAAGATATTTATTATGAACATACTTCTGAAAAACGTATTTTTTTAAATCTTATTGTTCTAAAAGGTACTATTTAGAAAATTACTTTTATGTACATTCATTTTTTAAAAAAGTAAACTACTGTAAAAAAAAAATAAGAATTTGTAAAACATGATTTTTTCTTAAAACTTGATTTGTCTTAATTCTTAAAAATATAAATGTATGTATGTATTAGAGTTGTCAACCGATTAAGAATAATTGGATTAATCGATCAAACAAATCCAAACTCTTGTTCGAATAATTTTAAAATGGTGATTTTCAAATAACGAATAAATCGATTAATTAATGTCGATTAATCGAACAATTTTTTTATTAAAAAATAAATTAAATAAAAGCTTAGAATTTGATTTATTCTCGTATGTTTTTAGTGATTTTATACAACATGTAGGAAAGTTAAAAAATATTGTAGCCATAGCCCTGGCTACAATTAATCGCAATGTCTATAAAGCAAAAATTCTGTTGAGTACTCATGGTATTTAAAAACGTATTTTATGTTCTTATTGAACAAATCTTTGACAAAAAATTGTATCAACTGTTTTCTTTTTAAATCAAACGTTAAAAAAAAATTCAAGAAAGGGGGTTTTTAAAATTTGGGTGAAAACTTAGAAATAAACAAAAAGCTAAAAAATAAAGAATTGATTTACATATAAATACAAATCATATCATGAAAGTAGAAAATGTTGTTATTGTATTATACTTTTTAAATTATATAAATTTTTACCATTTGCGTAAGTTTCACAATATTACAATTGAAAAAGATGGGCTGACTTCCTAAACGCATGTTGCTTTGTAGTAATACATTGCAGCGTGTTCGTAAATGCAACCCTGAAAATTTTTACAATGTATTTTGTTCCCTTTTGCAACACTGTTGTAGTTAATACGCAAGGAAAAGCAACAAAGGCATCCAAATAAAAGTACAGTGAAAACTCTCTATAGTGGACAGCTGCGGTCGCCTGAAATTTGTCCATTATTGAGAGGTGTCCACCTAAGGGGAGGTCTAATAAAAAGTGCATAATATTTGTTTTATTTTATTTAATAACAAAAACAAAACCAAAAACAGATCATTCCAATTTCATTAATACATACATGTTCACTAGTTTATAATGTTTTGTAATTTATAATTTTAAATCGCTTTAAAAAAATTGTTTATATGAAAGCCGATGTGAAAGCTGAAAGAAGATCAATATTAATTTCATCTACACCTAAATAGCACATACAATTTTATAGTAACAAACTATTCTGCTAATTTCCGAACCGAACATTTATCTTTTTTTGAGGATTCAATAATTTCCACTTTTTCTTTTAATGTTAAACACTTTCGCTGTGAAGCCATTTTTGACACAAAACCAATAAGTTAATTTAACAACAAAAACTAAATTTCGTGAATTCCCCATACACAGCAGAAAAACATACATACATATTTAGTTGCTTCCGAGTTACCAAATGAATAATATTTGAAAACAAAACGAAAATATGCAAAAGCGATGCCAGATAAAAAAAATTATACAAAAATATTTAAAAAATTTTCATCGATTTTATGAAGATGTCCACATAATGGAGGGTTTTCAACCAAAATATATACAAAATGCTTGTCCATGTCCATATAAGGGAGTGTCCACCTATCGGAGTTTCATTTACATGAAAATTATTTTTTGGTGCTACGTTTCAGAGTTTTTGTCCATTAAAAGGGGGTGTCCGCTAAAGAGAGTGTCCACTATACGGAGTTTTCACTGTAGATGCAAAGCGAATGCAAACAAAATACGATGGCGACGCAGGAAGATAAGTAAGCATTTTTTTGTTATAATTTATTATATTTCTCTATTCAGTTTTATTTTTTCTTTTTATTACAGTAAAAAATGGACGTATAATTTTTATGTTTTCTTTTTATAATGTTTACAGCAATTTTGAGGCTGGAGTTTCCCTGTTCGCACAAATCTAAGACATTTTCCAATAAAATATGTTCTTCCCCAATTGTTCGCTTTATTATGAATGATACAATGCATATAAATGTTCCTAAACGATTTCAGTGTTGCAAAGTATTAATATACAACGTATTAAAAAAGTTACTACACAATGTATCAACTCGGTTTAAATACTGTATTGATACATTGTTAATAAACGTTTAGGAAGTCAGCCATGTAGTGGAAGATAATCCAACGACATCAAAAAATGTAGAACTTGGTCCAAAGGAAAAATACATAAAGAGAGACAGCGGCTGCTCTATAGAAGAAATTGTAGACAAAAGTTTAGCTGAAGATGGCAGGTCTGCCAACACCACAGTAATATCAGATTATTATGGAATTAATTGTTTTACAATGTCTTTAAGTAAACATATGAAAAGTTTTACGTTTAAAAAAAGAAGAATTCAAAGCAGTTTTTAGTAAAAATAAAAAAAATGGAAGATTTTCTATAGTTGTAGATGAGTGGACGAATGTAACTTTTTAAAAATACGTTATTTTTTTTGTAAAAATAATTTTTTTTTATTCGTTATTCTCATCGATTAATCGAATAATTTTATAGAATTAATCGTTTGATCGAACGAACAAAAGCAATTGTTTGAATTATTCGAACAAAGTTGAAATGCGAATAATTGACAACTCTAGTATGTATATAAATGTATATGTCCCACTTACATCGTAAATTTCTTTAGCACATGACTTTGGTTTTTCTAAAATAATACCACGTTGGACACGTTCAACAACTTCGGTATTCTTTAGACGGCCATAAGGCATTTTGCCGCATGTGAACACCTCCCACATAAGGACACCTACAACAAAACAGAAAAAAAAAAATTAATTAAAAAAAAATTTAAAAACAAAAATTCAAAAAAAAAACACATACCATAAGCCCAAACATCTGATTTGGAGGAGAAACGTGTATAATTCAAGACTTCTGGCGGAGCCCATTTAATAGGAAATTTGGTACCGCCAGAACTGGTGTATTGGTCATCTAAAACATAACGAGCTAAACCAAAATCAGCTACTTTTACAACATTCTCGGAACCGACCAAACAATTACGAGCAGCTAAATCGCGATGTATATAATTGTGACGTTCCAAGTAGGCCATGCCTTTGGAGACCTACATAAAATAAATAATTAAAATATTATAAAATAAAAACTCCTTAAATTATATAAACAAAAATACTAACCTGTATGCACATATCTAGCAATAAACCCATATTGCCAATCAATGTTGTCTCATGACGTCTTAGATAATTCAACAATGAGCCATGTTTCATGTATTCAGTGACTATATAAATAGGACGATGTTTGGAACAAACACCATATAATTGCACCAAATTTGGATGTTGTAATTTGGTCATAACTTTGGCCTCTTCAATGAAATCGTCCTCGGACATGGTGCCTTCCTTCATCATTTTCACAGCGGTATCAATGGAACCACGCCATTTGCCACGTCGCACAACACCGAATTGGCCAGAGCCTAGTTCTTCCATTAACATTAATTCCATAGGATGTATTTCCCATTTATCTTTGAGGAAAGAAAAAAGAAATTTGTTGATGGTTTCTTAAGGTTTTGAATATCTTATTTAAACTTACCATGAGATAAACCGGCTGTTGGTGGTACTGGACGATCGCATGGTGATGATTTTAGGCGACATGCTAAACCTCCTGAATTGTGTCGATGATAGTTGATTAGATCCGGTATAGTTTCGCAGCAATGTTTTTCACTTAAATAGTATTCTCCGCGAGCATTTTGTTTAATGTGATAGTGTTTAACATGTGATTGGGGACTGTAAAGAGACATTTTTTAAAATTATTGGATTTTCGCTATCATGGACAAATTTAAATTCTATTAAAGTAATTTTAAATAAAAAACTTAATTTACTTTATATTTGGAAATATCTTTTACAAGTTCAAATAAATTTTGAACAATTCTAATAAAATCGGTTGAATGTTGTAGTCCAAAACTTTTAAAAGATCTTTCAAGACACTCCAAAATAAAAACAAGTAAGAAAGAATTGTCGGCCAAGCTTGACCACTTGATACCCTGGATACATTTTCGAGAATGTACAATATTTGGAAACCATGGCCAACCATGAACCCGGAAAAACAAAGTTATGTTACGAGGTCTAAATACAAGATCTATATGAGGTTTTTTCGTCTTGTAAAGATTTTCAGAGGGGGTTAAATGGGACCCCTCGTCAATTTTGGAGCTACTAGTACAAAATGTTTCAATCATTTAGAAATGATTATAAAAGATTTCAATAGGCTTCATCATTTAAACAATTGAATTGAACCAAATTTCATGAAATTATCTTCAAAATTGCGACAAGCGTACAAGGTTAAATGGACGGACGGACATCGTTAGATCGACAAGGAAAGTGATTCTGAGTCGATCGGTATACTAAAAGGGGGGGGGGGGGGGGTCTCAAACCAATATTTATATATGTGTCAGCACAAACGCATAATACCGTTTCCACTTTCATGGTGTAGGTTTTAAATTTGCAAGAGTTTTTTTTTTAAATTAGAATTCCTGAAATTTATTATTTTATTTAAAGAAAGTTAATATCAAAGTTAAACTTTAAAACATTTTTTTTAAAGTTTTGGGATATAAAGTAGAATTTAGGAAGGTTTGGTTTATATCTCGAAAGAGATTGTTACAATTCCACGAGATTAGAATTAGAAATTGAATATTTATCTTCGTGGAATATTCATGAAATTACTGAACATTTTTTACTTACACTTTGGTATGCAGCGATAGTGTGTATAAACCTTTTGTTGATGATTTACGCACCACAAAACAGCCTTCTTTATCACCCTGTTTTAGCAAGGATTCAGCCCGTTGACGTGACATATCACCAACGTACCATCTGGAAAAAAATTAGGAATACATTTTATTATAAAGGGTGTTTTTTATAGAGTGATACAAGTTTAAATCATAATAAAACATAGTAATATACTTTTGGTATCAATGAAACGGTCTTTATTGGTGATAGAAAATTTTATGACATTGATGTTTAAATATGATTTCGGCCATGTGGCCGCCACGGCTGTCGCGTAGAAAGCGCAATCTGGAACACCAATTTCAACAACTTTTCGCATTCTGACCATCATCGTTTTTGACGACATATCCCTTTCCGACCCAAGCAATTTCAAAGTTTTCGGATTTTAATGAAATTTTCGGTATATGATAATTCGCCCTAAGATAACGTAAAAATGAATTTTTAATGTACATAAAAAGCCCAAGTCCTTAGAAATTGGACATACACATATATGTACCTTGGGACTTCACTTGGACAAAATATTAGCATTTTTTGGCAAAAGTGTAGTTTACGGGGCATACGAAAAAAAACTTGTAACCCCTCTGGAAATAAAAAAAAAAAAAAACAAAACAAATTTAAAATTTAAGGGGGCGGAGGCCCGTGAGCCCCCTGGATCCAAAAAACGGCCCCGACCACTTAGTGTTATGTGTAGGTACTCGAATTAAAGGTAATTGTACGGGAAAAAAATTTGGAGTGGGCGGGACTTTTGGAGCCCTCTGGGGCAAAATAAAGGTGTCCCCTCCTCTCATATCTTTGTGTGGGTACCTTAATTAAAGGTAACTTGCTCACGATTGTAAATATTTTGATTTAATTTTGTTTTTTTTTTTTATTGTTTTATGGGCAATTTTTTCAAAAATTATCCTTCTTTTTGCTTACGAAAATGACTTGTTAGTTTCCGTAAACGACTTGTTTGCATTGTGCCTGTTCCATGCAAATTTATTTCCGCCAATCGCTCCAAAAGTAGTAAGCTGGTAAAATACCGAAAAAAAATACAAAGGAATTATTTGGCAAAGTCCTCAAAAAACGATTGCACCTAATCGCAGTTTTCTTTCGCAAAATTGAGGTAGTAGAAACCCATATTACACATATGTGTAATTGCGTGCTCACAAAAAACACAACAATTCTTTGTGCATTTTAAAATATTTGCATATTATTTTAATGTATGATGCTTTCTTTACAAAATAATAACAAAATATTCATATATTTAGTGTAATTTAAACAAAATAATGATACTTTCATATCTTGTCTTCCGCACTGCGAAACATGATCATCTTTTTTGCACGCGTTTACACAAATACTAAAATAAACCTCGCAAAAACTTATAAGACAACGATTAGGAGATAACACTTATTATGTAGAGACTAAAAGAAGTAAGAAAAGTTAGATATTTATATATAAACTTTCTCTTCAAAATACGTTAAATTTACCTACACGTATGTGTAGCCGGGGTCGGAAAGGGATATGGGCCAGTGACTCCGCCAGCCCATAAAGCGCACCAAACAGTTATTTTCTTTGAATGTAATGGTGTTTCGACAAAAGCTTGTGGATTCTCCTCACTCCAAATGCGACAATTCTGCTTATTTACGTACCCATTTAACCGGTAATGGGCTTCATCGGAAAATAAAATTTTGAATTCAAAATCAATAACAATTTGTGCTTTAGCCCATTTGCCGAGTTATTGTGATTAAAAATTTCAACAATTTGCACGCGTTGTAAAAATGGAATTTAAAACAAGTTAGTTGAAAAGTTTTGGTTTAGGAATTAATCATATTTTCTCAAGAAACGGGTTATCCATTTTGTGTTTTCAAAACCGCCAGTCTGACAAGGCTGTAAGTCAGCTGTTAAGAATCTTCCATCTTCAACAACCGAAGAACGCCTAAAAATTACTACAAAAGTGGTGGTTTAAAAGTGGCTCCTTTTCGACCATTACAGGATAACTACACTTCAACAAAATCAAATTTTTTCCAAAATTGCAAGGTCCGGCCTGGCCTATAAATTTTGGTAGAGGAGACAAAAAAAAAAAAAAAGACACTTGTATCGGCGTTTTTAAAGTTTACATCTGAATTTCATTTGAGGGGGATTAAACTTTTCCAGCTCTGGCACATTCTTATTGTTAATCGGCAGAAGAAAACATGTGACCATTACATTTTAGGTATAAAATGTGTTCAGCAAATTTATGTAGAATGTTACGGAGACCATTTTTGTAGAATATTCTAAATCCGCAGGGTATAGGTCTTTTTGTCCTTCTTTTCAAAAAGAGCAAAAACACCATTAAAACAGGGATTTAAGGGGTTAAAATGTCCCGCAAAAATATTATCCGTGTTGTACAGTGTTATAGGCGTTATAACCGACCTACTGTGCAAAGAATTTGCAACGTTAAAATGAAATTTGAAGAGAAAACTTAACAGATTTTGTCAGGCCTGTGCATCGTCACAGTGTGCGCCCAGTCATATTTTTTCGAAAATGACGCTGGCCGTTACCGAATCCGCTCGTATTAGAGTGCTATGGCCGTATGATCACCGACTTCTTTTGGCCTGCATTTAAAAATTATGAACTGGACTATATGTGATTTCAACAAGGCGGTGCCACGAACCACGACCGATTTTGGCTTTATCGCATAAGAGGTTTCCAAAACGCATAACTTAACGTTTTGGCGAAGTGCCAAAAAAGTGTTCGAAAACTACTTCAAAAGGATTGACTGCTACAATCAATCTAAAGGCGGTCATTTAAATGACATTCACCCCTATCGAGAATAATTTTTCCTTCGTAATTTTTTCCCTTTCCACGTAATTGCGATCATAAAAACTCCCATGAAAAAAAAAATTTTGAGATAATTGAAAATTGAAAAGAAAATCAACGGGAAAAGTTGTTATTTTCCATTTTTCCCGTTGATTTTCTCACTTTATTTTTGCTGGGAAACAGAACATGTTTGCAAGTAGCTCTACTTATAATTCGAATATTAACAGCAATATAAGTTAATAAGGCACAAACTGATAAATTGCTCAACAAAATGCAAAACAACAGGTCGGTTGCCTGCGGATTTGTGAAGCTTTCGAAGGACGTGGTGGCAGAATTTTCAAAATTATTTTCTACATAAAATTTAAAAAGTGCAAAAAACTAACGTTGCAATCGAACTTTTACTCCAATACAAAATACTTTGCTTTTTTTTAACTTTTCTGTAAAATATATACGAGTATATTTCTGAACAAAAATTTCTTTGATTATTATTTTTTTTTTTTTTTAATTTTTCTTACTTTTCATTTACTATGATCTGATAGCGTGAAGAATTTTGCACGTGAGATTTACGACTGCATTATTGTCTTTGAGGGGAATAAAAATTGCATGGGAACAAAAATTCCACTTTTTATTCACGATAGGGGCAAGCATTAAAATGAAATAAAAGTTTCAAAGAAATCTTGTCTGTTTTATTAAACTTTACTTTGGAAACCGAAAAATGGGTAAACCTTAATGTGTGAGGCTGATACAGGATGTAATTTTTCAAAGCTAACCAAAAAAATTCAATAATATAGAGTACGAGTGTTTAAAATGAATAGTAACACAGGTTACCATTGTTTTTGTTTGCTAGAAATGATGTAGTTATTTGAAACGCATAAAGCGAATCTGCACTGCGTTTTTTATCAGCTCTAGTTTTCGCTTTTTATAAAACTTTTTATAGTCTAGATTGAAAGTGAAATTTTGAAGTGATTTTCGATATTTCTTAAATTCGTAAATAGTTAACATTTTAAATCTTGTATTTCAATTATTCCAAGTACATATTATCAATACTTACTCATATCTTTCTAAACCCAATAAAGCTTTGGGTTTAACATAATTACTGGGTATGTAACCAACATTACCCATGGCATCTTTAACTTTCCACCAATGCTCTTGGGAATCATCAATTACTTCATATTCAGCATTCTAAAAGACAAAAGACAAACAAGTTAATAAAAACAAAAACAAAATGAATATAGTTAAACTAAAGAACTTCTGAAAATCGAAATTAAGTGAAATCAAAATTAAATCAATTTCGGCAAATGATTTTGCTTCTTTCGGTTGTTCCTTTTTTTGGCTGTATGAGAACTATCGATAAAGATAACTGTGGTTTCACAATTAAGAATGTCATACTGTGTTGACATTTCTGTGAATTAAGGTTTAGCAAGTCATCTTGAATTGTTAAACGGTAGAGAACAACGCTTCCAAACTATGAAAATTTACTTTAAACAAAATAACTATGTTTGCGAAGTTCATGAATACCAAAAAATGAATTAAGAACTCATAAAAAATAGGGGATATAAATATATATTTTGAATACCCCCTTTCTGAAACCAAAACCTGTTTCACGATATTTTTATGGTTTCTGAGATATTAGGTATTAATTTCGCTCCATATCAACTATTTTAAAGCTTATTAAGTGTTGTTTTGCTCTACACGCCACTGTTTGGCGAATGAAGTAAATTCCTCATGCAAAAACGTACAAAAAAAATTTTACTCTTGCTTTGCTTCATTGCCGTAAGAAGAAAAGTAGCTAAAGCAGAAGCAAAATAAAATGTCAACAACTCAATACACAGCAGTAAGTAAAAATAAATTAAGAAAAGTGGCGGATGCGGCACAAAACAATAATTTTCACGTTTAATAAAATACTTTTAAGTTCTAAGTTCGTTGATAAACGTTCAAAAAAATATACATTTTCTTCAAAACATATGCCGGAAGCAGTGGTGAAAGTCCAAAAAAATTTATTTTGAGAAAACTTAATGTAAACCTTTATGCAAAAGGGCGTAACAACAAAAAAATTCAAAATCGAGTTTTTAATTGATTAGACTTAATTACATGTCCCTATAAAATTAAAAAAGTTAAGCCCTTTTGCATTTTAGGTGACGATTTACTGATTCATATTTTTAAAAATTTCCTATTTTAAACATTTGGATTTTATTGAAGATTTTTTCAAACACAAATAAAAGTTTTGATAGCAACAAAACAAATGTACTAAACTTACCTTTTCCAATGACAAATCCCCTCCCTCAATAGCTTTGAAGGGATATAAAGCTACGACAATTTTAACAAAATGAGAATTGTCCTAAAATAATTGAAAAGTAAAACACACATTAATTTTCAATTAAAGAAAGAATAAAAAAAAGCATTAACAAAAACTCTACCTTAGCTTTTGAATTTGGTGTTCCTGGAGTTGGTATACCACCTGGCATTGTGTTATCCAATAATGAACCGTTACCGTTTAATAAATTTGGCGACTGTTTAAATGTGGATACCGATGACTGGAGAACAAAAAAATGTTTTTTTTGTTAATACCACAAAATAAGTTTTGACACGTTTTGACATTTATTAATAATAGAAAGAAAGAATAGTTGTGTTAAGATTTAAATTACCTGTGGGTGCAGTGATGTAGGCGTTGAGCTGCCTAAACTGCCAGAACTATTGTGATGCAAACTAAATTGACTTGTTGAGGTGGAATTATTTGGACTAATGCTGCGTTGTGAAATCTGGGCGGGAGAACTGCCAGTGCCTAAAAATAAGTTAAGAATAAAACAAAAACAATTAGTATGATTTTTGATCAGTTTATAAAAAAAAAAAAAGATTTAAAACTATTAAAATGGTTGGCTGTCAATAAATTGCTTTGTAAACTTCTGTTTTATTTTTAATGTTAAACTTAATTTCCTTTATTTCAATTTATTTCGAGCTTATGGTCAATTAGCTTTTATACAGTGGCCGACAAAAGTCTACATACGACCCTCATTTCTTCCACCTGACGAGACCAAAAGCATTGTGAAGAAAAGTAATGATGCAGGTTTGTTTGAAATCTGGTTTTATTAATAAAAAACGAAAAAAACAACTTACTTCAATATACACTTTAAAAAATATTTACAAAAAACGAAAAAATAGCAATGACAAAAGTCTACATACGGCTTGTAAGATAATATAAAAATCTTCATTGAAACATTAAATAATATTTTTATTATTAAATTTAGTATTTGGTTGGGCCACCATTGGCATCTTTAACAGCCTGTAAGCGTCTGGGCATTGAATTAACTAAATGTTCCAATTCAATCGGCGTAATTCTTAGCCATTTTTCTTTCAGCATCTTTTTCAACATTGGAGCGCTAGTAATATGATGCTTTCTGATTTTACGTTCCAAAATCTTTCAAACGTGTTAAATGACATTTAAGCCCGGGCTTTGAGGTGGTGTGTGCAATTGTCGGGGAGCATAGTAAAGCAGCCATTCTTTTACAACTTGAGCGTTGTGTTTCGTGTCGTTATCTTGTTGGAAAATCCAACTCTCACCAAGATCTAATTTATTGACCGATGCTCCCAGATTTTGTTCTAAAATAGACTTATATTGAAACCGATCCATATTACCTTCGACAAATAAAAGATTTCCTACACCAGATGCAGCGACAGCATCCCAAACCATCACGTTGCCACCCCCATGCTTAACAGTAGGTACTAAGTGCTTCGGATTCATCGCTGTATTAGCTTTTCTCCAAACTTTCGCTTTCCCATCACTTCCAAAAATATTGTATTTTGACTCATCTCTAAACAAAACTCGTTTCCAGAAGTCAAATCCTTTGCCAAATGAATTTTGGCGAATTCCAAGCGGTTTTCGGTTTTTTTTTCGCTTATAAGGTGTTTTTTGGGCGGAGTTCTGCTGTAGAAACCATTATTATTTAGGGTTCTTTGAATTGTTCGTGGATGCAGAACCGTATTTGATCTTATTGTTAGCTCTTGGGCCAGCGTTGTGGCATTCACTTTTGGATTTTTTTTCCCACTTCTTTTATTATAAAGCTGACATCTCTGCGACTAAGCTTTTAAGGGCGACCACTATGCGGTTTATTTTCAATAGAACCAGTGTTTTTAAAATTATTAAATACAGTTTGAACTGTTGCTTTACTTAAATTCAACAGTTTTGATATTTCCCTGAACGATTTTTTCTCGTTTCTATATTTTACGACTTAGTTTCTCACATCAGTTAAAATTTCTTTTCGCGAGGCCGCTGTTACAATTGAATTATGCTGGAAACTGTCCAGAATACAACCGAATGCAATTGATTTGAAATGTAAAACATGCAGAAAAGTAAATTTAAAGAAAATAACGGTACTTAGCCGTTATCATCCAGCAGCAAGAAAAACACAAAGCATGACATGTTTGCCGTATGTAGACTTTTGTCAATGCTATTTTTTCGTTTTTTGTAAATATTTTTTAAAGTGTATATTGAAGTATGTTATTTTTTTCGTTTTCTATTAATAAAACCACATTTCAAACAAACCTGCATCATTACTTTTTTTAATAGTGCTTTTGGTCTCGTCAGGTGGAAGAAATGAGGGTCGTATGTAGACTTTTGTCGGCCACTGTATATGTTTTACTAAATTACAAATTAACTTTATCTCTTTTGTTGATATTTGATAAAGTGATAAATTTTCTAAAAAATTGAAAGCCGCCAGCTTTTGATTTAAATCTTTTATTTTTTTCAAGTCTTTTGTTCCTCAACAAGTTTTTTGTTTAAACATTTTCTTTTGTATTCACTTTTCTATAGAAAATATTTTGTTTGTTTTTTTTTTAATAAAAAAAAAAAACTTTGTGGCGTTAAATGAATTTAGGTAAGACTTGATTTAGTTCAATATGGAGCGAGTTTCGTTGAAAACATTTTATATTGGGAAATTATAATATATTCGTGTTTATGTTTTTAATATTCAAAATTCAAAAAAGTTCAGTGTAAATTCACTTAACAGTTTCGATAAAAAAAATTATTTCAAAACAAAAATTTAATTTTTAACATCCGCATTTTGTTGGATTTGTATACATTGGACAATTAAAAACTACTGGGTCAATATTGATAAAGTTTTCCCAGAAATCATATAACTGTTAATGTTATTTATGATTGCAGTTAGTTAAAAAAATTTCGTTGATATTGACTATACGTTTTCGATACAAAAATCATGTTTGGGACCCAAAATCAAATTTGACTTTATTAATTATTTTCAACTAGACAAATGCACTCTTGACATTAAAAGTGCACATGATATCAAAAATTATTTCGGTTATCAAAAATTACTAATAAAGCCAAAAGACATTAAAAGCATTAACCAGAAATAAAATCAGATTTAAATGAAAATTTAATCAAGTGAATTAAACATTTAATCAAGTGAATTAAAGGTTTAATCAAGTGAATTAAGCATTTAATCAAGTGAATTAAACGTTTAATTGATATTATTAATTTGTTTACTAGTGCAAATTAATATTGTCAATTAAACGTTTAATTTACTTGATTAAATGTTTAACTCACTTGATTAAATTTTTAATTAAAACTTATTTTATTTTTGATTAATGGTTTTACTGGTGCAAGATTTTTTTCTGTGCAGAATCTATTTTCAACACCAAAAGTAATTTTTGCCTTTTAAAATTCATTTATATAGCCACAAATAATTACAGACATGTTTGTTCAAATTATTGAAATTTTGCTTCAACTTTTGCAAAAAAAAACATTGTGTTTTTTATAAAATTTTTAAATTAATTTTTCTTTGTTTTCATAATTTTTTAGTTTTTTTAAATAAAAAATTTTGTTATTCTGTTTTGCGAATAACTTGCATTCAAACAAGAAAGTTTGTTGTTTAAGTCTTTTGTTTTCATAAGCACCAGAGTGTCACATCGTAAGACTTGGTTTTCTCAATGCATTCTTTAGAAATCAAATAAATATTGGATAAATTCATTATTTTAACCGTCAATCGGTTAACCGATTAATAACTACCCGATTAACTGATCGGTTAATTTATAATTGGATTTTTTCGATTAACGATTAAACCGGTTAATTTCAGTCGATTAACCGATGTAACAAAATTTTTAATTTTTAGTAGTATTATAAAATATTTTTTGTGTTTTTTATTATTTGTTTCGTCTCATATACAAAAGGTATGTGTTTAGAAATATTTTTTTCTGCAATAGATTTCCTTCAAGCAATACATTCTTAAAATACAGTAAAAAAAACAGAAACTTAGGAATTCAGACATAAACTTTTTTGCAGCGTGTTCGGAGCTGAACATTGTCAGGTCAGTCAGATGATGACGTAACAACAGAAGAAACTTTGGATAGTAACACAAACAGTTTTTTTAACAGAATTAACCGAAACAGTTAGAAGTGTTAAAAAATTAAAACAAAACCCTAATGGCATAATGGAAGATTTTATATGTTTAGAGAAATCCAGGAAAATGACTGAGAAATAAGATATTCTGTATTTTGGGTTACTTTCGATTTCTCCAACATCTACGATAAGTGAAAGAATTTTTTCCAAGTCAAGTTTTATCAAAACTAAAAGAAAGAATCGCTTTAACCCTTAACATTTAAACTAAATTATTTTTCTTAAGATTATTTTATAAGATCTCCTTAAACTATTGATAATAAATAATCTGAGAGTTTATTTTTTAATAAATATTTATTATGTATTAATTAAAAAATACATGTTACATTTTTATGAATTATTTTTTTGTTTGCTCCTTTTAGTAGAGCAATTGTTATGTTTGGTATGTTATTGTTGTTTTTGATTAACTTTTGCATTTTTATTTATTGAAATTACTTAATTTTTTGAAAAAACTTTTTTAATCGGTTAACCGATCAAAAACAAAATTAACCGATTATTAATCGATTATTAATCGATTAAACCAAAACCTCGGTTAATTAATCGAGCGATTAACCGATTAATGCAAAAATCCGATTAAATGAATACCCTAATAAATATATAATCAATTTAAATAAAAAGAACAGATAACTTTAAGTTAAGAACCAGAAATACGAAGCTGTTTATTTAAAATACTGTCTTAAATTGTTTTCCCTATATTCATAAAAAATATTTTATTATAAACAAATTTTCATAAAAAATCTAAACTGAAATATTTTTAATGAAATATATCCCCATCATAAAACAATTAACTAAAAAAAATATTAAAATTTTTACAGTTATTTCAATCATTATAAACATTTTTTCAAGTTAATGATTCCCTAATATGTGTTTTAAATTGATGATTTAATACGTAACCTTGTATGTTTTTTTTTTTTTTTTTTTTTTGTAAAACAAACTTATAACAAAACCAAATTTTCAAATGTTTTTACTAATTTATTAATAATAATAAAATTAGGAAGTTCTTCTTACCACTCATTATCTTGTATGAACGTAATAAATCATAATTTAATTTCACATTGTTTCACACTTTAAGCAAATAATATCAGGTCTATTATTTTGAAAAAACAATTTTTGTAATGGTATTACGTATTAACAATTAATCATTGAATTATTAAAAATTGTGCATTAACTAATATTTAAAAAAATAATAGTAATTTATGACTTGTGTTACCAAAAAAAGTAAAAAAAAGAACATTTGTTCGATTTCCAAATATAAATTAGTTTTTATTTATTAGTTAAGAAATTCTTAACGTCTGCTTTAAAGAAAATTTTTAGCAGTGGTAGGCAACAAACAAACTTTAAAATTTATATTTGTGTAAAGTAGCAAACACACAAAACAAAACAACAGCCCTCTTCGCAGAGACTTTTACAGAAAATTGTAGGCCTAACAAGCCTGCCGAGAAATCAAAGACAAGACCATCACCGATGTATTGGAAAAATTATAAGAGCTTGGTGAAATTGGCCAAATCGTTGTTGATTTGTTGAAATCTTGGGGCCTAGCAAAATGCCAATTTGATACTCTCTATTACTTTGGCAGAATTTTTTGAAAATGAAGCAATGCTGGCAACGAAAATTAAAGATGCTAAAGACGGACAGTAATGAAATGTCAAAAAATTAAAAAAAAAATTTGAAATTTGAAAATTTTTATACAATAAATAGTGATAATTTGTAAACTGAAAAAAAATAAAAAAAATTTATTGTAAACTTTTTTTGTATATTAAGTTTTTAGTGTTGTTAACTAATAAATTTTTCTATTGTATGATATTTTAATTGGGAAGTTGAATGCACCGGCTGGTATTGTTTTTTTTTTTTTTTTTTTTTTAATATGCAAAACGCGTAAATTTCAACGCTTCTGTGTTTAAAAGTTAATGCGTTTTTTATTTTTAACAACAACAATAACAACTGCAGTGAAAAAGTTTCCATTTAACCTCGTCTACGTATTTCTTCGTACAAGTTGTTTTCTTTCTTTGTTTAATTGTCTAACTGTTATTGATTAATATTTTTTTTATTTGTTTTATAAATTTTTTTTTTTTTTTTTTTTTTTTTTATTTCTTCATTAAAAATTTCATGTTTTATGTCTGTATTTTTTCATAATTTATTATGCATACATGTTTTTTAATACTGATTGATTTGTGAGGTGAATTTAAAGTACTTAGTACTTAGTACTTATCTATTAAAGTTCATTCACTTGTTTTATAATTGATTAATAAGAAATTATTTTTAAGATTAACGTAAAATACTCATTTTATTTTTAATAACCTATTTAACTTTTTTACTGAAACAAATTAGAGAATAGTGTAATTAATAAAATTTTGAATGCTGTTTAATCTAGTAAACGTTATGCCAGATCAAACAATTGACTAATAAAATAGTGGTAACGTGTGGGTCTTCAAATGTGTTTTAAACGTGACCATAGCTTGAAAAGCTGATTAAGTTCTTTTGACGTTTAATTGTCCTCTTACCACTGAAAGCTCTGAATAGCATTCTCGTCAGCTAGACGACGACACTTATTGCAACATTTCATTGCGTCATAAGTTTTGTTAAAATTTTACTTAATAGACCTGAGCAACTGCTACTTTGGCATTAGAAATTCAAGATTAAGACTTTTTCTTTTAAGATCAGCACAAAAAACAATATCTATTAGAGCAATCTAAGTTCACAGAAAAAATTCGCCAAAGTTGTTCACCAATTCAATCATTCATCAAAAATAAAATAAAAATAAAAACAGTTTAATTGATACTTTTAACTTACTTTTTAATTAATATCACAAATTTTTTAATTGAAATAAATTTTGATTATTTTCGTAAGACAGATTAAAAAAAAAATAATACCTTGGAAATTTGTTTCATTTAGACCAACATAAAGCAAACAAGCCAACATGAACAAGCCAAGTAACATTTAAAAGTTAAAGCCCGAAAGTATTTACGATGCTTTTGCCAAATTCGGTTTAAGATGTTATCAAAAATTAATAATAACATGGCTGTGATTTAAAACTAAATCGAGAAGAAAAGGATTCAAAAAATGCTGGGGGCAAATTATGGCATTCGATATCTATCGAAATAAACATTTAAATTGTATTGTAATTTCGATCGATATAGAATGCCGTAAGTTGTCCCATGGCTCAGGAACTAATTTTACCCAATGAACTAGAGAATTTGGCCCTGCACTCCTGGGGTTATAGGTGCAACTAATACCTCAAGCTTTTCTGGATCTTAAAATTGGCAGAGCTCCAATATATTGCGGCTGTCCAGATTTCAATCTGCTGCCAAAGAAACCAGTATTCCAAGGATTTTATAAATAACCCACTGCTCTAAAGCAAGAAGCAAGTGCAGACAATAATGTTCTAAAAATACCCTTGTAGTGTTGTCCCCTTGGAGTTGAGAGCACCGTTAAAGTAGTTGGTAACGGAGTGCCCTGGTAGGCTAGCTGTAAGTGAGCTAGTCAATCAGCGCCGGGGCTGCGGGTTCGATTCGCGCCAGAGACTCTGGTTTCCTGCAGACAAGCGTAGAGCTTCGCGGGATTAGCTTAGGGAATTAAAAAAAAAATGCTCATGTTAATTAAAATCCCAAATTTTTTTTTTTTTTTTTGCAATGCCTTAATTAAATTAAAAAAAAACTAATTTTCGTAAAAAACTTTCTCTTTTCTAAAAACTAAGATTAACCCAGAAAACATTTTTTCTTCGAAATCAGGGACCAAATAACGGCATTGAGCGAATTTGAGCGATATGGAATACCGTAATTTGGCTCCTAGAGTATTCTATATATCTGTCAAGTATGACTTGATATATGTCTTAAAGCATCTTTTAAACTTAGCCTTCAAGAATGGGTTATGTTTAGGGTGTTAAATATGAGGAACAATGTAAAGAACTAAAGTCATAAAAATAACTTCCGATTAAGGTAATTATGCATGGATACCCGATCAAATTAAAATTTCTTATAACAAGGATACAACAACAGTGTTTGTTCTCATGCATTTAGCAATGTATGCATGTAGAATTGTAACTTTTAAATTATTTACGAGTTTATTATGCTCAAGTTATACAATAAAACTCTAAAAAACTGCATTTAAATAAACTAGTTCTTCAATTTAAAACAAAAATCAGTTTTCTTGTTTTTGTTTAACTCTAAACAATTACCTGAACTTCTAGTATTTACGACAAACATTTTTCATCACAAATAATTACAACAGGTGTCGATTGATTTGTTTTTTTTTTTACAATTGATAACTTTATAAAATGAACTCGTATGTTTGAATTCTAATTCTTGTAGAGTATGAATAGATAAATTTTATTCTTAAGTTGTATTATACAATTTTTTTTTTTATAAAAGTTATAATTAATTTAATTAAGATGTTTATTTTTTTAAAAGCAGTCATGTTCTAATTTGTTTTGCAAATTTAATTAAATATTTTAAAACTGTTTTAAATGAGAGTTTAGCGGATATTGAGACGGATAAGTTGTTTTATTAATACTGTAATAAAAAAATTTGTGGTTTTAGATTGTTTAGAATTTTTGTAGAAATATTTTCAAATGAGTCATCAACGAAATTTTTTAAAACGTTGTTATTTTCGAAAAAATTAAGATGTGATTTAGACTTTTTTATACTAGATTTGGCATCTATATTTGTCAAAATGCCTTTAAGTTTTTAAAAAATAAATAATGCTATTTAAACATAATTCGCTTATGAGTGTTGAATGTGAACCACAACTAATCGTCAAGTTTTTTTCTGCATTTCATTTGACATTTCTCAATTTCAGACTAACTCAATTTGAACCATGGTAAGATGCGCAATCGAGCAACGCGATAAAGTTATTTAGGCTTATTATGAATATGGGCGTTCAAGTCAAAATGCATATCGTGCACTTCGAGATTTTTTCCACTAAAGAATAGAACAATTTTATTTTTGTTCTAATTTTCCTCTTGATTGGCAAATCAATCAGAATACCACAAACTTTTCTGTTTCAATGCTATAAATGTTAAGAAAATTAGTGTTTTTGTGTAAATTTTTGGCAAAATTTAGTGTATTAACGATATGGAGTTATGCTATGTTCACACTTGGCGTTTAAGCATCTCGAGCGTGATTTAGCTCTAATCGAGATGATTATCCATAGATTAACACAGAAAAAAATAATTTTTATATTTGAATACGAAAATCGCATATTTGATAACAAAAAGTTTTGAATTTTCTGCGATGACGATTTTTGCGGTATTGATAAAAAAGTTTGTATGTATAATTGTTAAATTTTTAGTCAACAACCAAGTTTATTGAGTCAATAAAAAAAGTTGTTGCCCAAAATAATTTTTTTTCAACAAAATGTTTACTTGATTTGTTAAAATAAATTGTTGAAAATGTTAAGTAAATCAAACAAAATGTTAATCCAATCTTAATTTTTTTTATTTATTAATGATGATGTCATAAATTTTCAATTTTTATATTTTTATAAAAACACTAAAATTTATTATGCGGAAATAAGTAAGTTCCTATGCGCATTTCACTGGTTGCTTAGGCCAGACCATCAGGAAACTTTGGCAAAACTAAATATATTATTCAAATAAAACTATAAAACAAATGAGAATTATGAGCTATTTAAAAGTGGACAAGAGTTGTTAAAATACTGTCTTTACTTCGATTCAAATATTTTTTTTATTGAATATGAAGAAATATTTAATTATTTCATTATTAAAAATGTTTTATTGAGTGCTATTTTGCAAAGTGTCAATTTGATAAATTTTTTCTTTGAATCAAACAAATAGTTTGTTGACCTAAAATTTTATTTTTAACAAACTGTGTTGTTAAAAATTTTCTTGAGATATTTTTTTTTCTGTGAAAGTGATGTGTTAATCACTTCAAATTGAAATGAATAAAACTAAATCATTTCATTTATCACATAGTATCCTCTAAACATCCCTCAATTTGGGTACGATGTAGCAAGTATCTTAAATCTTTAAAGTAGACTTCAAACACTATTACTCTTTAAAGCAAGCTATTTTTCTTTTACTTAGGTACATATAAATAAATCTAAACGAAAATTCATATTTTTTCAAAGCTCAAAACTGGATTAAAAATTTTGACTTTTGGCCAGCAAAGGAATTTTTGTAAGAGAAAGGCATAGAAGTAAACGCATCCTTCGCTTACTAAATTCAAAGTAATGCCTAATACACCAAGCCAAAATACTAGAGTATTCACTCGATTAATCGTTGTTCAATTAATCGAAGAATTTTTCCGCGATTAATTGATCGAATTATTAAAATAGCCAATTTCGAATAACAAATAACTCGAACAATTCATGTCAATTAATCGATTAAAATTATTTATTAGAAAATTCTACTCTTGCACTTATTTTCATTACTCATACCGTTAAATATATTTGAGTCCATTTTTAGATTTGAGCTTGTGTGATAAATTATGTTAATCACGTTTAACAGGGTTTAAAAACTGCATTCGAAACCAAAAACTGTCGAACAAAAACCGAAAATTTGTGTACAACTTTTCGCTTTCTGAGTTGCTTTGAAAGCTTTGTTGGAAGGAATGGCAGTTTTTCTTCTTTGACTGCAGTTTTTTAAACGCTGACTATAAACGTCAAATCCGTAAAAAAAATTCATCAACAGTTGTAAATGTGTAACCCATGTACTGTCAGATTATGGGTTACCTGTAATTACCCGAATGTCAATTTTTTATTACCTCGTATCTTCTAATTGGCTGGATGTTGACATTTGAGATATAATTCAATTCGTCTTCAAAACCTTAGTGTTCTTGTTTGAAAACGATGAGTCTTATTTTTGTCCTAAAATAGTAATACGTACGTTAAAAATAAATTAACCAAACCAATAGAGTAGAGTATTAAAATAAAGAAAATTAAAAGGGAATTACAAAAAAATATACATAAGTTATCAGCCATTTTCTGTATTCCGAATACATACAAGTGCAATTGGAATCAAACGAATTTAAATAAAGATCCTGTTTTAAAAGATTATAAAAAAATTCCTTTTATATATTAAACATTGAATTCTTATCTTTACCAGAACTTCTCTTAAAATCAGGAAAATTGCGTGATTTTTAAAAAAATTTTACGGAGAATCTTCATCTATTTTAATTTCAATCGATTTTAAAAAATAGTTAATTGGTTTAAAATGTTTTTCATGACTGGCTGGCACCTCTCACCTCCCTTTTCCTGTTTATTTATAAATTAAAATATTTGAATTCTTCGAGTTATTCGAGTAGTTCGAACAATTTAAAACCTTTATTCGATTAATCGAGCAATTTTAAAAGTCAAAAATCGGTTAATTCCTTACTCGAACAAAACCAAAAGTCGAATAATTGGATACTCTACAAAATACTAAAAAAAAAAAAATGTATAGTATATTGAGGCATTTTAAAATTTGTTTCTTATATAAAATAAAACATAAAAAACAAATGTACTAAGGTTTTTAAGACAATGTCTTGAGAAAAAGTACGAAAAAAGCAAAGTAAGGAAGAAACATGCACAGAAAAAATTCTCCAAAATTGTTCTTCAATTAAAGCATTAGTCAAAAATTAAATCAATTTTAATTAAAAATGTAATCAAGTGAATTAAACGTTTAATCAAGTGAATTAAACGTTTAATCAAATGTATTAAACGCTTAATTGATACTATTAATTTGTTTACTAGTGCAAATTTAATTAATTTTTTTTATTAATATTACAAATTTTTTAATAAAAATTAATTTTTAGTTTTTTCTGTGTGTAAATTAATTGAAAATAGATCATCAATTACAGCAAATTTCGAATCCACCAATAGCATTGGTTAAAATATTGATGGTCAACTATAGACTGGCAGCCGCCGCAGTTGCGCCAACAGTAGAACTGCAAAGAATTCTGATGATCCCGAGTTCAATCCCCCGTTCAGTTAAGAATAAAAATTATCAAAACTTTTTAATCCATTTCTTATTGTAAATTCCTTCTTTCACTAAAAATAATTTAATGAAAATTAAATTTTATGAACTTAATTAAGCCTAATTTCAAAATATCAAAAATTTAATCTCTAATTGACTCAAACGAAACTTGGACTCTGTGCTTTTTATACTGACATTTTAATTATGACATTTATTTAAAATTCCAAAAAGGTTCGTTCAATATTTACCTACTTGTATGTCATGTCGGAAACAGCACCTAAACTAACCCATAAAAACAAAACGTAGCCAACTTTATCCAAAAAATAAACAACACATAACCATCCATTACAAACAATGTTTTACACATGTTTACAAAACACCTGAGGAATCTTTTTACCTTGTAAATGTTTTTTTTTTTTTTTTTAATTTATTTAGTACCACTTCACCTATAAATATTAAAAAAGTAAGAATATCTATCTCTATATATCGTCGTCTCAAATGCAGTCGGACGTAACTACACAAAAATACTGAATTTAAATTGATTATGGTTTGTTTAATTAAATTCAATGTTTTAGACATCCGCGATCAGTTATGAAGACTTCCCTACAAGAAATGAATGAGCGAATAGTCACATTTTTCACGTTGGGGTTAAAAAAATGATAGAAAGAAATGACAGAGAACTTGATTTCGGCCATTTCTTGCAATCATTTTCTTAACACCAACGTGAAAAATGTGACTATTCGCTTATTCATTTCTTGTATGGTTTTTTTATAGAAACTTAATTAATATTTATTTTCTTACTTTTTTTATCCTGTTAATAAAAAATAAAAAAGTGAAGTTACGTCCATTTGTAATTTAAGAGACGATATGTAGTTATATAGTTTTAAATATTTATGAAAATATTATAAACAATTGTTGACATTATCATGATGGCATTTATGAACTTACAAATAAATTATAAAAACCAAAAACATAATATTGATAAACAGTAGTTTATTATTATTATTTATTTAGTTGTTTAAAATAAAATAAAAAAAAAATACTAAATAACTTTTAATACACCAAATTTAACTAAACACTTGAAGTTATTGAACTGAAAAATAAAGAAAAATATCCCTGTGTAAATTTCGTAAAGATCTATCGAACGAGTTTACTGGTCAGTCATGGTTGTCAACTCAATCAAATTATGTCAAAATATTTATTGTAAAAAAAAAGTTCAAGCACGTCATAGAGAAATCTTTTTAACAATAAATTTTGTATTCCCAAAAATAACTTTGATATTAAAGAAAAGCAAAAAAAAAAATAATTAAATAGCTAACAAACACCCACTAGTCGGATTTTTTTCCTAAAAAG
Source organism: Pollenia griseotomentosa (assembly GCA_963931875.1). Lineage (NCBI taxonomy): Eukaryota > Metazoa > Arthropoda > Insecta > Diptera > Polleniidae > Pollenia > Pollenia griseotomentosa. Next base: position 46,348,254 of record OZ007561.1, on the reverse strand, counting down.
GCAGTTGTTTCATATAAAAAAATACATTTATTTTGAATATTACTTCATTTTTAAAATGGTTTTTGTGTCTTAACCGTCAAAAAGTGTGTGTGCGTATTTTTATAAATAATTGTTACCTTAAAACAGTATTAATTAACTTTAAGAGAATATAGCGAATGTCTAATAAGACTTTTTTTTAAAGATTTCTTGATTTAAAAAAAAAAATTTTAATTATTTTTAATATACGAAAAATAAAGACAGTTGACGAAGTTAAAACACTTATGTTGTTCACGGAAGGCTGATGATCAGGTCATATGGATATTAAGTTATATTAATAACAACAAATTACATTTATAAAATTTTGTTTTTAAATATATTTTGTTGCCGTAAATATAACTACATAACGATATAACCTTATAGTCCGCCTTCCGTGAACAATCCAACTGTTTCATTATTTTTAAGATACTGTAAAAGAATGAAGACACGTTGTTTTATCGTGCAACGCTCCATTTTTACTAACTGTCAGCTGCCGAATTTTTTTAGGGTTGCCAACACTTTACTGCACAAAATTCAAATCGTGCTTTAATTTTGGGACACCCTCTATTAAACAAATGTTAACTGATAGCATCCGATCAAATTATGGAACACAGACACAACAAAAATTTACAGGAACATCGATCACTGACACAGAGGTCAAATCTGCTAAAGGGTAAAAAGGCCTGTAGCCCTGATGAGATTCCTTCTGAAATATTTAAATTATTAGCAGAACTAAAAAAGAAAGATATTTTCTTACGATTCATTGACTACGAAAAAACATTCGACACAGTGCAGCTCAACAAACTGTTGGATATTCTTATGCCAATAGGTATACATGACAAGGAAATTCGAGTCTTTATTGGCTTCAGGCACAAGTTGAAATTAACGAAAAGATGACAGAAATATTAAAATATCCAGATATATTAATTTAAAAGATTTTGTTATTCGTGCTTAATTCCCAATTTTAATTCTTGCTAAAAAATTAGTTTGATAATATCCAGATATATTTTAATATATTTTATATATAATTTTTAATATATCTTCCGAAAAGTTCTTCCAATAACCCATCAACAATGTTTGAAAAGGTATATAAAAAAGGCATATTTCGGAACAACATTAGATACGCTCATGATACTACCCAATTTGCAACATACACAATGAAACATACAACCATTAATTAGAAATAAAATTAAATTAAGTGAATTAAATAAAAGTTTACTTATATTTTTTAACAAATATCTCAAATTTTTTAATTAAATCAATTTTAACGCCAGCAAATTTAAAAATTTAGGTATTTCATCTGCTGAAATATTATTAAATTTAGTTCGGCGTTAGGAGAAGACTGTAAAACAATTATTATAAAATGCAAAAGCTTTTTAAAAACTAGCAAAATTCATTTATATGCTGTCTAAATTTTACCTTAATTTATAGCCTTAAAGACACCCTAAACTACAGACAAATAAATCAAGTACTTTATTAGTAGTATAGTAGTATATTTATAACTTTCTTTACAGCAAATTATTAATTTATATTTATTGAAACAAAAAACTAAGCATATTTTCCTGCCATAAATCTTTCGACATATTAGTTTATTGAATAACACACTAGATAATAAAACTTAACAATATAAAGTGCATACGTATAGTTGTTACAATATAAAGGAAATGTATAATCACGTATTTGTGCTACTTTTTTTTGCCCCACAAATAAATAACAATATTAGAAATTAAGCTAAATGAAATAGAAAAGTAAAATAGTTTAACAAAAGTATACAATTTTTACTTGAAAAAAACTCACAAAGTTATTTCATTCTCTTGTATGTAAATTTTCTCTATGTTTTAGAAATTTTCCTTTGTTTAAAAAGAAAAACAAAATTAAAACTCAGTAATTTTTTTCTTTTTTTTTAAGAAAAAAATGTAAGCAAAAAGGAAAATTCACTTTCTAAAATTTACTTTTCACAAAAAGTAGTTACGTTAACAGTTTTGTTGTAATGTGCACGCGTTATAAAAGTAATACAAAGTGAATGTAAAATAATAATGTTAAAGCAAATTTTTGATAGATTAAATGGGTCGTTTTGTAAATCATATCTTAATATCACTTTGCATTTGAAAATTAATTACATACAATTTTTTGAATTTTTAAAATTTTTTTATGAAAATATTGCAAACAAATGAACATATTTAACACAAGTTTTTTGTACGGTTTAATTTTTTATAGAATTTTTTTTAGCAAAAACTTGACAAAAATGCCTTAAAATATTTTGTTTTGTCATAAAAATACAAAAGACTTAAGACAAATGGCCGTTTCACCTCAATATAACCATAATTTGATAAAGACTTAAGAAACATGCTTGATTATATTAAGCACATCTCTCTGACATTGTAAAGACTTGAGACAAATGCGCAATTCGCCTAAAATATCATAATTAGAAAAAGACTTAAGAACTAAACATGATTCAATTGGTACTAGCAATAAGACTTAAGGCAAATGCGTGATATTATTTACATATATTCCTTTGGAGAATGTAAGCAACAAAGACTTAAGACACATGCGTTTCATTGTTGTTAGTATTTTACTAAAACAGACTAAAAGACTTAAGACACATATATTTGAAGCAAAAAATAAAGACCTAAGGCACATAAATACTTAAAAGTGATTTCAAGTCTTAAAAAAAAAAGATTAAAAAAAACCTTTTTGTATTAATTGGAAGTTTTTATATGATATTTTGTTAAAATTTGCTAATTTTGTCAAACATTCAAAAAACAAACACTGAAGAAGGCACACAACGGAGTGCCAAAATATTAAATTAAATAAATTTAATATTTTTTTTAAAAAAAAGCGACCTCAAGCTTAATTTAAAAAAATATTAAAAAATTTTTTTTTTTTTTTTGTAATAGAGTTTTAAATAAAATAAAATTTTAATAAAAAAATATGTATAAAAACTATAAAAAATTAAACATCGTAAGAAAATATAATAGGCAAATAAATAAAAATTCAAGAATGAAACAAATTTGAAAAAAAAATAACCAGTGTAACCTCGACCAATGCAACAGCCAAATTCTTAACACTGGTGACTGGGATAACACAACTTTTGCATTAAATAGGAATTTATGTATATTCTGTAAAGCACAGACAAATCATATGATACCTCAAAATTGGAGCACTTACTGCAAAAACCTTAAATAAATTCTGGAATATATTAAAGCTGCCATAACATTCAAACAGAACAACAAATCACTTTAAAACAAATTCAGAAAAATGAAAAAACCAAATAAATAATTGCAGAACGTTGACAAAGGCTTTGACGTTGGTCTTTAATGGGCGGTGGAGAATAGCAGGTCTTTGAAAGATTTAATGGTCTTGCAAAACCTTCGAGGAATAGCGGTGCAAAAATACATTTCATGAAAAAAATTTAAAAATTGATTTATTTTTTAATACTTTTTTGTTTATTATTGGATTTTCTTTATTTCAATCAAAACATAAATTTTTTTTTTTTTTTTTTTTTAATAATTAAAATACAAAAAAATGACCTAAATTAAAAAAAAAAATATGTAAAATTTAAAAAACTACTTGGTGATAATTTAGAAATAATTTTCAAAATTTAAAGCAAATTTTGCACATAACTTTTTTTTTATCACATTTTTGCGCACACCATCCCTCTATTACTCCTTGGCTCTTGTTCTATAGAATTATTGCAATTGTTCATAACATTTTAAACCTGTTGAAAACTTCCTGAATACAAGTGTTTCTCTGCTTGGAGGTTAAGTAATTTTATGTTTATTTTTCCATACAAACAAACATGAATAAATGACTATTTTTTTTTTTTTTTTTTGCTCCCATGTTTCACACAAAACGTATGATTTATTATTGTATTCTTAAGTATTTTTTCTGTTGAAATTAATGTTTCTATATTTGTTTGTTTCTTGATTTGTTTTTTCGTTTTCTCTTAAGTGCAACCTACAATTTAATTAAAGTTTGTACATTCTTAACTGCCTACTTGCTAATGTTAAGTATCTGAATGAATGTCTGTAGTTTTTGTTGAAATTTACTTGCAAACATCATTAAAAAATAATTATTTGAAATGACCTTGACTTCTTCTGCAGTCAATAACTCGAAGAAAATATATATTAAAAAAAAATCATGTTACCATAAGTGTTTATGTACGTACATAAGTATATAAAAAAAATTAAAAGTTATCGTTATTAAGTGAGAGTGTTGGGTGCGTTTCGTATTGGATGTAGTTTTCGTATTAAAAAAAATTTTAATCGTTAAAGTTATGTCTTATTTTGTTGAAAGACAAAAAAAGGTTAATGGCTTTTTACCTTAAAATTATTGTTTAACATTTACCAAGTTAATCGATGAGATTGTAATTTCAACACAATTTTAGGACCGCTTAGGTTTTTTTAATTACCGAGACGTGTAAGCACACGTTCAAAGGTGTTACTTGTTAAGGGAAATCAATCAATTGCGGTGTTACCAATTTAAAACAACGCAATCAAATTTTTTTTTTTCTACAACTGCGTTTCTGAGAGGAAATTGTTTCAAATGTTATAACAATAAGTATTTTCTTACAAACGTAAGTAATTTTTTAGATTTTAATCCTTAAAAGTAATACAAACCAATGTCCTTTTAAGGCCCTTACGTGCCTAAATTTAATAAATTGAGAAAATTTGTTTGAAAAGTTTGTTTAAAGTTTTAAACATGTCAAAAGAGAATATCGTCGCATTAAATGCAAACGGATGTAACTACATTTTTATTTTTTTTTACAAGAGAAGCAAAATACTTTACAAAATCCATAACAAGGTGTTTTTGGCGTTTGAATTTCTTTAATAAAGTCGCCATATTTGATCGCAGGGATCTAGAAACTTGCGTGAACACGTAGATTTTTAATAAAACGAACAAAAATGAATCAAAAGCTCATTTTCGAATTTTTGTATGGTCACGTCCGTTTGCATTTAAGGGGACGACGTTATGAATTTTCACAAAAAAAAAAAAAATTATAAAAAGGTAAATTTTTAACGTTGCGTTTTGAAGGTCACTTTAACAAAGTGGTACTTTATTAAGATTTTTTTTACTTTTAGAGCATTAAAAAAATTTTTTTTAATAGTTTTTCTTAAAGGTATTTTAAAGCAATTAATAGAAACGTATCTATTTTTTAAGTTATTATTAATAAAGTGTACTATTTACAAAAGGAAATATGGCCCCAGGAAATATGTCCGTAAAAATGAAATTTTGCTCCAAATTTTAAGCTATTTTTAATTATATAATGTGAACCAATTTTTTTAATAAAATGCCACCCCAAAATAATGAAAAAAAACCTTAAAAAATGATAAATGTATGTCCCTAATTTTAGAGTAATTCTTCTTTATGAAAAGTCACCTTAAATTTTTTAATGAATATTTGCCAAAAAAAAAAATAAATAAACAAATTTAAGAGAAAATAAGTAAGAAAGTATAGTCGGTCAAGGCCGACCATATGATACCCTACACCACAGTATTTAAAAACACATCATGCTTATGTGTCCATATGAATATGGATTTATCTATGTTTATAAACTTCACTAAAATCGGTTTGAAAGCTTGTGAGAGGCAGAAATTGCCCCCTACTTCCCCTTGTGGTCCTATTTTTGAAAAACTGTATAGATTATGCGTCCATATAGATATGGGTCTATCTATGTTTTAAATTTCATTAAAATCGGTTTGAGAGGCATAAATTGCCCCTATCTTCCCTTGTGGTCCTATTTTTTAAAAGATGCATACCTTGTGTGTCCATGTGGATAAGGTTCTATCTAAGTTTTAAATTTCATTAAAATCGGTTTGATAGTTTCTGAGAGGAAGAAATTTCCCCCTATCTTCTATCGTTGTCCTACGATTAGGCCCATTTTCAATAGGCTTGGTCCTTGTACCAATAAGAACCTATGTCCCAAATTTTATCAAATTATCTCCAAAATGGAGACCTGTACTTTGCGCACAAGGTTACATGGACAGCCAGCCTGCCAGCTAGCCGGACGGACATCGTTAGTTCGACTCAGAAAGTGATTCTGAGTCCATCGGTATACTTTAAGGTGGGTCTAGGACCAATATTTTAAGGCGTTACACACATCAGTACAAATGCATAATACCCTCTCCACTATTGTGGTGTGGGTATAAAAACACAATGAAAGTTATATTAGGAATTTAGGTTGGGTCCATTGCCCAAAACTTAAAATCACGAATTCCTAAATCCCTAATTTAACAATCCTGAATTTTAATTACCCAAATAATTGTACAGTTTTGGTTTTAAAAAGCGTGCGATAGATAGCATGATTGGGCCTTTAGCCGGGAGCATGGATTTTCTTCTCTACAATATAAAAAACACCGGAAAGAGGTTAAAAATGGCTGGAAAATGGCACAAAATGGTAAAACTGCCAAAAATAAACATGTTGTTATTTAAGACACATTAACATATTTAATTAAGTTTTGATTGTATAGTACAATAGCATGTTTTTTTAAATTGTTAAAAATAAATAATCTCCTGTTATCGCATAAAACAGTTCAAAAAATGGAAAACAGTCTTTCAGCATCGCAAGATGTAACTTAATAAATTCATCCGTCTCAATCATTAAAATATAAGTAGTCCACTTGCAGACACCGCTAAGTTAAAGTAAGTAAAAACCAAATTCTGAGAAAATCAATCAAAACTATTTTTTATATATATAAAGAGTTTTGCAGGAGTATTAATAATTAACAAGAAATTGCGCGTAACTAACGGAGTTTTGTACGAGATTTGTAATGGCTTATGAAGGCATTTAAAAAAAAAACAAATAAAATGTCGGCTTTTACAGAATTTTTATTTATTTTTTAACGTAGCGGTGTTTTCAAGTGGACTCACATATAATATTTCTTATTTTAATTAATCTTGTATTCCGGCATTACGATCTAAAACTTTTTTTTAAACTTTTCAACAAAATCTTTTTTACTGACATCTTTAATATTTTTCTTGCCACTGTCAATTAAGTCTAAGCTTTCATTTATGGAAAACTCTTTTGTTTGTAATTTCAAGAGACTTGAGCAGATACATTGAAAGTGATCTTTTACCCTGCTAGCATTTGGAAGATGGTTTTTTTCTAAAATCATCGGTACGAGTCTTTTTTGAGTACTTTTGGTGATTAAAAACTGATTAATCACTTACACGCTTAAAAATTGACACAAAAATGACTCGCGCCTGTAATTTAAAAGTGTTTGATTTAAAATTCAATAATAAAAATTATTAAAACTGAGTCGAAAAAGTCTCTAAATAAATTAAAAAAACGAATCATTAATAACTCTTCAAGAAGAGTCGCTGGTTTTCTCCCGACAAAAGTATGATCAGAAAATGAGCGCATGTACGCTATTTATATTTAAATGTACACGTTGTCACTTTTACGTCCGATTTTTACAACATTCATTTAGCATTTCGAATGGATTCTGCCTCATTTTCGCTAAACTTATTGAAAAATGTCTTCTAGGTTGCAAAAAAAAGGTACTTTTTTGGCAAGCTGGACCAAAAATGGCTTTTTTCGAAATAATAGAAAAAATGGCAAAAATGGAAAAAAATGGCATATGCCATAAAAAACTTGCCGTGCTTATTACAGTGTGCTAGAAATTGACACTTGTTTGTGACAAGCGGGGCACCTGGCGTTTTAGTCTAATTTGGGTACGCTGAATCCAGTGGTGCAAACCGTTTTTTTTTTAGATTAGCTCTTGTTTTCGATATATACAGTTATTTCGAAAATGGAGGAGGTTGTACAACATTTTTTCGCATAAGAATTTCAGGGGTGGAGGTAAAGGGCAAGTATGTTTTGAGAAAAACTAATGAAGGTCGGACATACATTTAATCCCCCTAAGGGCGGCTCCTAGGCAGTTATGGCACTTTTTTTAAATACATTTGTAGCCTGCATTCACAATTTTATATGGGAGCCCCCTTAAGATATGGAAATATCGGGTAGGTATGCTAAAAACAAATGATGAGGATGAAAAATAAAGTGGGGTTGTTCATACATTTAACCCGTCTTGGGGCATCCTAGGCGGTGCAGGGGCCAAAATTTTAAATTTTATGGTTGAAATTCTTAAATTTGGCCCCTGCTCCTAGACGGGTTAAATGGAGGACCAACCCTTCTTTATTTTTTGTAAAAAAAATTTTTCTGCAAAAATATTTTTTCTTAAAAAAATTGTTTTTTTTAACCAGAAATATTTAAAAAAAAACGGAGATTTCAAATCAAATCACGAACAATTTTGAAATCACAAGATTGATATTTTGGTGTTCTGAAAATCACGAGATTTTTAACTTTTCGTTTTTATTTTCATTGTTCAAACACAAGTTAACATCTCGTGCTATTCTTTTTACAGTGCTGCCACATTTATTTAGTACTTATTGTTGTCATTTTCACTTATTTTTTTTTACCTTTTTATATCAAAATTTAATCAATAAAACTTCATAATTATTAACCAATTTAAAGGAAGAAAAACACATTGTCTTCGTAAATTTATAAATTTTAAGGTTCTTCTGTGTTAAATAATTAATTTCATTGCATAGATTTCAATGAAAAATGCTTTAAAAAACTTCGAGTGATTTGAAATCGTCATGCTGTTAAATGACGACCGGTTTAAGATCACGTGTTTTCAAACATCTTTGTTTGCAGAACACCTTTTCAGTGATTTCAAATCACTTTACGAAAAACTGACTTTCAGAACATGAATGTATAAAGTACTTTTTTTTATAAAAAAAAAAACACCATTTGGTAAAAAAATTATTTTTTTTTTTGCTCAGGAGTAAAGCACATTTGTGAAAAAATACATTATTAAGCATCATTAATTTAATTTGGTAAAACAAAAGTTGATTTGTAAAAAAGTACTTTGAAAAAAGTACTTTTGAAAAAAGTTGATTTGTAAAAAAATACATTTGTAAAAAAATACTTTTGTTAAAAAAGTAATTTTGTAAAAAAGTACTTTTGTAAAAAAGTACTTTTGTAAAAAAGTACTTTTTAAAATAAGTAATATTTAAAAAATTAATTTTGTAAATAAGTATTTTTTAAAAAAAGTAATATTTTAAAAAAGTCTTAAAAAAATTTAAAATTTAAAAAACGAAGCAATATTATAAATGACTTAACGCCGTTTGTCAAACGATTGTCACACTGAAAAGCCAGTTGTTTTCTATTGGTGTTTTTAACAGCCACAACAAAGGACTTTTTCAAGTTGTCTAGTTTCGTTTAAAATGCTTAAAACTTGTTACAAATAAGTGTTACGAGTCTGCAAAAAGTCCTTTTGAAAAAATTTAAAAAAGTTCTTTTTTTCAAAAAAAAAGCTTCAAAGTGGATAAAATCAAAAAAAGTACTTTTTTAAAAAATACTTTTTTTTTTTTACTATAAAAAAAAAACGATGAAATATGTTAAATAATAATTTATTTAAACTGAATTCAAACCTACCCAGCTTCAAAGCGGATAAAAGCATCATCTTTTTAAAGTTGACTTAACGCCGTTTGTCAAACGATTGTCACACTGAAAGGCCAGTTGTTTTCTGTGTTTTTTTTTCTACAGCAACAACACAGAACTCATACAAGTTGTCTAGTCTAGGCTTCAAACTTGTTACAAATAAGTGTTACGAGTCTGCGAAAAAGAATTCAATAAACTTTCACTCTATTGATAGTAAACACAGCAAAAAAAAAAAAAGGAAAATTAACTGACTAATTTTAAATAGTTTTTATTAGTTATTTGCAGTTTATTTAGTTTTATAGGTGTTTTTTGTTTATTAAACGTTATTTTTTTTTTAATAAAGACTTTTTTTCTTGCTAGAGTTGCAAAAAAAATGTTATAATTTATTTATGATTTTTGTGTAATTTTTGATTTATGACAGACAAAATTTAATTATTTTTCTATTTTTTTCTTCTTCTCTTAACTCATGTTCATTGCTTTACGTTTTTCTTTACAGTTTTTTTAGTTACTTTTTAAATTTTTTACACGTTTCCTTCCTCTTAGTGTTTCAATAAAAACTGCATTTTTACAAAAATATATTTATTTGTTATTTTATGCTTTTTGTTACTAACAACGATTTCATTTTCTATCTGTTATTTTTATTTGTGTTTTTTTTTTACAAATAAAAAGCACGTTTCAACGGAGGCTTGATTTTATTTTTGTTATTTTGTATAAATTTATATTTGTTTGCTATTGATGAGATGATTAATCTTCACCAGAAATAAACAGTTGCTTTATTGTAAATTTTTTTGTTTCCAAAAATATAACGTTGTATGACCTTTATTTATCATTTATTGTTGGTTTTAAATATGAAATAAATGTATTATATTTAGTTTATATTTAAAATAATTTTAAGTCTGTTCTATTTCGTTTTATTTCGTTAATTTTTTTTATCAATATTATACATAAATATTTTTTGAAAGTGGAATATTTTTTTTGTATTTTTTGTTTAAGTTAAACAAGTTTTTAAAAGTTGTAGTCAAATTACACTTAATAAATATTGCGTAGATATGAAATCATGTCTATGTCTACTGACTTTTAAGCTGTCACAACCTGTTTGGCAAAAATAAAAAAAAAACTACTCAAATATATTTTTATAAAAAAAAGAAACAAAAAGCTTTTTATTTAAGTTTTAATTAAATTAAAACCAGCATTTGCTTTAAAACAGAATTAGAACTAATTTTAGATTCTCTAAATAACAAAAATTCTATAAATTTGATTAAAAAGTAAATAGTGTTTAAATTAATTTGATAAAAAACAAGATTATTTTAATAAAACAGTTATTTTAACAAAGAAATTCTTTTAACAAATGAACAACTTAACAAAGATACAGAAGAAAAAAAGTATATCTTAAAGGCATTTTTCCAAACTTATAGAATTTAATTAATTAAAAACTAAATTTAAAAAAAGGATCATTTAAAAATGATACGATTCGATATGGTTGCATGCAAAAAAACAGTATGGTAACAGTAAAAGATCAAATTTGCATACTTATGACCACAAGCATATCGAGCCCTTTCCGCAAAAATAGCTTAAGCGACATTATTTTCAATTTTCATTTTTTTTAATAAATTAATTTGTTGCATCATCTCCTAAAATGCCATTGTTACATAAGGTACCATTACGATTTAATAGCAAAAACACTTTTAGCTTAAGCGACAACCTTCTTACAAAGTTTTTATGAAATAAAATAAAGAAAACCTTCTCCTATAAAATTGTGTTTTTGTCGCTTAAGCTTTTTTTGCGGTAAGGGCTCAATATTATTTTAGCAACTGATATGTTAAAAGTTTAACAAATAATATTGCCCTTTTGCAATAATTCAGTAGCAACATGTCTATAATGTTTTGGAGTCAATTGGGAAAGTGACTCGACTTCAGAAAGTACTTGGGGTCTCCGGTTTTAAGCTAACGAGGCTCTGGTGACCGATCAAGCCTTTATGACTTTTACATCAGCACGAAGGAAATACTATTGCACACTACGAGGCCATAGAGGAGCAGGGTCAGGGTATAAGTGAAGCCTGAATGGCTCAAATGGGTCTCAGGAAGTAAGAGAAACGCGGACAGTGGCTCCAAAAACTAGATAGGGCACGTTTGATTGCTCAGAGAGCAGCCCTATTACAAAACTTGGAAACAAAGTTTAATAAGCTACGTGTAGTTAATACAGCTACGTTACATGGAATAACATTTTTTACTGCATGGCTGCCTCTAAGCTGAAGCTCCCTGTACTTAAGTAATAATCAAAAAAATATATTTTTAAGTAGAGCCGTATACGTGTCTCTTTGTTCTTTATAGAAATCACAAGACATAATAATAAAAACAGCCGTATACAGTTTTTAATCAAAGATAGAAAAATATCGGAAATATGGTTCTAACATAAATTACATATATGGCCTGTTCATCGATCTCAAACGAATATTTTATTATTTGTCCTTATTTTAAGTTAAGGTTAAGTGATCGAAGTCTGCGTTCGGAAATAGAATTCTAAAAAAAAACTTGTTATCTTTACCTTATGACGACACATACAAAACTGAGATTGGTCATTGTATAGATAACATGTACAATAACGGTACATTTTTATCACAAGCGGTAAATTTCCGCACACATTTCTGTAAACTTAGCTAAAACAAAACGTGCTCTTTGAGTTATGATACTATTGCAATATATAACAAAGGTCGACATTGAAAAAGTTTTTACATAATTTTATATAAAACATGTAGTAGATGTTGGTCTTTATATTGCAAATATAAAAATATATAATTCGTTTAAATTAGGCTTGCCTAATGGGTTTGATTTTTCTGGATTTCCAAGAATTTTCAATGCACGTCAAGAATAAAGAAAAATTATGTTATGTCAAGATTTTTGAAAGCCAATTAGAAAAGCACGTAGTTATTATTTAAATCTTGGTTACCTTAAACAAAGCTGTGTAAAAAGTAAATACATATTTTACTGTCTCGTTTTAGTGTATTTGTTTAAAAATCTATCAAAACTCGTTTCCGCTGAAAGGCTGATTGTTTTTTAGTGAATTGTTTTTTGTGTAATTTTTTGTGATTTAAGTAGATATGACCCTATTATTGTTAACAACTCAACTCTAGTTCAGTTGAAATTTTTAAATTTGGTATGACTGTTTCCAACCCTGTGCTAGTGCGGTTAATAAAAACATTAAAGGTTTACAACTCATCACCAGCAGTTGTAATGTTAAGTTGTCAAGTTTCAACTCAACTGAGTTGAGTTGTAAACTGTAATAGGGGCAATAGATAAATATGTAGATGGCCATACGCACCGCGACCCAGAGGATCTTTTGTACAGCCTATGTATCTCACTATGTCAGGCTCAGGCTACGTATAAAGTCTATTACCCTGCCTGGTAAATATATAATATAAAATATTGTTTTTGTTTTAAATGTAAGTTAAGCGATCGAAGTCTTCGTTTGTAAATAGGTGAACAGGCAGATAAACTTAAGTTGGGCTCATCATTCGCCCCAAGAAAAATTTCCGCTTGGAAGTCCCAAAGGCGGACCAGCAGCAGATGTTCTGTGGTATTTTAGACCACAGTTACCCGGTAATAGGCCAACAAGTAGCATTAGCTCCCTCTTCTAAAACAGAATCAGCCTAACTGCCCTACCACGGGACAGGGTCACAAGTCTCTTGGATGTTCTTAACCTAAAAATTTGCGTCCATGAGTGAAGGAATGCACGTCTGGGCCATGTTTGTATCGTCCCCTTAATTTGATCGACAGGGACGCCGAAGAAAGGCTCAGGGTCTATTTGTTGCCCACATGACCCTCATGGCCGGGTATCCCACACAACTGCAAATCAATGTGTTTACTCAGCTCGTTCAGATATGCAAAACAGTCCATGACTAACCTGGACTTCACCTCTAAAGAAGATAATGTTCTAAGATCGGGCTGGCTATCCGACATTACAAAAAATCTCAAGACCTTTGCCCTTTTCCTTAGACATTCCCCAGAGCATATGAGGATAGCATAGGTCACCGCCTGAAAGATCGTTAGCTACTTGCTCATTGGCAAGCCCCTTTGGAAACCAGTCATGCGCGCCATCCTTCTAGCATACCTGCAGACCATACATCTACAGATGTATATGACGGAACAATGCGCAGGATAGCTCCTAAAGCCAGAGTGGGACAGGTCTTCGTGGCACCCGTGTTTTATACGCAGATCAGACGATAAACCTTATCGCTTATCACTTTAGCATTGACCTGTTCGGTCTTTGTCTACCACGCTAGGGCGGCATATGTCAAGATTGGTGTATTTATTTGTAACAAAAGACCAGTAGAGTATTAAAGGCTTTAGCCCCCATGTCTTCTTGAAGAGTCTTAATTGAAACACACAATTGAAAAGAAAATTTAAAAGCAAAGTCGCATCAAATTTTAAAAGTATGAATGTATTAATTAAAAAGTATAAGTGCATTGAAACTTGAAACAAAATTTAAAGCAAAACTTGATCGTTTAACTCCCAAGTTAAGAAAGACGGTTTGAAAAAGTACCTGTAGCTAAAATAAATACCATTTTAAGAAATCCCATTTTAGGGTTAATTTCGTTTATAGGTTTAAAGTTAAAATAAAATGGCTTAGCAAGTAACTCATACGTCTTTTTAAATTAAAAAGTACGTTTTTTAAAAAGACACATAAAATATGGAACCTAAACAGAAGAGGATATTTAAAGAAAAGTACCTTTTAAAAATAAGACTTATTTAAAGATCTTTTTGAAAAAGTATCTTTTTTAGAAAATTAGTGTCTTTTTTAAAAGTGACGTCAAAATTTAGAAAAAATTGGAAAACAATTATAAAATTCAATTATTCTTCGAAAAGAAAAAACTTTAAGAAACTTTCCAAAATTTTTAATTGTATAAAATTCTTGAAAATTTTCACTCTAAATGAATCACTTTAGTTAGTGTTAATTTTTTTTTTAAAGTTCTAACGTTCAAGGAAATGAATATTTTTTTTAATTCTTGATTTTCATTAAAGTTTTCATTTGTAAACACCTGCCCTGTGGCTGCTTTAGGTCATGGATAGTGCACAACAAAAAAAAAAAAAATGAAAAATACACCAAAACACACTCCTCAAGATAGTCAATGAACTACTTTAAAAGTTAAAGTTAGTGGCTTCTTTTGAGAAACTTTAATATAAATGCAGACACAAAGAGAAATAAAAAACATTAAAATTGATTACAAAATTACAAAAAGAAAAAAAAATTATTAAACTAATAAAATTTACGTTTAAAAACAGAAACTCAAAACAAATGCTGGTTTTAATAAAATTTTGTGGTTAAATACGTTTTAACACAATCCTAAAGTTAAACTGAACAAGGATTTTTGTTATTTTTAAAAAAAAATGTTCATTAATTTGTTGCATTTATTTAAACATAAAATTTTCGGTCATTTTATTTATTAAACACATTTAAAGTTAATATAATTATCATTTTATTTGTTTAGATTTCATGTTTATTTTTTTAATCACTTTTTTTTTAGTAAAAATTCACTTTGGATTTTGATTAACTTTTTATTTTTATTTAATTAAGACACACCGCGTTTTGTTGTTTTACATTTAATGTTTAAAACTCAACTGATTTTAACTGGCTACAACAAAAAAGAAAACGCAAAAAAAAATCCGTCTTAATATACAGATATGCTCACAACAACAAAAAAAAAATAACGTCTTAACACACAAAACAACATTTAACATTTTCTCATAGCAAAACACTAACAAACAAAGACTACCAACAACAACAACCTTAAAATTTATTTCTTTCAAAACAACAAGTGTTTTGACTTTTTTGTTTCTCTACCCAGGCATATGAGTTACTTTAACAGTACACTGAAAATAATCTACGAGACATTAAAAAACAACGTTCGTAGCTATAATTTCGTTTCGTTTTCGACAAAACTAACTTTTAAAGTCGAAATAAAAATCATACGGAGCTAAATTCCGTATCACAGAAAAAAATATCTCAAAAAAATTTTTAACAACACAGTTTGTTAAAAATAAAATTTTAGGTCAACAAACGTTTTGTTTGATTCAAAGAAAAGATTTATCAAATTTACACTTTGCAAAATAGCACTCAACAAAACATATTTAATAATGAAATAATTAAATATTTCTTCATATTCAATAAAAACAATATTTGAATCAAAGTAAAGACAGTATTTTAACAACTCTTGACCATTTTTAAATAGCTCATAATTCTCATTTGTTTTACAGTTTTATTTGAATAATATATTTAGTATTGCCAAAGTCTTTGGAAAAGGTTTCCTGATGATCTGGCCTAAGCAACCAGTGAAATGCGCATAGGAACTTACTTATCCCCGCGTAATAAATTTTAGTGTTTTTATAAAAATACAAAAATTAAAAATTTATAACATCATTATTAATAAATAAAAAATATAAAGATTCGATTAACATTTTGTTTGATTTATTCAACATTTTCAACAATTTATTTTAACAAATCAAGTAAAAATTTTGTTGAAAAAAATTATTTTGGGCAACAACTTTTTTTTTTTGACTCAATAAACTTGGTTGTTGACTAAAAATTTAAAAATTATACATACAAACTTTTTTATCAATACCGCAAAAATCGTCATCGCAGAAAATTCAAAAATTTTTGTAATCAAATATGCGATTTTCGTATTCAAATATGAAAATTATTTTTTTCTGTGTACCATGTCTTAATCTTTTATCTTTTAAAAAGTTAAAAAACTAACGAATTCGTTTGATTTTAAATCAATCATCGACTAGATAATAATTTGTAGTTTTATTTTAATACTATTAACAAAATTTTCGCGAATAAAAGAAACCCAAAAAGAAAGAAAAGAAAGCCTAGCCTTTTGCAATGTTACAAAACTAACGAATTAACGTTTAGTCTCCAACCTCCAACAAAACCTTTTTTAAACGAAAAAATTCGAAACACATTAAGTTTACTGTGACCATATTATTGGCATTGGCAACCATATTTTGGTATTATAAGTCCTCCATTAAAAAGCCACAACCATATTTGATGCCAAAACAAGCTTTTGATTCAGCGAGTTTCCTTCTCTTCAATGCCAATAGAATTAAAAATTTCTATTAATTTATCATGCTGAACTGTATCGAATGCTTTTTATAATCAATGGAATCATATCGTCATCTTAAATGCAAACGGAAGTAACTACATTTTTATTTTTTTTACAGGAGAAGCAAAAAATCTTTACAAAATGGATAAAAAAAGGTCTTCTTGGCGTTTGAGTTTCTTAAATGAAGTCGCCGTTTTTTATCGCAGGGATTTAAAAATTTCTGCAAGCTGTAGTTTAATAAAAAGAACAAAAAATCAAGTAACAATTTAATTTCGAATTTTTGTGTAATAACGTCCGTTTGCATTTAGGGTGACAATATGTAAAATTTTTTGTGCGTTTTGCCGTTCTGAATTAAGATTTGTAATGAAGTAAGAGCTTCACACGTATACCCATGGCTTCCTTAAAACAAAATTTGAATGAACCCATTACCTTTTGCTTTCTCTCAGAGATTCAAACCTGAATTATTTTGAGAAATATTTTTAGAGAATGGCTTATTGGGCTAATGAGTCTAAAGTCATTGCAATGTTCTGAATTGCTTTTTTTGGAATGGTTATAAAAGTTGTTCTGAGCCTGTCATGTAGATATTCAACGGTCTGGTATATGAGATTAAATAATTTTGCAAGGAAATTTAAATTAGCAATGTTAATGAGTTTTCTGACTTCTGCAGGAATCTCGTTAGAGCCACAAGTTTTTTATAAATTTAAGATAATTAACTGCTGTTTCAATTTCACGTTTACTGATCGGGACTCCATTTCCAATCAGCATTTCGTAGTTTGATCGGCAGTTATCGTTAAAAAGTAGATTTATATAATCATTCCATATAGTTTTGTTTTTCGATGTTTTAAAAATGGCTTTGTTGCTGTTGTTAATACAAAATAACTTCGGGAGAGATTTATTGTATATTCCGGCCGTTTCAGGAGGACTCTTTTAACCGTAACAAATTTTTTTAGAAAAATTTTTATAAGAACAATTTTTGATTTTTAGTTGAACTGTTAATTTTTAATTTTTTGATATTCTTTAATGAGGCTCGAGTTCATCAAATTTAATTTTCATTAAATTATTTTCACTGAGGGAAGGAATTTTACAACTTGGAATTTTTATTAAAATTTATTGATAATTTTTCTTGGCTGAGCTGAGATTTGAACTCGGGTTGATCTTTACATGTTTCAAGAAACACCACTTTCTATCGTCAGAAGATCTTTGTGTTCTACCCACTGCACCACTGCGGTGCCCGTTAGCCAACAGTCAAACATCAATCCTTAACCAGTAGTACTGGTGGTTCGAAATTTGCTGTTATTATCACCTTAATTTCAAATTACATGTTGCCTCCTTTTTCCTCTGTTTTTTCCGTATTCTTTCTGTCAAGACTTTGTCTTGAAAACCTGAATACATTTGTTTATTATGTTCTTTTTTTTTGTCCACTTTCCTCGACATTTTTATTTGTACAAATTAAAGTACAAATGTAAACATTAGAGCTTGTGCCATAGCTATTTCTAAGAACAATTTTTGATTTTTAGTTGAACTGTTAATTTTTAATTTTTTGATATTCTTTAATTAGGCTCGAGTTCATCAAATTTAATTTTCATTAAATTATTTTCACTGAGGGAAGGAATTTTACAACTTGAAAATTAAATTTGATGAACTCGAGCCTAATTAAAGAATATCAAAAAAATGAAAAATTTTTATTTTTATAAAAAATTTTAATTTTTATAGAAAAATTTGTTTTCTCTGCGTGTAGGAGCTTAGCACATTTATCGAAATAAACTTCGTTTCAAAAATATTTTGAATTTGGATGAAAGACGCCTTTTGAATACACAAGGTTTACTTTACAAAGTTTTAGGTTTGTTGGACACTGAAGGGAAAAAAGAGGGGATATGTACATACTTTGATATACTTTGAGTGAGCAAAAGGGGTCGAACCAAAGCAATTAATTTTTATTAAACTATCGTAGATACTTAATTAATGAATTCGTTCATTAGTTGTTCTTTTTATATTCACCAAGTTATAATATTGTAAGAAAAAAAAGTTCCGTAGGATATAAAATTTAAAAAAAGAAATTATCTTAAATGCGTTGTTGTACTACATTCTCAAAAAAAAATTTATCATTTTGCGAAGCACTAATCGTACATTTATAAAAATAAGCGCACAATAATGCGCTGCGCAATAACACATACAGAGACGCAGTTAAAGGCCGTTACACACTTTCCCACAAAGTCTTAAGTATTTTTCAAAAATGCTTCCCTGATCTAATTATTCTTTGCACATTTTTTAAAAAACAATAACAACTTATCATGACAGGGTTGCATTTTCGTAAATTACTAAAGACTTTGTGGGATAGTGTATAACGGCCTTAAGGAAGTGAAGCAACTCTTTCAAGTGATACGGCATTCCCTTACTACGAAGCAGGTTTGTAAGGGAGAATACTAAAAAATAACTGTAAAAAATCATTTAGTGTGTTAAGCTGAACGCTACCTTCACCAATTTTTATATGCGTTGAAAAAAGCGTTTTTTGTGTCAAAAATGTATTGCTTCAAAGTTGGAACTCACCATATAAAATGCATGCCTTCCGTAAGCGAAACTCTTACATATCTCCCTTACAAACCTGCTTCGTTTGAAGTTCAATTTTTTATTGGGTATGGGCACTTTCACATAAGTGTCACGTTACTCCACCAAGCAACTAATGTTGTGCTTTAGACCCAAAATACAAAAATTTGAATAATACATAAATTATTCTTTGAGAAACAAAATCGTGAACAATATCGCTAATGTGAATACAAGCCTAATACACATATATGCCAAAAAAAAAAGTAATAAAATTGTTGCCAAAGAAACAGTAATCTGTAAACTGCTTTTAAATTTTGACTACGTAATTTTGACGATTTTTTTGATAAAAATAATAAGAAAATTTATAATTTGCTGCAAATTAAATGTTTTCTGTGTGAGAAACTTTACAAAAAAGGTAAATGTTGCAAAAGTCGGTGATAAAGAAAGTCTTACAAAAAGTCGCGTGCCGCAAAAAAGGTCAAATTACTTCTTTAGTCGGCCGAACGGTGACCCAACCCTGATACTGTAAAAAAATTAGTTTAAATAATAATATATCATAACTGATCCCAACGGCAGTAGAGAGTGGATGATTAAAATAAAATGATTTAATTCTAAGTACTTTAGAAGGATTGTGGCTTCAAAAGCTAGAAATAAGAAAGTTTTGCTAATGTGACTTTAACATCAAAAATGTTTACTTTGATAGCCGCTGATACCTGACAAATGTGCTTATATCGCTAAATGATCTATAATGAAATACTTTACATAAAATGTACTTACAGCGGCAGAATAAACCGAGAAAATAGACTAACTATATCGCTAATGTGACTAAAACGAAAAGTACGTAATCCATTATTTTGAACTGTGATTTAGTTTATTTCTCCATAAATCTAATGTTTTAAGAAAAGTGAAAGTTTAGCAATACATAAAAAAACATATTAAACTGATTGATATAACAAAAATTAAAAACACCCTGCAATTTTTTACTTAAGAGTTAAATTTCGTTAAATGCTCCGTTATTTCACACGTTAATTAGAAAAATTTCATACAATGTTCGACCATTTTCTTATATGTATAATGTTAAGCCATGTTTTTTTTTCAGTGTATTTAATTGATTTTATACTGCAAAAATAGTGTTGTACTTAGTTTTCTCTTAGTACTAGTTTCAAGTCACAAATATACAGAAACATATTTCTAAAAGTCAGCTAGTTGTAAGTGATTTGCCGTTAATTGCATTTAGTTTACTCACAATAATATTTGAAGAGATGGACTGCAAAAAAGAAGAAAAAGAAAAAACGTCAAAAGAGAAAAAGTGGTTTAATAACCACTTAATGTATGATTTTTTTTTTTTTTTTTTTTTTTTTTTTTGAAGAAACAAAAAAGATGTCTATATTTTTTATATCAAAATTAGTAGAAAAAAATACAAAATAAAAAATAAATTTCACATTTTGCCAAAACAAAATCAAGTCAAGCAAGATTTGAAATAATTTAAAAAAAAGAGGAGAAAAATTAGCGAAGCAAAACCAAGATTGGGTTTGTTTAATAAAAATTAATAGAAGAATAAAGATGAAGCATTTAAAAAAACAGATGCGTATGCTTAATTTTATTATCAAAAGGGGATTGAACTCCAAAAATTTTGATTAATCAAACTGTTGGAAATACGATTTGTACTTGAATTTTGATTATAATTGTATCCGACTTTCCAAGTCCTTGTACACATTATCATCCGCCTTTTCGAGAACTTGTATCCACCACCGTCCAAAAAAGTAACATCTTACATCAATTTGTAAAGATGTTAACATCTTCCGATACGAAATATATGTATAGGGTTTATTGCATTCCATTCTACATCTTTCGATTATTTTAGTGTCATCAAAAGAAAAGTTGGAATAAATTCTTTTGTTATTGTGGCATCACTCACAAAACGAAATTTGTTAAAAAAAAAAAGCGTTATCATTTGTCAATTTTTTTGTTCAAAAATTTAATTTATATTTTTAAACAAAATTAATTCCAAATACATTTTGTATTTTTCTTTTAAAATTTTGGCACTTTTGTAGAAAAAAGAAGTTTTTTTAAAAAGGGTGGAATTTTTGATAGTAGATGTTAGATGTTGCAAGAGTGAATGCATGTTTTTAGATTTTCAACGTCTCTCATGCGTTCCTCCGAAATGTATGCAAGTGCGAAAAGAATATTAAATTGTTAAATCGCGTGTTTGAGCGAAAAATTCTGTTTGCACGACGTTAAAACACGTTCAAGTCCTCGTTACTCAAACTTAAATGTTTCATATACGTAAAATGTGATGGAAAAAAAAACAGAACATTTGTCTAAATGTTTATAATTTATAACTTTTAGCTTTTGTTATTTGCGTATTTTGTATAAAAATATAAAAACACGTCATTGACATCGCTTTATTAATAAACAAAACAAACATCAAATTCTTCAAAAGCTGATACGTAAAAAACGGAGAAAAAATTTAAATTTTATTAGGTTCACTCATCCGTAACAGTAACTATTAATACATAAGCTCGGTAAGGAAAATGAAACAGTTGTTCCGCAACGTGTATGTTTACTTAAAACCACGTAACCTTCGCTTTCTTTGTCCCCGTACAAACGTAATTTAAAGAGCGTCACAACTTTAAGTTGGCATCACTGCTTTATTTGAGCACCCATTTAACAGCTGATAGTTGCTTTTTGTTTAGTTTGCTTTGAAATTTCATTATGAATCGACTTACATCAGAGCAACGCGTACAAATTGTTGAAATTTTTAATAAAAAAAAAGCACAAATTGATATTGTTTTTGAATTTCCATTCAAAATTTTATTTTCCGATGAAGCCCATTTCTGGTTGAATAAGTACGTAAATAAGCAGAATTGTCGCATTTGGAGTGAGGAGAATCCACAAGCTTTTGTCGAAACACCATTACATTCAAAGAAAATAACTGTTTGGTGCGCTTTATGGGCTGGCGGAGTCATTGGCCCATATTTCTTCAAAAACTAGAATGGTCAGAATGCGAAGTGGTTGAAAATTGGTGTTTCTGATTGCGCCTTCTACGTGCCAGCCGTGGCGGTCACAGGACAGAAATCGTATTTTAACATTAATATCATAAAATTTTCTTTTCAATAAAGCCCGTTTCATTGATATTAAAAATATATTTCCTGGTTTGATTATGATTTAAACTTGTGTCACTCTATAAAAAACACCCTTTCTGTGTGTTGCCCACCACTGGCTTATGGTGTTTTCTTTTCTACAAAAAAATGTGACATTTTGTTTTAAAAAAATGTAATTTGGTGTCTGGTTCTTAAAAATTTTGCTCCCGAAAAGGGTGGCTTGTTTTATTCTGACAAACTCATCCTTTTAGGGAGAAAAATTTTTAATAAAAAGACACCAAATTGCATTTTTTTTTAAATAAAATGTCACATTTTTTTGTAGAAAAGAAAACACCATTAGAATAGGCCCCTTAATTTTTTTCATAATTCTTAAATTTTTTATAAAATATTTTCTTATAAAATGCGTTGAGTGTTTTACTTTGGTCAAATTTTTGATTATTTCTTTTATTTTCCATTTTTTAACAAAAAAAAATCTGTCAAAACAACTGACACACATTTTTCCAGTTTTACTTCCCTTTCGAGAGTTTAACATTTTTTTTTTTTTTTTTCATTTCGTTTAAATTAAACTTATTTTATTATTTACTTCTTTGTTAAGTAATAAATGTATATTTTTTTCCCCCAATTAAATTGCATTCAAATAATTGAAAATGAAGCAGAAAACCCCCAAAGACGTTTTAAAACTCCTCTAGAGCTCTCTAGTCAACTTCTTTTTTTTATATCGTAACAAAAATTTGTTTTAGCAAATCAAATCAAATTCTCTGCACAAATAAAGAGAACAGAGGAATAAAATAAAACTCTATTAAATAATAAAAATAAAGACTGGTTGGTATTCAGAAATGTAAAATGTAAAATAAAATGAAATTTAAAGAAAAAAATGAAAAAAAAAATATAATGGAGTATAATTTAATACAAAAAAAAAGAAGAAAATGTTACAAACATAAATAAAATGCAAAAAAGAAAAATTAAGTTTTCCCTGTTACGAACATATTTTTTTCTTCTCCGTTCTGTAGCCTCAAGATAATAAAAACAAATAAAAAAAAATAGTTAAGTTTTCAATGTGGTATTATTATTGCAATGTGTATAGTGCGCAGTTGTGAGAAGAAAAATAGCAGAGTGTATATTTTAGCTTTATTTAATCAAGATCTATTTAGGTGGCCAATGGCCATATATATTTATTATTCTTGTGAAATAAAGTCAAACTTGAAATGTGTTTCATGTGTGTTAAGAGTGCAACTAGATCTTAAACTTTTATTCCTATGGCCATTTTCTCAATGTACCGACAACCTGTCTGTTACTTAATGTCAACATAAATTTATTAGACTGATAAACTGTCTGTTAACAATTTTGGGTTTCTCAATATACCGACAAAAAACATTGTTTTCAGTTGGCAACACCTCTCAAAATACATGTAAAATTTGGGAGTCAGCTGATTGAATTTATCTGTACGGCAAATAAAAGGAAAATAAATAATTGACAGATGAGTTCTGGTTAGTTTTGCGACAGAATATAAGCAAATGAGACATTGAGAAAACCATATTTCTTTAATGTGCAGTTTTTCGTTGGGGAAAAAAGACACAGAAAAGCATTAATCAAAAATAAAATCCGTTTTATGAAAAATTTAATCAAGTGAATTAAACGTTTAATCAAGTAAATTAACAGCCATATTTATAAAAAGTTCTTATATTAAGCTTAAAGTATGTAATAACTATCAAACGCTTTTTGTCTCATAAACCTCCTTTAAACATTGTATTCATAAACGTACACTAACAGCTTTTTTACTATTGACTGTTTGTAGCGATTTTGTGTTTAAGTATGGCAACTTCCTTTACCTTTTGTTTCACACGATATTCTATATTTAATTATTTTTTTTTAATTTTAGAAAATATTCTTTTCAAATAAAAATACGTATTAATGATGAAACAGAATTGAGTCTTCAACTTCAGGCAAAATTTCTAAAGCCCATAATTAAAACGTCGGCAGTAACTTTAAATTCTCTCTCATTTCTTCCTTTTCCTTTTGTTCTTATTTTTCTTTGTTTACAAAATATATGAAAATGAATGAAAGTGTGGTAGCATTGTTAAGAGAATAAGTGTCTATATGTGAGAGTATTAGAAAAAACGTCCTCAAAATAAAATTGATTTTATTTCTCGACCGCATTCTCTGGCATAATTTTATGTCAAACTGTATGAAAAACATCGTTCAGCCCCAGTTCTGTTTCATCATTTACTTGAGTTTCTGAACAAAATGTTGCCGAAAGGTATCATAACAATTTTTCTTTAAATCTTTTTTTAAATATACGATAAGAAAGTATTCGAATAAAGTTTGTTTACTTTTTATTAACATCACTATTATTATGATTTGTTTATTTTTTTTTTTTATTTTTTTTATTTAATATTTTTGAACAACAATTCGTTGTTTTAAGCATAAAAACAACTAAATGCAATACATAGTTTAATAAACAATTCAAGGGAACATCTGTATTTGCCCCTGATCATATTCATTTAAAACATATGTATAACATTTTTTTTAAATAATTAAAAATAAACTTTAAATTGGTTGTCCACAATTTTGTAAAATGCATTTAACATGTCCATATTAATAAATAAAACATTTTTTCCATTATTTTTAAACATCTTTTACAAAAATAATATCATAAAATGCAAACATTTATCAAAATGTCATTTTATTTTTGGTTTAAAGAAGGGTGAATACAACAGTATATTTTCTTACTTTATGAATGAGTTATAAAAGGTTTAATAGACTATTTTTCGTTTATGAATACAACTTCAGCAATTTTTGCTTAAAAACGGCTGTTAGCGTTTAATTGATACTATTAATTTGTTGACTGGTGCAAATTCAATTAATTTTTTAATTAATATCACAAATTTTTTAATAAAAATCAATTTTTATTTTTTTCTGTGTACCTACAAGATTCCAGTCAACTTTATTCACTCTGGGCTATGTTAAGGTAACGCCGTTGTGGGGATCAACTCTTAAAAAAAGAAGTCTGAATCGATGCCTATTTTTTGCCCTAGGCCTAGTGGTCATCTGTCGTTCCGTATTTTTTAGACAAGACAGCAAAAAATTAGAGCGCATAAAAAATTCTGAACAGAGTCTTCGAGTTATGCAAATAATCGCCTATGGGCATTTAAAGCAGCAGTAGACTCATAAAAGTCGATTCAGCAAACAATTAATGAAAAAGTTAATAAAAAACATAGAAAAGACAAAATTTGGTTTAGGGATTGATGTTTGACTATTGACGTCAGCAGTCTTCGATGGCTGCGAGTGTAAAACGGCAAATCCATTTGAAAAGATCGAGTGGTTGCGATCGAAACATGTCATGGTAACCTGCCGGCCGCGGTTAGAATCCCGGCCACGGTCAAGAATGAAAGATTATCAATAACAATTTTAATTAATTTTCATGTTGTAAACTTCCTTTCTTCATAAAAATAATTTAATGAAAATTAAATTTAATGAACTTAAGCCTAATTAAAAATATTAAAAATTTGGATTAAAAACCATAAATAGTTCAACAAAATAACCACAATACTAATTATAGACAAATTTATAGATAAATTTAAAATAAAAAAATTGCACAGTTTTCTTGTTTAGTGAGTATCACAAGTTTCGTTTACACTGTGTTAGACTTGAGCACGGTTTTTGTATAATGTATGACGTGCAATAGCCATCAAGTGCTCCAGAACCGAAAAATATTCAGAATTCTGAAATGTTATTACCATGAAGACCAGAAATATGCACTGAAAATCTATTTTTTAATATTTTCATATAATAAACAAGTAAAAAGCATATTGGATCAAGCCTACGTCACAGCATATGCAGACACATTTTCGAGTATTCCTCTTTTGGGCCCATGGGCAGGCAGTAATGGAGCAACCCGAATCAAAATATGTTATGGGGTTAAAGTTTACATAAGAGCTACTTGTGCATTTAGAAAACATTTACAAGTCTCAAAAGCTGCTTCAAGAAGGTGGAATATATACTGTAAACTTAAAAATGCTTTTAGACTAATATATGCAAAAATATGCTTGCAAAGGGTAAAATATGTACAAACAAATCGATGCCAAAAATTCATAAAAAGTTATGTCTTCACTGGTCGCATGCCCAAAAACTTATAGTTGCATATTAACGAGTTGCCTGGTTATGATCATCTGTGTTAAAACTTTATGCCCCATAATGGTGTCATTTGGCGCTGACGAATACAAAATAAACTTATTTCCATACAAACTTTTTGACCTGAAACCAATAATGGAGTTAAATATTTCACAAGAAATAAATTAAAGTTTCTTTGAAATTAAAAAGAAAATTGCTTGAGATCTTTTCTCTTAAAGTCTGAGCTCTTGATCTGACAGATCTAAATTTAGATTAAGAAAAATGTTAACTTTATTTATTACCTTGAATAACAAATTGAGCTTTCGGACTGGTATTTGTTGATTTTGGAACCTTTTTTCCTGCAACATATTAAAAAAAAAGAAATTGAATAAGTATCACAATTGTCAAACAAAACTTATGAATAATTTTGAACTAACTTTTTTTGTAATGTTAACAATTGGTCCAGAAAGTAAAAAAAAAATAATTCCAATAAAATCTTTTGTTAAGAAAAGAACGATATTTTAAATTTATTTTGTTGAGATCTTAACAACGATCTCATAAGTTTTAAATATAAAAGAAAATATGTATTAAATAAAAAAAGGATTAATTCTTAACATAAAAATGGCAAAAAGGTTTTATTTTTTTTTTTTTTTTTTTTTTTTTTGACTTGTCTTAATTGGTGTGGGTTCCTATCAGAGGACGGAGAGAACACTATTTCATCTTTTAGCTACGGTGCCGAATGTTTATCTCACAGTTTATTAAAATAAATAATGAATTTAAATTTTAAAAAAATAAAATTTATTTATGTTCCACATTGTATTAAAATCTTTGACAATAACGCCTGAAAGCAAGTTAAAAATAAATGCATTTCTCAATTTGAAAATATCCCCATTTTGTTGAGAATGCTATGATTTTCAAATCATTATCAAACGTTTGTCTTTTAAAAAAGGTTTGATTTCAAATCACTTTCAATTTAAAACCTCCTTGTTTGTTGGGTATGTGAAACGAGGTTGTTCGTTTCAGTCTGTTTTGTCTTACTATGTGCGGATATGTTGTATCAAACCACATGTATTTTCTTCAACAAATGTTTTGTTGCAGTAAGTCAAAAAGTTTTGCGGTTGTTTTGTCTGGTGTGCTCATAAGAACTAATGTTCTGTTGTCTGATTAGTCTAATAAAAACTGTTTTGCCTTTCGTTGGTGTGGATTCAGCTTAAAATTGATTACAGAGTTTGATTGACAATCATGTACCTTTTTTCCCCCAAAAAATTTTACGAATTCTTTTATTATTTATGGAAAATATTCCGTTCTTTTTTTAATTGTCTACAGAAAGTTTTACGATAATTTACGGTGTCCCTAGAAAATTCAACTATTATTCCAGTTTTTTTGCTTTTTGGAAAATTTATCAATATTCGACGGTTCGACATTTTAGCGTAATACGAAATATGTTGAGAAAGTTTAACAATTATTCGAATTATTTTTCAAAAACTTGATAAAGATATTTTTTTATTTTTTGTTTTTTCCATAGAAAATTTTCCGTTTGTTAAAACTTTCTTCAAAAAATTTGACAACTTTTTTATAAAAAATTTCACAACTTTTTTATAAAAAGTTTCACAACTTTTTTATAAAAAGTTTCACAACTTTTTTATAAAAAATTTTACGATTTTCGAATCGTCTATAAAAATTTTGCGATAAGTCAAAATTTTTTTAACAAATTTTACGATTATTCAAATTTGAGAAAAGCCGAACGATTATTTCAGCCCAACTGTTATGCTTTTTGTTTGCCCTCAACTGTTTTATTCTGTTTTTTTTTTTCTTTCTTTCCATTTTTGTTGGGCTTGAGTTAAAGTTGGTTTGCAAATTGTAAATAGTATAATGGTAAATAAGTTTTTCTTAGCTAATGTGGTTGTTGTTAAAAACAACAACAACTTCTACAAATAACAAACAACCAGCACATTGCAAACCCAGACAACAACAAACTGGCGTACAAGTGTATTCTAATAGTCATAGACTGAAAACTGTAAGACTTTTTTTTATATGATAGACTGACTGACTGACTGGCTGACATTCTGATGGTTAGATACCAGGTATGACAGACAAGACACATAAATGAACTCAGTATCACACATCGACATGTAGATACATATATGCAACTTTTTCTACAAACAAACAAAAAAAAGGTTTTTCTACTTAAAACTAAAAGTTTGTATAAGGAAATATTTCCAAGTTTTCTTCAGCAGCTTAAAAAACGATTTAAAAAAAAAAAATCAAGAAACAATGATAGATTTCTATAGCAGTTTCTACTTGTCTTATATTTTTTTTACAATAAAAGTGTAATAACAATAACTTTGTATGTAGTTAGTAGTGAATAGCTAAACTGCTAACAACAATAATGGCAACAACAACAAGAAAAATCTATTACAAAAACTAAATAAAAAACAAGTTATATAAATTGAATATCAAAAGTACGAACTTATAAACGTAAACGACGGACGGACGGACGGACGATTGTTAAAAAGGAAATGAATCTATAGACCAACATCTGGGCCACACCAACTGACTTACCAACCACCTCCGGTAGAGAGCGTAGATACGTGGAAATTTACATTTTATGTTTCTTTTTTTGTTCCAACAAATTCATAGTTTGCATATGAATGATTCGAATGAATTTGTAAAAAAAAAAAATTATACAAAATACTCGTATGTAACTAGTGTTTTAAGTACAACCACTATTAACTTATTGCACGGGGAATAATGAATGAAAGAATGTTCAAATAGTTATGAAACGATTTCAAAATTCTGGAAACTAATTTAGAGGAGGAAGGGAATTGAACAAAAAAATAAGGTGGATATGATTTGTGTTCTAATTTGTGTTTTCAATGTGTCAATAGTTTTAGAATTTTTTTTATATAAAGGGTGTCCCAAAATTACCAAAAGCTTTGAATTAAATAGAAAACGAGTTTTTAATCTTTTTTAGGGTTTCCAACACTTTACTGCACAAATTGCGACAAATTCAAATCTTGCGTTAATTTTGGAACACCCTGTTTTGTTATTTAAATTCAGAAAGAGTACAATTACTGAATTACAAAGGCAAACACGTGACATACTGTCAATTTAAAAAAAAAAAATTAATTTTTAAGAATTTTAAAATTTTCTATAGAAAACTGCACAATTTTTAGAAAATTAAACGATTTTTTGAATAACAATAATAAAAAAAATCGCAAGAATTTAAAATTTCTTTAGAAAAAAGCCATATGACAATAGTGGGCATGTGCAGATATTTGTAACACCTTAAAATATTGGTCTCAGACCCACCTGTTTGTATACCGATCGACTTATAAATACTTTTCAAATCGATCTCACGATGTACGTCCCTCTGGATAGCCAGCTTGAGGGACGTGAAGTACAGGTCACAATTTTGGGGTTAGTTTAATGAAATTTGGTACATTTGTTTTGTAGAATTGGTCCATACACTCAAAA
The DNA here is from genome assembly GCA_963931875.1 of Pollenia griseotomentosa. NCBI lineage: Eukaryota > Metazoa > Arthropoda > Insecta > Diptera > Polleniidae > Pollenia > Pollenia griseotomentosa. Next base: position 46,318,457 of record OZ007561.1, on the reverse strand, counting down.
TATTATGTAGTTATGTAAATTCAAACGAAAATTCATTTTAAACAACCACTTCATTTAAAGCAAATGGTTTTTACATTCATTTTTAAATTTTTATACCCACACCACAATAGTGGAGAGGGTATTATGCATTTGTGCTGATGTGTGTAACGCCTTAAAATATTGGTCCTAGACCCACCTTAAAGTATACCGATCGACTCAGAAAGTGATTCTGAGTCTAGCGATGTCCGTCCGGCTGGCAGGCTAGCTGGCTGGCTGTCCATGTAACCTTGTGCGCAAAGTACAGGTCGCAATTTTGGAGATAATTTGATAAAATTTGGGACATAGGTTCTAATTGGCACAAGGACCAAGCCTATTGAAAATGGGCCGAATCGTAGGACCACGAGGGAAGGGGGAAATTTCTTCCTCTCAGAAACTATCAAACCGATTTTAATGAAATTTAAAACATAGATAGATCCATATCTATGTGGACACATAAGCTATACAGTTTAAAAAAAATAGGACCACAAGGGGAGATAGGGGCAATTTTTGCCTCTCAAATTGATTTAATTGAAATTTAAAACATAGATAGATCCATATCTATATGGACACATAAGCTATACAGTTTTAAAAAATATAGGACCACAAGGGGAGAAAGGGGCAATTTTTGCCTCTCAAACTGATTTTAATGAAATTTAAAACATAGGTAGATCCATATCTATATGGACACATAAGCTATACAGTTTTTCAAAAATAGGACCACAAGGGGATGTAGGGGGCAATTTCTGCCTCTCACAAACTTTCAAACCGATTTAATGAAGAAGAGAAATCCATATTTATATCGACACATAAGCATGATGTGTTTTTAAGTACTGTGGTTAAAAAATACTGTTAAAATTTTATTAAATTTTAACAGTACGGAAAACGAATTTAATAACCCACAATCAATTACTGTAATAATTGTATAAGTGTAATTTCACATAGCCCCCATACAAGCTTCTTTCCGGAATAGAGTATAAACCATCTTATTATGTTGGCATTAATATCTATAATATTTGGTTCAAACTTGTTTCATAGCAATCTAAATCATCTTACCACGTTTTATTGGAATCTTTGACCAAAGCTTCTATACAAATACTACTCCCGAAAATAGGTTTTAGTGTCCCTTCCTAAAATTACTTGAAGGCAAACAAATCTCATATAGACGAAGATATCTTAATAATATCCGGCACAAAGAACTTTTACATGAATCTTAACCTCACAACTTAATTTCGTTTTGGTGCGTCGGTCCATGATTGCCCATCGGTCCCAAATAGGCTACACTCTAGAAATATTTCTACTGTGGTGTAGGATATTATACTTCCAGGCTTAACTCATTATACTTTTTTACTTGTTTTCTATAGAAAATTTAACGATTTTTAAAATTTTTCTCTCAAATAATTGTTCGAAGTTTTTATAGAAAATTTAACGATTTTTAAAAATTTGTTCCTACGAATTTAAAAAATATCCATAGACAATAGATTGACTATTTAAAATTTCTATAGAAATTGTAACAATTAAACAAATTTTCTATTCAAAATTTGACGATTAATCGAACTTTCTACAGAAAATGTTACAAATATTCAAATTGTCTATAGAGTATTTACGGTTATTTGATTTTTCTATAGAATTCTATAGAAAACGAGAATTATAAATTTTTATAGAAAATTTTACGATTTCTTGAATTTTCTACTTTTTTTAAAATTTTCTTTGATTATTTAAATTTTATCAGTCATGTCACAGAGTACAATTCCGTTAGGAAACGGAATTCATTTTGTATTTTGGTGCTTCAGAAAATGACGAAAAAATTTTTTGAATGAAACCATTTTTGTTTTCATGAACTGAATGGGAGTTTTCAGAATATTTTTTTTATAATTTTCGAAAATTGATATAGAAAATTATTTATTTCTTCGAATTACTAGTATTTAACCCGCTACTTCGTCAGTGGCTCCCTTTCTTTTGTGGACTCTTTTTTTTAGAAAAGTACCAACATTTTTCAATATTATACAAAATTACAATATTACCACATTAAAGTGTCAACAAATTTTAATATTGTAGTGGGAGCCCATAATTTAATGCGATAGATGTCAATGAAAAGAGAAAAATGGGTACGATTTTCACTCCTTAAACGTTCGAAAAAGAACCAAATTTATATTTGTATTTTGTAGATAATTTACGAATGAGATATGTATAATTTTTTTTTTTTTTTTTTTTTTTTATTGGTTTAAAACATAAATGGGATGACAAAAAAGTTTCAAAATGCAGGTTTTACCCGTTTACTCCCTTAAAGGTACGAATTTCAAAATAGATACATATATTTAGGATATATGAGGTTAGCAAACTTCGAGTTTTTAGCCTTCTTTACCCACTTAACGTTCGAAATTCCAAAATTACCGTCTTAGTGAAACGATTTGGCAAGAGGCGTTTAGGATATGCGATGATAAATCAGTCAGTAACGTTACAATTTTATAAATGTATACATACATATGTATATATGTATTGATTATAGTTGTAAGCAAATTTATATTTTAAATACTCTAAATAATCGATAACATTGTTACACATACCTTTTAGTTGTTTTTAAACTTTTTTTCTCCGGAGCCCAATTGATTTTTTAATATAAATTTCATTACTTAATAACACATTTTTCCCGTTTTAGTTTTAATTAATTGATTATATTTTTTGTAATAATTTTATTTTAGGCCTCCATTTCAAAGTAGACATTGCACAAACCACAATAATAGAAAAAAAATACTTATTACACCACAAAAACAAAATTTAATGAATGGAAACCACACAAAACTTGGCCAAATTGGCAAACAAACAGTCTTTTACAACACAAAAACACAGGCACACACACACACAACACACTTTAACAAACTTTATGAATATTTTAATGAGAAAATTTTTTCTTTTTTGTATGAGGAAAACCAAGTAATTCCTCAAATAACACAATTTGTCGACAAAAAAAAATTGTCTATGTAGGAAAATTCACTTAACGATGATGAAAATGATATAGAATGATAATGACATCAATAATGTGGTTAAAAAAAGAAAAACTCGTAGTTTATAAAATAAAAAAACGAAAAAACATGTATAGCAAATTAAACCAATTAATTTTTGTTTGAGTTGATTAAGCCTCTTCTTCATTACAAGCAACCGAAATTAATTGTTTTGCACAGAGATGATTAGAAGAGTCTGTCTCTGCTGAACACTGCCGCACACAAAATAACAAATAAATGTAGATAAAAATGACAGCTGATGTCAAACGTCTAACAAGCAAGATACGACAAGGCAGCAAATAAGACTGAAAAAGTAAATAAAAATTTTTGAGAATAAACGTGTGGCAGCAGTAGATGTTTAAATGTGGATAGACGGAGGCAACATAAGCAGAAAAAAGAAGTTAAAGCATATAAAGTTATGGATGAAGTATTTAACTAAAAAAATAAGAAGTGGCAAATAATGAAGAAGTTAATAATGAAAAGCATTAAAAGCTTGAATTTAAAGAGAAAAAGGAGCTTTTTGTGATCAACAAATACCAGATTTTTTAATGAGTTAATTATGCTTTACTTAAAGAAATAACACATATTTTTTTTAACTCTAAGAAAATTAATTCCATAATAAAAACGAACCTATTAAATTACATATATTTTTATTTTATTTAAATCATTTGTAAAATGCTTGCCATGTAAAGATATAACAATCAAACTGTTATTTATGTAAGCCTAAACGTATGCTTCACTTTTTGTTTTATTTAATTTTTGTAAGTAATAATTTGTCTCAAGGTTGGCAAAGTTAGTACAATTGTACTTTTTTTGGGACTGTTAAACTCGAAAAGTACAATGGTATACCAATGGTTAATTAAGTACAATTAAGGAATCTTCCAAGTTTATGTCATTTTACTGCAAATGCATGCAGACCAAATGTGTAACAGAAGTATGTATCTATATTTAAATTTCAGAAATGTTTAGAAAAGGCAAAAAACTGGCTTCAAAAACATGGTTTCAGTTTTTTAATCAAATTATGTTTAAAAATGTTAAAGAAAACAGTGAAAACAACAAACTGTCTGGCCCAAAATGTCGACTAGAACACTTCTTTTGTATTTTTATATTGAAAACAATATTAAAAATAAAAATTTGTTTTTGTTTTCAATGTTAATATGTATACGAAAGAAATTTTCTGATCGGCATTGTGGGCCAGGCAGATAATTTTCCTGTACGGTATAGATTTGATTTGTAAACAGTGCTCAGTTAGAGTTAGAGAACAAACTTCCGCGTCGTGAAAATTTTCGATTGAAATGTGAGAAATGAAACAAAAATGCCATAAATTGACACAAACTGTTTTTCTCACTTAACATTTTAGGCGAGTAATATCTGTCACGTAAGAAAATTACTCGCCAATTTACAGAAAAAGTGTTTCTGTAAAATTTTTGTGAGAAAGTTAAATTTACTCAAATAAAAATGCAGTGAGATAAAATTTGAAAAACAAAAAATACATTCGAACCCCGAAAATAAAACGGAAAAGATAAGTATTTTGTTCTTAAGTGATTTTTTTATTGTTAAATTATTTTGCTTTCAGAATTTAAGAACAATATTCGAATGTTTTCAAAGCTATTTTGTAAACAACAAACATTAAAATCGCGCTATACATTATTTGGTATAGGCGACGGTTGTGTTTTCCATAGAAAATTCAAGCCATTTGTTTTTCATTAACACAAATGTTATCGATGAATTTTTGTAGAAAATTTAAGTAATCGATATCCAGAGCTTTTTGTGGAAAACTGAAGTTATCGATAAATTTTATATAGAAAATTAAATTTATCGATAAATTTTTCCTGTACGAAATTAAAGTTAAGAAAAATTTTTTATAGAAAATTCAACTTATCCATAAAAATAAAGCAAAATTTTTAATATTTTAATTTATCGATATGCTTTGTTTACTTGTTTTATTTGAATTTTTGTGGAAGAAAAATTTATAGTACATATAAATATGCATAACTTTTCTGTAGAAAATTAAAGGTATCGATAAGTTTTATAAAGTTCCTATAAAAATTAGTTATCGATAAATTTGTTTAAAGAAAATTAAAGTTGTCGATAAATTTTTACTGTAGAAAATTTAAATTAATGTTTCGTTTTCTATAAAAATCAAATTATGCGCCCCATACACGTTTCAATTCAATTATCAACTGAGTCTTTCAACAGAATTGATGCTTGGCCACACACTTCATCAACTGAATTGAAAGATTTTAAATTAATTTTAAAATTTAATGAAATTAAAGACAACTTTTTAAAATACTAAACTTTTTTTTGCAAAAGGAAACTACAAACATTAATTTTGACAGCTGATCAAGAGACTCGAGCACAGCACACACAGTGCAATCGAATAGAAAGCCTTAGTAGTCAACTTGAAAAAATTAAAATCTTTTAATTTTTCTTCAACCAACTTGACAACCGTCAAACTAATCAATTGACAAAACCATACGCGCTTTTATTTGGACAACAACCGGCTCAGTTGACAATTAATTTGAATCGTGTATGGGCTGCTTTATCCATAAATTCCTCATAAAACTGTTATCGTTATTTATTTTACAAAAAAATAACAGTTATCGATTAAGTGTTCAATAGGAAATTAAAGTTTTCGATAAATTTTCCATAAATAAAAGTTATCGAAATGCATAACTTTTCTGTAGAAAATTAATGTTATCGTAAAGCTTTTTATTGAAAATTAAAGTAGTCAATAAATTTTCTATAGAAAGTTTAAGTCAAATTAAAATTCCCAAATAAAATTCAAGTTATCGATAAATTGTCCATTAAAAATAAATGTTATCGATTAACTTTTTATAGAAATTTTAAGTTGTCGATAAATTTTTACTGTAGAAAATTTAAATTTATAAAAATTTTTCCATAGAAAAATCAAGTTATCCATAAATTTTTCTTAAAAAAACATGTTATTGATAGTTTTTTTTTTACAAAAAATTTAAATTATCGATAAGTTTTTTGTAAAAAATTTAGTTCGTCGATAAATTTTCTATAGAAAATTAAAGTTTATTAAAATTTCCTATAGAAAATTCATGTTATCAATAAATGTTTCATTAAATTCAATGTTATCGATAAATTTTTTATAAGAAATTAAAGTTAACGATAAATGATAATTTTTTTTTTACAAAAAATTTAAGTATCTATTAATCTTCTATTTGAAACTAAAGCTGTCGATAAATCCTCTACTGAAAATTTTATTGTTAAAAACTTTGAAAAATCGTACAATTTTTAATAAAAAGTTTAAGATTAAGTAAAATTAATAATGAAAATTTGTATGTGCCAAAAATTTGATGATGTATTCGGGAAATTTTTTGTAGAGAAGCTGAAAAATAAAAGAAGTAATACGTTCGAATAAAAAGGCCAAATAAAAATAAACTTTAATAAAACCTGAATAGTAAATTTTTCTGCGTAAAATTTTGAAAATCGAAATACTATATAGAACATGCAAATATCTTAGAAACCCATTACAATTCAGAAAATCGATAACCTTCTAAAAAAAAAATTGCTTAATCACGACCACTTGCTCTGCAGCTCTCAACAAATGACTGTGTCAATTTAATCGTCGTTCAGAAAAATAAGCACAAGTGTCGATGAGTTGTTAAAACTTTAAAACTTTATAAAAATTAACAAAGAAAATTATGTTGAGAAAAAAGAATAAAAAAAATGTGTGTAAGCACTTTTGTAGTACTTTATTAACGCCCTAACCACCACCTGAACAAAGTGAAGACAACGACGCGCTGCAGTCAACAAGTCACTCTGACGTCCGGCAAGTGGGGCAGGCATGCAACCAGCCATATGGAAGTTATGAAGAGCTTAAAGTGCAGTGCATAATAGTTAATAATTCTGTTAACAAGAAGATTTGAGTTGACTTGGCTGGCGTAAATGCTTGACTAAGTGGCGTCGGCACAGGTCTTTTGCTTTCAAAGTAAAATTTAAACAAAATAAAATAAAATGTTTAACATGAACACTTGTGGTGAACTAATAATTGTAGCAAAACATGCCATGGAACTATCTACATATCGTTGGTCTCATGTAGAAAGGCCCTTAATCACATATGCAATTGCAACTTTACAGGAGAAGGCAAAAACGTTATAGAAACTGTATGATCAAAATGTAAAATTGCTGGTATAAAATTGTTATGCAACTGCATTCAATTTTTGTAGCTGCTTTGTGTGAAATGTATTGATTGGAATCACTTAAAAAATCAATTTCAGATAAAATCAAGTTAGGGCCTTTCTACATGAGGCCAACGATATAAAAAATTATATAAAAATTGGAAAAAAAACTTCAATAAAACTAAATATTAGCAAATCAAAATTTTACTTTCATTAACTCTCTCATTTAATTTACAACAAGCCAAATTTACAAAGTTTCGACAAACGAGTTATGGGACCCTGTTAACAACTGTTAAATTCAAATTTGTTCTTAAGTATAAATTTTATCAACCGATATTCCTTCATAATCTTTTTATTTTTGCAAATAAGCATAAATAGAGAAAACTGCAGTAAAAAAATATGTGTATAATCATCTTGGAAAACGTGACTTACTGCCTGTTTTTAGAAAACATAAACAAGTGAGTGAGTGAGAAATTATATTGAAAACAACAATAAAAAACGAAAATTTGTTTTTGTTTTCAATATAATTTCTCACTCACTCACTTGTTTACGTTTTCTAAAAACAGGCAGTAAATGTCTGAACAGAAAAACTTAATAATGTTTTTTTTTTCTATTTCAAACAGGAAATTCAAATTAAGGAAAATAATAATAAATAAAGCAAAAACTCATAAAAATAATAATATTGCAGTTTAAAACACAAACTATGTGTGTTTTTTTTTTTAGCATTTTTGCTATAAATTTACATAAATTGTGTGCATGGCAGTTTATGAGTATTTGCAAAAGTGATTTAAAGGAGTGGAAAGTATTTCCAAGGATTTAAAATATTCGAACAGCTTGAAATTTAAAGAAATTTGTAATATTTGTAAAATTGTAATAGAATTTTGTTTATCAAAACAATTTTTTTTTTTAATTCTACATTTTTAATTGGATTTTCAATATTCGAAACTTTCTGTTCAATTTTGAAGGTTCGAAAATATTTAATTAATGTTTAAATTAAAAAATTTTCAGTTTAGGAAATTGTTAACTACAACAGTTTAACACACTTATTTATAAAAAATAAAACTGGTTTATAAAGGGTTTATTAATAAAATTTTCATAAAAAATACGTTTCATAAACCTTATATAAACCTGTTTTATTTTTATACCCTTCACCGAAGGTAAAAGGGTATATATAACTTTATCATTCCGTTTGTAATTTCTACAATGTTGATCTTAGACCCTATAAAGAAAATATATTCGGGATCCTAAAGAATATTGAAAATGATGTTGCTTACGTTATTTTCGCGGTTGGGGCTCGATATTAAGAAATTTATCATTGGTTTTTAACTTAAAATATTAATTAAAAACTAATTTTACTATGTTCGAAATTTTGCCACATACTTTTGATTTTCGAAATTCGAAATTCCATTTTTCTAATATTCGAAAATTTACACAAGTTTATATAATCGTTTATTTTTAGGTGCTTGGTTTAACATTTATCGTTTTTCGATATTTTTTTATAAAAAAAAGTTTAGATTGCTTTCCTTCTCTGCCCATGTTTTTATTTAAAACACTTTGTTCAAATGTTGTCTGGACAATTTTCAACTTGCTTTTTATTCAATTTCAAATATGTTTTTTCACTCTTTATTCTTCTGTTTATAAGTGGCATAAAAATGGGTTAAACTGCAAATAGTTTGTTGCTTATTTTAGCCAAATAGAAGAATAATTTATGACTTAAAAAAAAAACATTGGAAAAAAAACTCACAAAGAAAAATTATGTGCTTATTGTTGTTTTGTTATTTGTTTACCACGAATTATTTGTTAATTAATTATTTTAGTTGTTAACAATTAAATAATAAAAAAAAAATTAGAAAACAAGGGTGAAGTACCAAATTGAAGGTACTAAATGCCACAAAAAAACTTCATAAATTGTATTTTATGAATTATAAAAAAAGTAAAATTTAAAAAATTTTTATATGGGTTATTCTAATTTAAGCGTAAATTTTTTTGTTGTTTTTTTTTTTTTTTTAACTTTACCAATTTAATTACAACAAATATGAGAAGGTAAGATTTATAATATAGTTTTCGCCTCATTCAATGGATTCCGAAATAAAATTATATTTTTAATTTTTTTTAAAGTTTTCTGTATTGAGCGTTACATTTTCTATCACGGTTGTTTAGGGAAAGAAAAAAATAGCCGACAAAAACTGAGTACCAGTGTTGCCGTTAGGATACGAAAGATACATTTTTCGTATCTTTAGATTACTTCAGGTATCATGTATAATCCTGACATTTTTCGTATCTTTTGAATCTGTACGCAAAATGTACAGAAACAAAACATTTGAAAATTTTTAGCCAACTCAAACTTGTTAAGACTGATCATCGTAACCGTCTCAATACTAATACAATAGTAGCCAAGGCGCATTGACTAAAAGGTGGTTCAACTCTACAACAACACTGGTTCTGTGGTCGGATTATTAAAAATATTGCTAGTAAAAAAAGGTTAGTTTACATAAAAAATTAGTTTGCATACACACTTTGACAAGTCGACCACCAAAAAAAAAAAAAAAAAAACACCATATGTTGACTTGACCCCACCTTCTAGTGAATTCGCCTTGATAGCAGCTTTAATAATGGTGAAGGAAAACATTAAGGGGTTGCAACATACGATCCACCTAAATCGATGATTACTAGTAGTGCGAAGTTGTTCTGAGGAAACATATTTCTTATTTTCAGGAAATTTATATGAACGTTGATATAATCGCCTTAGTAATTATAAACGCCTTAACTCGTATATTAATTTTTACAAAAATTTTTGTTTTGATAACATTCAAAGGTAGTTACATATAATTAATTTTAAAGTTTGCTTGCTGTATTTTTAAAAATTACATATGTAACTGATATATATGACTTAAATATATCGTTACCTAAAACGCAAAACGCCCTATCTAACATTTTGAAAATTTTACAGGAGAAGCAAATTACTTTTCAAAATGTTAATTGATAAATTGCCTAAAACGGCTTATAATTTATTTTCCTTCTATTTTTCTTGTAAAACCTACCAGTTGTTTTGACAATTGACAATGTTGCATATTATACAAACTGTTAGTAAGGTCTTTAAGCGTGTATTCATATAATCTTTTGTAGATAGGGCCGTTTGTTTTTTGTTAATAAAAGCGCTAATTTTGGTTGAAAGACTCCAAAATTGATTGTGGACATTAGTGTTGATGCAATTCATCAGATTTCATAAAAAAGTCGATTTTTTATTTTTTGTTAGTTAGGGCCTTTTGCGTTTTAGGTAACGATATATAATAATGAATTTATATAAAATTATTTTCCTTACAATATTCATTTAAATATGAAATAAGAATGTTATGTTAATAAATATTAACCGTTTAAAATGGATTTTCAAATTTTTTTCAAAACGTATCTTTTTGGGAAAAAGTGTATCTTTTTGGAAACTAAAATGTGTCTTTCTCGAAATTTCACTGGCAACACTGCTAAGTACATATAAGGATTGAAAGCACTATAGGTCTACTCTGTAAAAAAGAAATATTTTAAATAATGGTAGGAGCAAATTAAAAGCTATGACTATTTTTTTAAATTTTGAGGTGGGATCACACCAAAAATTTCGATATTTAAAATTTTAAAAATAATTATTTTTAAAACTTTATAAATGACTGAATAACAGGTTAAATCTTCTTAAAAAAAAACTAAATTTATCAAAATCAACAATGTAAACTTTAAATAATTATACGTACCAAAATGCGATCTATCTGATACTTTCTTCGTATATACATTCATATAAAAACTGCAGTTAACATTTTTGATATAAATCTGGTATTTCTTAAAGAATAATCCTATCGGAATAAAATTTAGTGCCTAGGAGCAGAGCAATTAAGTCCCATTTATATTTCCTAAGCTTTCCTAACCTCCCTCGTCTAAGCAGTTAACAACAAATCATTTATTTGCAAGCAAACAAACTGTAAAAAAATTGTTTGGCGTTAATGAAAAAACCAGCCATTTACGAAATACTTATAATTATTATTTTTAGTTATTGTTGACAATTAATTTAAACAATTTGTCATTGTAGTTGAATTTTTTCCAATAAATTATACAAAATTATGCGGTATTGTGGCTGCTGTTTTGCTTTTTAAAGTTTTTAAATAGTTTGTTTGTGTTTTTATAACTTTTTCGTCAAATGTCAGTGTGAGAAAAACAATTTAGCTATTGTTGTTACAAAAAAAAAAAAAAAAAAAAATAATAATTTATTGCAAAAGGAAGAATCGTTCGTTTTGTTTTAGAAATAAGATTTTTAAACATGTTTGAAACGGCAGAGACGGTCAGCCATTTTCTGGAAATCGAGATGGAGTGAAATTAATATTTATATTAAATTTTCAATTAAATTTTCTTGAAAATTACCGTAGTTTTCTCAGATTTTTAGAGTAGTTCTGGTAAAGACAAGATTTATCTAAAGTACAAAATATATATTTATATAGGAATATTTTTATGAATATATAGGAATATTTTTATGAATTTTTATCACAGGATCGTTTTCATCCCGGCCACGGTCAAAAATGAAAGATTATCAATAACAATTTTAATTAATTTTCATGTTGTAAAACACCTTTCTTCATAAAAATAATTTAATGAAAATTAAATTTAATGAACTTAAGCCTAATTAAAAATATTAAAAATTTGGATTAAAAACCATAAATAGTTCAACAAAATAACCACAATACTAATTAATTTTTTTCGATTTTAATTTCAAATTCGATTTCAAGAACATCGGCAAGTATTTTCTTTATATTTTTGTTTGTTAAAAAAAGTAACGACTTTTAATTTTAAAGGTAAAAGGTATGGAAAAGCAAAAATTTCATAGTAAAAATTCAGTAAAATTCACATTGGAAAACGCTAATAAATATTTGAAACTTATTACAAATTTACCCCCGTATTCATAAACGGGTTTTAAATTTGACAAACGTTTATTCAGAAAATTTATTGTATTTAAATTTTTTTTATGAATACACAGGCATAATAAGGAAAAAATTAAGGAAAAATAAAATAAAAATTTCGTTGCAGAGTTTAAATCATTGTTCGAAAATAAACAGAAAATTATTTATTGTTCGGCTCACACACCCAAGAATGTTATTTATTTTTTTACTGATTGTGTAGACGAACACAACCCTTAATACCGTTCGTAACTATTTTCAAGAAAGTACCGAACATTATGTAGTGTTATGCCTTGGTTCAAAAACAGAACAATTGTAGTGATACTGCAGACAAACATTATATTTTAATGTTCTATAATGTTTCTTTTTTAACATTGATGAAGAGAAAAAATTAATGAAAAATAAATAAAAATTTCGTTGCAGAGTTTAAATCAGTGTTCGAAAATAAACAGAAAATTATTTATTGTTCGGCTCACACACCCAAGAATGTTATTTATTTTTTTACTGATTGTGTAGACGAACACAACCCTTAATACCGTTCGTAACTATTTTCAAGAAAGTACCGAACATTATGTAGTGTTATGCCTTGGTTCAAAAACAGAACAATTGTAGTGATACTGCAGACAAACATTATATTTTAATGTTCTATAATGTTTCTTTTTTAACATTGATGAAGAGAAAAAATTAATGAAAAATAAATAAAAATTTCGTTGCAGAGTTTAAATCATTGTTCGAAAATAAACAGAACATTATTTATTGTTCGGCTCACACAGCCAAGAACGATATTTATTTTTTTAAGTGATTGTGTAGACCAACACAACCCTTAATACCGTTCGTAACTATTTTCAAAAGAACATTATATAAAGTTCTGTTCTTGGTTAAAAAACAGAACAGTTGTAGTGATACAAACATTATATTTTAATGTTCTATAGTGTTTCTTTTTTTACATTGATAAAGAAATGAAGAAACATAAAATTTTAGCAACGACCGCAACACGAACAGCTTGTGTGTGTATTGTGTATATGTTTTGTTTTTGTAAAATTATTTTGCTGGCTTTATTTTTTTTTTTTTTTTGATTTGTATTTTGTTTTTGTAAAAAATGTTTGGTTTTTATCGAGCCAAAAGGGATATACATTAATCAGCCGAACCGAACACAATTAAGTTTGTGTCAATGTTCTTATCTTTTGTTGAGTTTGATAAAAACAGTATTAGTTTTGTGTTCGAAAGATGACTAACAGGGAAACGATTTTTTAAATGATTTTCTACACAAACACTATAAGCGTTTGTGTTTTCCACAAATCTACCGAACCGAACACTAAAGAGCGATATTTAGTGTTTATTTTCGAACACTGGTTTAAATACTTCAAACTTGGCATAATAAAGACTGTTTTTAAGCCCGATTGAACTTGAAATGGTAAACAAGTAAGAGTAGTATATTCGGCTATGCTGAATCTTTAATACCTTTCACCTTAGGCCACTCACCCACTAACACACATTATTAAACAGAATTTAAAAAAAAAAAATATGTTGACACATCTTTTCGTTTAAAACACGTTCATTTAAGCGGCATTATGTATGCATTTGTTACATGTAAAATAAATCAAACAAAAGTCTACACATTCAAAGAAAAAACAACAACAGGGGAGTTTTTGTTAAAAATTAGAGGCAATCGTGGTTTTTTGCTCATATCTCAGTTATTTATGGAGCGATCTGGCTGACTTTAAATAGCAAAATATCACGGAGCATATGTGACAGAAATATCTAACATCATTTCTGGAGTCTTCCCATTTCAACAGACAGACGGTCAGACAGACGGGCATTGCTCAATCAACTTCGCCGCTCATAAGGACCGAGCATACATATATACACTGTAAAGGGTCTAAAATATATATTTTACATATCACAAATGTAATGACAAACTTAAAAATATATCTATTCCAAATGTCTTGAAGCATACAAAAACAACAAAAAAAATTTTATATTAATCAAAAAAAGCTGTTCTTGAAGAAGTGCAACCTGAATGTTTAATTCTGAGCCACTCGAAAAGCAATGTTGGCATAAACGCATGTATTTATTTCGAATTGCAATTAAAAGAACTCAAAGGTTTATTATAAAGGGAATATTCCGAAACGCGTTTTATAAAGTAAAAACGTTACAATATATTAATCATAAAGAAGAATTAAATTTATGCTATTTGTTGCCACATTCTAAAAAGATTTTTAGAAATTAACCAAACCTATTATATTGAACATTTCAAGGCCTGGTATAAATACAAACATAAAAAAATCAATCGTATAATTACCCTGCAAATAATAGGACCAGTCCAAACATGCGTGTAAAGAGTAGCCCACAAGGGACTAGGACTAGTCCAAAAGTAACCCAAACGTATGGAAAAAACATGGTCTATTTAACATTACGATGTCCTAGGGCAGGACCATAAAACCCAGCTTTGGACTACAAAGGAGTAGTTTTAAAACTACTCCATTGTATACACAAGAGGGTTAGTTTTAACTTCGTTTAAAAACGAAAACATGTCGTTAAAAAACGAAGACATGTCGTCTCACTACAAACACTTTTTAACAATGACATGGTCCATGCTTGCATTACATCGGACTAGTCCATGGAGTAGTCCATTTTATCAAAATGGATCAGGTGGTCCAATAATATTTGCAGGGTACATCGCATTTTTGTATGAAATTACCAATAACAAAAATACAACATTGTATACTTATACGATTATACAACAAATACGACAATAATGCGAGCTTGTGAATTGGACAACACATACGTTTTCGGTATTTTCAATTAAATATACAATTTTTATTATTCGATAATTTTTTTAAATTTCTAATAAAATTTATTTGCATAAATAATGAATTTTTTACATCCGAAACTTTTTAAAAAGTAAATTAAAAGAAATTGATTAGTAACGGAAAATTTTTATAAAATAGATTGTATGTAATTTAAAATGTCGAAATTCTTTTGAATTGGAATTCTGTTGTTATATTTTTAAACTAAATCGAAAAGTTTTAAATATTAGAAATTTTGTAAACATTCAAGAATGAAAGGAAAGCATTTCGAATCAAATCAAATCTGAGGCCTTATTTTGGCAGTCGTGATCGAATATTTCTTCGATTCGAAAGCAATTTTATTTCAGTCGATGCTGAACGACTCGAAATTATTTTTTTAGTGTTGTGAAAACTTAAATAAATGCTTTACAACACTGAAAAAATAATTTCGACTCATTCAGTATTGACAGAAAGAATTAGCAATAAAGTTGCTTTCGAATCGAAAAAAGTATTCGATCACGACTGCCATAATTAGCCGCCTGCTAAAAATCAAAATTTTTTATTTCGTACAAAAAATTCTGTTATGGTAACTTTTCCTAAGTTTTTTTTTTTAACTTTAATACAATTATTTTGCTTACCACAATTCTCAGATAATTTTCATAGAGATTTTGTTTAAAACATACCTGCTAAGAAAATAAAAAGTTTAAATTAGTATTTTATAAAGTTAAAAAATGTTTCCTTTAATTATACAAAAAAAAAAAAATGTTTTAAAAAAAATCTCATTTAGTTCAACTCTTAATTCTTGTTCCCTTTTGATCCCTGTAATTATTGAATCACATGTCAAAAACTGCTAATTATCTCTAAGGAAACATGACCAGAGAAAAAGAAGAAGTAAAACATTATTTTATACTCATGACCAAGAGCAAAATCATCCAGCTTAAAACAAAATTAAAATAAAAATACACTTTAAAGAAGAAAAAAATGTTGTAAAATTGACGACTACAATCATGTAAATTACAGTGACGGCAAGACATGAAAAGGTTCAGCATGGTAAAAATAATTGCTGAGGGATCAAGGTGATGAAGAAAGGAATTAAAAAATCGACTTGAAATTAAATAAGATTTAATTATGATGTTAAAAAAAGAAAGCTGTCTGAGCTAATAAAGAACGATTTAATTTATTATATGTACATACATGGTATTTTTAAAGTGGTAAAATTCGAGCAAGTTTGTATTGCGATTACTCAATTTATGATCAGTTTGAATAAAATTTTAAGGCATTGGAAACGACGCACAATACTTTGATGTAGAACAAAATTGTGCAAAAATAGAAGGAGTTGACCCAGACTAATAATATTTAGCATGGAGGTGTATATGAAAATAATAAACAAAATTC
This sequence comes from Pollenia griseotomentosa, assembly GCA_963931875.1. Lineage (NCBI taxonomy): Eukaryota > Metazoa > Arthropoda > Insecta > Diptera > Polleniidae > Pollenia > Pollenia griseotomentosa. The sequence goes on along the minus strand of OZ007561.1, from coordinate 46,302,174 downwards.
CAAGTTTTGAAAAAATTTCGTCAGAGGATTCATGTACCTCTCATATATCCTTTTTCTTTTAAAAAAATTAATTCGGCAACACTTTTCATGTTGAATTGTTGAAAATTACAAAATTTATATTTAATGTTAAAATTGATGTACTTATGGTGTTTTCTTTTTTACAAAAAATGTGACATTTTTTTTTAAAAAATGTAATTTGCTGTCTGTTTCTTAAAAATTTTGCTCCCGAAAAGGGGTGCTTGTTTTATTCTAAAAAACTCATCCTTTTCGGAACAAAAATTTTTGTTTTATTCTAAAAAACTCATCCTTTTCGGGAGTAAAATTTTTAAGAAACAGACACAAAATTGCATTTTTTTAAATAAAATGTCACATTTTTTTTTGTAGAAAAGAAAACACCATTAATTTTTTTTAAATTCTAGCAACGGTGCATATATTCTTTAAAAAACTGAAAAAACTTTTCACTTAGTTTTTTTTTTAATTTAAAATAAATATTTGACAACCTGCATTTTTTTATGGCTATATAATAATGTCTAATAAAGGTAGAGATTTTCTTGAAGTTAATTTCTTTAGAACGTTCATTTTTAAACACAGTACAAAGAAAATAGGATAATTTTATCGTACAGAAAAACATTTATAGCTTTAAATCTAAAGTACTAAATTATAAAAAATAATAAATGCGTTTTGGGCCTCTAAAAAAGATCGTATATCTAGTAAAGGTCGTATATCTATAAAGTTCAAACTAAAATGTGGTTAGTTTATCTTTTGATTTTTAATGGCGGACACTTGGTTTATTAAAGGGCAGAGGAAATTGAAAAAAGTATTTACTAAGTTTTTTTATTTGTCCTTTAAACATTTTTTTTACTTTTTTTTTAGTGACGGCAACTCCTTTTTGAGATTCATCCAGAGTAATACTAATACACACTTTAAATAAAGCGTGGGCTCGTATCAAAGAAGAATGTATTTTTTACCAAATACTAACTTAAAAATTGTGGTAGTTCTTTAAAATAAATTTTTAATAATTTTTGTCCTAGTACATGAATTAAGTTTAATTTTTCTTGTAAACTTTTATTAAAAATTAGGACAAGTTTAGCGACCTCAAGCAGCGACGAAACACATTAAACATAAAAAAGGTTCTTCCTATATGTTATTTATTAAGATACGAATACAGTACAGTAATTTGTTTAAACATTGGAACTACATTGTTTCACCTTATTTTTGTATATGGAACAAAGTACGGTTGACGCAATTCCATTTTTCACTTTTTACTTTTTGACAGTTATGAAAAGTCTTGTTAATTATTATCTAAGTATTATCTATCGGGCGTGATGTGGTTTCAACAGGATGAGGCTTTGAAAAAAAATTGTTCGTGTTATTCGTGACATACAGTCAGTAATACTCGAAAACGTGGTCCAAAATTGGACGTCCAGAATGCGCTTCGTTAAGCACAGCTGCGTTTCCCGAAATCATTTTCAAATGTTAATGCAATGTACATATTTCGAGTCATCTTTCGAATAGAAACATTTTTTAATAGAATTTGGTTTTTATGTTATTTTTTAAATATTTTTCAAGTTCTTTCGGTCTTAAAAAGAACACACCCAGATGTAAAAATTTCAAATATTTTAAGATTTATCTGGTTAAAACTTCGTTTTATAGATATCTTAAGGGGTCATAATGCTTGACATCACGCCAATTTACACGTGCACTTGTGCATCGTCAGTGTCACACATACAAACACATTTTCACTAACACTACCATAGCGCTTGATGAGAAATGTTGACCGATTTCTGACGATATTGACGATATTTTCGACTATCGATATTTATCGATAGTTCAGATTTCACTATCGATACTTTCGATATTACTATCGACTGAATCTTTGTACTTGAGTAGGATAGCTTTAACTAATTTTTGTATCAGGCTACAGTTCGTTGTTTTTATCACTGAATTGAAAGCACATACATATACAGTGGCCGACAAAAGTCTACATACGACCCTCATTTCTTCCACCTGACGAGACCAAAAGCATTATGAAAAAAAGTAATGATGCAGTTTTTTTTGAAATCTGGTTTTATTAATAGAAAACGAAAAAATAACATACTTTAATATACACTTTAAAAAATATTTACAAAAAACGAAAAAATAGCATTGACAAAAGTCTACATACGGCCAACATGTCATGCTTTGTGTTTTGCTTGCTGCTGGATGATAACGGCTAATTACCGTTATTTTTTTAAATTTACTTTTCTGCATGTTTTACATTTCAAATCAATTGCATTCGGTTGTATTCTGGACAGTTTCCAGCATAATTCAATTATAACAACGACCTCGCGAAAATAAATTTCAACTGATGTGAGAAACTTAGTAGTAAAATATAGAAACGAGAAAAAATCTTTCGGGGAAATATCAAAACTGTTGAATTTAAGTAAAGCAACAGTTGAAACTGTATTAAATAATTTTAAAAACACTGGTTCTATTGAAAATATAATATATAATAAACCGCGTAGTGGTCGCCCTAAAAAGCTTAGTCGCAGAGATGTCAGCTTTATAATAAAATAAGTGGAAAAAAAACTTAAAGTGAATGCCACAACGCTGGCCCAAGAGCTAACAATAAGATCAAATACGGTTCTGCATCCACGAACAATTCAAAGAACCCCAAATAATACTGGTTTCCACAGCAGAAATCCGCGCAAAAAACCCCTTATAAGCGAATAAAACCGAAAACTTCGCTTGGAATTCTCCAAAATTAATTTGACAAAGGATTTGAATTCTGGAAACGAGTTTTGTTTAGAGATGAGTCAAAATACAATATTTTTGGAAGTGATGGAAAAGCGAAAGTTTGGAGAAAAGCTAATACAGCGATGAATCCGACGCACTTAGTACCTACTGTTAAGCATGGGGGTGGCAACGTGATGGTTTGGGGTGCTGTCGCTGCATCTGGTGTAGGAAATCTTGTATTTGTCGAAGGTTATATGGATCCGTTTCAATATAAGTCTATTTTAGAACAAAATCTGGGAGCATCGGTCAATAAATTAGATCTTGGTGAGAGTTGGATTTTCCAACAAGATAACGACCCGAAACACAACGCTCAAGTTGTAAAAGAATGGCTGCTTTACTATGCCCCCCGACATTTGCACACACCACCTCAAAGCCTGGACTTAAATGTCATTGAACACGTTTGAGAGATTTTGGAATGTAAAATCAGAAAGCATCATATTACTAGCGTGCCAATGTTGAAAAAGATGCTGAAAGAAAAATGGCTAAGAATTACGCCGATTGAATTGGAACATTTAGTTAATTCAATGCCCAGACGCTTACAGGCTGTTAAAGATGCCAATGGTGGCCCAACCAAATACTAAATTTAATAATAAAAATATTATTTAATGTTTCAATGAAGTTTTTTATGTTAGCTTACAAGCCGTATGTAGACTTTTGTCAATGCTATTTTTTTGTTTTTTGTAAATATTTTTTAAAGTGTATATTGAAGTAAGTTGTTTTTTTTCGTTTTCTATTAATAAAACCAGATTTCAAACAAACCTGCATCATTACTTTTCTTCATAATGCTTTTGGTCTCGTCAGGTGGAAGAAATGAGGGTCGTATGTAGACTTTTGTCGGCCACTGTATGTATACATATATAATATAATATTCGTTTAAATAAGACGTATGTACCCTGAAGGAAACCTGGGTGCAACTGTCTCCAAGTCACCAGTTATGTCGACTATTTTGGTAACATTGTCAACGAAGTGTCTACACTACACTACATTTGCCACTATATTTGGCTTAAATACGAAAAATTTTTTATCAAAAACAACTGAGAAGTACTACAATTCCTATAAAAGTTGAAGAAATAATAAAAAAGAATGTTATAATTTCGTATTCGTACCAAAAGTGTAGACTACATTTTCTAAAATGTACTAGTAATTCTCTGGTTCCAATATATACATATGTTCCCAAAGGAACTACCTAGTCAATAGTACCAATGGCATAAGTAGATTTCGAATGACACGCACAAACATGCTAAATGTCTATAGTAAATAACATTTTCTGGGGTATAATAAGTCACTGGTACTGGTGACTGTGTCAATAGTGAATCAGTACAGATTTACTAGTGACATTTCCTTCAGGGTATGTATGTACGCACATTAATTTAGATGACAGTTTTTAAAAAATTTTGCTGGTGTCAGTTAAAAAATATTTTCTTCTTATTTTAAAGTACACCAATACCCCGGTTTGCGTCGATTTCGAAGTTGCGTCTTTTTAAAATTTCTGTGATTTCGAAGTTGAGAGATTTCCCGTTGAAGTCTAATGCAAATATGTATGTGAGGGTTGCCTGTTGATTGCAACTGGTTTTAAATTACATTTGCTGAAGTAAAGTTAAATTTAAATATTTTGCAGCAACGCGTCAAAAAAGGTAAATAAGCTTAAAACAAACCCTGGGCATTTTGATGCGTTCTAAATCAGGGGAAAAGGCTGTTTATATTAAAAGAAACCTTGAAGTAGCCCTTTCTACAATAAAATCTATTTGCTGTTCCAGTGACGCTGATAAAATAAAGAAATTTGTTAAAACAAGAACATTGTTACAACTTAAACAGGCTACAAAAATGAGAAACTACTTCTTACTATTTGGATTGAAGATCAAAATCAGCGATGAATGCTCTTAAAACAAAAGGTTATTCAAAAGAAAGCTTTAACTTTATTTGAAGATCTAAAATAAAATTGTCCGTTATAAAGTCTATCAAATCAAAATTTATTTATTCAGCTAAAATTTTGAATTTTGGAACCAATGAAATGAAAATCATTACAAAAGTATGGTAAATCGTGCTTCGGTATGCGTCGTTTCGGTTTGCGTCGAGTTTTTCCGGTCCCAATTAGCGACGCAAACCGGGTGTATTACCTTTTTATAACAAAAAAAATTCCATTAACAACTTGATTACTTGATTCAATTTGCAACATACATATGTGGCATGTGGGTTAAAAAAGAGTAGAGTTATTTGAAAATAAAACCATACACATAATATTTTTTTCAAAAAAACAATAAGTAAATAAATAGAATTAAACTTAACGTTTAAACAAAAATATCATTTCTTTTTCATAAATTATTTTAATTATTTAATTATATGACAATAGTTTTATTCCCTCAATATTTCACATACTTTTTGCTTAAGCCAACCTTTGGTTATCGTCGATAATAATATAATATTCTAAATTGCGGCAAAAAACTGTGATTATAGCTGGTATTACATGTTTCCAGAGCTGTATATTAAATAACAATTATATTGATACCGTTATTTTTCCTATCGATATTTTAAGACTATCGATAGTTTCCCAGCACTAGTAAGCTGATTTGTAAATACATTTGAAAATTTTAATTAAAAAGGGAGTTACCATTTAAATTTATTTCTTTTTAGAATCAAAGTCCAGCAAAAGGAAATTATTAATAAAATCAATTAAAATCACATTTATTTCTTAAATTTTAACAGTTGAACGAAGTAATAAAATTGTGCTTGAATATGAATTAATTTCAATATTTTGATTAATCAAAATAAAGACAATAAAATATAACATAATTCACATGAAACAAAAAAATATGAACAAATCTTTTATTTTTTTCTTTGTTCCAAAAAAACCACTTAAAAAAACCAAAATTCTAAAAAGTTGTCGTGTGTTAAAATTAAGCAGAAACCACAAGCAAAAAAATAACAAAAATCCATAAAATACTTTATCAAGCAAACAGCTGATCTGTTATGAAGGTCAGTTTCATTATTGACAAATTAAATAAATGTTAAAATAAAATTGACAATAAATTTTTAAACAACAAAAATTGGATTTAACGTTCATAATTAAGTGTTGTTGTTTCTTTTAACAAATTAAACGTTAAAAAATATTAATAAAAAAACCGGTTGATTTAAACTAAAATTTAATAAAAATTAAAAGCAGCCAATTATCACTTTTTTTTAAACAGGCGGTATAAATTAAAATTTGTAATTAATAATTTACATAATAAAATGTACAAGGAGTGTTAATTAAGTGCACTTTAATGTTAAACAATTAAAAAATAGGGAAGTTATTTTAAATTATAAAGAAAATCACTGTGTAATGTTGGCATTCATGTAATTGTGTAGTCAATTCGCCATTTAATAATGTAAACCTGTATTTATACTCCCCCTCGTTCTCTCATTTACGCCTCTTCTAGTCTGTTAACATTGAAACCACATTTTAAGGGTTAATGTCATCATTATCATCATTTTGCTAATAAACATAATCGACTACCAAAAGAGTTAAAAAAAACAAGTAAGAGTGCTTTGTTGGGCTTTGCTGAATTTTATATACCCTTCACTTTAATATTGAAAGTCATATTTTGTAGTTTTTCGACACATTTCATTCCATCATATACAGGGTGTCCGCCGGAAAGGTATACTTAAACAACGCGCCAACAAAACGCACTATTCATCGTGTAGTGAAAGATTTCGAAGAAAGAGGGTCTCTAGGGTCTGTATTTTAGAAATTTTATAACCTTTGACTAAAAAGAAAGAAATACATAATCCGTTTAAAAATTTTGAAGATATTTGCATTTCAGACACATCATCTTTTTAAAAAAAAACACAAATAAAAGTTATTTTGGAATATCTCAAAAACTATTCTACTTTTGACAATTCTGATTCGGATTCAGCGGGAAATTTTACAAAGATGTCACGTAGTGTTATACGTTTCTAATGTAATCCATTTATTCAATATAAAACGAAAATATTGCCACATCTACTAGTCCACAAATTAAACGCTAGTTTGAAAATAACAGTCGGCAAAACATTTAACATTTAAATTAGGCCGAACAAATACAGTTCTGCGCTAATTGATTTGCTGCAAACAACAACAAAAAAGTAAACAAAAACTACTGCTTTCACCAATACAATTTTGTAAAAAATATTTTGTGTTGGTGTTAAATTAAATATATTAAAATATTAAAGAATTAATTTCGTGCATAAAATTTTAAGTGGGGCGCAAATTAGCAGTTTTTCGTTAAAAATGCAAGCAAGCGATAGCGTTCGACATCTTGAGCCAGGCTGTTAGTCTTCAACATCAGGCAAAATCGCTGTCAAATTAACAAAGCCAACCATTTACAAAATGTACGAGATTTAATGAATGTATGGTAGCATTGTTGAGAGAAAGAGTTTATACAAGGCGAATTCATGTAACTGCCCGTCTATACTAGAGATAAATATTGCGACATATATTGCAATAAATGTCAAAATTATGTTATCTTTAATGTAGACAGCAATTTTTTGTACATATTTATTGCCGGCAATTTATGTTGCAATTATTGTTAGTCTGTTTTCGTTGACAATTATTGCTAACATAAAACGTCAAATTTGGTTGTCATTTGAAAAATAGAAGAATAGAATAGAAGAAATTGTGTGGGAAAGAAATTAAGTCTGTGAAATAGTAGCAAATTAATATTGAAGTAATAGAATAAAATTAAAGAATTAAATAAACATTAAAATAATATTGCAAAAATAATTTTTATTAATAAATTTTTTTTCTAAATTTATCTTTATTATTTAAATTAATATTAATTTGTTTAAGCTTGAGTTCTTTTTTTATATAAAAATATTAACTTTATTTTAACAAAAAAATAGATTTAATAAAAATTAATATTTTTTTTTTATAAAAAGAAACCTCAAGCTTAAGCAAATTAATATACATACATTTAAATAATGAAGTCGTATAAGAAAGAATTTATATTAATAAAAATAATTTTTGCAAGATGGCGTCAGTTTTTACACTGCACCTTCTTTCTTGATTTTTTTCAAATTATGAGTTAACATAAATACTTTTTCCAATGCCTTTAACATAAGCTGAGCAATAAGAAATATTGCTCTGGGATTCTGCCGACATTATTGCCAAATAGCTGAGATAATTATCTTTGGTGTAGACCTAGGGTGAACGGTGGTAGCGATATAACAACATGTACAACACCAAAAACACCACATTGTATTTTATTTGTTGCTATAGTTAGTCGACATGTCAAAAACACAAGCAACTTTTGACATTCCTGTATCTAAATAAGAATAAAAAAAGTATCAAAACTGTGCTTTTAACGCTTGCTTCTAACACCTGAAAAATGAATTCGCCTTGAGTCTATATCTGAGAGAATAAAAATAAACGCTGTCAAAATAAAAAGATTATATGTATTTTACGAAAACTTTCTACGGCAAGTTTGTATGTCAAATTGTATGGAAAATGTGGTGTTGACGCAGATCTGTTTGATCATTTATTCCGGTAGTACATTTGTGCGGGAACAAGGTTAAATAATAAACCTCTAAGCTAGTTTTTTAATATTACAAAAACTTTGTCTATCTAAAATATTTATGTCAAATTTGAAATACCTTATACTTCTCGTGTGGTCTCTATCGTGCTTAAAATAATAATTAAAGCAAGATGAAATAATATGTCGCTTTGACTTATTTTTTTAACCAAACAGAAAATATTTGACCTAAACTTCATTAACGTATCTTGCTCCAATGGACCATATCGTACTAAAACCCTGAATTTGGGAAGACATTTGTATGGGACCAAGTGAAACAATAGACCGATATGGCTCATTTGCAATATATCTTTAAGGTAAAAGAAAATAATACATAATTATATATTATAAGAAGACTTTTCAAAGCAAATTGATCTGGCTGAACTACAAAGGAAACTCTCTCGGATTATAAGTGATAAAATAAATCTCGAACAACCCATTTTAGGCAACACACGGACAGACGGACATCGTTAAATCATATCGGCTTTTGATAAGGATTCAAAATAAATGTAATTGCTTGGTAGGTTCCTTAATCAATATTGCATAATTTACACCCCCACGGTGGTGTAAGGATTATCTTAAGGATAATATTTGACCTTTTGGTGTTGAATTCCCCGTGGCAAAATCCGGCGAAGTCATACCTGGAATCCGACAAAGATTCAAAATGATAGTCCACTTGAAGTCTTTTCGATTTCTTGAGACCGATTCTATATATATGGTAGCTCGGGAGTCAGTAACCCCCGGGGAGTATGGCAACGAGCTGACTGTTGACTGGAGCCACCGACTGTATACTCCCTTTGGAAAGGGTGTCTTCGTACTTGAGATAAGTTCGTGGAGAGGCACGTTTTATGAGTATATTTATGGGTATTGCGTTGGTATGATTAAGTTTTAGTAGTCTGTTAGTAGAGAGTAAGGTCGAAGAATTGGTTATACAACAGTGAAGACATTGAAATAGAAAGCAGATGAAAGGTAAACGATAACTCGCGGCGCGTCGTTGGTTGCTAGGTGTGCGTTGGTTTTTGAACACTCTCGTGAGATGTCGTTTATAGTAGGATGATTCTCTTAGGCGGGGATTGCTTTCTCTTTGGTGTGTGCCTTGGAATCCCGTGGTGTCTGTGTTTTATACCCAAAACCGCGGGAAGGAAGACTTCCATATTGGAGGCTGATTTTCTTACCTTTGTTTCGAGGGGAAAGTTCGGCATGTGGCGGTTCCCCCTAATGCTGTTGCTATTCAACAGATGCTTTGCTAAATCAACGGAGATTAGATAGCTACGGTTCCTAAACAAGAGGTGGGAGAATAATTTTTGTCGGATTAAACATTCAAATTGCGACCTGTGTGTATTTGCCGAGCACACATGCGGCGTTTAGTAAAAACATTGTTTATCACTCAGTCGTTAAGATTCATCATGGGATTAGGATATTTGACATGTTCTCATATAAATCCTTCCACATTCGTATAAATTACAAACAGAATGACAAACAAATAAATGCGCACCCAACAGTAGTAAAGGATATTCAAAGGAAGGGTGCTAATTTGAGTACCTTCACAGAAAGGAAGAGAGAGAGAGAGAGCGCGCGCGAGAATATAGCCATGTATGCATATTTAGCCTTTCCTTGTTTTTGTTCTTATTTCTTTTTCTTGGTTATTTTTTTTATTTTTTTCTTAACGTATTCAAAAAATGCAACACACTGTCAACATTTTTAAGACATGACGTTATTTTTGGTTAATAAAATTTATTATTTTAATTTTTTTTTTGTTATTTTCTTTAAACTTTTGTGCATTTTTAGCACGCGTTGGTTTGTTTTTTTTTACAAAATTGTTCAAAACTTAATGTTTAAAAATATTCTCTTTGGGTTGGGTTTATGTGTTTAAGCTGCTTTTTTATTGTGTTTATCATCGTTTAATTTTAATTTACATTTTGTGTCTTGAAAAATTCTAACAACACAGGTATTTTTCTTTAATTCTTAATGCTTAAGAACATTTATTTTGTGTTATTACACAATAAACTTATTTTTAAATTAATTGTTTAATAGTTATATAATAAAAAAAAATAGCAATAATTTATTTTAAAAGTTGGGATTTGTGGTGCAAATTAATTGCATTTTAATTTATTATGGGAATGAATAATAAAACAAAAACAAATAAATAATACCAGTCAGGGTTGAAAAGAATTTTAAAAAAACACAGTCACGATAATAAAAAAAGGTAATTTTTAAAATATTTTAAAGTTTGACAATCTTTAATTTTGTGTGCAATACAAGCACACACACACACACACAGGTAGAATATCCTAACTTCTTTAGACAATAACGAAAACTCTCTTGATTTGTGATAAATACTTAATCAAGCATCTTATAATGCAGCCCCCGCACTGAATTATAGGACAGTTTTGGCAAAGTTGTATCAATTGATCTCTTTTTGGTACTAAATGATCACTTAAAGTACCAATCGTACGTTAATTGAGTACAATAAAGGGGCAAATTATTATTACTACACGTCAAACTCCATCTTGATATCACATGTTTCTACTGCTAAGTAATTGAACTTGTCAACCTAAATGAAACTAATTTCAACTACCGACCGCTCATTGAAAAAAGAAACAAAGCTTGGCACCATGTTCAGTTCTTGGCCCTACATCCAAGAATGCGGGGAATATACGACTAATTTCGACATGTTTGGGAAACAAACAAAACACGCTGGGTTATTCGCTTATGCTCTGCATTTCTACGTCTTGTCTGTAGGCATCGACAAGTTTACTTTTATGCTTTTCAGTCGAGAGAATTAGCAAGCTCAATAATATTTTAGATTTAGGGGCATTCGAATAAACCCCAATTTTATCCCGTTATACATCCCAGTTAGAGCACAATGTCTAAATGTACGAGTTGTAGACTTTAATGACTGTAAAATCTGTTAAGAGAACGAAAAAATTACTGCACCAACTAAACAGAATGGATTTAGTGATAGGCGTGTTTACGAATCCAGGCTGTCTTTAGGACGTTTCACTAACGTATCCTATTAAATTTGCTTAATGTATCGATTAGTTTCTGCGGGACAACATGATTACTTAGGAAAATTTGAAATGGGGGTTTCTTCTTCTTTAATTATGGGCCTATTAACCAGCATCGAGTGAAATTGTTTGAAAAACATTATTAAGGAAACCTTTCAGAACCCAAATACACAAAAAAAAAACAAAAATTTGTTTTAATTAAAAAATTTGTGATATTAATTAAAAAAATTATAACAATTTGCACCAGTAATCAAAAGTATAGTATCAATTAAATATTTTTTGGATTTTCTACAGTATTGTTGTTAATGTAAGTATGTATACGTTTCATTCACTTGATTAAATCCTTATTTAAAAACGATTTTATTTTTGATTAATGATTTAATTGAAAAAAACTTGACGAGTATTTTTGCGTTGTATCGTTTGTAAATAATAAAAACCAATTTTTATGATTTGATTTTCCAACAGGTATAAAGTCTAATATGTTTGTCCGATCTGGCAACTGCATTATCATTTGTATTTGGTTTGGTTTGTCAGGATTTTTCCCTAATATTACCCTTCGCCAAAAGATGGAAAGTTCGTTTTTATATAAGTTTATTTATTGATCTTAAACCCTTTAAAACAAATATATTCTGGATCATTTTGAGTAGCAGAGCTAAGTAAACAATGTCAATCTGTCCGTCCACCAGTTTGTCCGTTCGTTTATGCTTACGCAAACAAGCCAGCGACTTTGGACGGCTTACTAGCGATCATCGCCCTAATGCAGACTGCTTTTGATAAAATATGCTTTTAGAATTTCACGGCCCCCATATGTCGGATAACACAAATGGCATTTAGTTCTATTTTCGTTAGAAATTTAGTAGTTTTGGTATACATTTTTTAACTTTATAAAGTTTTTATTTTATTAAGTTTAAGGTTATAACTAAACGAATACATATTTAGAAATTTCTCCGAATTTTAGTTTTCTACTACCCAATACTTTTTTACAAATCACTTGTTTTACCTATAAAATTTTAATAAATAGTTTTTTAACAACTCAAGCCCATTTTACTGAAATAATGAAAATAACAGCCATTAGAATTCCAACAAAATTATAGTTTGTTGCAATTGCATAATAGAAAAACAAAATATAGAGTTAACAACACACATGACATTGAACAGTTCAATTCTGTTAAGAAAACTTAATAAAAAAAAAACAAGAATGTGTTTTTATACTCAAACAATTTTATATATTCATAAGAAAAAAAAAAATAAATTTTTTTGCGCATATTTCTCTTTCATAATTTAAAAAAAAAATAAGTATATATACAAGGCACACTCCTATTAGATTTTTATAGAAATAAGAAATTAAAGAACATGTTACCAGCATAGGAGAAAAATGCGTAGGTTTTCTTTATAAAATATTAGAAAAATACAAGAATATAAAGTAGTAACTCTTTTGACCGAATACAGAAGGGTTCATTGAAACGTGTCAGTACAAGGGTCATGTCCTTTCAAAATAATATATAGTTTTTCCTATGGTAAGCTTCCAAAACCAAGCAACAGTGTCCATCCAAAAGGTTGTCAGTGTCATCCTAAGCGAGGTAACACTGTGTAGCAAAAAAAGAATCGAAAGAGAGAGAGAGAAAAAAAAACCAACTCAGCTGCCAAACAACTTAACTCTACGGTTATGTAAATAAAGAACCTTTTACACTGCTAGGAACACAACTGGGACGAACGACGAATTTCGCCCTACACGACGAATTTTTTAGTAAAAATTCGCTGAGTTAATTCGTCGTATGAAACACAATAACGACGAATAACTAGCAGCTTTACTTATTGAGAAAGTTGTTTGCTGTTTGTGCAAAGAGAGAGAAATAGTGTGACCATATAAAAAAAATTTATTAAAAAAACACAAACATTAAAAAAAACACAATTAAAAACTATTCTTAGTTATCTACTTTGTATATTTATTTTAAATGCGATAAAATAATAAAAAACAATTATTAAGGTAAAAAAGTAACTTTATTTACTAAAATACTTGAAAACTCAAGTTAAACATGGTCACCTGGTACTGATTTGTTCGTCGTTCGCCGGCGTATAAAATAGAAATAAATCTATTGCAAAGTCGCCGCGAACGACGAATTTCGGCCGACGCCACGATTGTGTGCATTATCATATACACAAATATGTTTTATTTTCGGCGACGAATATTCGTGGCCAAAAATTCGTCTTTCGTCCCAGTTGTGTTCCTAGTATAATACTGAGCGAGTTTTACGTCATGCCAAAAACTCGAATAAATTCAAAATGTGAAAACAGTGTGGAAACAATTTTTTAGTCAAACAATTTGTCATGAAAAATGAACTAAAGAAATTTCACAGTGGTAGGCTCTCAGCATATTTTGAAATTTTCTAAACAAATTGATTTATTTTATTTTTCAGAGTTGTATTTTTACAAAAACTTTAATTAAGTGTTGCAAAATCATGGGTAATTCATACAGGTGACATTTTCGAGTCATCTCTTTATTGTTTCAATATTTGTGTACATGCCGAATGTCAAGCTTTCTTTACATTTTTTTAAAAAAATAGTTAAAATTTAAACTTGAAGAAAAATCTAAATACTTTAAAAATTTTTTTTAAATTTTATAAAACAAAAAGGTGAATATAAACACAGAGAATTAAAAATGCGTAAGGAATAAGTGGAGCCCCAATAAATTTGCAATACAGGAAAAAGATTACCTTCTAAAGCTCGATTCACCCATGCGTTCCGAACAATATTTCTGTCCGGACAACCTTTTTTTATATTGAGTTTGAAATCTTACTTCCGAGAGAGAGACATTTTTCGGCAATTTATTTTTTTGAATTGGTTTCATTTTAATTCTTTTTCAGATCAAAATGAACCGAGATGGCACTTTTTCAATTTAGACATAAAAGTTGAATTGAGCTGCCACTTCACATCATATATTGTTTTTGCATTTATATTGCATTTTTTTTTTTTTTTTTTTTTTTTTTTTTTTTTTTTTTTTTTTTTTTTTGCTAAATAATTAAACAGACAAAATAAATATATTAAAAATAACAATATCACTTTCCTTTTTTCGTCCATTTTCTTGAACACGCTTTTAAAAAACAATTCAATATATGTATATAATTTGTTAGCTGTGTGGCCATTTTTTTCTAATTGTTAACATATTTAAATCACATGGTAGCTTTGTTTTTCCGGACAAATTTCCCGAAATGGGTGAATCGTTCTGCAGAAAACTTTCAGTAAAAAAAGTATTCTCCGGAAAAAAATATTGTTCGGAACTCATGGATGAATCCACCTTAAAGCAATCTATATATATAAAAGAGTTGCGTGAGTGGCTGACTGACTCGTTCATCATCGCCCAGCCCAAACTGCTGACCCTAGAAAGTTAAAATTTGGACTAGCGATTGGTCACTACTCAAATCGATCCATTAAGATGGGATTTTTCGAAATTTAAATGTTTAGGGGAAAAAAAAGTAAAAACGGGAAAATTCGGTAACCTTTTATCTCGAAAACTAAAAGAGATGCAAAATAAATTCAATACTTATCGTGGTTCTTTAGAAAAATAAGCGGACAGGTGTCTGGTACTTTTTTGAAATTTAAAAAATTTAAACATATAATCGTAGAAATTTATTAGATATTAACATTTATATGAGGTTTTTTTCGTATTAAAGAGATTTTAGGGAGACGGGGGTTATATCGAACCCTTACCGCAAAAAACTGTAAGCGACATCATTTTCAATTTTTTTTTTTTTTTTTTTTTTTTTTTTTTTTTTAATAAATAAAGTTATTGGCAACACCTGGATCATCTCCTAATATTTCATGGTACCGTTACGATTTTATAGCAAAAAAAATGTATCTTAAGCGACAACCTTCATTCAAAATTTTTATGAAATAAAGTAAAAAAAAACCTTGTCGCTTAAGTTTTTTTTTGCGGTAATGACTCGATATGTGTCAATTCTGGACTTACCATTCCAAAATTTTCCATGACATAGCTAGCTATTATAAAAATTATCGCAGTCAAATATTTCAATATTAACAACAAACGTTTATGAGGAAGCAAGGCGAATTCATTTTTCAGGTGGCGTTGAAAGCACAGTCAGAAGATCCTTGTGTGTTTGATATATATTGACCAACGAAAGCAACAAATAAAATGCAATGTTGTGTTTTTAGTGTTGTACTTGTTGTAATATCGCCACCACCGTTAACATAAATTCGCCTTGTGAGGAAGTTATAAATGTTAATATTTTGGGGAGTGATTTTTGTATGGGAGCTTAAAAAATTTGGTAAGGTGATTTTGAAATAAAATATTTCTGGTCCGAATTTAGCTTTATGCTAGGGTAATTTTGGGGTTAAGAGCATTATTTCGGAAACTAGTTCCCATATGTAAAATAATAGACCGACTTCCACCATTTTTAACAGACTTCGTCCTTATGACAATTAAAATGTGTATACTGTGAGCGACAAAATAAGGTGCTTAATTGGGTTTCCAGTATAAAAAATTTTATTTTAGTAAAAAAAAATTTAAATTTTTAGAAGTTTTTTATCATTTACAAAACTTTGGACAATGTTATTACAAATTAAAATTAAAAATTTAAAAAACTTAAAAAACAACAAAAACAGTGCAATAAAAAACAAATTTACTCCTTTTTTTAACGCGTCAAAAAAAGTGTACAGTTTTAAAATACTAAGAAAAGTGAAGTGGCTAATACTTTGTTTGATTTCTTTTTACTTTTAGGCGCGGCTTCTTGTCTCTTTGGCATCGATTCCACCAGGGGTGTCAAAAGATTTTAATAAGAAATCGGCATATTTTCAAGAAAAAAATCGGCACTTTAATTTAAAAAAATCGGCATTAACTAATGTTTGAAACATAATAAACAATAAAAAAAAGAAACGTTTTATAAATAATTTGTAGTTAGTTAAAATTAAATATGTACATATATATTTTAGAGCGACTCAAAATGTATGGAAGCAAAATTCGTGCTCAATGTACCCTCCTAAAAATGAACCTTGGACTTTTTTAAGATACCATTTTAAATATTTCGGCTCCAGCTTTGACCTCTCGTGAGCTGGACCATTTTGAAAAAGAGTCTATTTTTGCATGTTTTGTTAATTTGAGAATCTGTTTCCTTACCAACATATACAAATTGGGTATCATAAGAAAGGTTTTTTTAAGGCGCGTCCAACTGTATATACAATTTGTCCAAGGACGATCATCCATATCCTTTTTTTAAGGATTTTCTGTTAAAAAAAAACGGTTTTTGAATTTTTTGTTCGGCGTTGCTTGTAATAAAAATGCCAAATTAACATATTTTAATCTTAAGTCGATTTAATTAAATACGTGTTTCAGCTTTTTTGGAAATTCGCGCTAGTTCGCGTTTTGACAAACATGCAATGGGGTGGTAACCCTTCGTTTTAAATAGGGCAATATGGGTATCAAATTTTTTCTTTTACCAAGTACATCATCTTTGTATGTAAATAATATTATTTTTTGCAAATTAGATGACTTTTACACGGTGCTCTGGAATATATATAAATGCAATTTTGTAGTAACTGTAATATGTTAGCGGATTTAGTTTCTAGATCATGTATGGATAAAAATAGAACTAAAGAAAGAAAAAAAGAAATGATCAACGACTTTTTGGCGGCATATTTTTTTTCGCAAATTAAAAAAAATTTTAAATTTTATTGTTTATATTTACAAAACTTTTATATTTTTGCAAATTTCTAAATTATTTACATACAAAGATGATGTACTTGGTAAAAGAAGAAATTTTATACCCATATTGCCCTATTTAAAACGAAGGGTTACCACCCCATTGCATTTTTGTCAAAACGCGAACTAGCGCGAATTTCCAAAAAAGCTGAAACACGTATTTAATTAAATCGACTAAAGATTAAAATATGTTAATTTGGTATTTTTATTACAAGCAACGCCGAACAAAAAATTCAAAAACCGTTTTTTTTTTACAGAAAATCCTTAAAAAAAGGATATGGATGATCGTCCTTGGACAAATTGTATATACAGTTGGACGCGCCTTAAAAAAACCTTTCTTATGATACCCAGTTTGTATATGTTGTTAAGGAAACAGATTCTCAAATTAACAAAACATGCAAAAATAGACTCTTTTTCAAAATGGTCCAGCTCACGAGAGGTCAAAGCTGGAGCCGAAATATTTAAAATGGTATCTTAAAAAAGTCCAAGGTTCATTTTTAGGTGGGTACATCGAGCACTTTTTTTGGTGAGTCGCTCTAATATATATATATATTTTGTACTTTAGGGTAATTTTTTTTTTTTTTTAACTTTTTTTATTATAGACAAATATTTGATTTTGACATTTTTATTAAATCAAACTGGCTAATTCCAGCAGTCGTGATCGAATACTTTTTCGATTTGAAAGCTATTTTATTTCTAATTCTTTCATTTGATGCTGAACGAATCGAAATTTTTTTCAATGTTGTAAAGCATTTATTTGAGTTTTAACAACACTGAAAAAATAATTTCGCTTTATTCAGTATCGATTTAGCACCCTGAAATCAGTTTCAAAACAGTTCGAATTACTAAACTTCCTTGAAAATTTAAATATTTCAGAGACCATCGAAATTTTGTGTTATTTATGTTGACTTGGCTACAAATTCTTTCATAATTTTCGAAAGATTGGAAGGAAAATAATTTTTTGGAAATGCACCAATAAAATTCTTACGTTTTAAACCTGATTTTTGCCAAAAAGCTTGCAAATTAACTTCACTTCCTTACATTAGATTGGCTATCGGATATAGGACGTATTACAAAAGCCAACCCTATCACGCTTTACTATGGATACTGTTTTTTTCGTTAAATTTCTTATTTCTACCTTTTATCACGTTTTTTTTTTTTTTTTTTTTTTTTTTTTTTTTTTGTCAAACTCTCTTTCGTCAAATTTTGGAGCAACGTATTTTGCACAGATGACAGTAAGCTTGAAGTCTGATCAAATTTGGCAAAGTAGAAATTTAACTTTTTATAACTAACATAGCACTTTTTATATTGGATAACAAGCTGTACACTTTATTTTGACGCCCACAGTACGAAACATCGTTTAAAATTATCGCCAAAATTGTTGCTGTACTTTGTGTCAACTAGTTACACGGACAAACATCGTTAGATCGATTCAGAGAGGGAAACTGTATCGACCGGTATTGTAAATGGTAGGTCTACCACAGCCAATATTTATATGTCTTGCAGATCTATAGTTATGTAGCTAAAATTAGTCTATTTTTTGTTGTTTTGCACTAAAATTTGCATGAAAATGTTTTAATATGCACTATAAACTTAAAAATATGTTGCAAAAATGTTCTTTATACTAAAATATGCAGAAAAATGCTGTAAAGAGTAATATATGCAAAAATATGCACTAACAAATCTATGCCAAAATTTACGAAAAGCTGTAAAATGGATAATTATATTGTTTCTGCTTTCATTGGTCGCGCAAGGAAAAACATGATATTGCTTATTACCATTTTTGAAATAATAGAGATTAAAATTTTTCAGTTGCAAATATTAAAAAAAAAAATATTGTCTACAAAATTTCCTGACCTACTGTACGTTCTAATTCATTATGCTCTTTGCATACAAGACTTTCTGCCTGCAATGGTGTGCGTTAGTGACTGACTGCATTGCAACTTTAAAAGTAACGATTTTTTTTTTAAATACTCGTTATTCTATTAAACATTTGTTTGGTTGATTGTTTGTTTGTTTGTTTAACTCTCTTATATGTTTTTTAAATCAAAGTTTAATTTGTCAGTTACTCTGTGTGTATGTAAAAATGTAAAAAAAGTATTTTTTTTTTAATAATCTAGACGTATTATATCTTTTAAGTTACCACAAAGTTAATCGACACGTTTTGTATTGAAAGCTTACAACGTGAGCTCATAAACGATAACAGAGTGCTGATTACTGTTGCAGTTCTTTAAAGATTTACGTAGAAAGAAGTATGTATAGACAAATGGAAAAAATAAAAATAAAACAAACAAAAAACAGTAGTTTTGTTCAAATTGTATTGGCAAATAATATTGTGTAAAAGATTTTTTAATTAACAAACAGTTTCCATATGATTTTGCAAGAAACTAAAAAAAATACAAATTTTAACGTAAATTTTGAAAAATGTTGTTAAACTTTAAACCAGGGGTATAATACGGCATTCGATAGCGATCGAAATTTCCATTTAAATTATATTGAAATTTCGAAAGCCGTAATTTTTCCCCAGTATTTTAAAATTCTTATAATTCTTTTCGAAGAAAAGCAAAAATACTGGTAAAATTCTTTGGATATATTTGTTGAACTTTATTTTAAATAACATGAATTAAAAATACTAATTTATTTTAATTAATAACCATATATTGAAATTTGCATAAAAATTATGGGAATTTTTAAATGAAAACTGTCCAATTATAAAACAAGTGTTTCGTTATTTTAGTGCGAAATGTTTTTAACATAGTACCAGGTTTTATAATAAACCATTATTTGTTTTATTTACTTATTTAATAAGAGTTACAAATACAATTACAAATTATGTACCGAGCAATAGTAACGTAGACCTTGAGCCCGTTTTAGTGAAACAGACAGTACTGATAGACTAGCTCACAACCAACTAGCCTGGCACCCGATAAACCATTGTTTTTATTCGGAATTTTCAAATAAGAGAACTGCACTAAAAGGAAATGTGGAAAAACAAATGTTTAACAAAGTTTTTATTAGAAAAGAGGAGGGTTTATGCGTATTTCGGTTCGAAAGAAATCATTTACGAATTCGAACAATTTGTACTGTGTTTTACGATTTTCGCAATCGTTCGATTTCTTTCGAATCGAAATACGCAGTAACCCTTTAGTTAAGCTTTAAAATTTGTTAATTTGTGGAATAAAAAATTAAGATTTTAAGTTTGAAACATAAGATTTTTTTAAAACGGTTTTTAGGCACTATGTTAAATATAAACCAGTAGTCTTATTAATTTTTTTATTGGAATAAATTATAGTGAAAAATTTCAATAATACTGGTTTTTTTTCTAAAGCCTAGTACTCTGTTTGAACTTGCGAAAAATGTTGAGCAACATTGATTATTTCACACGAAAATTTTGTCATGTATCAATATTGTCTATCTTGCGGTTTTTCAAAACTTAACGTTTTTATTAGTTAAAAGTATACAATATTATTTTTCGGAGGTAAACCAAAACCATAGTTGGGGGTAGTGCACTAAATATTGATTTAAATCGCCATTCACTCTCATTAAATAAAACTGCAAAAAAATAGTTTTTACTATTTTTACCAGCTTTAGTGAGGATTGGTATTTTTTTTCACTAGCACTAAAAAAATTAATTGGTATTGCAAATTTTTTCACTATCACTAATTGTGTGCATAAAATCTGCACTCAATTCAAATGTGTAGTTCAAAATTTGAATTTGCAATCAAAGAGCTAAACAAAAACATAATATCAATTAAATTTAAAAAAAATTTAATTTTGTATGTGCATGGTTTTCTGATGATATGCATAAGCAAAGGAAATTTAACTAAATGAAATTCTGTCAATAACGGAATAATTCTTGGATTTAATCCTGAAAACACAATTTTAAATTGTGTGCAAAATTTTTAGTCAAATAAGTGAAGAAACCATTTTTTTGCGCAAAATTTTTAACATTACAATCACCTATGTGTAGTGAGATTGCTTTTTTCCATTCATCACTCAACAACTCTATCAACAGCAACAATATTGTTGCAATCATTTGGAACTAGTGCACTACCCCCATCTATGACAAAAACCATGTGTTTTGATAATTGTCATTAAAAAAAAATAAAACAATTTTATTTAAACAATTTTCTAAAGTAAAAAAACAAAAAAATTTAATTAAATTATTAATTTTTGTACATTTCTACATTTTCCTTTTAAAAACGCTTGTTATAAACCCCACCTCACATAAAAATAAAAAATTACAAAAAATGATAAGCTGTTTCTTAAAATTCCGTGCGAAATAATATGAGCTGCACTTGTTTCGCACGGAAAATAAAAATGTTTCTAGAAACATTTCGCATGTTTTTCGTAATATAAATAGAGCACAACTCTATCAACATTTTTTCGTTTGTATTTCACAGAAATTTTTTTTATATTGATTTTTAAAACATTTCGCACGAAATACTGAACAGAGTACCAGGCTTAAGCCACTATTTTTTGGCTTTAATTAAAAAAAAATACAACAATTGTTAGAATTTTACGCCTATTTTGATAAGTTTTCAATTTTTTATTTTTTTTTTTAAACATCTTTATTAATTCTTTACTCCACCAATCACTGCTAATCCATTTTAAAATCCTGTTTTATTGTCAAATTTGTTAAATTTATTGCAAAAATCTTTAACAGAAATGCTTATTGCACACATATCTTTGGTAATCAATCACTTTTGTAATTATACAAAATATTCTTTTTGACTTAATGCCAAGTTTCAATTTATCTGGAGTTTGGTTTTATCTTCTCCCATCCATTCAATACATTAATTCTTTGGCATACTTCCCAATGCTGAAACAAAGTGCAGGTTTATGTGTGTAGTTCTCCTTAAAAAAAATTGAATAAACGCGTTTTTTAGTTTAACGATTGGATTTTTTGTTGTTGTTGTTGTTGTTGTATTCTTACAAATTCGATTCGAGACTTGCATTTTATTAACGGTGAAGCGTGCCAAATGTGATATTTTGTGCCGATGCTGTTGTTTTCTATCGCAGTTTTCAATGGAAAATAAATGACGCTACGATTTGTTACAATTTATTTTTGTGTGTTAAATTTATTTAAAGTTTTGAAGTTAAAAATGGTGGTATGTGGTATAAATGACGTAAATTTAGTAGAAGTGCAGTAAAATAGTATTTCTACGAAATAACGTCATTGAAATTTTTAATTTGCAAAAAATTAATTAATTATAATTCAAATACCGATACATTCCTTATTGTAAAGTAGACAAAATTTTCTTTATTCCGTCTTTACAAAATGATTGATATTTGAAAAAATTTTCATATTTAAAAATTGTTTGTAAAGGGGTCTATATACAATTAATGCTACGTTCACACTTGGGTTTTTAAACGCGTTTAAGAAAAATGTTGATAAAGTTAATCAAAGCCGTTGACATTACATTTGAGATGATTCAGATGACAGATGATTAAGAAAAAAAAAACACAACAAACAAATTTATTTATTTAAAGTATTAAAAATGGATAAAAATCCTTTTATAAAGTTATCAGAAGATTATTTTAATCATTTTAATGTTATCATTGAATGGTGAAAATTCATGAATTATTTAAGGAAAAAAAATAAAAACATTAAGCAGAAATCGTGGCCGGATGTACACGTTCATGTTGGCCGATTCTTCATTATACTCAGTTTGAGGTAGGTATTTTGCAGTGGATTCTATGTGATTAATGAAGTGATTTAGTTGTAATCATATCAATTTGAAGTGATTAACAAATCACTTCAATGTATGGGTAGTCATCTCGATTTTGATGTGATTAGAGCATAATCACGTTCGAGTTGCTTAAGCGCGCTTAAGAACCCAAGTGTGAACATAGTATAAAATGCTTGCTGCCAGGCTCTTGTACGCGTGCTTGACGTAATATATCAATTGGTTTGATTTTCCATCCAGCATTGTCGATGTCACACATGCAAACACATTTTCACTTATACTAGCACAACACAGAAAAAAATTTGTGCGCCAGTAAAAGAATTAATCACAAATAAAATAAAAATAAAACTATTAATCAAGTTAATTAAACGTTTAACTGAAATATTGTCAATTAAACATTTAATACACTTGATTAAAAGTTTAATTCACCTGATTAAATATTTAATTAAAACTGATTTTATTTTTGATTAATTCTTTTACTGGCGCAAAAATTTTTTTCTGTGAATGCTTAATGAGTACTTTGATAAGTGTATTTTGGCCTTAACAAATTTTTTAACTCATACTATAAACATGCTTGTTAAGGACTAAATACGTTGGTAAAATGCTTGAAAAGCGGGCGAATTCACTGCTGTAAAATCTAAACTAACCCTGCAAATAATATTGGACTACCTGATCCATTTTGATAAAATGGACTACTCCATGGACTGGTTGAATGTAATGGAAGCATGGACCATGTCATTGTTAAAAAGTGTTTGTAGTAAGACGACATGTTTTCGTTTTTTAACGACATGTTTTCGTTTTTAAACGACTTCAAAACTAATCCTCTTGAGTATACCATGGAGTAGTTTTAAAACTACTCCTATGTAATCCAAAACTGGGTTATATGAACCTGCCCTAAGGCATCGTGATGTTAAATAGACCAGTTTTTTCCGTACGTTTGGGTTACTTTTGGACTAGTCCTAGTCCCTTGTGGGCTACATTTTACACGCGTGTTTGGACTAGCCCTATTATTTGCAGGGTATAAGGACCCAAGTGAGCCGTCCTCGTGACGGCTACCCATTGAACCTAACCTATCACAGAGCTTGATTAGTAAGTTGATCAATGTAGTTGGCCCTTTAATCATTTTGATCGCGTATAGGCCCATTTAGTCATTGTCAGCTTAACAGTGTTTAACAATATAATTGTGGTGACGTGTGGCCCGTTAAATATTTCTGAAGTGTGACAATAGCTTTATATTTCAGACAAATCGAATCAATGTTGGAATTGGTTTTATTTTTTAAAGGTTTATTCTATCAGACAGCGCGAAATCGTGCTCGCATCCAGTTTTATAAGTTTATAGAAAGATATTTTTTTGATTTAATTTTAATGTTGGTAGGACAACATCACTCTCTGGCATCAAACATTTGGAGATGGCCTTTGTTTGGAGATGATTTCATTATTGGAGTCAAGTCTTTTTCCGCCTAGCCATTTCTTCAGGTTTGGAAGCAAGAAAAGTCACTCGATGCTGAATCCGGTGAATAGGGAGCAATTCGTGGCATAAGTCTTTGATTTTTGCCATGGAAACTGCACATGCATGCAGCCATGCATTATCCAGGTGCAAAAGAACTTTTTTTTTGCCAAATTTGGTCGTTTTATTTAATTCTCATTAATTTAAAGTTGGCATAATATTCGCTATTGATTGTTTTACCCTTTTTAAGGTAGTCAATGTGTTTTATACCGAGTGCATCCCAAACAACGATTGACTTAATTGTATTGAAGGATCCTGCTGTTTTGACTGCTTTTAAGTCTCTGGTGTGTCATGGTAGTTTCAAGATTACGAAACGGCGCAAAAAATTGTTCATATTGTGGTTGTAACACGCTAAACACTACCACTAAGTTTTCAGACCATTGTGAGCAAAGGCAGCACAAAACTTGCGGAAAGCTTTTTCATACCCAAGTGATCATTCAAAATTGCAACACTGAGCCATGTGAGATGCCTTTGGCTTCCGCAATCTCTTTAAATTAAATCTCCGAACGGCCAACGCTATAAGGTGAACTTTTTGAAGTATTATTTCGGCGGTAGATGCCTCGGGAGCTACTCTCTATTGCGATGCGAATGCTAATTGCAATTAAGAGGTAAATTTAGTACTTTTAATCGCTTTCGCAAAATGTTTTAAAAACGAAGCAAATGCCAAAATACGTACAAAAAAAAGGAAAGGTGATTTGCGAATGGAAAAAAATATGCGAGAGACAAATGCGCAAACGCATTTTTCTTTTGCATCGCAATAAAGAGTAGCCCCCCTCAACTGGGCTTCCAGAACATGACGCATCGTTCGTGCTTGTACGACCACAAAAAAGTTTGGTAAACCATTTTTTTACCACTGAAATGATGGTGCAAAGCTCTACAAAAACAAGCGTTATACCGTGTTCAGATATGTACCTTAATTGAGTTTTATGCAATAAATGACATTATTTAGCTCAATTATCCATATAAAATTGCAATTTAGTTATTGCTCAATTAATACGAAATTGTTATAAATATTGAGTAAAATTAAAATGCGACACTGTCACAAGTGTGTTTAGTGAGAAAAACACAAATCAATAAACAAAGTGCTTTGACATTTGAAAACTAAAACTACTACAAAACAAAGGCCCATCTATTAGGTCTGCGCCAAAGCCAGATGTTTATTCCTAAAAATGTCAAAAGTTGTTTACATGTTGCTTATACATGTACATTTTTGTTTACGTTGAATGTTGTATGTTGTATGTAGTGGTAAAATTGAGTTAGCTAAATTGTGTATATGTGAACAGAAAGATAATTGTGTCAATAAACCGAATATTGACTTAATAAAAAAGGTATATCTGAACACGGTATTAGTCGTTTTTTGTATTTAATTAACGTAACACACAACCAGTGTTCTTTAATCTATTACAAAAAACGACTTACTCGTTTACAACAACGCTGAACACAATAAGGCAGAATGCCTAATAAGTTCTTGAAATTCCCTTGTTTTTTCTCTTTGAATCAATCAAGTGGTTGTCTGCTGACAAACTAAATGCCGCAGCTTGTTAATGCCTTGACAGAAGTCAACTGACAGATGCCTGTTAGCAGGAGCAGTGTTGCCTTTTTAGTTAAAAGGCTGCAAATTTAAACTTATTGACCCGCCCTCGTATTATTTCAAATGACTTTGTATCGTAAAGAATTACCTAAATCTTTAACGTTAAAAATAACAACCAAGACCATCTTGTACACATGTGATGTAAAAGATTAAATTAAATTTAAAAATTTTTAAAAGGAAAATAGAAATAATTCCTAAAACAAAATGAAGCATTAGCGTGAGGCACGCAAACTTTTAAAGAAAAGTAAATTTAACAAATACCCAAAAAAAAACTAAATAAATAACAATAGAACTTTTAATTTGAAGAATTTTAAATTTCAATAAAGCAACTTTTAACTTTAACTACAAAAAAGCTAGATACTAAAAAAATAAAGACAAAATATAGGTCAAATAAATTTTCTCACATGTTTGATAAAGAAAAAACTCTTACCCGCCGCCGACTTGAGTTAAATTGTATTGTTTATAAACATTCGGCCGACTTAATCAACTTTTACGTTAAATTATGTCAAATTTTAATGATTTTTATGGTTTTTTAATACAACATTTAACTTTAGATAATATATTTCGTTAGTTTTTGGTGTATTTTTGTTTTAATTTAATTTTGTATTTAAAGTTTGCCTAAGGTTGATTTTAAGAGGCGTTTTTTTTTTTTTAATTTTGGCAAAATAAAAAAATTTCCAATTTTAGCAATTATTTACAGAGAATTCGTTTAGTGATGGTTTCAATTCTCCTCCCATTTCTTTTTGAAAATATTTTAAATAATTAGCGTGTGAATTTAAAATTTTTCAACTTAAACAGAAGAAAGGAGGACAGTAAGCAAAATTTCAAATTAGAGACAAATTAGAGAGACTGAAGAGGCTGGTACAAGGTCTTCCTAAACAAATTTTAATTTACGCCTTAAAAATCTTTAGTACTTTTTAACTAATTTACAACAAATTTTATAAGTATTTAATAATTAACGAAAATAAATAATAAAGATAAAACAAGTGAGAAAGTACAGTCGGACAAGCCCGACCATATGATACCCGACATTACAATATTTAAAAACCAATTTTCGAGAGTGTACCCTATTTGGGCCAGAACAAAATTATGTTATAAGGTAAAGATTCACGCAAGTTCTTTATGGCGAAAATGACTTAGATATCCTCATTTATATTAGATTTGTTTGTCTTTAAGTGATCTTAGGGAAGGGTTTTATGAAGGAAATATCTTCAATTCAGATCCCACCAAAACGAATTTTTGTCAGTACATAGTAGCTACCATCAAAGTTACGGTCGCCAATTTTATGACAATACCAATAGTTTTTCACACCCAATTCACATGAGGGCTTTTACGACATCGTTTTTTCTTCACTCCCTATTGAAGCTAGTTTCACAAATCCTTTGCGTTTATACGATGATTTTTGGTTGCATGTCTTTTTCGATTTACAGTAGGGCATTGGTAATCCGTAATTCGATTAACCGGCAGCATCAATTTACCGGGGAATACAAATAATTTTTTTTGAATTGATTTTAATTTGTATGCAATGATTGCCTCTATTATAAATTAATTATAAACAAATTATCCTTTTTTCGTTTAATTTTGAACAATCAAAAAAAAATGTAAATAAATGAAGAAAGAAAATTCCTCAACGTACTGGAAGCTTGTTCTTACTTTTTTCCTCATATTATTTAAATATTTACACAGTAATACATTTTATATTTATATAAAATAAGAAACACACACGTCTGTTATAGATAATAGAGGTCTCACTGTATTTTCAAACTGACACTTCACAGTAAAAAAAAATAATAAAACGTAACAAGAAGTTTGAAGAGAAATATAAAAAACGAGCAAAAAACAAAAACCGAGTCTTTTGGTTTACCCCTCTTTCTTCCCTACACTGTTCGCCAACAGCAAAAAGAGAGGTCGAAAAAGGGACGTCGTAAAAGCCCCCGTGTCAATTGACTGTAAGGATCGTCGATTTTTTTTCGGGAGTGCTATTTGTATGGAAGTTATGGCCAAGTATAGACTGATTTTAATAAAATTTGGTGAAAGGATTTATATTGCAATAATCGGCCTTAGTGCGCTAGGTGTTGTCGTTAACGCCCAAATCGGCCGAATATAAGTTTGGACATAATTCGATCAAAATACCAGCATAATGAGATGATCTATAAGGACGAAAGACTCTATTCTGGAAGGAAGCTTGTATGGGGGGCTATGTGAAATAATGGAACGATTCTCCCCTTTTTCTATAGGCTTGGTGACAATTAGAACCGTTGTACCAAGTTTTATCTAATTATCTTCAAAACTGGGGTCTGTTATTTGTGCACAAGGTTTAAATGGATAGACGGATGGACGACTATCGTTAGAACGATTCAAAAAGTGATCTAAGTCGATTGGTGTACAAAAAAGTTGGGTCGTGGACCAATATTTTACGGTGCTACGCATATCAGCAGAAATATATAATACCCTCTCCACTATTATATTTTTATTTATTTTAAAATGTGATAGATTTTTTTGCTTTGCAGTTGAACAAAATCATGGGTCTTTTAAAAAATAAACAAAGAAGTACAAAAAATAATACAATAAAGTTATATTCCTTGTAAGTAAAGGGTGTTTTTTTTCGAGACGTATAGAACTTCCGATAAAGATAACTGTAAAACTAACTGTCATACTAATGAAGTGAATTTTTTTTTTTTTTAATTTAGTAAATTTTTTTTTTTTTTTTAATTTACTTTGGCAAATCACTTACACCAGGCACATTACCAAATCGTGGAAATTCATTTCCAAAATCCGCGCTCTGTTCGCCAAACTTATAGAGCACTTCGTCGAGTTTAGGGTACGCATAATCGGCCATCGGAGTAACTAATAGCTATGGATCGTTGTTCACATTTACTTTCCTGGACAATATTCATCCGAATCGAGCGCATGCCGTGCGTACTAAAAAAGCCATCGCCACTGTAGACGTGAGTGTGACAGAGGACTCGAATTTACCGATCCGGCGCCGTTCTTAGCAAATTAGTTCCCTTTTACAATGAGTAAATTGTAAGGCAGACAGACGAATTTTGAAAGCAAGGGTTGAAGAGGGAGAGTGTGTAGTACATGGCTATCTGTACTAGACATTTTTCGTGTTTCTTTTCCACTGTTCGCAATTTTCATGTTATTGCTTCATATCATTTTTCTGCCACGAATATAATATTATTATCAATGCCTGTTAAATGTTCGTCTCCGTCAACAGCGAAAGAGAACGATAAAAGGAAACGAATAAATTCTGTCTGTCTAATAATTTGGCGATTGTAAAAGGTTTAGGCAAGTTCAAAAGAGAATAAGAAAAATGTTTGCCTTTCAATTTCAATATTGTAAAAGCGGACTTAGAAAATTTTGGGGAAAGATCGTGGCCTACATCCATATAAGATCGAACTGGTGCAAAAGTTTAAGCTAACGGACCATCAATTGCGCCATGTGTTAGGTGAATAAGTTGAGAACCAACTGGAAGTTTAACCAAGTTTATCGTCAAATCATCTTCAACGATGAAGCTTATTTCTGGCATAACACGTATTTAAGCAAGCCGAATTGTTGTTTTTTGAAGAAAAATCCTCACGAGACTCTATTTAAACCCAAAGAAATAACTGTTTGGTGCGGTTTACATGCAGAATCATTTAGGCCCGTTTTCATGACTTACCGACAGCTGAAGGTAGGATTTAATCAACCGTATATAATGTGTTCCATTATGAAAACTTTACTTTAACCTTAAGTGAGAGATAAGTTAAAGTTAAGTTGAAATAATGGAATACTTGTTATACGGCCGATAAAATCCTACCTTTAGCTATCGGTAAGTTGTGAAAACAGGGGTAAATCCGAAACCGGTGCCAACATTACTGTGAAGGGAATTACTGTGAAGGAAAATGATTTGTGATTTTTTTTATTCCTCATGGCATTGCAATTCAATTAGAGAAAAAATGGTTCCACAAGACGGCACAACATGCCATACAGCGCCTGAAACAATCATTAAGTTGAGCCAAACGTTTGGTGACCGATTTACCTTAAAAAAAGGAGTCACCTTGTTCTCTTGATTTGTCACCTTTGGGCTACTTTTTGTTGGGGTACGTCAAACCCCTGGTCTATTCTGATAAACCAGCAACGTTTGGTCATTTGGAAGTCAAAATTTGACGCACTATTAATAAAATAGTTCCGGGTATGCTCAAAAAAGTGTTGCAAAATTACAACATATGCCTGATATTATTTTTTAACACTAAATGCCATGAAAACTGTGAGATAATGCCCCAAAAAACCCCCATTATACAAGTAAGTGCATGTAAGTTTTAAAAACGATTTAGAATGGCTCGTTTTAATAAACGCCTACCAAAACTTGAGGTAGCAGATACACTGTTAATTTTTGCTGGTGGAACTCAAGTGCATCGTTGGAAATTATTATTCGGTGGGCATGTGCTTATGTTATATATGATAGAACGTTCACTACCGTATAAAACAAGTTAGAGTGCTATATTCGGCTGTGCCGAATCTTTGATCCCCTCCACCGACAGTTCGAATGTTTAAGGAGTAATATCTGTATGATGTCTTTTTATTATTATTATCTTAAACTGTGACGATTTGTTATTAATTATAGTTTTAGGAGACTAAACTGTTTTCCGGGAGTAGGGCATATATGGGGCCTAGGGTAAATTATGTACCGATCTTCACGAAATTTCACAGTATCATTTATAGCCATATAAAATTGTGACGAGCCAAAATTTGTTATGATTGCATTATTTTTTACGGTTTTAGGCGTACTAAACTGTTTTCCGGGAGTAGTGTTTATATGGGGCTTAGGGTAAATTATGGACCGACCTTCGCGAAATTTTACAGTGTAATTTCTAGTCGAATAAAACGGACTTGAGCAAAATCTTATGTCATTCCGTGTATTTTTGCATCATTTATGTTAGTTTTTGTAACAAAATTATCAAGTTTTTGAAGGTGGTGGTTCCACATTTTGATTCATAGCTCTGGTCCTACTGAACCGATTTTGCTGAAATTCAATCCCAAACTGCTTAGGATAACTACAAGCAATTTGACACCTAGTTTCTTTATTTCTTTTGAGTTTTTCGAAAGTGAGCGTGTTTTCAACAGACGGACAGACAGACGGACATGGCTAAATCGACTTAGAATTACTCAAGCAGCCAGAATATATATACTTTATGGGGTCTGAGATGAATAATAAAAAAGTTTCACACGGAATGACAAACTTAGTATACCCTCTTCACAACTAATTGTGGTGGAGGGTATAATAATAAGAGGCAATACTGTGCCCGACATTTGTCAAGTTAGAACCGGAAAACTCACAAGAATATATTAATGGAAAAATAAAGGATTCTTATTAAGCCAAACAATTAAAAATGCAATTTTTTTTATGTTCATAAAAAGCATTTAAGAGTATCTTTACGACAGCTCTTAACCTAGCGATTTCAAGCACGGCGATATCAAAAAGTAAGACTTCGATAAATAAAACATTCGATCACGAATGCGACGATATGGCCCCAGACTAGATCGTACCGGTCCTAAAAAAAATGTCTCTTTTTGACTTTATTGTCACAAATACATGGATTTTTTTTTTTTTTTTCTTAAATTTAATTAAAATCTTGCTTCATTTCAAAATATTCGTTTATTTGTTTTCTTAATCATTGAAATATGATTAAGAAAATAAATAAATAAAGTGAAGTAAAACTTTGATATTCTGTTTATTAATTTGTTTCTTTCTTATTTTTTTTTTTTTTTTTTATTTTATTGCCAAAATAACAAACATCTGTTCAAATATTTTTTATCGTTTTTATTTACATTTCTATTTTATGCGTTGTGAGGAAATCGTGCGCAAATATCAGTCCAATTGTTAAACTAAAAAAATGGTGTTTTAATTATTTTAGCTTCAAAAACAAACGTTTATGTTCAAAGATCGAAATAAAAAAGGCCTACAAAAAAAGTTAATTAGTATATGTATTCGATTTTTGTTTCAATATTGGCTTAATATTCAATTAGCGATTGATGTTAAAAAATTAACGTTAAAATAATGTAGTAAACTATTAAATTTTGTTGATTTAAAAAGCCGTGCCTGAGAATTGTATGAGAAATAAGAGAATATTTTAAAAGCCTTTTTTTTAAGAGTGAAAATGCTGTCAAAATGCATATGAAAAAAAAAACTTGTGCGGAATATTTATGAAATAATGTTGGTAGAGTTGTACTCTGGTCATTTTGTAAAACGTTTACGAAATGTTTCTGCACTGATAGAAAAATGCATCTTCATATTGATGATGCCCTTACATCAGAATTGTGACTACAAATGGCATCAATGATGCAAAAAGTAACATCAATCCAATGACTACTACAAATGGCATCAATGATGCAAAAAATAACATCAATCCAATGACTAACGTCTTCGTAGAATTTTGTCATTTTTTGAGTGTCATCTATTTTATGACTATAGTGACATCAATTCGATGACACATTTTGTATATTATTAATATTATTTTCATTATTACAATGTATTATAAGAAGCAAAAATTCCTATATTCTATTTTTTAAATTATTTAGTTAAATACATGAAATTTTTAAAGTAGAATGATTACGAAAACCACATGAGGCATGGTGCTGGTGTCTTATTATTGAGAGTTCTGCTGTAAACAAAGGTCGTAATTTAACAAACGTGAAACAAACATTTGCAACGGGTAAGTAAATAATAATATTCTCTCACTTTGACTTAAGTCAATTCCAATGACTTTGACTTAATGACAAACTGTCATTAAATTGATGCTAATGTGTCATTTCTCCGATGGTACTGCGTCATCGCACTAAGGACATTTTCGTCATTTCTGTGATGCCGACGTGTCATCCCATTGATGACATAATTTCATTTTGACCCTGATGACACTTTGGCCAAGTGATGTTAAGATTGACATCACAATGATGACAAGTGTCATGGGGTCAAAAACGAAGACACTTGTCATAGTACTGATGTCAAAATACATCAGCGTTATGACGCCTTTTCTATCAGTGTGTCAACAATTTTTTACAACTGCGAAATAATGTTAGCTGCACTTATTTGAGCAAAAAAAAAAAAAAAGTATAAACTAATATAAAACAAGAAATTAAAAATATAAATTACACAACCGGCAACAGTTTTTCATCCATATTTAATTTATTTTTTCTATTTAATTTGTTATTAAAAAAAAATATTTTTAGTAAAATTGATGTGGGGTTTGTTTAAATACTTTCAAGGAATAAAAACGCCAAATTGTACAAATCGCAAGATAGGTACCATTGATTCATGTCAAAATTTTCATGTGAAATAATCAATGTTTGTCAAAATTTTGCACAAGTTCGAACAGAGTTCTATGCTTAAATTTGAAGAAACAGTATATCTATGAATATTAGCAACATGTTGCTAACAATGATAAGCTATAACTTTAATAGATATTAATGTTATATAGTTACCTATATATTTTTTTTTTTCTAATGATAAACTTACAGCTGAGCCTAAATGAGAGCGACAAGCGTTTTGTTTTTATGTCAGAAGTTCCTGTTTTCATACAGTTAATACCAAACAAGCCTTTATAACCCAAAGGACGGAAACCTGCTTTAAAAGATCTTTACGTGGGTTTTTTGTATAAATTTTTTTTACAATACATAGTATTTTCCTATTTTAAAAACGCTTGCCGTACTTATTTAGGTCGGCTTATTATAGTTTGCAATCTAAAATATTATTAAAAAATGGCTTAAACATTTTTAAAGAGACGATTGTCAACATGTTGCTTAAAAAAATTAAGTTATATCAAAATTGACAAAATATTTGTATTTATTTTGAAATTTGTTTCAATAAAATGTTAAAATAAATATAGCAAAGCACGTGCAACTACTTAAAACAATTAATTAAATGTTTCTTAGTTTTTATAACCAAAATCGTGTTTACACCTTCTTTCAGTTTCAACTTTTACTTTAATTATTTTACATACAGGGGTGTTCTGGAAATCGAAAACGCAAGAATTTTGAAGTTGCTTTTAATACACTTTTAATGTAATTTTTATAATTTTTCAATAAAATTCTGTTTAATAGAGAAATATTTGTCATAAAATTCTTTTCATACAGAAATCTTATTAAAAAATGACGTTTAAAATTCTTGCGTTTTGCGTTTTCGATTTCCAGAACACCCCTGGTAAACTTCCTTTAGTTTTACTTTTATTCAGAATATGCTATAAAATTATGTAAACATTAAATGTTTGTTGAGTTTCTAAGCTGGCAACATGTTGCTAAGAATTGGACATTTTAATATGTAAGGCCTGGTACTCTGTTCAAAATTGTGAATAATAGTAAGCAACATTTATTAAATCATACGAAAAAACTGAAATGTATCCATATTATCTATCTCGCGAGTTTGCACAACTTTTCATTTATATTCTTTCAAAATATGCGATAAGGTACAAGTATATAACACGCGTTAGTGCGCGCGCGCTCTGTAGACTTCTGTCAAAAAAAGTTAAACTAGTGTATTTTCATAGAACAAGCTACATGCAAAATATTTTGACGCGTTTGCGCCAGAAAGTTGGTTAACTTTGAACTTTTTAACGCGTTGCGTATTTTTGACAAGTAATCAATCAGCTGACAATAAAAAGAATAATTTAACAAATTTGTGAATTATGAAAGAAAAACTTATTGAAGAGCTTAAAAAACATACAATATTTATATAAAAAAAATAAATTCAATAAAAATAATCAAATCTCGATATACTTTCGAATCCGTTTTCAATGCACAAATAAGTAAACAAATAAAAAACAGCTGACAGGAATGGCTTTTGTAACGCGCGTTGAGTAACTTGCAATTTTTCATGCGCTAAAGTTTTTAAACGCCCGACAAACGTCGACGAATTAACGCGTGTTATGTACTTCTACCTATATTCTCAACTAGAAAACAGGTATTTTTTTTTTAATGTTAATTTAAAAGCACTGTGCAATATGACGAAAAACTATTATCGGTTGTGTTAATAAAATAATTTTTTTTTTTTAATTTATTTGCTCTATTGCAGCAAAGGCTCGATACGAGTTTTAACATCATTTCACTTCAAATGTTGAACTAAAACAAACTTGACGATTTGGGGAAAATCAGACAAAAAATGTTGTTATGTTAAGAAATCTTGATCTAAACTTTTTTTATATTAGCCACATGTTGCTGTAAAATTTTAATAGTAGCATAAACTTAAAGAAAAACATGTTCAAATAGATTTTTATTTTAAATGCAACACAAAAAAGTTTGTTTTCAATTTTAAAGATGATACAAATTTTCTGGCAACATGTTGGCATTAGTGCAATTTTAAAGAGGCAACACTGTTTAGCAAGATGTTGGCAACTGGGAATAATTTCTCAAAAATCATGTTATCCTACTATTTATTTGAACTTAAAATATTTTACAAATTAACTAAAAAAAAATTTAAAGCTGGCAACATGTTGCTTAGGCATGTCATATTATTTATTGCTTGTTTAATATTATAATGTATTGTAAATTTTAAAACAATATTAAAGTTCAATTCATTATAAATCTTAACGAATTTTTTAGAAATCAACCGATTTTAAAAGCCGGCTTTTATAATATTTTAAAATTTTTTTAAATTTTAAAAACCAAAGCAAAATCTTGTTAAAATTTATTGCTCAATTAAACCAAATACTTGTTTTACTAATTATGTATAACTATAAATATCATTAACGTATATTTTTTGTTTTTATCAAGTACAAACTTTTTTAATATATTCATACAAATTTTATTTGTTTCAAACAAATTTATTAAAATTTTTTGTAAACTTTTTTACTGTTCAAAAGGTGATGACATGTTATTAACATCGTAAAGCATTTTTTTTTTTTTTTTAATTTAGCACCTTGTTTTTGGATTTGCTTTTTATTATAATTTAGATAAGTTTTAACAAATAAAAAAAATCTGGTTGATTTTTACTGAAATGAAAGACTTAATTTGCGTGCTACACGTCAAATAAAAATTAAATGTGAGAAAAAAACACTGCAAACGAAATTGTTTAGTTTACAAAAAAAAAAGTGTT
Source organism: Pollenia griseotomentosa (assembly GCA_963931875.1). NCBI lineage: Eukaryota > Metazoa > Arthropoda > Insecta > Diptera > Polleniidae > Pollenia > Pollenia griseotomentosa. Next base: position 46,266,296 of record OZ007561.1, on the reverse strand, counting down.
AAAGTAATAAATTAAATTTTTTAAATTTTAAAATTTCCTTTTGAAAGAAGGGGTTTAAGTTTTAAATTCCAGAAAAAAATACAAAATTACTGAAGATTTAAGCTGGAAATAAACCTAAATTCTCCTTTTACGAAACCATAAAATTTGTTATATTGAAGTTGTTTTATTTTTTTTTTAATTTTTAATGAAATTTAAATTTATTTTAAACTATTAGTGTTAAAGACTTGTCCAAACAGCCCGTAAACTTTTAAATGTGTGCCAAACTATTTAAACATCTTTAAATTTTCCCCTCTTTTTTTCAAATAAGTGTTAAACTTTTGTATATTAGTCAAGCTACACTCCCTTTTAATTTTTTTGTTGATTAAATTTCTTTAAAATTTAGCGTGTCTAAGTTTTAATAAAAAAAAACAACAACAACCATTATTTTAAATTTAAAGCTGTATCTAGTAAACACCTCCTTTCTGTACAAAAACGTATAGAAATATGTTTTTTAACGCCTACACTTTTCTTAAATGTATGTAGTTACAAGCTGTACATTATCTTCATGTAAAGTAGACAAAAAAAATTTTTTCAAGTGACACTTTAACGTTGTCATTTATTGTTTATAGTTGTTTTTGTTGCCGTGTTTTTTTTTAGCAGCACGACATCGCTATTATGTGATGAAGAAGATGATATGACGAAAATGGAAAGGAAAGAAACAGAATTTAAAGGAATGGTTTCTGAAATAGCGGGAATTAATTAACTAGTATTTAACCTACTAATGCTAGATTTTAAAAACTCTCTTAAAACATGAAAAAATGTTCTTAGCAACAGGTTGCTAAATTTATTTTCAACATGTTGCTGCAACATTACCCACTCTAATAAACTAAAAAATGTTTTATTTTCAAAGTTTAAAATCATCATTCAACATATATTTAATAAAAACTTCTATAAATTCTTTGGCAACATATTGCAGAATATAATAGCAACATGAAGCGAAACCAATTCTGCTCGACTAACAAGTTGCGGAAGTAATTTGTGTGAACACTTTATTTGTTATATAAAATATTTTTACAAAAATTATAAAAATCTCTTTTCCTAGCAACATGTTGGGGGAAATATTTTTTTTTAATAATAAATGTAATATTTATAAAATGTCTAATTAAAAGAAAACATTTATCTATTTCAACTTATGCTAAGTTCGCACTTAGGTTTTTAAACGCGTTTAAGCAAAATGTTGATTTAGCTAATCAAAGCCGTTCACATACATTTGAGATGATTAAGATGACAGATGATTAAGAAAAAAAACACACAACAAACACACAAAAAAACAACAAACAAATTTATATTTCTTTAAAGTATTAAAAATGGATAAAAACAATTTTATAAAGTTATCAGAAGATTATTTTAATAATTTTAATGATGAAATTGTGAAAATTTATGAATTATTAAAGGAAAAAAATAAAAATAATAAGCAGAAATCTTGGCCGGTTGTACATGATCATGTTGGCGATTCTACATTTGAGGTATGTTCAGTGGATTCTATGTGATTTATGAAGTGATTTAGTTGTAATCATGTCAATTTGAAGTGATTAACAAATCACTTCAATGGATGGGTAATCATTTCGATTTTGAAGTGATCAGAGCTTAATCACGTTCGAACTGCTTAAACGCGTTTAAGAAGCCAAATGTAAACATACTATTAAAAACGTATTATTACTTTTCAAAGCAACATGTTGGATGGGTTGCTTTTTGCAATATCTTTAGCAACATGATGAGAGAAATATATAAATTTATAACAAAAAGCAATATGTTGCGTTATTTACTTGCAGATAAACAGATACATTAAACAGCTTTAAGCGTTCAATTAAATGCGAACATAAAATATTAGAATTGTGTTTTATTGCAAGAAGAATTAAGATTTTGTTAAGCAACATGTTGTTGCATATTTTATCTAGTTTTATTGACAAATTGTAGGATCTTAAATAATACTTTAAGAAATTTATTTAAAAGAGTTTAGGGTTAATTTATTTGTTTTATTTACCAGATGTCAAGAAAATGTAAGAAATTGAAATCGTTAAGAAATAATGTAAATAAATAAACTATTTGCAACATGTTGCAAGCAACATTAAAATAGTTTTGTAAGAATTGCATTATTTTTTAGCTTTCTAAAGATTCTGTTTCAACAAGTAACATAATGAAAGTTTCATTTCCAAAACAATTAAATATTTTATAAAACAGAGAAACATTTCTTTTTCTTAGCAACATGTTTTTATTGTTGTATTATTGTAAAAAATTAAGGAAGAGACCTTTACAAATGTCTGTTTAATTATTTTTATTAACAAGATGTCCCTCAAATTCAAGAAAATTTAAAAAATTAAACTCTAAGATATAAAAATAAATTGTTTGCAGCATGTTGCAAGCAACATTAAAAAAATTTTTTTTTTTTTTAAGTCTTAACAAATAACATTAGGAGCGTTTCATTTCCAAAAAAAAAAAAAAAAAAAATAACAAACATTTATTTTTCTTAGCAACAAGTTGACAGCAACATGTTTTACCAACACACATCAAAAGTTTCTTTTAAGCAAGAAAATAAAGAAAATATACGAAATAATTGACAAAAATGTTTTGCAACATGTTGCTCTCAGTATTAAAAATTAGTGCCATGAATTATAAAATTTATTCTCAAGATTCAAAAGCATTTTAGAGTATTTTTTTTTTTTTTAAGTTTGCTTTCTTAAAAAACTCTGTCAAACTATTCTTATCGTTTCCTAACCCAGTCCACCCAACAAATGATGATTTGCATACGCTATTTAATGAGTTTATATGACTGTCTAACGAAGGAAGAAAGAGGAATAGAATCTTAATTTAGAAGGATTCTTTTAACATTTTTTCATTTCTTGAAATTTTTATAATACCCTGATAATGAAGCTGAAAAAGAAGTTAATTAAGTGCATAGAATTTATTTTTACTGCTTTGTTGCTCAAGCAACCAACAACTAAATACAACTTGACAGTAGAAAAATTAAGCTGAGTTGCAAAAAAATAAAAATGGTTAGATAATGACACCAGAGTTTTTCTATGACTCTATTATAAGAACAACCTGTTTTATGTTCTTTTTTTTATCTAAAGATTAATAAGAGTCTTAAAGTAGAACAGTAAGAAAAGTGTTATAAAATAATAGCATGTTGCAGTAGTAATTTTTAAATATTTTCCACATTCTTGCTTCGAAAAACTAAACACTCCTAGCAAAATATTTGTTTAAAACAATTTGGCTAACTGAATGCAAAACAAATGACAAGACTCAAAATGAGCTTCAAATCAATTTTGGTAAACTATTTTTACATGTTTGAATTGCTTGTATTGATTTATGTAGAAACAACTCTTACATTTGCTTAAACATTACATTTTAATCTGTTTTAGTATGTTTCTAGCTTTTGTTTCTTTAGTTTAAGTTAACAGTCATTATTTAATTTATTGTGCAACATCAGTTTTATTGCAACATAATTCAAATCTTTTACTACTGACAGCAGTCGTTTTTAGCTATAAATAAAGAAAACCATATTGACAGGCTTTCAAAGTAAAGAAGGGAGTTTGAGACGCATTGAAGCCACATCACTATTATTTAAATTATCATTTCGAACAAATCTCGAATGTCAACTTTTAAACTCGTAAAACTAAATATTGTATGCGCATAAATTGCACAGCACTCCGCATAAGAAACAAATTAGATGTTGCTGGCAACATGAACATTATTGATGACAAAATAAAGATTAGATTTTTTTTTTTTTTTTTTCATTTAAGCAAAAAGTTAAATCAAAAGATGTTTTAAAGTTCATTAGATAAAAATATGATTAGTAAATAGCAAAATATTTGGTTCAATAATTGCTAAAAACATAAAAAACTTTGTTAGTTGCAACATGGGTTTAATTAGTTTATCTTCCATAAAAATAATTAGTATTTATGTTTGAAATAAAAATAACATAAACAATTTAAAGATTTCTTTAAAAAAAACTGCTGCTGGGAGGTTTAATAAAACTGAAAATTTGTTTTGTTTTTTAAAGCAAAAATACGTATACCTAAACTAGAAGATTGAAAAGGCTTTACAACTTTTTGTTAACATGTTGCCAAGACTCTTTTCTTATTAAAATAAGACCAGATAAAAAGCAAACTGAATAACAAAGTTTTATATCCTCTTTTACCTTCGCTGAAGGGTATAAAAATAATAATCTGGTAGAAATTCAAAAATGTTCCTAGCAACATGTTGCAACTAAGTTTTTATATAAGGCACATCTCATTAATCCGCATTTATACACAGTTATTTATACTAAAAGAAGCGCTATAAAAGTATTAACAAATTTGCTAATTAAATATAAAAATATGGTGGTATCAACATGTTGCTTAAGAAATGTTCTTCCTTCAAATAAAATAAATTCAATCAGAGTTAATGAAAAAAAGCTTAGAAAGAAAAAAATGGTTAATAGTTTTGAAATTAACACGTTTTGTATCAAAAAAAAGATAATTGACTTCCGAAAGTAAACAACTTAACAAATGTTGCCAGCAACATGTAGCAAATAATAGTTTGCATACAGGTAGTCCTTGACGAAAATAAATTATATGACGTATGACAGTTGAGAGGGTAAGCATTCGTAACGTATTCCTTCATTAAGCCTGGTACTCTGTTCAACATGAAAAAAACTGGTGCGGAATATCTACGAAATAATGTTGATAGAGTTGTACTCTGTTCATTTTGTGAAAAAGTTCCGAAATGTTTCTGGCAACATTTTTTTACTACTGAAAAATAATGAAAGCTACACTTATTTCACGTGGAATTTTAAGCAAAAAAGTATGAACTAATTATTAAATAAGAATTTAAATAACTTAATCGGTAACAGTTTTTATCCATATTTACTTTCTTTTTTATTAAATTTTTATTAAAAAAAATAATTTTTCGTAAAATACATGTGAGGTTTTATTATATACGCAAACCAATGTCTTATACTTTGCAGGAATAAAAAAAGTCAAATTTACAAATTCATAAGATATGCAACATTGATACATGTCACCAAAGCAGCATTTGAAGGAAGTTTAGTTTTTCTTCTTCAATATCAAAAAAGGGCGTCTGAAGCTCATTGTTCGCTTAACGCAGCTTATCCCAAGTTTTTTGCACCGATTTTTTACGAGCGAAGAAGGCTTTATACGGTTCAGAAGTGGTTATTTTGATACTAAAAACCAATACCGCCTAGTTCCGGTAAAAAGTGTGGAGATGATAAATAAGAAGCATTCAGCCATCAGGATTATTGTTAAAAGCAACATGTTGCTAAGACATTAATGTCAAAAACTTTTCCAAAAAAAAAAAATATTTATACGTTATATTTTGTGAGAATTATTTTTTTATATAAACTGAAATTTGATTCATTGAACACATTCAAAAAATAAAAACTATGTAAAAACGTCGATTACGTCTCAAGTTTTCAATTCGTCTTAGGGCTTATCATCATTCAAAATAGAAACCAGGGATGGGAAATCCGCTGCCTTCGGTTCAGACGTGAACACTATGCTATCAACATATTGCAAAGCAAAAAATTTAAATGTACTGATTGTAAAAATTGAATTCAATACATGCAAGATTTTAGAAAACTGTTCAAAAAGTTTCCATTTTTAATTTTAAAATGTAAGATTTTATTATAATAAATTTTGCCAGGAACATGTTGCAAAGAGAAAACTAGCAAGTTTCTGTTATAATTTCGATAAAATAATACGTCGTCAAACGTTGCTGATCTATAGCAACTTTACCCACATTTTATTAAGAAATATGTATATCAACATTATTGGCAACATGTTGCTATCAACTACTTTTGTAATTCAAGCTATTTTAACATATTTATTTGTGATCTAATATCAATTGTTTTTAATTTTAATCTAAAAATATTATAAAATTATAATAAATTTGGTCAGGAACATGTTGCTAAGACAAAACTAACAAGTTGCCGTAATAACTTCACTTAAAATACATGGTTTAACGTTGCTTATATATATATAGCAACATTTCCAATATATTTTTAAGAAATATGTTTATCAATATTACTGGCAACATATTGCAATCAATAACTTATTTAATGTACACCATTTTAACATATTCATTTGTAATTTTACATCTGTTTTTTTTAATTAAATTCTAATATACACACTAAAATATTAAAAGAAATATTGCCGGGAACATGTTGCTTAGGCAAAACTAGCAAGTTGCTGTTATAATTTCGATAAAAGAAATCAGTCGTCAAATATTACTGAATTACATAACAACATTACGATTATTTAATTTAGAAATATGGCAGTCCATATTATTGGCCGCATGTCGCTATTAACTACTTTCGTAATTCAAGCTATTTTACATATTAACTTGTAATCTTACATAATTTTTTTCAAGTTATATATTAATATATTTTTGTATTATAATAAATGTTGCCAATAACATGTTGCTAAGACAAAACTAGCAAGTTGATGTTCAAATTTCGGTAAAAATACGGCGTTATACGTTGCTGATATTACTTAGCCAAATTACTAATTTAATTAAAAAGAATGTGATTCATTATTATCGGCAACATGTTGCTGTCATTTACTTGCATAATTCAAGCCATTTCAATATATTTATTTGTAATTTTAAATCTCTGCCTTTCAATTTAAATTGTAAAATGTTTTTATATTATAGTAAATGTTACCAGGAACATGTTGCTAAGGCAAAACTAGCAACTTGCTGTTACAATTTCGATAAAAAAATGTGTCGTCAAAGGTTATTGAATTACATAGCAACATTACCAATATGTTATTAAGAAATATGTTTATCCATATTAATGCCAACATGTTGCTATCAACTTCTTTAGAATTTCCAGCTATTTTAACATATTTATTTGTAATCTTACATCTATTTTGTTTTTTTTTACAATTTAAATCATAAAAAGAAATATGTGTAGCATTATTATAGGCAACATGTTGCTAGCAATTACTTTCGTAATTCCAGCCATTTTAACATTATTGTTAGTAAATTTACGTTAGTTTTTCCATAACACTATGCAACAAATTGGAACAATTTTTTATTTTTTCTAAAGAATCCACTTTATTATTTTGATCCGCTATAGTCCTAACGTCAAAAATCATCATTATTTCAAATTCTATGGTAAGGTTTTATTAAAAAAAATGGTTTCTAAAATTTTAGATTTTTGAATCAATCTTGTCGTAATTTTGAAACGATGTATTCGATTTTGTTATGCAATCCCTCAAAATATTTTAAAATATACAACATTTAAGTCTTTATAATATAATATTTAAAGTTTTGCAGTAATTGAGGCAAAAGTGGAAAAAACTTTAATTTTTTTTTTGTTTAATTATAAAATTTTTGAACTCAAAAAATTCATAAAAAATTGAAATCAAGAAATACTTTCCAGTTTTAGTACTTTATCGTAGAGCTGCATCTTATAAAATAAATTTTATTTTATGAAAATCCATAGACAAATTCCCGTTTTATTCCTGATAAACTGCAAGATCCTAGTTTTGACATTTTTTATCGCCAATTTGGGTTGAGCCAACATGTTTCAAACATAAGCTAAACATTTGTCCATGGATTTTCATGAAATAAAATTTATTTTATTTCTAAAAGCTGCAGCTTTACGATAACGTACTTAAACTGAGAAGTATATCTTGATTTCAGTTTTTATGAACTTGAAAAATTTTATAATTAAAAAAAAAAAAACATAAAAAGTCCAGTTGTGCCTCAATAACTCCAAAACTAATGGCTAAATTAAAAAATGATATTAGAAAGACTAAAATCTGGTGTAATTTAAAATTTTGTTTACGGATTGCATAACAAAAACGGGTACGTCGTTCCAAAGTTACGACAAGATCAATGAATCAGTCACTTCAAAAGTCTCTAATTTTAGAAAAAAAAAAAATTTAACAAAAACTTACCATAGAATTTGAAATAATGATGATTTTTGCCATGATAAGAACAAAATAGAATTTCCTTAAATTAATTATGATGTTGCAGGAAACGTGTTGCCAAGATAAAAGCAGCATTTTTAATCAATATTTTTGTAAACAATTTTTCGTTTTTAATCTATTTACTTATTGGCAGCATGTTGCTCTTAATTTCTATTATAATTCCAGTCTCTGCTACTCATTTAAATTTCCCTTTTTTTCGCTAATTACACTCCCCTTTTTCAGAAAATTCTTGATATCTAACGGAAAAATTCAAAATATCTCAAGCATAACAAAAGAGTCGACTTGAATTAAAATTAATTATATTTTTACACCTTATGTTTAAAAAAACAAACATAAAGAGACAGACAACTAGTTAATTAAAATCTTGTTTTTTTTTTTATTTTATACAAATAATTTTCAATTTCATTTAAAACCATAAACAAGAAAATTTCAATATGACTAGACTTTATTAAAAAAAACTTACATTTAAAACCAAATTCAATAACAAATGGTCTTATTTAAAAAAAAATAAACATGTTAATAACAGTATTTGAAATCCAGGTTTGTTTAGAGTGAAATAATAAAATCATTGAAATTGACAAAAGAAATTGTTATAATGAAAACAAGAAAAAAAACTGCATTATGCCCCGAGTATTTGTTTAACTATTGTATCCAGTTGTAATGGATCTGTCTATATAAAATGAACATTAATAGTCAGTTGTTGTTGTTGCAGTTCATGTTTCGCTGTATATCTTTAGATGTATCGGTATTCATTTATTCATATATCAATGTCAATTTACAATGACAGACATTTAGTCAGACAGACTGACTGTATACAGACTGCAATTTTTTTTTTTTTTTTTTTTTTTACTTTTGTACTGTTGTTTTTTTTCTTGTCCTAACAAATGGCTGGAATGAAGTTTAGTTTTTCTATGTATTTCTAGTTTAAATCGTAATAAGCCAAATGTGCCATTAATGGGTTTTGTATCATAAATTTTTTATAAGTTTTTTAATCATAAAAAATCAATAGTAATAACACAACAAGTGTTCAGGAAAAAACAAAAAGTGTTATAAATATTATGCAAAATAATGCTTAATTACAAATAATGGCAGAAACATTAGAGTAAATTTAAGTGGTTTTATTTTTTATTATTGTATTTTATGTCCCAAACATGTAAATATTGTAGAAATATTATTGATGGCAGTAGACTAAGATTAGTAGATTAAGAAGAAAGAAAAATTAGAAACAAATGTCGGTTTAATAAAGAAAAATCGATCAATCACATTTTAGAGTTAGCAACATGTTGTTTAATATCAGAAACGATAGCAAAAGAGAGATAAAGTGAACAAAAATAGTCATTTTTTTTTTAACTAAAAAAATTTTTTGTTATTTGAAAAAATTGTAAAATGTGCATTTTGGCGTTTTTTAAAACATTGTATTGCAAAAATGTTTTAAGACACATGTTGCTAAACAAATTAAAGTTTTCAAAAGTTTAGATACTTGTTGCTATCTCAGTTTTCCTGGCACACTTCATTTGCATTATGTTGCTAGCATTTTGCAAACAACATGTTTCATAACTAATAAATAAAATATATAAATACAAACTTATGTATTAAAAAATTGTAAAAGCAGCATGCAATAAAATTTTTTTTAAATTTCAATAACCTCAAATATATTGCAAGAAACATATTTCATAAATAAGAAATGTTGTCAAAACGAATATAAACAAATTTGTAATTTCTTTTCTGCTTTTTTTTTGTAAACTTAACTAGCAAAATGTTTTGCTCAAAATTTTTATTGTAAGCAGCATGTTGCTCAACAAACTACTATTGATTAAAATGCATCTTGGTAATTTTTTCTTTCTGACAAGCTTCACTATCTACATGTTTCTTGTTTATTTTAAAGTAAATCGGGCAACATATTCCTAAACTAGATAAAAAAATTTAAAAGCCATGTTTACCAACAATAAATTTCGTCCGAATGCATTCTTTTTTTAATTTTTTTCTCAGCAACATGTTGCTAAAATATTTTTTCCTCTAAAATTTTATTAGCAACAAGTTGAAGTTAATTTTTTTTTTTTTCTTTAAAATTACATAATCAACGTCGTGGTTTAAGCCAATGTAGTTTTTGTTTTTAAAAACATGTTTTTTATAAGATTTTCCTAAAAAGGTTTCGCAAGGGAATTGTTGCCAACCAACATGATGTTATTAGAATTTGTTTTACATGCTTCTAATTTAATTTTTCTTTTAGCGTTTCATAAACAACATTGCCTTTTGGTTTTTTTTTTTTTTTTAATTAGCGAAAATAAATGTTTAAAATGCTAAAAAAAACATGTAAGAAAACATGTAAGAAAACATGTTTTTACAAAAATATTTTTCAAGCAACATTTCAAAGTAAAATTAAATCAAACATACAAAGTTTTGCATATTCCTTTAAGAAAACGTTTGTTAGATTGTTAAATGTTTCCATAACATGTTGTGATATAACTTATATGCTGCTAAAGCTACACTTAAAAAAAGTATTGTATTGTAAACACATGTATTATGCTTATTTACAAAAATCTGTTTAACATTTTACAAGCAAAGTCCTTTTTAGCAGCATTTATATATAAATGTTCTTAACTACATACATAAATTTATATAATATTGCAGAAAACGGTTATTTATGAAACATTTTGCTGAAACACGTTAAAAAATATATCCTAAGCTAAAATATAAAAAGTGAAAAAATTAAGCAGCCTGTTTATATACATGTTTCAATAAATGTTGCAGGGCATGTTGATATACATGTTTAAAAATTTTGTTAATCGCATGTTTTTATGGCATGTTAAAATACATGTTGGAGAAGAATTTATTTTGCCGAATTCAAAATTTTTCGATTTATTGCCATTTTATTTCGATTGATTTTTTTATTTAGCAACATGTTTAGCTAAATGTTTATAAACATGTTGCAGACATTTTTTTTTTATTTGTCAAATCAATTATTTTTTTAATTTTTTACCATTTACATACGACTGTACTTCAATTTAGCAACATTTTTGCTAGATGTTGTCATAGTAATTTTAAAAATAACCCAGTAAAAACTTCGCTTACATTTTCAAACTGAATAGCTTCTTTCACTCATTATTTAGTAGCTTTCTTCTTTAACTACTTCTACAACAACTTCCATAACTACTTTTTCTGGATGTATGTAGTTAAAAAAAATAATGACTTACTTTTGAATGCGTTAATTTTGGGACATCCCTTGTAAAATTCATTGTTTTTTTCAGTAGAATTGTAAGTAGTGCTTTTATGTTTTTCTGATTTTCAGCACATTATTTTGTAGGCGAAGTTTTTACTGGGAAGCTAAAGAAAAAGGGAGTTTTAAGAAATATTGCCACATACCTTTAGAACTAGTCAAACTATGACTAATATTATTCCAAAAATTCAGCCTACAGCCAAAGACCTTCATTTCTTTAACACGTTCCTTCATATTGCCCAGTACACTGGTTTCCGCGAGACTAACACACGGAATCATTTGATGATGACAATATTATTTTAAAACTATAAATAACACACACACTTTTTTTTTGTTTTTTTTTTTAACTACTATTAAATTATTTAAACTTTTCAATAGTTTTAATAAAATTAAAATAAAACATTTAAAAGAAAATTTAAATTATTATATTTTTGTTTTTTAACCTAGAAGAAAATAGAAAAAAATTAGGAAATTAAAATAAGACAAAAAACGATTACTGAAAAAGAGAGCCAACCATTTTTTAAAATTTTGCACAAAAAAAAAGAAAAACTCTAATTTGTAGTTCACAAACAACAAAAGTAATTGTTTTAGCAATTATTATCTGATGAAATATTTACAAACAAAAAAAAACTTAAAAAAACAATAACAAATTTTTAAAATATATTCAACAAACTATGTAAATGTTTAGCAGGCATAAACAATTTGCCGGTGGGGTTAATTTTAGGAAAAAAAAAACTTAATTTAACCCATTGTGAGGCAATTTTTTTCCATAGAACTATTTTTGTCCTCAAAAATAAGTAAAAGTTGTATATTATCTTAATTATAATATAGGTACAGCAACATGTTGATATACATTTAAGATTTCCCAAAGTACTATTTCTACCCTCAAAAAAAGGTTTAAACTATCAATTTTTTCGTTTCTCACTGACCACTTGAATTGAAATCCCATTTGCTAATATTATTATTCTCTTAAAATTTAAGACAAAAAAAACTTTTGAACCTGTTAAGTTTTTTAAAACTAGACCAAAAAAAATTAGAATTACTTCAAGTAGAAACAGCAACATTAAATAGATATGCGTTCAACGCAAAATTCTTTATTGTTTAAAACTAAAAATCATTGAAGTGTTTAAGCAAAAAATACCTTTGAGTAATTTGCTTAATAAATCATAGCTAATTGTTAGCAAAGTTTGTTATTTAAGATTTCAGTTTTATCTTAAAATGTTGAGAAAAAAAAATTACAAAAATATTAAGAGAATGTCTTAAAAGATTTATGACTTTTAACTTAGGCCTTCATTTAAAATTGAAATTGAAAATTTTATTATCAGAACAGTTGCTGCAGAATTAATATAATAACTTGTTTAAGAATAATAAATTCAAAATATCCAGTTGCTGTTTTAATGCCTCAAAAGTGACTGCTAAATTGATTTGTTTAAATTTATCAAAGAAATGAAAAATTTAATGAAGATGTATTAATTATTTGCTTGCAGTCAGGAAAGGTGTTTTAATATTTTTTTAACAAATATTTCTAATTATAAGCATATTTTCTTAAAATATGTTAGATATTATCTATTTTTTTCTAAATTTTTGTTTTAGCAACATGTTGCTCCCCACTGATTGAGGTTTTTTTTCTTAAATTTTGATTTTACAACATGTAACTTAATATATATTGTCATTAATATTTATTTCTTATACAGGAAATGTTTTATTTTTTTTTTATTAAAATTTATTAAATTTTAGTAGATAAACCCATTTTAAAATTAACAGTTTATGCAACATGTTGCTGAAATTGAAAAATATTGACTTGTCTATATGCAAATCGAGTCCTATTTCAAAATGAAATGTATGTTTGCTTATCCCTTTATTATAATTAGTTTCTTGTTTTTCATATTAAAACCTTTAGCAACATGTTGCTTAATTTAACTCAATTATGACAGCAATATCTTTTTAGTATTCTGTTTACTAAAAGCGAAAATGTTTAGCAATTTTTATTTTAAATTTAATGAGCAGCCTGTTCAACTAGAAAAATATACAAAAAGTTGCTAGAATTTCAAGAAATTTTTACGTTTGCCTCATCTTAAAGTTTGATTGTTGTTAAAATTATATCTTTTTTTTAAATTTCTTAAAATATTTCTTCAGCAACATGAAGTAGCTAAATATGCTTCAGCCACATATTTTCTTTAAAAATATGTTGTTGGTAGTAAGAAGCAATTGTATTTGCGAATGCCATAGTAGTAGCATGTAGTAAATCTTTGTATTATTGGCAACATGTTGCTCAGACTAAAATTGTCAAAAATATATTAGGTAAAACTTTAAGCTCGTAAATTATATTAAACATTAGCAATATGTGACTGATTTTTCTTTTGTACATAATGTTTTATTAACAACATGTTGCTTGCGCTTACTAAAAAGATGTTTTCTAAGTGCTCAACAAAAATTTTTTATTAAAATGGCTACAAACATGTGGCTTAGTCAAATAACATGTTGCTTAGCAATCCATATTAGAACATGTTTAACAACAATCAATGTTGCACTCTTTTGCAAGATACTTCAAACTACATGTTGCTAAACAATGCATATAAGAAAATGTTTAACAATCAATGTTGCACTCTTATCTGTATTACATTGTTTAGAATATTAGTAGTTTTCATATTTATTTCACTGGCATCATAACTTTTTATATAAATTATAAAATATGTTTGGTATTATTAACTTTTTTATATAATCTTTGCCAAAAAACAAAACATTTTGGCAACTTATTGTTAAACATTCCCAAATTGTACATAATTGTAATAACTTTTTACAACATTTATAAACATTTTAAATTTGTTGATACCAATAAGTACTTAAATTCGTATTTATTATGTTTATAACATTTAAATTTTCTTATATAAATGTAATAACATATCAAGCGACAAAGTTTCTGAACAATGTTCCTAACACTTAAAACCATTTTATTGCAATCAGTCAATCAAACTACTTCTAAAAGTCAACTTATAAAATCTGAAATAAGATTTTATTGTTTCCTTAAATTTAGAAACATGTTTCTTTAATAAAAGTTGCTATAAATTGCATGTTTTTTTAACAATATTGATAGACAGATTTTTTTGAAAAATTGATTTTGTGTTGCTTCCATATTGTTCGAAGTTTTTGACTTAAGCCTGGTACTCTGTACAACATTTCACGTGAAATGCTGTCAAAATGCATATGAAAAAAACTTGTGCGGAATATCTATGAAATAATGTTGATAGAGTTGTACTCTGTTCATTTTGTGAAAAACTTCCGAAATGTTTCTGGCAACATTTTTTTACAACTGCGAAATAATGTAAGCTGCACTTATTTCATGTGGAATTTTAAGCAAAACCAAAAAAATATGAACTGATTATTTAATAAGAAATAAAAAAATAATATAACAGTTTTTTATCCATATTGACTTTCTTTTTTATTAAATTTTGTATTAAAAAAAATTAATTTCAGTAAAATACATGTGGGATTTGTTTACATACGCAAAATAGTGTCGCATACTTTACAGTAGTTAAAACGTCAAATTGTACAAACTCGCAAGATAGGTAACATTGATAAATGTCAAAATTTTCGTGTGAAATAATAAATGTTGCTCATCATTTTTCACAAATTTAAACAGAGTACTAGGCTTTATGCTAAACAGCATGTTGCTAACCACCATAATTCAAGTTTGTAAAAAATGATTGGCAGCATGTTGCTGAAGAATAAATTTGTATAAATCGTTTATTTTTAATAACGTAAGTTCCTTAATAAACTCATATTTAAAAATATTTTAAATTTTTGACATCACAATGTTTAGCGACAATGTCTCTATAGAGTATATAGTATGTATAAGCAAAGATTGTGGTTAAAATGAATTTGTTTTAAATAAAAGTAATATACTAAGTCTAACTCTCTGCAACATGTTCTAAACCCATAAATAACATATAAATTTGTAAAAATGTTTAAAGTAACAACTCTATTACAAACTAATTTACTGCTTTAATTAAATATTTGATTTATCAAGTGCCAATTTACAAATATGCACTCTATTACAAACCCGATTATGATCAAGAATTTCTAATTACCTACAAATACAACTTTTCTTTGCAAAAAAAAAAACACCCATAAATTTCTTAATTTCATTATAAACCATTAGAAATTCCTTTTAATCTTGTTTTTAGCTGCAGTCAGTATAGGACTTGAGCAAATCTCAAGTAGCAGCTTATCATAGTAACTACTTAGAAAAGTAATGTTTTATTTTAATTTCTGAAACTTAAACTAGTGTGGCCAAGTATTTGAACCTGTTTGTGTATAAACGCCGTATAGTTTGCAATTTTCTTAGTTATTATTTTAATACAGACCATTAATATAAACAAATTACTTGAGTACACTTACAATTATTTTATTTAAAATAACTAAACAAACGAATTTGTGCTAAAATCAATGACTTGTTAAACAAAAGACCCTAAAACGTGGCTTAGCACTAAAAATACATGTTACCAAGCCAGTCAAGTCAGCCAGCTGTGTTTATAATGGTGATTATGTAAATGTAATAAAGTTAGTAAAAAAAAAACAAATAATAATGCCTACTCATTGTTTAAATTTTTAAAAAATTTCAAGCTTTAAAGAAGCTAAGACATGCTTAAAATAAAATTTAAAATAGTTTTGATAAAACAAAACAAGAAAATTAGCAGCGTTTAAAAAGAAAATACTTGTTTTAAACGGTTTAATAGTTTATAAAACGTTTTTTTAATTCTCTGTCAACATTGTTGCTATGTGACATTAAAAGATCGTTATGTAAAATTATGCAAATTTAGGAAATATTTTGAAGAGTAATTAAGATATTTGTTTTAAGAAAAAATCATCACCGCCAGCATTAACACTTCCAACGCGAAATTACAGTAGACTACTAGTAGATCAAATCAGCCAAAGGGTTTTGAAAAGTAAGCTCGGGTTCCCGAAATATGGGCCCCTAAAGTTATTGAATTTTTTTGAAAAGGCGTTTGGTTATAAGTCAAAAAAAATATACTAAATGTACTTCTGAGCTAAAAAAAAATAATTTCAGATGTCTTTAGTAGAATCATATAGCGATTTTTTCTTAGAATATATTAACCGTCTAACACTCATTTTAAGGGGTAATTGTTGTTCTTTTTTTAAACTTCCCCACAAAAGTACACTAAAACGGCACTCTAGAGGGTTAAAATGTATTTTCAGCATCAAATTTCACTAGGGGTCTTCTAAGACCAAAAGTTCGTGCAATGTTTTATCAGCAACAAGTTGCTAAAAATAAAGATTGTGGTAAAAAGATAATATTTAGAAGATATGTATGTTTTCAACAGTTTTAATAGATTTTAAATTAAGCGAATTGATTTCATATTATCAAGATATTTATAAAAGTTCTTAGCTAAGGCTTAGCAACATGTTGCAAAAGAAAAAGTTTTTTTAACGCATACGTTTTTATAAACTGAATGTTTTAAACAGTTTTAATAGATTTTTAATTCAACGAATTGATTTTATAATATCAACACATTGATATAAGTTCTTAGCTAAGGCTTAGCAACATGTTGCTAAAGAAAAGGTTTGTAAAAATTAAACATTTTTAATAACGCCAGGACTTATTTAAAAATTAAAAAAAAGATTCGAAATTTTTGGCATCATAATATTTAGCAATTATGTCTTTAAGAAATGTTGCCAAGTCATAATTATGAATAAAAATTTCAGCTTTAACGTTTGTTTTGTATAACTTTTTGTTATTATTAAAACTATCTATCATTTTAGTTTTGAACATAACAATATCGAAAACATTTTTTTAAATTCTTTACACTTCTCTATATTGAATTTTTCTATCTAAGAAAATTCATTGTTCCTGCTTTCAAATGACCTGCTTAAATGCCATTATAATCTTAAAGTTGTTGTTTAACTCAGCTTTGGGTCAAGGTCAACAACGTGTCTTCAATTACCCACCAAATGATTCGGGCCAGTAATCATACATTTGCAATAAAACAATCATACGATGTGGGGGCTAAATGAAGGCGTAGATAATGGAAATGTACCAAAATATTAAAGAAATCCACACGCCACAAAAGAAATATTAAATTGCGATGCCAAAACATAAATTAAATTGAAAGTTGTTCTCAATAATTTTTGAAAAAAAAAGGAAACCAGATTTTAAGAAGACAGCTGCAACCAATTCGAACCAAGACAGACAATTATTTGGACAGACAACACAGAGGCTTATTTAAATTAAACGAAACCCAAAGGTGCGTTTACATAAATCAGGTCAAAATCATTTGTATTTTTTTTTTTGTTTTGTTTATTTTTTGGCTAAAGCTGATGTCTGAAGTGTGCAAAAGTATTAAAAGTAACATCCTTTTAAATTCTACTTTAAAAAAATACAAATTAAAGAAGAAAATTGAAAGGAAACCTTGCAAAGTTTAGCACATGTTTTTAAAAAGGGTTTACTTAAGTCTGCTTTTAAGGTCATCAAGGTTTTATGTTTTTGAAATGTTTTCCTAAAGATCCATGCGTGTAAATCGGTTGTAAACACAACCAGCAGCAGCAGCCGTTATAAACCACACATTCAATTTCAAAAAGTCAGTCAATACCAACCGCATGCTCCCCTTCACCACAAAACAAACAGTAGTGACGTTAACAATGAAAAACCCCTTCATAACTGCAATAAGTGGCGCAATTATGTTCAGGTTTATGTTATACTTCTCCCCCTTCAATCCCCCTAGCCACAAGCTCTTCAGTATTACGAGAAGGTACGTACAACGTTAACAGTTGTTTGAAGAAAGTCGCGTGCATGTGTAATTGTTGTGTCCTCCCAAAATGCAACTTAATATGTGCATATCTGTGTGGAACACAGCCAGCCACAACAACAACAACGACTTGCATTATTTTCGATAAACATCTTAAAATTTATGTTAAATGTTGCAACAACATGCGGGTTGGTCTGGCTTTGCGTTTTTTTTTTTTTTTTTTTTTTCTTATTTCTTCAGTTGTTTTAAAAGGTTTTTTTCTGATTTCGAGTGTATAATTTATGTTGCTTTCGTTAAACTGTGACCAATCATAAATTTGTAATCGTATCGTTGCTAAAAAAATGCAACAACACAAACAACGACGACAACAACATAAAAAGTGTACTACAAGTATGTGTTGTCAGACAGATTTGTATCTTTAAGTACCGTTATTATTATTAGTGTTGCTGCAAAATGCTTTTTTAGCGAATTATGAATATTTTTATAATTAAAGGAAAAAAAATGCAAAGAAGTGAAATTTCGTTTACGCACTTTGAAAACATAAAAGAAAAAAGAATAATGAAAGAAAAATAAATATTTTTAAGGAATTTCAAATGATTCCTTTAATGCAAAGAAGAATAATTTGAATAATCAATTTTTTAAGTAATTAAAAGCAACATGTTGCTAACAATTTGTAGAGCAGCAAATTAAAGTTGTTGAAATAAAAAAATAAAAGAAATTAAGAGAAATTTTACCAAAGATCAGAAACAATTAAAACTTGCTAATAATAAGTTTTCTTAAGAGATTTGAAATTTTATAAATAAAAAAACCAAAATATATTATCAACATGTTGCTAGCGTTATGGATGACGTAATTTACTACATAGCTTTGATTTGCATAATTTACCATATCATATAATCTGAAAATCATACTTTAGCATCCAAAATTTTAAATGTTTGGACTTTCTCGGACCATAACAACATGTTGCTAGCATTTAAGATGAACTAATAAAGCATTTAGTGAGGTCGATTATGCTTTTCTAAGTCACAAATTTAGGCGATGTTGCTAAGCTTCTTAAAGAAAGCTAAGAAAGTTTGCCTATAAAAAACATGCAATTTAAAAGAAATTGCTAGCAACATGTTGTTAAGCTTCTATTATTTTTTAATTGCATCTTTTTTATAGCCAAACTTTTTTTTTAAATAAGTTTAAAAAAATTATGCATTGCTTAGGTTTTATGAATCCAAAATTTTTCAATATCATACAATAATATGTAATTAGGAACATGTTGCTGACTATTACAATCATATAGTTACTACAATTTTCTTTATGTTTAAATCTTTATAACAATTTGATACGACAATTTAAGTGCTTAAAAACATTTTGTTTAAAAAAAATTATATTAGCAACATGTTGAGTAGATATTTGGAAATAAAACCATTAACTTTTGTTTTTTATTGAAGTAATTTATATGGTTATTTTATACAGCTTGCCTATTGTAAAGCTTGGTACTTCGTTAAAATTTGTGGAAAATGTTGAACAACATTTATACAAAAAAATTTGGGGTGTAACTAAAAATATCTTTCTTGCAAATTTTGCAGAATTTTTCGTTTTTATTTCTTCAACGTATGCGTTAGGGTTTTGCTCAATAAGCCATGCTAAATTATTATTCTACAAAATTTTAAGTTAGACATGTTTCTCCAAATTAAACAGTCCTAGTGAAAACCCAGTCCAGTTGTTCTTATTAATAGCGACAGTTTTCCAAAGTAGTTAAACATTTTAATCGTATGTTTTTCAAATTTCTGTTTAAGCTTTACAAACTTTTCCTGTTTTAAATTTCCTAAAAAAAAAACCTAAACCAACATTTTTAACTATCTGCCTCTTAAAATGTAAGAAACCCTACAAGAAGAGAATGAGCGAGTTGTCACTTTTTTCACGTTGGTGTTAAGAAAATGATAGAATGAAATGACAGAAAATTTGATTTCGGTCATTTCATTCTATCATTTTCTTAACACCAACGTGAAAAAAGTGACAACTCGCTAATTCTCTTCTTGTAGGGAAATTATCCCCCTCATTACTTGGAATAATTTTATGACAATCATGTAAAATTGTTTAATGTTGTTTATTTTTACAACTTTATGTTATAAAATCAACTCATACAACACTCATTAACCTTTAAGAATATTTTTCCTGTTACATTTTAATGTTGATAATTTCTTAAGAAATTAGATAAAAATCATCTGAATGTAAATCAAGATCTTACAACTCCTCATAATCACAATAAACGAATGGAAAAAAACAAATTATATTGTAAGACAAACACAAATAATTAAAAGAAAAGCATACTCCTCTTATACAGGGTGGTACAAAAGAAACGAAGGGGTTTTAGTGGTCTATCGCTTTATTATTATACCCTCCAGTACATGTTAATCGTATCCTCTTAAAAAATATATACAAAGAAATTGCCGTATTCACAAAACCCCTTCTATCGTTGTATCGATTGTATGTTGTATTAAAATACAATAGTGCACTATTGTAAGGGGTTGTGTGAATGCGGCAAATAGATTGATAAATTTGAGCTTTAATTTTCTCTTTATATAAATCAAGCCTAACACAGTGCGCTTCGCTATCCCCGTTGTAATAAAATTAGTAAACAAAATTTTAAAACAGATCTCGTGTATTGATAACGAAGCAATTTGTACTAAATTAAGAAACTCCAGATATATATTTAGAAAACTTAATTGTCTTTGCGTTGGAGGTGACACGCTCACATCACCAATCCATGAACTATTAAGACTCCGGGCATAAGCCAAGAGGGTGTGGAGTGCTCTGGGTATCATCACATCGAACTAAACGTTTGAGGTAGGTGTTGTCGTATAGTGTGGTAACGCTAGGGACCAACATGGTCTATGCGGGGTCTTTATGACCGGCCACCTTACCTAACCTAACCTAACCTTACCTAACCTAACACCCTGTTCATGCAAATATCATCAGCGTAATCCAGATCCTCCAGCCGACCATTCATACCCCGTGTGATGCCTTCTCTATAGTGCGTGTTGATTGCTGCATAATTGAGTCCAATACAATATTGATCGATTAGCTCATGTGAAATTCCCTTGCATCAAAGCCAAATTGCCAGATGGTGGATAGCATCGAAGGCCCTGGCAAAGTCGATGTTTATCAAATATAGGAGAGAACGCCAGGGTTATTTAACATGTCGTACGAATTGGCAGTGCATTATGGACACCTCGGAACGTACTGGCTGTCGTACCAAAACGTACGAAGTGGGCCTGAATGTGTTAAAAGAATGTGCGCAGGCGAATCGTCTGGAATAAAACATAATTTTAGAGAAGAAATTCAAGCAAGAAATATTGAAAAAGTCTTGGAAAAGGACTTAGAATGCCCTGCGCTTACGTAACGTTATCTTATACGTCGAACTAACTAAATTTCATATTAAAGGGTGTAAAAAATAATTTAAATGACTTTAAAACAAATAAATTACCTATAAACTTTTCAAATCCGTTCGTTTCTTTTGTGCAACCCTCTGTAGATGAAGAAAAGTAAATTTAAAGGCCAAGTAGCTAAATAAAATGGCTTTAAGGGCCTAAACAAAATTTAAGCCTCATAAAATTTAAAGAAAGAAAAACAAACTGTTTCATTTTCTTTTTATAGTTTTTTAACATATTTTTTTTCTGACAAACCCCAACTTTAATGAAAAGAATACAGGAACTTGAAATAATGAATATTTTTTTTTTTTTTTAAATTATTTTTCTTCAACATCACCATCATTTTCAATTATAAAACAAAAATTCTCAAATAAAAAGTACCTACTAAAAAACAGTACTTTTGTCAGAGCATAATAGACTAGACGACATTGCCATTTTTTTTTTTTATTGTTGCGCCGGTTCTTATTTTGTAGATTTTCCTGAAATAAAGAACTCCGAGAAGAGAGAGAAAAAAAAATGACATTCATATTCAGGGGCGAATTCTAAGTTAAAGAAATTATTTTTTTTTATTGTTGTAATTTCTAAAACTATATACTACCAATCTTTTGTTGTTATTTTTTTTTTTTTTTTTTCGTTATTACCATTATTTGTTTTTATTGTGTGTATGCGGTTTTTCTAGGAAACAATAAACTGTCAAAAGCCTGTCACTACTAGACAGACACAGAGCAACAACACAGAATTTTACTAACAAAACTCTGTCAAACAGGTAGAGAACTGACTAGTGCTGCTGAGTTGATGCTGCTAAAGAGACAATACAATAATGTTTTGGCAACACACAAATGATATGAATAGATGTTTCAGTAGACGGGATTGGATTGGGTTGGAATAGAATAGAATGGCTCTTACTAATACAACAATACACAAAGGGAGATGAACTTTTAGGTCTTGTCTCTGTTGTTAGAGACCATAATAGAATTGTATTAAGAACACAGGCGTACTTGAGAGCGATAAAGAATTAAGATAATGCCATTTTAATAGGATCTTTTGCCTTTTTAATGCGTTTTATGTTTAATTTCCTGTATATTAAAGATTCACTGTTACCAGCATAGGATTTTTTGGTTTAAATAACCATAAAAGTTATGATTGGAATTCATTTTCAAGCTGTGCTAAATACGTTGACCTTTGACATTTTTATATTTAAAAATTATTATTGGGTTTAAGAAACAATTTTGTTATTTTATTTGAGTTATTTTAACGGAAAATTGTATTCCTTAAGTGGTCTGTAGACGCCCAGCGGGAAAACTCAGAAGACCTTCTTACTTCAGGCCTTTTTTAAGGCCTGCTTAAAAGATTTTTTGATTCAATTACTATTCTTATCTAACTGCTAATGAAGGCTTCATAGAAGGCCTCGGCTCTTTCGTATAAAAGATAAGATACACCTTTCACACTCACTTCTATGAGAAGCGAGTAACATTTTTTGTATTGTTTTTTTGCACAAGCAAAAGCAGAATCAATTTTTTATTGGTCCCGTTACCTTTCTTATGTACCTGCTGAAGAAGCGAGAGCGGAAGGTCTTCTCCGCAATGACAACGTGTGTAAAAAAGATATGAGTATGGAATGGAGCAAGAAGGCCTTGTACATCCAAAACAAGGGGTACAGAGGCCTTCTAGAAGGCCTTCCTACCCCTTCTTTTTCCCGCTGGGCGGTCAAGCGCTATGGTAGTATTAGTGAAAATGTGTTTGTATGTGTGACTCCGACGATGCAGTATAGATCGATTCGTCCCATTTTCAATAGGCTTGAACCTTTTTAACAAATTTCATTAAGTTATCTCCAAAATTGCGACCTGTACTTTTCGCACAAGGTTTACATGGAAAGCCAGCCGGACGGACATCGTTAGATCGACTCAAAAAGAGATTCAGAGTCGATCGGTATACTAAATATATTTTAAGGTGTTACAAAGGTCACCCACCGCAGATGCATAATCAATCTCCACTATTGTGGTGTGGGTATAATAAGTGTGCTTTATTCGGCTGTGCTGAATTATTAAGAAAAACAAACAAGTTTTGCAGTTTTTCTATGAAACGTATGAAAACGGAACAGAAAAAATAAGCAATTTTTTAAGTATTTTAAAGAAAAATGTTAATAGTTAAATTTAGCGCAAAAAACACGTGATAAATAAATAAAATAAAAAAATATTAATTATGAATAGGGAAAAAATTAATTAAATAAATTTGCCAGCTTTTCGCACTGTTTAGGTGTTGTTGTTTTTGACATGCAATAAATTTAATAAAACTTTTTAATTTAAGTACAAAAAAAAAATCATAATTGAAAAAAAATTTATTCTTTTTAATTTTACCTTCATTTTTTTTTTAATTAAATAGTTTCTCAAACGGAATAAGCAACAAATCGAATAACTTCCCGTTTGTTAATAAACAATTTGATAAAACGTTGCTACCTTCGATCGTAATGCAGCATACACAGTCCGCGTTTAGACGAACGAACAAATGTCAACAAAAAAATGTGAACAAAGCGTATCGCCAAGTTCCGAACACAAAAACCCTACTCTCTTCCTTACCCGTAATACGCTACCAAATTTAATGTTTCTCTTCCAAATGTTTTCCTGTCTACATGGTCACATACAATCGATAGAAAAAAATTTAAACGAAACAACACGGAACGCAGAATACCAACGTTGCCAAGCGCAGAAAATTTCGGCCCGAATCGCGACGCAAAATAAGGGTGAATATCTATATTTTCTACGGTTTTAGGCGTAATTAAATGATTTCCCAGAGTGGGATATTTATGGGGTTTTGGTTAATTATATACCAATCTTTACAAAATTAAATTTTGTGATTTCAAGCCTTATAAAACTTTGACAGACCAAATTTAACTGCAATAACGTAATTCGTAATAGTTTAAGGCGTACTATAGACGTTCTGCAAGTGGGCTTTAAATAGGGTCTATGGTAAATTTTGGAGGGTCATCACGAAATTTTAAAGTATGGCCTCTTAACAACTAGTTGTGGAGTGTCTACAAATTACATGTTGCTTAAAATTTTTTTGGCCAAGCTGAACTGAACAGTAGTAGGCTTAGCAATATTGTTGCCATCATAATACTTAAGAAATATTTTTAGGAAATAAAACTTATAAACCGAAATAACACTAAGAATATATTAAAAGTTGATTAAAGTTTCAAAGCCAGCAACAAGTATAAGAGCAGTATAAGAGTATGTTGCCAACGTAATCTTTTAGCAAAATTGTATTTAATATCGAAATTTATGTTGCTAAAACTTATTGCTAGCAATATGTTTATTGGATAAAACTGTAAAATAAAATTTAATTTTGAATGTGTTTAAAAAAATCTTTGCGACTTGTTACATAGTTTAAATCTGAAAAAAACTTTATAAAAAAAATTAAATTAAAAAAAACAGAAATCTTAAACTAAAAACTTCGAGAACAAAAAATTTAATAAAACTTTTATTGTCAAAGTAATATTTTTTATTTTTGCTTCGCAGCATGTTGCAGAGCTTAAATACCGATCAGTTTAGTATATGGATTAATTTATTTAAAGAATATATTATAAAATTAAGTATCTTTAGTAACTGATGTTACTAAATAAAATAAATATTGTTTGTTTAGTTCGGCAATATGTTGCAAAGCTAAAATATTTATTAAAATATTTTGCAATATATTTTAGAACTACATATGTATCTTTTGTAGCTGCTGTTTTTTTTTTAACAGCTGCATGTTGATAAGATTTGTTTTTATTCCGCAACATGTTGCAGTACTCAAAATATTGAGTATTTTGTTTTTTTAACTTATTTTTAAACTATGTGGAATAAAATTTATTTGTAGCTGCTGTTATTTTTTAAGCAACTGCATGTTGATAAGACTTGCTTTTATTCTGCAACATGTTGCAGTACTCAAAATTATTTGGTGTTTTGTTTTTTAACTTCTTTTGCAAACTATGTGGAATATAATTTATTTGTAGCTGCTGTTATTTTTTAACAACTGCATGTAATTAAAATTTGCTTTTATTTTCCAACATGTTGCAGAACTCAAAATATTGAGTATTTTGTTTTTTTACTTTTTTTTTAAACTATGTGGATTATAATTTTTTTGTAGCTGCTGTTATTTTTCAACAGCTGCATGTTGATAGGATTTGTTTATATTCTTCAACATGTTGCAGTACTCAAAATATTGAGTATTTTGTTTTTTTAACTTATTTTTAAACTATGTGGAATAAAATTTATTTGTAGCTGCTGTTTTTTAAGAGCAACTGCATGTTTATGAGGTTTGCTTTTATTTCTCAACATGTTGCAAAACACAAAATATTGAGTATTTTGTTTTATAACTTTTTCGAACCATGTGGTATTGTAATATGTTCTTGCAAACGTTTTGAATTATGAAACATGTTGCAGAACTAAAATATCCATCAGTTAAGTATCTTGATTAATTTATTTAACGAATATATATTATAAACGTATGTATCTTCACTATATGGGCTAATCCTGCGTGACGAACGCTACATTCGTACGCGTTCTCTGATTGATATATAAACATTTTTTGGTCTTTCAAAAGAGATAGCTTCAACTTATGTACAGTATTTAGTGGCATTAATATGTACTTACGAATAGCATATATCATAATTTCTTAGCAAGTATTTGTTGCGAAATAATCTATCACAAAGTTTTGTGACGCAC
This sequence comes from Pollenia griseotomentosa, assembly GCA_963931875.1. Classification (NCBI taxonomy): domain Eukaryota; kingdom Metazoa; phylum Arthropoda; class Insecta; order Diptera; family Polleniidae; genus Pollenia; species Pollenia griseotomentosa. The sequence goes on along the minus strand of OZ007561.1, from coordinate 46,240,215 downwards.
GCTACAAAAAGTGGAAGTAACTTCAAAGTTTAAAGTGTGTTTTCCTAATTTTTGGCGAATTTTGCATCATAAGGAATACAAAATCTAATTCCTAAAACAAAGATTACTATAAGAGAATTCTAAATGCACTTATTCGCAGCCAAAAATGTTGTGATTTTCTCACAAAAGCCGTGAACCCTTTGTGACGCACGCTACAGTTTTTCCAGTAGTATTTTATTGTTATATTTTATTTATTTTAACAAAACAAATTATATTTTTATGAATTGCATTTTATAAACTTATTTCTTAACTAATGAATATCAACTTTTATTTTAACGAAATTTATATTTTGATGAGTCTGCTGTAAGTGCTATTTTAAGCACAAAAATCACCTAAAATAATGCTAAATTCACGTATAACATTAATAAATCAGGGGTGGGGTAGTATTTGGTAAAAATTATTGTATTAATGATCATCAAAATACATATTTTTTAATATAAAAATGAAATTAAACATCTAGTTTTATATTCCATAAAAAAAAATTCATTTGAAAAATTTTTGGTTGGTGGACTGTTTCTGGGATTTGCCCATATGGTATTAATATGAAACGTGCAATGTGTTAATAAAGATAGGTTTCTATGGCGGAAATAATTTGTTTTTTAACTAATTCTTAAACTATTTGGCATTTAAACAAGTTCTTGCAAATTTTTTAGGTTTTGCAACATGTTGCATTGCTAAAATATTAAAGAAAAATATTTTTTGTACTAAACTTTTTAGGCTGTATGTTAAGCTTGGCAAAATATTGTAGAACTTAAATAGTGATAAGCTTTTTCTTTCGACTAAGTACTTTTGAAAATATTATACTATTAACTTGAAATAGTTTAGCCACTCCAAAGACTGAAACTATTTACCAATGCCTAGAGGTTAACTAAAAATGTTATTAAATTTAGACTTCAAACTTTTTGCAATTTAAAACGGAAAACAAAATAATAGTGGATTAACCAATAGTTTAAGTATGTATTTTTTTAAAAGCAACACTTTTTTCAAGTCCAAATTAATTAAATCTTGCAAATTAATAATTAAATTTAAAAAAAAAACTATTTAAAAGATACTGTTAAAACGATTTTAATTATATATATTTTAAATACGTCTATGTTTTATTATTATCATTATAATGCTTTATATATTTTTAAATACATTGTTTTATAACAAAAACAAAAACTTAGTAAAGACACATGTTGCTCTACTTTTTTGTAAATGAGAAAAAAAACAGTAGTATGCTTATAATAATAAAATGTTGCAAAGCTATTTATTAGATACATATTTAAGTGCATGAATTTTTTTAATAATATTTTTTCATTCATTTAAAGATAAAAAGGTTTGGCAAACAAGTTTTTTTTTATATAGAAAATTTTAAACAAATAAAATGATTTATTATAAAAATTTCTGAAAATTTAAGCACTGACCTATTAGATGGATTTTTTTTTATTTCATTTTACATGTTTTGTTTTGTTTGAATCTGTATCTTGTTTTTAATTTTACGGATACAAAGTTTAATAAAATTTTTTGTGTATTTTGAAAGTTCTTTTGAAATTCTTTGTTTTATCTTTATCTATAAAGTTGCCTTATTTTTTGTTTATTTAACAATACTCATGTTTTATTTGCTTTGTTTTTATTTAAAACATAAATAAGAAAAAAACTTTCGCTGTTGCCTTTGAAATTTTCATAGTTTCTTTTGAAAGCAGATTTCTAAATATTTTGGTTTTTAAAATTATTTTATTTCTAATTCTGAACGATTTAGTTTTTGCTTTATGATTTGAGTTGTTATAAAACGAAATTCCGTTAATATCTGTTTTTAGTTAAATTGTTATTTGGGTTAAAACTTTAATTTAATTTTGTACATGACGCTCTGTAGCAAAGCAGGCGGCGGTTTTTTTTTTTAGTTTTAGTACTTTATTTAAATAGTAGTTTAAAATATTGATAATTTTCGTAAATATGTTTCATATGTGACCTAAAAGAATATTTATTTAAATAAAAAACAACCCAGCAAAAGTTTTAAGAAAGAATTGTGAATACTTTGAAACACTTTTTTACGTACAATTAAATCCATAAGTGCAGAAAGGTAACTAGTACTTCAAAACATTAATTTTGAGATAATCAATTAAAACGGTGAAGTTAATAATAATACACGAAGTTTTATGTTCTAAGCTCGTAGAGGGAAGAACTGACATTAATTTTAAGTTATCAAAGATGACACTTTTTACACTAGTTTATTAGCAAAACTCAAATTGTAAAATGTTCAACATTTTAAATTTCTCTGGCAACATGTTATAAGCGATAAAAGTCTTTATTTAAAAAAATTGTTAACAAAGCTATAGATCGTCTTAGAGTATAAATACTTATTTAAGACTTGGAGGCCTTCAAGGTTTGCAACATGTTTCTAGCAACATTAATGTTTTTTATTACTACCTTCGATAAAAGTTGTTTAAAAATGAATGCAAACTACTATTAAACGCTTAAGCAACATGATGCTAAAAAAAATTTTTAAGTTTAAACAGAAAACGTTTTTAACAACATTGTACGTGCTTTATAATGTTTTACTTACACTTGACAGCTAATCAAAATTTCACATATTCGAAAAGATTTTTAAATAAACAAAGTTCTAAAAAAAGTTGCTTAACATATGTCTTAGCAACATGTTTCTAGGAAAATTGTATAAGTCTTTATAAGCAATAAAAATTTATATATTTAAATATATTGTTAAAAAGCAAAAAATGGTCTAAGAGGTATGCTTTACTTGGCAGTATTTTACGTTTGCAACATGTTTCTAGCAACATTAAATTTTTTGTTACTAGCTTCTATAAAAATTGTTCAAAAATGAATGCAAAATACTGTTTAACAGTTTAGCAACACGATGCTAAAAAAAAGTTTTTAAGCAAATAGAATGTGGGAATTATTTCCCTTTCATAAATTATTTTAATTATATAAACATTTTCTCGAATGAAATTTGACTTATAGAAGCACATTCGAGGAAATTACAATTTTTTAAGTTTAAACAGAAAACATTTTTAGCGACATTTCTTTATAATGATTTATTTACACTTGACACTAAGTTGCTAATCAATATTTCGAATATTCAAAAAGATTTTCAATTAAAAAAAACTTTAAAAACCATCTTGCTAAACATTAAATATTCTTAGAAACAATAATAATAAGCAAGATAAAGTATATATTTAAATAAATTATGATTTATTTGGAAGTCTTTTGCGTCTACCACATGTTTCTAGCTACATCAAAGCTTTACGAACTTCAAAAAATAGCTAAAAAATGAATGCAAAATACTGTTGAACACCTCAGCGGAATGTTGCGAAACAAAAATGTTTAATTTAAACAGCAAACAAGGACGATTTTATATAATGTCTACAAATCTGTTTTCGCTTGCTAACATGTTGCTAACAAACAAACCATACATATCATTTCATCATACAATTTCAAATCATAATTATTTTAAAAATCGGTTTTCATTCTAATCACAAATGCTGAAAACAGAAGTTATCACCTAAATCCGATCCGATATTATCCCTCCGCAACATTTTGCTGGGTTTAAGCAGCATGTTGCTTCAATTTCATATTGTGTGGTTATGTTTTTCTTAAACACTATCAACCAACAATAACAACAAAAACCCATTACCATCACCACTTGATTGCAATTTATTAGCTAGTATGTACTAGGTCCGTATAAATTTTCATCATTATTTGCTAAATTGTTTCATCAATCAACTAACATTCAGTGGCAATTTTCATTAGCATGGTTTCATTTCTTTTTTTATTCTGGCAACAATATGAAAAAACCACTATTATAACACGCCACAACAATACCAACAACAATAAACAACATATGAAATTTTATGATGTCAGTTATTATTATTTTTTTTTTTTTTTTTTGCCTATTACAGGGGCCCTCCCTTTTAGTTAATTGTCGAGTGTTACATTTTAATTAGAAAAAATTAAATGAAGTTTTTAGCACCATCTATATTAGGATTTATTTGAAAACAAAAAATTGTTTGTAATTAGTTTGAAGAAGGCGACTTCAAATTTCAGTTGGAACATACATTTTTGGGAAACGTTTAAGTAAATTAAAGAATTTATAAAAATAATGTTTCAAGCAAGATATGAAAAGCAGAATAATTAGTTTAATTAAGTATTTAGTTTTTTTTAAGGCTTTACAAACAAATTTTAGAGTATAATGGTAAATTAAAACAAAAATCTAACATTAAATGCCTTTGGCAACATGTTGTTAAAAAACAAGTAGAATCATATTTCCAAAAAACTTCACCGCTTTTTACTTGGGAAATTTAATACGGATTTTAATTTTGTAATTGCCGATGTTTTCTGTTTAAACTTAAAAATATTTCCTAGCAACATGTTGCCAATAAAAACAGGATGTTAAAAAAAAAATAAGCATTCTAGGCAACTTTGTGCCAGCGGTATTTATATGAAAAGTAAAATTTTTAAGAAAACTGTAACAAAATGTTGAAAAAATGTGGCTAATGTAAATTTTAAATATTTTCAGTTCTTGGCAAAAAATTATACAAGTTTTTCTTAGTACATGTTTTGCATTTTTTTAGGAACTATGTTATTTTAATTTCAATAGCTTATAAGACTCTATGAAAAAGTGATTAAATCGTTACAATTTAGAAACAAACATTTTTGCTTTTTGCAATATTTTTCTAGCAAAATATAAAAAAAAAAAAAATGTTAAAAATTAATTTTAAGCATTAACTTGAACTGAAAATATTTAATATATGCAACATGTACAAAATGATTGGGTCGATTACGGGCAACACAACTGATGTTGAGTCGTCACTAGCGAAATCAGCCAACGCCGCCCATGTAAAAATGTATAATGGTTTTTTTTTTTATTTTATATTTTAACATGAGCGGCGTTGTCTGATTTTGCTGCTGGCAACTCTACTTCAGCTAAGTTGCCATCCATAATCGACCCATAAAACATTTCGAAAATAAATAAAACTAAAAATTGAATAGAAAACCCGTGGTAATATGTTGCTAACATTTTCTTTAACAGCATTTAAATTAATTTATTGGAGAACATTGTGTACCACACTTTAGCAACATGTTGCAAAATAAATTTTTATCAAAAAACCTTGAGTTAACAATTTGTGTAAGAAATTATTTTGTTTTTCGCTTTAACAACATGTTTTTTCTCATATTTTATTTTTTTTTTTTTATAAAAAACAAGCATTTAAAATAAATTTCAAGAATGACATTTCAGACATAAAAGGTATATAAATATGCTGCATAATATATAAAAAAAGCAACATGTTGCTTGAAAAAATTTTAGACAAACCCTATACTTAAACATTTGTTTAATAGAAACAATAATAATTTTTGGAAACAATATTTCGAGCAAAAGCATTTGTGTGGTAAGGAAATAAAAATAAATTAGAATTAAAAGTGTGTATGTAACAATGCGAAATTATAGAACGATTCTCACCATTTCCAATGGTTTATGCGTAAAAAATTTGAGTATTTAAATAAAATAAAGTAATGATTTGCGAAAATAAAAAGATGCGAAAGATCAACGCGCAAACGCATTGAAGAGTAACAACCACTAGATTTGATACCATGTGCTTTCGCATCGCAATAGAGAGCAACCGCCCTGTATTTTGCGCACAAAGTTACATGAACATCCAGACAGACGGATGGACCGACATCTTTATATCGATTCAAGAAGTGATTCTGATTCGTATACTAAAAGGTCGGTCCAGGACCAATATTTTAAGGTGTTACAAACATGAGTATAACGGATTACACAATATTTAAAAAAACTTTAAGATTCAGCAAAAATTAAGCGTTAGTACGAACAAAAAAGTAAACTGTATCTTATCAACATTGATTTGTTGTCGATCGTGGATCTGCAAACCACCAAATCTTTAACGCATTTAAAAAATCTAATTCCTTTAAATCACTTTTCAAAAGCAACATTTATCGACTATGTTGCCATCTTTATTTGACTTTTGCAGCATTTTAAGACGCAATAATAAAAGTTGCTTAAAAACACCACATCCTTCAACCTAACGGTACGCATTTATGGCTTAGAAAATACCAAGATTTGAATTAAGACCAAAACAAAGCAAAAAAAAACTAAGAAACCTGAGTGCAAAAATTAAACAAGTCAAGATTTTCTTTCTACAGTTTTTTCCAGCTCTATAGAAATAAATTCATTTGTTTGTGTATTGTGCTTATAATTTATTACCATTTGAATACAGGGTCTTGCTTTCTGCGACTTCAAACTCTAAAAAAAAGAGACTGGTAAAACGAAATGAATGGAGAAAGATACAAAAAAAGAAACTAACTTTCTGGTTACAAACCAAACTTGAAGTAACAAAACGAATGGAACATACGGATAATACACATGGTGAGTATGTGTACCTTAACACAAATGGACGTTTTTTGGTTTTAAATTTTTTTTGAATAAGAACCAAAAGAACTTTCGAGTTCGTACGGAGATGTGAATGTGCATCTTCGCAGTTTTAACGTCGTCATTGTATTCTGCTGGCTTAACTGACTTAACTGTTGGCTTAAAAGCGTTTTTTGGCAGGAACTTGTTGTTGTACTTTTTGTCTTGTTATATTTTGACCATTTTGCAAATGAAACTTTGTTTTTTTTACGAAAAAAAGTTTGTTGTTGTTTTTTTATTCATTGTTGTTTTTGAGTATCTTTCAGATTTTTAAACGAGTTTTTGGTCGTCTGTTTTTTTCCTTCAATATGCGCGTTCAAAAAAAATTTCTATGCCTACGTTTCGTTGCTCTTTGGAGGATTTGTTTTTTTTCTTAGTTGTCTTTACAAGCAACTTTAATGTTAATGTAAGAAAACTGGTTTTTTTGGTCTACTGTTAATTTAGTTTATTTTTTTTTTGGATTTTTTTTTTATCTATTTTTAGCAAATGGAAAAATTTCATTAGAAAATGTGTTGAATTGTGTTGCATTTTTTTTTTTTTAATAAATTATTTTTTGTAACATAATTATGTATTAAAAAAAATTTAAAATTAGCTTTTGCATTGGCAACATGTTGCTAAAAAATTAATAGAAAATTTTACAAAGAATAAGGAAAATATTGACAACATTTTTAACATGTTGCTAAAAAATATTAAAATTTTGCCATTAGTAATTTTTCTAGCAACAAATTGCTTATAAAAGATGCTGGGTATAATAGACAAAACTATAAAAAATATTACAAAAAATACCGGACTTGTGTTATTATGTGAAACAAGTAAGCAACATGTTGATAGAAAGATTAGAAAGAGAACAAGAGCATTGCATGGTAAAATTTATTAAAAGCAATTATTTGTATATTTTTCCTTTTACATGAAAATGACATGAAGGAGATATTCAGTTTACGAAGCATGTTGCTAGCAACATTAATAAATAGGAATTTTTCTACTAACAAGTTGCTTAAGAAAATATGGTGCGTATGAAAGGCAAAACTACAAGAAGAAATTATTATAAAAAACACCGGGCTTGTGTTCTTATGTGGCACAATTTATGCAAAGTAACATATTGCTAGAAAGATTGGAAAGAAAACTAGAATTTTTCTTGGTAAATCTTAATGATAGCTAATATTTAAATATTTTTACGCTTTTTGGCATTTCACATGCAAATGACATAAAGGAGATATTTAGTAAACGCAGTTAACACTAATAAATAATAATTTGTATAGTAACAAACTGTTTATAAAAAATATGATGTGTATGATAGACGAAACAAAAATAAGTTATAAAAAAATCAATGATTTGTTACTATGTGGCACAAGTTATGCCAAGCAACATGTTGCTAGACATATTGGAAAGAAAACTAGAACTTTGCTTGGTAAATTCTATTGGTAGCTAATATTTGTATGCTTTTTGACCTTATTCATGCAAATGGCATGAAGAAAATAATTATTTTACGCAACATGTTGCTAGCAACATAGTTAAATTTTATGATATTACATAAATAATAAAGGTTTATGTTTTAATTATAAAATATTTGTATTGAATTTGTGTATTTCTTGGAAACATGTTGTCAAATGCTAGTTATACTAAACCAACGACATTTATACATTAAAAAAATAGTAGTAGAAAAAGCACAAGCTATTTATTTAAACATATTGCTCAGGTAAAACAAATACTGAACGCAACATGTAGCTCAAATCTCAAAAATATTCTGCTTCAAGACAAGATTTTTTAAATAAAAACATGTTGCTTATCATTCTTAAATAGACTTAGAAATTTGTTTGCCGGTAAAATTTTGGTGATTTTTTCACTATTTTATAGAGAAAAAAACACAAAAATAAAATGTCATTTCAACAAATAAAATTTTGACAAATACAACCATCAACAGGTAACAATTCCTATTTGACAAGACCAAAACCAGTTTGTTTGTTTGCCAAACCTTTGGGAAATTTTTAAATAACATAAATAGTTAGAATAAAATTTCAAAATGAACAGGATTAAAAAAACTGCTTAACACAATAAAGACATTATTTACAATATTTCAATTTCTTTTCAAAATCAACTAAAAGTGGCTTAAAAGAACAGCAACTGCAGGTAAATGTTTTAAGTACACTATTCTGTTTCAAAATCATAAATACAGCTTAAATTACATATAAATATTAACCAAGTATTGTTTTAAAAAATTTTGTTATTTTAATTTGTGTAATATGTATAATAGGTATTTCTTAACAATGTCACGTACATTGTCACTCATTCATTCGTAGACAGACAGAACTACGAATTGTTTTTTTTTTTTTTTTTTTTTTTTTTTTTTTTTTTTTTTGTACATTAAATAACAACTCACGTATGATGGATTGTCAATAATAAGTAATTTCGACACATAGAAAAATAAATTGGTAAGTACCTACACATCTTTCCATTTCAGCTTAATAAATACAAACAGAAAAATTTTTTGAGTTCCCGGCTAAAAGACGAAGAGTAAATTTATGGAAGTTGGCGGTGGTGCCTTGAAGTATAATCTAAGTTATTTTTGTTTTATTATGATTTTCAAAACCAACGAAATATTTAGGATTTTTAAATATGTAAATGCATACTGGAGAAAAAATATGAACTTAAAACACACCCGATACTCGTTTGTCAATAGAATACATACTTTAGAATTTAAAAAAAAAGCAGAAAAACTTCGTCTAAAGCAATGTTGCTAAGATTTATTTTATATAAAAGCTTTAAAAATTATTGAGTTCAGAATACTAATTTTAAGCAAATGTTTATTACATAAGAAATTACCGTCAACATGTTGCGGCAACAATTAATGCATTTGCATCTTAAGCCTTGCATTCTGTTCGCTCTTGCGGAAGATGTTGAGCAAAATTTTTTATTTCACACGAAAATTTTGACATGTAAAAATCAATATTCTCTTTTTGCGATTTTGCAGAACTTAACGTTTTAATTAGTTACAAGAATGTTTTGTAAAGGTAAACAAAAATCCAAAAAACTTTTATATATTTCTACTCTGCACTAGATTACACAAATACTGTGTTGCACTAGTTTCGCATTATAAGTACAACTCTTTCACCATTTTCCGTCTTTAATTCACTAAACAGAGTAAATGATTTTCGTTTAACAAAATAAATACTCAAGAGAATTTTTAAAGAGTACAATACAATTTAAGGATATATTAAAATTTTTTCTAAGGCAATATTTTTATAAAAAATTCTGAGTTTAAAACAAATGTATATTACGCAAGATGCTGCTGGCAACATTTTATCCTAAAAAAAATGTTTTAAATTGGAAGTATTTAATGACACTGGTGTTATATAAACGGCTAAGTTTATCATATATTATTTTAAACAAATAAAATGCTCTGCAACAAATTTACTAAGTATCGAATTATTTTAAATAATATACATCGGAAACATGTTGCTTAAAATGTTTCAGAGTGTTTGAAATATAAGTTAATTAGTTAGTGACATCTTTTCGCAACATTAAAATATCATATACAAAATAATATACCTGTATAAAGAAGTAATAATTTCTTAAAATGACAAGATTGCAAAAAAATAGTTTAGCAACATTTTTTTTTTTCATATTTATTCAAAATATTGCCAAAAGTTGCTAACAACACAAATTATTATTGAAAAAAATAATGTGCATAACTTCAAAAGATGTATGAAGTTAAGAAACATGTTGCCATTAATGTTGCACAACATATTTTCACATTTAATTTTATCCGTCTTATAAATACTTTTAGCAAAATGTTCCTTCCCATTAGAACAAGTTTTTTAAGAAGCAAAAAAAAAATACTTAAAAATATTATTTCAGCGAATTTCTTCCACAAGAAATATTATGTTTGAAAACATGTTGCTATAAATCTAAAAAATATTGTTTCCAACAGTGTTTCGTAAATAAAGCAACATGTTGCTAGCAAAAAAATGTCAAAGCAAGCGCCACTTTAAAATATGTTGTGTTATATTGCAGGTTTGAAGCAAACGCAATCAGTATTATTATTATAAAATATCACTAGCAACATTTAGTTAGCAACATAACTACAATTAAAATGATATGTATTATATTATAGAAATAAAATGAATTCTGTTATTGACCATAAAGTTAAAGTTAAAGACAATAGCGCAGTTAAGAACATGTGGCAAAGGTAATAACTTGAAATATTGTTATTTATAAAAAAAAATAACAATTATAGCTAACAACTAACAGCTTTCCGCGTAACATGTTGCTAGCATTATTACTACAACTTTAAATAAAATATGTCATATTACAAGGAAATGTTACAAGGAAAATTTTCTTTTAATTTCAAAAATGATTTATCAATTATGGTATGAAATTATTGTTAGAACATTGTTAAAACAATAATTTCACTTTTTGCTGTATGCTTAAATTTTAGCAACATGTTGCTTATAGCTAATATCCATAGAATTTAAAAAGTTTTTATGAGTTTCTACTACATTTAAATTTGATTACTGAAAATTGTTTGCATTAAGACCTGGTAAAATTCATTTATATTTATATATATAAATTTAACCTTTATCTGTATGCTAACATGTTGCTAATAGCTAACATCAATAGAATTTAAAAAACTTTATAAGTTTGTACTACATTTAAATATGATTGCTGAAAATTGTTTGCATTAGAAAATTTTTAAAAAAAATTTCACTTTAATTTGTATGCTTAATTGCTAACAACACGTTGCTAATAGCTAATATCGATAGAATTCCAAAAGTTTTTACTTTTGAATTTGATTGCGGAAAATTGTAAGAGTTAAGAACTGATTTGATAAAAATTTGTCAACATGTTACAAACAATTAATTCGAATAGGATTTTTGATTTTAATAAATTATTATTTAACAATATTGATGTTGCTGAAATATAAAATGTTTATATTTGAAATAGTGGTACAAATTTTATTTTTAATTCTTTATACCAGTTATTCCAGTTCTTAGTGTAATTGAACATATTTTCAAAAAATTAACAATACAATTGAGAAAAATGTTTCAGCAAACAAATCCAAACAGCTACAAAAAAAAACCATAAATAAATAAACATATGAAGTACATAAAGACAGAATAATTATTTAACCGGTTTAATTTTTTTTTTTTTTTTTTTTTAATTTTTTGGTTTTATTCATTTTTTTCACATTTTATTAGAAAAAAAAAACAAAGCCCGTCACAGCACTTATAGATTTCAATATATTTTAGTTACTAGTTTTCAGTTACCAAACACAAAAAGCTAATATTTCTGAATACTCGAAAAAGTCAAACAAAACAGTCTGAAATATGACAAAGCCAAAGTAAGACTTTTGTTTAAAAAATAATAAAGAGTGTGTTTATTAAATTAGCAAAAGTTCAATAAACAGCAAATGACTGAATAGTTAATTTTTTAACTTAGTAAAAAAAAAATTGGTTTAGAAAATATAAACAATAATTTGTATTAACGCCAAAATAGGCATTAGAAGAAGTTTTTTTGTTTCTTGCTGTACTAAACCAGAATTTGCAACTGAGTGTATAAACGCACAATAGAAAGTCCATAAAAAATTTATAAATTTACAAATTGTTAGTAACGGTAGAAATCAGCATTATTTTTCTCAACAAAAAAAGCATCATTATATATATGAAAATGTTGCCAGCAAAAGTTTTTAAAGTTGGTAATATTTGCATACCATATTTAGCATTTGAATCAAAAATATTTCTAATTAAAGTGTAAAATTATTTATAAGGTTTAATTAAATTAAAAGTTCGCCTCAAATGATAAAAAAAAATTCGGCAATATATTGCTGAGATATAAAAACGATTGGTGTAAATAAAACGTGTTATATGCCAAGCAACATGTTGATTAAATTAAATATAATATTTTAAAAAAATATTTTTATTAATGTTGCTAGCAACATATATATACAACAATTAAAAGTTAATACATATTTGGCAACTTTGTCGCAGAAAGTTTTAAATTTATTCCGGTTAAACTTTATGATAATTATTAGTAATATTTAAAATTTAGTGCCAAAATGTTTAGCAACATATATAAAATGAACCAAATCTAATAAATATAAATAAATTGTAAACATTTGTATAATATAAGTTAAGCAACATCTTGCAAAATTTAAATTTATATTCGATTAGTTAAAAAAATAAAAACGTGTTTATTTTAATAATCATTTTTGTTTAGATTTGATTTACAGCTTCTAGATGTTGCTAAGAGTGTTTTCTTAACATTTGTAAATACAACGCGATGAATAAAATCTTTCATAGTTTTAAGTGCTGCTAGTTAAAGCTAAGTTTATTTAATTAATGCGTTTATTTAATTAATCCTTCTTGTTTAGATTCAGTGTTGCAGCCTTAAGATATGTTTTTTCCTAAAATTAAGCAACATGTTGCTAAGATAATTTTTTAAAACAAAAAAAAAACTTAATGTAAAATTAGTATTAAAGAAATGTTGCTAACTTTGTATAGCGCTTTACGTTTGAAAATACAACATGATTAATAAGATCTTCAACAATTTTAAAGTGTTGCTAGCTAGAGCAACATGTTTAACAAGCCAATAATAAAAAAGCTAAGTTTAATTAACATTTTTGTGGGAACTTTACATAAATCTTGATAAAGTTAAAAATATTTCAAATTTTTAATTTATTTAGAAATTTAAAAATGTGTGCTTAAAAATTGTTGGCAATATGTTTCTAAAAAGATTATATGTTTATTTTTGATAATAAAATATGTTTTATTTAATTTTAAAGTTAAAGCAATATTTTGCAAAATGTTTACAAAGCATACTAATTGTAACAAGTTACGATGAACTGCACTAGTAAAAGTTTTTAAAATGTTTCGGCAACATTTGGAAAAACTAAATAATTACTAATATTATATGAATAAGCAATGTCGCAAATAATTTAAAATATCTCTTTATTGTTTTTACAGTTTTATGTTAATATTTACGTTTAGAATCTTAACTTCAAATTTTAACTTTAGCTATTATTAAAAATTGTTAGTAAACCCGTTGGCAACTATTCTATTTTAAGGTAACATGCTGATATTACTAGTATTAAACTATTAGTTTATCAATATATTTATTGTATATACATAAAAATGTTTTTTTTTTATAAATTTTTATCATGTTGCAGCCTTTACAAGCATTTTACTGTTTTTACCAACATTCTGCAAATCTTTTGGATTTCAGGCATTATGTTAATAATAGTTTAGAATCATGTTTATATACATTTAATTTTTTTTTTTATAGTTTATTATGTAAGATTTACTAAGAAACTTTAAAAAGTATTGAAAAAAAATGTAACTCATCTATGTTACTCAAAGCAACATGTTGCTAGCAGTTAAGAAATATTTTTATATACATAAAACTGTTCTTCTTTAATGTTGATCATATTTTAATAACTAAAAGTGAAAAATTGTATATTAAAACATCTTGCCAGCCTCTTTAACTTACGGCAACATGTTGCTAGTAGTTAAGCAACATGTTTATAATTAAGAAATATTGTTTTTTTTTAGGTTTTATCACTTTTTTAAACAAATAATCATTTGTAATTATGTATTTCTTTAAATTTTGTTAAATAATTCATTTAATTTCTTGTAATTATTACTTCATCTAATAATGACGGCGTTTTATTTTGATATTTTTTTTTTTTTTTTTTAACCTATTTTCAGTTGAAATCGTTTTCCAAATTTTTCACTTTAAACCACATTTTGTAAATAACTAATTTAAAAAATTAGCCAATAACAACAAAAGCAAAACAAACAAAAAAAATAAATAATCCTAATAAGTAGATTTCTATGTAATTGGGAAAAAAGATTGAGAAAAATCCACAATAGTTTAAAAAAAAAAACAACAAATAAAACAAAGTAAACAGCAAAAAGATTTGTTTCAATGATTTGTTGGTTAAATGGATGTCTCGGCGTTTACCAAGTTAAACGTGAGTGAAAATACTTTAATTATTTTGTAATTATTTAACACTTTACAACAAAGTTAACAAAGTAAAAGAAACGCTTTTTTAGCGTTTTTTGTTTATTGCGCTGCTTTTTCTTACTTTTCTTTTTAAAATAATTTTTGCAACAATAAAAAAAAAAATACAAATTATATTTTGTCATTTTAATCTTCGGTAATGAGTTTCAAACAAAAACTATACACAGCAAAAAAAAACTGGGGTTATCTAATAATTACGTACAAGTGAAATAAAAAAAAGTGTGACCAAGTGTGGGTAATTTTATGGGGCCTTATAAACAATTGACATGTCATTTAGTCATTAGTAAAAAAATATATAAGTTTTGTAATTAAAATAGTCATAATATTTGAACTAAATGTGTGAAACTTTCCTGAAATAGTTGGTTTAATAAAAAATAATACCGCCAAAAAAAAAAAAAAAAAAAAAAAAAAAACAATAATAAAATCTACGCTAAATACAAAAAAAAAAAATACTTTAAGTTTTTGGAAAAAGAAATGTTGTTGTGCATAAAATTGATAACAATTTGGATTTAGTTGCGGCTGTGTGGTAGAAAATCGTATTCTTTGTTTTCTTTTATTAAGAAGCTTTTAAAACAGCTTTGGAAAATGTTTAGCAACATGTTGCTGATAATTGCAGACTGTTTTTTAAAGCAGTCATTATTACCCCGTTAATAAAAAGCAATTCTAGTTAAAGTTTATAAAAACTGTAAGGAACATAAAATAATTAAATAAACATGTTGCTAAATCAGTAATGGGCACAATTCCTTTTTTAATATTTTTAACGAATGATAAATCTGAAATTTATGAATCTGAATAATAAGGAACATTTGGCTTTAATTCATTCATGTATGATATGATTTAGTTTCATCAACTAAAATAATTTTTCATACATAAATGAGAAAGAAGAATGTTCATCTTGTTGCTGAAGACCTCGTGGAAAGTTTAATTATGTAATCATCAAGATAAAATGTTCAATTTTCTTTTTAACACAATTGAACACCACACGACACGTTTACGTATTTTCAGTAACTATCAACGAGTAAAGTCGACCGCAACGTTAACGTGTTCGTAGCATTAACGTACGAGTAACGAGATCTTTATTGATATTGTAAGTTTTTCGGCAATTAAGCGTAATAAAAAAGGTCATAGTTACTCATGAATTAACGATAAGTCAACGTTTCGACTACTAAGTGTCCATACCGCTTCATCAATACAACAATAATCTGTCAAAACAATCTGACTGAAACACAAAGGGAATTTGAAAAGAAGTGAGTTGCAATAAAATAGAATAGATAAGCTGTGATATTAATTTAAGTTGTGTGTTTAATTTAATTATATGTAAAATGTTTTATGTTTTATGTAAGCTGTGTAACATTCAATGTATAATTTAATGTGGAAAACTACTTAGTAATTACAACCCCTGAAGATGTCAACAAATAATTGATGAAACGTTGGGAGAAACATGTAAAAAAGGTTTTTAATTTACATTAATACATTAGGCCCAATTAGCTTAACAAAAACTTATATATAATTGGGGTATTCACAAGGTGTGCTATCATGTTGTATTGTCATAATGTTCTAACATTTTACAATGGTTTAAAAATATTGTTGTTGCTTTGTAAACAAAAAGTGTCTTAAATTATTACAACTTTGCTGCTATGTTTATTGTGCTGTCGTAATTAATCAGAAGAGACCTGCGCCGAGCAACTGAGCCGAGCGGCTATGATTTTGTAGCCGTCGCCGTTGATGGTATAGTTTTATCCGGCTAACATTCGAATTTAACCTGCGGCTAGCATTTTTTGCAACAAAACACGGCGTCAAATTGGATCGACCTAGGACTCTGATGTTTGGTAAACAAACTAAATAAAATATGTATTTGTGGTTTGCATCTGAAAAATGAAAAATAGTCAGGAAAGATCTAATTTAATTTATTAATTCATTAATTAGAATTAAAAAACATTTTGTTTTTAGGTAAATATTTATTTTTATTATATTTGTTTTAAATCAGCTGACTTAAATTCAAAATAGCACAATAAATTATGAGGGGTTGTTCACAACAGTCGTATTTTTTCATGTTATTATTTTAAGACATATGATGTTATGACACCTTGTGAATCCCCCAAATATCTGAAGTATAGCAATGTTCGTTTGACAAGAAAATTTTTGAAAGCCTAATGAAACTTTTGAAAGTTTTGAATAGCCAATTTGCCTTTGCACAGCTGATGATGACTTAGGCTAATGAGGACACCTACTATTCAATTCGGCTTTTGCTTTAAACAAAAGCAAACGACCCGAACTGTCAAAATAAAATTTTTCATTTAAAAAAATATTTGTTAAATGACTAATTCTGATAGTTTAATCTTCAAATGTTTACACATAGTGATCTATTTAAAGTCTCTTTTTTTGTAACATTATTGAGAATAACAAAGCAATTGTAAAAAAGATAACAAAAAAAAAATTCTAGATTTATAATCAGGAAAACCGAAAAGTAAAGACTTGAAAATATTCCCTAAAAAAACGAAGCATGCAATAATTTAGTAATATTTGCATAAAACAGACTAGCAAAAAAGTATAGTTGTTCAAGCCCGAACATGTGATATCCCACTCCACATTATTTACAGACAAATTTTCGTGGGTGTTCCCTATTTAGGGCCCATGAGCAGGCAGAGTTCCTCCAGAAGAAAATTTTGTTTTACGGTTACATTATTTATGTTATCTAGATATCAACATCTATATGATATTTTTTTCGTATTAAACTGATTTATTTATTCTGAATCACTATTCAAAAATTTTGTCTGATCTAAAGGGTCTTTTGTTAAGCGCTTCCTATCTTAAAGTTTAATTTAAACAAAGTGTGTGTGAGATATCATCAAAATTGTTTATTCGTTTAAAAGATTATTAATGCCATTATGTGTGGTATAAAACATTGTGCAAATGTCCGTAACGGCTTTTCTGCGTGGAGCGCATCCGAAATGTCGAATTTTCAATAACTCTGATTGATAAAGCATGCTGAATTTGACCGAAGGCATTGCTAATATTGGCTTTGAGGACCGCTGTGGTTTGTAGTTTCTTCGCATACGCCTACGATTTCAGAAAACCCCAAAAAATGCACAAATATGCTGTAAAGACTAAAATATGCCAAAATTTATACAAGCTCTGAAACGGAAAAATATTTTGTTTTTCACTTAAATAGCCGCACAAGGGAAAGCATGCAATTGCATATTTATGGTTTCCCAGGTCATAACACATTCAAAAACGATCGAAATCGTACTTTTTTTTAACTTAAATAAAAAAGTTCGGTCTTATTTCGTAAGAAGTTAGATTTAGTTTCCGCTTAATAATCTCTATCCATGCATTCCAAAGTTTCTAAAAATTCTCAAATTCGAAAAGAAAAATTTAAAAAACTGAGCAGAGCAATTCTAAAACCAAATCAGGGGGCAAATTCTGTGGTTTTCATGAGCAACCAACCGCGCATGACTTAAAATCAAATTTTTCAGGAGAGCCGAAAACCTATTCTAGATCAAACTATGTAGTGGGTATTGCACCTTTTTAAATTTTTTATTACGTTAAAAAATCGGAATTGGCCCATCTTTTTTCAGAAATTTTTAGAACCATGTAAAGACCGTTTAAAATTAAGCAATATGGCCGTCAACATCTCAAAATCGAAAAAAATGGACATACGCGGTTGCCCATGAAAGCCACAGATTAACGACGTCATTCGATATCGATCGTAATTCGACCCCAGCAGATTTCTTAACTCAAATTTTGCTTTAAACTAAGTTAAAAGAACGGAAAAAATCATCGAATAGAAAACTTTAATCTTCAAAGTTCAAATTTTTTTAATGATTTTTTTTAAATCTTGACTTTGTAAATATCTCGTTTAAACTTATACATATTAAGAAAATTTGTAAATTGTTGGCTCTTTTTTTCTATGCAAATGGAAAAAATAATTGTTTAATATTTACTTTTGTTTTCATGTAGATGTTCTCTCCAAAATTCCTTTTTTTTTGTTTTATTATGGATTCTAATGGAGGAAAAGGTTGATTATCCAGTTTTTAGTTGTTAAATTTCAAACACAGCAATATTTTTTTTTTTATTTTTTTTAAAGTAAATTATTTATTAGATAAAAACAAAACAAAAACTCATACTTTTTTTTAATTTTTTGTAAAATGACCTCTTAAAGAAACAATTTCAAACAAGTTTTTGTTAAAATTAAACTTTTTTCTTAAGATAATTTGTTAATTTTTTTTTTTTAATTTTTCCAAATTAAGATCACTTTTCTTTTTAATTAATAGCAGCAAGAGATACAAATTTAGTAATTCTAAAGTCGAAATTAATTTGACTTTTCACATTTTCACTTTTTTTTTTAGATTCAAATTTATTTGGTAATTATTTTTTCTTTTTTAATTACACAATTCTTGTTGCAAATTGAAACAAACATTTAAAAACGAAACTCATTAAATGAGAATTCTGGCGTAAAATTTGTGTAAGTTTTAGATATAGAACTTTTTCAGATGTAAAACTAAAGTGTGGCTAAAAAACAAAAAAATTCAACCGAAACCGAAAATTTACATTACACGAAATCTAAAAAGAAAAACGCGCTTACACACAATTGTATACGTTCAACTCTCGTAACGAACTGAAGTGTTTGATTTTATTTTTAATTTAAACTCGAACGAACAATTTGATCGTTCGTTCGTTCAGTTAATTCAGTATTTTCAACACCAACTAAACAAACACTCCCATAGAAACTCAAATGCACACTCTATTTTACACTCATCACAGAGTACAAAAATAAAAAAAAAGAAAAATATATCTCCAACATCAACCACAAAAAAGAAGTTGTTAATCCAGCAACAACAACTAAATGAATTGAGAAGTTCTTGTATTTAATAGAGTAATTCAATGCTTTTTGTGTGGAAGTACTTATAGTAAAAAATTAGTATCTTTTATTATCAATTCATGCTAAGATCAATAAAAATTACTAAAAGAGAGTCAGAACAAGAGAGGGAGAGTTACAATAAATTACAAACAGCGTTGCCAATTTTTAAAAATTGTACTGTTTGCAAATTCAGTGGCGAATAAAGGCCAACAAACAGATGTTTAACCCAAAGAAAAAAACTAAAAAATTAACAAAAATCAAGTTTAAATTATAAAAAAAACATAAAAATCAAGTCTAAATTACAAAAATAAAGCGAAAACCCGAATTTTTTAAAATTCAGGTAAAGATATCTCAAAATAGGAACAAGATTTTACAAAGGTTATTGGACTTTCAGACTCTTCCATGGTATTATTTATTGCGTATTTCACGTTAAATATATTTTTTAGTTTCAAAATTTTTTCTCACCCCGTTTTTATTCGTGAGTTTATTTGACAGTTCAAAGCAGGAACTTTCTCGCAATAATATTACAGTCAGAGTTTTTCTGTTTTTCTGTAGATTGGCAAGTGATTTCCTAACGTTACAGCTAAAGCTTCGTACAGACGATGATCAGATCTTACGATATTGGTAAGCAGCGTTGCTTAAATTGCATTAAAATTGGCTAAAATGTCTTACAACTATTGAACATTGTAAGCTCATTTGTATTTGCAGAAGTGCAAAATTAATGCATCTGACAACCGCACCATTGTCAGAAAAATATTGCTGTTGGCAACGCCTGCTTACAATATTGTAAGATCTGACCATCGTCTGTACGCAGCTTAATACTCGCCAACAATTTTACAGACGCAGTAAAGTGAGACAAACAGTTGTTTGTTTCAATTTATGGAATTTTTGTTTAATTTCGCACATCTCAGCCAAAAAGTTTCTTGACGCGGGAGTTACAGAATATGGGCCCAGGTTTTACAACAAAAATTTTTTGAAAAGCTGATGTGATTGAGAAATTTTGAGTGCAGAATCGCATTCAACGCAACTCAAACCCTTAGCGAGGTAAAATGGAGTCACAGGTGTTTGGCTTTTACCAAAAATCTTGCAGGCCTTTATAATTTTCTAATGATTTTAGTTTTGTGTGAAGGGTCAAATAAACTATACAAGCTGTTTAACAACAAAAACAATAAAATGTTTGTGTTAATATAAAAAAATCTTAATACTTACACAAATAATTTTTCATTCTTTTCTCATATGTTTTTTTAAGAGTTTGTGTGGTTTATTTGGCTCTTAATCCTACTAATATTATATATCTAAAAGTTTGAATGTTTGTAAGTTTGTTGTGGCGCACTCTAGGCAAATCCGCCTAATGCTTTTTGGCCAAATTTGGGAGACTGATAGTATAAGGCTCTGATAAAAAATATAGGTTACTTTTTACGAGGTAAAGACCTAAGCAAAAATGGTACTTTTCGATAAATTTGGTATACATACAGACTGAAGCCTACATTAACATGCAGTGTACTTTCTGGTAGTGCTGGGAAACTATCGATAGTACTATCGATATTATCGATAGTCTTAAAATATCGAAAATATCAATATGGATATTATTTTTATTTAGAATACAGCTATAAAGACGTGTAAAAGCAGCTATACACACACAGTTTTTGCCGCAAGTTTTTACTTGCTATTATTAATTTGCGCTGAATTACAGCAATGAATACAAACAACAAGACTGGCAGGTGTATGGATTGCTTAGCTGTGCTTTATTACTGCTAATTAAAGGCCTTTAAGTCGAAATTCGTACATGTTTATATAGGGACTAAAATGTCAAATATTTATGTAATGTTGTAAAAAAAATGCAAATCCGAATGCAATTGCAATGAACGACCATTAGAGGCTAAAGCTACGGTCACACTTATTAAATATTTGATCAAATAAGCGTAACCCCTACTTATGTTAATAGTTAGTGAGATTTTAAATGGGCTTAATATTACAAAATAAACTAATTATACTACTAGACATAGCAAATAACAGTTTTTTGTAAGATGTGGTATTTTAATCAAAATAAATATTGATATTAAGCGAAATGATTTTTTAGTTTGGTTGTTGGTCCCGTTTTTTTCGTCAAATATTTGATAAGTCTGACCGTAGCTTAAGTCATCTAGATTGATTACCTTTTGGGTTCAGAATTAAAACCAATTTAGAAAATTATCTTAAGTTGCAATAAGATATCTTATAGTCCCTGCTACTTCGGTTCCTTCAGAAAGGTACTTATCAATTTTTCAAAAACTGTCATCTAAAATAACGTGCGTACATACTTACGTCTCATACATTCAATAAAGTGATAAATATAACGAACTGTAGCCTTATAAAAAACTAGTTAAAGTTTTCCTGCACAAGTACAAACATTCAGTCGATAGTAATATCGATAGTGGAACCTGAACTATCGATATATATCGATAGTAGAAACTATCGATAGTATCCTAGCACTACTTTCTGGGGGCCTAAAATAAGGAAATGCGTGAACAAATTCACAGGTTGAAAAATTTTTTTCTCAATTTTCTCAAAATTTGTGTAAAAATGTATGTGGCCAGTTTTTATTTCGATATTAATATTTCTAACAGATTTTTTTATTAGCAGCCATGGTTTCCGGAATACCGTTCTGCCATTATTTAACTTACAAAAAAAAAAACTTTGTAGCCGAATTAAGGTTTATTGCCAGATTCTTTAGTCTTGTGTATGTATAGAAATTTGCTGTCTTAAAGTTAAAGAATACATACAGATTTCAAGGCACAAAATTATTTCAAAAAAATAAAGCGATTGTAAAAAAGCACCGAAAGTACAAATTCTTACCTTGTTTTGCCGCATAAATGTACTTTATTTTTTGCTACCTTTAGCGTAAGGAATATAGATTTCAATTTTAAGCAAAATTATTTTTAAATTAAACATGTTTACAAAAAATACCCAAAAGTACGAATTTTGAACCGGTTTTGTCGACTTTTCGTCTTTGATCAAGTCGTTTCTAAGTTTGAATCGAGTTTTTCTTTGATTCTGATGTATTGCATCAACTCAAATTTCCACAAAAATTTGTTGAAATCTTTCGACCAAAATGATCGATTTTAATAACAAAAAACAAAACACCCTATCTACCAAAGATTATACGATAAACGCTAAAAGAACTAACTAACATTGTGCATAAAATGCAACTTTGTCAATTGTCAAAACAACTGGTAGATTTAACAAGAAAAATAAATTACACTGTGATAGTTGAAAAAATTAAGTTCGATGAATCCTTTTTGAACAATTAGGGGGGAGTCCCCTGAGTGCGAAAGTACATTAGAAATTGTCAGATTGGCTCGTTTTTGAGAAATCGGTATATGTGACAGCGCATAGAGAAAGGAACCTAAGGGTAAAAAAATCAATTTTCACTTTTTTTTTTTGATGTGGACAACATCTAATCATCGAATGAGACCGATCCCATGCCTCAAAAGCGTTCCCTCCCAGAGATATGCGCGTTTTATGAAATTGAAGTCGACGATTCTAAGCGCAAATAGAAAGGGACCTAACGGTAAAATTCATTTATTTTCATTTATTTATATTTTTTTTTCCTTATGAACAATTTAAAAAAATAGAAAAATCATTTTAACCGACGGTTCTTGCGAATTGGTTCCTTAGAACTTGACGGTACCGGTCCTTTATTTTTTTTTTTTCGATTTGTTTTTAACGTCTGCTGCCTCCACTTCTTGAGGATTGTCCACTTCCACCGAATCTCCCTCTTCGTTTCCATTTCCAGAGACCAAAGGAAGAGGAGCAACCGAATCTTTTTTTGAATTGTCAAAACATAAGCACCGGATCTCTTTATACAAGTACCATTGACGCTTCATCGATAACCCTGGTGACGGAATTATAATTGGTTTGTCATCGAAACAGGTATTGTTACTCAGATGTATGTTTTCATTTATGATGGCTGAATTCGTAAACAGTTTACATTGCACTGGTGACAGAGCAATAAATACAAAGTGATGATAGTTCGATATTCCAATTAAAGTTTTATATTTAATGGAGAAGTATTCGCCCCATTTTCATCCCATTTTGGAAGTCGAAAAGGTACAGTGCCCATGTTCTGTAACTCTCGTGTCGAGAAACTTTTCGATTGAAATGTGTGAAATAGAACAAAAATGCCGTATATTGAAACAAACAGCTGTTTTTCTCACTAAACTGTGTCTGTAACTTTTTTTGGCGAGTACAAGCTGTCACGCAAGGAAATTACTCGCCAATTTACAGAAAAAGTGTGTCTGTAACATTTTGGTGAGAAAAGTTCCCGCTTTGGACTGTCAAAAAAACTCACGAATAAAAATGGGGCGAGAAAAAAATTTTAACACTAAAAAACAACTAAAAATGCAAATTGCAAAGAATAATAATAATAAAATTATGTTCTTGGCCCTTTTTTTATTGTTTAATTATTTTCTTTTACCATTTTTATAAAATATACGAATTTTTTCAAAGCTCGTTTACAAACAACAAACATTAAAGTCGCACTTTACATTATTTGGCATGGCCGACGCACACTGGTTCATATTTTGAGAAGGCGGCCAAAATTATTTTTTTTTTTGTTCTCCGATTTTAAAATTTTTTTATTCATGTGAAAGTAAATACTAGTGAACCTCGGGAGCCAAAAAATTAAAACCCTATTTCAACTATTTCATTGAGAACAGGGTGGTCCGAAATGGACTTTCTCAATATTTGGTTATAGTTTTGAATTTCTGAGTCAATTTTTGAAGTTGAAATGCTCATAACTTTTTTGTTTTTTAAGATTTTTTGACAGAATAAGTTTTGTGTATTAGTTTATTTTATTAGCTATACGTGGTTTAAAGCATTAAACTCTGCGACCTCTAGAACTTTTTAATTTTTTTTTTTTTTTTTATGTCAAAATTTCCCGGAAATTTCCTACTTTATAGAGCATAAGTCCTGAGCGTCAAAATGCGTCAAAAAAAAACCTATACTCTCTTGTAGTCCAGAATCTAACCTACATTTCTATACCCCATTGTACGCACGTCTGGATACGACCTTGCGAACTACAGCAATTTCTGTGACCCAAGGTAAGATATTCGGTTCAAAAAATAAGTCCTGCAAGGAAAAATTACTGAAATTAAAGAAGGTGAATCTTAAAGAATTTTCGACAAATAAAGCAGTTCAGGCCACATAAATTATCTAGCACGTCAGGTTATCAATTAATTTGGAGATGGTAAAGGTATTGCCATTGTTATGAACTTATTGTGGGTGAACGGATGCTGCAAAACGAATAGGCGACATAAATAGACTAACACGTTAGATTTCTGAGTAAGTTAAAAGGTTACACATAAGTAAATAGCCGCAACATAAACTACATAGTTTAATTACCTGAAAATTGCAAATTAATTTAAAAAAATGGAAGAACAGGTAAATGGTAAAAAAACTAGCACGCAGTTATATTTTACGTGAAAATTACCTACATGTTACCAGTTAATTTATTGCCGGTATGTTATCCTTTTAAAAAGTGTGAAAACAGGGGTTTTTTATGTTTCAAAGAAATGCTAATAAAAGATTAAATTTGTATTTAAAAAAGGGTTTTTATGTTTTAAAGAAGCAGTAACAAAAGATCATTTAAAAAAACTTCTATCAAGAGTATAAAAGTGCATGCATTCATAATTTTACCTTCATTATTGTTTAAACAATGGCTAAGTTCAGTTATAAAGTTCTCGCAGATATATATTTTCAACAGAAAGATGAAAAAGATTTTGTGTTACACATAATGAATAATCCATTTTTTAAATTATGCAACGAACAAGAAATCAAAATTCATAAGATAAAAATTAAAAATTTTTCATTAACATTAAGAAAACGGTACCTGAAATGTTCTAGAAACAAGAAAAAGTTTTATTTACACAACGAAAAATGGCTAACAAATGATCTGATTTTTAAGAAGCTGTCAATAACCGCTAAGGAAACTGGAAAAGTGGGTCGGCCCGCAAAACAAATTGACAATTGCAGTGAAAGATCACGAAGACGCAAGCTAGCAAATATCAATGAAGAAATTTCTCATAGTATGATAAAGGATTCATTTCTGCATCAAATTCAACCAACGCAAAATAAGAAAACAAAAATTGCAATAATTGAAAAAATAGTGGAAGCGAGCCCTAAACGCACAAAGAGGATTTTAAAAAGTATGCCTACACCAACTGAAGAAATGAAATTTACTCCAGAAGAAGCATTTGCACTATTTTTGGATTTAAAACTGACAAAAAATCAGTATACAGAACTGCGAAAGCGAACCAATGAAAAAAACTGTGGAATCTTTCCAGCATATCGAGATTTAGTTTCTGTCAAAAAAGAGTGCTTACCTTCACAAACGGCTATTAGTGTAACTTCAAGTTCAGCAGAAGTAAAATTGCAGGCTCTTCTCGAACACACTGCAGAACGATTATTAAATACACTTGATGCTGACTGTTTAAAAAAACTTAAAAATTGCAGCATCACTTTATTTTCTAAATGGGGATGTGATGGAAGCTCTGGTCAGAAACAATACAAGCAATGTAATTCAGAAAACTCATCTGATGCCAACTTATTCATGGTATCTTTAGTTCCATTACGTTTAAGAAAAACTTATATTGGCTTAGAGCCGTCAACCAGTAGAGTTACAGAAATGGATGTATGGAAAAATGAAATTCCCTCTTCAACAAAGTATTGCAGACCAATAAAGTTTGTTTACAAAAAGGAAACTAAAGATGTCATAACTGAAGAAGTTCGAAAAATAAAAGATCAAATTAAAGAACTTCAACCGGCAATATTTAAATTTGATGACCAATGCATTGAAATTAATTTTCAAATGTTCCTTACAATGATCGATGGAAAAGTTGCTCAAGCATTAACCGAAACAAAGTCTTCGTCAAGCTGTACCATATGCCAAAAGACATCAAGTCAATTAAGCCAACCCCCATCACAAGACAATAGTTTCAATGAAGCATACGAATTTGGAATGTCCCCTCTTCATACCAGAATTCGTTTTATGGAGCATATTCTTAAATTGGGTTATGATTTGGAATTTGGCCCGTTAGGCGAAACAGTGAGAAAAAACAAAGAAAATGTGGAAAAAAGGAAACAAACAAAAAAACAAATTCAAGAAAAATACCTTCACCTAGGCCTTATAATTGATCAGCCAAAACAAGGAGAAGGAAATTCAAATGATGGAAACACTGCAAGGAGATTCTTTTCCGATCCAGAAACTGCAGCATCTATCACAGGAGTACATTTTGAATTAATAAGACGATTCCAGATCATTTTACAAGTTATATCATGTAGCAGAAAGATAAATGCAAAAAAATTTGGGCAGTATGCAAATGAAACAGCAATTCTGTATAACAAAAAATACTCTTGGAGACATATGCCAACCACAGTTCATAAAATTTTATATCATGGGGAACAAATAGTTCAACACAATATGCTACCAATTGGAGATCTATCTGAAGAAGCGCAAGAAAAAAGGAACAAAGACTACAGATTCTTCCGCGAGCATAACACAAGAAAAATGTCCAGATGTTGTACTAATGAAGATCTTATTACTATTTTGTTGTGCACATCAGATCCATATATGTCCAGTATTCGACAAAAATGGAAATCAACCTCAATCGAATTAGAGGAAGAAGCTAAACAACTTCTCGAAAATGAAACCCAAAGCTATTTAGAAGAAATTTTTACTAATATTGTTTAATTTAAAATTGTTTATAGATTATAATTTGTTTTTGTTTTAAGTATATATTTGTATTAATGTATAAAAATAAAATACACATACATCTCTAACCAAAAATAAAAGTTGAATTACCTAAAATGTTATCGATAGCCAATAATGCTATTTGGGAATTTTTTAAAATATTCCTTTTCAGTTTTATCCTTATAACAACTCGTCTTTCCTAAAAACGCCAACCTTTGGCCCCTGTGAATATTGGGACTAAAAAATTTACAGGGGCCAAATATTGGCATTTTCTGACAGGATCTAAGTTATACAATAAAAAATAAGTATCAGTTGTAAAATACAAGAGAAATAATCATAAATTATAAAAAAATCATATTTGAAATATTCAACTTTTACACCGAAATTCAACAAAAAAATGAAAATGCATTTTGAACTCCCCATAACTTTTGCTCCTATCAGTCGAATTTTACGTTTTATAGCGCAAATTAAAGCCTAACATCGCACCTATCGAGCAAAAAAAATCGCATAAAAAAATACCGATCCAGTCAAAAGTTATGGAATTTTGACCGCCTTCTCGTAAAATTTCCCACTGTGCGACGGTTGTATTTTCGCCGCCGTCGTTGAAAATTTTTCAATTTTAGTAAATTTTGGTCGCCGTTAACTATATGTGTGACTGGCGTCCTCAACGTCTGCAATGTCACATCGGCTTCGAGTGCAATGTTATGACTTTTATAACGTAACGACGTAATCTCTTTTGATAGTTTTCGACATAAGTTACAGACACACTTTTTTCTCACTTTTCGAGAAACGATGGAATATTTTGTTCCACATCTTTTCGATGCGAGAAGTTCTCACTAAAGTTACAGAACATGGGTACAGGAACATTAAATCCATTACGAGATGATTTTCTAACACAATCAACTACATCCATGAAGCAGTCGACATTAGTTTGGGCATATTTTGATTTGAAAACTCCGAATAAACGATCAGGTGAAAACTTTGTATGTCCGCTTAACAAAAAGTTCAATTCAACTGACTCAAATCTGGAAGTATCGACAAGGTGTTTAAATATCGTATAATCGCATTGTTTTTATTTTGTAAAACACAGTTATCAGCGAATATCACTAATTTTTTAGTTGAATGCCCTTCTCGTTGGTAGTAATCAAGCACTGATATTACTGAATTCGGACATTTTCCAATGGAATCGCTTTCGTCAATACAGAAGATGTGTTGAACATTTTTACGTTCGTTTGTAATTCCGAAAATTTCTGTTTTGCGACCTGATTTAAAGTATGCAGTTCCTATTTGCTATGGACCCGACAGAAAGCTAACGTTTTGAGCCTAATTTATAGATATTTCTAGATAATCCTCCCCTGGAATACCTGGATACATGGCATTTGGATCAGGCTTGACTAATGTTCTCAAGTCGTTATAGTACTCTCGCTGAGTGCTGGCAGATTGCAAATGATCAGAATACACCTCCAATGCTGCTTCTTTTTGAACTTCAGTAACGTTTACAGATTAACAGCATATTTTGCAAGATTTCGACACAATTCGCACAAATCGTAGTGACGATGTAGGGACAATATTTCTTCCACAGCGTTTGGAAAGTACGAAGTTTTACGATTTTACCACCCGGTTCGACGCTGTTGGTGTATCTAGTGTAAACAGAAGTCTTACTTTCAGTAGTTGGAAGTTTCAATAAACAATGGTTGACGTCCAGGTAAAGTGATAGCAACAGTTTCAGCAAAACGGCAGATAAATGAAACAATTTCTTTTTTTTCCGAAGTAGTTAAAGCATCTGTACGATTAATCTTATTCGTCATGCCATGTTTGCGTGGATAAACACAATTTTTGTCGTAATGTTCGATTAGATTTTTGTAGCGTTTAATTCCCATTGTATACAGGAAGAAGTACACATCACGGCATATCGGCAAACTTCAAAAATAATATATCTGATTGTACCGTTTCTTCATTGCTCGTGATCGATCACCAACTTTTGACCTGAGCATTGCATCGCCACGGTGAGCTGCCAGATGTGCGAGAATAACTAAATCTTGGCTTCCTTATCTTAATTCATGAAAAACGTACGAAAATCCACAGCCATCTTCTTAGGGATCACTTCATTGCATGGATTTGAACAGCACGGAGGTCTTTTTGAACCATACAGTCGAGCAACTACCTCTACTACCTATCGGTATCATCTTCAGAGTCACTATCCGATAATTCTGAGAAGTGATCGTCATCATCCTCGTCATCAGCGAAGCAATAAAGCAAATCTACTTCTTCGAATTCGTCCACCATTTCATCCTAAAACAGTCAGTAAGAATGTTATTAGTTTTAAATTATTTTCGCGAATAACATAATAATGTTATGTGAAAAAATTTTCGTACTAACAAAGTGATATTCACGATTTAAAAGAATTATAAATTAGTATTTATTATAATTCACAATTAATAATTTCAGTAAATAAACCTGGATTCGAAAAAACGCGAGCAATATTGATATCAAACTCTTGGAAACAGCGCGCTAGGTAGAAAACAGTAAAAACCAACTACACAAAACAAGAGGTAGGGACGACCTACGCGCGTTTTCAAGGTTGACCAACACGTTCCTGACGTCATGAGATGTGTCGCTTTCAAATGAGACCAATACCAACACGCTCAGTGATGGTACACCAAAGAAACACGTATTTAACAGCCTGTTCGTCGATTTCAAACGTTAACGTTCGCATAGAAAATTACATTTGAAACAAAAACAAATTTTCGAATTTTGTTTTTGTTTTAAATATAATTTTCTATGCGAACGTAAACGTTCGAAATCGACAAACAAGCTGTAAATCTTTAAAATGGCTCTCCTGAACAAAACCGGTTTTTACCCTTAGGTCCCTTTTTATTTTGCGCGTCACATATATCCAATTTTCATGGATATATCTAAGTCTACGCTGTTGAAAAAAAATTTATTCGACTGTATTAGTTTTTTTTTGCCTTCTTAACTTTTTTTTACGGATTGTTTTGACTTTTTTTTAAATTTCACGCTATTTAAACCATTAATGTCGATCAAAAGTAACTAATACAGTCGAATAAAATTGTTTTAATGGCGCAGACTTAGCTATATCCATGAAAAATGGATATATACTGATTTCTCGAAAACTGGAGCCAATCAGACACTTCCAAATGAACTTTCGCGAAGAACGTTCGAAAAGGATTCATCGAAGCTCATTTTTTTCGGGTCAAAAACTATCACAGTGTTATAAACAGCTTAAGACAATTTATCAATCTATCGTTTTAAAAAGTTTTATGTTTTTCCTGAAAAATGAGAAAAGATGTTAGACAGACCGTTTTGCGTTTTAGATGACGATATATAACAGGTTAATAATAATAAATATGATTGTGGCTTTTTAATGGAGGACTATTATGTTTAAAAATTTGCGTTAAAAATAGTTTTTTGGAGGTGACCATATCCTAAAATGTGTCTGCTTTACGTGTATGGTAGCATTTGTATGCGAACACCATGAAATTATAAGCAGATGTACGCCATTTAAAAATGTTGTCATATAATATTTAAAATGTCTTGCCTCTACTTTGATTCCCGGTCTCTTGTTATGCAGGGAAATCGGGGAAGGATCATTATTTTTAATAACGTTCAACTATAGTTAAAAAAAAAAAAATAGTTTGTGAAATTTCTAATGATTTTAAACAATTGCGGAATTTTTAACTTTTCAATTCAGATGTGGTAACACTGGTTACTTGGTTTGTTTTTAATAAATCAAGAGAATTTTTCCTATTCTTTTTGTGAGTGTAAGATGTTTTGTGCTCTTAAAATTCTGTTTATTTTTTTATTTTCGTTTTATAATCTCTAATAGATCGATAAAAATAAAACTTGTGTTTTGAGAAACTTCTCTTTTGCTTTGTTTCTTATTTTTTTTCCTTCTTCTTATTTTGTAGTTTAAAAAAAACTATCGAGTTTTTTCAACTTCCTAGAGTGTATTTTTATTTTTTTTTTTTTTGTTGTTTATGCATTACTTTATTTTATTTAGCCTAAACAAAAAATAAAAGTTAAAAAAACTCTTGTGTATCTTATAATAGTCATATAAAAAATTGTCGATTTTTTTATTGATGACATGTGTGAGTGTATGCAAGTTGTTCCTTCAGGAAAGAATGCCCTACATCCAAAAGAAATATAATACAGAAAAGATTAATGTTAGTAATATCAATGAACTTTTAGTTTAATCTGTTTAAAGGAGGCAATAGATTTCTATAACGAAATTACGATCTGAGTTTATTTTGATAATAATAACTTGATTCGGGAATATGAGCCTGTTCCACTACGAGGCATGCACAATTCCATTTGAACACACATTCAAATCATTGAAAATTTTTTAAACTCTATACTGCAGTGTCGCTGTCACAAACAAATTATGAAAAAAAGTGTAAACAACGAATAAACGCAATTGTGTGTACGTGTAGAATCAAAAACAAATGCTTTACTATAGTGAAAGTGCGAAAGTTGCTGCAATTGTCAAACTGCTTGTGTCGTTTATTTGGCCCTTAAGTATTCAATTTGGTTAAGCCGTAAGCCTCTTATTATCTGTTATTCCGAAATATATTTTATTGCCAACATATATTACGATTTCATTCTGCTCCTTTGGTATTCGCCTCAGTCTAGTGTAGTATATATCTTGTTCCTTTCAACCAAATGTTTTCTTCCCACCTAAATTTTTTTTCCTAAGATCTCTTTTTCTCTATCTCTCAATTCACCCTTACAACTCATACAGATGATAATGTAAACCTAAAGTGCAGTCAGCAACCAACTTACTTCGGCCTACAAGAATTGGATTGCTTGTGCCTGCCCATGGGCTCCAAAAAACTCAAAGAAAGACATATGAGGAAAGATATTCAAAGACACAAAAAAAAATATAAATGAAAAAACATCTACACTAAAAAACGATCGATCATTTAAAAGTTTTGCCTGTTCTACGGCTGGTTCACTCAGCACTGCACACACAGTGGCCGACAAAAGTCTACATACGACCCTCATTTCTTCCACCTGACGAGACCAAAAGCATTATGAAAAAAAGTAATGATGCAGGTTTGTTTGAAATCTGGTTTTATTAATAGAAAACGAAAAAAATAACATACTTCAATATACACTTTAAAAAATATTTACAAAAAACGAAAAAATAGCATTGACAAAAGTCTACATACGGCCAACATGTCATGCTTTGTGTTTTGCTTGCTGCTGGATGATGACGGCTAAGTACCGTTATTTTTTTAAATTTACTTTTCTGCATGTTTTACATTTCAAATCAATTGCATTCGGTGGCATTCTGGACAGTTTCCAGCATAATTCAATTGTAACAATGGCCTCGCGAAAAGAAATTTTAACTGATGTGAGAAACTTAGTCGTAAAATATATGTAGAAACGAGAAAAATTCGTTCCGGGAAATATCAAAACTGTTGAGTTTAAGTAAAGCAACAGTTCAAACTGTATTTAATAATTTTAAAAACACTGGTTCTATTGAAAATAAACCGCGTAGTGGTCGCCCTAAAAAGTTTAGTCGCAGAGATGTCAGCTTTATAATGAAAGAAGTGGAAAAAAATCCAAGAGTGAATGCCACAACGCTGGCCCAAGAGCTAACAATAAGATCAAATACGGTTCTGCATCCACGAACAATTCAAAGAACCCTAAACAATAATTGTTTCCACAGCAGAACTCCGCGCAAAAAACCCATTATAAGCAAAAAAAAACCGAAAACTTCGCTTGGAATGTGCCAAAATTCATTTGACAAAGGATTTGACTTCTGGAAACGAGTTTTGTTTAGAGATGAGTCAAAATACAATATTTTTTGAAGTGGTGGAAAAGCGAAAGTTTGGAGAAAAGCTAATACAGCGATGAATCCGAAGCACTTAATACCTACTGTTAAGCATGGGGGTGGCAACGTGATGGTTTGGGGTGCTGTCGCTGCATCTGGTGTAGGAAATCTTCTATTTGTCGAAGGTAATATGGATCGGTTTCAATATAAGTCTATTTTAGAACAAAATCTGGGAGCATCGTTCAATAAATTAGATCTTGGTAAGAGTTGGATTTTTCAACAAGATAACGACCCGAAACACAGCGCTCAAGTTGTAAAAGAATGACTGCTTTACTATGCCCCCCGACAATTGCACACACCACCACAAAGCCCGGACTTAAATGTCATTGATCACGTTTGAGAGATTTTGGAACGTAAAATCAGAAAGCATCATATTACTAGCGCTCCAATGTTGACAAAGATGCTGAAAGAAAAATGGCTAAGAATTACGCCGATTGAATTGGAACATTTAGTTAATTCAATGCCCAGACGCTTACAGGCTGTTAAAGATGCCAATGGTGGCCCAACCAAATACTAAATTTAATAATAAAAATATTATTTAATGTTTCAATAAATTTTTTTATGTTAGCTTATAAGCCGTATGTAGACTTTTGTCAATGCTATTTTTTCGTTTTTTGTAAATATTTCTTAAAGTGTATATTGAAGAAAGTTGTTTTTTTCTTTTTATATTAATAAAACCAGATTTCAAACAAACCTGCATCATTACTTTTCTTCATAAGCTTTTGGTCTCGTCAGGTGGAAGAAATGAGGGTCGTATGTAGACTTTTGTCGGCCACTGTATGGTTGGTTGGTTGGTTGGATTCTTCTTGTGCCCACAGCCAATTTCTAGTGTAGATACTACAGACAAAAACAGACAGTTTCTTTCCTGCTGATGTGTTTCTTAAAAAACCTAAAAAAAAAATATCTAAAGAAAACAAAGAGCTCCTCATCATTAGCTACTGCAAAGTGGCAGCAGCAGCAACGACTAGAAGCAGAAGGCAAACATTGTGGAAGAAGCATAAATTGAACCTCTAGGTTTTTGTTCAGACTTCTTCTTGCTCAATGTCTGAATGACTGACTAACTGAAAGACGGACGTACAAGATGGTTGGTTGACTTGCTTTAATGCATGCGTATGCATGCTTATAAAAATCAAGTAAAAAGACCTCGAGTCTTAAAACCGTCCGTTCAATTGTGTGTCCAATACATATACTTTGAGTTAGTGTTATTTTTTGTTTTGGTTTTTGTTTTTTAAGGAAAGAAATATAAACAGAAAACAAAAATAAACATGACCGTACAAGATTTTACACGTACACTACAGGCAACACTTTTTCGTATCCATTATGTGGCCGATAAGGCAAATGGAAGAGCAAGAGGAGTAACGTATACATGCACACACATGCTTTTTGTTTATTTTTTCAATTCGCATTTCGATTCTCATCCAGCAAATTTTAGCTGATGATAATAAAATTAAAGGAAGTTCATGCACACACAAGCAAAAAGTCAAATGAAATAATAACAATTGAAAAGAATAAAAATAAATAAAACTGAAGGAAAATATTAACGGCCTCACTCGGTCTTGTCTAATGTACATTTGCCAATATAAAATAAGGAAAGAAACTGAAAGCTTAATTGTCACAAACATTTCCTTATGATTTCAAAATTCATCAAAATTAAAGGTGCCTTTTAGATTTGAGGGATTAATCAAATATGTCTAGACTTTGGATTTTACAATAGAAATAGAATTTGTGTAGAACAGGAAGTGGATTTGTGAAAAGATTGATAGCCATGTCAATAGTAAAATGAATGTGAGGACACACCTAAAGCTGGACATAAACGATACGTGGCTCATCAAGGGAATTGAAGTTATAACTTCAGGTCATAGAAACTTGAGTTGAATTGAAAGTTTAAGGCTGATTAAAGATCCTCAAAGTTGTAATATAAATTTAAACGGCCTCAGTTCTTTCACAAATAAGAAGTCATCGCTTTTAGTCTGATAAATTTCAATTCGAAATAAAAACAGACAACTGGGCTATCAAATCCCTCCAAAACGGTTTTGTGGAATTAGTTTGAATTTTATTTCATGGACTTTTAAAATTGAACTTTCATTTAGATTAAAATGTGTTACAGTGGAACCGCCAAAACTAGCCGACCTGACATAAATGAAAGCAGTAATTTGAAAAAACAATTTCTTTAAAAAAAGTGACAACCTTAGAAAACATATGTTTTAAGTTTCAAGGCGCCACGTCGTTAAGTTTTTTTTGTTTAGACATCAAAAAAAAAATTGATCACCGTTGGTCTAGGTTCGTACTATTTATGAAAATTTCTTTTAGAATTCTGAGTTTATTTGTTAGAGAGGAGAGAAGAATAGCCTGTTCTCTTCCTTTCTCACTAATAAATTCGAACTTTCTGCAAGAAAATTTTTGTAGTGTGAACCCAGATTGAAGTAATTCAATACTTTCATTTGAAAGGTATCATTCTAACCAATATTAAAGCCGCGCTAGGTGCTAATACAAGGGAACCGGCTCCTTCATATGCGGCTTGAAAATATTGGGTGGCAAAGTTTTAACGAGGCTATACGAGCTGCGCAGACGAAAAGGTTAAACAAATCGACCTAAAATAAGATTTCTTATGTTGAGGTATGAAAAAATTGTCGAACTCTTTGTTAAATCTGCTAAATTTGGAATTGCACTCGTAAACTGACAATTACCATCCAATAAGCATAAATCTTTTTTTGTACAAGAAACTTTCGGACTTAAGAATAATTTCGAAAAACACTTGTCGTGAAAGGGGTATTGATCAAAAAACGCTTGTGAAGTTTTCGAATAATCGATACATTTTCTTAAGAAATTTTCATAATCATTAAATTCTCTAAAGAAAATTTTTATAATCGATAAATTTTCTTAAGATAATTCTCAAAATGAAAACATTTTTTTTAATAAAATTATTTTAACGCAAATTCAAATAATCGATAACTTTTCAGAAGAAGTTTCAAAAAATCGAAAAAAAGAAATGTTCGAAAAAAAAATAATAATAATTAATTTCTAACGCAAATTGAAATAATCGATACATTTTCCAACCACAATTCCAGCTTTCGACACGTTTTTTGAAGAAAATTCGAATAATCGATAAATTATAAAATTGGAATACCCAATAACCAAAAATCAATTTTTAACGAAAATTTAAATAATCTATACATTTCCTGAGCACAATTCAAGCAATCGACACGTTTTTTGAAGAAAATTCGAGTAATCGATAAATTTTTAATAAAATTTGCACAACCGTAACATTTTTTAACGCAAAATCAAATAATCGATAATAAGTTTTCAGAATAAAATTAAAACATTCTATAAAAAGCTGGATTAATAAAAATTTATTATCAATTTTTAACGCAAATTAAAATAACCGATACATTTAAAAAAAAAATCGAATATTCAATATATTTCCAATTTGTTATATGTGGAGGAAAAAACAAAAAAAATTTACAAAAAAATGACAAAACCAGCGATGATTAATTCAAACGTGTTGCATTTTTCAGTAATATAATGTGGCATCATTAAAATTCAGAGATGATTTTTTTTTAGTTAGCAGATGGGCAAAAGTTTGTTATAAATAAACTCTGTGCTTACAAGCTGCTAGGCTTAATCGGTATTCTAGTTAGCAGCTCGTTGTACGTAGTGTACAAACTGTGGCTAACTTTTTGTTATAAATACGGCTGTTAATTATTCAGAAATTTATCCGATTAAAAATATGAAAAATCAAAAGCTTTTTTTTTTTAAAAAAAATTTAATAATCGGAATATTTTCAATAAAAAATCTCGAAATTTTATTTCACAAATACATATGCTTAAAAAATAATAATAATAATAATTTTTTTTTTTTTTTTTTGGAATATAAATAATCGGTTTTTCGGATAAAACAATTCGCTCGATATTTTTTTTAAATCACCTTAATAAATCACATTGCTTTTAAAAGAATTTTAGTAGAATACTTACTTATCACCCTGTATTACTTAACCCAAAGCAATTTAAGACTTTAATAAAATGTTTACATACCTGCAAAGATAAGAAAAAAAAAATATTATTTTAATTAAAAGTTTCATCACATTTTCATTAAACGTATACAAATGAATAATTGTGTAATCAAGTTACACAGTCATATACAAAAAGAGAATCTTAAAAAAGCAGACCGCAATTATAGCACAACGAAACTGTAATCAATATCCAACATTAAGTCCCCCCACAAACAACAACGACGCACACAAAAAAGATCAATGAAAATTTACACACAAATCGCCTCAAGACACAGACTGAGAGTTCGTAAAGAAAAACTCGAAATCTGAACAACTGACAAAATAAATGAAAGCAAATGGGTGAAAAACTACGACAGACACCAGCGAAAATGACAGAATTACATGTAAGACATAAAATATAATTGTAAATGTAATTAAAATAACAAAAAAATAATTTCTTTTTATTTTTCAATTTTTTAAGTAATTTCTTAATCACCAAATTTAAAGAGATCCACTTAAAGAAAATTATTTAAAAATAAGGAAGTTTTGAAGCGAAATTAAACGAATGAGGGAATAGATGTCTAAGGAAAAATAAAAAATAATTGCAAAGGAAAAATAAAAAATTACTTTAAAAAAAGAAGTACATTACTGCTAACGATTAGAAAATGGTCAAACATGTCAAAAGCTGCTGATCTATAACTATAAACTAATAAATAACAAATTTCGTTAATTAAATTT
The DNA here is from genome assembly GCA_963931875.1 of Pollenia griseotomentosa. NCBI lineage: Eukaryota > Metazoa > Arthropoda > Insecta > Diptera > Polleniidae > Pollenia > Pollenia griseotomentosa. Next base: position 46,202,566 of record OZ007561.1, on the reverse strand, counting down.
TACATCAAATTAAAAACAAACTTTCGCAGGTACGCTTTAAACAACAAATCTATAACCTACAAAAGTTCCATTAGATTGATGCTAGTAGGATTTTGGTAGCTTTTTAATTTCCACATTTGTAGATCTTATTTTTACAGATTGGTGATTCATTGTAGGGTACTTTACCTAAAACAGATTTTGAAAAAACCCCCGATTTTATGCAACTAATCGAACTAATTTTCATGTTAATCTGCGATTTATCAATACTTTTTTATATAAATTAAAAATTTAACGATGTCCGTCCGGCTGTCCGTGTAAACCTTGGGCGCAAAGTACAGGTCGCATTATTACAGTCTATTTAAAATGTTACATAGCCTCCACGCCAAATTATCTCCAAAATTACTACTTGTACTTTGCCAACAAGATAACATGGACAGCCGGACGGACATCGTTAAATGTTAATTTTCGATCTAAGGCTATCGGTACACAAAATAAAAATTGATTTCAATTAAAAAATTAGTAATATTAATTAAAAAATTAATTCAGTTTGCACCAGTAAAAAAATAATAGTATCAATTAAAGGTTTTATTCACTTGATTAAACGTTTTATTCACTTGATTAAAATTTTAAATAAAACTGATTTTTTTGTTCGATTAATGCCTTAATTCGCAAACATTTATGGAGAAGTTTATGCATAACAAAAGTTCGGTCTTTGGCATACATTTTACCAAACGCCGAACATAGCATAAGATTTCGTCCTGCTTAATATTTTTCTAGAAAAAGGACCCACAAATGATTAACCTATTGTTTTACATATAAAAATTAAAGCAATTAAATATTTCCATCAGTAAAACCAACACAAAAAAAAAACAACTAAAATAAGACAAATATTTTTTAATGTTAAACAATTTCTTCTGGTATTATCGAATGCTGTTAAGGAAGCTTAAGCTGACTGCCTGGCTCATTGGCTCTTTAGTTGATTGCAAAAATTGTGTCTCACAAGCAGAACTGCACATGCGAGTCCACAGCACAACACAACTCAACCATCAACTAACTGACTGACCATGGCCACTTTTAATAAAAAAAAACGCACCAAATAAAAACTGAACAGCCAACCAGCAGCATCAGAAAGCATCATTAACTTCATCCAACAAATAGGAGTCATTAGGAAATTGTTAAAAAATTTCCGCAACATACAGACAACAGCAACAATAAAAAACAAAAAACAATTCAAAGTGTTTGAAATAAAAAAAAAAATAACACAAAAGAGCAAAAATAATTTTGAACCATTAGTTGCCACCACAACCAATTTCAGTCAAAGATGTGAACGAACAATAAACAGCTTGTAAATGCCCTCCTTGGAGATTTTGTTTCGAAATGTCAATACAATTCTTTTTTTTCGAATGCAATATGTACTTGCAACGCAATGTTGCACTGCAACATAATACATACTTGAACAATTACAGTTGTTAAAATTTTATTGCATGAGTGTTGAAGAAAACCCGAAGAAGATGAAAATGCTGAAAAAAAATTTTAAGGATGTCTTTGTTAAATTTGTTGACAATTTATTTTATTCGAAATAATGTGGGTTCATGTCCTAAACAAAAACATACTCTCTCATACACACAAAAAAACAGATACAACAGTAATTCAAGGAGACTCAAGACTGTGTTGCAACACTAAAGAAATTGATGCAATACGTTGCTAATGAAACGTAAACAATGTGAACACATTTGGAGCAGAGTGATAATAACAGTTGCTGGTTGACATGGCAGCTACAAAGTATTTTCAGATACTCCATTTATAAAAGAGTTAATGAGCTGATGACCTAAAAATGTCGTGGAAAGGAAAATTGTAATAAAATTTAGTTACTGGTTTTATGGACTCAAGAAAAGTGTAGAAAAATCGAAACATTCATCATAGAAAATTGGAAAAAAAATCTAAAAAACATTCCAATTATTTGTCAACTTTTAATTGAAACTTTCTTTAATCTGGAAAATAACAAATAAAAGAGAATTTTCTCAATTTTGAAAAATTGAATCGAACATTTTTCGAAAAAAAATTTGAATAATTCAATAAGAAAACTTAAAGAACACGTGAATAATTTAGGATTTGCCTAAAGAAAATAAGAAAAGTCTAAAAATTTTTTATAGATACAAAGAATGGAAAAAATTTCTATAAAAAATACAAAATTCTAAAAAAAAAGGTACGAATAATCGTCGATATATTTTCTAGAGGAAATGCGAATAATAAAAAAGTTTAAAAAAAAACACGAATATTCCAAAAAAAAATTTATTGTTGACTCGTATTAATCAAAATTTGTTGTCATCGAAAAAAAAAAATAATCAAAAAATATTCTATGAAAAAACGAATATTCGATACATTATCAATAAAAAAAAAATAGAATGATCGAAAATTTTTCATTGAAAGTACGAATAATTAGGAAATTTTCTATACAAACATTAATATTCGTAAAATATTCAATTTGTATAATCGTTTAATTTCCTAATAATACGAATAATCGTTTAATTTTTTATAGAAAGTTTTAATAATTTTTAAATTTTCTACAGAAAATACAAATAATCGAAAAACATTTTATAGAAAATTAAAAATTCTAGATCTTAAATTACGAATAATTGAAAAATTTTCTATAGAAAATACGAAAATTTAAAGAATATACAAATACAAAACAAAAAAAAGTTAATTCGTATTAACTCAAATTTTTTGTTTTAAAAATACAAATAATCGAAAAATATTCTATAAAAAAAACGAGTAATCGATTAAATCTCAATAAAAAAATAGAATAATCGAAATAATTTTCATACAAAGTATGAATAATTAAGAAATTTTCTATAAAAATATGAATAATCGTAAATTTTTTATAAAATTCGAATTTTCTGTAAAAAATTTTAATAATCGTATTGTTTTCCAAAAGATTTTTTTAATAATAAACGATTCCTATAGATAATACGAATAATCGTTTAATTTTCCATAGAATATTTTAATAATCGTAAAATTTTCTAAAAAAAAACAAAGCATCGAATATATTTCTATAGAAAATAAGAAATTCTAAATCAAAAATTACGAACAATCGCAAAATTTTCTATAGAAAATACGAATAATTAAAGAATATACAAATGTTTCAAAAAAATGTATAGTTAATTCGTATTAATCAAAATTTGTTGTTATATAAATAAAAATAATCGAAAATGATTCAATAAAAAACGAAAAATCGATTAATCGAACAATTTTTTATAGAAAGTGCGAATAATTGTTAAATTTTCTATAAAAATGTGAATAATTGTAAAATTTTCAATAGAACATTTGGATAGTCATTCAACTATCATTGTAGAGTTAAACTTTTCTGTAATAGATTTTTATAATCGTTTTATTTCTTATAAATAATACGAATAATCGTTCAGTTTTCTATAGAAAATTTTAATAATCGTTTAATTTTCTGTAGAAAAAACAAATATGTAATCGAATAAATTTCTATAGAAAATAAAAATTTTTTTATCTTTAATTACGAATAATCGTAAAATTGTCCATAGAAAATACGAATAATTAAAAATTTCAAAAGAAAAAACAAATATTTAAAAAAAACTTATAGTTAATTCGTAGATATCAAGATTTTTTTTGTAGAAATAAAAATATCCGAAAAATATTCTATAAAAAACGAATAATCGATCAATTCTAAATAAAAAAAACGAATTATCGAAAAAAATTTCTTAGAAAGTGCGAATAATTGGGAAATTGCTTTAGAATTATGAATTCTCGTTAAGTTTTCAATAGAAAATTTGGATTGTCGTTCAACTTTGTTTCTGTAAAAGATTTTTATAATCGTTAAATTTCTTATAAAAAATACGAATAATCGTTGAATAGAACATTTTAATAATCGGTAAATTTTCTATACAAAATACAAAAAATCGAAAAACTTCTATAGAAAATAAAAAAATTCCAAAAATTCGATTTATCTTTTAAGTTTCCATAAAAAATTTGATGAGTGAAATTTTTATAAAATTTCGTATTTAATAATTAGTATTGTGGTTATTTTGTTGAACTATTTATGGTTTTTAATCCAAATTTTTAATATTTTTAATTAGGCTTAAGTTCATTAAATTTAATTTTCATTAAATTATTTTTATGAAGAAAGGAATTTTACAACATGAAAATTAATTAAAATTGTTCTTGATAATCTTTTCATTCTTGACCGTGGCCGGGGCTCGAACCCAGGCCGGCAGGTTACCATGACATGTTTCGATCGCAACCACTCGATCTCCTCAGATGGATTTGCCGTTTTACACTCGCAGCCATCGACGGCTGCTGACGTCAATAGTCAAACATCAATCCTTAAACCAAATTGTATTTTAACCTTTTGGTAGATCGAAGTTTGCTTTTTTGAATGATTATCTATTTTAATTGATTTTACATGTTTTTTCTTTACCTCCGTTTTTTCGTACTTTTGTCAAGAATTCTTCTTGAAGTCCAAAGTACATTTTTTGTACAAAATCAATTAAAATAGATAATCATTCAAAAAAGCAAACTTCGATCTACCAAAAGGTTAAAATACAATTTGGTTTAAGGATTGATGTTTGACTATTGACGTCAGCAGCCGTCGATGGCTGCGAGTGTAAAACGGCAAATCCATCTGAGGAGATCGAGTGGTTGCGATCGAAACATGTCATGGTAACCTGCCGGCCTGGGTTCGAGCCCCGGCCACGGTCAAGAATGAAAAGATTATCAAGAACAATTTTAATTAATTTTCATGTTGTAAAATTCCTTTCTTCATAAAAATAATTTAATGAAAATTAAATTTAATGAACTTAAGCCTAATTAAAAATATTAAAAATTTCGTATTTAAGTTAAACTTTCTTTAGAGAATTGGAAAACTAAATAAAATTTTTATAAAAATAAGTAAATTTTTGGCAAGAAATTCAACAATCGGCTAGTTTTCTGTAAAATATTTTAACAATCGTTAAATTTTCTATAGAGAGTTCGAATAATCGTTAAATTTCCTATAGAATATTTAAATTATCATTTACTTTTATATAGAAGATTTGAATAATCGATAAATTGTCTAGTGAAAATTCGAATAACTGTAAATATTCTAAAGAAAATTCGAATAATCGTTAAATTATTTTCCGAAAATTCGAATAATCGTTAATTGTTCTATAGAAAATCCGAAAATTAAATAATATTTTTATAGTAAATTTGAGTCAAAGCAGTGTTGCCAATTTAGCCATTTAGTGGCTAGATTTAGCCATTTTTCACCCTGTTTAGCCATTAAAAAATGAGTTTAGCCATTAGCCATTTTTTTAGCCATTTTTCAACTTGTTTAGCCATAAAATTATTTTTTGCCGTTTTTCTTTTAAAAGAATAATTTTTATTTTATTATAAAAATTTATAAAAGTAAAATAAACATTTTTAACAATTAAAACGCCTTTAAATTAAATCACAACTTTTACAATGTTGAAAATCGCTATAAACTATGATTATGAAAAATCTTTCAAAAAAAAAGGAAAACAATTCCAATATTAAATTTATAAAATGGATCAACACAAACGTCGGTGTTTCTTTCTGGTTGCAAGGATTTCAATAAAGAGATGCAAGCGGCAACAAAAATTTTTTAGAAATGTCAGAATTGACTATAAAGTTGCTCTCATTTCCATGGTCTAATGCTTAAGTAGAGAGGGTATTTAGCCAAGTAAATATTGTTAAAAGTAATTTGAGAAATAGTTTACATTTAGCAACCGTTAATTCGATTTTATCAATTAGGTAAATATTTTTACCATAACAATAAAATATTTATTGCAACACCACAATAATAGAGATGGTACTATGCGCTTGTGTTGATGTTTGCAACACCTTAAAATATTGGTCCTAAGCTCACCTTTTCGTATACCGATTGACTCAGAATCACTTTCTGGGTCGAATTAACGATGTTTGTCCGGCTGGCTGGCTGGCTGTCCATGTAAACCTTGTGCAAAAAGTACAGGTCGCAATTTTGGAGATTATTTGATAAAATTTGGTACAAAGGTTCTAATTTGAATATGATACCCTACTTATAGTTGGGGTTGAACGACTATACTTTCTTACTTGTATTTTATTGTAGATCTGGACTCAAAAGGTAGGGTAAATATTGTCGTGATTATGATTTACGTTTAAATTATTTAATTCCTATGAGATGAACAATAACGAATTTATCGATAATTTAATTTTTTAAATATCTATCAAAATATTAATTTACGTTTATTCTTATTTATCAAGTTGATCTTAACTTACAATTTCATCGTAAACAACTTTAAATTAATTATTTCTGTTTTGTTATTGAATATTTTATTTAAAAAAAGCTTTTAGCCATTTTTTAGCCCATTTTTAGCCATTTTTTAGCCATTTTTTCCGTAAATTTAGCCATTTTTGGTCACCAAGTTTTGGCAACACTGAGTCAAAGTAATATTTTTTTGTAGAAAAGTTATTTTCTGTAGAATATTTCGAAAATTTGCAGAAGAAAAGTCAAATAATCTTTAAATTTTATATATAAAATTTAATTATTTTTATTCTATTAAAAATTGGGGTAACCCTTATTTGTTTTAAGAAAATTTGAATAATCGGTTAATTATTTATGGAAAATTTTAATAATCCTAACATTTTTCAAATAAAATTAAATTTTTCTATAGAAACTTCGAATCGTGGAATAAATAACTAAATTTTCTGTCAAACATAGTTTAAAGTTCTGTAGAAAATTGAATTTCTTTTTTTTTTTAAATTTCTAAAGATAATTGGAGTAATCGTTAGGATTTCTGTAAACATTTGGAATAAACGTTAAATTTTTTTAAGGAATATTCGAATAATAATTAAATTCTTTATCAAAAGTTTAAATTTTTTTAGGCAATTCGATAAACCGTAAAATTTATTATAGAAAATTCAAATAGCAATTACAATTATTAGAGAAAATATCAATTCGAAAAATTTTCCTTCGAGAATTTGAAAAAACAATAATATTTCTAGGAAAATATTGTTGTTTGTTATTAACAAACGGAGAAGAAAATGCGAATTATCTTTTTCCTTTAAACAGGAAAAACTTTTATATTTTCAATGTCTTTCTTTTTTCTCTGCAATCAATTGATTCTTAAATAGCAATCAAAGTCTCTAATTACCTTCTGTCCCTTGAACCAAATTAATAAATTTGGTTGACATCATTTGAAAATTTCAAATTTTTTAACAAAAAAAAAACACAACATTTAAACAAAAGAACTAGGAGTCCTAAAAACAGCAAAACATTCGCTTTTACTCAGTGTTTCAGAAGCAACAGCAGGCAGTCAGTCAGTTGCTGGTGACAAGCAACAGACACCGTCGAGTCCGTCAGCCAGTCAGGTCTACTGAGTTCAATCGTCCGTTAAAAGACGAATGTTAAACATTTTAAACTTCTACTTTTAAGTTTATTTTGTTTGGTGTGTTCTTTATTTTTTCGTTACGTTTACTAGAGTTTAGTTTGTTCTTTAAAACAAGAACCGCACCTTTTTAGCCCAAGTTTTTTCAAAGATTCTTCGACATTTATTTCTACGTTTGCTTCTGCTTTTTTGCGTTTCTTTTTTTGGTTTAATACACTCGATTTATATATTTAACAAAAAACTGTTTGTCGAAAGAGTCAAAATACGTTTGAAGTTTATTCTTACTACAAACGTTAAAGTAGTTTCAAATATCCCAGCAAACGTTGTAGCAATAATTAAAGTTTCTAAAAGCGCGCAACAACGAAAATTATAGTATATTTAAAGAATATAGAAATTTTCTATAGAAAAATTAACGAATAATCGAATATTATAAATAAAAAAAGAATATCCACAGATTTATCAAATTTTTCTTTCATGTGTTTTTTCGTGACTGCTCAAATTTTCTATAGAAAATTAAGGATTTACTATAATTTTCTAATTTTCTAATGTTTACTTTTACGATTACTTAAATTTTCTAAAGGCTTTCAATCGATTACTTGAATTTTTTATAAAAAATTTGGATTTTATTCGAATTTTCATTATTAAATTTCGCGATTACTTGAATTTTCTATAGAAAATTTTAGAATAGGATGAAGTTTTTATAGTAAATTTCAAAATTACTTCAATTTTTTAAATAAAAATTCCGCAAATACTCGAATTTTCTATGGAAAATTGTTAATCGATTTTTCTTTAGAAAATCTTGGCATTAATCGAATTTCTACTCTATGGCAATTAATTGAGTTTTATGTAAAAAACTTTGCGATTAATCGTTATTTTTAATAAAAAGTTTGTGATTTACTGAACTTTATATAAAAAAATTTTCGAATAATCGTTCCTTCCATAGAAAATTGTGCAATTATTGGATGAATGAACATTATATAGAAACTTTTGCTAGTAATCGACTTTTTGTAGAAAATTTTCAAATTAATCGAATTTTCTGTAGAAAATTTTGCAATCAATCGATTTTTCTATAACAAATTTTGCAATTACTCAATTTTTTATAGAAAACTCGGCGACTAATCGAATTTTATAAAACTATTTTGCTTTTAATCGGATTTTCTATAGAAAACCTTGGATTAATCGATATTTCTATTGAAAATTTAACGACTAATCGTCTTTTATTTAAAAAATTTGTGATTACACGATTTTTCTATAGAAAATTTGGCGATTTGTCGAATTTTATATACGAAATTTTGCGATTAATTGTATTTTTTATAGAAAAGTTTGCGATTAATTGGACTTTATATAGAACAAGCCTAACCCGCTGCACTTCGCTACACTGTAAAAAAATATATGCATCCTATAGGAGGTATTTCCCCCCTGCGCCTACCTGCTTTATTTTTATTTTCGAAAGTGTGGTATACGATAAGAGTAACTTCTACAAAGTTTGAACATTCTCACTACAACAGTTCTTAAGATATGCGATATTAAACATTGGCGCCCTATGGGGGATACCATTACCCCCGCTGATATTTTATTTCAATTTTGGGGCTCAGAAGATCCTACTACCAAACGTTCAACAAAATGCGTGCAGCGGCTCTTAAGATATGCGATATTTAATATTGGCATCCTATGGGGGGTACCAATTCCTTTGCCGCTATCGAAATTTCAGGAAAATCGGTTCAGTAGTTTAGGAGTCTATAAGCTAACATACAAACAAACAAACAGACAAACATTTTTATATATTTAGATAGTTTGCGAATAATTTGTTTTTTCTATGGAAAATTTTTCGATTAATAAACTTTATAAAGAAAACTTTGCGATTAATCAAATTTTCAATACAAAAGTTTAGAATTTACCGATTTTTCTGTAGAACATTTTGCGACTACTCGAATTTTCTATAGAAAATTTTGCACTTAATGGAACTTTCTATAGAAAACCTTGAATGAATCGATTTTTCTATTGAATACTTTACGATTAATCGAATTTTATGTAGAAAATTTTGCGACTGCTCGATTTTTCAATAGAAAATTTTGCGATCAATCGATTTTTCTATAGAAAATTTTGCGATTATCGTATTTTTCGTAAAAAAGTTTGCGATTAATTGAATTTTATATATATATCTTTTCATAGAAAATTTTGCGATAAATTCTTCTTTCTATAGAAAATTTTTCGATGGATGAATTTTTAATAGAGAATTTTGCGATGAATCGAATTTTCTATAGAAAAATTTGCTATTAATCGAATTTTCTATAGAATATTCTGCTAAATAAATTTTTCTTTTTGCGACTTCTCGATTTTTTATAGAAAATTTTTCGATTAATCAATTTTTATATTTTTTTTTTTTTTTTAATCTACAGAAAATTGGAGATTAATCGACTTTTCTATTAAAACAATTTTGCGATTAATCGAATTTATTGGAGAAAAGTTTACGTTTAATCAAATATTCTATAGAAAACATTGCAATTAATCCATTTTATAGAAAATTTTGCGATTAATCGAGTATTATATAGAAAATTTAGCGACTTCACGATTTGCCTAAAAAAAACTTTTGCGATTAATTGATTTTCTCAGGAAAATCTTCTACAGAATATTTCTTGGTTACTTTTCTATTGATAATTAGCATGTTTTAACTTTAAATACAAAAATATTTGCGGATTTCGCGAACAATTTCTCATTTTTTTGTTAGACAATTTTGTTTTGCTGGGATATTTTATAAGTTAAAGAGACAAATTTGTCTTTCGATTGTGCGTTTTAGTTTCGTTTATACTTAATTTTTTTTTTCTTTTTTTATTTCATATCAATTTATTGTAGTTTTTAGTTTTTCGAAAGTCAAGGTAGATTTCCCACGTTTAGGCATCATAACAAAACGCATCATTAATCATTTAATTTTTTTTCTTGTTTATTTGATTTTGTTATTGCTGCTGCTGCTGCTGCTGCTGTTGGGGTTCTCTTGTAGTTCTTAAAGAACTAAAATTTCCCTTTGTCTAAATTGAAATGAAACTTTTTCTGTTTAAAGCAACATGAGAGTCACTAGCTTTACGTAGGTTGAAAGTTTTTTTTTATTTGGTTACGACTATTATTTAGTTTTGAAAACATAATTGGTTTCCCTATTTCTTCTTCTTAGCACTTTAAGCCAGTAGTAAGTGTTTGTTCTTAACCTTAAATATTATTTCATTATCTCTTAACGATCTGTATCACAGTCTTGTGGATGGTCAATCAACCCAATTTGTAAGAACGATTCATTAAATGTGTGTTTGTGTGTGTCTTTTAAACCAAAATGTAAATTGTATATCAAATTTGTAATTTAACCGAAATATCAATTTTTCTTCATCAAAAATCATAAAAGAAAAGATTTTTCCTTTTAAATCATTAAAATTTGGAGGATGAATTTATCACCACAACAAACCGATTGCACGATCATTTGTGGATCTATTGTTTGTAATCGTACTGTCCTTTTAAAGATCGTATTTTATAGTTCATGTTAATTTTTTTTACTTGTTTATATTTTCACAGAAAATCTCTATTAAATATTTAGTGTAAATAAATTGTGTCATGAAAATATACCCGCGTATTTAAAAAAGAGTATTAAATATATCTAACAAAAAATAAAATTTTTATAGATAATTTGTTTTGTAAACATTTCTTAAAATTAAAATAATATTATTTTAAATACTGACAAAAAAAACCATTGAGACACGAGTTCACACTGCACAAGTCGAATGTTTGTCAAAGTTTTTATGGCAGGAGTGTGACAGAAATGAGAAATCAATTAACTTTATTTGAATACAAAATTAAATTATTTTATAATTATTAATTTTGTTTTTTTCTTTTTTTTTTTTTTTTTTTTTTTTAGAAAAAAAAAATGATAAGTAAAAATTTCTAAAGTGAATTCATAAATTTTTTTTATTTTCTATAGAAAATTAAACGATTATTCGAACTCTGTGATGAAAATTTAAGAGTATTCGAATTTTTTATAGAAAACTAAAAGATTATTCGAATTCTGAAGAAAATTTACCGATTATTCGATTTTTCAATTGAAAATTAAACGATTTTTTGAATTCTCTAACAAAAATTTAACGATTATTCGAATGGTCTATAAAAAAATAATCGATTATTTGAATTTTCTAAAGAAAATTTAACGATTGTTTGAAGTTTTTATAAAAAATTAAAAGATTATTCGAACGCTCAGAAGAAAATTTAACGTTTATTATATTAAAATTATTCCATTAAAAAAAATCATAATTATCCGGATTTCCGCAGAAAATTAAACAAACATTCGCATTCTCTATAGAAAATGGAACGAGTATTTTAATTTTCAGTAAAAAATTTAGCGAATCATCTTTAAATTTTATGTAGAATTTTTAGCGATTATTCGAATTTCCCTATAGAAAAATTAAGGATTATTCGGATTTCAATCGAAACTTCAGCGATTATTCGCTAAAAATTTAACGATTGCTAGTATTTTTTACAGAAAATTTAATTTTATTAAATAAAAAATTTATACAAAATTGTACGATTATTCGAATATTTATTTAAGAGCGATTAAGGACTTTCATTTCTTTTGAAAGAAAATTAATCGTTAATTAGAATTGTATCTAAAAAAATTTATAGAAAATTCGGAATTTCTAAAGAAAGTTTTCGATTATTTGAATTTTTAATAAAAGAATAAATTTATTATTTGTCAAGTTATCCGATTATTTGAGTTTTTTAATAGAAAATTTCACAAATAAGTAGTTATTTTCTTTTCTATAAAGCGAATTTCCTGTACACAGAAGAAATTCTCGCCAATTTTATTTGTAATTAAACCATTAATTAAAAATAAAATCAGATTTTTTATTAAAAATTTAATCAAGTGAATTAAACGTTTTCTCATATCAACAACATTACTGCAGAAAATGTTGTTAATATTAAATTGATACTATTAATTTGTTTACTGGTGCAAATTTAATACATTTTTTAATTAATATCACAAATTTGTTAATTGAAATCAATTTTTATTTTTGTTTCTATGTCGTATATTCACGATTTTTTACCACAAGACCTTTTTAATAAGCAAATTATTTTCGGCGAAAAATTCTTTTGAAATTAATTTACGCTAGAAACTATGTGCTTTTTAAGAATTTTTATTTAATCATTTGTCAAATAAAAAAAAAAAAAGACAAAAGAAATTTCTAATCTTTTTTTAAACTTGTTTTTATTTCTCATACAAAATTCTAAGTTTTGTCCATGTTTTTTGAATAGAAACCTAAAGGATTTTTTATTTTTGGTTTGTTTTAGTTTGATTGCTTTTCTTTAGATTTGAAAATGTTATCTTGATCTAATAGATTTCCAGATTCCAATGGCATGGATGAATGAATGATGTGATAGTTTGATTAACTTGTTCGTTAAGAATTCAGCAACGTCTTGGCATTATGGTTGTTTGATTGAGTAATGATTAAGTAAAAATCACGTAAGTGTTTTTCAAATTTTACAGGAATTATATCACTAATGGAATACAATGTGGACTATCTTACTTATAAAAGTTGAATTACAAATATTTGATTTTCTGATATTTGTAAATAAGATATTTAATAATTTCTATTAAAAAAAGTTTTAATTATTGTCCTATTTTAGGAGAAAAAGCCTCAAGTAATTAGTATTTGTAGTCAATCAATTAACCTTGAATTTTTAAAGATTTTAGAGGAAATGTGTTTCTTAATGAAATTAATAACGTTGTTTTTTTCAAATAATGGGGCTTTGAGAATACTTAAATGGGATAGGTATTTTGAAAAAATTCTTAATAATAGTGTTTGCCATAATTATTTATGCAAATATGAAGAAAACATACGCAGAATATATGAATTAGAAAAAGTACTAATAATATATTAAATTTTGTTCCCTATCAGTCCGAAATTCAAAAAAGTACCAACACAAATTCAAGATGTTTTCAAGAAAGTATCACACCTCGTTTGATTTGGTTTTAACTAATTGTATTAAAAACATTTTTTATACTTTTGAAGTTAAATTGTGAATTACAAAAATTTTTGTTTAGAAAAAGTACCAAAAAAAAGTTGAATACTGTTCCTTTATTATTCCGAGTTTCAAAAAAGTACCAAGCCATATTCGAGATGTTTTTAAAAAGTAAAGAACTGGATTTACATTTTAAATTTTATTCATATCTTTAATACTTTTAAATATAAATTAATTATCTACAAAAAAGTACCAAAATCAGTATTAAGCCCGCGTCCGCTTATTTTTTGGCGGCGTTAATATGATTTTTGAGTTTTGTTTCCATCCGTCAAAATTTCGGAGATATATGTATATAAGTTTACGAATTTGAGTCGTTTTTATCTTCTTTTAATATTTTTGCGATCGCATTTAAAAAAATCCCTTCTTTGTGGAAGGGGTTTGATAAGTCAGTGAGTGACTAAAGCATTATATTTTAAGATTTATCGATAACAGCAACTGTCTTATAAATTTGTAAGAAAATTAAGAGAATATTTGACTTTTCCGTTAAAAATTTTACGATTATTCGAATTTTCTATAGCAAGCTCAGTCAAATTTTTTCTAGAATATTTTTTGATTTATCGGATTTTCAACAGAATATGTTGCCGATAATCAATAAAAATTTTATTTAAAAATATTTGGGATCATCAATAGAATTTTCTATAGAAAATTATTTGATTAATCCAAATTTATATAGAAAATTATGCGAACAATTAAATTTTTATAGAAAGTAATGCAAGCCATCGAGGCCGTATGCTCCACATAGGAACGTTGGGAATATATAAATATATTTATCGAATTCTCAAAAGAATATTTTGCGATCAATCAAGTTTTCTATAGAAAATCATGCGATCAATAAAATTTTGTTATAACAAACTTATAATCAATAGATTTTTTATAGAAAATTATTCTTTACAGAAAATTTCGCGATCAATCGGATTTTTTAAGGAAATTGTGCGATCAAAATAATTTTGTATAAAAAACTCACGATCAATAGAAATTTTAAAGAATATTTTGTGTCAAATTAAATTTTATAAAGAAAATTTTGCGAACAATCGAAATTTCTATTAAAAATTTTGTTATCATCAATCGAGTTTTCTTAATAAAATTTCGTGATAAATAAAATTTTCTAAAAATAAATTTTGTGTTCAATCAGTCGAATTTTATATTGAAAATTTTGCCATCAATCGAATTTTCTTTAGAAAATTTTGTGATCAAACAAATTTTCAATAGATTGATCCCCAAATTATGCGATTTTGTATTTTTTTTTTTTTAACTTCCAGCTCTTTTTGAATTTACAGTCACAAACTTTAAAAATATTTAAACATTTTATGGTAATTTCTCGAATATTTCAATTGTATATTTATTCGTTCTTCAACTTAATATAAATTTTAATGAATTTAGCTTGAAGTATTTTTTACATACTTGCAGCACCCAGATGTTAAAAGAAAATATGAAAATTAAAACCAGATGCAGGCAGGCATTCACACAAAATCATTCAGCCAGTTGACAATAATGGAACAAAGAATGGTAGTACTCGTACTAGAGTAGAAAGGATGGTCGGCCGTATGGTTGCTTTGGTCTCGATGAGGGGAAGACACACGTTAAATAATAAAGATAATAAATAATTGAACGTATGCGAGGAGTATTAACAACAAGAGGCAGACATCTGATAGATTCGTGTTGCTGCAACCCCGGACAGACTTACATAAAATTCATTGATAATCTATTGATGTCTAGAGTTGAAGAAGACTTGAGGATGATGATCATGATGAAACGAGCTGTAAGATAAATTGCATTACATATAGCTAAGAGACTGTCCGTCTGTCTGTCTGCCTGTCTTTTTTATAAATAAACAAAAATGTTAAATGTACTTGCCATAGTTTCACTTTGAGGGTGGGTGTTAAATATTTTAAATGGTATTTAAAAAATTAAACAAAACATTCATGGGAATGAGAACGTTTAAAGAATAAGTAATTAAACTTTTATTTTTTTATTACCCGCATTTAATAAAAAAAAAGGATCAATTCGATTGCTTAAGTCTGCTTAATTAAAAACACATTCAATTGAATTTATTAACTTTTAACTTTTTATTAGACGTTAGGCAACACAAGAAACTAAAACTTTAAACTGCATTGAAAAACAGCTGACGATAAGTTGAGATTTTTTCACTTATTTAACTAAAACCATGGAGGGGTTTTAGGTTGCCTTGTCTTTGTTTAGTTATTTTTAGCATGATTTTGCAAAAATTATCAAATATTTTTATAAAGTTAACAACAAAAGGAAAAAATTAACGTAGCCTCATAAAAAAACTGTTTGATATAAAATTAAATTTGCGAATAAAAATAAATTTTTTTTTTTAAATTTGATTGATTGCGAAATTTTCTAAAGAAAATGGATTGATTGCAGAATGTTCGAATGATCGTAAAATTTTATGTAGGAAATTTGATTTAAAGCGATTTATTGGTCGTAAAATGCTATTACTTCGATTGATCAAAAAATTTTCTATAAAAAATTATATTGATCGTAAGTATTTTATAAAAAAATGTTATTGATCGCATGATTTTCAATAGAAAATTTGATTGATCGCAAAATATTCTTTGAGAGTTTCAAAAAAAGTTCAATTGATCGCATAATTTTCTGAAAAAAATTCGATTGATCGAATAATTTTCTATAGGACATTTCAATGATCGCATAATTTTCTTTTGAAAATTCGATTGATCGGATAATTTTCTATAGAAAATTCGATTGATTGCTTAATTTTCAATAAAAAATTCGATTGGTCGCATAATTTTCTTTTGAAAATTCGATTGATCGGATAATTTTCAATAAAAAATTCGATTGATCGCATAATTTTCTATAGGGCATTTTAATGATTGCATAAGTTTCTGTAGAAAATTTGTAGAAAGTTCGGTTGATGCCATTATTTTCTATAAAAAATTGTATTAATTACTTTCTATGGAAAATTCTATTAAACGCATAACTTTCTATAGAAAATTCAATTGATTGAATTATTCTCTATAGATAATTTTAATGAACCCATAATTTCCTATAGAAAATTCGGTTTATCGCGTCATTTTCTATAGAAATTTCGATTAATTACATAATTTTCTATAGGAAATTTTAATGATCGCTTAATTTTCTATTTCTATAAAAAATTTTATTGATCGTGAAATTTTCAAAAGCAAATTCTATTCGTAAATTTTTCTATAGAAAATTCGGTTGATCGCCTAAATCTTTATAGAAAACTTTAATGATCGCACAATTTTCTATAGAAAATTCGGTTGATCGCATCATTTTCTATAGAAAATTCGATTGATCGTAAAACTTTCTTTAGAAAATTTGATTTATTCCTTCATTTTATATAAAAAGTTCGATTGATCGCATAATTTTCTATAGGACATTATAATGATCGCATAATTTTCTAAAGAAAGCTCGATTAATAGCTTAATTTTTAATAGAAAATTCAATTGGTCGCATAATATTCGATAATAAGAACGATTGATCGCATAATTTTCTGTAGGAAATTTTTATGATCGCGTATTTAATTTTGTATAGAAAATTCGATTGTTCGCATAATTTTCTATAAAAAATTCGATTGTTCGCATTATTTTCTATAGAAAACTTTAATGATCGCATAATTTTATATAGAAAATTCGGTTGATCGCATCATTTTCTATAGGAAATTTTAATGATCGCATATCTAATCGCATAATTTTCTATAGGAAATTTAAATGATGGCATAATGTTCTATAGAAAATTCGGTTGATCACAAAATTTTCTAAGGGAAATTTAAATGATCGCATAATTTTCTACAGAAAATTCGATTGATTGAATAATTTTCTATAGAAAATTCGATTGATTGCTTAATTTTCTATAAAAAATTCGATTGATCTTTTAATTTTCTGTAGGAAATTCTACTGATCACAAAATTTTTTTAAAGAATTCTTTTGATCGCCAAATTTTCTGTAAGAAATTCGATTAATCGCATAATTTTATATAGAAAAATCGATTGATAGCTTAATTTTTAATAGAAAATTCAATTGGTCACATAATTTTCAAAAAAAATTTGATTGGTCGCATAATTTTCTTTAGGAAATATTAATGATCGCATAATTTTCTATAGAAAATTCAATTGTTCGCATAATTTTCAATAAAAAACTCGATTGATCGCATATATTATGTAGGAAATTTTAATGATCGCATAATATTCTGTAGAAAATTTGAACGATCGCATAATTTTCTATAGAAAAGTCGATTGATCGCTTAATTTTATAGAGAAAATTCGATTGATAGCTTACTTTTTAATAGAAAATTCAATTGGTCGCCTAATTTTCAATAAAAAAAAAAATCGTTTGATCGCATAATTTTCTGTAGGAAATTTTAATAATCGCACAATTTTCTGTAGGAAGTTTTAACGATCGCATAATTTTCTAAAGCAAATTTGATTGATCGTAAAATTTTCCTAAAATTCGATTGATATTATAGTTTATATAATCGTAAAATTGTGTGTGTAAATTTTTGTATTAAAATTGAAATTTGTTCAAAGATGCTAAAGAAAATTTTTTTGTAGGTATTTTTTTTTTTTTTTTATTTTTTTAAATATTATTAATAAGCGCCTTTTCTTTGTGGCGCCTTTTTGCGCCTATGAGAATGACATTTGAAAAAATGTCTACAATGAAATGCATAAAATATTATTAAATAATTTTGGCTAATCATCATTTCATTAATTTGCTTATAACAAAAAATATTTTGTTAAATGAAAAAAAAATTATTATTTAATTTTATTATGAATAGAAATTAATTTAAAAAAATGGTCAAGGTTATTGAAGTACGTGAAAAGTTTTTTAGAAACATATTAAATTAATATATGCAAAAAATTACACTTAATTTTGTAGTAAAACAAAAGCTGAAGTCAAATTTAAACTACAGACCAAATAAAATTTGCTTGAAAAAAAAAATAAACTAATTTTACTTTGTTTTTTGCGAAAATCAGATTTTAACCCAAATTGACTTTTTTTAAAACTTGATTAACTTAACAGCTGGTCTTAATTTTTTTTTTTTTTTTTTTTTTTTTTTAAACTTAGAGGTTTTTGTCGGGACTATCTAGAAAAACTCTGAGAGAATTTAGATTAGTTTAGAAAAATTTTTCCAAATAATAAGAAATCTTTGATTTCATATTGTTTTATATTTATTTTGGCAAAATTTTAATAAGAAAAAATTATTTTTTTCTAAATCTTCAATAGATTTAGAATTAATTAATTTACTTATACTCAGAGTTACCAGATAGAAATTCTAATATAGATCGTCAAATTGTATTGCTAAAAAATCAAAATCGTCAAAATTATTTTTCCAAACCGTCATTGATTATTGCGATTTCGTTACTTTGCTTAAAATGTTTGGTGTTTATATTTAAATTGTTTGTTTTTAGAAGTAGAGAAAATCATACAATCTTTTGATTTTTTTTAACAAAAAATTTCAAATTTTATTTAAATTTTAAACAGACAAAATACCTAAAATACATTTCAAAAACTGTAAATACATTTTTGTATTTTTTTATTATCGGAATTATTTACGAAAATAAACAAAAAGGATGAAAATTGCAGTTAAACAGCCAAAACACTTTCAAATAATGTCGAAATTGCCTTAAAATTTTTCAATATTTCTAGGTTTTTAAAATTTATTTGAAATAAATTTGAAAATTACATATTTGCTTAATGAAGTTTTCTCCCAGTTATGAAAAATGTTTTGCACAATGGGTCGAACTTTAATCGGAAACAACTTTTGTTAACGGATTAATTGGGATATTTTTAAGACAAATATAATTGCTTAAATTAAAAAAAAACCGTAAAACTAGGATTGCCAGATACAAACAGTCAAATAACTGGACAATAGAAAAAATTCACCTGGATTTTGAAAAAATAACTGAACAATTTGAAAAAGCACTTAACTATAAGAAAAAATAAAATTTTACTTCAGATTTTATTTTGCAATAAAAAAAGTTTTAAAAAGCAAGGAAACTATCGGTGGCAGCGAAAAGCCTGCTGACTTTGACAGTTCGAACCAATTTGTTTTGGTTTTTTCGAGCTCTAAACATCTGCTGTTTGAGTGGTTTTTGTTTTGTTGTAGTATTGCTGCCACCGTATATATAAATTCAACCGTATATATAAATTCAACTTTGTATATATTAAATTAAATCCAATAAAAAAGTACATGTTATGGACCAAGTGAAATTGAAATCATTGAAGATTTCTAGTTTTCTGTTTAAATTACCGTTTTTTTATTTTAAGATAAGTTCTAATGAAGATAAGCTGTACTCACAGTACAATGAACTTTAAAGGCTGGGTCGTTTTTAAGTTTGTTCGATTTTGATTTCACTCGAATTCGATTTCCCGAACATGGCTAATAACTTTTCGTTAAGCCACATATATATTTTTTTTTGTATTGTTATTTAAAGAATTTAATAACTCTATTGCTTTAGTTGTAACCAAAAATGTTTAAAAAATTTTGCAACTTTTATCAAAATTTAGTCTTATTAAAATTGTAGCCTTTATTCGGTCATATCAATGGACTCTTGCGAATAAAGATTACCAGAAATACCTTAAGTCCTTGCACAAAATATATTGCTAGTTGGCATCACCAACAAACGAGATCAATTTATAAATGTTTTGTACGTAATTTTTATCGCATTTTTGAAAAACTGGACCTCTCTCTCTATCTCATTAATTGAAATATCTGTCGGCAAATTAGAAATTTTTTCCTTACAATTTTTTTTTCTTAGTATATGATTTTGTTTTAAAAAAAAATAAATATAATTAATAAAAAAAAATTAATTTTTCAAAATTAAATAAAGCTTTTTAAATGTACAAATTGCATTTTAGCTGGAATTTGTAAAGGTGTTACAAACATGAACACAAATACATAATTGTGGTGAGGGAATAAATATTGGGAACCAAAAATTATTTAAATATTTGAAAATACTTCGTAGGTACATTTTTTTGATTAATTATTCAGAAATTGGCAACGCTGCTCTTACTTCAACTACAACTTCAGAGTTCGCTGTATCACAACTCTCTTGGATTCTTCCTAAACTCTTTAAATGTTGTCTATATTTTTTTTCTCTCTCTCACTCACTTTTGTTAACACAAAAAAAAACTTGTTTTTCAGGTGTTTATTTTTTGGTTTATATACTTTTATTTACTTTTTTTTTTTGTTATTGTTTTTATTTATATGTATAGATATTTTAAAAACTAGTTACAAAAAAAAACAGTAAACAATATCACTTGTAGTCATCATACATTAGAAACAACAACAACAGCAAAATATAAAACCAACAACAAGTCATCGAAAATTGAATTATAACAACAAACAAAGCACACGTGCATTGAACTTGTAGGTAAATTGAGTTAAAAAAAAAACAGCAACAACAACAAGTAGGAAAGTACTCAAGTATTTCATACGTAAGAAGTACACGAGTAAATTGCAGCAACTGCAGTGTGATGAACGGGTATTAAATGACAATTTTGTGTAATTTGCTTTGGTTTGGATGTATGTACGTACGACAAGTGCGACATAATACATATTAAATTACAATTCAGTTTTTTGATTAAAGGTTTGTCATAAATTTCATGATCATCTGCAACGGCCCTGGCAATGTAAAAGATTTTAAAGGCGGAAGAAGTGGCTTGTTGGACAATTAAATTTTAGTAGTGTACAATAAATGTGAGTTTAATGCTGCAATTCATTTTCCGTCAGTGAGAAAATTGTCATACCTTTGCTAACCCTAATTGCCTAATTAATAGTTTGGTTTGCAGTTCTAGCATGAACAGACACACTAACTGGCAAATTTACGATGTCGAAAGAAGGATTTTATTCGCACAAATACATTTCAAACAAAAACAATTTTTTTTAGGATGTTCATGGATCGTAATGATCTACTGCCCGAAACTAACTTTATTAAACGCGGAAACTTAATTTTGAATATATTATTTCTATAATTTTAAATCAAAGAATCAGTTTTAAATAATTCAGCCTAAGACAATTATTTCGTTACTTAAACTTAATTCACAACAACTTTAGCGCGTATTGAACGATTAAATCTGTGCAAATCAAATATCACACATTGTCATTGAAGACTTAAAAATAAAACTACACAATTCATTAAATTTAAAACAAACAGATTTTAAATATATCATAATCTGACATCGTTTTAAACTTTAAAGGCGTCCATTTATGGAAAAAATAATTTAAAGAGAGAAACATTAAGTTACAACACAACAAAAAAAATATGAAAAAGAACTGGGCGTAACAGTTACGCGCGATTGAATACCTTATACAGTTCGTTAAAAATTTAATGCAAAATTGTTAAACAAGAAAAAAACTGATGTAATCAGTTTTTAAAAAATTGTTACAAAAAGAATAAGAACATTTAAAAACTTATGGCTTATAACTATTACTTAAGAAGTAAAAAGAAACATGTCAAACAAAAAATCTCTATTTTAAATGACTAACTTTTATAATTATTTCCTACTAAAAAAAGGAGAAAATTTTCCAAATCATTTGCTAAAGCCTTTTTTGGATTTGCGATCCCTTAACAAAACAAAAAGTTTGCCAACCCTTTTAAGAAAACTCTAAAATTTTGTAAAAAAAGAAAAATGAAATAACAAAGAACACAAAAAGATCCCATTAAATGAAATAATGTGTAACGTTGAAAAACAAAAGTAAAATACATAAATACGAAATTATCGTCATCATCATGACAATTTTGTGGTATTTAAGTGTTGTTAACATGAAAAAGAAGGAGTCGAGTTCAGTGGAGTTGGAGTCAAGTCGAGTAGTGACAACTACGAAATAATTCCCCTCTCTTTTCTTTTTTTTTTGTTCTTGTGCAACATCAAAGCTGGTGGAGCAAAAATTAAAGGGAGCCAGAAAAGACACACACAAAAGTGGAATATAAAAAACAAAAATTGCCATGGAAAACTAACAGAATGAACTAAATGTTAAATGAAGTTAGTGATGGCAATGATTTATAAGAACATTGCACTTTCCAAGAATATGTAGAGTAGTAGCATGTGGTGACTGGGTGTGTATGAATGCATAAATTTATATGCACAAAGTTCTCGTTCTATTTTTGCCTGGACATGCAGAAGCACGATAAATGTACGATTTCATAAAGAGAAGTATAAAATATTGCACAAAAAAGAATTGATTCAGAAAAGGCAACGCTAAGGACTTACGGTTATCTTTATTCAACTTTAATATGTTAAAAAAAATTCCAAAACTACATTCTTCGGGAGTTTTTTCCATATGGAAACTCTACTACCTTCGCAAAATGCCTGCTCGGATGCAGTTTCAAAACATTAACTGACTTGAGAATGCTGGTTCTAAAAAGATAAAACCACTTGCAGAACCAAGTAGGAGATTTTGGTTAAGGCATTTTAATTCCGGTGGCTATTCGTTCTGTATTGTACAGAACATTACTGTATTATATAGAGCCCTTACCGCTTAAAAAAAAGCTTAAGCGACAAAAACACAATTTATCAGGAGAAGGTTTTTTTTATTTGATTTGTTTGAATGTTTTCGCTTAAGCTAAAATTGTTTTTGCTATAAAATCGTAATGTTACCCTATGTGACCATCACATTTAAGGAGATGATGCAAGTGGTGCCAAGAAATATATTTATTAAAACAAAAAACAAAAACTGAAAACGATGTCGCTTAATCTATTTTTGCGGTAAGGGCTCGATATGTTTAATATTATTTTACGGGTTTAAAATAGTTTTATGATTTTCGACAAATCATTATATTGTAACTCGCCCGACTTCTTTCTCAATGCATTATGTATCTGCATGCCTAAAATAAAAGCATTTTAGAAATTATACTTAAAAACGTATTTAAAAATTTCGAAAAACCATACGATAATAAAATTTTTTTTTAGTAAACTTGCGTGAGTAGATTTTGCTTTATATTATACTAGCTTAACCCGGTGCGCTTCGCTACACTGCTTAAACCACTTCTTCAGTTGAGAGATATTTAATATATGCATCCTATGGAAGGTTTTCCCCCCTGCGCCTTCCCGCTTTATTTTTATTTTCAAAAGTGTAGTATACCATAGCAGTGACTTCTACTAAGTTTGAACATTCTTACTATAACAGTTCTTAAGATATGTGATATTAAACATTGGCGTCCTATGGGGGGTAACATTTCCCCGCTGCTATTTTATTTCAATTTTGGGGTTCAGAAGATCATACTACAAAAAGTTTAATAAAAAGAGTGCAGCGGCTCTAAATTATATTTCTATCTATGAGGGGTACTGCTCCTCCTCTGTCCATTTCTATATTGAAATTTAAAGTTTGCCATAATAGTAGCTTTAACCACGTTTGAAGACTCTCCCTTTAATAGTTCTTGAGTAGAGAGATATTTAATATATGCATCCTATGGAAGGTATTTCCCCCCTGCGCCTTCCCGCTTTATTTTTATTTTCAAAAGTGTAGTATACCATAAGTGTGACTTCTACAAAGTTTGAACATTCTAACTTTAATAGTTTTTAAGATATCCGATATTAAACATTGGCGTCCTATGGGGGGTAACACTTCCCCCGCTGCTATTGTGTTTAAATTTTGGGGCTCAGAACATCCTACTACCAAAAGTTTAACAAATTGCTTGCAGCGGCTCTTATTAATATTGCTATCTATGAGGGGTACTGCTCCTCCTCTGTCTACCCCGCCCATTTTTATATTGAAATTTATAGTTTACCATAGTAGTAGCTGTAACCATGTTTGAAGACTCTGCCCTTAATAGTTCTTCTGT
Source organism: Pollenia griseotomentosa (assembly GCA_963931875.1). Classification (NCBI taxonomy): domain Eukaryota; kingdom Metazoa; phylum Arthropoda; class Insecta; order Diptera; family Polleniidae; genus Pollenia; species Pollenia griseotomentosa. The sequence goes on along the minus strand of OZ007561.1, from coordinate 46,178,362 downwards.
TGAGCGATATTTAATTTATGCATCCTATGGAAGGTATTTCCCCCCTGCGCCTTCCCGCTTTATTTTTATTTTCAAAAGTGAAGTTTACCATAAGAGTGACTTCCACAAAGTTTGAACATTCTCACTATAACAGTTCTTAAGATATGCGATATTAAACATTGGCGTCCTATGGTGGGTACCACTACCCCCGCCGCTATTTTGTTTTAATTTTGGGGCTCAGAAGATCCTACTGCCAATAGTTCAACAAAATGCGTGCAGTGGCTCTTATTAATATTTCTATATATGAGGGGTACTTCTCCTCCCCCGTCTACCCCGCCCATTTGTATATTGAAATTTATAGTTTACTATAATAATAGCTTTAACCACTTTTGAAGACTCTCCCTTTAATAATTCTTCAGTTGAGCGATATTTAATATATGCATCCTATGGGAGGTATTTCCCCCCCTGCGCCTACCCGCTTTATTGTTATTTTCAAAAGTGTTGTATACCATAAGAGTGACTTCTAGAAAGTTTGAACATTCTCACTATTACAGTTCTTTAGATATGCGATGTTAAACATTGGCGTCCTATGGGGGATTCCACTTCCCCCGCTGCTATTTTATTTTAATTTTGGGGCTCAGAAGATCTTACTACCAAAAGTTCTGCATAATGCGTGCAGCGGATCTTAATATATGCGATAAATAATATTGGCATCCTATGGGGGATACCAATTCCCCTGCCCCTATCGAAAAAATAAGTAGCCTATTTTATTTTTAGGGCTCACGTGATGTATCTGTAAAAATTTCAGGAAAATCGGTTCAGTAGTTTAGGAGTCTATAAGCCAACAAACAAACAAACAAACAAACAAACAAACAAACAAACAAACAAACAAACAAACACACATACAAACATTTTTCATTTTTATATATATAGATTTCCGGTTCTCTAATTGTTTTAAAGAACAACTTACGATACGAACATTTATTGAAATATAAATTTCCTTAAGAAAAACCCTACGATAATAAATTGTATATAAAAGAAGTTTTACGATATTAAATTAAAAAAAGGTAATCTTTCGATGTTATTAGATATTTTTTTTTTAAATCTTGCAATAAGAATAAGAATTTTGCTATAGAAAATTTTACGATATAAAAATTATAATTCTTACGATATAACAATTTTCTTAAAGCAATTTGTACGATATTGAAATTTTTCTAGAGATAAGCTCACGATAATACGTTTTCTTTAAGAAAATCTTTATTTTCTTTGTTCTTTCGATATTAGCTATTTTTTTATTTTTACGATATTAAACTAACTTTTCTGAAGCATCGTACAGACGATGGTCAGATCTTACAATGTTGTCATTTTTCTGACAATGGTGCTATTGTCAGATTCATTAATTTAACACATCTGCCAAATGGAAATAGCGTACAATGTACACACAGTTGCAAGACATTTTTAGTCAATTATAATGACAACATTGTAAGATCTAATTCCTAAAGAAAATTTTACGATATACAATTTTTTGAAGAAATTTTTACGGTATTAAAATTTCCTTACGATATTACTCTAAGAAAATCTTTTTTTTTTAATTCTTTCGCTATTGGCTTTTTTTAGTCTAGCGATATTTGAATTTAAAAAAAATTTACGATATTAAAAATTTTCCTTAAGAAATTTTAACGATATAAACAATTTATAATTTTTTCAAAATAAACCCTAATATTTATTAATAATAATCTTAAAGAAAATCTTAGGATATTAAAATGGTTTTAAGGACAATCTTACGATATAAACAAAATTCTTACGATATTAAAACTTGCTACCAAACAAAATCGTATGATTTTAGCATTTTCTTATAGAAAATCATAAGATGCTAGAAATTTTTCAAATCAAGCGCCAGATTTTTCCCTTCCCCGATTAATGTTGTACGTTTGTATGATGACGTCCTTCTTAATTAAAGGGTGTTATTTGTGCACTTTTTTCATTTTAAGGGATAAAAAAAACTAAATACAAAGCAAAAAATAACTCTAAAGTGTGTTAAACTATAATGGCTATGACAACAAAGTAGGGGACCTTTTTCCACGGAACATTTTTTAATTATGAATCATGTGTCTCTTAAAAACTTTAGAAAAGGGGGAGTTTTAACAACAAAGCAACGAACAATAATTATAAATAATTGCTCTTGTAATAATAACGACAAAATTATCAGAATTGTTACATAAATAAATCTCGCAATTTTATTCAATTACACAAAAAAGGCGCCTTTAATTTTTTTAGGGGAAAAAAAAAATTAAGAAAAGTAACTCACAGGTAAAATTCATCTCTCTCGCTCTTAAATATTGGTTTATGCGTCAATTGTAAACAAAGAAATCAACTCAGGAAGAAAACAGGGTTGCAAAATGAAAATACTAACCAGCAAGTCAATGTGAAATTTAACAAGTAAATAAAATATCAAGGTTGGCAACCGAAACGTGTTTCGGTATCGGTTAGAGTTTTTTTTCCCCCGGACTTTTTCGTTTCCCGGGAAAGCGGGAAAATTTTTTAAATTTCCCGGGATCCCGGGTTCCCGCTCCATATTAATATATAAATATTACAAAGTAAATTTTGTTATTAATAAATGAAAAAAACTTTTATAAAAAAACGCAAGGGAACTTGTTGACAAAGAAACTAAAATAAATGGTTCAATACTAAAAACCCAGAAAAAAATTCGGTTACTTTTTCAAAATGAATAGCTTCTTTAACTCATTATTTAGCAGCTTTTTTCTATAACTACATCTATAACAGCTTCTGTAACTACTTTTTTCTGAATGTATTAAAGTAAAAAAATAATGACTTGCTTTTGAATGCGTTCATTTTGGGACATCCCTTGTACAATTCTTCGGTTCTTGGTTTTTGGTTTTTCTGATTACTCAACACATTATTTTGTAGGCGAAGTTTTTACTGGGAAATTAATTGAAGATTGAAATAGGAACTTGAATTATTATTATCTCACGCCTTTATTCCCTATTATCATGCTTTTATTCAGTATTATTATGCTCTGGATACAAGATAAAAAGATAACATAAACATAACAATTTAATTCATAAAACAATAATAAAAACAAAATAAAATTAAGGTACTCAAGATATGGGATCAAAAAGTTAATTAATAAAATAGATAAAATATTTTAAAGAAATATATAACATTTTTAACGGCTTAGGAAATAACTTTCTGACACACTCAAAGCGCTTAGTAATTTCTTCAAAAAGTATATTCCTGATTTTATTTACTAATTATCATGATTCCGAAAAATTTCGTTCATTTTTTACCCAGGTTGGACAAATAGTTAAAAGTGCATCGTTGTAGCATGCTTCGGATACACAATCAGAAGCATTTTTTTCTTTTTTATAAACAACGTCTATATCAGTCAAATGTATGTCAAGGTTTGTGCAAAAAAAGCATCAATCGGACTGCTTCTTCCAAACCTTTTCATTTCAACAGGTCCATTTGTAATATTTAGGACAATGTGTTTTTCAAGTTGTATGTTGTAGTATCTTACACGAGTTTCCAAAATGTTATTTTATTTCGGTTTCCCTTCACGGGTATATAAACCAACACAAATTGAAATAGAAAATTTGTGTTTATCACCTTATAAACATATCGATTCTTCATTGCATCTTAGTCATATCTCAAACTGAACCGAAGTTATAGCAAAATATATCTTTAAGTCGGTACATTTTGAAAACTTTAATCGCATTTTCCAAGATCGTTTGTTTTTGTAGATATTACTATGTTGCAATAAAGGAGCGATATGTTTAGTTATCTCCTATTTTTAAGACTTGTTCATGGGCAATGAAACTTTACCGCCTGCATCTTATTTTGAATTAATGTACTTTATTAACTCTTCGCCCTATGTTCTTCGTGAACAATTTATTTAAGTGTTTTATGTTACATCGCTGTATCTATATTGTATTTAAATAAATAAAGGACATATATATATATATATATATATATTAACTCTTCACTTCACTAAATGTAATAATTACACTATGCTAGTTGAAAAAACTGACAAGCCGGGCACATGGCGTTTTAACATAATTCGGGGACGCTGAATCCAGTGGTGCCCGCGGTTTTTTCAGATTGGCTCTGGTTTTCGAGATATACCGTTATTTCGAAAATGGAGGAGGTTGCACAACATATATTCGCGTAACTCAAAAACGGTTTAGTTTATTGAAATTACTAAAAAAAACCGAAATTCCGCAATAAAATTTCATTTCAGATAAGTAAGACTCTTTTTCTAATATGAGTAGTCGTTATTGAAACATAATTTTTTTTTGAAAAAAAAATTAATTTTTTTATCAAAATTTCGAAATTTTTGTTTTTTAAAAATTCATAAAAAATTAAAAAATAGAGCTAGGCTTCTAATTTTTTGCAGACTTATAAAAAACGAAGCTACAAACAAAATAAGCCATAAATGATTAAAATCTGTTTGCAACTTTTGATTTTATTCACAAAAGTCGCCAAATTTTAATTAATTTAAGAATTTCATAAAACGCAATATTTGTATGGGAGCCCCCTAAGGGAAATTCTTAAATTAATGAAAAATTTGTAAAAAATTAGAAGCCTAGCTGTATTTTTTAATTTTTTATGAATTTTTAAAAAACAAAAATTTCGAAATTTTGATAAAAAAATTAATTTTTTTTTTCAAAAAAAAATTATGTTTCAATAACGACTACTCATATTAGAAAAAGAGTCTTACTTTTCTGAAATGAAATTTTATTGCGGAATTTCGGTTTTTTTAGTAATTTCAATAAACTAAACCGTTTTTGAGTTACGCGAATATATGTTGTGCAACCTCCTCCATTTTCGAAATAACGGTATATCTCGAAAACCAGAGCCAATCTGAAAAAACCGCGGGCACCACTGGATTCAGCGTCCCCGAGTTATGTTAAAACGCCATGTGCCCGGCTTGTCACGAAAAAAAAGTGTCAATTTCATGCACAGTGTTATCAACTGTTGCACTGCCCATTCTGCTTTTAGTAGATTTATTGCATCAGGAGACATTGATTTACGTATGTACTCACTTCTTGTAATTGATCTAATCCACAAGCCATCCACAGATGCTAATTTGTAGAGAATAGAAAACTAAATTTCAAAGTATAAATAGCTATTTTCTGAAATTATGAGGAATTTTTTATTTCCCGGGATCCCGCAAGAAAAATACCGGGAAAACGGGAAATAAAATAATTGAATTCCCGGGACGGGAAATCCCGGGAAAAAACCCTAGTATCGGTACTAAAGCATGGCTGAGTTCCAAAACGTAAGTTGCAATGCAACTCGCCTTTCAAATTGCATTTTATGCAACGGTGTAGAATTTTCCATTTTATCTGTTGCAATGTGCACCTAAATAGTTATCGATGCGTACACAAAAAGCAAACTGTGCACCGTTAAACTTGATGAAACATTTTTTACTTTGACCCCTATTTTGGAACTCAGCCTATTTGTTATTTCGGTATTGGTTGTTGTATATTAAATCGGTTAAGTACCCCCGTACTGACACTTTTATAACGATAAAGGTTTGACAATTTTATTACCCAGCCTAAACGAGAATTTTAGAAAAAACATAGAAGGAAGGAATGGTTCTAAACGACTTAAATTACACATTTTTCATGGTGGCAGTTATCAAAAGGGATTTTTGTCTAAAACAATGAAAACATTTTATTATATTTGCAAAATTTATACATTTGAAAATAAAATTAATTTTGCAACATCAAAATTTTTAACACTTGTGCTAGTGGAAAAGAAGTCTGTTTGCAACCGAAACGCATTTCGGCATTGGTATCAATTCCGGTATTAAATTTTTTGTATTCCCGGTACAGGTATCAATACCGGTATTCAATTGTAAACGGTATTTAAAAGGTATCGGTATTAAGAACGGAATTGGTTGCCAACCTTGCGAAATATTGAATGTATTTTATTTTTTATTTTCATTTTTCTTTGCAGACCTCAAAGAAATCTAACAAAAAACTCAAAATCATTGGTAAATATTGCTTCTAAAACAAACTGTAAATTGTTTGTTCCTTTTTAAGAAAAACCAAAAAAAAAAACATTTAAAGTTTTTGCTTTGTTTATTTCGTTTTTGTGTAGAGTAAAGAGTAGAGTGTAGCAAAAATAATAATAAACTAGAAAGAACAAACTAACTAAAATGTCAATAAGTTAAATCAAGTATGAGTTTATACAGAGTAGTTGCACCAAATGATGGTTTCTTCTTCTGGTTGAAAACTAAACAAGAAAGTTAAATCGGTCAACACCGACCATATGATGTCCTACACCACAGTACTTAAAGCAAATTTTTAAAAGAGCACCCTTTTTTATTATTTTTTCACAAGAAGTAAAAAGTTTTATTATTCTTGGCAAAACTTAAAAATTTAATTAAAAGAATAGAAGCGTTAAAAGAACTAAAAATGTTTGGATCATTAACTACTAACCATTTGGCATTTAGATAGCTTTTGCCACAATTTATTATAACGACGAAACATCCTGGGTACATTATTCTTTTTTTTATTTCAAAGAGAGTGGATCATCGACTGGAAAAGAAATGTTTGAGCTTCTCAAAAGCACAATTATAGAAAAAGGGATTCCTTTAGGAAAATCTAGTTGGATTTGCATCAGATACAACTAATGTTGTGTTTGGACAGTATAACCCTGCCTTTACACATGCAAGTAGTGGCATGCCACTGTTGTATACATATTATCAAAGAAAAATTGTTCGAAAGAGTCGAATCTCATGCCATTGGCTTTTGTGTTTACACATGCCACTGCGAGTTCATTTTCAAAATGTCGTTGAAGCGTCAACTTGAGATAATTTGTTTACTTCTCAAATTAAAAAAAAAGTACAAAAAAACCAAAGAGAGTTACCGAGCTAATCATATAAGCACATTTTTGGGGGAATGGTTTACATTTATTTATATAAGCATTATTTTAACAATATTAATGCTCTATAATTGACAAACTTGCTTTTAGTAATGCGCGTTTCAAAAAATTAATCATAATAATACATTAATCAAGTCAAAACTTTAATTAAAATTTGACAATAATCCAGTAAGTTTGCATTAAATTTTAAACAGGGTAACATTGTTCATCGTTTTGTCATTTAGTGGCATGCAAGTGTCAAATTTCCACTCGCATGCAATTTTTGCTGCCACTGGAGCTGCCATTGCGAAAAATGTGAGCGTATTAGTAAAAAAGTGTGAGTGTATTGAGTTTTTCGAACTGGCAGTGGCATGTGTAAATGCTAGGTAATTCAGAAGTTAAGTTCCTAAAGACGAAAAGCCAGTTATTATTTTGATAAAATGCTCGTGCCATTAAATACATTTGGTAACGTTGAAGGCCTGTCTGAACCTTTTAACATATTTGGAAGATTTACTTTGTAATATTATAAAGAGAAATAAAGAGACAGTTGAAAAATATTTTTGTGTTGGATAAGTAAAAAATATAAGAATGTCCGGCATATCCAATGCTGCAGCGATAGAAGAACTTAACTAACATTCCGTTGAAAAATTGCGCCGACGCTATTTAAGGGATGCATTAGATCCTTTATCATACCCAAATGAAATGCAAGTAACATATCGTCACCTAAAATGCAAAAGGGCTTAACAAAAAACAAAATTCGAAATAATGGTTTTTGATTGAGTTTTGTTCGTTTTAATTAACTTTATGATCACAAACAATTTTAGATCAAAAATTGCGACTTTATTAAAGAAATTCAAACGCCAATTACACCTTGTTGTTATTGATTTTGTAAAGTTTTTTGCTTCTGCTGTAAAAAAATAAAAAGAGTTGTTAAGCCCTTTTGCATTTTAGGTGACGATATTTGTTTATTTGTTTGCAAACAGAAATTGAAATTGGTTTACGTTTTCTGAAGAAGCCAGATATGGTTTTAATTTCACTTTTGATCAAAATTTGTTTCTGTGACATGCGTAAAAAGAATAGCATGTGTAATTCGTATTTTCATGTGTAATTTTGGCATGGTCCATGTGTAATTTACCATTTCGTTGGTGGCAACACTGCTCCCAAGACAACATTTTGACACGACATACATTGAAAAGAAAAATCACTTCATCCGTACCTTAATCAAGCCAAAGCGGTGTCAATAGTACGGCAAGTACGGATTAAATCAAGAACAGAATGGTGGACTCAAGTACGGATTATTCAAGTTCCCCGTACTTAAAGTAATCCGAGAACGGAATGGACTTAATTAAAAGTAAGATAAAATTAATCTCAACCGTGCTTGATTCAAGAATTCCTAAGACGATTTAATCTCGATTCGTACTTGAAATATTCGAAAGTGAGATTAGATTGATTCTAACCTAAACACTTACCCCCAGAACCAGAGAGACTATTGTTAATTTACTTACTCGTTAAACATGTTTGTTAGTGTGTCCAAAAAAAAAAAAATTGGGCCCAAGCTAAATTTAAAAGCTTATAGGGTAAAGTATTTTCGAGATTTTTTCCAGATTTTTCGGAAGAGGTTTAGAGGTCGCGCAAGTCGAGTTTTTGCCAAATATCGGGTTTGTCGGTCTTTTTTGAGTTTTCTTTATAACTTGGTCAAAAACCACGATTTTATTCACTTTAAAAGCAGCAATTTAAAGGAAAAATGTCCAAGCTTTATTTTTGTGTGCAGAAACTAAAAGTTTTTGCAATGAATTTGCTCATTTTGGTACCCTACATTACAAGTTTTCGAAATTTTTCCATACATTGTGTAAATAACGCTTTATAACTTTTTAAATTTTTATAAATATGAAAAAACTAACAACGCAGTTTGAAAGATCAATTGATACTAAATAATTTAGAAAGAAATATTTTGAATTTGCTCTTGCCGTTCCTGATTTATACCGGTATTCAGCTTTGTATCCAGTTTATGATATTATTACTTATACCCAACAAACAAATCAAATGTTTTATTTTGCTTTGTTTAAAAATCATTTATTGGCATTTTTGGCAAGAACTCGACTTGAGCGACCCCTAAACCTCTTCCGAAAAATCTGAAAAAAATACTTTACCCTATAAGCTTTTAAATTAAAAAATCTAAAAAAAATTGTTTTGGGACACAATATAGTTTATTTCACTTTTGTTTTATTCCGCCCTTTGTTTACAGAAGAATTCTTAATTATAAGACAACAGCAGCATGTCCAATATGGCTTCCGTAATAATTCTACTTTAAAAATTTTTATGTATTTAGCTAAATAATTTAAAAAAATAGAATATGTGAATTATTGCTTGTTATTTTACCTTTTAAAAATGAAAATATTCTATACAAGGCGAATTGACTAGAAGGTGGGGTCAAGTGAACATATGGTAATTTTTCGGTGGTCGACTTGTCAAAGTTTGTATTCAATTGGTATACAAACTAGTTTTTGATGTAAACAAACCCGTTTTTTTACTAGCAATGTTTTTGACAATTCGACCACAGAAGCATTGTAGTTGTAGAGTTGACCTCACCTTCTAGTCAATTCGCCTTGATTCTATATATCTTCTTGTAGTTTCTAGACAATATGTACAAGCAAATCGTTTTTCACCTACTTGTGTGGTGTTGTTGAAAGAAAAAACGTAAATTTAGTACGAGGTTTTTCTTTCTCTGTAGTAGCTATCGTCAAAAAAAAGTGTCGCCAAATGTCAATATCAACATTAATACGACAGTTATGACATTAAAAGCTATTTTCGGGATTAGTTTTTGGTATTAGCGCTCAATATGGCGTCAAATATGGCAACATGGACACCACACATACCTTGATATTCACATTTTTAGCATAAAGCTTTGAAAGCTTTGCAAATTAACTGAGCTACCTTAATAAGAAATATATATAGAAATGCTTGTCCGTGTGCAGACCCCTTAAAGGTTCGTTTCGTATAAACTGTATAAAAATGAGAAGTTGTGACATGAACAAATGCTTGACGCTCTTATTTAGTTACAGTGATGCCAACTTAGGGCTATATTTAGCTCTTTTTAATTACTCCTGGCACGTGATTTTTCCCGTAAGCTCTTTTTTTAAAAAGAGCAAACATGGGCTCTTTTCAGACGTGATATTGGAACGTTTGACACTTTTAACATCTATCAGTAAATACTACCGTTTTTACCATCTTGTTTCGTCTTTGGTTCAATTATATATGCGCACACATTTGCTAAGCCAAAGGTATAGAAAGGTTTGGGAATCAAATCCTGTGCATGAAAATTGAATTGAACCAACAAAAGATCCGTCGAAAGCTTTATGCAAATATTAAAATTTAATAATAAAAGCTTAACATGTTAATTTAGTACGCCACTCGAAGACTCAAAAACATAAGAAATGTATGGCACGGCACCATTTAGCGATGTTGTACTATCCCAACCAGATATATCATTTTCACCAGATATTCCGACAGAAACGCAAATTGCACACGCAAATCTTGCTTTATATACACCATTTTATAGCAATGAATAACCTTTTCGAAGCAGGCGTGTTTGTAAAAATAAATTCAATTGAAACATATAAAAGTCAAAATTTTTTACATATAAAAAATTAGCACTTTTTAAAAATGAATTTTCATATTTTTAATTATATTTATTAAAATGCTATACATATATTGTAATGTAAATATTTGCATAAAATTTTTAACTAGTAATTTATTAAACATTTATATATTAAATTTTTTTAATATAAATGAGTTTGAAGTACAAAAATTAATAATAAATGCATTTTAAGCAGAATAATCTTTAATTTTTAAATTTAGCACTTTTTAGCTCTTTTTTAACTGCTTGGTCGGCACGTTTTACCATTAAATAATTGGCATCTCTGTTTAGTTAGATCAGTAAGCAGCAACGCTGTTGTCGGTGAGATCTGATTGGCTGTTGTGCGCTCGTCGCTGTGAAAGCACAGAGTTCTTTTGTAAAAGCTTGCAAATTGTTCTAATGACTTAAACGTAATTGATTAATAGGCTTAAAGACTATTCCAGAAAGAAGCTTGTATGGTTTCCATGTGAAATTCTGCACCGGTCGTTATATCGATTTAAAAAGTGATTCTTAATCGACCCGTATACTAAAAGCTGGGTCTAGGACAAATATTTTTTAGTGTTACACACATCAGAACAAACGCAGAATACTCTCTACACTATTGTACATTCGGTCTAAAAACAAGTGTTAAATTTTAATTCCTTTCTTTTCAATCTTCTATTAAAATTTCATTTAAAGAAAAACAACAGGAATGAATAAAAATGTGTGAAAACAATAACACACTAATGCACTCAAAGCACGTTTAACTGTTTTTTTTATTTTTTTTTTTTAACGGACCCAAAACAATTGCCACAAATCACTGACAATTTCTTGACAATTGAGTATCTTTCCACATTCTTATTGTAAAATCACAAAAATTATGCATTTAAGTGGTCCTTTTTCCAGAGACACATGTTAGTGTTTGAATTTTGACGACGTACTGTTGACGTTTGATGTGAGTACTTTTCAGAGTGCATTTATGACGCATATGTTTATCTTTTATTCTCTTAGAAGTTTTAATAAATAGAAATGGAAAACAAGTATTATAATGACCCGGATCCCAGAATTGAAAACAAAATTTGCGATTTAAATAAATGTTGTGTAGAAAACGTTAGGAAATTGTCATTCAAATATGACAACATTCAAAATGTTATTTAAAAAAACTCAAGAATGCACTTTTGCTGAAAAGCATACGTTTTGCGGCCACAAATAAACTAAAGCAAAGAGAGAGAGCGTTGATTTCTTGTAGAGATGGTTGTGGAGCCATAAATAAAGCTTGGTGAAAAGATGGGCGCAAACGGAACATTTCCACGTCCATTAGCCGTCACGTCCAAACGATTAAACCGATTTTAATGCAATTTGATACCAAGATAAAATTTTGTATTGACTTTGGTCCAGCCTATTGGAACTGAAAGGTATAAAATGGCTAAAATAGGGCAAAAGTGGAAAAGATGTTTTTCAAGTAGCCCTTCAACCTAAATCCAAACATTTTTTCTTACGAATTTCTGTAGTTACGGTGGCATTATTCAAATAATAATATTTTAAAAGTCAGTCTTTCAAGGGGTAAAGGTGGGTAAAAAGGGGAATTTTAGGTACTTTTAATCCACCGCATTTAGATTGAAAAATTTGTAGTTTATTTATTTTAATGCTTAAACTATCACCAGGGACAAAGTCTAAATAATTTTAGCTGAAACGGGCGGAACAGGGTAAAAATTCGTACTTTTGGTACTTTTTGCAAGCAAACTTTCTTAAGTAATTTTGTAATCCTAAAACAACTATGTATTAAGTTTGCATGAATTTTTTCGTCGACATTTCACAGAAAAGTACATTTTTAAGGCTCTCCTTCTTTTCTGCAATAAAAACAATCAAGATCAGCTGCTTTTTCATCTGTCAGAGTAACCAATAGCATAGTAATTTACACATTATTTTATTTAGTTATTTTGCCTGCTATCAAAGTAACCACCATAAATTGTCTAAAACAAAAATTGAAAAATCGACTTTTCGCAAAAGCTCTAGTAAAATATTTCAAATTTCGTCTAAAAAAAAGTTTAAAATTTCGTTTCGAAAACTTTGTAATATTAAAATTTTCCATTTTGCAAAATTTAGATTTTCGCAAAGAAAACTTTACGAAATTGAAATTTGCATATAAAATAATGAAAAGGTGGTTTAAAATTAAAATTTTTGCTTAAAAAAAAATTACTAATAATTTAAAAATTTTCTTGTAGAGCATACTGACAAGTTACCATCAGTCAGAAGCAACGCAGACATGTTAGTCTATTTTTTTCAAATTCTTTTTTTTTTATCCAACTTTTTCCGGTACTCTTCCCTTATTTTCTTTAACATGCAACGAAATTTTTGTGTAATTGTTATTTCAGTTGCATTTCTTCTTGTTGGTGTTGTTACGTATTGCTGCCAGGATAATCTCTTTTATTCCACTTCTAAATACTCATACACAATGCACATTGGAACAATGCAACATCAGACGAGTTAGTATTTTGAACCTGACATGTTTACCAAATTGTTTCTCATGTTTTCGAGAGTGAGTAAATGTTTTTTTTTTTTTTTTTTTTTTTTTTTGTTTCTTTTTCATCATCGTCTTGAAACATGTGACAATTGTCAATTGCATGTTGTCTAAATGTACATTGTTGCAAATGCAGTTGCAGTTGCAATTTGAAATGTTTCAAGTACTTTTTATTTTGAATTGAGTACGGAGAATGTGGTAAATAACATTGACGTTTGACAGTGGCAATTGTTCTTGTTGTGTGTTTCAAAGTGGTAAAGAGAGTGAAGGAGGAGATTTAGATTTAGTACAAGACAAATGTCATTTTCAATGCCATATAAGGTGAGTGGCAATTTAAATATGTCTGCATTTAGTTGTTGGGAAATTTAAATTGGAAAACATTTAAGTGCATTTTCCTTTTTTTTTTGGTATTTTGTTTTTCAAAATTAATCTAAATGTCAGTTTAGTTTAAGAAAAATTGCATGCAATATGTCAACGTTAAATGTAATTTGACTCAACCATTTTGTAAAAACATACAGGGTCTTTCAAGTTTGAGATTCTTTGAAAAAGTTGTTTAATTGTTTTGGCAGATTTATTTTTTCAGCTACCAAATACAGACCTGTACCCATGTTCTGTAACTTTGGTAAGAACTTCTCACATCGAAAAAATTTTAATCAAAATATTCCACCGTTTCTCGAAAAGTAAGAAAAAAGTGTGTCTGTAACTCATGTCGACAACTAACAAAAGAGATTACGTCGTTACGTCCAAAATGTCATAATATTGCACTCGAAGCCGATGTAATTTTGCAGAGGTTGAGAACGCCAGTCACACATATCGTTGACGGCGACCAAAATTTACTGGTATTGAAAAATTTTCAACGACGACGACGAAAATACAACTGTCGACCAACTTTAATGTTTGAGCTAACAAAACAGCTTTGGAAACATTCGTATATTTTTCATTCGTATTTTTTTTTTGAAAAAGTCTGCCAAGAACAAAATATCTACCTCTTCCGTGTTATTACTCTTGAATTTTACATTTTTTATCTATTTTTTGTGTCGAAATTTTTTCTCACCCCGGTTTTATTAATGAGTTAATTTGACAGTTCAAAGCGAGAACTTTCTCACTAAAATTTTACAGACACACTTTTTCTGTAAATTGGCGAGTAATTTCCTTACGTGACAGCTGATACTCGCCAAAAATTTTACAGACGCAGTTTAGTGAGAAAAACAGTTGTTTGTTTTAATTTGCTTTTTTGTTTCATTTCTTACATTCCGATCAAAAGGTCTATCGACGCAGCAGTTATAGAACATGGGCACTGAATTCATAAATGTGACGAAATGAAGTCAAAACTTTTACCAACTGAATACACATTTTTTAAACTGGATTATGAAATTATGACTTTTATGTTAGGAAAACAGGCATGACTTTTATTGTTTTTTAAACGAAAGGTGTAGAATAGCTCCTCCTACAAAGTCTAACTAAGCAAAAATGTTATAAAGAAAATCATGTTTAAGCGTTCATATTGGAAACTTTTTCAAAAACTGTGAATTTTTTTAGGTCCAGAACGAATCAAGCTAATTTTAGAAACCCTGTTCTGAAGTAAAGCGTTCAGGAGGCTACTTTCTATTTCGATGCGAAAGAAAATAAAGGCAAATCTAGTAATTGGTAATTGTCTTTTGTTTCTTGTTATTTTCGCTAGGCATTATTATATTTTTTATTTAAATTTTTCTATTTAAAATTTTTTCACATTTTGGCATTTTTTTTTTTTTTAATGTCAATTTGCGCCATCTTTAATTTGTATTGCCAGGTTTGGTTCATTTTCAAGCAATTTTGCGAAAGTGATATAGAGTACCAAATTTGCATTAAGCTTTCGTATCGAAATTGTTTTCGCATCGCAATAGAGAATAGCGCCTCATCTGTACTATGAAACGATTAAGGCAAAACTTCCAAGCCATTTTTTGTTTCTTAATAATTTTTAACTTTTCTTGCAGCATGGGGTTGAGCGTTTTCATAATGGATTGTTACATGTCAAGTTGCACATTGCGTGTTTTTTTCGATCAATGTTCGCTTCAAACATAACAATGGCGTTTTGCACCGGTTCTTTGAGATTTTTTGTCCCGATTTTTGTAGAAGATGGGACAGTTTTTTTCCACCAAATACACAGCATTATTTTAGGTATTCGGCTTTGGTGTTATTTCACCTGATTGGCTAGGCTAAGTGCGTTTCAGGATGTTGTAACATGGATTTTTGTTTCATCGCCAGTTATTTTTCTATGCGAAAATGACTTCATTCAATTGCGTTTTAGCGGCATTTTGAACAAACAAGCAAATTTATCTTTCAACGTCTCGCGGCTTTAAGTGTTTGCTCTTCTATAAATCCTGCTGCTTGCAACCAAGGACCCAGGGATCAAGTGGGAGTTGTGGTTTACGTCTCTAAGCCGCGGGAAGGGAAATCCTGCAAATCCCACTAAAGCGCGGGTTTTTAACAACTTGTGGGTAGTTCTGTTTGATGGTGGATCATCCTAAGGTGCTGTTGCTACTCAACAGATTCTGTTAGCATTTTTCTTAAAGCAGCGGAGGTTAGAGAGCTGCAGTTCCTAAACAAGGGGCGAGTGTATAATTTTGCCAGATTATGCACTCAAATTGCTACCTGGCTGTGTTGATTTGCGATCAGACTCGGGGGTAGTTGGTAAACGCAGTGTTTGTCACCCAGTAGTTAATATCCGCAATGAGTAGGCCCAAGGGCAGATAATCAAGTAAATATTTCCACAGCTGCTTGCAAACGTCTTCAAATTGTTGCTTGAGTGGCTTCTATTGCTTCTGCAAGTTCATTGTGAGTATGACAATAATCTTTATGGAGTATTGTACACGCAGAGAAAAACATTGTTTAAATACGGTCACCTCCAACAAAACTATTTTTAAAGAAAATTTTAAACATATTATGGTTAATATAACCATATTATTGTCATCTACAACCATATTATGGTTGAATTAGTCCTCCATCAAGAAGCCACAATTCAAAACGCCGACACACATATATATTTTTTTGTCTCCTCTATTAGAATCCGTTTTCAGAACGCCGTAATTTTGGAAAAAGTTTGAAACTATTGTACAGTGTATTAAAATTAATGTTTTTATTTGTAAATTTTCTCAAGTAACGTCTTAAATGTTTTGTTTAACAATATAGTATTTTAGAAGTCAATGCAGTGATTCAAATTATATTGGTAAACGCAATTTCTGTGGTCGATATAGATTTGATTTGTGAACTGGCTTTAAAAAAAAATTATTGGAACATGTAAATTCAACCCAGGTTCGCACCCCAGCTCAGCCAAGAAAATTATCAAAAAAAAGAAAAAAAAAATATAAAATGTTTTAATAAAGAATTTCATGTTGTAAAATTCCTTCTTTCAGAAAAAATAATTTAATGAAAATTAAATTTAATGAACTCAAGCCTAACTAAAAAATATTAAAAAAAAAAAACAATTATTTTGATAAATTTTGAGTTGTGCCTGTTTATGATTTAGTGCGCGATATGTATGTATATCTGATGTTTTATAAAAATCAAACCACTTGTTTAAATATTACAACTTATTTGAATTTTTTTTTTTAATGAGTCACTAAATTTTACTTAATATACCCTCAAATACAAGTAATGAATGAGAAAATACTAACTTAGGCATTCCATGTGAAGCATTCTTAATTTTTATCTAAGAAAATATTCTTCCTTATTGTGGTTGTCGTTATCGCAAACGACTTTTTGTAGCAGATTAAAGAACACAGGTTGGGTGTTTCTTTAATCTTTTACAAAAAAACGACACAGTTGTATACGACAAGGGCAACCACAATAAAGGTCGATTCACCCATGCGTTCCGAACAATATTTTTGACCGGACAATAATTTTTTTACAGAGAGTGTTCTGCAGAACGATTCACCCATCTCGGAAAATTTGTCCGGACAAACAAAGCTACCATATGGTTTACTGATGTAAACGATTATACAAAGTGGCAGCACAGTTAGCAAACTATTAGTTTTTTTTATAAAAGTGTGTTAAAGTAAAACGTCAAACTCAATATAAAAAAAATTTTGTCCGGACAAAAATTTTGTTCGGAACGCATGGGTGAATCGAGCTTAAGGCTGATGATTATTGTGCATATCTTCACAAAAATACCCTTTAAAGCGTATGCGTTTTATCAATATTGGTTGACCGTAAGATATTAAAAATCGTACGACAAAAACTTCTTTCTGATTACTACGATGTTTGCTCTCCAAAATACCATTTAATTTATTAAAGACACAAACCATGTGAAGAAGACACCCAATCTGTTGTGAATCCCTCATTTTTAAGTTATACACCTATTAAGCACACAAACAGTTCATAAATGTTTATTTCGCATGTGTCTTAAGTTTACATATGAAGAAGAAACTCGAAATTAAAAGACCCTGTGCTATTGAAAATTTAAAAAAAAAACTCTTTTTTATTTTTAAAAATCGAAGATAGTACAAGTTAACACAAAATTTAGCACAAAAAAGTTTTTAAATCAGGTATTATGATTATGTGGTCATACATTTTACACAAAAAAGTCATTTAACAGAAGCCAAACGAACCAACCTCAAAGCAATTTCTTTCTAAAAAGCAGAAAAATAGCGCGGAAACCGTCCTCCCTCTTACAAATTTTTTTTAAGAATACAAACAAACCGCCTGAGATGTCCAAACCATAATGATGATGAGTGTGAATACCATGACCAAAGTGATATATGATGAGATAGTCAGTCAGTCAGTCAGCCCGTCCGTCAGTTAGCCAGGCAAAATTCAATTGCTTTAAAACCAAAAATAAAAACAAATTTAACCAAGAAACAAAACAAATAAATTTGACTCTTTATACACTTCGCTACTGTTTTTTCTTCTTCTTCCAAAAAAAAAAAAAGAAACACCACAAGAAGACATTACAGACGACACCAGTGGAAAAGAAGCTGCAAATAGATGGATGCAACATCATCAGCCATTTAATATGAGCAGACACAGACGTGTTGGGTAAATATGTGGTTCTGCTTCTTCTGCTGCCGTAAAAGTGGATAAAGGAAAATTATGTATGACTAAAAATAATGTACATTTGTATAAAATTTATTTATTTTTCTTTAGCATTTTTTTTTTTAATGTTCTTAAATATATTAAAGAAAAAATAGGAAAAATGAGGGAATCAAGAAGACATGTCTTTGCATGTATTATTGGAAATAATAATAAAAAAATTGTTGAGAAATTCGTTGCGGTTATAAATTTAGGAGTTGTATTTTAGTATCACTTTTTTTTAAATTTTTGTAATGAAGTAAAAGAATATATTTGTTGTGCATAGAGTTTTAGAAAGGCGATCAAAACGACTTTCATAAATACCCTACGAAACTGAGCCTAGAGCAGAGTTTTTATCTGGGATTTCTTAAGCTAGATTTCTTCTTAATCTGGAATTTAGTGAAGCTCTATTATTAATTCTTTTTAATACCATTTTTTTAAAGCCGAACTTAAGACCTTAATTGTTTTTGCGATTTATTATTAAAATAGGAGAGTATTTATTCTTCGAAAATTCCAACTCGCGCTTAAGCTGCTTACCATACAAAATTATATTCAACGTGAAGTAAAAAAGGTTTAAATAACCAATTACAGTTATTTCCGCTTAATTGAGTTTCTAAAACTGCCCGACTTTTGACGCAATTAAACGGGAACTCAATTAAGCAGTACTAGGTTAATTGAATCGAAGACGCAATTAAAACGAAAATCGCTAAATTGAGCAAGATAAAGCGATAAAGCGAAACACCCATGTGTAGATAGAAAATAAAACTCATTTCTTATAGAAATATTAAGTTAAAAAATGGTTTTGGTTTTTTAAAACAAAATAAAAATCAGGTACCGTTCATCGTACAATCTTTCTTGCAGCAAAATATTTTTTTTACGTTTGTGGAGCAAAAACACATTAAGTACACAGAAATAATTAACCCAAAAATTTGCTCTTGTTTTTCGCAATGCGGTCTTATTTTGCGAAGTAATTAAGCGGGTGACACAATTAAACGGAACTCAACTAAACGGGAATTTTTACATAGACAGTTATACTGAATGATTTTGTGCCATGATTTTTAGTGCAATTAAAACTCAATTAAGCGGGGCTCAATTAACCGAAAACAACTGTATGTACATACTTTTTAAAAGTGTTGAAAATAATAAAATATTTCATGCTTTTTTTAATTCGTGGATCGTGAGAAATGCAAAATTGCTTTCCGCTTTCCCAGAATGCAAAAAAGTCACAAGGAAAAAACCCTAGACTAGAGTGACTCTAATGGCCATTTTCTCAATGTACCGACAAACTGTCTGTTACTTAATGTCAACATTAATTTATTAGGCCGACAAACTGTCTGCTAACAATTTTGGGTTCCTCAATAAACCGACAAAAAACATTGTTTTAAGTTGGCAACACCTCTCAAAATACATGTAAAAGTTTGGAGTCAGCTGAATGAATTTATCCGTACGGTAAATAAAAGGAAAATAAATAATTGGCAGATGAGTGCTGGGTAACTTTGCGACAGAATAGAAGCAAATGATACATTGACAAAACCAAATTTCTTTAAGGTGCAGTTTTTCGTTCGCAAAGAAGATAATCGTGTAATGAGAAAACAACCATAAACATATAAACAAGAGATTAAACGCTACCCTACTACATAAAATTAAATATGATAAAACAAAGTAAGGTAAGAATTCCGACCAAGTTTGCTTAACGAAAGAGATGCTTGCGCCATGAAACATTTTATTGTTACAAAACAGGTAAACACACCTAAGCAGGCTGCATGCAGGGATCTTAATAAATTTGTCTGGTTTCATCTAAAAAGCAAAAAAAGACCAGCACTATCAGATGAAAATGTTTAGGCTCGTTGAAAGTTCTGCAAAGAGAACAAAAATTGGAATGTGGAAGACTGAAAGCGAGTTAAATGGTCGGATAAAACCAAAATAACCCGTTTTTTGCACTAAAAGAAACGATAAAACATGGAGGTGTAAGGTTGACAGCTTGGGCCTGTTTTACTTGATGGAACCTCGGTCCATCAGTAAAAATGGTTTAATGAAAAAGAAGATTACCTTCGGATCCTAGAAGACAATTTACCCGACTTTGTGGAAAAAAGTGCATACCCAAAGGATAAAGTTGTTTTTCAGCAGAATGGGGATACAAAACATACGGCTAAGATCGTTAAGAGCTCTAGTCTAGCGCAAAGTCCAGTTCTTAATCCGGTCGAAAATGTACGGGCCTTTTTTACGAAACAATTTGCGCGATACGAGAGTGCGCCTCAAACTTTAAATGAGAATTTAAACACATTGTTGAAATATTTCGAAGCAAACAATCGAGCACTTGGTTGAAAGTATGCCAAGATGCATCAAAAGCTTTATGAATGCAAACGGGCTTGAACAAAGTACTAAAAATGGTAACAAGAATTTTACTTTCCTTAAACGTGCAAACGTGAATACTTGGGTTTTAAAATGAAATCGCATTAATCTTAATTTTATCTTTAAATATTCCAGAATTTATTCTTGTTTTCTTATGCTAATACTCTTCTTAGTTGTATAAATAAAATCCGGAATAGGTTTTATTTTATTTGATGCGTTTTAATTCACTTTTAAATCTTAACTCGAAAACATGTATTCGCATGTGTTCGTCAATGTATTTGAGGCTTAAGGCTCAGATAGCCGGGAGTAACAGTAACCTTACCGTTAAAAGTAAGACCAATCTATTTCTTACAGATTGAGACGTAACATCTTACTGCTAACTATAATTGTCTAATTGTTTTACATACAACAAAATGAATCAGCTGATTTGCAACGTTACTATTACTCCCGGCTAACTACGCCTTAATTCTTAGAAATATCCGTAAGATCCGTAGACCCCTTAAGAATATATTGCATTTTGCAAAAGTTTATCCGATAACAAAACTTGAAGATCATAAAATTTCCTTCTAAAACTTCTCAGGGATCGCAATTACATTTTGTATTTTACATATTCTACATATGATTGTAATTGACAAGTTTTCGTTTACAAGTACATTCTTCTAATTTCTAATATTGGGTGATTTTTTAAGAGCTATAGGAAAGTTTAAAAAAACACATAAAATTCAGAAAAATGCATGAAATCTTTATTTGAATCGATAGTACGGTCCATATAATTTAATGTTTGAAGATTATTTCAATCAAATGTTGACCGTGACTGCGCCTCAAATGGTCCATCCGCTTAGTCCAATTTTAGCATACTCTTTCCAACATTTCGGCCGGTATCTCATGAATAAGTGCTTCAATGTTGTCTTCCAATGCGCCAATTGAAGCGGGCATGTGTGTATAGACATGAGCTTTAACATAGCCCCACAAAAAATTGTCTAAAGGCGTTAAATCGCACGATCTAGGCGGCCAATTGACCGGTCCCGAACGTGAAATAAAATGTTCACTGAACTCGCCTCTCAATAAGTCCATTGGTAAGCGTGCTGTGTGGCATGTGGCACCGTCTTGTTGAAACCACATGTCATGCAAGTCAAGCTCTTGCATTTAGGGCAAAAAAAAGTTGGATATCATCTCACGGTAGCGCTCACCATTCACAGTTACGTTGCGATTCGCATCATCTTTGAAGAAGTACGGTCCAATGATGCCACCAGCCTATAAACCGCACCAAACTGTGGCTTTCCTGGATGCATTGGTAGCAATGCTTCTGGCTGATCTTCACTCCAAAATCGACAATTCTGCTTATTAACGTACCCATTGAGCCAAAAATGAGCTTCGTCGCTGAACACAATTTTTCGATAAAAAAAAGTGGATCGCATTTTGATAATAAAATTCTATAATTTGCAAGCGTTGTTCGCTTGTAAGACGATTCATGGTTAAATTATAGACCAAACTGAAGATGTTTGACAGTGAAACAAAACACGAAACGTGCGTCAGCTGTTTAAACCAGTGTTGCCAAAAAAATAATAGCTAAAAAATCACCCGATATAATCGCTTAAGCCGAGAGTTCACGGAATGGGAAAAGCCACACGCGCATGTGGTTCTGACGTTTATTTTCTCAAACGACTTTTTCTGCGTCTTTATTTATTTAAAACGACTTTTAAAAAATTCCTAACGGTAACCCTGAATATAATAAAAAAGAAGGTTTTAAGGATTCAATATTCCAAGGAAAGCCTAAGAAAAGATATACAAGCCACTCTAAACGAAATTGTTTTCTTATCCATATATCGAATGCCAACCCCACATCTCCAATCCTGCCCATTTGAAAAGGAGGGATTTATGGGAACAATTACAGGCAGTTGTTATTTTTTGTTCATATCTCAGTCATTTATGGACCGATCTGACAGAATTTCAATAGCAAACTTTAACGGAGTACATGTGACATGAATATACAACAACCTAGTATCCATCATTTCTGGGGCCTTCGGAAAATCCATTTCAACATGCACATGGACATGGACAGACGGACATCGTTAAATTAACTTCGCTACTCATAAGGGCTCGGATTTTACATACTTTATAAGGTGTAACATTGTGGGCATTACAAACGGAATGACAAACCTTTTACCATCGGTGAAGATTGTCATTAAAATGTACAAAAGACAATGCTTAACTAAATCAAAAATTCAAAAACGCTTGGTAAATTGCGCTTTGGCTTCTTAGCCTTTTTAAATTTGTTAGATTAAACTAAGTAGTTTTAACCATCTGAGAAGTACCCCGAAAGATAAAATCCAACCTCAAGAATAAATAAAACTCTGTTTTTATAAAATTATGCTAAAAAAAAATATCGCATTTTGTATGTTTTTAAAAGATCTTTGAAGAGCCCATGGTTTATAAAAAATAAAAATTCAAAGATAAAAAAAAGACTTTGGTAAGTTGTGCAGTAACTATTAACCTTTAAAAATTTTGAAATTAAAACTTTCAAAATAGTTGGAAACCCTACGAGGAGTACCATCGATTGATAACATCCAACCTTGATAGTTCGGTTTGAGTTCTGTGCAATTTTGCTTTTAATGCCGCATTTTGGAGAATAATTTAAAAGAAGCTCGTGAGTATTATCTCTTTTTTTTCTTATGTGCTTAAAAGATTTTTTTCTGCGTCTTTATTTATTTAAAACGACTTTTAAAAAATTCCTAACGGTAACCCTGAATATAATAAAAAAGAAGGTTTTAAGGATTCAATATTCCAAGGAAAGCCTAAGAAAAGATATACAAGCCACTCTAAACGAAATTGTTTTCTTATCCATATATCGAATGCCAACCCCACATCTCCAATCCTGCCCATTTGAAAAGGAGGGATTTATGGGAACAATTACAGGCAGTTGTTATTTTTTGTTCATATCTCAGTCATTTATGGACCGATCTGACAGAATTTCAATAGCAAACTTTAACGGAGTACATGTGACATGAATATACAACAACCTAGTATCCATCATTTCTGGGGCCTTCGGAAAATCCATTTCAACATGCACATGGACATGGACAGACGGACATCGTTAAATTAACTTCGCTACTCATAAGGGCTCGGATTTTACATACTTTATAAGGTGTAACATTGTGGGCATTACAAACGGAATGACAAACCTTTTACCATCGGTGAAGATTGTCATTAAAATGTACAAAAGACAATGCTTAACTAAATCAAAAATTCAAAAACGCTTGGTAAATTGCGCTTTGGCTTCTTAGCCTTTTTAAATTTGTTAGATTAAACTAAGTAGTTTTAACCATCTGAGAAGTACCCCGAAAGATAAAATCCAACCTCAAGAATAAATAAAACTCTGTTTTTATAAAATTATGCTAAAAAAAAATATCGCATTTTGTATGTTTTTAAAAGATCTTTGAAGAGCCCATGGTTTATAAAAAATAAAAATTCAAAGATAAAAAAAAGACTTTGGTAAGTTGTGCAGTAACTATTAACCTTTAAAAATTTTGAAATTAAAACTTTCAAAATAGTTGGAAACCCTACGAGGAGTACCATCGATTGATAACATCCAACCTTGATAGTTCGGTTTGAGTTCTGTGCAATTTTGCTTTTAATGCCGCATTTTGGAGAATAATTTAAAAGAAGCTCGTGAGTATTATCTCTTTTTTTTCTTATGTGCTTAAAAGATTTTTGGGACGCCTTTAATTTCGAAACCCTCCAAAGAGAGCAGCTTTAAAAAGGTTAATCTCTGCCGTGATTCTTCTAATAGATTATAATCAAATTTCTTTTAAAGATCTCGGCAAGTCGCGCACTAGATTCTTAAGTTTTCAAGTGGTTTAGTTTGAACGTTTTAAGTAACTGAAGGCCCTCATAGGGGTACCCCAAAAATACAGAAACCAACCATTAGGTTATTTATTAAGATATATTGCTTGAGAGATTCCATTTAAAGGAATTACTTAAAAAGAAGCTAGCAAAAATGTCCATTGTTTTCAGATTTAAGGACACCTTTAAATTTGGGAGCCCTACGAAAATAGCTCCAGAATTCTTTAATTTTACTAACAAGTTATTGTTTATCATTATTACTGCAGTATGTTTTTTTATTTAAGTTCTTGAAATATTTATGCCGAGGAGTATCAAATCTTCCTTACTTCCAGGCGTTACAAACCGCTTAACAAACCGTACATATAGAATTTCAATTGCCTGTTACATTATTACAAACCCAAAGGTCATAAAGTCTTAAATTAAATCCATAGATTCTCCATAATGTTGTAAGTTGTAACAACACAAATAACGACAAGAACAAATGATGATTATATTGAGGTGGATAGAATGGAAAGATCAAAAAAATAGAAAAAAAAAGTAACTTAACATGTTTAAAGAGAAACACATTTTTTGTGATGTATGGCACGCATTTCCTGCTTAAAAATACACATTGTAGTAAAAATAATTAACAAAAGTTTTAAAACAGAAACAGATGAATCTTAAGAAGCATAAAAATAAACTCCTTAGTCAACGATGTGGTGTTTGAGTTAATTAGGGGAATATTCCAAAACAAAAAACGATATTTTGAAACATTTTAAAAAGTGTTTAAAAATCTATTATTGATTATTTTCAAGAAAATCTAACAAAGAGCCAGGTGGATTACAGAAATAATGCTAATAGACGATAGACATACAATAGTCTCTTTAAAATATTTAAAATTTCAATTTGTATGTCAACTATGTAAAAATTAGGTTATTGAACTTACTTGGATTATTGTTGGTTTCACGCCAATGTGTTGCCGCTTGACAGCCAAATGTTGAACGACTGATGCCTTTACAACAGGACCATCGTTTGCCGGACCAGAGACCAGGATGAAAACGATATGACTTAGGGGTGTTTGTATCTTCACAAACTACAAAAGAATACAAAAAAAAATAATATGTTACATATCAAGTATTTTAAATATTATTATTTATACATAAATTTGGGTTTTCCATTAATCGGTTTCGAAAGTAAAGTGAAAAAACACACACAAAGCTATGATTTCGATGAAAGTTTTACTTCATTATAATACTTGAATCTTGCCATTACAAACAAAAGACAATGTAATTTGAATGGCCGCCTTCAGATTGGTTGCAGCAGGCGATCCTTTTGAGGTAGTTTTCAATCAATTGTTCGCATCTCGGCGATAACTTGACTAATGATGGTTTTTAAATGCTGCAATGTTGGGGGATAAGACGCGTAGACCGAGTGTATTTGACGTAGCCCCACAGAAAAAATTTCTAACGGCGGCAAATCGCATGATCTTTGACGACGCCAAACGTGAAATTACGCGTTCTGGAAACTTCCCATGCAATAAAGCCAAAATCGGTCGTGTTGTGTGGCTCGTTGCACCGTCTTATGGAAACCGCATATCGTCCAGTTCATAATCTTCAATTGCAGGCCAAAGAAAGTCGGTTATCATACGTACATAGCGAAAAATTCGGATTATCCGCCACACTTTTACTCACATAAGCGATATTTTCGGCATCATTGCCATATTGCACAGGCCTCACTCCATCTGTACCGCTTCCAGTCTCTTCAAATATTTTATATTTCTGCCAATTCCTTGCACAGTAGATCGATTATGATGACCCTAATCACCCCATAATGCTGGAAAAGTGGTCGCATTTTAACTAATAAGATTTTGTTTGTTGTGCTTAAGCCCTTATGACACTACATTTTTTATTCATTAATTGATATAGAATTGATAGAAAGAAACAGTAAATGTTAGAAAGAGCCAACTATAAAAAATGTAAACAAAGTTTTTAGTTTTTTTCTCTTGTTATGGTTTTGTTTCAGGGATGGCGTTGAAAATTTTCAAAATTGTACCAACAACCTTTAAAAATTGTACTTTTTTTACCCTAATTGTACTTAAAGATTTTTTAGTTGAAATTAATTGTATTTATGTTCATAAAAAACACCACAAAAAGGTATTATAAATCTTAGTTTAAAAAGTATCAACAAAAAAGTACAATTGAAACAACTTAGCCATCCCTGTTTTGTTTATTTTATTAAATGCTGCCAACTTTTTGTTTATGAAAAACCTAAAAACAAAAAGCGGTAAATCGCTGAATCTGCCCATAAACCGCTGATTCAGCAACACTTTTAATAACGTAACTTCATTTTTTATCGATTACTTTAGTAAAATTTTTGACAGTTTGTCATTAACCTTAATACAGCTTAACTCTTTGCACTTGGTAAATTTTTGTATTACATCATATTTGTACTGTTCGCCAAAACTTGAACAATGCATTAAAAATGTAGTGTCATAAGGGCTTTAGGAATGGGCAAAAAAATAATCGATATATATCGCCGATATTTAAAGTACAGATATATCGACATATCGATATTGAAATACGACTATCGAATTCGAAATTTTTTAAAGTCAGTCTTCATTGAAAACTCGAAGTTTTAGCCGTTTTTCAAACAATATATTTTTTTAAGAATTGACATCACTGCATGCATCATATGTTTTTTAAACTAATATGAAGATCTAAAATGATTGGCATTTATAAGAAGCAGTGCCGAAATAGAAGAAGCAGATTGACAGGAGAGCACATAAAACAGAGAGTGCTCCTGATGTCCATATCTGATGATTACTGGTTTGACTTATAGTATGTTCACATTTGGCTTCTTAAACGCGTTTAAGCAGTTCGAACGTGATTAAGCTCTAATCACTTCAAAATCGAGATGATTACCCATACATTGAAGTGATTTGTTAATCACTTAAAACTGACATGATTACAACTAAATCACTTCATAAATCACATAGAATCCACTGAACATACCTCAAATGTAGAATCGCCAACATGATCGTGTACAACCGGCCAAGATTTCTGCTTAATGTTTTTATTTTTTGCCTTAAATAATTCATAAATTTTCACAATTTCATCATTAAAATGATTAAAATAATCTTCTAATAACTTTATAAAAGTGTTTTTATCCATTTTTAATACTTTAAAGAAATATAAATTTGTTTGTGTTTTTTTTTTTGTGTTTGTTGTGTGTTTTTTTTTTCTTAAGCATCTGTCATCTTAATCCTCTCAAATGTAATGTGAACGGCTTTGATTAGCTAAATCAACATTTTGCTTAAACGCGTTTAAAAACCTAATTGAGAACTTAGCATTAAACAATCAAAAACATTTCTAGTTAAAGTTGGTACTTTTGCGGTACAATTCAAATTTTAAGGTAAATTTGTACTTCCATGACTTATTTACTTCCATTAAAATTTTTCGTAATTTACTTTTTTTAGATTTCATATTGTTTTTTTTTTTATCTTCCGTTTTGTTTTTGTTAAAATTGAACTTTTTGTTTTTATTGAATTTTTATTCTTATTAATTTTTTGAAATAAAATGAAACAATTAAAAGTAACAATGTTATTACATATAATGTGTTTGTTCATAAATATGTATGTACAAAGGTATATTAAATTTTTTAAATTTGGTAATAGTTCCAGCAAAATACGTTCGATATATCGATATTTTTGAAATAATAAATATCGATACTCTTAAAAAATATCGATTCGATATATTTTTTCAATTTGCCCATCCCTAGTTGTGCTTAATTCCCAATTTTTATTTTTGATAAATACACTTTATGGTTGAAGGAAAAGCTTGTTTCTAGGCGCATTTTACCGGTTGCTCAAGGCCAGATCCTCAGAAAACATTCTCCCAAAAAATTGTTGATAGTAAATTTTAACTATTTTTCGCGATTTCCTGTTGCTCAAAAATGACAAACCTTTCACTAAATAAATGAAACTTCAGATGACAGTTATTTAACAGCTGATAGCCTTGCCAGACCGGCTTGAACTATGCGTTAGAGTGTTGACCCATTTACTATCCAAAAATCCGCACAATTTCTTTATAAATCTATGAAAACGAACAATAGTTTGGGTAAAAATGTATTGTTAACATTTAAATAATTTAAATGTTAGCACATTTAAAAGAAAACTTGTTATTTTATTTTTTGAATCCCAAGAAAAACTTTGATAACTAATATGCATGTGGCAGTGCAAATAAAACTGAACTGGCAATACAAAATTAAGTAATTTGTTTTTATTTTTGTTTTTTCTTTACCCACTTACAACTACATTTAGAGTTGACAAAAAATTAACCAATTGTAGTCGGGACTGTAAGAAATTTTAAGCTCACTGTTTATTGTTGTGGTTTTTGTTTAGGCTTTGATATTGTTACAAGTGAAACTAGGGCTTATAGTTCTTATTCGCTTAACAGTTTTATTTGTATAATCTTTAGTTCTTCTAAAATCTTTGGATGAAGTTTCCGGACGATCTGGCCTAAGCAACCAGTAAAATGCGCATAGGAGTAGCTGATCCAATCAACAATAAATTTCACGTTATATATATAGTATGAAATGCGATTTTAGCACATTTAAACGAAACCTTGTTAATAAACTCTTGTACAAGGTGGCTTAAAATTCATCTCCATCTCGGAAGATTTGACATTTGTTAATTAAACAGATCCAAAATACACCTGTTTCCAACATAATGAATATACTGCACGACCTACAACCGAAATTCTGATGGCGGGTAGCCTGATTTCTCGATTAGGTGATTTGCACTGGCCGGCAAAATCGCCCGATTTAACCGCTCTGGACATCTTTTCGTGGGGTAAATTAACTCACGAGTCTATTTTACTAAGCCTCAGACTCTTGAAGTCCTTAAAAAGAATATCCGTCGGGAATGCGGGAACCTATCGCCGGAAGTTCTGACAGATAGAAAATGCCATAATTTGGCCGCATATAGTCATAAATTCTGGAGGCGATATAAATTTTCTTCTCAATTAAAAAAAAAAATACACATCAAATACACACAATCCAAAAGCAAAACTAAAGTTTTTCAATTGTTAAAAATATTTCATCCAAAGAACATCGATCGGGCGACAACAACTTTTGCACCCCCTTGTGCAACATTTCATTAACAAAACATTGAAATTTCCCAGATACTTTTATACCAGTTGCCATAAAATTTATCGATTCGTTTTCATAGATTTATAAAGAAATTGTGCGGTATATTTTCATTAGAAATTTCTTAGACAAAGATTTTGGGATAATAACTGGGTCAACACTTTAACGAATAGTTCAAATTTGCCACAATAAAAAGTCAAAAGATCACGACATGATGAAGGAGAAACTGTGAAATTCAACCACACCATCAAACTATGGAAAAAATATTATTTGAGTTGTTGTACAGCAAAATAATCAGTTGTAAAGAGGAAGGAGTTTAAAAAACAGACTACAAGTTGGGAACAACCTTAACAAGACGTTACAACTACAAACCTGCTGCATGAAACCGTTAGAAAAGCCATGTAAATATTTTGAAAGGGGGTTATATGTTTAAAGGAATTGACTCTTTTTTTGGAGTGGCTTTTTAATTTTTTTGATTTTAGAATTTTATACTTGTTTAAAGAAATTCCGGGATGGCTTTTTGAAAGTAATCCCATTTTGGACTGTTTTAAGTACTTTCGTTATAAAATATTTAAGTTCAACTCGTACTAAAAATAAATGGAAAAAACCTTAAATCTGGTACGAGTTTTTTTCTGTGAATACGAATCTATTGGTATTTATATATGTTTTTTTTGAAAATAGCTGTTATTTTCAGTCCCTGATAAAAAGAATTTCGTCTCTTTAAAAAGAATCTAAAGATAATGACTAATTTTTAATTTTAAAATTTAATCCTAAAGAACTTGGATATGCAAAAACGCCTTACGGAAAATCAAGGACTTTGGAAGACATTTCATTATTTGTGAGTAAAGCCTAGTACTCTGTTCAAATTTGTGAAAAATGTTCAGCAGCATTAATTATTTCACACGAAAATTTTGACATGTTTCAATGTTACCTATCATGCGAGTTTGAACAATTTGACGTTTTTATTACTTCAAAGTATGCGACATTGTTTTGCGTATGTAAACAAACCC
Organism: Pollenia griseotomentosa; assembly: GCA_963931875.1. Taxonomy (NCBI): domain Eukaryota; kingdom Metazoa; phylum Arthropoda; class Insecta; order Diptera; family Polleniidae; genus Pollenia; species Pollenia griseotomentosa. The sequence continues at coordinate 46,147,980 of OZ007561.1, read as the reverse complement.
CACATGTATTTTACTAAAAATAATTGTTTTAATAAAAAAGAAAGTAAATATGAATTAAAAAAACTGTTACCGGTTGTGTTATTTTAATTTTTTATTTCTTATTTAATAATCAGTTCTTTTTTTTTTTTTTTTTGCTTTGCTTAAAATTCCACGTGAAATAAGTGCACCTTACATTATTTCGCAGTTGTAAAAAAATGTTGCCAGAAACATTTCGGAACTTTTCCACAAAATGAACAGAATACAACTCTATCAACATTATTTCATAGATATTCCGCACAAGTTTTTTCATATGCGTTTTGACAGCATTTCACGTGAAATGTTGAACAGAGTACCAGGCTTAAGTGGAGAAACAATTGTTCTTTTTTGTGTACTATTTGATCCTTAAAAGTAAATTGACAAATATATAACTAATAACTAATTTAGTACAATTATGGCTGATAATAATAAATCAGTGGATGTTTAGTTAAACTAAACTAAAATTTATATGTAGTTTAAACTCAATAGCTGTAACTAAGTGGACCATATTTTGTATGTAGACTAAACAATAATTATGTGGCAGCACTACGTTCAATGTTTTCAAATTCATATGGTCTGCATTGGTAGTTTAAACGCCCGATTTTATGCGTTTAGAGATGGTTTTTAAAATACATTTTAAACCAAAAACTAAACTTTCCATAATACCCAATTGAACTGCTCTGACTAACAATCTCTTATTATGAGAAATATATAAATTAATCTCACACTGATAGAAAACTGCATCTTCATATTGATGATGCCCTAACATCAGAATTGTGACAACAATGTTACTACAAATGGCATCAATGATGCAAAAAGTAACATCAATCCAATGACTACCGTCTTCGTACAATTTTGTCATTTTTTGCGTGTCATCTATTTTATGACTATAGTGACATCAATTTGATGACACATTTTGTATATTATTAACATTATTTTGATGATTACAATGTATTAGAAGAAGCAAAAATTCCTATATTCTATTTTTTTAAATGATTTAGTTAAATGCATCAAATTTTTAAAGTAGAATGATTACGAAAACCATATGGGGCATGGTGCTGGTGTCTTATAATTGAGAGTTCTGCTGTAAACAAAGGTCGTAATTCAACAAACGTGAAACAAACATATGTAACGGGTAAGTAAATAATAATGACTTTGACTTAATGACAAACTGTCATTAAATTGATGCTAATGTGTCCTTTCTCCGATGTTACTGCGTCATCGCACTGAGAACATGTTCGTCATTTCTGTGATGTCGATGTGTCATCCCATTGATGACATAATTTCATTTTGACCCTGATAACACTTTGGTCAAGTGATGTTAAGGTTGACATCACAATGATGAAAAGTGTCATGGGGTCAAAAACGAAGACACTTGTCATAGTACTGATGTCAAAATACATCAGCGTTATGACGCCTTTTCTATCAGTGCACTGAAAGCTAAAAGTTTTGGTCCAATTTTTTCTAAACAGAAGGGACTTGCTGAATCTTCATAGTCATAGTTCGTTTAATTTCGTTATACTTTAATATTGCAGGGCCAGAAGCGTATAGTTCATTGTTATGGTTTTTTTTTTTTTTTTGTCAAGAAATCTGACATTAACAAAATTCAAACAAAACTATATCTATTTTTTTAATGTTTGTGTAGACGAACACAACCCTTAATACCGTTCGTAACTATTTTCAAGAAAGAGCCAAACTTTATATATTGTTCTGTTCTTCGTAAAAAAAAAAACAGAACAAAGTGATACTGTAGACAAACATTATATTTAAATGTTACTTTTTTTATATTGATAAAGAAATGAGCAAACAGCTTGTTTGGGTATTGTGTATATGTTTTGTTTGCTAAAAATTATTTCGCTGGCTTTTAGTTTTTTTTTTTCATGTGTGTTTTTTTTTTTGTAAAAAATGTTTGGTTTTTCTACCAGCCAAAAGGGACGAAAAATAATGACATTAACCGAACACAATGAAGTTTGTGTTAAAAAAAAACCCCGAACGGAATAAAATATTATGTTGAGTTGGATAAAATCAGTATTATTTTTGTATTCGAAAGACGACAAACAGGGAAACGTTATTTTTTTAATGATTAACTACACAAACAATTTAAGCGTTTGTGTTTTCCACAAACCTACCGAACCGAACACTAAGGAGCGGTATTTTGAGTTTATTTTCGAACATTGATTATAATAATTTTAAAGTCTCTGATGCAACACAGAAAAAAATAAAAATTGATTTTATTAAAAAAAATTTGTGATATTAATTAAATTTGCACCATTAAAAAAATTAATTAAATCAATCAAACGTTTAATTAACTTAATTAAATTTTTAATTGGTAAAAAAATTTTGGAAAATTTGTGAAGTTCTTTTAAACACTCCAAAAATTTAATATTGCTGCTGGAATTCAATTATTATTTCAGTCATTTTATACATTTCATTCCTTTTAAGTTGCGAATACCAACAAGTGTAAAAGGGAAACAAGACTCACGACCAAAATTTAAAACAAAAAAATCCAAAAAATATTTTTTTTTTTTTCAAAAATTTAAAATTTGCAATTATCTTAAAAATAAAAAAACAACAACAAAATTTCACTTATAAAATAAACATAACCTAAAAAAATTATAGTAAACAATGTATTGTTTAAATTTTTGTTGTTATTGTTGGAGGAGTACTACATGCAACACTAGCTGTAGTGGTTAAAGCAGACAATAGCAAATTTTTTAAGGTTATGTTAAGTTTAATAAGTTTTGCTTATTTTTTTTTGCCTTGTCTGATTATGGGTAACATTGCCCAAGGTCATGTTGTAGGAATGTAATTGTTGTAGTTTTTTTTTTTGGAAATTAAGGTAAAATTTTGCTAAAGAAAATTAAGTCGCTTTTGGATTTTGAGCATAATTTTGTAGATGTTTAGACTTGACTTAAAAAACAAATCACAGTTTGCTGTGGTGAGTTTTTATTAAATTATAGCAACATTTATTAGAGGATTCATTTGTAGTTTGAATTTTTTTTTTTTTTTTTTTTAATTTTATTAAAGTGGTTTTTGTGGTTTAGATTTGAATTTTAAGCTTAAATTTGTTGAATTTCAGTTTCATGTTTTATGTTTTGCCTTAATTCGTTCGAAAACCATCTTTATAAATATGAATATCACACCCTCCACATTTATTCTCCTTACTGCTGTCATTATTGTTTAACAAATGGGTGTTTCATTGCGAGGTACTTTCCTTAAAACAAAGTCTTGAATGTTAAAGAAAACACATCCAGAGAAAAAACATTTTTCAATATAGCATGTTCAAGAATAGCATGTTCTCTTCTCTTCATCAAAGGAAAGACAACTTTCATAGTGTGAACCCACCTTGCCGATGACAATAATATGTTTATGTTAGCCATAGAGGGAAGAATTTTAAAAGTCGTTTTTTAGTAAGATTTCTGTAATAAAAGAATTTTATGACAAATATTATATGTACAAACATTTCTCTATTAAACAGAATTTAATAACAAAAATTATAAAAATTAGATTAAAAGTGTATTAAAAACAGCCTCCAAATTCTTGCGTTTTGCGTTTCCCAACACACCTCCCATAATATGTTTAAAAATAATTTTGTTGGAAGTGACTATATTGAAAAATGTGTTTTTCTGCGTGCATTTTGAACTTTTCTCTTTCGATTTTGTCGTTTTTCTTCGATAGCAAATTTTCGCAATCCTGTTCCCTGGTTCTGTAACTATAGTGAGAACTTCTCGTATCGAAAAGATGTATAACAAAATATTCCATTGTTTCTCGAAGAGTAAGAAAAACGTGTGTCTGTAACTCATGTCGATTACTATCAAAAGAGATTACGTCGTTACGTTATAAATGTCAGAACATTGCACTCGAAGCCGATGTGACATTGCAGACTTTGAGAACGCCCGTCACACATATCGTTGACGGCGACCAAAATTTACTAAAATTGAACATTTTTGAACGACGGCGGCGAAAATACAGCCGTCGGTTATAGCAAATAATGTAAAGTGCGACTTTGAAAAAATTCGTATACATATGTTATAAAAATGTTAAAAGCAAATAATTTAACAATGAAAAAATGTGCCAAGAACAAAATGTTATTATTATTATTCCTTGCATTTTGCATTTTCAATTGTTTCTTAGTGTTAAAATTTTTTCTCGCCCAATTTGTATTCGTGATTTTATTTGACAGTTCAAAGCGGGAACTTTTCTCACAAAATGTTACAGACACAGTTTAGTGAGAAAAACAGCTGTTTGTTCCAATATATTGCATTTTTGCTTCATTTCACACATTTCAATCGAAATGTTTCTCGATGCGAGAGATACAGAACATGGGCACTGTACAACAATTTGTAATTAAAGAATGCAGGCAACATTTTAAAAGCTTTCAGAAAAGTTCCTCATTTTAAATCCACCAAAATATTTAAAATCTTAAAGCTAACCAATTTTTTGTAGGTTGTTTAGCGGTTTAAGTACGGTTTAAGTAGAAAAATCTTTAATATTTTTTTTTTCTTTTTGCTGTGGTACTAAATTGATTTGGATTATTTTTCTCTTCAATATGTTAAATCACATGTACTCGAACGTCAAGTATTTATATTGCGCATCTCTGCGTCTGGGTATGTGTTTTTCTTGTAGGTGGTTTAATAAAATTAATTTCATTATACAAATTATGCAAATATGTTATGTAAAAAAATTTCATGAGGTAACAAAGATTAGAAAATTAAATAACATTCACTCTTGTTTTGTTTCCTGTAAATCAAACAAAAAGAACTTAATCTTAACGGTATTACGGGCATAATTTACAGTAGATGGCAAAAGTTAACGAGCCAATTTTACAACAAATACTAAAAAAAAATTGTCTAGTATTAGGAAATTTTGGTAAAAATTTCATTTACGTTACAATAATTTTGACAAAATTAGTAACAATAAAAATCTTTTAAAAAAATTTATAAAATATTTAGTTTGTCGTGCCTAATTCCCAATTTTTATTCTTGATAAATACACTTTATTGCTGAAGGATAAGCTTATTTCTATGCGCATTTCATCACGAAACATTCTCTCAAAAAAGATAATTTTAGAAGAGCCAAAGATATTAGTAAATAAAACTGCAGAGTGAATGAGAATTACAAACATTAAAAAAGTCTTATTTGTAACGATATTGAAGCTTATACAAAATACCAACAATAAACAGTGATTTTATCATTTCTTACATACAATTTTAAAATTTCCTATTATGTAGTAGCAATATAAAAAAAAAAAAATTCCATAAAATTGCAATTGTTTTTTCTTTTTAAAAGAACTCCTTCTAAAAACCAAATTTTTCAAAACATTTTCAAAACTTTGTTCGAAATGTACCCAATTCGTTTTTAGATCTATACACAGAGGGATTTTGGTGTCAGACATGCTACTTTTCCATCACTCAATTTCAAAAACGAATGATGCAGTTTTGTTGGGAGGTATTTAAATATAAAATTTGTATTTATCGTTTTTTAAGAATATTATATTTTATTTTTGAAAAATTAAAGTCAATGAAAAATTGTGCTAACCAAAAAATCACTTATATTTTCACGCAATTCAGTGATCCATAAATGTTTGGTTTTCTTGATTATACCATTTGACTTTTAAATATTTGAAAAAAATATATAGAATTTTAACATAAATTAAAAAAAAATTATGGTTGTATAATGCAGCCTTTAAAAATTAAATTAATTTTAATTTTCGATTAAAAAATATGTATAATGTAGCCCACTTTACCTCAAACCGTTCATTTAATAATAAAACGAGAAACGTAGTACCCAAGGTATATTTACACAAGGTAGACTCATTTGGGAGTGTAGACATGCTGCTCTATAAAAGGAACCATGTTGTCAAAATTGTCTTCATATAAAACAAAAACAATTTAACGCACACATGTACAAATTTTGGCTCATATACACGCAATTTGACGTTGTGGTTCCAACTATGGGTAAACAGCTGACAAACATATGGGCCAACGAGTTTACCTTGTGTAAATATACCTTGGTAGTACCAAAATGTATAATCGAGTATTTTTCAGCTCGAATACGAGAACCGTAATAAGGCTGATTAGTTTTGATAAAAAAAAATTACTCTCTGAAGTTTCTGAAACTATGTATTGCATACTTTTAGGCCAGATACTTATTGAGTAATTAATCAGTGATGCCAACTCTTAGGACAATAAACGCATGAAGACATATTAAAAACTCTTTAAAAAGGGCTAATTACAAAAAAAGGACAGTCTCATCACTTTTCTATGCCTCAAATATATTTTTTAAGAAAACACCAAAAAATTTAAACATACAAATTTATTAAAAACCCAGAATATATATCTTATAGGGTGTAGGATCAATATTGTAGAAATTACAAACGGAATGACAAAGTTATATATACCCTTTTACCTTCGGTGAAGGGCATAATAATAACACCTATTATAAAAGCCTACGTCGAGACAAGTCGACGGCACCGGAACTGTACTTGTGTTTTCTTAGCCGTTATTGACAATAATCGATTACTACTGGCCGTCACTTGATATTTTTTAAGGCGCTTTAAGTCGACGTTGAGTATAATTGTCTCTGTTTTAGTCAACAGGAAATATTGCAACGACTCAAATGAAAGTTATAGAAATTTTAAATCGAATGTGAACATATTTATAAAATATTTTTAAAATAAAAAAATACAAATTTTAAAAATTCGAAAAAGTACGCTAAAATAGCGAACATTTTTAATTTGCGACGATTGCCTCGAAAAGCAACAAAGACGCGAAAATTTAAAAAATTTGAAAAAGTTTGCTAAAATAGCGAATATTCACGAAAACTTTTAATATTTTAAGCAAGCGATAAAAATGATCAAAAGTCCCTTAAAGTATAAGGAATGGGAAAAATTCGGTAAAAATTGCTAAATTAGCGGAAATTCGGAAAAACTTGCTTACAGAGACATGATAGCAAAGTCTTATATTAATTAATAATCGTTAAAGCTGTAAAGAATAAGAAAACTTATAGTAAAAAATTGCTTATTTCGCGTAAAATTGCATAGTCTGAAACAAACTCTAAAATTTATTTGAAACCGCTAAATCGGTTAAAAAATAAAAACAAAATGTCAGAAAAACCATTAAAAAAATGAGCTATAATGATGAAGCACAAAAATAATAGAAAAATTTTAAAAAATGGAATTTTTTGTCAGATTTTCAACGCGACACAAAATTTCTATTAAATACGAAATTAACGTTGAAGTGATGTAGTCGTCGACTTGGTGTAAAAACAATTTAAATGAATGTCGACATCGACTTACAAAATAGGGGTGAATATTGAGTGTGGGATTATTAAAAATTCAATTCAATTAAGGTGTACCTAAAACGGAAGCTTTAGGTAGCATTTACACGCTTTTAAAATTGGCCATTGTTAAATAAAAGTTGCAGTTCTTGGTCATTCTCGTCTTTATTCCATAAATCACTATCTTTATAATGTACTGATTTCTAAGCATAACTCGCTCGACAGCTACTGCGTAAATTGATCAACAACGATTACAGTTTTCCACGGATAATTACCTCGTTAAAAATGCCATTACTTTTGGGTAATTGTGCGGGGTAGGCATTTAAACGAATACGTTTAACTACCTCGTTGAGGTAATTAAAAGAATACGTTTAACTACCTCATTGAGGTAATTAAAAGAATACGTTTAACTACCTCATTGAGGTAATAAAGCGAATACGTTTAATTACCTCATTAAGGTAATTACCTCATTAAGGTAATTAAACGTATTTATTTACAAGATACCTTAACTTTGATGTATGAAAAAAAGTTGACAGGAATTTTTACATGTATCAGCTAAATCTAAAGAGATAGCAATAAAAAACAATGGGATTTGCTATCTTTAATTTTATCTGTAATGCTTTTTAAGATGTTCTGTCATAACCTACTAACAAAAGCGTACTCATACATACAAACTAATGATCAGGGAAACCGTAAGTATACAATTGCATTGTTTTTCTTGTGCGATCAATGAATGCAGAAACAATATATTTATCCTTTTTAAACTTTTTATAAATTTTAGTATTGACTTGTTTGTGAATAATTTGCATATTTTAGCTATTGATGCATTTTTTTGCATGTTCAGCAAATAAAAAATGCTTAAAATAATTTGCATAACATATGAATTTTCTGTTGCTTTAAATTCGCCATCTACATTTAATTTTCACTCTACAATTGTAAGCCAAAGCAAGTTTTCGTTGAAGATAAATGTTATTCCAAACTGTAAAGTTTTATATATATGCAAAAATTAAGAAAAAAAAATTATGTAAATTTGTGCTGCTACGTAAAAATCTAAATGCATCGTTTAGTAAACCAATCGAATCAGAAACACTTTTTAAGGTAATCTTCTCGTGTCCATCCGTCCATCTGGCTGGTTGTCTGCCCATGAAAACCGTGTGCGTGGAGTAAAAGTAGTCGGTTTTAGATAATTTGATAAAGCTTGGTAAATACGTTTCAATTGTCATAAGAACGAAACCTATGTAAAGTGTTAGAATCGGTCTATAATATGACATATTCCCCATCCAAACTTCTTTCTACATATATGTTAATAAACCATTTAATCATGTTTGTATAAAGATAAAATTTGGACCAAAATATATTATTGAATCGGTTCAGATTTAAACATACAGCTTCCATTAAAATTTGTATCCCTAAAATATTAAAGCTATTTTGTTCTTTTAAATGTTAATGTAATTTAAAATTTAAGACAAAATATCTCATATATTTGGTGTATCACAAATAACTCGTATATGAATTCTTACCTCATAACATAGCTTTATTCTGGTTAGTACAGAATAAAGTTTATTTTAACCTAGCATTTACACGTGAAAGTAATTTCATGAAAGTCGCAATACACTCACACTTTTTCACTAACACATTTACATTTTTTTACTTTCAGCCCAATTTTCAGCCAGCTTTCAATGAAAATTTCAAGAAAGAGATTTTTTACAATTTCATGAAAGCAAATAAGTCTGAGTTTATACGGTTCATTCTTTACTGAAAAGATTGCTACTTTATAGGCGAGAGAGGCGAGGGGTATGTACTCGTTTCTTTTCCACTCGCCCCTCTCGCCTATAAAGTAGCAATCTTTTCAGTAAAGAATGAACCGTATAAACTCCGACTAACAATAAACTAAGCAGTGTTGCCAATATAAAATTTTTCACTTGAAATTTCAGGATTGTGTGAAATAGCAGTTACAAAAGCAACTTCCCTACAAGAAGAGAATCAGCGAGTTGTCACTTTTTTCACGTTGGTGTTAAGAAAATGATAGAATGAAATGACAGAAAATTTGATTTCGGTCATTTCATTCTATCATTTTCTTAACACCAACGTGAAAAAAGTGACAACTCGCTGATTCTCTTCTTGTAGGGTTGTTTTTCGCGTATATATAAAGAATTTAATATATATTTTCAACTAAATATTAAGAACACAATTATTCTATCTGAAATGTATAAATATCATGAGCAAAAATAAAACAAAATATTAATTTGAACGAATGCCTGATGTTCGGCGTGAGTAATTGTCTTTGCAACACTGAAACTTCAAAAAAGCAAAATAATAAAAGAAGAAGAAGAGAACTTTTTGTTAGAAGTTTGCCCTTTGACGACATTTTTCAAATGAACTTTCACTTTCCTGTGTAATCGAACAAGAAATTTTCAAGAAAGTCGTTGATTTCATTGAAATTTTTATTTATAATACGAATACAGAAATTTCATGAAAGAACTTTCATGTGTAAAGGCAGTGTAATGCAAATATGAAATTGTGGAACATTTTGTTTTCAAATAAGCCAAACTTTGTTTTTTGGGCATATTTCTTTTAGAAAATTTTAGTCCATATTTTCAAATTATTAACATGTTATCTAGGTGTAGTTTGGATCTGGGATTTTAATTCTTAAGGCAATTAGCCGAACTGGGAAATTAAGCGTATGGCAATTAAACGTGGATTTTTGTTTGAAAAATTGAAGAAAAAAAAACGGGAATTTAAAACTCAAGGTAAATAAGCGGGAAAGGCATTTAAGCGTGGGGTAATTAACCGGGTAATACTGTAGTTTGTTTCGGACTGTATTTAATATGAGTAAGGATCTTGTATTCAACGACATTTTATTTCTAATTTTATTTTTGCATAGTTCAGTCTTCTCAACTTCAGCGTTCTATCAGGGTTATACTAATACATTTACTTAGTTTAATAAATGCATTGTTACCAATTGCAAAAAGGTAATCGTTTTATCGAAATTTTTTGATTTCTAAAACTCTTGTCACAACTCGTGTTGTAGACCGAAAAACAAAAAAAATTAACTATACCGGAGCAAAACAAAAACGGGTTTAATTGTAATTAAAAAAGGACCGTAAATACGCGTTTATTAGTTGAGGGCTAAGTTGGCATCACTTAAGTTAATATAAAGTCAATAGAGACAATTTATTAAAATTTGGCGTGAAAAAATAATAGAAATAATTAAAAAACTAACCATGTAATTGCTAGGATAAGCAAACGTTTTTTTTATAATTTTGTAGATAAAAAAAGGAAGGATTATGTATATTATTTGGATTACAGGGAAGGTGGGGCGTGAATGATTTAAATAAATCTCGGCCGTATTTTTTTTTTTACCCTTCACCACAATAAGTTGTGAAGAGGCTATACTAAGTTTGTCATTCCATGTGAAACTTTTTTATTATTCATCTTAGACCCCATAAAGTGTATATATTCTGGCTCCTTGAGTAATTCTCAGTCGATTTAGCCATGTCCGTCTGTCTGTCCGTCTGTTGAAAACACGCTCACTTTCGAAAAACTCAAAAGAAATGAACAAACTGGGTGTCAAATTGCTTGTAGTTATCCTAACCAGTTTGGAATTCAAATCCAGCCAAATCGATTTAGTAGGACAAGAGCTATGAATCAAAATGTGGAACCACCACCTCTTAAAAACTGATAATTTTGTTACAATAACTAACATAAATGGTGGAAAAATGCACGGAATCATATAAGATTTTGCAAAAATTTGTTTTATTCGACTGGAAATCACGCCGTAAAATTTCGTGAATATCCGTCCATAATTTACCCTATGCCCCACATAAGACCAACTCCCGGAAAACAGTTTAATACGCCTTAAATCGTAAAAACTAACGCTATCATAACAAAATTTGGTACTTCACAGTTTTATAGGATTAGAAAAGACACTGTAAAATTTCGTGAAGATTGGTCTATAATTTACCCCAGGCCCCATAGAAACCCTACTACCGAAAAACAGTTTAGTACGCCTAAAACCATAATTAATAATGCTATCATAATAGAAATTGGTTCGTCACAGTTTCATAGGACTAGAAATGAAAACTGTGAAATTTCGTGAATATCGGTCCATAATTTACCCTAGGCCCCATATAAACCCTACTCTCGGAAAACAGTTTAGTATGCCTAAAACCGTAATTATTAATGCTATCATAACAAAATTTAGCACGTCACAGTTTTTTAGAACTATAAATGATACTGTGAAATTTCGTGAAGATTGGTCCATAATTTATCCTAGGACCCATAGAAACCCTACTACCGAAAAACAGTTTAGTACGCCTAAAACCATAATTAATAATGCTATCATAATAGAAATGGGTTTGTCACAGTTTCATAGGACTAGAAATGAAACTGTGAAATTTCGTGAAGATCGGTCCATAATTTACCCAAGATCAAGATTGTCGGTCAATAATTTAATATGGGTCTAAGCTGATGTCTGTTTTTATAAAGATAAATTAACAATAAATAGACATCATATAGGTATCACTCCTGAAATATTGGAACTGTCGGTGGAGGGTATCAAAGATTCGGCACAGCCGAATATAGCACTCTAACTTGTTTTATTCTAGAAAGTGTATGTAGCAAATTTTGTAGACTTCTACTTGAATACGACAAATTTTATGCGAAAAAATTGTTTTGGATTCGATACATCGACGGTAGTCTTGGTAAATTTGTATGAAATTCCATTTTTTTTCTTTTCTTAATTCAGTCAATGTAATGCTCATCGCCAGCTTTCAATAATCTCAGATCACTCATTATAGTTTGCACAGGCAAGTGGAGCCCGCCCTAATATTTCTTTTTCACGTAATTTATTAATCAAATCAATCATCAAACTAACGGTTTTTAAATACAAAAAAATTTTTAATTTTTTTTATTTCTTAATTAAAAATACCTTTTTTAATGGAATTCAAATTAAAAAAAAAAATAATTTCTTTTGACATCTGCACACTTGTGTCTCAATCAAAAATAAAGATCTCAAATATCAACGCATTTCCTTTGTTAACCTAAAACTGTGATCCTTTTCTTCGTTTTTTTTTTTTTGTTTTTAATTCAAACAAAAAAATTCAATAAAAAACTCACTCTCTTTGTCTCCCTTCTCCCTCTTACTTACCTTGTCTTATGGCACGTATCCAATCTAAACGTTCTTTTTCACTACTCGCTACCAAATACAAAGTATATTGAGGAACAGTACGTTGAGATTGATCATCGGAGGACTCACAATAACCTACTTGAAAAGGAAAACCCTAAACGAAAACAACAAAAAAAAAAGAGAAATGAAAACAAATTAAAAAAAAAAAATATTAAATTAAAAATAAATAAAAACTTTTATATAAATAAATAAAGACAAATAAAAGAAAAAATTTTTTTTACTTACATCCGGTGCAAAAGGATCGCCGCCCTCACCATTCACTGTTGCTATTTCAACAAGTCTAACACCTTTAACAGGTATACGACCACGTTCGCGACGACGCTGCAATGAAATGAGACAAAAAAGGAGTGAAAAAAGCGAATTAAATTTATGAAATACAAAAAAATAAAAAAGATATTCGGATTAAATTATTGAGGGACCAGGTAAGGAAAAAAAAAAATACTTGTAGTGTAAAGAACTTGAGGCAAACTATAAATACAATAAAATAAGAAAGAGAGTGCACGAAAAAGTTTTTAGTTACAGTTAGCAAAAATTTATATATTGATTTAATAGTTAGCAATTTTAAAATCTGATATAACTGAAATGTTAATAATAAACTTAGTAGCCATGAGGTCAAAGGTCGTTTATTTTGAAGTTTTGACTTTAAAAGAATTTCTTTAATACATTTTTACATATAGAAACAAATTATTAAACTGATTGAAAATTTCAAAACCAAATAAAATTTAGTATGTAATAGTGCTATATTCGGCTATGACGAACCTTATATACCTTTCACTATGGTGCGAAAAAAATTTTGTGGCACGCCCAAATAACCAATCCCGCCCATATTTTGTCGGATGTTGTGTATTGATAACCAAGATGCTTGTACCTTATTTGGAAACTTAGGCTCTTGCCGCTCTCCAGACATGCAAAGATTTATAATATCGTTGTACGAGAGGTGCCACGACCACTCCTAATCCCGCCCATATTTTTAGAGCGATTGTGTATTGATAACCCAGTTATATGTACCAAATTCGGACAATTGTTCTCTCACCATTCTTTAGATAAAACAAATCTATTTTGAGCCACGCCCTCTTGTCCAACCCCGCCCACTTTTTTTAAATGATGTGTATTGATAAACAAGATGCTTGTACCTTATTTGGAAACCTTGTCTCTTGCCGTTCTCCTGATATACAGAAATCTATAATGTTTTTGTATGGGAAGTACCACGCCCACCTCTCCAATTCCGCTCAAATTTTGTCGGATGTTGTGCATTGATAACCAAGATGCATGTTCCTAATTTGAAATCTTCGGCTCTTGTCGTTCTCCTGATATACATTAAATTAAAATAAAAAAAAACAACATGAGATTTATGGGTAAAATTAGAGACAGTCGTGATTTTTTGCTCATACATTAGCCATTTGTGGACCGATCAGACTAAATTTCAATATCAGTTTATTCCAGACTATATGTGAAATAAATATACAAACATCTGGTCACTATTATATAGGGGGTCTTCGGAAAAACCATTTCAACGGACGAACGGACAGACGATCATCGTGATTTGAACTTATTTTGGACTAGGATCAATATTGTAGAAATCTAAAACTGAATAACAAACTTGTATATACCATGGGTGAATGAAACTTAAAAGTTTACACAGGTGGTGAATAGGGTATATATCAGTTCGCATTCCGTTTGTAATTTCTATAATATTGATGTTAGACCCTATAAAGTATATATATTCTGGGTCCTTATGAGGAGCGAAGTTGATTTAACGATGTCCGTCTGTCCGTTAAAATGGATTTTCCCAAGACCCCATATATGATGTGGGCCAGGTTATTATACATTTATGTCACATATGGTCCGGAATTGTTTGCTATTGAAACTCAGCAAGATCGGTCCACAAATGGCTGAGATGTGAGTAAAAAACCACGACTGTCTCAAATTTTTTCCTTTAAAGGTCCAATTAGACGTGGCATTACCATACCAACACTGTATTACCAAAACGACATAAACATACCATACAAACCAATTAAATTTTGGTTTCTACGGTCATACAGTGGCTATGGTAATACAGTGTTGGGAATGTGTTTTTTTTTTTGTTGTTTTTTTTTATACCCTTCACTACAAGTGGTGGATTTTATTTGTAATGTGTTTTATTTTACGCATACACATACACATTAATGCATGTATCTTATATGCCGCTCAAATGAAGAACCAAACCCACAGATTCAATATATGTATTTTCATTTAACCCTTCTTCAGTAAAAGCATTCGTAGCCGAGTTGTTAAGTTCTATCCTGAGACTGGTGATATTGCCAGTTCGAATCCAAAAAATAATTTTTAAAATTTTTTTTTTAATTTTGTATGTTCTAAAAAACGATTTTAAGATTATAAAACGAATTTCAAACATCAACTTTGGCAAAAGAGGAAAAGGGCTTAGCTACATATATACATTTTTTGTTTTTTTTATATTCTTCGGCATGGCGAAATGAAAAGTTGGCGTGGCTCAATTAATATTTATTTAAACCTATCTAAAGAACGTTATTTATGTATATAACTTTTTGTTCTTATCTCATCATGGTGAAGGGTATATAAGATTCGGCATAGCCGAATATAGCACTCCTACTTGTTTTTTTTTCTAAAATCCTTGCCGTCTTGCCATTTAGGATGAGCTTGGAAAACGGTGTTGGTAACCTTAAAATTCTTCTAAATTTAACTAAATTAAAAAAACAAGGCCCAAAAGGTAGGGTAACATATTTAATTTCTTAAAGAAGACTATTTTGATACTCCTTAAAGGAGTTTGTTTCATTGCTTTCAGAAACTCACCATGCCCTTCATCCATTTAAATTGTTTTTATTAATTTAAAGTTTCGAAATACTAAAGGAATTCTGTAACACTTGCACACCTTACAAGCAATTTTTCTTAATTTTTTCCCCCTATTTAAAAAAGGCAAAATCCTGAAGAGGCAAACGACTTTTCTAGAGAAATACTTTGCTACTTTAAAAAAGTGGCGTTCAAATTAATTTCTAAGCGAAATCTTTGTAAATAATCCAATGAATTACTGCTAATCACAACGTATTTTTTATCACAACGTAAAGGAGTACCTTGGGGCCTGACAAAATGGAATTAATTTGGGTTCCAAGCACAGCTTTTAAAACTATTTGTCTTATATTTATCTAATATTTTATAGAAAAAAAGCCAAAATGTTGGATATAATTCTTTGTGTTGTACCAGTGTTCTCTTGAGGAGTGCTCCGGTACTTTACAAAATGGGCTTTTGAAGTGTCTTAAAAAAAATCTTAATTTAAAACTTCTTGCCACATTAATTAATCATTTGGCACACTCTTTAAATAAGAGGCAATAATAAAAATTATCCAGGAATTATAAAACTTAAAACCCAAATAAGTTTCTTAAGAACATTTTTTCACCTCCACACATACTTTTTTTTGGGTGGAGGGACACTTATTTAAGTTCTTCACTTAAGTTTCCTCAAGTGTTTATGCAAGAGAAAGCAATAAAAAACAAGTGAAAACAAACGAACAAAAAAGTTGACATTTTTTCACACACATTATACAACATACTGGGGCAAACTTACGTCAAACGAGGTTTAAAGTTTCCTTTTTTTTTATTTAGTTTCTGAAGTGTTTGTTCTGTTTCATAAAATATTAAATAGCTTTGGGGGAAAAATACTTAATTCCTCAGCGTGAATTACAAGTGTTAACAAGTGTAATATTTAGTTGTTGTTTTATTTTTATTTTTTCTTACTTATTTTATTCTTAAAGTTATTGTTGCTTTAGTTGCAAAAATAGGTTACCAAAGAACAGTCGTCAGTCAGCAGCACACATGTTGCCCAAACACGTCAACGACATGCAACAACAATCAACAACATCTTTTAAGGTTTCTTAAAGAGTTAAGCTCAAAGTTTCTTTTGAAGGGAATTAAAAATAAAATGCCACTAGGCAAAACATTTGAAAAGTTGTTAAAATAAAAATTAAAGATTTTTTTTAGAAATTATTAAGTAAAGACCAGCAAACATTTTAGATGAAATTGAAGTAATTCAGCAAAAAAGCGATTGTATTAACTTTTCTTTGGCAAAAAAAAAAACTCTTCTGTTTTTCTCTCTTAAGTGCCAGAGAAATTACTGAAAATTGATTAAGAAGACAAATAGAAGAGGTGTGTGATGCTTGATCAATGAATGATCAAATTGATCTTTTAAATTAATCATGTTAAGTCTTCCTTTGAAAAATTTTCTTAATTTATACTTAGAAGCATCTGACATTGAACTTCTATATGGAAAAATTCCATTCACTAAATACAAAAATGTTACACTTTTTTACTTTCTTAAAAATTATTTAATTGCGATCTCTTTGCCAACCACCAACTTTCTTATAAGCCCACCAAAATTTCCTTTTGCAAATAAATTTTTTGTAACTTAATATTAAAGAAAATATACAGAAATTATATGGCAATAAATTTTACTACATTATATAGGGTAGCGCATAAGGAACATTATGATCCCCAAAAAAAGAGCCATAGTTGGACGAGCTCCATGTTGTTGCAACCACAATTCTGGATTGTTCTTTAACTCGCTGTTGAATTATACTCACATTTACCATAACGTTTTCGTCGTTTTCGAAAAAAAAAATGTTCAAATGATCCTTTCTAGTTATTTCGGACCTAAGTGCGTGCATTTGATGTTCAAAAATTTTTCTTGGATTTGGAGTGCCCCATATATATATTGAGGTGACCATTGAGATAAAAACGGGCCTTATCGTTCATTGTTCGATACAAACATAGAAAAATGCATCTTCAGATTGATGAAAACATCAGAATTATGACATTATTGTTATTACAAATGGCGTCAACGAGGCAAAAAGTGACATCAACCCAATGACGAAAGTCATTATAAGACTTTGTCATATTTTATGCGTCATCTTTGCTATGACTACAGTGACATCAGTTCGATGCCACATTTCATCTATAGTTAACATAATTTTAATGTTTATTAAGTAGCATAAGAAGCAAAAATTCCCATATTCTATTTGATTAAATTATTTACGAAAAACTTATCGGACATGCTGCTGGTGTAACGGGTAAGTAAATAATAATTTGATCTCAATTTGACTCCACACTTTGTCGTTAAATTTTGCCTAATGAGTACTTTTTTCCGATGTTACTAAGTCAGTGTACTGATGACATGTTTAATTAAACTGGCTCCGATTCGTCATTTCTGTAATGCAGATGTGTCATCCCATTAATGACATAATTTTAATATTTGACTCTGATAACAATTTGGCCAAGTGATGTTAAGGCTGAATCACATTGATAAAAATTATCAGAAAGTGTCAAAAGACAAGACACTTGTTATAGTAGTGATGTCAACATACATCAGAACTATGATGCATTTTCTATTAGCGTATGATCTTTGTATCTGAATAATCGAATGATGACTTTTAAAAAATATTTAATAGCTAAAATTTCTTTTTTCATTATAAATTTCCCAATTATTTTAAAGTAAAGTCTAAAAAAGAACACGTTCATTTTGCGCCACCCTGTATTTATTACAACGAGTCTGCATACGAGAAGAGTACATGATAAATGTAACATTAATTGACTTTCACTTCCTTTCAATTTCGATTTATGAAATGAAACAACTTTAAGCGACTTTAAAATGAATAAACTCTGCTGTAGGAATGTACAAATATTCGTGATAATTTAGATTTAATTTGCTTGAAAGAGAATTAATGGAAGTTTATTTAAAACGAAAAAAAAAAAATATTTTTTTGAAATGTGTGTTAAATTTTTCGACAATTTTTGTTTAACACAATTTCTTTTATGCGACGAATGGAATAATTTATGAATATATTTTTTGTTTTTTGAGTTGATTAGCGTGACTGACAGTAAAATGAGTTTAATTGAATTGAATTCTTTTGAAAGGGAATTGGGTGGGAATGAAAGCAAAATTAAGAAACTAGAAGAAAAATGAAAAATTTTACGAAAACTTTAAGTTTCTATAAAAAATGATCCGATTACAGTAAAACCTCCCATAACCGGCCATATTTTGTTGATCCATGCTGTTCATTATTCGAATCTTCAATAGAAAATTTTAATAATCGCAAGATTATTTAAAAAAATTTCTATAAACAATTTTACTACTGTTGGAATATTCTATAGAACATTTGACGATTATTTAAATTTTGTATAGAAAAATTCAACGATTGTTCGAATTTTCAATAGAAAATTTAAAGATTATTAAAGTTTTCAAAAGAAAATCTAACTATTATTCGTATTTTATAAAAAAAATTTAGAATTATTCGATTATACTTAGCGATTATTCGTATTTTGTAAATAAAAATTTTAGAAGTATGTATTCGAATTTTTCACAAGCAATTTTACGATTATTCCAATTTTTTATAGAAAATTTTACAATAATTAAAAATTTTCTAAAGTAAATTTTACGATGAGAATATTCTCTACAAGATTTTGCGTTTTTTAATATTTTGTATATGAAATTTAACGATTGTTAGAATTTTCTAGCGAAAGTTATACAATTGTTTAAATCATCTATAGAAAATTTTAATCGTAAAATTATTGATTTTCTATAGAAAATTTTACAATAAATCAAATTTTCTATAACAATTTTTGCCATTGTTTAAAATTTCTTTAGAAAATAAAACGATTATTTGAATTTCTTCAAAAAATATTACGATTATTTGAACTTTTTAAGAAAATTTGACAGTTGATCAAATTTTCTGTAGAAAATTTTACGATTAATCATATTTTTTATAGAAAATTTTACAATTAAGCATATTTTCTATAGAAAATTTTACGATTATTTTTATTTTCTATAGAAAATTTAACGATTATTTTGATTTTCTATAGAAAATTTAAAGATTATTTTAACTTTCTATAGAAAATTTAACGATTATTTTGATTTTCTATAGAAAATTTAAAGATTATATTAATTTTTAATATTTTTAATTAGGCTTAAGTTCATTAAATTTAATTTTTCATTAAATTATTTTTATGAAGAAAGGTGTTTTTACAACATGAAAATTAATTAAAATTGTTATTGATAATCTTTCATTTTTTGACCGTGGCTGGGATTCGAACCGCAGCCGGCAGGTTACCATGACATGTTTCGATCGCAACCACTCGATCTTCTCAAATGGATTTGCCGTTTTACACTCGCAGCCATCGAAGGCTGCTGACGTCAATAGTCAAACATCAATCCTTAAACCAAATTGTATTTTAACCTTTGGTAGATCGAAGTTTGCTTTTTTGAATGATTATCTATTTTAATTGATTTTACATGTTCTTCCTTACTTCTGTTTTTTCGTACTTTTGTCAAGAATTTTTCTTGAAGTCCAAAGTACATTTTTTTGTTTTTTTTTCATTTTTGTCTTTCTTTTTCTTGTTGACCTTTTTCAGCACAACTTGAAGGACAAATGAACACATAGAGCTCGTGCCTTAGCTTTTTTAACAATAATTAGTATTGTGGTTATTTTGTTGAACTATTTATGGTTTTTAATCCAAATTTTTAATATTTTTAATTAGGCTTAAGTTCATTAAATTTAATTTTTCATTAAATTATTTTTATGAAGAAAGGTGTTTTTACAACATGAAAATTAATTAAAATTGTTATTGATAATCTTTCATTTTTTGACCGTGGCTGGGATTCGAACCGCAGCCGGCAGGTTACCATGACATGTTTCGATCGCAACCACTCGATCTTCTCAAATGGATTTGCCGTTTTACACTCGCAGCCATCGAAGGCTGCTGACGTCAATAGTCAAACATCAATCCTTAAACCAAATTGTATTTTAACCTTTGGTAGATCGAAGTTTGCTTTTTTGAATGATTATCTATTTTAATTGATTTTACATGTTCTTCCTTACTTCTGTTTTTTCTTGGATTGGATTTGGATTAAAAACCATAAATAGTTCAACAAAATAACCACAATACTAATTATTGTTAAAAAAGCTAAGGCACGAGCTCTATGTGTTCATTTGTCCTTCAAGTTGTGCTGAAAAAGGTCAACAAGAAAAAGAAAGACAAAAATGAAGAAAAAAAAAAACAAAAAAATGTACTTTGGACTTCAAGAAAAATTCTTGACAAAAGTACGAAAAAACAGAAGTAAGGAAGAACATGTAAAATCAATTAAAATAGATAATCATTCAAAAAAGCAAACTTCGATCTACCAAAGGTTAAAATACAATTTGGTTTAAGGATTGATGTTTGACTATTGACGTCAGCAGCCTTCGATGGCTGCGAGTGTAAAACGGCAAATCCATTTGAGAAGATCGAGTGGTTGCGATCGAAACATGTCATGGTAACCTGCCGGCTGCGGTTCGAATCCCAGCCACGGTCAAAAAATGAAAGATTATCAATAACAATTTTAATTAATTTTCATGTTGTAAAAACACCTTTCTTCATAAAAATAATTTAATGAAAAATTAAATTTAATGAACTTAAGCCTAATTAAAAATATTAAAAATTTGGATTAAAAACCATAAATAGTTCAACAAAATAACCACAATACTAATTATTGATTATATTAATTTTCTATATAAAATTTAACTATTAATTTAAAATACGATTGTTCGTAAAATTTTCTGAAAGAAATTAAAATAATCGTTAAATTTTCTGATGAAAATACAAATAATCGTTAAATTTTCTATAGAAAATTAAAATAATCGTTAAATTGTAAATAAATTGTATATTAAAATAATCGTTGAATTTTCTACAGAAAATTCGAATAATCGTTGAATTTTCTACAGAAAATTCGAATAGTCGTTAAATTTTCTATAGAAAATTAAAATTATTGCTAAATTTTCTATAGAAAATTTAACGACTATTCGAATTTTCTGTAGAAAATTCAACGATTATTCGAATTTTCTGTAGAAAATTCAACGATTATTTTAATATACAATTTATTTACAATTTAACGATTATTTTAATTTTCTATAGAAAATTTAACGATTATTTGTATTTTCATCAGAAAATTTAACGATTATTTTAATTTCTTTCAAAAAATTTTACGAACAATCGTATTTTCTATAGAAAGTTGCACGATTATTCGAGTTTTTTATAGAACATTTTTCGATTATTTGAATTTTTTTTATAGAAAATTTAAAGATTATTTGAATTTTCCATAGAAAAGTTTAATTAATTTCCTTCAGAAAATTTTACGAATAATAGTATTTTCTATAGAAAGTTTCACGATTATTCGAATTTTCTATAGAACATTTTTGGATTATTCGAATATTTTTATTATTTATAGAAAATTTAAAGACTATTTGAATTTTCCATAGAAAAATTTAAGATGATTTAAATTTTCTAAAGAACGACTAAAGATTTCTCGATTATTCTGAAAAAAAATTTTTCGAATATTCATAGAAAAATTAGTAATTTTACGATTATTTGAAATTTTACGATTACTAAATTTTTAAAAGCCTTAAAGTTAAAATAAATTTATTTGAACTTACGATTAAGACAGAACAAATTTTGGGTAAAATTAAAAAGATTTTCTTAAATACATAACTGGGATATTCCAGCAATATACTGGGATATACCAATTTAAAACTGCCAAAACCATTGTCCCAACACAATCAACACCGCAATCTCACACCAAACAAACGTTTCATTTTTTTGCACAAGGCATAACTAGTAACTCATAATCTAATTTTCCTAACAACAAAAGTCAAACTGGAAAAAGACAACCTCCTATTTACCCAATTTCCTTTTCTTATTATAAATATTTCCCCAAACTACGGAACGAGAAGAAAAAAACTGTTACTGCAACACCAAAATATCGTTTTAAAACTCAATTACTTTTTTCTCTGTTGCACGTTTCGAACATCATCTTGTGTAATCTATCAATATCCGCCGTAAGCAAATTCGTACCTGCAACAACCACAGAAACAAAAAATTGCAGAAATTGGAAAACTATAGATATTCGACAGAGAGGAAAATTTGTTTGACAACTTGGTTGACATTTACACCACAACCACCACCAAACAAAAAAGTTGTTGAAATAAAAAATGAAACGGTGACACAAAAAGAGACTTTAATATTTAAATGAGGAGACAAATGTTTTTGAGTGGGAGGAAGAGGAGAGGCATGCCCAAAGAATTCTACCAAAAGTTTAACCGACAAAAAAACAGCAAACGAAAAAAAAATACAAATTATTGAACAAATAAAATTCATTTGAAAATGAACAGAGAGAATAAAATAAAAGTTCCAATTTTATTGCAATTATTTTATAGCTAAAAGGCAAAATGTTGCAGTTGAGGTTTTTCATACACTCGAAGAAATTGTGCATTTAAATAAAATTTTAATATATATAAAAAATTATCGATTAATCGTTTTTTTTTTTTATATATAAAAATTTTCTATTATAAATTTAACGTTTTTTTAAATTATCTAAAGGAAATTTAATCACTACTCGAATTTTCTACATAAACGGTTAATCGAATTTTCTTGATTTTTCAAGTTTTATAGAAAAAAAAATCTTTTTAGATTAAAATGTTTTTCTGTAAAAAATTTTACTTTTATTCGAAATACATATAGAGAATGCACTGCATGCAGATATTATTTCTTATATTTTCAGAAATTATTTTTCGATTATTAAAATGTTCTAAAGAAAATTAGCCGATTACTCGAATTTTTTGTAAAATTTTTTTATAATTGGATGTTTCAACAGAAAATTTTACTGTTATTTAAAATTTTTATAGTAA
Organism: Pollenia griseotomentosa; assembly: GCA_963931875.1. Classification (NCBI taxonomy): domain Eukaryota; kingdom Metazoa; phylum Arthropoda; class Insecta; order Diptera; family Polleniidae; genus Pollenia; species Pollenia griseotomentosa. The sequence goes on along the minus strand of OZ007561.1, from coordinate 46,124,777 downwards.
ACTTTTTAGAATTTTATACAGAAATTTTATGATTTATTCTTATTTCAATAGAAATGTTAACGATAAATCGAATTTTCTGCAGAAAATCAAGCGATAATTCAACCTTTCTACAGAAAATTCAACGGTTGCTAAAATTTTTTAAAAAAAGGCTAACGATAACTTGAATTTTCTGTAGAAATACTTACGATTACTAAACTTCTTTGCTTTTTTTTTTTTTTTTTTTTTAATGAAAATGTTACAAATTCTAAACTTGTGGGTTGAAAATTTAGTGTTTGCTTAATTTTTCCAAGAAAATTTCGATATAACTCAAATTTGCAATCAAATATTTTACGGTTATCTAAAACATCCTACAAGCAATTATGCGATTACTCAATATTTTCCATAGAAAATGTAGCGATTAGCCCAATTTTTAAAAATTGGACTAATCTAATTATTTGAATTTGTTACAAAAAATATTTTGCAAAAAAAATGGTCAGTCACTACTTTAAACAACTTTAATATTTCGTTTCCGTAGATTTTTGCAAGGTTTCTTAAATCCCTTTCGAAAACTTAACAGTTCCTCAAAACTTTTATTAAAAATTTCTTGTAATAATTAATTTTCTTTAAAAAAGTTGTAGTTTTTTTTTCATTATTTTCTTTAGAAAATTTTTAGCTTTCTTAAATTTTCTTTAGAAAACATGTCACTTTCTTAAAAACTTCTCCGCAATTTGTTCTTGGTTGAATTTTCTTTTAAAAATGTGTGGCTATTTTTTAAAAAAGCTTTTCGCTTTGAAATTTTTTTTTCGTTTAGTGCTGGTTCACACTATTCAAGTTTTAGCCGTCAATTCTTAAGCGTTTAGGAGAGAAGGGAAAAGAGAATGCCATTTCTTTTCCTCTCTCTCTCTAAAATCTCAAGACTTGTCGGCCCATCACATAAATAAATTTTTTTGAAAATTTGTTACTTTAATCAATTTGCTTTTGTTGTTTTCTTAGGCCCTAAATTTGTAAAACGCAAACGCAACGCCAAAAATTATATTGAAAGCAAAAGCAAAATCGCAAATATTTCTTAACCCTAGAAAGATAAGGTACGTCTGCGAGACGTACGCATTTTCAATTTTGTGCTCTTACTTTCACATATGTTAACATACAACTTTCTCACGTTCAATAATCCCAGTTGTTAGCAGCACCTAGTTGGTGGTGGCAGTTTTTTTTGTTGTAAGTCATGTATTTTTTGAGAAATAAACACAAATAAACACAACATATGTCTGAGAGACGTATCGTTATCTTTAGTGTTACTTTTGCAGCGAAGATAACTTTGTATTTTGGTTGAATTTTAAGGTATTGTTTTAAAAATGTGTTGTAAGCGCGGCTTGGACGACGCAGAAATTGGCGCTATTTTGCAAGGCGTGTTGGAGGACTCGGTTTCACCGGAAAATGTGAGCGAATTGGAAGATGAATTATTGGAGGATAGTCTTCAAAGTGATCCAGAAGATGAGCTTTTGACATCCTTGAACCTGACGAGAATATACCACCGATTCAGGAAAATCCTCAAGAACCTGAATATTTTACTACGTCTTCCGATAGCTGCGTTTTTACGATATCTCGACCCACTTTAAGAAGTAAAAGTAAGTGGGCTACATCAAAGGGTCAAGTGATGGCCGAGTTTCTTCAATGAATATAGTTGGTACGGCAAGAGGACCAACTCGGGAATGCAAATCACTGTACGACCCAATTTCATGCTTCCATATTTTTTACTACCGAAATAGTTTCGGAAATTGTTTAATGGACCAGTGCCGAAATTTCCAAAAATTTTTAAATTTTAATGCTAGAAATTCCTATTTTATCGAAAACTTTGACCGACAACATTGAAAAATTTTTTCAAGATGCAGTAACCTATGATTGAGGTTGTAGTGGAGAACAGCGTGAGTCAAAAAATAGATAATACGGTGGCTTCTGTCCATCAGAAATTAAACTTATGTCCAAAATGGTATGTGTCAAATGCGGTATACCTGTATGTGGCGACCACATAACTTAAATTGGTAAATCTTGCGCACAATGTTATTCAAATTATTTTTTTTTTTTTTTTTGTTTATATAAGTTAATACAGATAACATTATCTACACAAAGTACAAAGAAAATATTTATTTAAGTTTTTAGAACCGAACTGAAGTTGTTTATAAAAACTCTTTAATTTTTGATAAGGCTAATTGAGTTTTATTCTTAATTTTATTTTTATTATAATTTTCTGTTTAAAAATTATATTTATTTAAAAGAAATAGAATAAATAAATGTCCTTTAAAGGATAGAAACAAGCATACGTCTTTCAGACGTGTCGTTATCTTTTCAACGTTATCTTTCTAGGGTTAATTTTGTTGTTGTTTGCTATAGAAATGTATATTGAATTTTTAAATTTTTAACGCTGCATATCTTGTGGCGTTGATAATTTTAAAACGCAATATTTATTTATGTAGAAAGCAACAACAAAATGTGGACAAATTTTTGACATTGTTTTTGCTTTCAATGTTATTTTTGGCATTGCGTTACGTTTTACAAATTTAGGGCCTTAAACTTTAAAAAAAAAAAAAACAATATACTAGTTTTCTTCAAATTTTCTTCAGGAAATTTTTTGCTTTCATAATGTTTGACTAGAAAATTTGCCGCTTTCGAAACTTTATTTACAAAATTTTTTTGATTTATCAAATTTTCTCTAAAAAAAACTGTCGCTTTCTTAAATATTCTTAAGAAATTCTCACCATAGAAAATTTGTCACATTTTAACATTTGTTCAAAATATTTGTTTAAATACCTAAAAAAAAAAAAATTTTAAGCTTTCTTAAATTTTCTTTCCCTTTAATTTTTTTTCACACCTTATAGCTTCCCTAAATTGTCACTTTCCAAAATTTGTCGCTTCCTTAAATTTTTCCAGAATGCACAAAACATAAAAAAAAAAACAAATGTTATTAGGTTTTCCAGACAAAGTCTTGACAAAAATTACGAAAAAACAGAAGTAAGGAAGAAACATGTAGATAAATTAAAAATAGATAATCAATTACAGCAAATTTCGATCCAACAATAAATAGCATTGGTTAAAAGATTAATATTTGACTATAGATTGCCAGCAGCCGAAGTGGCGCAAACTGTAGAACTGCGAAGAATTCTGATGATGAAAATGTGGTTATTCTCGAAACATGTAAATTCGACCTGAGTTTGAGTCCGTGTTCAGCCACGAACAAAAATTATCAAAATACATTTTTTATTAATTTCATAATGTAAAATTCCTTCCTTTATTAAAAAATAATTAAATAAAAACTAAATTTGATAAACTTAAGCCTAATTTAAGACTATCAAAAATTTAAATTTTCCAAAAATTTGTTACTCTCTTTAATTTTTTTATCTTTAAAATTTATTTTTTTTTTAATTGTCTTTATAAAATTAGTCGCTTTCTCTTAAAAAAAATGTGTAGCTTTCTTTAATTTTGATTAAAATGTTTGTCGTTTTTTAAGCTTTTTTTGTCTTTTGGAAAATTTGCCGCCTTCTTAAATTTCCTTTAAAAAAATTGTCGATTCCCTTTGTTTGTTCTTAGAAAACTTGTCGCTTTAATAAATTTGTAACTTGCTTAAATTTTATCTTTAAAATTTGGTTTTTTTCTTTAATTTTCTCTAAAAAAAGTTGGCATTATCTTAAGTCTCCTTAAAAATATTTGTCGCTTTCCTTTATTTCCTTCAAAATAATTGCAGTTTTCTTTAAAATATTTTGAAACAAATTGTAGTTTTCTTAAAATTACATTCAAAAATTGGTCGTTTCTTTAATTTTTATTAAAAAAAATTTGTCGTTTCCATAAAATATTTAAAAAAAAAAATTACTTGTCGTTTCTTCAATTTCTCCTTAGAATTTTAAAATTTTTTTAATTCTTTGTTTTTAAAGTAATTTTGATGATTTTTTTTTTAAGTTCAATTATTTCCAAGTTACAGAAACTTTTTCCATGACTTATTACTTGTTCTTTGCCTTCTTCTTTTCGCTGATTTCGTTTCCATATTATTAATTATTTATACAAAAATGTAAACCAGAATGACCATAATTAATTGAATCCTTAAATACTTTATTCGACACACATACAAAATTAATAAATTATCTGACAATAAAAAAACAACAGAAAAGAAGAAAAAACATTTTTCTACAGAATTACCGAAAGCGAAACCAATTGAAAGTCATGTAAAGAAATGCAGATTAATCAACAATGTAGAGATAAATAAAAGAAGATGAACCTGGAAATTAATTGATTACAATTTTAAGTAACGCAAACCCAACTGATCAACAAAAACAGAAAATAAGAAAGATTGAAAAAAACACTAAAAAGTGACGACTAGTAAAACCGACCTACTTAACGAAGTAAATATGATAATAATGATGTTAATAATAATGATTATAATCATGATGGTATTGGAGTAGAATTCTCGATGAAAAGTAGCCAAAAAGACAATAATCTCGAGATTAAATAAAAGACAGCCGCTCTTCGTTGTTTACCCAACACATCATATTGTAGGGTACTTGGTATGAGTAGTCTTGTTATTGTTGCTGTAAGTAGGGTTACATTTGAATGGCAGTTTCCAACTAACAGTGATGATAATGATGAAGATGATGATTCTTGTGATCTTTTTGTTGGTTTGTAAAACACTTACGATGATGATGATGTGATCAATTATTGCAAGATCTTTTTTCTCTCTCGTGTGTTTCGAATCTACTATAAAACATGAGTGATTAATGAGTCACATATTTGTTTCCACGAAACCTCGTGAGGAACTCACACACGTTGTTTTTTCAGTTAATTTTTTTTTTAATTGTTGTCTTTGATAAGAAGACCTGATTGGCCTAAATGTCTGCTATGTAGCTGGGAAAAGGGCCGAAATTTTATTCTGTTATTGAATTAACTTTGTTTTCTTTTATTTCACTTTTCTTTAATAAAAAAAAAAAAAACACTTTTGAATATTTTGTAGTTGTTTTTTTCGAAGAGTGAGAGGCGTTACTAATGTATTTTACAAAATGTAAATGTTTTGTAAAATCTACAAAGAAAAAAAAAATTTTTATACAAATTTTTATTAACAACAACATACAAAATTTTTGATAAATTCTTTTTGATAAAAAAAAAAACTAAATAACCCAAAATGAAATGCAGATAAAAGCGTAAAATGTCTAAAAAATTTGTTTAAGGGGGTACTTTGAAAAGCCCTCTCAAAAAGTAGGTTAACACTACAACAGTTTTTTGTAACAAATTTTTTATCAAAAAGTTATTGTTTTTGTTTATTTTTTTCTTTGATAAGATATTTAGGGGGGTTAAAATATTCATATTCATACCCATAACTAAAACATCCACTTTTCAACGAATTTTGTGTATTGACAACCCAGCCAAGTGTACAAAATTTGGACAATTTTTCTCTTAATTTTGTTTAAAATTGTGAATTAAGTACGTAATAGAGAAATCTTATTAATAAAAAATTGTGTATTCCCAAAAATAACTTTGATGAAAAAGTTCAAATCGAATATCCACAAGGACTACTCCCTATATCCTCTTTACCATATTTTCCCACCAATGCAATGCATAAGTAGGGATCATTCCCTAGTCCTAGCAATAAATAAAGATATAAATAAATCTATTTTGTGCCACGCCCACATCTCCAACCCCGTCCACATTTCGTCGTGTGTTGGGTTTTGATAACCAAGATGCGTGTTTTTAATTTGTAAACTTAAGCTGGGATCACACGATTGCCGCAAATGCACCAATATGACACAATTTTGATTGTGCTTTATTGACGCACAATAATAAAATTGCACCAATCAAATATTCTGAAATCACACGATTGCCCTGTTTTTTTACAAATGTAATTGCCGCTAGTTGGTACAAAGCGAAATGGGTACAATAATTGCCGCAGAACAGTCACACGATTGTTCGTACTTGTGCCAACTGCGAAAACAGCTGTTGTGGTAGATTTTTTATTTGTTTGGAATAACTAGTTGGTTTGGTCATTAAAAAAAAGAAAATTGTATCATATACATATTTAAACAAATTTTTGTTGAATAGTTTTTTTTGTGTGCAATATAACATCATATCTCCACATAAGTTCTTTTTTGTGAAAATAAATGTTATCATTTTAATTACACATGACGACATACGTTGTTATTTTTAGCACACAAGTCGGCGACATATTCAGAGTTTTTGATACTTATAGCACAACGTATGAACTAAAGAAGTCAACAATAAACGCACATGTACATATAAGTTGTTATTAATAGAAAAATTTTCAAATAATACTTTCATATTTTTTGCACGAATAACAACATAACATCACATATGCTTTTTATTTGGAAACATATTCAGCAATTATCAAAAAGTAATTTCAATTTTTGGGAATACAAAATTTTAATTTCAAAAGATTTTGTTATTCGTGCTTAATTCCCAGTTTTTATTATTGATAAAAACACTTGAAATTTATTGTTGATGGGATAAGCTATTCCTATGCGCATTTCACTGGTTGCTTAGGCCAGATCATCAGGAAACTTCATCCATAAAGATTTTGGAAAAACTAAAGATATTAAACCAAATAAAACTGTTAAGCGTATAAGACTTATAGCAACAGTTCTACTTGTAATAATATCAAAGCTTAAACAAAACACATCAACAATAAACAGTGGGTTTATCTCATCTTACATTCCCCACTACAATTAGTTGAAATTCTCTCAACATTAACTGTAGTTGTAAGTAGGTTAAGAAAAACAAAATAAAAAACAAACAACAACTTACAAAAGATGTTGTCAATTAAGTGTTTTTTTAGGCCGTACACTTGCCTGTTTATTATCAAAAAGTAATTTCAATTTTTGGGAATACAAAATTTTAATTTCAAAAGATTTTGTTATTCGTGCTTAATTCCCAGTTTTTATTATTGATAAAAACACTTGAAATTTATTGTTGATGGGATAAGCTATTCCTATGCGCATTTCACTGGTTGCTTAGGCCAGATCATCAGGAAACTTCATCCATAAAGATTTTGGAAAAACTAAAGATATTAAACCAAATAAAACTGTTAAGCGTATAAGACTTATAGCAACAGTTCTACTTGTAATAATATCAAAGCTTAAACAAAACACATCAACAATAAACAGTGGGTTTATCTCATCTTACATTCCCCACTACAATTAGTTGAAATTCTCTCAACATTAACTGTAGTTGTAAGTAGGTTAAGAAAAACAAAATAAAAAACAAACAACAACTTACAAAAGATGTTGTCAATTAAGTGTTTTTTTAGGCCGTACACTTGCCTGTTTATTATCAAAAAGTAATTTCAATTTTTGGGAATACAAAATTTTAATTTCAAAAGGTTTTGTTATTCGTGCTTAATTCCCAGTTTTTATTATTGATAAAAACACTTGGGGAATGTAAGATGAGATAAACCCACTGTTTATTGTTGATGTGTTTTGTTTAAGCTTTGATATTATTACAAGTAGAACTGTTGCTATAAGTCTTATACGCTTAACAGTTTTATTTGGTTTAATATCTTTAGTTTTTCCAAAATCTTTATGGATGAAGTTTCCTGATGATCTGGCCTAAGCAACCAGTGAAATGCGCATAGGAATAGCTTATCCCATCAACAATAAATTTCAAGTGTTTTTATCAATAATAAAAACTGGGAATTAAGCACGAATAACAAAATCTTTTGAAATATTCAGCAATTTTACAATTTTTGGCAATGTATGTCGACATAAATCGTTATAATAGCAAAATATTTTATTAAACAGTTAACTTAAGTTGTTTTTAGCAGAAAAAAATTAATAATACTACATTATATTCTAAAAAGCTTAATACTTATAAACACCTAATGCAAAATGTAGCACTTTGACATCATTATCTCGATTTCGGTAAAAACCGACTTACGCGATTATTCGTGAAAACCACAGATATATACTTTATATGGTCGTAGAGCAATATTGTAAAAATTACAAACAGAATGACAAACTTATATCGCACACCTAACTCAAAGGTGACTCAACTCAAAATTTTAATTTTTCAGGTTTATATGCTTGAACGATGCACAATGCACTTGTTTATCAATAAAAAAAATATGTTCACTGTTGCTAAAAATATAATGATGTCTTTCTTTATGTTTTAATTGGTATAAAGTTGCAATTCATAAAAGTGGCTTATTTTTATTTGTGTCGAAAATATAATCGTGGTAGACCCCCTCCGCTACACTGAAATAATTTTCTTCACAGATCCAATGGATTTTGACATTAATCCAATGAAAAATAACATTAATGAAGAATGTTACATTAGCCCCCCGTTAATGAAATGTTTCATAAAATCGATAAAAAAAATTTAAATTATTCAATGACATAAATTCATTAAATTACTGATTAAATTTGGTAATTTGTATGACAGTCTTTTATTAGTTTAATGATTGTTATGGTTATATATTTATGTTTATTTATTTCAGCCATTTTTTTCAATGTGCGTTTTTAGTTGTTGTGAATTTTATTTTTTTTTTTATTCCTGTTTCAAATTATCAAGTTATATTAATTTTATTTCGTTTATATATTTCTGTTACATCATGTTATGTTCTACTTGATTACCTTTTAGTAAATTGTATTTAATTCATTTTCCAGCCCGGGTCGACCTTCATCTTGCTTCTTTCCATTTTGCTGGCTTGTACTACTACGTAAATTTTGTGTATTTAAATTAACAAGAATGTAAGAATTGTTTGCTCTGATTTTTCCTTTTTCGTTGTTTTTTTTTTACATATTACTAACATTTAGCTAATTTCAGTGTTTCGTTATCGTTATGAATTTTTTCATTGATGTTATGAAACATTGAAATTTAAAATTTTTTTCATATATTTTCATGTCTATCGCTTAAAATGGAATTAAAAATACGTTTTTACAGCATTTATAGAAAGAAAATATTTTCTACTTATATTTTTTTTTGAAGTTAGAGAACTTTATCTTGTTTTCATTGATTTAGTGACATTTTTCATGGAAAATATGAAGTAACACTTTTTCCATTAACGGAAAAATATTTGAATACATTAATTAATAGTTTCTTTTAGGCCCCCATAACGGTTCACAACTCAACTCAGTTGAGTTGTAAATAAAACAACTGGTTGTTTTTAGTTGTAATTTTTTGATATTTTTGTTTGCCGCAATATAGCAAAGTTGTAAACCATAATACAAAAATTAACAAATTACAACTCAACTGAGTTTAGTTGTGAATCGTAATTGATGCTTTAATTTTAAAAAACCTATTGAAATAATGTATAACAATTAGTTGAATTTTTCTTTTGAAAGAGATATTAAGTTGTCATTAATTTAATGAAAAATTTTAACGAAATTACGAGACTCAATTTCGTAGTGTTAATGAAAAAGCTTCATTATGTTTGTAAAATTTGATTCCCGTAATGAAATTTTTCATCGGATTAAAGAAAAAAATTTAATGAAATTTATTCATTAGATTTATGAAGCATAATTCTTTCAGTGTTAGTTTATATTCAGGGGCGTCATAGAATCCAAGTCGGTTTTGCTCATTGTCGGTTTTGCAAACCAGTATTTCATTTTTATTTGGTGTCATGAAAACAAGTCGGATTTGTTATTTTCGAATACAAATAAAACCTATATTCAAATCAGCTGTTTAATGTTTTGGCTCATGTGTTTACATCTTTAAATGCAATTTTTGTTTGACAATTTTGTAAATTATGATTTTTGCGATAAACTATTGTTAAAACCTAAGTTTTTAATTAGAGAAAATTATAGAAAAGAAAATAAGAAGTGGTAATACAGTAAACATATGAAATAAATGCCATCGTTGTATTGCATGCATTGCATTTGTTGTTTTAATTTGTGTAATTTTATTGTTTTGTAAAAATATGTAGGTATTAAGCGAATTTATTAAAAATATAAACAAATTTGTTGTTTAACGTTTTGAAAAAGTAAATTAACCACTGATCTTGTTGCATATTTGCTGTTAGCAGAAAAAGTGAGAAGAAGACTTTTGCAAATTAGCAGCAGCCCGCTATTATAAATTACTATTTTACCAATTTATCAATTTTATTTACTTGTATCTGTGGAAAAAATCTAACTGTTGAAAAAAATAAAATAAAAAATTAAGCTTTTAACAACTTTCCAATAAAAAAAACAAGAGATGTTAGCTGCTTGGTTTATTTCCAATAAAAAACCGATATCATTGGTTTCTGTGACACCTAAAACCGACAATAATTTTAGTTCGAACAAAAAACCGACAACATTGGATTTCATGACACCAACGTATTTTTTTTATCGGTTTTTAATCCAATACCGATAAGATTGGTTTCTATGACACCCCTGATTAATTAGACTTGTGGCAATTAAGAATTTGGCAAAAGTGTCAAAACTTGAAAAGAATTGAGCTAAAGTGATATAACCTAAAAAAATTCGGTAACTTGTGCAAATAATACATCATCAAAAATGACACAATAATTTGTTTAAAAATTAACAATAGTATGTTCCTCTTTTTAAAGAGCAACATGCTATGGTTGAAAACCAACCATGCTATTATAAGTGTTAAACATATATTGGTTATTTTTAACCATAGCATGTTCGAAGCCAACCATATTATGGTTGTGGCTTCTTGACGGAGGACTAATTAAACCATAATATGGTTGTCAGTGACAATATAATGGCTCAATTAAACATAATAGAAACAAGAAAATATTTCTTTTCGAAATTTCTTTAGAAATACTGCATTTTACTTAGGGTTTTTTCCAACTTCAAAAAAATCTACCCTAGTATTGGTTACAAAACTTTATTGCATTTATTGCAGCACTCTATGACAAGTGACAGATTTTTTTTTTTTAAATTCACCGTTTTCTTTTGAATTTTCCCATTGAAGAAGAAACCAAAGACTGCCTGTCAGACGTCCACCAGACATTTCATTTCAAATCCATATAATTAGAATTAAAAAGAAGAATTATTAAATAAACGGACATCCTGTTGCTTTTATTTTGTACAAGGTCTCACATGTTTTTTTTTATTGTCTTCTTAAAGACACTAAATAAACAAATGAAAAATATTCCCAGGCCTAATTTGTAGCCAAAATGCAGGTTGCTTTAGGAGGAGTTTTATGACCACAATTAAGGCAGCAAATTAAGTTTTTAAAAAAAAAGGTCTTTTTATTTTCCTTGGAAGATTTTCAAAAGGTTGACGCCTACAAGCACCACTTCAATTTTACATAAGAATTTAAAGGAATCATATTATAAGTAATTTTTTTCTAGCTGTTTAGAAAAGTCAGCGATCCATTAAGTTTTTTTATGGTTGTTTTCCTTAAAGGTGGAAGAGGTCTAGTTTAAATGTTCTCAAATTATGCAGTTCTTTAAATTTTCTTACGTTTATTTTATTTATTACAGTTTTTTATTTCTTAAAAATTAATCCATTCGCATAATTTAATTTTATTATGAGTTTTTTTCTCTTTGTTTTATATTTAACTTTGTATTGTAAAGCACTCAGAATAAGTATATTTTCTTCTAAAATTTGAAAACAATTTATTATCATCAAAAATGAAATAAAGGAAACTCATCACTTCTGGGCAGGGGGTAGAAATTTTAAAATGTCATATTCAATTTTATAAAAGCCATTTATTATGATTATAAATGATTAAATTAAGAATTGAGAACTTGTTGTTTTATTTAGAGCAGAGAAAACGACTAGAATAGAAAAGGCTTAAAAAACACCAAACTCAGCTGTCAAAACAAAAACTAACATAACGATTGATTGCGTTAAGCCCTTATGACAGTACGTTTTTTATTCATTGGATTCAAGGAAAGAAACGGTAAATGTTGGAAAGAGCAAACTATTAAAAATGTAGACCAAATTTTTTTTTAATTTTTCTTTTGTTATGATTTTGTTCTTTTTATTAAATGTTGTCAACTTTTTGTTTATGAGAAACATTAAAACAAAAAACCAAAAAGCGACAAATCGCTGATTTTACCCCTAAACCGCTGATTCACCAACACTTTTAATATTTCAAGTTTGAAATGTTAATTTTAAGTAAAACAATTCAATTTTTTTTTTTTGACATAACTTCATGTTTTATTGATAACTTTGTAAAAATTGTTGACAGTTTGCTATTTATCTTAATACAGCTGAACTCTTTGCACTTGGTACATTTTTTATTACATAATGTATTTGCACTGTTCACCAAAACTTGAACAATAAAAATGTAGTGTCATAAGGGTTTTAGCAAGAAATGGGTTTATTTTGTTGTTGTTATTTCAAAGGTCTTTAAAGAACGTTTCTACTCTAGTCGTTTCTCTATGTTTTAGAGCTGTGGGAATTTTTTCCTTACATCTTTTTTTTAATTTCTGTTTCTAAAACTATTATTTATCATAATTATTAGTTTGTTGAGAATTGTCAAATGTGCATTAGATCATATTTAATCATGTAGCCGAAATAGCTCAGTTGGGAGAGCGTTAGACTGAAGATCTAAAGGTCCCCGGTTCAATCCCGGGTTTCGGCAAAACAATTTTTTTTTTTTTTTTCATTTCAATAAAAAAATTGTTTTGAGTTAAACAAGAATTTATTTAGTATGTTTATCGAAACTAAAAATTTCTCATTTTAAATTAAAGGTTAATTAATGTCGTTTTTAATGAAAGTTCTTTTAAAATTTAAATTTATATTCAATCACCTTTCAATTTCATTCATTTTAAAATTAATAAAAAAAAAATTTATATTTTAAGAATAATTTTGTTAATTAAAAAAAATTGAAGGGTGTTTTTTAAAAGTGTAAAGGATGTTTTGCATATAAATATTAATGGGTGTGTGTTAACTAGGGTATTCAATTAATCGATGTTTTGTTTTAATCGATTAATCGCGTGAATAATTATTCGAGGTAAATATATAATCGAATAATAATTGAACAATTTAATATTATTCGGTTAATCGAATAATTTTAATTTCATCTTTAGAAGTTAAAAAAAGACCAAAAATTATATTTTTTAACACAAAAATTTTATTAAAAAAGTAACAACAATTTAACAAAAAGTACTTCATGTAATAAAAGGGGAAAACTTTTTATATAAAAAAAAACTAATCTGCTAAAATAATCTTTCAAAAAGCGAATAAAGTTTAAATGTTTATGTTTCAAACGATTTCTTTCTTTTGTTTTGATGAAACTTGATTCAGAAAAAATTCTGTCACTTATTGTTGACGTTGGAGAGATTGAAAGTAAAGTGTTATAAAGCATTACCAATTTCTCTGTTTTTCAATTTCACTTCATTTCGATTTCTAGAACACGCCCTCTCTATAAAAGGAGTTTGGTTTAAAAATATTGTACGAAGGATAAATCTAATAATGCTAAATGTAACAGGTGTCCAAAAATATATTAACGTTAATGTTCTTCAACAGCTTCACTAATTTACCACTTACACAGTGACTATAACATAGTACTTGGAGAAGAAGCATCTTCAACAAAATCAAAAGTGGCTACAAGTGGTCCAATAAATAAATAATTTAAAACAACATACTTTGATCGATTCTCTAGAGGAAACTATTTGCAAAGCATAGCAGAGGATGGAATGTCCGTTAAAAGTTTCAAAAAATCCAAAGTTATAATGACTTTAAAAATCTAAGTGCCCGAAAGTGAAGCAACAATTGGAGCTACATTGACAATTTTTTTTTAAAAAAAGAACTCAAGTACTAATTTTTTTCTAATATTATTGAAAAAAATTTCGTAGAGTATAAAATTTTTCAATTTAGAATTATTCGATTAATCGATTAATATTAAAATTTTATTCGTTTAATCGAATAAGTTAAAATGCCAAATATCGATTAATCGTTTAATCGAACAAAAATAAAACCCGATAATTGAACACCCTAATTTAAATAACAGTGCAATATTTTTAAAGTTATCGTATGCTTCTTCTCGTGTGGAATTTCTCCAAGTACATACTTATCGAAATCGTCACAACCCCAAATAGTGTTTGCTAGTTTAGCTGATTTTATTTCTCGGAAACCATTTAAATTTTGTCATCCTGTTTTTGGCAAAAACTGCCTCAAAATTGATAAGTTTTGTCGAAAATTTTTGATTTTATGTGTTGCACTGTGTTGCACATGTGTTGCATCTTTGGCGTTAGGAAAAATAGTCAGAAAAAAGTCAGAAGCTGCAGTTTTTCATAATGTTCAATTTAAAATTATTTATTTGGTGGTTTGGTGTACCTAGATTGTTTTCCTAAAAAGCAGATGATAACGATTAAAATCAGTTGTGCTAGACTAACTGCCTGTTTTTTGAAAACGCTAACAACAATAAAAAACGAAATTTGTTTTTGTTTTCAATATAATTTCTCGCTCACTCACTTGTTTGCGTTTTCTAAAAACAGGCAGTTAAGCTATTCATACCAAACTAAAGAGAGAGACAAATTTAATTAAAGCAAATCAAAAACTCAAAATGTTTTTTTTTACTATAGACCTTTTTGCCTAACGGCAAAGATATGTATATTACGCTTGATTACTTTTTTTATAACTTGCAGTAATCACAATTTTAACATGATCTCTTCGACATTTTAAAATTAAGCCTCATACTACTGTTTCCATCTATATCCTTCTTTTTTTTAGCCGTTAAATTAAAATGAATTTAAATTTGTAATGAAAAATAGAGCAAACAAAAAACATTTAATATTTGTTTGGCTTATCTCTAGATTTGTGTTGCTTGTCAATTGTTTATGCCGCTTTTATGTTAAGGCTTCGAAAAATATTTTGTCTCTGTACTTATTTTTCAAATCCCCAGTAAATCGAGCATGATTATTGGAAAAAACAAAAAAAAAACGGTGTTGAATTGTTCATTGAATTTGTGAGTTTTATTTTATCATGAATTCCATTTGTTTATTTGGTTTATTTATTTATTTGTACGTAAACTTTCTGGATTAACCTAAATAGTGTCTATTTGTTGTTGTTTTTTTCAATTTTGGGTTATTGTTTTTAATGGACATTTGTTCCATTTTTTTGTGATTTGTTGTACTATGTACATTTATTGTTGATTTTATTTTAGAAAAATAGAGGAAACTAAATAAACAATAGTATATCATGAACTTACATAGCTTTTTAACATATGCACAGTGGAGAATTTTGAAAAAAAGTGGAAAATATATTCCCGGCTTTTAAAAAAATAAGCCAGTTATTATTAAAGTTAGTGTTATCTGAGATAACGTTAAAAATTTAGTCTGTGAAAGATTTTTTTCAGACTCGGTTTTTTTTTTGGTGAGAGAGCAAGAAAACTTGCCACTCTTCCCTTTCTTTCACCAATAAATTAAGATTTTCATGGCAAAACATGTTGTTTCGATCATGTTTGAGGCGCAAAACAGGAATGGGAGAGCGAAACACGGATATTGCTGTCCGTGTGAACATGGCATAACAGTCTGTACAAATCCCCTTTCCTTTTTCTTTGCAATGAAAACTTTGCGTATGCAAAAGGGTTTGCTTAGAGCCCAACGAGGCATTCAAATTCAAATTTCAATTTAACTGAAACAAGTAAAAGTTCTATATTCCGATCCGAATTCCGAATCTTAAATACCTTAGATTGAAAAGCCTAGCTCATACATAGTTCAAATAATCGGCCTTATTATGAGGGTTGTTGTCGTAATCGAAAACCAGTGGTTTTTAAAAATTAACATTATGACTGTTGTCAACGACACTTAATAAACACGAATACTTTCTAGGTGAAACACATTGACGATGTCGTGATTTTGAAATGATATGGACAAAAAATTTCAAACGACTGTCGTAATAAGGGTTAATAAATCGATTTCGTTAATTTTTAAAATCGAACAAATCTAAAATCGAGCTCTTACCGTAAAAGTAGCTTAAGCGACATCATTTTTAATTTTGTTTTTTTTTTTTATAAATGAATTTATTGGCAACATGTGCATCATCTCTAAAAAGTCATGGTCACTTAAGCTACCGTTACTATTTTATAGCAAAAACAAATTTAGCTTAAGCGACAACCTTCATACAAAATTTTTTTTAAATAAAATAAAAAAAAACTTCTCCTGTAAAATTGTGTTTTTTCACTTAAGCCGTATTTTATATTTTTAATATATAATACTCCTTATAGATATATTGGAAACCTCTGAACCAAATTTCCCCTAGATCATATTCTATGGGCCTACTTTGCCCCACAACAATTATTTTGCAATAAAAATGTGTGTTTACAACTAGGTCGTTTATAAACCGATTATTACCACTATAGATCGCTTCTAAAAAGATAATTAATATTTTCTGAATGTAGGCGGTTTAGCGGCCCTGAACCCTATTCTAATTTAGAACCAGTTAGAAAAATACAAAATACCAAAAAGAAATCCCTCTTACAAATTCTCATTCACTCAGGACATTGCATGTTTAATTTGATGTTTTTTAATGGAATATTAACGGAAATTCAAAAAGTACCAGTTAAAGAAGAAAAAAGTACCAAAGCCCCTCTTACAGATTCTCATTCACTCAGGGCATTGTATGTTTAATTTTATCTTTCTAGGTACAATACTAATGACAATTAAGAAAAGGACCGGTTAAAGAAGAAATAACTAACAAAAATCCCTGTTACAGATTCTCATCCACTCAGGGCTTTGCATATTGAATTTTCTGTTCATTGGTCTAATATTAACGAAAATAAAAGAAGTACAAATTAAAGAACGAAAAAGAACCAAATAGTTCCCTTTAAAGATTCTTATTCACTCAGGATTTTGCATGTTTAATATTATGTTTTAAGTCCGAAACTAACGAAGGCCAAAAAAGTACCAAAAAGAGTTCCCATAGAGTCTTTTCACTCAGGATATTACATGTTGCATTTTATGTTGCTGTAAAGAAGGGTATAAACAGAAAAGAATTGGAAAGAGTATTATGGGTGACTTAGTTTTAAATTTTCAAGCAAAACTTTCTAAATTGGCTTTAATCGAAGTTTTGAGAAGTGAAAATAAAAAGAATAAATAGAATGTGAGAATTGGTCTTTTTATATGCTATTTTTTTTTTTATTATATTAACCATTTTAATTTTATTTGTTAAAGGTGTTCAAGCATCATTCCTAAAGGGCCAAATAAACTTGTCAAATGCTTGTCATGCAGGCGAATTCATTCGTGTACGTGTACTGGACGTAATATTCGCCGTCATATCTTATTTTTTTATTTTCCAGCCACTCATCAAGCATTTTGGTAGTATTTTTAAAGGCCCAAATACATTGATCAAAATACTCATCAAGCATTGTGGTAGTATGTATTAGTGAAAATGTGTTTGTATGTGTGACACCGACAACGCTTGATGAAAAACCAATAAATTTAGATATGACGGCGAATATAACGTCCAGCACACGTACACGTTGAATTCGCCGGCTGGACAAGCATTTGACAAGTGTATTTGGCCCTTAAAGATGTATTTCTATGTGTGACGATGATGGATGGTCAAAAAATTCTGATATGACGGCAAATAATACGTCCAGCACACGTGCACGATGAATTCGCCTGCATGGCAAGCATTTGACAAGTGTATTTGGGCCTTTAAGTATATGTACATATCTATAGCTTCAATGTTAACCCAAGGTTGGCTTTAGCAAAAAGTATGTGAAACATTGATGGAATAGGTCTATTGCAAAAAAGCTTTATGAATTGAAATTTGATTCTTTGAACACATTCAAAAAATAAAAAAAATGGAAATAAAAAATTAACATTTTCGTTTAATTTATTAATTAATTTTCTTAGTTTTTTTTTATTAAATTCACCACTGTGCGGGCACATGTAAGTAAGTTTGTTTAACTTTATTTGGTTTCATGCGGTACTTGAGTTTCTTATTATTTTTTTTTATCTCCTGGTACCAACTGTTTTAGGAAACTTTTGCTGCTTTCGGTTTTTTTGACAGGTTAAATGTGGGACTAGATAAATAAAATAAAAACACAGCCAGCCAACCCCACTTCTACACCAACCAACAACCAACCAAACATTTCCATAATTGTAAATGGGCTTTATATTTTATTCTGTTTATCTCTAATGACTCTTGCATTTGTGAACTAGATTTTTTTCGAGCCAAAAAGGGTATCAAAAAGAGAAAAGTAGTCAAGTTTTCTATACCTTTTGTGGGTAACACTAAATGTGGGTTAATTGTAAAGGGGGAGGAGGGATAAATAAAAGAGTGCAATACTTAATTCCACTGCCACATATGCGATAAAATTACAAAGTCTGGATGTGTTGATGATTTTTACCTTTGAATATCCTTTTTCTTTGTTGAAATATTGAAAATGTTTTCTTATAGTTAATAAACTTACATATAAGTATATTGCAATTAGGGATGCCAAACGGAAGCGGTTTTTTGAAACCCGGGATTGGGGATTTTTCGGGATTTCAGATATAAAAACCTATTTTTAAAATTCATATATTCGGGCTTGACCGACTACACTTTCTTACTTGTTTATTTTCAAAAATTACAACTAGGTTAATTTTTTAGAATTTTTTTCGTAAAAAACAGATATTTTAAAAATTTTCTGCAATTTTAAGAATTAAAAAAAAATCTGTTGGACATTCCCAATGCTACGTTTTAAAAAAATGTACGGATTCTTCCCTTATTCTGGCAACAGTAATGTAAAGACAAACAAACACTCTTAAATGCCGCAAACACAAATCATAAATGCGGCATAATATGCGGTGGCATAACTCAGCGTTTCTTTTATCTTAAATAAAATAATAAAAAAAAATAAAATACATCTTGTCGAGTGTAGTAATTTAAATTTAACGAACAATTATGGTTAATTTAACATACAAAAAACACACACACACACATACACTACAACACTATGCAGTGCTACACACAATTTACACTGATTTCAATAAAACATTTTTCGTCTAATTTGATGTATTAATCTGATAAAATTGTTTTCCGTTGTTGCGTTTATTCCATTAAAAAACGCGTTAATGTTTATTGTAGGAAATTAAAAAAAAAAAAAATAAAAAGAGACTGTTTAACTCTCTCAAGTGTTGAAAAGATTTTGAAGTGGACACTTGAGAAGCGTGTGAGTCAGTTGAAAAAGTGTTCAAATCGGTTAAACGATTGAGTGAGTAAAATTTATTTATTTTATGAAGAAAGACAGCTTCAATTTGACAGCATTATTATTGGATTTTTTTCGTCCTCTCTCTCTTTTTAATTTTTTCTTCTTTCCTATTTGTTGATTTTGTTTCGTCAGTTTGACGTACTGACAGGAAAAGTGGGAGGAGCGAGGTTGTTAAAGTTGTTTATAATGTTCGTTATTAGATGTTTCAATTAATTTATTTTTATTAAGGAAATTGAAAGTACGTACATACTTTTTCCAGGAAAAGTAAGTAAATATTATTTAGATGTTAAATTGGAAGTTTTGCAAACAAAATAATTGTAAAAAAAAGCGTTATTGATTTTAAGAAATTTTAACGAATCCCATAATTTTTAACAAAGTTACATTAAGAAAGTTTTGTTTTAGCAAATAAATATCCTTAAAATCAGCTCTCGTTTCCCTTTAAAAAGGGGAAATTTTATTTTAAGAGTTTGTACTTGATTTCTTACAGCCCAAAGTTCGAGATTTTTAGTAGCTGCAATTTAACTTTTGGGTTATCTGCATAAACTCCTAGTTTTTAAACTTTTTTTTTAACTTTATAATACAAACTTCTTATAGGTGCTTTTTAACACTTCTTTATTTTTTCCTAAAAATAAAAAATTGACTTTAGAATTATAACCTATTTCACTTAAATAGACATGAGGACAAACAAAAAAAATCTTGTAAGAAAAATAAAATGGAAATGCACACACAATGTCGCTCCAAATTGTCAATATAACTTGGATTTTTTGAAACTTTTCACGGACATAACATCCTCTGCTATGCTTCTTCAAATAATTTCCTTTAGCGAATCGATCGAAGTATCTGGTTTAAAATATTTGTTCATTGGACAACTTATAGCCAGCCCGCTTTGATTTTGTTGGTTGAGCATCTTCTTTTGCCAAGCATTATGTTGTGCTCACTAGGGTGTTCAATAAATCGGGTTTACTTTTTGTTCGATTAAACGATTAATCGATTCTTGTCATTTTTAACTTATTCGATTAAACGAATAAAATTTTAAAATTAATCGATTAAGCGAATAATTCAAAATCCAGAAATTTTATAAATAACGAGATTGTTTTCGATAATTTTAGAAAAAATTAGTACTGGAGTTAAGAAACATTATTTTTAAAAAAAAACTTGCCAATGTAGCTCCAAATTGTTGCTTCACTTCCGGGCTCTTAGATTTTAAAATAGGCAATATAACTTGGGACTTTTTGAAACTTTTCACGGACATTCCATGCAAATAATGTCCTCTAGAAAATCGATCGATGTATCTTGTTGAAAATTGTTACTGATTTGACCACTTGTAGCCCCCTTTGATTTTGTTGGTGAAGCATTTTCTTCAAGTACTATATATAGTCACTGTGTAAGTGGTAAATTAGTAAAGTTGCTGAAGAACATTTACGTTAATACATTTTTGGACACCTGTTACATTTAGCATACATTTGGTTTGTTTATACGACTTAAAACTTTAAAAAAATTATACATTTAACAGAAATCTATACATTATTATTATTCGATTAATCGGTATAAATTCTTCGATGAATCCTTTAATCGAAATAAGCAATTTTAAATTGTTCGAACAATTAATCGTCTAAAATTTTTCGATTAATCGAACAAGAATTAATCGACTGAACACCCTAATATGTATACAAAAACAAATTTAAAGCAAAACGAAGACATTTATTTATAGCCGAGCACATAAATACTTTTTGAACGTATTCAAAATATAAGCCCTTAAACGACCCGAATAAACGTTTAAGGAAAAACAGATGAGTATCAGAAAATAATAAAGATACAAAGCTCTAGAGGCCCAATTTTTATTACAAAAATATAAGTCCTTATTTAAGTACGGAAACATGGCTGCTATTGCCGGGAGCTTCTCTCACTATTCTTCTTTACAGACACAAGCCGTCATCTTTAAAGTCGAATTGAGCCATTAAAAAAATCCATGTCGTTATTTATGTCTGAATAAACATTGTATACATAATTTTAATAATGCATATTTATCTCTTTATATTACGTATTACGGAGCAAAAATGCTTGCTGATTTTAACATTTAAACAACTGGCTCTACTCGCCTCTCAAAGGATTTGTAGAGTGCTAATTTATACAGTCAACGATGCTCAGACTAGAGATATTCTTAAAGCGCTGTTTAATACCAACACGAAAAGTAAAATACGAACTGTTTAATATCGAATCGCTAGATGTGAAACAATGTTTTATTAATGTATGTACCAGAAAGAGACATGTGCATATCTAAATATTGTGTGCTTTAATGCCCAATTTTCAGGATAGTATGTAAATCTAAAGGCTAGTTTACACGGTAATACAATGTATTACGACTTTGTAGAATCAAAGTAATATGAAATTCTCTCCGTGTTTAAAAGAAAAAAATAAAAGTCTATTGTGAGTATATTTCATATTTACACGGATGGCTTAAATAAAATCAAAAATAATAAGAAAAAAGCAGATCGTTGCTGTTTTACAATTTAACAAAAACAACATGAAAATTTCCTGAGTTGATTTTAGTTGTTTTTGTAATTGTAAAAAAAATGCAACCACCTTCAATATACTCTGTTAAAATACACCTCCAGTGTGATGAGAATACATAAGTTTCTAAAATGGTTTAGAAAAAAACTATTTACCGATCGCTTGTCAGATTTTGTATTCGTATTCTCTCTCACTCAATACTTGCTTTTACATGATATGATTTTTCTCATTATACATCATGTCGTAATACAATGTATTACCGTGTAAACTAGCCTTAAGTTAAGTTAATTTTCATAAAACTTAAATCGTATTTGAATACAGATTGATGTTTTGAGTATGGCTGACTTCCTAAACGTATATTAACAATGTAGCAATACAGTATTTAAACCGAGTTGATACATTGTGTAGTAACTTTTTTAATACGTTGCATTTTAATACTTTGCAACACTGAAATCGTTTAGGAACATTTATATGCATTGTTTGATTCATAATAAAGCGAACAATGGGGGAAGAACATATTTTATTGGAAAATGTCTTAGATTTGTGCGAACAGGGAAACTCCAGCCTCAAAATTGCTGTAATCATTATAAAAAGAAAACATAAACGATTTGCTGTTTTGCTGAAAGAATCACGGGTATCAAAAAGAATACCAAAAACAAAAGGCTTTGTGGAATATAGAAATATAATAAATTATAACAAAAAAATGCTTACTTATCTTCCTGCGTCGCCATCGTATTTTGTCTTGCATTCGCTTTGCATCGACTTTTATTTGGATGCCTTTGTTGCTTTTACTTGCGTATTAACTACAACAGTGTTGCAAAAGGGAACAAAATACATTGTAAACATTTTCAGGGTTGCATTTACGAACACGCTGCAATGTATTACTACAAAGCAACATGCTTTTAGGAAGTCAGCCTATTATTTGAAAAGTGTTATTTAAATAAGATAAAAGTATGGTAGCAGTACTAAATACAAAAAAATACCACAAAAAAGTATAATTATTTACAAGGTGGTCTCAAAAAACAGCTGATTGTTATTGCTTTGTGTGTTGCTGTTGTATTGTTGTGATATTGAGGCCACCTTGCTAAAATATTACAATGGAAACTTAAGTTGAAATTAAGTGTACCACATCGGTGAATAAGTTTCATTTAAGTATTTAGTGAAGAAGAGAATTTTGTATTTAAAACGATCTTAAACATAAATGTGTTTTAATATCAATCCTGAAAATTGGCCATAAGTCTTTTTAAATCTATTCTAATTCGAATTTAATAATTTAGACATTTCGTTTAATATCGTAATAATGTGTTACCGATTTGAGTGATAATGATTGAGACGATAAAATATATCGTTAATCTTTATATTCCTTTAACTATCTAATTTCATTTCCCTTTAAGCTTTGTTCACAACGATTCGTTTTTTCTTCTATCTTTTTTCTTCCCAAAGTATTTCATATATTTTCCTTTAATTTTTAGAACAAAAATGTAACTAAAACTTTTTTAAAAATGTAACTAAAGTTGAGTCTACTTTAACTCAGCAACAATTTGTATGAAATTGTTTCTGACGTTTAAAATAATTTTATTTAGTTTTGTATGAAAGTTTCAACATAATATTGTAAAAAATAATAATTAATGCATAACATTGAAAAATATGAGAGAGTTCGGTTTGTGAATGTCAATGTTTTCTCCAAATAATGTTGTGCATATCTGGAGCAAATTTTTGAAATTCATACATTTACCTAATTGTGAATAAATGAGAAACGCGTGCATCGATTATCATGATCTATGCCTTTTTTTGCTCATGAGTTATGTGACTTTACGCGAAAGTAATTAGTTTTGGCACTTTTTTCCATTTTGGATTTTTTATGAATTTAAAAAAAAAAATATTTAAATTTTTAGGCAAAAAATACTTTTTTCCCTTCATACATTCATTTTTAACTTCGAAAGTGTTGCACATATAGGAAAACGGTATAGAAACAGATTAGAGAAATTGTAATTCTTAATTTTTCTAAATTTGTTTTATCAAAATCGGACAAGTGGTTCTCGAGTTATGTTAAACTACGTTTTTGCCAAAATGTTACAACTAAGCGAAAAAACATCAAGATAAGGAAAAAATTTAAAAGGTCATAAAAAAAAGTGACACATACGAACGCCAAACCCTTTGAGGGTTTTACTATACTGACCTAGTACCATCACCCTGACTTGGAATTTCTCACCCCCCAGATTGGCTGTTGTACTGTGTAATTGGTATTTGTCAATTATACATTACTGGTAATTCACATTTTTCAATTACCAATTACATGCAATATAATTGGTAATTTAAAACTAATTGGCAACGCTCAAGTCTGGTAGTAAATACTACGTAAACGGAGTGAGAATATATAGGAGGTTTGTCCAAACTTGGATATATTATTATTTTCCTGAACTAAACGGATTATCCTGGATTTCAATCACAAATAATGTCTCATAAGCAGAGATCAAGCGTCTTAAGTGAGCGCGTTTTCAGCAGACGGACGTGGCTAAGTACACTTTAAATTACTTAAGACACAGAATATACAGATATATGTTAAACACGGATGACAAAGTTAATATACCGTCATTGTTTACTCTTGGTGGGTGAGGGTTAAAAAAAAAAACAAAGAAAATTGCAAACCCAGGCAAAACTGCAAAGTATTACAGTGTAAATAAAAAGTTTTAAGACAAAAATACAAAATAATATAAATCATAAAAGCTAAGGATACCTTTTTTCTGATGCATATCGTATTGAGGGATATTGCTAATTTTACAAAACATGATGTGAAAACTTTACCTCAAACGTTTCCGTTAAATAAAATTACTTTCACCACTGTACACCTTCCTAAAGAAACATATTTAAAAAAAATCGAAATTAACTTCGTAAATCTTTGATAAAAAACTTTGGTATCAAAGCACTTTATTCTACATAAAATCATATGTTGTGTTGCAAACTGACATATTCAGAGTGTATTGACACGTTTTTTCTTTGAATTGTAAAGAAACATTTACAACGAGCCCAACAGAAATAAAAAATAAAAATATGTTACAAATGAAACACAAAAGATGATGGATGGTCATGCATGTCAAAATAAAATGAAAAGCAAATAAAAAAAGTACGTGTATTTTAAATTATAAGGACCGGGAAAGGATTTTAAAAGTACAATAAAGACATTAAACGAAATCAACAAACTGGTATTAAGGGTAACAGAGATAGAAAGTGGTGGACACTAAGGTATTAATATATTAATAAGAACTGTTAAAAGAAATATTGTGCTGGCTTTAAATATCGCTAGAATTTCAGTTTTTCGTTTTTACTTGCGGTCTACAGCTAACATAAAATGACTTACTTTAAAACTAACCTCAAGTTAATTTTAGGTATAGACCGCTCATGTTAAAAGTTTGAACATGGTTGTTAAAACCATTCCTTTGAGAGCTCTTTTTAAACATATATTGATGTTTAAGTTGTAAGATACACAGAAAGAAAAACACTCGGGATGAATTAAGTTTTTTATACTTACTTTAAGTACGAGTCGTACTCAAAAATTCAAGTACGAATAACGCAAAAACGTACTTAAAACAATCCTAAATGGGATTTTTATTTTAACTTATCAAAGTTTGTTGCAGACACTGCAACAACACCACACAAGTAGCTAAAAAACGATTTGCTTGTTGTGTGTAGAAACAGCAAAAACAGCAGCACAAGACGAAAACACATTATTTTCATCTTTAAAAAGTAAAATTGAGAACTCTTCTCATTTAGTGTATATTTCCAGTTATGTATGTACATTAAGTTTTTTAAGTAAAAACCACATCTGGAATGATGCTGGTGTTTTATAATTGAAATTCTGTAAATTGTAAAACGGGTAAGTAAATCAATCATAATAAAATTCTCCTTCTAATTTCACTTTTGGTTTATTTCAAGTTCGAATTCGGGATTATATCAACTTTATAATTCTTGATTTTGAGATTGGTTCAATCTTAAGTTTTACTAAAATCAATCTTATTTTCGGATTATTTCAAGTACGAATTCGGGATTAAATATGGATAAGTAAGTTAAGTATTTCGCGATTGAAAATCTGTACTTGATTCAAGAAAATCCGTACTCACCGTACTATTAATACCGATTCGAATTGATTTGAATACGGATGGATGGATTACGGATGGACTTGTTAACCGCACTATAACAGAGTTGTTAACTGAAATAAAAAAACTGCCAAATTTAAACTGGACTAGGGTTGAGTTGTAAGCCGCAATAGATAGATAATGAGCCATTCGTTTCCTGCGAAAACTATTGGGAATTTTTTCTCCATACATAGTTGGGTTTCCACATGGAAATTGGATGGCAATTTAATGGAACACTCAAGGCAGCAGAAGAAGAGGTAGACCCGTGAACCTGTCCGAAATAAAACTGATGGCACAGGACATATCCGTATGGAAGGATTTCGTTACGGCGTTTTGTTTCAAATGTGGATTTTCGATTATGGAAATTGGTTTTAAGCATTCCAAATCCAAAACTTTTTTTAAGGCTTATTACGCTGATACTTCATCTCTCATCTATTTAAATTGTATGTAAGGAGTAGAATTCCATAGACAAATAGTAACAAAATTTAATTAAGATTATCATTAAAGATCGTTAGCTGTCTATAGTCTATTATTGTTAGTTATTGAAAATCTTCAACTGAAAAAAAATTCTTAAGAAAAAAATAAGGAAATCAACTGTTTTCAATGGGTATTCCAAAACTTGTAACTCTTTTATTAATTTTTTTTTTTTTTTAGTTTTTTTAACATGCACTCAAGTAAGTGATAAATCAATTTATGTTTCAGTACATAAAAAAGTTTATTTACTAAGCATACCAAATGTGTTCATCATAGTCAAAATTCAAAGTGACCCGTCATTATTTTCCGATAATAAAGTAAACAATCGCTTAAACAT
The DNA here is from genome assembly GCA_963931875.1 of Pollenia griseotomentosa. Classification (NCBI taxonomy): domain Eukaryota; kingdom Metazoa; phylum Arthropoda; class Insecta; order Diptera; family Polleniidae; genus Pollenia; species Pollenia griseotomentosa. The sequence continues at coordinate 46,098,254 of OZ007561.1, read as the reverse complement.
GAAATAGAAAATACGAGCTGCAAACAAAAAATTCTAATCCATCAAAATACGAAAAAAGTCTCAAAAAAAAACAAAAACATCTAGAAACCTTTTTTTAGACCTAAAACAACAAGATTTTTTTGTAAAACAAAAAATAAAAAAAAAATATTAAAGGTTTAACAAAAAACATTAGTAAAATTTATAAGACTATAAATAGTGATATTTGAGTTCGTCTGTCTGTCATTTACTCTCAAAAAACAAACAAGACCCAAATCGTAAAACAGCTGTATTTGTGGTAATTAATAATAAAACACAAAAAAAAAGATCCATAACAAGAACTGCGAAAGGTTTCTAACTCTTTGTTTTTAAATTTTTATGCGTAGGGGTTTTTGTTTCCCCTCGACTTCTTCACAACGATCGTAAAACTCTTATCTCTTTACAATTAAAAAAAATAAAAACCATAAAAAAGAAGTCACAATAAAAAAACTATTGATCATGCATTCATTCGTTTACCATTTTAAACATTATCAGCCACTCAAGTAGAAGCTGAAATTTTTCAACGGCTGAAAAGGAGAGAATAAGTTTTAAATATCAGCATTTTTTCTTTGTTTTGTACATTTGCCAGCTGATCGTGGATGGCCTAAATTGCTGATGACCTTTTCTATACTTACTCGTAATTTATTTGGTTTGAGACGACCTCATTTCCTGTAGGCATACAATTCAATTGCTTTAAGTATTTTAATGATTCATTTGAAGTATTTTATGAGATTATTCTTTTATAAAACACATTATTCTGAAAATTTTTAATATGTTTAATTTAATAGCGTGTAACGAGCAAATGCAGGCATACTGAAAATGCTTTATGTTAAAAAATGTCATTTTTTTAGCCCTTAAGGAATGATCTTTATAGCCAACTATAGTCAGATTCAAATAAAGTTCTATATAGCCAGCTTAAAATTACAAATAGCAAACAATAGCAATATTGATATGTATATGTTTGCTAAGCCAAACTGTAGACAGCTAAGAAATTCTAATAGCAAACTTTGCCCATATAGTAAACTATAGTCAGCTAAAGATTTTGTATAACAAATTCAACCCAGCAGAAGATTTCCTTCAACAGCCTGTTGAAATTTTGCTATAGCCAATTACATATCGAGGGTTATTATTCAAATAAAGCTATCTGCTAAATCACAATTTTACAGGAGAGCGAAAAAACAGATTTTTTTCGATAAATCCAAGAGTATTAATTACACTTTATTTTACGATGTTATTGTAAAACTACTTCTAATTCATACGTATGAGGGATTTCATGTCAAGTGACCCAATTTTAAAATCGATGTCTTCCGATTTGGGTGAAGTTGGCACCAAGCTTAGTCCTATTAAATAGTAGTTTAGACACAAATTTTCAACAAAATCTGTCAAAAAGTTTCTGAGATAAAGGGGGTCAAATTTTGACATTTTGGCCATACAGGTGTTCTTTTTCATCCATGTAACTTATTACCTATTGGTGTTAAACAAATTTGTCCCAAATAGCTTCGAAAGCTATTTGATTCAACTTATTACCTATTGGTGTTAGCAAAATTTGTCCCAAGTAGCTTCGATAGCTATTTCATCAATCTTTTGAAAAAATTTTTTTTTGTTATTTCCGGAATGTTTTTTTTTTTTGCTCAATAGAAAGCTTATGTCTTTTCCTTTAAGGCAGTTTTGGTGACTTTTTGGGATACGAGTGGCTTATGTATAAAAAAAAATAATTTCTAACTCCAGACGAGGGTTTTTAAATTTTTAGCATATGCAGCACTATTTTTTCCTAAAAGACCAGAACTGCTTTAAGGAAAAGGCATGAGTTTTATTTTGAGCAAAAAAAAAAAAAAAAACAAAAAAACATTCCGGATAAAAAAAAAATAAAAAAAAGATTGATTAAGACAAGAGTAACTGATTTAATTATGAAACTAAATAAATAAAAACCAAACTTCAACGCTTTCGTTGCGGAAACTTTTTTCAAGAAAGAGGAAAAGTGACACCATATTTTTTAATATTTTTTTATGCCCTTCACGGCTATGAGGTGGTATTTTCGATATTTGCAAAAATTGCAAAAAGTTATATCCTTATTCTTCATGTATCGGGAGGTTCATCGTGAGGTTTGATTTGTAATGTAAAATTAAACACATAAATTTAAAAGTAAACTTTTTTTTGGCATTTACTTTTTTAAACTGATATCATGTAAATGTTGGCCATGACTTCGTCTGAGGAGGTGCATTCAGGCGGTCCAATTTTGGGCGACTCGTACGAGTTTGTATGAACCGATATGTTTATAATAATTGTGCAATAGGAATACTAAGACCCGTGCTTGGTAGCCATTTTATTAAAATTCACTCTGGTTATGGCTTTGAAAGATTGAGCATGGCAGCAAGTAATACACAGAGATTGTGTTTTTTTTACCAATAAATGCCTGCGGATACTCTTGCGCACAGTGTTCGAAAATAAACACTGATTATCGCTTCTTAGTGTTCGGTTTGGTAGATTTATGGAAAACACAGACGCTAATAGTGTTTTTGTAGAAAATCATTAAAAACAATAACGTTTCCCTGTTTGTCATCTTTCGAATACAAAAATAATACTGTTTTTATCCAACTCAACAAAAGATGAGAACATTTGATTCCGTTCTGCTTTTTTTTTCATTGTGTTCGGTTCGGCTCGGTTCGGCTCATTAATATTCGTCCTTTTTGGCTGGTAAAATAACCATACACATTCGAAAAAAAACAAAAACCCAGCAAAATAATTTTAAGCAAACAAAACATATACACAATGCACACACATGCTGTTCGTGCTGCGGTCGTTGCTAAAATTTTTTGTTTGTTCATTTCTTTGTCAATGTAAAAGGAATCATTATAGAACATTAAAATAGGTATAATGTTTGTCTGCAGTACCACTACAATTGTTCTGTTCTTTAACAAAGAAGAGAACACTAAATAACGTTCAGCTCTTTCTTGAAAATAGTTACGTATGGTGTTGAGGGTTGTGTTCGTCTACACAAACTCTAAAAAAATAGATATCGTTCCAGGGTGTGTGAGCCGATCGCTAAATAAAATTCTGTTTATTTTCGAACACTGCTTAGGCATTTTCTGGGCAATGATAGTGTCAAACACCGAGCTAGGAAGAAGAGCAAAACAGCAGTCAATAGAAATTTTAATAAAACAACGCAAAACGAACTGGATTGGACACACTGTAAGGGAACCAGAAGAAGATACCGCCAGGAAGGCCATTCAGTGAAATCCGCAACAAAGCAGACGTGTAGGGAGGTTAGCGCATACCTGTAAACGCCAAATAATTAGAGAATTGGCGGATGTACATATGAACTAGAATGAGGTTAAATACCGCGCAACTGATCGGATTTTTTTGGAAATTTTTGGTATGATCCTATGCTCCCTGGAGAAGTAAAAGGAACAAATTTTCTGAAGCAAGTCATAGATACACCCAGCCTTTTTTAATATGGTCACCTCCAACAAAACTATTTTTAACGAACATTTTAAAACAAATTCATTTATGTAGACTTATAGATACATATCTTTATGCAGGGCTCAGAGCTGAACCGAACCAAGTTATGAAATATAATACATATGTATACATTTTAAAACTGGTGCGAAATTCCCCAAAGTTTAACTCTATCCAGTTCTGTTAATGTCATAACATTGCAATCGAAGCCGATGTGGCATTGCAGACGTTGAGAACGCCAGTAACACATATCGTTGGCGGCGACCAAAATGTAATAAAATTGAAATTTTTCAACGATGGCGGCGAAAATACAACCGTAGGCCATGCCAAATTAAGTGCGACTCTAATGTTTGTTGTTTGCAAATGAGCCTTGAAAACATTCGTATATTTTATAAAAATGTTAAAAGAAAATAATAAAACAATAAAAAAATTTGCCAAGAACCAAATATTATTATTATTATTATTCTTTGTATTTCGCATTTTTAATTGTTTTTAGTCTTATAATTTTTCTTTTCGCCCATTTTTATTCGTGAGTTTATTTGACAGTTCAAAGCGGAAACTTTCTCACGTAAATTTTACAGACACATTTTTTTTTTTTTTTTTGTAAACTTGCGAGTAATTTCCTTACGTGACAGCTATTATTCGCCAAAAATGTTACAGATACAGTTAAGTGAGAAAAACAGTTGTTTGTTTGTTTTAATATATGCCATTTTTGTTTCATTTCACACATTTCAATCAGAAAGTTTCTCGACGCGAGAGTTACAAAACATGGGCAATGGTTGTGACTTCTTGTTGGAGGACTAATTTAACCATAATTTGGTTACCATGGTAACTGCAGTGGCAATAATATGATTTAAATAATCACCCTTACCTTTGTTCGATTTTATGCGTAACTGAATGCGTAAACGTAATCGAAATGCAGAATAAGCATTTACTAGTCGCTTAAGCCCTTATGACATACATTTTTTATTCATTAATTGATATAGAATTGATAGAAAGAAATAGTAAATGTTAGAAAGAGCGAACTATAAAAAATGTAAACAAAGTTTTTAGTTTTTTTTTCTCTTGTTATGGTTTTGTTTCAGGGATGGCGTTAAGAATTTTTAAAATTGTACCAACAACCTTTAAAAATTGTACTTTTTTACCCTAATTGTACTAAAAGATTTTTTTAGTTAAAATTAATTTAATTTATGTTCATAAAAAACACTACTAAAAGGTATTATAAGTCTTAGTTTAAAAAGTATCAACAAAAAAGTACAAGTGAAACAACTTAGCCATCCCTGTTTTGTTTATTTTATTAAATGTTGCCAACTTTTTGTTTATGAGAAACCTAAAAACAAAAAGCGGTAAATCTGATTCAGCTGATTCAGCAACACTTTTAATATTTCAAGCTGGAAATGTCAATTTTAAGTTAAACAATTTTACATTTTTTTTTGACATAACTTCATTTTTTATCGATAACTTTTTAAAAATTGTTGACAGTTTGCCATTTATCTTAATACAGCTGAACTCTTTGCACTTGGTAAATTTTTCTATTACATTATATTTGTACTGTTCACCAAAACTTGAACAATGCATTAAAAATGTAGTGTCATATGGGCTTTATAGGTGATATATAGGGAAAAGGTTCTTTTATGGCTAAATGGACTATAACGTAAATACTTTCTATTAAATTAACTTTGAGCGGCAGAAAATAAAGATAAAATTGGCTGTACCGCTAATGTGACTAAAACGGTAGTGACTTTAAACCAAAAGTACTGTAATCAGGGCTGTGGAGTCGTCAATAAAAAGTTCGATCTCCGAATCTGACAACATCCGTTTCAATTTTTTAAGTTCGACTCCGACTCAAACTCAGAATGGTCCTTATTTGGCTTATGGCCAGTTTCATCAATTTAGTAAAATATAAATTAAGGTTTAAAATTCGTTTTTCGTGTCAAATAAAATTTAAATTATGTATAAGAAAATCTATACATTTTTAAATATGAATTGATATTAAAATAGAATTGGTGAAATTGGCCATTAAACTCTTTTTTTAATGCTGTACTGATTAAATATAGCAAGAAAATGATTCTGTAAAAATTTCAAATCGATATTTTAATTCGAACACGTGCCGTATTCAGCTTTAAAATAGTAATTAACATACATATGTAAAGTAGACTGAACCTTATTTTCTGACTTCAAAATTTTTAAAGCCGACCCTCTTAAAGAAAATTTTTTATGCCGAAAAAGTTTCGAATAGGAATCGCGAGTTTTTGTGGGTTCTTCGACTCCGACTCCGGTGCAAAAATCTCAACTCCGAATCCACAGCCTTGACTGTAATATTATCCAAACTTCTGTTTTAAAGAAATTAAATTTTTTTTATTTTTTAAAAAATGTTGTACTATTTAAAAAAATCTTTTTAATAAAATGTTTTAAAATCTTTTATCTTTGAATTTATTCTCTTATTAATGAAAATCCCATAAATAGCACGACCTACTCATAATTTACGATTATAAACAATGATAAGTCAGGCATGTGCCTGACACTGTTCATCCCCTTTTAAACTAAAAATAGCCATAAAATATTTCTCGAATCATTCTTTACATGAAATCTGGAACTTCAGACAGAAGGCATTTAATTGTTTCTAATCTCTTATTTGATATTTAAGGCACGATTATTATTTTTTTTTTTTTAGGTAAAAATAAAATTTCTTAAATCCAAAAATAAAAACTCATAAAATTTTATCAAATGTAAAGAGTTTATTTTAGATGTTTAACAACATTAATAATAAAAATACTTTTAACTTTTGTTAATTCAAAATTCATCTAACAAATTTAATATTAATTTTTTATGAATAAAAAACCATAAAAAATCAGTACCTCTAGTGTTCACACCTATTTTTTTTTTTTCAAGAATGCTTGAGGTTTAGGTACAAAAAAAAAATTAATTTAAGTAGTTGTAAATAAAACACAAAAATTAGTTTAATAAAAGAAATAAAATAAAAATACAACCCCATGCTGAGGTAAATATTTTTAAAGCACTTATTTTCAAAACAATTTAACACAAAAAGAAAGATAAAAACACAAACAAAAGGTACCATAAAAACATAAAAAAGATTTTTACAACACAATCAACTTGAAGAACAAACTGCTTCCAAAACATCTAATTTCCCCCTAAAAGAAAACAATTAAAATGTTTAAATTGCTACATTTTATAGCATGCTATAAAAATAACTGAACATAAATGTATAGCATGCTAAATAATAGCTTGTTTAACACACTGCAACAACAATTTCTTATCACGCTAACTTGTGTTAGTGTGTATTTATGTATTTAATTTTAGTTTACGAATAAGCAAATCAAAACAGAATGAAACAAAACAAAAATTATAATTTACCGTAAGAGAGCGCCGCGGCGCGCCGGAGATACATAGAAAGATAGAACATATTTATTTTATTGAATTTTTTTGTAAACAAATCGTTTGTAAGTGTATGGGTGTGTTCAGAAATACTTGATTGAGCATGTTCTCTGTCTAAAGTGGTGGTGGTTCGTTGTTGGTGGCTAAAAATATTGTTGTGTTTATGTGGGTAATTAATTCGCTAGCAATCATGTGCCCGGGTAGCTCAGTCGGTAGAGCATTGGACTTTTAATCCAAGGGTCCAGGGTTCAAGTCCCTGCTCGGGCGAACGAATATTTTTTATTTTTTTTTTTTTTTTTTTTCTAATTAATTTTTTGAAAAGCATCTTAAGAAAAATTACAAAAATCGTTTTTAAGTTTTGACTTTTCAAAACTTTTTAACAAACGGACATGTATTTAAGAAATCGGATATACATAAAAAAAAATTAGTCCCTCTATAGGCCCTAATCCCTTTTACTCTAAGATGATCTACTATAATTCATTTATTCGATGCATCATTTAGATGTACCAGCTTGCAATTTTAGATTAAGCCGCAGTTACCCCCGAATGGTTTTTAACAACAATCTGAAATTCTGTGGGATGCTAAATGGAAAGGACTCTAGGTTAGCCCCGAAAGTCCAAAACAAAACGCTAACTCCCAGAAAAAAAAACATTAGCGCTCTGTGGCTGCAAACTACACAGTGGATCTAACTAGGGTTGCCAGACGGCCTGGAATGGCTTGGATTGTGCAATTTTTTGGGTATTGTCCTGGTACGAGCTAAAATACAATTTATTCAGTAAAAAAAACTTTATTAAAAACTTATCTTAAAATCAGAAAAAACTACGGTAATTTAAAAAAAAAAAACTGAAAATTTCTATGGATTTCAATTTCACTCGATTTCGATTTCAATAATTATATATGATATATATGTGACCTTTTCCGAGAAAAAAAACGAGATCTTGGTAAAATCGATAAAAATGAGAAAAACATAATTATTTGACTTTTTAAATGCCTTTTTCTCAAAACTTAATTTTCACGATTTTATGTATACGGTGGCAGTAATACTAAAACAATTTAAAAAGCAACAAAAACAGCAGATGTTTTTTGCATTGCGTTATTAGTGATTGCGGCTCGAAATGTCAACTTTTTATAAACAATACATTGTGAAACCAAAAGAAATTGGTTCGAATTGTCAAAGTTGGCAGAATTTTCGCTGCCACTTGTAGTGAAATCGCCCTGATATAAGATTTGAATTTGAAATGTTAAGTTTTTTTACTTTTTATTTTTTATTGTAAATACAAATTTGAAGTCAAATTTTACTCTTTCTTAAAGTTAGGTTCGTTTTCAATCTGTCCAGTTATTTTTCCCAATTCCAGGTGAATTTTTTCTATTGTCCAGTTATTTGGCTTTTTGGTTTTGTCAACCACCCTATTTCAGCAATAAGTAACAATTGAGCAATAAGTATTAATTATATGCGATTTGTCTGATTTAAGGTGTTTGAAAAAAGTAACGGTATTGATAAAGTTGCTTTTGTTTCTTTGTTCCATGTTTTGTTGGAGCTCAATATGGGCACTTTCTAAGAAAAGTACACTTTTTGTCACGTTACGTCTTAAAAAAATTAAAAGAGTTTTATACATTATTTAAGCGAAGTCGTTTTTCTTTGCCTATTTTCCCTAAAGGCCTTAGTATTCTCTATAAAATTACATAACAATCATCTTCATATGTTAAGTATTTTTCGAGATATTGAAGAAATAAACTCAAAACATTCGGCTAATTCGGCGAAATTATGACATTTTGAATATGACATAACTTTTGAAAAAACATTTCAATTTTTTTATTTTTTTTCGTTTCACCAAATTTCTTACCAATCGAAAGAGATCGGGTCCCACCCTTGGTCGATTTGACATGGAATTAGCCATATATGTATACATATACAGTTATTTCCGCTTAATTGAGTTTCTAAAAATGCACGACTTTTGACGCAATTAAACGGGAACTCAATTAAGCATTACTCGGTTAATTGAGTCGCCGACGCAATAAAAACGAAAATTGCTTAATTGAGCAAGATGTGCAATAAAGCGAAACACCCATGTGTAAAAAGAAAATATAAGTAATTTCTTTATTTATTTTATATAACATTTATTTATAAAACAGAAACATGAAACATGACTTTCTTGCCGCAAAATAATTTTTGTGGAGCAAAACACATTAATTAGAGGGAAACAATTAACCGAAACATTTGCTCTTGTTTTTCGTAATGTGGTCTTATTTTGCGAAATAATTAAGCGGGTGACGCAATTAAACGGAACTCAACTAAACGGGTATTTTTACATAGACAGTTATACTGAATGATTTCGTTCCACGATTTTTAGTGCAATAAAACGGGAAACTCAATTAAGCGGGGCTCAATTAACCGAAAACAACTGTATTTTTTTTTTTTACTTTCCAAAGGATTTCTCTAGAGTCTTGCCCAAGTCTTCTTTTAATATCTTAAACAATATTTTCTACTAATTTCTTTATTTTTATTCCTTCCCCCAGGTAATTTGTTTAACTAAAATTTATTTACAATACAAATAGTACATAATTACCCATAATTAATTCAATAAGACATCATAAAATATTTAACTCAAACAGAAAATGTCATTAAGCCTGAAAAACTTCCTCCCTGGAATCCTTAATCAACCAACGAACCCCAAGAAGATTGGCTGCTTACATTTTCTTTGACAAACATTTAACAATTTTTAAAACAATTTGATCGGCAACTGAAATTATTAAAATAAAAAAAAAGTAAAAACTACCAACCATGGGAAATTGCCAAAAGCCATATAGTAAAATATTTAAAGGCATCATAGTATTTGTATGCGGATGGTTGACTGATTGGATGTGGAGTTTCTGTGTGGACTCTGTGTTTGAATATTTCATTCATACACAAATCAAATATTAACAAAATCAACACAAACAACAAATGCTGGGTAAAAAAAAATCTGTAGTCAAGTTAAAAAAAAAAAAAATGGTAAAACAAACGACCGTAAAGTTAGTCCAACCTAAAGAAGGCCAGTAAATGTGTCAAGTTTGAAAATTATGCAGAAAATTTGTTTTATGATGTGGGAAAGTAAGACAACGAACATAATTCGATCAAGGGAGTTATTAAGTTTGATTAAATACAGAGTAATGTATTCAACTTGAACTTTAAATTTAACTATGTATCTGTTTTGTAACTTTCCTATTGTACTCTTATATTTCACGCAAAACGTCGCGGGAATTTAGTCAGATTTTTTGGTACGGATTCACAATTTCGCACGTTAAATCTTTCCTTATAAATTACCTAATTCGTAAAAAAAAAAAATAATAAACAAATATACTCTGAACTCATTACAGCGCAGAGTTAAAATCGGATATAGAAAACTCATCCAAGTTCTGAATTCAGGTAGTCGGTTTATTATTGATTTCGAATTTCGTCCGAAAAATCATTTTGCGCTGAATGTTAAATTCATAATGAAGTTCGAATAATTTCAAGATTTTGTTACATTTTAGATTCAAAATCAGATGAAGTTATTGTTATTTATTTCAGAATTTAGTCAGACGGTTTGGTTTTAAATCTGAATTTGATCCGAAAAAACCTCCAACTAATAGAGAACAAAGTTAGTTAAAGATTTGTTTTCCAACTGTTCCGACTTGTACAATTTAATCAAGTTGGTCAACCAATTGTTATGTTAAAGATCTGGTTGACCAAAAAAAATTCTACAAAATTTGAATTTCATTCAACTGACGATCTTCTTAAGGGCAAAATAAACTACACAAATGGCTTAACAAACACACACTTTAATTCCTGCTTCTGTTTGCAAATAAACAACAAAACATATTGCATACAAACATTAATTTTTTATTGTTGTCTTGTTTTCAATGAATGCAAAAGACGATAGCAATGCGCCAATTTTGATCACAATTTGTTTGAAACATAGGGGAAATATAAATAAAAGGAAAAGAATTTGTAGTTAGAGTGGTTTGAAAAACGTTTTGAAACAAACAATGCTGCTTAAAAAATTTGAATCAACGGCTGAAAATCATTTAAATGCTTCTTTTTCTACTTCTTTACTTCTAGTGTAAACTGAAATGAACTGGTTTTAGCGGATTGTTATCAAGTCCGGCTTACTTTTGAGCTATGGCCAAAGAAAAACGCTTTAATAGCACTGTGCTCGAAATTGACACTTTTTTTCGACAATCCGGGAACATGGCGTTTTAGCATAATTAGGGTGCGCTGAATTTAATGGTGCCCACCGTTTTTTTTTTTTTTTTTTTTTTTTTTTTTTTTTTTTGTTAGCTCTTGTTTTCGAAATATACCGTTATTTCGAAAATAGAGGAGGTTGCCCAACATATATTCGCATAACTCAAAAACGGTTAAGTTTATTGAAATTACTAAGAACATCGAAAGACCTTCATAAGTTTTTTGTTGTTAACATTTTCTTAAAACATACTTGCCATATATCTCCACCCCTTAGGGGGACTCCCATACAAATATTGCGTTTTGTGAAATTCTTAAATTAATTCAAATTTTTCGACTTTTGTGAATAAAATCAAAAGTTGGTAACAGATTTTAATCATTTATGGCTTATTTTGTTTGCAGCTTCGGTTTTTAATGTCTGCAAAAAATTAGAGGCCTAGCTGCATGTTTCAATTTTTTTTTTTTTTTTTTTTTTAATTTTTAAAAAACAAAAATTTCAAAATTTTGATAAAAAAAATATTTTTTGTTTTCCAAAAGAAAATTACACTATGCTAGTTGAAAAAACTGACAAGCCGGGCAGGGCACATGGCGTTTTAACATAATTCGGGGACGCTGAATCCAGTGGTGCCCGCGGTTTTTTCAGATTGGCTCTGGTTTTCGAGATATACCGTTATTTCGAAAATGGAGGAGGTTGCACAACATATATTCGCGTAACTCAAAAACGGTTTAGTTTATTGAAATTACTAAAAAAAACCGAAATTCCGCAATAAAATTTCATTTCAGAAAAGTAAAACTCTTTTTCTAATATGAGTAGTCGTTATTGAAACATAATTTTTTTTTGAAAAAAAAATTAATTTTTTTATAAAAATTTCGAAATTTTTGTTTTTTAAAAATTCATAAAAAATTAAAAAATGCAGCTAGGCTTCTAATTTTTTGCAGACTGATAAAAAACGAAGCTACAAACAAAACAAGCCATAAATGATTAAAATCTGTCTGCAACTTTTATTTAAAATTTTAATTAATTTAAGAATTTCATAAAACGCAATATTTGTATGGGAGCCCCCTAAGGGAAATTCTTAAATTTATGAAAAATTTGTTCAAAAGTTGCAAACAGATTTTAATCATTTATGGCTTATTTTGTTTGTAGCTTCGTTTTTTATAAGTCTAAAAAAAATTAGAAGCCTAGCTGCATTTTTTAATTTTTTATGAATTTTTAAAAAACAAAAATTTCGAAATTTTGATAAAAAAATTAATTTTTTTTTCAAAAAAAAAATTATGTTTCAATAACGACTACTCATATTAGAAAAAGAGTTTTACTTTTCTGAAATGAAATTTTATTGCGGAATTTCGGTTTTTTTAGTAATTTCAATAAACTAAACCGTTTTTGAGTTACGCGAATATATGTTGTGCAACCTCCTCCATTTTCGAAATAACGGTATATCTCGAAAACCAGAGCCAATCTGAAAAAACCGCGGGCACCACTGGATTCAGCGTCCCCGAATTATGTTAAAACGCCATGTGCCCGGCTTGTTACGAAAAAAAAGTGTCAATTTCATGCACAGTGTTATGTTTCTAAAACGAATGTTCATATTAAAAAAAAAATTTGACCCTTCTTATTTTTCTTTTCTTGTTGCGGAATGTCGGTTTTTTTGTAATTTCAATAAACTAAACCGTTTTTGAGTTACCTCCTCTATTTTCGAAGTAACGGTATATTTCGAAAACAAGAGCTAACCAAAAAAAAAAACGGTGGGCACCATCGGATTCAGCGTAGCAGAATTATGCTAAAACGCTATATGCCCGGCTTGTCTAATTTTGCAACTAGCACAGTGTAATTATCGCCGAAATTTCAAGCAGATGAACTACAGATTTTTCAAAAAAAAAATAAAAAAATTAAAAAAGTTCGTTTTATAAACCTGAAATATTTTTTATGAATAAGGCCGTGCGGGATTGCACATTTTCCCTTATAAGCGTGCTTAAACGTGAGTCAAAAGCCACTCAAGCGCACAGCTCTAATTTTCAACAATGCGTTAAATTTCTTTCAATCAACGTACTTATCTCAGCTAACCTTCCCTTTTTTACCTACAAAAGGAGAAAAAAAAAACTAAAATATAATTAACCATAAATTGATTATGGGTTGTATAAAATACTACAAGAAGAAAAATAATAAATAAAGCACAAATAACCATTTGCACTCCAACTCTGTAGGTGAAGGTTTATTGAAGACAATGAAATTATGAAAGCAAACTAGACAGGGTGTATAAAAAAATTAAATTTGTTCGTTTTTATACCCTCCACCACAATTAGTTGTGAAGAGGGTATACTAAGTTTGTCATTCCGTGTGAAACTTTTTTATTATTCATCTCAGACCCCATAAAGTATATATATTCTGGCTGCTTGAGTAATTCTAAGTCGATTTAGCCATGTCCGTCTGTCTGTCCGTCTGTCCGTCTGTCCGTCTGTCCGTCTGTTGAAAACACGCTCACTTTCGAAAAACTCAAAAGAAATAAACAAACTAGGTGTCAAATTGCTTGTAGTTATCCTAAGCAGTTTGGGATTGAATTTCAGCAAAATCGGTTCAGTGGGACCAGAGCTATGAATCAAAATGTGGAACCACATCCTTCAAAAACTTGATAATTTTGTTACAAAAACTAACATAAATGATGCAAAAATGCACGGAATGACATAAGATTTTGCACAAGTCCGTTTTATTCGACTAGAAATTACACTGTAAAATTTCGCGAAGGTCGGTCCTTAATTTACCCTAGGCCCCATATAAACCCTACTCTCGGAAAACAGTTTTGTCCGCCTAAAACCGTAACTGATAATGCTATCATAACAGAATTTGACACGTCACAGTTTTATGGGACTGGAAATGACACTGTGAAATTTCGTAAAGATCGGTACATAATTTACCCTAGGCCCCATATATGCCCTACTCCCGGAAAACAGTTTAGTCTCCTAAAACCATAATTAATAACAAATCGTCACAGTTTAAGATAATAATAATAAAAAGACATCATACAGATATTACTCCTTAAACATTCGAACTGTCGGTGGAGGGTATCAAAGATTCGGCACAGCCGAATATAGCACTCTAACTTGTTTTTTTTTCAATTTAAAATTTTTTAAGAAGGGGCTTTTTTGGGAGTTTTGTCAAAATAATCATCTTTACAGCATTGTGAGTGATATCGAACATTATGGAACTGGAGTTGCAAAATTGCGTAGTAATTCTTAAGCTAAACATTTGTTAGAATGTATGTTTTTATAGTTGACCTTTTTCCGATATATATAAATTATTTGTTGTTTTGTTCGGCTGCAGGTCCACGTAAATTAATAAAATAAAAAATAAAAATTCGTGATATTTTCGTTTTTTTATATTTTTACTAGCATTTAACCCGCTACTTCGTTAGCGTCTCCTTTTATTCGTGGACATATTTTTATGCGAAAATTTACTTTTCTAGGCTTAAACTTGTTTAAATTCAAGCATTTAACCCGCTACTTTTTAATCGGGCTTTTTCTTTCATGAAAATATTTATATGCCAAAAAAGTTCCAAAATTTTTATCTCATAGGTTGATATTTACACAGGACTTTGCACCTATTGTTTTGTGTTTCTAAGTTCAATATTATAGAAAATTCAAAAAGTACCACTCGTATAACACAAAAGCAAATGAAAGTAAGTTAATTTCCCGTATTATCCGTTTTGATACTTGTTTCACCCCATTTATGTATGAAACATTTCAGTGTTGTGGTGGGAGCCCATAATTAAGTACGAATATGCCAATGAATGGAGACAAATATTTTGTAAAAAAGGACCACATGACCTTGCATGTTGAATTTTATGTTTCTAGGTCAAATGCTAACGGAAATTCAATAAGTACCGATTAATGAACAAAAAAGTACCTAAAAGTCCTCTTTCAGGTTCTTATCCACTCAGGACCTTGCATGTTTAATTGTATGTTTCTGGGTCCAATATTAACGGAAATTAAAAAAGTACCAATCAAAGAATAAAAAAGTACCAAAGAGTTCCCTCTTATAAATTCTTATCCACTCAGGGCATTGCATGTTGGATCTTATGTTTTAAGGTCCAATATTAACTACAATAAAAAAATACCAGTTGCAGAAACAAAAAGCTAAAGAAAAACATAAATTTCCCGTATCTTCCCTTTTTGGTACTATTTTTTCCCCCCATTTAGTTATCAAAAATTTCAGTATTGTAGTGAGAGCTCATAATTAAGTACGAATATGTCAATGAATGGAGAAAAATGTTTTGTATAAAAAAAGTACCAAAAATAGTTACGATTTTGACCCTTTAAATGTTCGAAATTCGAAAAAGTACCAAATTCATATTCGTATTTTTTTGATAAGTTTCGAATGTTGTATAAACTTTGTTCCTATGTTGATTGGTTCAAAAGAAAGATGGGGGGCCAAAAAAGTACCAAAATTAAGGTTTTACCCGTTTGCTTCCTAATAGGACCAAATTTTAAAAAAGTACCAGACACCTGTCCGCTTATTTTTCTAAAGAACAACGATAAGTATTACGTTTTTACCCTTTTTTACCCCTAAACATTCGAATTTCCAAAAATCCCGTCTTAGTGGATCGATTTGGGGAGTCACCTATCTCTGCTCCAAATGTCAAGTTTTTAGCTAGAGGAGTTTAGGCTGTGCGATGATGAATTAGTGAGTCAGTCATTCAGTAACGTTACAATTTTATATATATAGATAGATAGATAGATAGATGAAGAAAAATTTTGTGAAAAAATAACCAAATTTGGAACGATTTTCACACCTTAAACATTTGAATTAAAAAAAAATCCAAATCTGTTTTGTATTTTTTAAGATTAAGATTTTACTCCACAAAAAGACCATACTTCAAAAAAGTACCAAACACCAGTCTGTTAATTTTTTAATTTTGAATCTCTTTTAGTTTAGGAGATATGAGGTTAGCGAATTTTTCTAATGAACAACAATAAATGTTAATGTTTTCCTTTAGCTTAGGAGGTATGAGGCTAGCAGGATCGATTTAGCGAGAGGACAGACCCCGGTCCTAATGCCAAACTTTTAGCTTTAGACGTTTAGGATCTGCGATGAAAGATAAATATATGGAAAAAAATATTTTGAAAAAAGTAACAAACATATCTTAGGAGGTATGAGGTTAGCAGGATCAATTGGGCGAGAGGAGAGCCTCCGGTCCAAATGTCAACCTTTTAGCTTCAGACGTTTAGGCTCTGCGATGAAAGATAAATAGATGGAGAAAAAATCTTTTGTTAAAAGTAACAAACATATGTTGGTACAAATTTGACCCCTTAAACGTTCGAATTTCCATAAAGTACCAAATATACATTTGTATTGTTTAGAGAAGTTACAAATGTTATATAAATTTTATTTCTATGTGTATTGATTTAAAAGCTAGATGGTGGAAAAAAGACCCAAAATACAGGTTTTACCCGTTTGCTACCTAAAAGGGCCGAATTTCGTAAAAGTACCAGACAGCTATTAGCTTTTTTTATTTAATGCACAAAAATTAATATTAAATTAAATAAAAGTACCAGTTTATTTAAAACAATTTCCAGTTAGAGAACGAAAAAGAACCAAAATATATTTTTAACAGATTTTCATTCACTCAGGAACTTGCATGTTTAATTTTATGTTTCTAGGTCCAACAAATACGGAAATTGAAAAGGTACCAGTTAAAGAACAAAATAGTTCCAAAAACCCTCTTGCAGATTCTCATTCACTCAGAACCTTGCATGTTTAATTTTATCTTTCTAGGTCTAATAACAACGGAAATTTAGAAAGTACCAGTCAAAGAATAAAAAAGTAACAAAAAGTTCACTCTTATAGATTTTCATCCTAGGTGCAATACTAACGGAAATTCAAAAAGTACCAGTTGAAGAACAAAAAGTACCAAAAAGTTCCATCATAGATTCTTATCCACTCAGCACATTACATGTTGAATTTAATGTTTCTAGGTCCAATAATGACGGAAATTCAAAAAGTACCAGTTAAAGAACAAAAAAGTACCACAAAGCCCTCTTACAGATTCTTATTCACTCAGGACCTTGCATGTTTAATTTTATCTCTCTAGGTCCAATACCAACTGAAATTCAAAAAGTACCAGTCAAAAAATAAAAAAGTACCAAAAAGATCACTCTTACAGATTCTCGTTCACTCAGGACATTACATTTTAAACTTTTTGTTTCTAGGTCCAATATTAACGGAAATTCAAAAAGTACCAGTTATAGAACAAAAAAAGTACCAAAAAGTTCCGCAATAGATTCTAATCCCCTCAGGACATTGCATGTTGAATCTTATGTTTTTGGGTCCAATATTAACGATAATTAAAAAGATATCAGTTGTAGAACCAAAAAGCTAAAGAAAAATATCAAATTTCCCGTATTTCCTTTTTTTGGTACTATTTGTTCCCCCCATTAAAGTTTCAAAAATTTCAGTATTGTAGTGTGAGCCCATAATTTGGTACGAATATCTCAATGAATGTAAAAAAATGTTTTGTAAAAAAAAGTACCAACAATAGTTACGATTTTTACCCCTTAAATATTCGAATTTCGAAAAAGTACCAAATTCATATTCGTATTTTTTTGATAAGTTTCGAATGTGGTATAAACTTTGTTTCTATGTTTATTGGATCAAAAGATAGAAGGGGTGTCAAAAAAGTACCAAAATTCAGGTTTTACCCGTTTACTCCCTAAAAGGGCCGAATTTCAAAAAAGTACCAGACACCTGTCCGCTAATTTTTTTAAAGAACACCGATAAGTATTACATTTTTTTTGTATCTCTTTTAGTTTTGGAGATATAAGATTACCGAATTTTCCCGTTTTTACCCTTTTTTACCTTCTTAGCATTCGAATTTCCAAAAATCCCGTCTTAGTGGATCGATTTGGGGTGTGATCAATCTCTGGTCCAAATTTCAAGTGTTTAGCTTCAGGCGTTTAGGCTGTGCGATGATGAATCAGTCAGTCAGTCAGTCAGTCAGTCAGTCAGTCAGTCAGTCAGTAACGTTACAATTTTATATATATAGATTATTATTTTCCCAATATTTCGGTTAACATCGCTAACCATCTTCAGGGGGTATGTAAACAATTAAAAAAATATAATAAACACAAAACTTCACAATAACACTTGTGTCACTTCTTAATAGATTTTCTTAACTTGTTAGAATCTAAAGTTCTCTATCGAAACTGCGCTCAATAGAAGATTTTCATAAGCGAATTTTTTGCCATATTTAATCGCGGTGCTAAGAAAAGGGTGGTCCAACCATAATGAACGATGATTATTTTGAATCACAACTTTTCGTCAAGTTTTTTGCCCAACCTAATTTAACATTTCTTGTGTGAATGGTATTCCCTATAGCGATATGATAACGGACTTATTGTGGATATGGACCTGGAATATATGTGGTCAGGCAGTTACTGTGAATGGTGTTCGTTATCGTGAGATGATAACGAACTTTTTATGACCCGAATCGGAAGATATATTTGTGGACTATATGTGGTTTCAACAGGACGGCGCCTCTTGCCACACAGCTAACGAAACAATGGCTCTTTTGCGCGAGAAATTCAATAACCGTGTTATCTCACGCCGTGGCGATGTTAATTGGCCGTCGCGATCATGTGATTTGAAACCGTTGGACTTCTTTCGTTGGGGTTATTTGAAAGAAAAGGTGTACGTCGATAAGCCAGCAACAATTCAAGAGCTAAAGGATGAGAGAATTCGTCACATTAACGGCATAGAATGTCAATTGTGCCTCAGCGTCATCGAAAATTTGGATATTTTGTTCCATACATAATTAAGCCATACCAATATTATCATAATAAAAAGAAATAACAATAATTTCCTAAATAATTTGTATTTTAGTCAAAATAAACATCGGCGTTTAAAATTTAACCACCCTATACGATTAAAATTCTTGCTGCCAGGCTCTTGTACGTGTGCTTGACGTTATATCTCAATTGGTATGATTTTCCATCCAGCATCGTCGGTGTGACACATACAAGAACATTTTCTTTAATACTATCACAGCGCTTTATTAGTAATTTGATCAAAGTTTTAATAATTTTGATTGCGTATAGACCCGTTTAGTCATTGTCAGCTTAACAGTGTTTAGCAATATAATTGTGGTTACGTGTGGCCCGTTAAATATTTCTGAAGTGTTACAACAGCTTTGTATTTCAGACAAATCGAATCAATGTTGGAATTGGCTTTATTTTTTCTAGTTTTATTCTATCAGACAGTTTGGGGATATTTAAAAGAAAAAGTGTACGTCAATAAGCCAAGAACAATTCAAGAGCTTAAGGATGAGATAATTCAGCACATTAACGACATGGAATCTCAAATATATCTCAGAATATTTCTTTGATCTATTAGACATAGTTCACGTCTTCTCTATAAAGCCAAGCTACTACTTCGGGAAGGCAATTGAATGCGAGTGTCAAGTGGACAAAAGCTGGCACTGAGAAAGATTTTTATCAGTAAAGTTTAAGGGGATGATTTCAGTCACTTCACATGCTACATGGCATTTCATCCCCCCTAGAGTCTGTAAGAATCATCTTAAGGATATTTCACCTTTTGTTGTTACGTTCTCAGGGGAAATTATTTGCAGTCAATACCTGCTTTTCGGCAAAAATCCAAAATTGACAGATCTCTAGCGATCATCACGATCTCTTCAGATCAGTGATCGTATCTGTTACCACGGGAGTCAGTAGCCCCACCCCCCCCCACCTATTTTGGCACCGGACTGACTATTGCTTGAGGTCTGCGTTAGTACTTCTAGCAGGAAATGCTTTCTTTCTTTCAGGAAAATTGTTTTCGCAGCATTTTCGCTTTTCCGTTAAAAATACACTTTCGGGGAACACGTGGTAGTTTTGGTTTACTACCCAAAGACACGGGATGGGAGATCCTGAAAATCCCACTCAAGGGCTGATTTTTTACCACTTGTGGGAAAGTTCGGCCTGAGGGGGATCATCCCTAGGTGTTGCTGGTACTCAACAGATGCCGCTACCATATTTCCCAAGGCGACGGAGCTTAGAAAGCTTCAGCTCCTAAATGGGGCGAGTGTTTAATCTTGCCGGATTATGCACTTAAATTGCAGCATGGGTGTGTTGGTTGCTCTTACACTCTAGGAACAGTTCCCAATAAAAAATTTTATAATTTTGCGAAGCACTAACGGTATATTTAAAATTAGAAGCGCACAATTATGCGCTACGCAATAAGACATACAGAGATGCAGTAAAGAACATCAAAAATAACTGTAAAAAATCATTCATTGTGTAAAGCTAAACGCTGCGTTCACCAGTTTTTTTATTTGTTAAAAAAAACGCCTTTTGTGTCAAAAATGTATTGCTTCAAAGTGGGAACTCGCCATATAAAATTCATTTCTTCCGTAAGCGGTATGGTAAGCGGAACTCTTGCATTTCTCCTTACAAACCTGCTTCTTTTGAAGCTCAATTTTTTATTGGGTTGGTAAACGCATTGTTTGTCACCCAGTGGTTTAGATCCATCATGAGATTAGGCCATATAGCAGTTGCTTATATAAATCTTTTCCACATCTGACCAAAATAATGCCAAGATATTTAGCCGCCGTCGAAAGTAATTAAAGGAAAATAAATAAAGGTAAAAATCGCTTTATCAATAAACACCACATTTGAGTTATCGATTCCAAATCTATATATTTTTTTAATACCTCCTTTTAAAACTCCCTGTCTTAATGTTTACAAAAAGAAGTTTATAAATCCAAGAACCTCCACCTTCAGCTAAAAGCAGTCAACAACTTGCAACAACAAGTGTATGAGTAATCGCTACAAAGCGATTATTATGTTTCCAAACTGCAACAACAAAATAAACACTTAGAAATGCAACAACACATCGACGACTTTTCAAGCAACACATCACTTATTTTATACAAGATATGCAACATTCAGTGAAATTAGCTAAAAGTAACTTAATACTGACTGAATATTAAAAAAAAAAAAAAATTTCTGCTTGTGGCATCAACAGACTATTGATCATGCTGAAGTTGCAACATATTCAAGCGATGACTAAATTTTCGTTTCAAGCTTGAGAAAATTGTGTTTGTGAAACGGTTTCTTTTTTAGCCAACAAACCGGAAATGGGGTGGATGCCAAACTGATTGAATCAACTTATCCATCCATCCACCAGCAACAGTTTTGTATGTGTAAAGTTTAATGTTGTGCAGTTTAAGCCATTTATTTATTGTCAGTTGCAGAAGAAGTGCAAGAAAAAGACTGTGAAAATTTATGTTTTAGGACTAAGCCAACAAGACAGACGGATAGACAGTTTGCCAGTTAATGCAGAATTGTTTAAATGTAAAGTTGACAAGAGTTTGAAAGATTCTCGGAAGTTGTTTTGAAAATATTGACTCATTTCGTTTGTTTAAACGTGTGAGGTATTAAAAACTTGCTAAAGATTTTATTTTTATGGTTTAAATTCCATTTGAAATGGTTTTTGGAAAATAAACTTTCCCATGGTACTTTTTTTCTATAAATTTCTAGTGCAGAATTTATTCATACACATACGTACAGGGTGTTTTTTTTTAGAGTTACATAATTTTAATTTACAACAAGTAAGAGTGGTATATTCGGGAATCTTATATACCCTTCACCAAGGTTTAGAAAGAACAGAAGTTTATATATTTATCTAAATATATGTATACTAGCATTTAACCCGCTACTTCGTTAGCGTCTCCTTTTATTCGTGGACATATTTTTATGCCAAAATTTACTTTTCTAGGCTTAAACTTGTTTAAATTCAAGCATTTAACCCGCTACTTTTTAATCGGGCTTTTTCTTTCATGAAAATATTTATATGCCAAAAAAGTTCCAAAATTTGTATCTCATAGGTTGATATTTACACAGGACTTTGCACCTATTATTTTGTGTTTCTAAGTTCAATATTATAGAAAATTCAAAAAGTACCACTCGTATAACACAAAAGCAAATGAAAGTAAGTTAATTTCCCGTATTATCCGTTTTGATACTTGTTTCACCCCATTTATGTATGAAACATTTCAGTGTTGTGGTGGGAGCCCATAATTAAGTACGAATATGCCAATGAATGGAGACAAATATTTTGTAAAAAAGGACCACATGACCTTGCATGTTGAATTTTATGTTTCTAGGTCAAATGCTAACGGAAATTCAAAAAGTACCGATTAATGAACAAAAAAGTACCTAAAAGTCCTCTTTCAGGTTCTTATCCACTCAGGACCTTGCATGTTTAATTTTATGTTTCTGGGTCCAATATTAACGGAAATTAAAAAAGTACCAATCAAAGAATAAAAAAGTACCAAAGAGTTCCCTCTTATAAATTCTTATCCACTCAGGGCATTGCATGTTGGATCTTATGTTTTAAGGTCCAATATTAACTACAATAAAAAAATACCAGTTGCAGAAACAAAAAGCTAAAGAAAAACATAAATTTCCCGTATCTTCCCTTTTTGGTACTATTTTTTCCCCCCATTTAGTTATCAAAAATTTCAGTATTGTAGTGAGAGCTCATAATTAAGTACGAATATGTCAATGAATGGAGAAAAATGTTTTGTATAAAAAAAGTACCAAAAATAGTTACGATTTTGACCCTTTAAATGTTCGAAATTCGAAAAAGTACCAAATTCATATTCGTATTTTTTTGATAAGTTTCGAATGTTGTATAAACTTTGTTCCTATGTTGATTGGTTCAAAAGAAAGATGGGGGGCCAAAAAAGTACCAAAATTAAGGTTTTACCCGTTTGCTTCCTAATAGGACCAAATTTTAAAAAAGTACCAGACACCTGTCCGCTTATTTTTCTAAAGAACAACGATAAGTATTACGTTTTTACCCTTTTTTACCCCTAAACATTCGAATTTCCAAAAATCCCGTCTTAGTGGATCGATTTGGGGAGTCACCTATCTCTGCTCCAAATGTCAAGTTTTTAGCTAGAGGAGTTTAGGCTGTGCGATGATGAATTAGTGAGTCAGTCATTCAGTAACGTTACAATTTTATATATATAGATAGATAGATAGATAGATGAAGAAAAATTTTGTGAAAAAATAACCAAATTTGGAACGATTTTCACACCTTAAACATTTGAATTAAAAAAAAATCCAAATCTGTTTTGTATTTTTTAAGATTAAGATTTTACTCCACAAAAAGACCATACTTCAAAAAAGTACCAAACACCAGTCTGTTAATTTTTTAATTTTGAATCTCTTTTAGTTTAGGAGATATGAGGTTAGCGAATTTTTCTAATGAACAACAATAAATGTTAATGTTTTCCTTTAGCTTAGGAGGTATGAGGCTAGCAGGATCGATTTAGCGAGAGGACAGACCCCGGTCCTAATGCCAAACTTTTAGCTTTAGACGTTTAGGATCTGCGATGAAAGATAAATATATGGAAAAAAATATTTTGAAAAAAGTAACAAACATATCTTAGGAGGTATGAGGTTAGCAGGATCAATTGGGCGAGAGGAGAGCCTCCGGTCCAAATGTCAACCTTTTAGCTTCAGACGTTTAGGCTCTGCGATGAAAGATAAATAGATGGAGAAAAAATCTTTTGTTAAAAGTAACAAACATATGTTGGTACAAATTTGACCCCTTAAACGTTCGAATTTCCATAAAGTACCAAATATACATTTGTATTGTTTAGAGAAGTTACAAATGTTATATAAATTTTATTTCTATGTGTATTGATTTAAAAGCTAGATGGTGGAAAAAAGACCCAAAATACAGGTTTTACCCGTTTGCTACCTAAAAGGGCCGAATTTCGTAAAAGTACCAGACAGCTATTAGCTTTTTTTATTTAATGCACAAAAATTAATATTAAATTAAATAAAAGTACCAGTTTATTTAAAACAATTTCCAGTGAGAGAACGAAAAAGAACCAAAATATATTTTTAACAGATTTTCATTCACTCAGGAACTTGCATGTTTAATTTTATGTTTCTAGGTCCAACCATGGTCCAATTAGTAGGTCTGCTTGAAACGCCTGCTGATTTTATGCAGAGTTGTGTTTTTTACGTGCAATTGTTTTTGTAGCAATTGTTTTTGACATTTCCACCATTTTTTACACAAACAATTGCCTTTGTTCTTGACATCCTTATCATTTTTTACACAAACAAAATGCGTGTTGTTGTTTCTATTGTTGGATTGTTGTAGTTGCGCGCAGACCTACTAATTGGGCCATGGGTCCAACAAATACGGAAATTGAAAAGGTACCAGTTAAAGAACAAAATAGTTCCAAAAACCCTCTTGCAGATTCTCATTCACTCAGAACCTTGCATGTTTAATTTTATCTTTCTAGGTCTAATAACAACGGAAATTTAGAAAGTACCAGTCAAAGAATAAAAAAGTAACAAAAAGTTCACTCTTATAGATTTTCATCCTAGGTGCAATACTAACGGAAATTCAAAAAGTACCAGTTGAAGAACAAAAAGTACCAAAAAGTTCCATCATAGATTCTTATCCACTCAGCACATTACATGTTGAATTTAATGTTTCTAAGTCCAATAATGACGGAAATTCAAAAAGTACCAGTTAAAGAACAAAAAAGTACCACAAAGCCCTCTTACAGATTCTTATTCACTCAGGACCTTGCATGTTTAATTTTATCTCTCTAGGTCCAATACCAACTGAAATTCAAAAAGTACCAGTCAAAAAATAAAAAAGTACCAAAAAGATCACTCTTACAGATTCTCGTTCACTCAGGACATTACATTTTAAACTTTTTGTTTCTAGGTCCAATATTAACGGAAATTCAAAAAGTACCAGTTATAGAACAAAAAAAGTACCAAAAAGTTCCGCAATAGATTCTAATCCCCTCAGGACATTGCATGTTGAATCTTATGTTTTTGGGTCCAATATTAACGATAATTAAAAAGATATCAGTTGTAGAACCAAAAAGCTAAAGAAAAATATCAAATTTCCCGTATTTCCTTTTTTTGGTACTATTTGTTCCCCCCATTAAAGTTTCAAAAATTTCAGTATTGTAGTGTGAGCCCATAATTTGGTACGAATATCTCAATGAATGTAAAAAAATGTTTTGTAAAAAAAAGTACCAACAATAGTTACGATTTTTACCCCTTAAATATTCGAATTTCGAAAAAGTACCAAATTCATATTCGTATTTTTTTGATAAGTTTCGAATGTGGTATAAACTTTGTTTCTATGTTTATTGGATCAAAAGATAGAAGGGGTGTCAAAAAAGTACCAAAATTCAGGTTTTACCCGTTTACTCCCTAAAAGGGCCGAATTTCAAAAAAGTACCAGACACCTGTCCGCTAATTTTTTTAAAGAACACCGATAAGTATTACATTTTTTTTGTATCTCTTTTAGTTTTGGAGATATAAGATTACCGAATTTTCCCGTTTTTACCCTTTTTACCTTCTTAGCATTCGAATTTCCAAAAATCCCGTCTTAGTGGATCGATTTGGGGTGTGATCAATCTCTGGTCCAAATTTCAAGTGTTTAGCTTCAGGCGTTTAGGCTGTGCGATGATGAATCAGTCAGTCAGTCAGTCAGTCAGTAACGTTACAATTTTATATATATAGATAGATATACATGTATATTTATATTATATATATCGTTAGGTTTATTTAATTGTTTGCACATGTTTGCGTGGTATTAAATACTTATATTAAAAGTTTGATTAAAATATACCAAGTTTTTTTTTTTATTCAGTATTTGGTATTAGGTCATAACTCGGCCATTATGTAACCGATTTGACACATTTTTATACCGACATTTTAAAAAATAAACTCTGATATTTCTTAACCGATTTGACAGATTTATATACCGACGTGTTAAAGAAGAAATTTGCCAGTTATTTTGGTTATAAAACTTGGACTCGGGAAGATCTATGGTTCCCGAAATTGGATATTTTTCAAAAAAAATTAATATTTTGGTCATAACTTTTTGGATGTATACAAGTGTACAGAGTATTAAATAATACTTGGACTATTTGTCGCCACGGCTGGAACTCCAATTTTCATATACATAATTTTCGGAGAGTTTGCGCCATTATTTCGCAAATAACTGGTCGAAAGTTGTTTTCCAGAAGTTCAACTGACTTTGTTTAAACGGTGTAGACTAGTAACTTAAGGCCACCCAAAAGAAGATAGGCCAGTAAGGTTAAATCGAACGATCTTCGTTCCCTTAACTTACATGTAAAACAAAAACAGTATTTAAAAATTTGTTTTTGTTTTAAATGTAAGTTAAGCGAACGATGTCTTCATTCAAAAATGATTAGAAGGCCATACGTTTTTAAAGATGAAATAGTGTTTTGACTATGGCTTAAAAGTTATTAACAATTTTGTTTATTGATATAGCCATTTAACCAATCACTGAAGAATTTTTCAAACGAAATGAAGCCATGAATTTTAAAATAAATGTCAACAATTGCAAATTTCGCCGCGGCGTTAGTCTTTTAAAATTTATCATAGCAACACAACTGGGATGAACAACGAATTTATCGGTGAAAACTGGCTGTGTGAATTCGGCGCATGAAGCTAAATAACGGTAACTGCTTGTTTAATTGAGAAATTTCGCCGGCGGCATGATTATCAGGCCTGTTCTAAAAACCACGTGATTTCAAATCACGTGCTTAAAAAATCACTGTGATTTTGTGCACTGTGATTTTGTGGTGTTCTTAAAATCACACCGTGTTTCTCGGTGTGCTTTCGGCAAATTTTTTTTTTTATTATTTTGATAAGAGTTACAAATACAATTACAAATTGTATTCTAACTTAATTAACCGAGCAAAAGTAACGAAGACCTTCAGCCCGTTGTAGTGAAACTAGAGTTTTTTTCCCGGACTTTTTTGGTTCCCGGGAAAGCGGGAAATTTTTTTAAATTTCCCGGGATCCCGGGATCCCGCTCCATATAAATAATACAAAGTAAATTTTGTTATTAATTAATGAAAAAAACTTTTATAAAAAAACGTAAGGGAAGTTGTTTACAAAGAAAGTAAATGAAATGGTTCAATACTAAAAAATTAATTGAAGATTAAAATAGGAACTTGAATTATTATTACCTCACGCCTTTATTCCCTATTATTATGCTTTTATTCAGTATTATTATGCTCTGGATACAAGATAAAAAGATAACATAAACATAACAAATTAATTCATAAAACAATAATAAAAACAAAATAAAAATTGAGGTACTCAAGATATGAGATCAAAAAGTTAATTAATAAAATAGATAAAATACCCTAAAGAAATATATAACATTTTTTAACGGTTAGGAAATAACTTTCTGACACACTCAAAGCGCTTTGTAAGTCGGCAAAAAGTATATTCCTGATTTTATTTACTAATTATCATGTTTCCGAAAAATTTCGTTTATTTTTGACCGAGGTTGGACGAATAGTTAAAAGTGCACCGTTGTAGCATGCTTCGGATTCACAATCAGAAGAAATTTTTTTTTTTTATAAACAACGTCTATATCAGTCAAATGTATGTCAATGTTTATGCAAAAAAAGCATCAACTGGACTGCTTCTTACAAACCTTTTCATTTCAATAGGTCCATTTGTAATCTTTAGGACAATGTGTTTTTCAAGTATATTTTATTTCGGTTATCCCGCACTTCACGGGTATATAAACCAACACAAATTGAAATTGAAAATTTGTGTTTATCACCTAATAAACATATCGCTCCTTCATTGCATTATAGTCATATCTCAAAATTTTAAGTAACTTTAGCAAAGTTTTCCTTCATACCTTCTCGTATTATATCTCCAACTGAACCGAAGTTATAGCAAAATATATCTTTAAATCGGTACATATTTAAAACTTTAATCGCATTTTGCCAAGATCGTTTGTTTTTGTAGATATGACTATGTTGCAATAAAGGAGCGATATGTTTAGGTATCTCCTGTTTTTAAGACTTTTTCATGGACAATGAAACTTTACTGCCTGCATCTTATTTTGAATTATTGTACTTTATTAACTCTTCACTTCACTGAATATAATAATTATCAACCGTTGCAGTGCCCATTCTGCTTTTAGTAGATTTATTGCATCAGGAGACATTCATTTAAATACATGTACTCACTTCTTGTAATTGATCTAATCCACAACCCATCTTGCAAATTTTTAGAGAATAAAAAACTAAATTTTAAAGTATAAATAGCTATTTTCTGAAATTATGAGGAATTTTTTCTTTCCCGGGATCCCGCAAGAAAAATCCCGGGAAAACGGGAAATAAAATAATTGAAATTCCCGTCCCGGGGATTCCCGCGAAAAAACCCTAAGTGAAACAGACCAGAGTCTCTGGCGGGAATCGAACCCGCAACCCCCAATCTGATAGACTAGCTCACTACCAACTACCAGGGCACCCTTTTCGGCAATTGAAAATCACACCGAATAATACAAAAAACGGTTCAATACAATAGTACACGTGTGATTTAAAAAGGCACAATTGATTTGAAACCACGTGATTTGCATTTAAGTGATTTTCAGAACAGGCTTGTATGTGTACTTTCATATACAGGGTGTCTGATAGCAGATTTAATATTTTCAAACTCAAATAAAAATCGTCATAAACGACACAAAGTTTTATTAAGAGCATTGAACGATAGAATGGAAATGCGGATTTTATTTTTTAAAGAGTATGTCATAAAGATGCAGTGTTGCCATTAGGATACGAAAGAAACAGTTTTCGTATCTTTTGATTGCTTCAAATGTACTAAATGTACTAAATGTACTAAAACTTATTAAGACTGATCATCGTGACCCACTCAATGCTAATACAATAGCAGATTTAATAATGGTGAAAGAAAACATTAAGGAAGTTTCAACATACGATAAATCTAAATCGAGGATTATTAGTAGTGCGAAATTGTTCTGAGGAAATATGAACATCTTTTTTATTTTCAGGAAATTTATATGAACTTTTTGATATAATCGTCTTAGTATAAACGCCTTAACTCGTATATTAATTTTACAAACATGAATTTGTTTTGATAGTTACATATCGTCATCTTAAAGACCTAATAACCTTTCTGCAAAAATTTCAAAATTGAGTTTATTTATGGATTTTTATTCCCTATATCATAACGCATATGTGTGCAAAATTTTGAACATGTAATATTACAAATGATAAAGTTTTTGTACCTAGAGGACAGTTACGCAATGAAAAAAAGAGAAAAATAAATCATCAAAAATCACGATAAAAATTCAATCTTGTTGCATAGTGTAATTTAAACAAATATTAAGTACTTGTTTTTGCTTAAACCAGTAAAAGAAACTATAACTGTTATTATTTAATGTATATAATATTCATACTTATTAGTTAGTACTGCTGATAGGTTATTTGGTTTCAGATTTTTACAATTCCAAATAACGTAAGTGACATAACATAAGCTGTGTTCAGAAAAACAAAATTTACTCAACCGATATATATTTCTGGTTTCATTTTAATCAAAATATGTAATTTTCGCTTAACCCGGCGCCGTGGGGGTGGTTTTTAGCTACAAGGACATGGGAGTTGGGTCATAATGACCCACTTATTAAACTCGAGGTTTTTTGCTATATTTACGAAAAAATATATACAATTTAGATTGAATCTAACCTTATTAAGGAAATAAGACATGACTTTGTTAAAAAATAACATATTTACTTTTATTTTTAAACAAAAAACTTTTCATATTAAAAAAGTTAACAAAGGAGGCTTCTTCTAGCTTAAATATAATAAACACTTATTATATATACGCGGGGATGGGTCATATTTACCTTTTTTAACTTTGAGCACGTGTTACTCGAAGTACAATCAACAATGCAACTGATTTGAAATTTATAACATTCAGAGAGATTCAATATCACCAGCTACTGAGAAGAGCGTAGAGAAGAGAAGTACATTTTTAAAACCACAATCCATTCGAAAAGTGACGGGTAATTTTGACCCATCCCCCCCGGCGCCGGGTTAAATATTGTAAATAGTTTCAATTTTATAACGTTTTTCCGTTTCCTGTAAACTTTTGATAGGTTATTTCTTCTTTAAGGGGACGATATAATTGATTTTTAAGTTTGTTTACTGTATTTTAAAAAAAAATTACATACCTAATATTTATGGCTTAAATATATATAAAAATGAATATATATGATATAATTTTCTTTACAATATTCATTAAATATGAAATAAAAATGTTACGTTAATAAATGTTAAACGTTAAAAATGGATTTTAAAATTTTTTTCAAAATGTATCATTTGGGAAAAAGTGTATCTTTTTGAAAACTAAAATATATCTTCTCGAAATTTCACTGGCAACACTGTCTAGATGTCTTCCGTCAAGTTGAACACACTGTTCAAAACTAAGCCTTGTTTTTGAGAATTTTCGAAAAAAAAATGGTAAACTTTTCTCATGCGGGGGATAAGGCACACCAAACAGTTACCCTGGGGCAATGCAAAGGTTTTTGATGTTTCAATTGAGGGTTGCGGGTTATTTGAGACCAGTAACGGCAGTTTTGCTTGTTGACGGGGCCGTTAAAGTGAAAATTAACTTTGGACAAAATTGTCGACGAGCAATTACCTAAGAATCATTACTCTTAAAAAAATGTCTCCACTAGAGTTGTGTCGTTCCGGAACGACCTAGTTTCATTGAACGATTCCCTAAAAGGAACGGTGCGGACTTTTTCAATAGTTCCTTTTTTATCGTTCCTCGTTCCGCAATTACAATCCGTTGAATCATCACATGTATTTCTGTAGGTTAATTTTTTGTGTGTTGATCAGTGTTGCCGACTTTTGTGTATTTAGATCGTGACACATAAAAAATTTCTAATTAAATCAATTACTGATGTGATTCAAAGCAATATATTTTAGCAATATACCACTCGTTCTCCATTAGCAACGGCATTACGCGCAGATTAAAACAGTTATTATTTTTTACAAACATTTAAGAAATTATATAATTATTATTAATGTAGTCGTTACGCCACAACATGACAACAAACAATAACAAATATTTGTTTATTGACGTTTTTACGAACGACAAAGAAGTTTTATCGTTCCTCGTTCATTCATTGTTCAAAGTTAAAAACAGGAACGATGAACAAAAGGAACGACCTAGTTCCTTTGATCTTACGGATCGTTCGGAGCGATTCCACAAAAGGAACGATTTTGCCCAACTCTAGTCTCCACAGCGAACGCGCGATGCTTACTCGACCAATGCGACATCCTGACGGACAAATCCGCACAATCGATAATTCCAACGGCCTCACCCTCCATCCGCACCGTTTATTACTTTTTGAAATAATCGTATTTATAAAAATATAAATTTGCCACCAGACAACCAGGTATATACTTAAAAATTAATGGATTCAATCATTTTATTTTCAATTTTACAAATTTCTAAAAATCTTACCACTTCTTGGATTTATATGAATGATATTTAAAAAACGAGTTTAAAGTTGTGGCTTACCTAAAAGAAACAAAAAAAAACATATTTAAAATTATTAAAAGAAAACACTACAATATGTGATTAACTAAAGAAATATTTGTAGTTTCATAATAAGTTTTTTTTTTCACAAAACAAGTGATTGAATGAGTTGTTAAGTTTTACTACACGTTCAATCACTTGTGTTGTGAAAACAGCACAAAGTTTTAATTTAGTTAAGAAAATTTAAAATGTAATTTCTATTTAGAAAAAGTGTGTTTAGGTTTTGGAACTCTAACAACACTGTACTTTTGCTTAAAATAATTTATTTATTTCATTTTATAGAGTTAAGAGTCATATTTTTGGTTTTATTTGTCTCTGCTTTATTTCCAGCACCTTCCCAAAAAGTGATCAATCAACTTCAGGCCTCCAAAAAAACAAGAGAAAAAAAATAACAGGTAAGAACTTAAAGTCGGTCAAGCCCGATCATATAATACCCCACATCACAGGATTTATATACAAATTTTCGAGAGTGTACACTATTTGGGACCCATGGGCAATAAAAGACCCTCCAGAATCGCCACCTGTACTTTGTCTGCGTTCACACTATGAAAGTTTTTGTTCAGAAAAACTCAATTTGTTGTTGAGAGGGGAAGAAAGCATGTTATGCTTCTCTCCGCTCTAGACAATAAGCTCAGACTTTCTAAAAGAAAACTTTCATAGTACGAACCCACCCTTTGAGCACAAAGTTTACATGGAAAACCAGCCGGATAGACGGACGGACATCGTTAGATCGATTCTGAATCGAACGGAACACGAAAAATCGTATCTCTGAGACCATTATTTTTGTACGTTACAAATATCAGCACAAACGCATAATACTCTCTCCACCTATAGTGGTGGTGTGGATATAAATATAATAATGACCTTAATATTGAAAACAATGGCTGTGCAATACACACATTTATTTCAACAATGTTCCTGTAAAGAATGTAAAATTTTTTTTTTAAATCAAATGTCAAACTGCAACTAAATCCGTTAAATGTTTTGACACAAAAATAAAATAAGAGGCACTGCAGCAGTCGGAATTAACCTCAATGTAACAGGGAAAAAAATAAAGATTAATTTCTTAGTCGTTAAAAGAAAAAACAGAAAAAATCATCAATAAATTCCTTGAAATCTTTTTTAAATGTTAATAAAAGAACAAAATTTTAAAAAGATTGAAGTCGATTTCGATTTTTTCATTTCTCACTATAATAAAAAATTACCAAGAAATTTGTGTAAACGGAAAGTTAAGGAAAAAGCAGAGCAAATGGATGCAGATGGAAAGCAGCGAAATTAAAAAAAAAAAAAACAAAAACATAATTTGTAAGACAAACAGCCATAAAACTATAAAAGAATGAATGAATTAATGTAAAAAATTTTTGATGCCGATTGAATTTTATGTTGGCCATTAAAATAAAACAAACACAAATAAGTCAACAAACTTGATCATCAAGAATATTTAAAAAATAATAAAAACCAAAAATATACAAACACATTAAAAATGTAATAAATCCAATAAATATGTTTAAAAGAATGTCATTTGTATCCCAGCAAACAAAAAATAGGAATTTGAAAAGTTGCATATCTTTCAACATTTTCTTCGTTCGTTACAGTGGATGCTTATCGTGTTTTCTATTCTGGCGAAAATATTCCATTTGCGGAAGTTTTTGTTTTCCTTTCTAAATATGTTGCAAAAATAAATCATAAGTATGGTCCATATATTACCCCCAGTTATATTTTATGATGAGATAATACCCTTTTTTGCAACTGCGTTTAGTACCTTTTTATGCAAGCAAGTGTTTTTTTCTTAATTATGTACTTCCAAGGTGAATTGACTAGAAGGTGAGGTCAACTCTACAACTACAATGCTCCTGTGGTCGGGTTGTCAAAAATATTGCAAGTAAAAAAAAACAAGTTTGTTTACATAAAAAACTAGTTTGTATACAAACTTTGACAAGTCGACCACCTAAGAAAAACACCATATGTTTACTTGACCCCACCCTCTAGTCAATTCGCCTTGATTACTTCATTCTTGTGTTTTTGTGCAAATGGTTTAATGTTATGAAAGTTCTAATAAATTAAATCGATATTAAAGTTGTTGTTTAACTTTTATTGCAAAAAATAATAATTATATATGACCAAAAATTGCTTACAGCAGGTGAATTTTATCTCTGACGATAAAGCTTCGTACAGACAATGGTCGGATCTTACAATGTTGTCTTTTTTCTGACAATGGTGCCATTGTCAGATGCATTAATTTCACACATCTGCCAAATGAAAATAACGTACAATGTTCACACAGTTGCAACACATTTTTAGTCAATTTTAATGGCAACATTGTAAGATCTGACCACCGTCTGTACGAAGCTTAAGACTTGTTAGCGCTTATTGGCAACAACACAAATTTAAGGTTAAAAATCGCTTCAACCGTGGTAAATATCGATTTTTATTACACGGTGTCCGCCGCGAAGGTATACTACTCGCAGTAATTCCATTGTAATCCTGGCTGTATGCGATGTGGAACCGTCTTGTTGATACCACATGTAAATCAAGCCAAAGTATGCAGTTGTGGAGTTAAAAAGTTTTCAATCATATAACGATATCGCTCCCCATTCACAGTTACCGTTACGCCGTTTTATTTTCAAAGAAGTAAGGTTTGATGATTCCTCCTTTATTCACATTTCCATTCAAATGAAGATGTGCCTCGTTACTCATTATGATTTTTTCATGAAAATAGGGGTTGTCATGGGCGAGCTGTAACATCATATTGGCATATGTACGGCGGCGTAAATGATCATGTGGAAGAAGCTCTTGTGTCAACTGAATCTTAAATGGAAACAAATGCAAATCCTTGTGCAAAATTGTGGCCAAAGTTGTTCTTCGAAGACCAAGCTCCTGAGCACGGCGTCAAATTGAGGTTGATGGATTGTTTTGAACACTTTCTTGAGCAGCAATAATGTTGTGGTCCATGCTTGGGCCTATCACCTACAGACTCTCTTTCTTCGAACTCATTAACTACACGATAAATAGTGCGTTTTGTTGGCACGTTGTTTCTCCCATAAATTCCACGTAACTTTCGCATCGTCACAGTAATCGATGATTGATTTTGATCAAATGTTTTAACGATTAAAACACGTTGGTGTATCGAATATTTTTCCATAATAAATTTGCCACGTGTCTACTTCATGACTGCCAAATATGAACTGTCAAGACTAATGTTTACCAAAATTGCGGCAAAACAAAGTAGTATACCTTCCCGGCTGACACCCTTAAGGCTCAGTTAGCCGGGAGTAACAGTAACGTTGCAAATCAGCTGATTCATTTTGTTGTATGTAAAGCAATTAGAACGATTATAGTTAGCAGTAAGATGTTACGTCCCAATCTGTAAGAAATAGATTGGTCTTACTTTTTTACGGTAAGGTTACTATTACTGTTACTCCCGGCTAACTAAGCCTTTATACTTATACTTTGCATTCAATATTCGACGCGCTAAATATACATTAGCATTAAGTGTAAAATTATTCTGCTCCAGTGAAATATGGAAAAATTTACCACGTGTGCGTAACATGATAAAAATGTTACGCGCTAATAGGCATCACCAGTGAAATAAAAAGACGTAAATGGCGGTGGATTGGCCACACTTTGAGATGGTTATGGAACGACATTACAAGAAATAAGAGGGGAGAGACTCCCAGCTCATACGTGGAGAAGGCAAATCAATGTGGAAATAGGTGGAATGGGTAAAAGCTGGAGTGAATTGAAAGCGTAAGCACAAGACAGGAAATTGTTCAGCCAATTTATTGAGGGCCTATTTTCCTTATGAGACGATGGGAACATATGTATATTTAGCTTAGTTATTTTTTTTAAGAAAGGAGAACACCACTAGTCAAGATTAACAATATAAAAGTTGTCTTTCAGAGTTTATTGTTATGAAGAAGGAGAAGAAGGGTGGCAAGAAATGCATTGTTAGTTAAAGAGAAGTAAAAAAAATTTCAGAAAGAAAACTTTCACCTTGACTTATATTCTCAAATAATGACTAACAAACCCGGTCGGCCGCTATAGCTCGCTTTCATTTTCAACGAGAAACAGCAGATTTGCTGCACGGCAACTAGTCGGTCGGCAATGCAAGGGAACGATAACGTTAAGTTATCATACAAATTTCGTACCTCTATGAAATATTAAGCGACCACAAATGTTAAAGTCAGTCACTTGTGTTGTGGTTGTCGACAGAGGCATTTTGCTGCAACATTAAACGAAAGTATTTCTTGAATAGTACCTGAAACACTAATGCTAAGTTCACACTTAGGTTTTTAAACGCGTTTAAGCAAAATGTTGATTAAGCTAATCAAAGCCGTTCACATTACATTTGAGATGATTAAGATGACAGATGATTAAGAAAAAAAACACACACAAAAACAACAAACAAATTTATATTTCTTTAAAGTATTAAAAATGGATAAAAACACTTTTATAAAGTTATTAGAAGATTATTTTAATCATTTTAATGATGAAATTGTGAACATTTCTGAATTATTTAAGGAAAAAAATAAAAGCATTAAGCAGAAATCTTGGCCGGTTGTACACGATCATGTTGGCGATTCTACATTTGAGGTATGTTCAGTGGATTCTGTGTGATTTATGAAGTGATTTAGTTGTAATCATGTCAATTTGAAGTGATTAACAAATCACTTCAATGTATGGGTAATCATCTCGATTTTGAAGTGATTAGAGCTTAATCACGTGTGAACTGCTTAAACGCGATTAAGAAGCCAAATGTGAACATACTGTAACACTAAACTTTTTTTATGATTTATATTTCTTTAAAACAACGTTGCTAATAAAATTCTATTTTTTTAAAAAATAGTTTCACAAAGTTCTATTGCTGTTTATGAATTTTTATGACTTAATTTACATGTTTTGCCGGATTTTTATTTTGATTGTCATTTGACAATGAATAAATGGATTTTATGTAAGAGACGTAAAACCTGACGACCGACAAGTCGATAGTTAGTACGACGCTTGTTGGAACAATAATGAGTGACTTCACTTTTCAGCATGGGTTTGATTTTCAATTCTAAATTTGATAGTAAGCTTTTGTGTTTGCTGGGATATTTTCTTTAAATATGAAATTTGATGTAGTGGAAATAAGGCGTAATTTTTTGTCAGTCAGTTGGTTACTCTGGAGACAAAGTTTGCGATCATTTTGAATTTTTATAGAGTTAATGATTTTTTTTTTAATTGATGATTTTAAATATGTATCAGCATCTTGTTAAAAATAAAATAATAACTTTTTGTAAAAAAAACACGTTTTATGATAATTTTTCTATATCTTAAAACAATGTGTTTTTCTTCCAATTAAGGCTTTTTTTATTAATTAAGACAAGGTTTGTATATTTTTAGAAATTTTTTTTCTAAATTTTAATGTTCGTTTTAAATTTGAGATTTTTTTAAGAATTTTTTTAAATTATAACGATTTTTCCTTACGTAAATTTCCTTTTATTTTAAATTCATGCGGCATCCCAAAAAGTCTTTGAATGATTTACTTATTACTTTACCGCTGACATGTAATCTAATGTGTATATTTTTCCATTTCTTTAAAATCAAGGAAATTTTTTTAGAATCAAATTATTTTTGCAATTAAATTTAAAGTCTTGTAGCTACATTTCACAGTAACCGATTGTTATAAAAAATAGTCTCTTTTGTGTTCCCAGGTAATCTAAAGTGTAGGCAGTTTAACTTTTTTCCTTATAAGTGTTGATCGACCTTTTTTGATTACTCTCAATAGTTTATATAGTTTCCTATATGCAGGCTTTCAAGGTCATTAATTTAATGTAAATAAAAGATTATTTATTTCATTCTCAATAAAATCCGACGTTTCGTTGGTATTCTTTCCAACTTCTTCAGGGATTGAGTTTTTATTGAAATGAAAAAGATCATTATAAGTCAATTTGTCAAAAATTAAGATTATAATTTCTTTGTAATTTTTAAAGATTTTTTTGAGAATAGTTTGTTCTTTGCCATTAGTATTAAAATTATTTAGCTGTCACACCCAACAATTTATTGTATTTAAAACAGGTTCGCATTTAATCCACAGGTAATCGAAAGTGTAACCAATTTACGTTTTTAAGTATTTTATGATATTCTTGCTTGTTTCAATAATTGTCTCCTTAACAATCTAAAGGAATCTGTACTGTAAAAAGTTGATTTTTTTAAATTAATGACATTTTCAGACTTTGTATTGCAAAACGAATATTTTTTTGTTGTATTTTGGCATTTGATGTATTTGTTAACAGCAGATAATTAAGAATTTTTTTAGGGGCGTTGCATTTTGTTTGTTCAATTAAAAGACTTATGGGCTAGTTATGAAATGAAAATGAAATTACAAACGCGTCATTATTTTTGAAATATGATATCGCTGAAGTGCTGTTATCTACAAGTGAATACGATAAACCAAGTTTTCTTGGTCTCGAGTGTACAAATCGGCCGAAATACCAGAAAATTCGCGGCAAATGTTGATATGCAACTCTTTTAACATTGTTGGTATAGATCAGCGATTTACCGCAACTGCCGTCCTGTTGAAAGCACATATCGCCAAAGTTTATAATGTAGTACTGGCCTGGAACATTATTTTGTTTAAGGGCCCTGAAGTGCTAGCCATTGACGATTGTTGGCCTTCCGTTTCACTTCAGGCTGCTAACTTGTTCAAGTCCGATGGATTTTCAGGTTGCCAAAAGCATGAAGTGAAAAGTGAACTTCATCTACGAATATAATTTTCTAGTGTGCGAGCACGCAACATTAGGCCGATCAAAGGTTAACAAACCTTTATTAAACAAATATGTATAGTACAGTTAAACCGCGATAATTGGCACCTCGATAATTAAAAAGCCTCAACAATTCGAAAAAAAAGCCTGGTCCCTTGAAAAAATACTCTTTCATTTGCAAAAATTTCATACATTTTGTTCCCCTCCTTAATTCGATTTTAATTTTTTTTTTACAAAAAGTCTATGGAGACTGCTTTTAATCTCCATCTCTTATAAGTAGAGTTTTTTTTTCCCGGACTTTTTCGATTCCCGGGAAAGCGGGAAACTTTTTTAAATTTCCCGGGATCCCGGGATCCCGCTCCATATAAATAATACAAAGTAAATTTTGTTATTAATTAATTAAAAAAACTTTATAATTGAAGATTGAAATAGGAACTTGAATTATTATTACCTCACGCCCTTATTCCCTATTATTATGCTTTTATTCAGTATTATTATGCTCTGGATACAAGATAAAAAGATAACATAAACATAACAATTTAATTCATAAAGCAATAATAAAAACAAAAGATACTCAAGATATGAAATCAAAAAGTTAATTAATAAAATAGATAAAATATTTTAGAGAAAGCGCTTAGTAAGTCGGCAAAAAGTATATTCCTGATTTTATTTACTAATTATCATGTTTCCGCGAAATTTCGTTCATTTTTTACCGAGGTTGGACAAATAGTTAAAAGTGCACCGTTGTAGCATGCTTCGGATTCACAATCAGACGCAATTTTTTCTTTTTTATAAACAACGTCTATATCAGTCAAATGTATGTCAAGTTTGATGCAAAAATATCATCAACCGGACTGCTTCTTCGAAACCTTTTCATTTCAATAGGTCCATTTGTTATCTTTAGGACAATGTGTTTTTCAAGTTGTATATTGTAGTATATTACACGAGTTTCCAAAATGTTATTTTATTTCGGTTTCCCCGCACTTCACGGGTATATAAACCAACACAAATTGAAATTGAAAATTTTTGTTTATCACCTAATAAACATTTAGCTCTTTCATTGCATCATAGTCGTATCTCAAAATTTGAAGTAACTTTAGCAAAGTTTTCCTTCATACCTTCTCGTATTATATCTCAAACTGAACCGAAGTTATAGCAAAATATATCTTTAAATCGGTACATTTTGAAAACTTTAATCGCATTTTGCCAAGATCGTTTGTTTTTGTAGATATGACTATGTTGGAATAAAGGAGCGGCGATATGTTTAGGTATCTCCTATTTTTAAGACTTGTTCATGGACGATGAAACTTTACTGCCTGCATCTTATTTTGAATTATTGTACTTTATTAACTCTTCACTTCACTAAATCTAATAATTATCAACTGTTGCACTGCCCATTCTGCTTTTAGTAGATTTATTGCATCAGGAGACATTGATTTAAATACATGTACTCACTTCTTGTAATTGATCTAAACCACAACCCATCCACAGATGCTAATTTTTAGAGAATAGAAAACTAAATTTCAAAGTATAAATAGCTATTTTCTGAAATTATGAGGAATTTTTTATTTCCCGGGATCCCGCAAGAAAAATCCCGGGAAAACGGGAAATAAAATAATTGAAATTCCCGGGAATTCCCGGGACGGGAAATCCCGGGACGGGAAATCCCGGGAAAAAACCCTACTTATAAGTCACCCTAGAGGGAAGCGAACTCACACCAAAGTAGTCATGTGTAAGGTCTTTGGTGGTAGGGCCGGTTCTAATTCTAACACTTTATATGAATAAGACCTATCACTTTTACAAGGGGTTGTCATTGGAGGGGGTCAGTTGACACCATTTTACCAGTCACACATCTATTCTCATTGAAAGTGTTTAGTGTTAGTTATTACAATGTAGTATTATTTCAATACAATGTGGTATTGTTTCAATAAAACAAGTTCTAGAACTAAATGTATGAACCAAATTTAATAAAGTCCCAAAAAAATGTGCCACACCACCAGTGAAGACCGTACTGTAATTCATTACTTTTTCTGTCTTTTTGTTCCCCTTTTACTGGTCATGAGTTTTTTCTTTTAGAACTTCTTCTATTTTAAGAAATCTCAGGACCAGTCTATTGGAACAATTGACAAAAATACAAAGACAATGTTTATTTTTTCAAGTCCGTTTACAGTTCAATAAATTAAAGCCCCTATGAATGGTTTTTTTTTTATTTTTACCTTATTTAATTGAAATCTCTTTATTTCGAAAACTCCTCTAATTCGTAAGAAAACAGTTAGTCCCTTTGGTTACGCATTATCGGGATTCTACTGTAATTTGCAAACGTTCTTGAAAAGTGTGGATGAGTTCCTAAACATCATACGTAATACTTTGCAGTCAACGCCAAAAAATTAATAATGGAGTTTTAACGATGCACAGCTTGCTTATTGTGTACGCGTCGATAGTTTTTTTGGGGCACTTTGGGACAGATAACATTAGCGGAAATCCCTCTTCGTTGCAAATATTTTTGCAGGCCTTGCATATGTTGCAAATCTAGCATAAAAGCTATATTTTGCAAAAACAAAATAACGAAATATAGCACTTGTGCTTGGTTTGCAACATATGCATGGTTTGCAAAAATATTTGCAACGAAGAGTGATTTCCGCTATTGTAAAATTCTACACCGTTGCATTGCAGAATGCATTTAAAAAGCAAGCTGCTTTGCAACTGAAGTTTAGAAACTCACCCTATATTTCTCCATTATTAAATGAGATAAGCTTACGCTTTTGATATCAAAATTAAAAATGCGTCTAACACACTGAAGACCCGGATATACAGGCCTGTCACAGAAATCCATTCCGATCGAAACTGGAAGTGATTTCGTATCTTGCTTCACATAAAACGAAATCACTTTCAATCAGAATTAATTTCTGTGACAGGCCAGATAAAAGGAAGTTAAGTTTTTTTTCGACTTTGGTGACCTTTAAGTTTTAGTTTAAGGAATCTTTTTTTAATTTGAACGATTTTTTTAATCCAGTGATCTTTTTGGTAGCTTTTCTAGATTTTACCCACGATACTTAATTTCTTGCGAATTCAAGTATTGATTTTTAATTAAAAATTAAGATTTTGTCAAAAATAAATAAATCTTTGAACAAAAAATAAATCTTAACATCTGATCCGTTCTTGACAAATCAAAATTAATCAAAATAAGAAAAAACACTTAAATTAACATGTTTTTAATTTTAAGCATTTCTTCTTTTCCACAAAAATATTTTTCATACAAAAATGGTAAAAATGATGTAAAAAAACACACGCAAACATTTTTAAAATCAATATCATGTTCATCATTTGACAACATTAAAATCAACATTCAAGATGATCGAATTGTTTGCGGTTTTTTTGTGGCTTATACGAGCAGATGATTCATGATCGATTACCAACCACGATGAAAAAAAAATTAACGACCAAAATCGAAATCTAGTAATGAAACATAAAATAATTTCTGTTTTTGTGGGGGCAAACAAAAATAAAAATATTTCCACCAAATTTATTTAAATAGACATTTATAAAACAATAAATGTTAAAATGTGTTTTAATTTGGAGTGTTCTTTAAAATAAATGCCATGTTTGTAGCTACAAATAGAGATGAGAAAAAAATCCATTCAAAGACTAAAATATTTTATTAATGTTCTATAATTTTTTTGGAATTTAAGAGATTTGTGATATTTTTTTTTTAGCTTTTAAAACCATTCTAAAATTTTGAAGATCTTTCTGTAAAAACGCTTTTAACGATTTCAATTCTGTTTTGTACTTTTAGCGGGGTTTTTAAAAAAAAAAAATTTTTTAAATTTGCGTTAAAAGTCGTTAAGTTTACATTGTGCAAAATCTCCCACTTATACCAAATTTGAGCAAATTTCTAATAAATAGCAAATTTAGTAAAAAAAACTTTTGCGAAAAGCAAATTTGAAAAAAAAATTGGTAAAAATAGCGAATTTGTGGAATAATTTTTAAAATTTTAAATTTTTCTATTTAAAGCTAATTTAAATTTTTTAAAAATATAAATTTACACAACATTTTCTAAAGATAGCAAATTTGCACAACATTTTCCTATAAATATCATATTTGCACAATATTTCCTATAGATAGTAAATTTTCACAAAATTTCCTGAAAATGGTTAATTTACTCAAAATTTTCTATAAACAGCCAATTTACACCAATTTCCTTTAAGCAGCAAACTTGCACTAATAGTAATTTTGCAAAAAATTTCATATAAATACCAAATCGGGAAAAAAATTTTTATAAATAGCCAATTTGCACAAATTTAATTTAAAAAAGTAAATTTGCGTAAAATTTTCTATAAAAAGCTAGTTTGCACAAATTTCGTATAAAAAGAACAGCTGTATAAAATTTCCAAAATTGTAAATTTGCTCATAATTTTTATTAATAGAAAATTCTCACAAATTTCCTATAAAAAGAACATTTGCACGTAATTTCCTATAAAAAGGACATTTGCATAGTTTCCTAAAAGTAGTAATTTTTCTCAAAATTCCCTATAGATAGATAATTTGCACAAATTTTCCTAAAAAGTAGCTTTGTAAAAAATTTTCTATTAATTGCAAATTTGTACAAATTTTCTATAAAAGAAGATTTGCAGAAAATTCCCTATAGATATATATAGATATAAATTGCTTAAGATTTTCTATAAATAACGAATTTGCACAAATTTTCTATAAAAAGGACATTTCCACAAAATTTCCTAATAATAGTAATTTTGCACAAAATTCCCTAAAGAAAGACAATTTGCTCAAAATTTTTTATAAATAGCAAATTTGCACAAATTTTCTATAAAAAGCATATTTGAACAAAATTTCCGAAAAAAGTAATTTTGCACATTATTTTATAATACAGAAATCTTGTTAAAAAACGACTTGTAAAATTCTTGCGTTTTCGATTTCCAGCACACCCCTGATAAAAAGCAAATTTGCACAAAATGTCCTTTAAATAGAAAATTTGCACAAAATGTTCTATTAATATTGGCAAATTAACGAAAATTTCCTTAAAAATAGCAAAACTTTTCATAAACAATTTCTGCAAATTTACCTTTACATACCAAATTTTAGCGAATTCGCCTAAATTGTTATAGGTACCAAATTTGCGCCAAATCTCCAATAAAAAGCAGATTTGTTCAAAATTTTCTGCGAGATAGGAAATAACCAGTTTAAGAAAAATGTCTATTAATTAGCAAATTTGCACAAAATTCTCTATTTGTGGCAAATTTGCGAAAACTTACTAACAAATACCAAATTTGTGCCAATTATTCGTTGCGCAAATTTCTAATAAATGGCAGTTCTCTAATAATAGAAAATTTGTGAAAAAATTTTTTTAAATAGAAAATTCGAGTAAAATTTTTCAT
Organism: Pollenia griseotomentosa; assembly: GCA_963931875.1. Classification (NCBI taxonomy): domain Eukaryota; kingdom Metazoa; phylum Arthropoda; class Insecta; order Diptera; family Polleniidae; genus Pollenia; species Pollenia griseotomentosa. The sequence continues at coordinate 46,054,608 of OZ007561.1, read as the reverse complement.
TAATAGAAAGAATGTTTGCGCAGAATTATCATTAAATTGCAATTTCGCGAAAAATAGTATACGCTTCCTAAAAATATCAAATTTGCGCAAAATTTTCTATCATAAGCAAAAATTGTAAGATTTCCTTAAATGTTTGCAAAATTTTCAATAAAGAACAAATTTGCGCAAAATTTCCTATAAATAGCATATTTTCGTAAAATTTCTCTTAAATAAGAAATCTGCGCAAAATTTTCCAAAACTATAAAAATCTTTGCAAAATTGTCTTCAATAATAAAAATTTGCGCAAAATTTTATATAAAAAGCAAAATTGCACAAAGTTTGCTCAAACAACAAGATAAACATAATAGTTCAAAATTCAAACGCCCATACTTGTGTGTATTAGACATATTTAATCATGAAGTTTTTTTTTTTTTTTTTTTTTTTGCATGATGACGTTTGTTATGTTGCTGGCTGGTAGCATATAATTTACTTCATTTCACATTTGATGAGTTATTTGGGTTGTTTGTCAATCTGGCAGACATCAAACGAAACCAACGACAACAAAACAATATAAAATTCATTGTTTAAAAGCTGTGCATCATTATCAGCTTCTCGATTTTTTGCCAGACAAACGATTTTTGTTGCATTTGCGAAATAATCGCTCAACTTAGTCTCTGTTTGTTGGGCTTAATAACTGAACTGAGTTGGAAATTTATAATGAAGATTAAATGATGTGCAATTTTCTTTTGTTCCCGCAATAGAATCAATGTAATAAAACAATGAACAAAATGCTAAAACTTTACTTTTATGCCGCTGTAATAACTTCGCATTGTTAATTTAAACGAAATTAGTTCTGGTTGAATTTTAAAATTGAAAAGAGGAAGAGACTAAAAATAAAACAAGAACTTATATTTAACAACTAAAAAGTTTGTTGAACGTCTGATGAACGATGGCTGAGGTTCACGAAACTGAACTGTGTGTAAACATACATACATACATACATATATATTTAGAAGTTCATCTAGGCGAATGTTAAATGTTAGGCTAAGAGATGAGACGACAGGAATGTTTTAAATTAATTATCCTGAACATTATTATTATATTTTTTATTAGCTTCCACCTTTACAAGTAAGTGAAAAATTAATGCACATAAATATTTTTTTTTTAATAAAGTTAAAATATACTCAAAGCATTTTGCTGAACATGACCCTAATTAACATCAATTCTAGTTTCTTGTGGTCAAAAAATGCAGTTTCTAACAAATTTGTGCGGAAGCAAATTAACAAAATTTTCTAAAAAAAAAAAATACAAAATTGCGCAAAGTTTTCTAAATATAGCAATTTTTAAAAATTTTCATAAAAAAAATAAATTTTGGCAAAACTTTCTAAAAATAGTAAATATGCACAAAAATGTTTAAAATTTTCATACTCACGTTTTAAAAATATAAAATTTGGACAAATTTTTCTAAGCATAGCAAATTTTTTAAATTGTCTAACAAAAACCAAATTTGGGATTCTAAAAACTACAAAATTTGCGTAAAACTTTCTAAAAAAAAATATATAAAATTTTCGCAAAACTTCCTTAAAAAAGGACTTGCAAAAAATTTAGCAAATAGAAAATTTATTTATGAAAATTGCAAATTTGTGCAGATAAACATCAAAAAAATAATAGATTTGCACAAAATGTTTTAAAAATTTCAAATATGCAAAGCTTTTTAAAAATAGTAAATTTGCACAAAACTTTCAAAAAAAATTTTAAATTTGCACGAATTTTTCTTAACAGCAAATTTTTTAAATTTCCTAACAAAAACCAAATTTGGGATTCTAAGAACTAGAAAATTTGGACAAAACTTTCTAAAAACAAATTTATATAAAATTTGCGCAAAACCTCTTTAAAAAAAGGAAACTTAAAAAAATTTTCCCAAATAGAAAATTTATTTATGAAAATTGCAAATGTGTGCACATAAATATCAAAAAATAAATATAAATAAAATTAACATTTACATGTTTTAAAAATATTAAATTTGCACAAATTGTTCTAAACAATACAAATTTTCCTAAAAAAACAAAATTTGGGATTCTTAAACTAGAAAATTTGTTAATAGTAAATTTGCACAAAATTTTTTAAAATTTACATGTACACGTTTAAAAATTTCAAATTTGCACAAATTTTTCTAAACATAGCAAATTTTCCTAAGAAAAAAACAAATTTGGAATTATAAAAACTGGCAAATTTAGGTGAAACTTTCTAAAAAAAACACATACAACATTTGCGCAAAACTTCCTAAAAAAAGAAAAATGAAAAAATTGTCTTATATAGCACATTTTTTTTATAAAAATTGCGAATTTATGCAAATAAATATTAAACTTGAGCAAAAATGTTTAAGAATATTAAATTTTCGTAATCGAAAGGTTTCCTAAAAATAGTAAATTTCGGTAAAACTTTGTAAAAATATAAATATCCGCAAAGTTAAACAAAAAAAAAATTATTTAATTTGTCAAAAGATTTCAAAAAATATAAAATTTTCACAAAATTTCCTTTGAATATCAAATTGGGACAAAATTTTATAAAAATTGCGAGTTTGCACAAAATTTTCTTAAAATATGTATTGAAAAAATTTGGCTACAACTTTTTTATAAATAGGAACTTTGCCTAAAATTTCATAAAAATAGCAAATATCCACAAAAATCATATTTTCAAGAATATAAAATTTGTGCAAAATTTCCTTAATTTAGAAATTTTAGAAAAATATAAAAAAAAATTTGCTATACTGACAAATTTGTGCAAAATTTGCTGAAATTAAAAAAAAAATCCTATCGCTTTTCCTCAATTTACAACAATACCATCACTTGCATCATCATCTTGTACTTCATTAAAAAGTTTTTTAGTAAAATGGCAATTTTTGTAATATTGCCATAAATACTGGTCTCTTAAGTTGTTATTAGAAAAATGTTTAACATTTATTTTTATGACTCAACATCATTAAACAGCAGCCGTGGTAGCAACTTTTGAGCAACAATAAAACACATCGTTTGCATTATGAGAATGAACGTATTTCACACACACATACACAGGCACACAAGGGAAACATATTTTAAGGGATTTATTTGCAATAAAAATCCTTTTTGCACACTTCAAATACTTCTTAAGAAAATTACTGAAATAATTAAGACTTTTTGTTGTTTAAAATAGTGGCAAAGAGAGAAATATTAATGAAAAACCCATGATTGCTATTGTCCTTAAGTGAATCCGTTAAAGGGATATGGAACTTTAAGGAACGCTACCAAAAAAAAAGTTAGTTTGTTCCAAATCTCCCCTCACATCCTAAGCAGTTATATCTCGTTATAAGATCCCAATCATCTTGTTAAGAAATGTGGGGTTTAGATTTGGTTAAAAAAGCTCCACTTTTAACTTTGAGCTATTTAAGGAGTCATTCAACCAGATTTATTCTAATCGATACGATATTAAATCGCTATGTAAAAAGATAATCTGACAAACTGCCCTAAGATTTTATTATATAGCTTAGTCAACTTCAGTGAAGCGTAGCGGTGAACTAACTCCCTTTAGGAAGGAACCTACCTCAGGTTAAAACGTTTGTTAACAATACCATCAAGAATTCATGGATCTGCAAAGATAAAAATCTACAAAGATAAACCTTCATAAGCCTTGAGTCATATTGAGGGGATTATGGGATTTAAAGTACATATTGGTAGGGACCCTTGAATGCAGAAACGTCTTATAAAGATATTCATAAAAACATTTACGTTTTCAAGAATATGTAAAACCCAAAAGAAACTAAACGTATCAAGTAGTGAAAAAGACGAAAGTTACTTAACACCACATCTAACGCAGTTCTTTAAAGCAGCAACACTAAAAACTTTCCGTTAATCAGATTCTGGTCGTTGCCATAAAAAGAGTTCTTAGGCTATAAAGTAGTCGGATCACGTAAATAATTTAAGACTATTGTCCATTTTCTCAATGTATCGACAAACTGGCTGTAACTTAATGTCGACATAAATTTAAAAGTCCGATAAACTGTCCGTTAGCGATTTGGGTTTCTCAATATACCGACTAAAAACATTGTTTTCATTTGGCCACACCTCTCAAAATACATGTTTAAGTTGGGAGTCAGCTGATTGAATTTATCTGTACGGCAAATTAAGAGATACCCACATTGAATAATAGCAAACTCTTCCTTGTGACGCTTTATCTTTTTAGGTTTATTCAAGGTTAAGTTAAGCGCTGAACTTTTTCAATCTTTCAACATTGACACTATCGAGTTCAAAATTTTAGTTTTTTATTTTACTATTATTGACCATTGCTTCTATTGCAAAAGATTGGTAGCACATGGAACGTATTTGGTTTGACGCTAACATTATAATTTTTTTGCTCTTTCACAGCAATAAATACTGGCTATAAAATGATTTTAAATGAAACACAATGACTGTGAAGTGTTTGCAAAAGAAAACAAAACTGGCTAATTTAAGTCTTGCTACTCCAAAGGAAATGGAATTTTAACACTTTTTGCTGCCAGAGTGTGTCATAAAACAGAGTTGCTTATTAAGTATTGTATTAAAAGTGAGACAAAGAAAATAGAAAGGATGGAGCGAGCGTGCTATGGGGATGTGTTAAGTGCTTTGTAGAGGCAACACAACATTTACCACTGTTTTCTTTAAACACTTTTATGGCATGCTTTCGATTTTTTTTTTTTGCATTTTCTGCAGTTTTTCTTTGTCTTTAAATAGTTGGTTGCAAATAGTTGTTACTGGTGTATGAGGCCGTTGGCAGTATGAAGATGAGTAATACCCCTGACAGACATATAGTTTCAATACCATGGTATGCATACTACAGTAGTATATAAACCATCAATATACCACTATGTTTCATGATTTAATTGTAGTTTAGGTTGACACACATGTAGTATACCATGATAGTATAGTATACAAATCCTATGTCTGTCAGGGGTATAAGTAAGAATTATATGAAATGTTATTGCTTTAAAGTTGGTAAAAGGGGATATTGAACTTTTTATTGTTTTAAATTGCCGTAATTTATACATGGAAGAAACAGTTTGCAAGCTTAGCTTATTTCTGACATTTTGACCGGTGCGTTCTCTGGCTGACACAGAAACTTACCACAAGTGATGTATCCGTAAAATGTGTGAATACGATTGATTTTGAGCAGAAGCAAGTGGAGTTCGCAAGGCATTTTTAGTTTCGAGATTTTGAATATGTGCGTTTTTTGTTCACTTAGAAACCCCTTACAAGAAAGATATGCGATGTTTATAACTGGTCGAAATGTCGAGAAGAGGGCAATCTTTTAAATTGTAGATGTTTAGACAAATGGCGTAATGGATCCATATTTCATCGCCAGTATGATTCGATGTCACATTTATTTATTTATTTATTAATTCAATAGTTTATAAGCCCCTACACTGAAAGAATTTTCTTCGCAATACCAATGAATTTTGAAATTAATCCCATGAAAAATTGCATTAAAAGGTTCGTTGGATCAATGAAACCTGTTTCATTAAAATGTGTTTAATGAAACATTACATTAGATCTATGAATATTATTCATTGGATGAATACTTACAATAAAGTAAAAAATTTTTTTTCTTATTTTATTTTATTTTTTATTTTTTTTTTTTATTATTTTTGTTTTTTATTTTATTTTATTTTTTTCTGTCTCTGGCGGGAATCGATCGCGCAACCTCGGTGTTGATAGACTAGCTCACTAGCAGCTAGCCTACCTTGGCAGTGTAGTTTTTGGATAAAAAAACTACGTTTTTTACTCAATTAAGAGCGTAAATATGAGATTAAATTGTCCATAAGAACAATAACAAAGTTGATTGAAAGTTTTTGTTTCATTACTATAATGACATTTTTATTGTCATAATGAAAATTTAAATTTATGAAGGCAATTATTGAGATATGTTGCTTTTATAAAAAAATTTTTGATTTCATAAATTTAATGGCATATAACATTAGATGTATAATTAAATCTTACATTTTTTAATTGACAATTAAACATTTTTTTAAGGAAAATATAATTTTGTATTAATTTATGAATTAGTTATGTTTGTATATTGTTTTTTTATGTTCCCAATTAAAATTGTTTGTTTAACTTGGACAAACTTATGTTTCATATATCCAATGAAAATTTTTAATGTAATTACGAAATCCAATGAAGCGATTTTAACGAAAAGACTTTATTATAACTACGAAATTCCATTTAGACAATGAAAATTTTCATTTATCCAATGAAAATTTTTTTATGAAAATGATTCATTAAATATATGAAGCATTTTTCTTTCAGTGTAGCGCCAAATTAAACCAGAAAATACAATATGGCATTATTTTTTTATATTATTTTTATAGTTGTTGTAACTCAATTACACTTAAAATATCCCCTACTTTTTACACTGAAGGCCAGATTTGAGACGAAGTTGAGTCCAATATTGGAATTCCTAAGTTTTTGTCATATCTTAAAAAAGAATCAATTAAAATAATGACTCAGGAGAGATATGATTAAGTTTTAATAGAGACTGACACCGATACACGCAGAGAAAAAACATGTTTAAATATGGTCATCTCCAACAAAACAATTTATGTTTAATTTAACCATAGTATTGTCACCGTTAACCATATTATAGTTAAATTAGTCCTCCATCAAGAAGCTGCAACCATATTATGGTTGCCTCTAAACATGTTATGGTTTAATATGACAATAATTTGTTTTTAGATTAACAATAGTATTTTGCTCTTTTCCAAGAGCAACATGCTATGGTTGAAAACCAACCATACTTTTATTAGTGTTAAACATATTTTAGTTATTATTAACCATATTATGTTTGGAACGCCATTATATGGTTGTGGCTTGTTGATGGAGGACTAATTTAACCATAATATGGTTGTCGGTGACAATTTTATGTTTAAATTGAACATATGCTTAAAATTTTCCTTAAAAATAGTTTTGTTGGAGATGACCATATTTAAACATAATTTTCTCTGGGTGTAGTTGCAAAATGCTCAGTACTAGGAATGGGCAAAAAATATCGATATATATCGCCGATATTTAAAATGCCGATATATCGATATTGAAATACGATTATTGAATTAGATATTTTTTAAAGTCAGTCTTCATTAAAAACTCAAAATTTTATCCGTTTTTCAAACAATATGTTTTTTTAAGAATTGGCATCACTGCGTGCATCATATGTTTTGTTAAACTAATACATATGAAGATCTAAAATTATTGGCTTTTATAAGAAGAAGAATTTAAAAAAAAAGCGGGGTTTTCACATTACAGATTTCTAATTAAAACAGTAAAGTCAAACGAACTTGAAAAGATTTATTTTATGTGGTTTTGAAAAAATATATGTGCCTATATATATTTGGAGTAGTAATAAGATTTGTGCAATATATACTATATATTAAATTTTTTAATTTGGTAATAGTTTCAGCAAAATACGTTCGATATATTGATATTTTTGAAATAATAAATATCGATACTTTTAAAAAATATCGATTCGATATCGAAATATATTTTTTTTTCAATTTGCCCATCCCTACTCAGTACTACATAGAAAATACAAAGAAGCATCATAGCAGGATTGAGTAGGATGTCTTTATTCTCTTTTATAATATGTATGTATGTCAAAAGTAGTCGTACAGCTATTACCCCGCATTTGAACACAGAAAAAAATTACTAAAGTTATAAAGTAATTGAACCAAATTTTTCAAACTTTTCTAATATTTTTAACAATTTTCTTAATTAACATGTTTGTAAATTGTCAAATTAACAATCAATTTTTTTTTTTTTTGTAAATTTTTATTGGGAGTGATCTTTTATGATCTTATTCCACACCATACAGTGCACCTAAGTGGATGCATCTGATGTTCAGCAATTATTCGATTGAGGTGAAAATGGGCCTCATCAATATGATCTTTGTGTCTGAATAATAGAATACTGACTTTCAAAATAAAATTAAACAACTTAAGTTCTTTTTTCTATGCTGAGTCTTTAAAGCGAATTCTGAAAAAAAACCATATTAAATCATAACGTTGCTTGTGCGGCACCCTCTAAAACTAAAGGTTCATATGACGTAAGAAGTACTCTACCATAATGTAAAAACCGTAACACCAGTTTATGTTTAGGGAAAAAAACGTCGAAGCTGTTTTCTCACGGCAAAAACTTCTAATTTCATATTTTTTAAATTAAAACAGCTGATGTCAGATGGTTCTTCTAAAGAAATTAGAGCACGATTTAATTTAAATTTTTTTAAAAGACTTTGTGTCTATCTTTTACTTTTTTTTAAATATTTTATTTGAAACACACGACATGTATGAATTATGCAGCGAAAAATTTGACAATTCAGATTTAAAAAACACGTCCTTAATGGCAGGTCTAAATGACGCAGTAAAAATTAACAACAGATGTTTACCCACCAAAATGCCATATTAGTTATTTAAAATCCAAGTCATGTGTACAATGCCGCATTTTTAGGTTACCCTCCTACTACATTATTCAAAGAAGTGATGAGTTTGTGTTATAATTGCCGCATTTTTAGGTTACCCTCCTACTACATTATTCATAGAAGTGATGAAGTTTGTGTTATAATAATTTTATAACGCTGAGATCTACCGAATATTTGGCAAAGACTTGTTTTTGATGAAGAACTTTGGAGAGAGGATAGCTTTGGGCCTAAAATTCTTAAATTATCCGAAGAGAACTTAAAAGGTGTTCAATTCCAAATTGAAGGTTGTTTATCTCTTTTACATCCTAACACTAACTTTTCAATATCATTTCTTTTATTCTTTTATTAAAATCATTTTTTAGTTTTCAACATAAACTTCCTTGTACACATTCCAAGGTTCGTAAAGCTAATAAATAATTTTCTTAATTTTTTTGTTAGAAAAAATCTGAACTACAAATTCTTGGCGAACAGCACAGCGAGTGCGTTTGGAACTTAACCAAACATTCTTCATTCCAAAGAAAAACAAATTGTTTTTCAGAATTTCGATGTGTCAACAATCCAAATTGATTGGAAGGCGCATGGAAATGAAAAACAGAAACACAATATTCTAATCATATTCCTACCACAACATCTACTAACACAGCCTTAATATGCAAGACCCAATGTGCGGTTGTTATTAGTATTACAACATCTGATCGATCTCTCATATGCCGCAAGGTCTCTTTTGTATTTTTAATTATTTTTTTTTTTGTTCTTCACAATTTCATTGTTTCAATACGTGTTTTAAATTGTTAAACACTTTTTATTTCAGAAAAAGAAAAAAAAGTTAAAAAGTAGTAAAAATAAAAAAGATCCATTAGTTGCTGTTGAGAGTGTATTTGTTTATGGACTGGGACCTCCCAGTAGTTGCGTGCGTAAAATACCATGGAATTTGTTAAAAATTATTTTGTATATGTGTTATCATCCGTCTAGAGTAGTTTCTATACAATTCTTTTAATCACATTTATTATGATTATAATGTTTCATTTGGGGAATGAATCATAATTATTCTTAAAAATGTTATTGTATGTGTGTTGCTGGAAAATGTAGTGAAATTAATGTAAATTTTATTTAGAAGCTTGAGATGACCCTATTTTTGGCTTTCTTTTGAGTATAAATATTTAATGGTCAACATCACGTTTCAAAATTTATCGCAAACAAATTTAAATTAACAAGTTTATTAGATGATTTTTTATAATTGGCACAAGTAATTTGTTTATTACAAAACAAAAAAAAAAAAAAAAAAAAAAAAAAAAAAAAAAAAACAAAAAAAAAAAAAAAAAAAAACCAAATAACGACGTTGTTGCAAAATGCTGAGCCCTGCACAGAAAAAATAAAACAACTTTCAATATTAAAAAATTTGCGAAATAAGTTTAAAATTGTGATTTTTCATTGATCTGTTGGTTTTTGATATTTTAATTAGGCTAAGGTTCATCAAATTTAGTTTTTATTAAATTATTTTTTATAAAGGAAGGAATTTACAACATGAAATGAATTAATTTTTTTAATAATTTTATTGTTGACTGAACACGAGAATAACCACATTCTTATCATTAGAATTCTTGGCCGTTTTACCGTTTGCACAAAATCAATCGTGTCAAGAATAAAATTATCAAAAAAAAAAAAATTTAATTCATTTCATATTGTAAATTCCTTCCCTTACTTAAAATAACTTAATGAGAATTAAATTTTTTTTTTTTTTTTTTTTTCTCATTATTTTTTATTGAATCTTCATATTTTAAATATGAACTAACAATAATTAATCAAATCTTAACCTAATACGTTATTTTACGTCCTGCCAGTGCCAGACAAAAATTTTCTTCATCACGGGTTCTGTTCACTTATATAGGTGTTTATCGCTCATCTAATTGGGTAAGTGCTGCAGTGTCTCTTCTTCTTAAGCGAGTGTGGCCGCCATGGTTTAAAATATTTCGAGCTAGTGGATTTGGGTGTTGTTCAAGCCTTTTTAAATATTTTACTGCATATTTTGTAATCATAATTTTTACTAAAGGAACATTGAGATCCTTGTGAATATTTGAGTTTTTAACATACCAAGGGGCAGCTGTGATTATTCGAAGAAGTTTATTTTGGCGCCTTTGAATTTTTTCGATATTAGAGGCCGAGGCAGTGCCCCATAGTTGAATACCGTAGCACCAGATTGGCTTTAAGATGGAGTTGTAAAGTAAAAGTTTGCAGTCGAGACTTAGGACAGAGTTTCTTCCAATAAGCCAATGAATTTGGATGGCTTTTAGTTTCATTTGAGATAATTTTGCCTCTATATGGCTTTTCCACGTTAAACGGCGATCTAGATGAATACCGAGGTATTTTACATGCGAATTTTGAGGCACTAAATGATTATTGATTTTAATAGGGGGGCATGTTTCCCGACGCAAGGTAAATGTTACATGTACGCATTTTTGCTCATTGACCTTTATCCTCCATTGCTTCAGCCACAGTTCGAGTTGAAATATATGATCCTGTAGGTATCGAGATGCTTCTTGACTGTTTTCGTGCACGCTTAGAAAAGCTGTGTCATCAGCAAATGTTGAAGTTTGGGTGTAGTTGTTTATTGGCATATCCGAAGTATATATTAAGTATAAAAGTGGGCCTAGGATGCTTCCCTGAGGGACTCCAGCTTCAATTGGTTGAGGAGAGCTTAAATAATCACCTTCTTTAATAATAAACTTTCGACCGACTAAGTAGCTTTCTAACAGCTTGTGTGTGTTTACTGGTAAGTTTAGCTTCAATTTATGTAATAAGCCTTCATGCCAGACTTTGTCAAAAGCTTGAGAAACATCGATGAAGAGAGCGGAACAATATTTTCTTTCTTCAAAGGCTTTTCTTATTGCGTTTACTATACGATGGGTTTGCTCAATTGTGCTGTGTTCTCTTCTAAAGCCGAATTGGTGGTTAGGAATACATCTGTTTTCATTTAGAATTGGGGTTAATTTTGACGCTAACAGCTTCTCAAACAGCTTTGATATATTTGAAAGTAAACTTATAGGCCTATATGACTCAACTTTTGTGTGATCCTTTCCTGGTTTAGGTATCATGATGACTAAGGAAACCTTCCACTTTTGAGGATAGTATTCCAGGCGTAAAATAGCATTAAAAATTAAAAGAATAATTCTCCTTGCTATGCTGGGTAGCTCCAAAAGCATTTTGTTGCTGATCTTATCAAAACCAGGAGCCTTCTTGGGGTTTAAATCACAAATAGCCTTTTCGATTTCTCTTATCTCAAATCTTAGGGGAACAGCTGCTCTAGCAGCAACAGGTGGTAACTCGACCGCCATATCGTGAGATATGTTAGGGGTAAATACGTGTTTTAAATGATTAACAAACAGATTTCCTTTTTCAACATCATTTCTTGCCCAACTTCCATTCAAGTTTCTTAATGGCGGATTAGCGACAACTGGCCTTTTGAGGTTTCTAGCTGCACGCCATAATGAGTAGTCTGATTGTGGAGTTGCATCAAGTTCCTTAAGATATTTTTCCAGAGAAGCCGTTTTCTGAGTCTGCAGTAACTTTCTCAGCCTTTTTGTACAGTCTTTTAGTAAGTTCTTAAGTTGAGGGGATCTGTGCAATTGCCACTCTCTACGAGCTCTCCTTTTTTCAGACAAGAGACGCTCGACATCTGAGGAATATATTTTATTATTTTTGGTTTTTTTGGGGGCAATGCTGGAATGTTGAACAGCTAGTTTTAGAAAACTGTCAAAATTGACAATAGAGCGATCTATATACTCCGGTGTGCTAAGCGGAATATTTTCTGTGCAATGGGTACTGAGATATTTTTTATATTTTATCCAATTTATATGTGTAGCTGACGTCGCTATGTGACCAGAGGGAGATTCAATTCTATTGGTGTTTTTTATAGTAACAATTGTAGGTGTGTGATCAGAGGATAATTCTATGGAAGCTTCAACGTAAATCGTTTCTGTGGGGATGTTTTTAACCACGCCAAAATCGATGACATCTGGAATTTTTTGTGGATCAGCAGGCCAATATGTTGGTTGGCTGCTCGCGACAACATTTAAATTCATTTTAGAGATTGTATTAAACAAAACACGACCCTTTGGTGTTATAAGTCGTGACCCCCAGAAGGTATGTTTTGCGTTGTAATCGCCAGCAGCCAGGAAACAGGGCCCCAGTGACTTATAATATTTGTAATATTGGCTTTCTGATATTGCAAATCTAGGTGGTGAATATAGAGATGAAATAACTATGCTTCGATTTAGCTCTTCGACACAAATGTTCGTAGCTTGGAGATAATCTTCACGATGATCACACATTGGGTAGTGTTTAATTCGGTTTTTTATTAATATAGCAGAACCTCCACAAGCTCTATCTCGAGGGTCCTTGGTATCATATAGAGTATAACCATTAATTTTAAACGTATTTCTTGAGGTCAAATGAGTTTCAGAAACCATCATGACATCAATTTGTTTATTTTTAAGAAAGTATTCTAATTCATTTTTATGTTGGCGGATGCCGTTTGCGTTCCAAAAACAAATTTTTAAACAGTTCATGGCTTGTTAAGAATAGCTTGCAATAACATCGATTGCATTCTAAGAATTTCCTGCATCATATTACCCATTGTGTTTGTAAAATTATTTACTGTTTGCACTAATGTTTCCATGGTTTTTTCTAGACGACTTAGATTAGAAACTGGAGTTTCGTCATTACTTGACGAAGCGCCTTGCATTGGTACATTGTTTGATTTTAAAACGTTAGCATAAGAGGTTCTGTTACTACTAGGCTGCGGAGCCTGAAGATCATTACTGTTTACTTGATTCGTTACCTGCATTTGAGGGGGATTAGTTTTCGGTCCAACCGACTGCTTGACGATAGTATATACAGGGCATCCTCTATAATTGGCAGTGTGATTACCACCACAGTTGCTGCATTTTTTTACGTTGGGGTCGGTTTTAGACTTATCGCAAAGAACTGTACCGTGTAGCTCACCACATACTACGCAAACAGGGGGTAAATAGCAGTATGCCTTAGTATGGCCAAATTCTTGGCAGTTCAAACATTGAACGGGACCACCTCTTTTGTGCGGCTCCTCTATAGTTACCTTTCTGTACAGAATGTATTTTAAATCATAGATGGGATGCGTTTCATTTTTTTTAAGCTTAACGTCGCCGGGTTCAAACTCTACTCGAAAAAGTGGTTGGGGAATTTTTTCTCTATTTTTAATGTTTACTACATGTTTTACCTTGAAGCCTTTTTCTTCTAGGAATGTTTTGACCTCTTCTGGGTCCACACATGAGTCAATACCCTTAATCACTACCTGAAGACCTTTACTGCTTTTCAGTTGGTATGTATAAAAGTTTTTTTTTAGTGCTTCAAAGTTGTTTATTACTTTGCGAAAGTCATTCTCATGATTGACTTGTATTTTAGTCTCGTTTATACTACCACGCTTGATAGCCGCTACGTAAAACGAATTTTCACCTATCACTGATATCAAACTCTTTATGAGCTCATTTGAATTTTGTTCCCTAAGATATATCGGGGGAGGCTTTGACGTTTTTATGACGTTTGGTGCTTCAGAGGATTCATCCTCCAGAATTGCAAAACGATTTTGAGTATTTATTTTATCAAAAGTTGGTACTTTTGAGGCCGAAGCAACAGCTGCAGAGGTAGGGCTGCGTCCCCGTTTGAGCACTGTTATGTACCTGTCCATACCAACTTGTACTGTAGGCTTTTGAGAAATTTTTCCTTGAGTTACTGAGTTGTCCATAGCGGCTGTTTTGGGGTTAACCGTATCATCACTTATTAAAGTTTTTTTTGGCTCTGCGGCAGCGCCTGCAGTTAACAAACTTGTTATTGTAATACGATCGACCGTATTTGTAAACAAAGAAGGTGAGAGGGAACGCGTTCGAGTAATAGGTTTAGCCGTTAGGTAATTGCTATCATCGATTCTTTTTTTTGTTACTACTTTTGTTTCGTCAACACTCAATGTAACATATGCATTTCTTTCATTATGTTTAATTGTTTTTGCATTGTACGCATTCATAAGTTTTTTTTTTTTATTTTACAGTTTGTTTAATTGTGCTCTTCTTGTTATTTGTTGTTAAAAACCCCGATAATAAAAAAGAAGAATAAACAAAAACAAGAAATGTTTTTGCTTAAAATGTATGTTTGTATGTTTATGTATGTATGTTCATACATACATTTTTTTATTAAATTATAACTTTTATTATTTTAATAATTGACGTTTATGTTCACAAATTAAAAATTATTTTTAAGCGTCCAATTCGCTGATATTATATTATTTATTTAATAAATAATATAATGATTTTAGAACAACTTATTTAAGTATGTTAAAAGAAAACAAAAACCGTATGCCGAGTTAAAAAAAAAACACGTCTGCATTCAACGAGCACTGTTAAACTGAATTAAATTTAATGAACTTTAACCTAATTAAAATATCAAAAGCTTCAATTTACTACAAAATTAATTAAATTTGCACCAGTAAACAAATTAATAGAATCAATTAAACTTTTATTTCACTTGATTCAATTTTAAATTAAAATAGATTTTTTTTATAAATACTTTAATTAGTGAACAATTTTGTATGTGTACATAGAACTTACACTTAGGCATCATAGCAGGATTAACTAGGATGACTTTATTCACTTCTTAAACCAATCTAGTCGTAGAGCTATATCCGCGCATCCGTAGATAAAGTACTTAGAGCCTTAGTTACTTAATGTGTTCGTCTTTCTGTTTTTTCTAAAGAACTTTTCGTCCAAAAATTGCCACCAGCCTCTTTCCGCATCTTTTGATTCTTTACGCGCAACCTATTCCCCAAAATCTTCGGCCAGATTGGCCTAGGAAGTCAGGTTAGTTTTATTGGGATTTATATAAAATTCCGTTATCCAGATAACCGAATAAAACAGATACATACCATAACAGATACAATTATACAAACTTTTTTAAACATGGGACCCACAAGAAATTCACCAAAAGAGCAACAAAAAAAAGAGAGTTCTGCTTTGTGGCACGATAGTTATCAGCAAAGAGCGTTGGTAACGTTTGTTAAAAAAAAAAACAATTTAAGGTGCTTTTACACGATCTGTATTTAGCAGTGTACTTGTCAAATTTTCCACTGCAAACATCATACGTGTCGTGTAAACGCAAAAAAAATTTGCTTCTGTAAATGTCAGATGGAATTAGCAATTTAAAATTTTTCAATTAGAGCGTGTAACAATATTATCTGACAAACCATCTGACATCAGCTGGTTTGCAAGTCATTTGTTTGTGGGGGCATATATCATTTTTTATTTACTTATTTACGCATATTCTTGAAAAAAAAAACATTTTTAATTAACTTAATTAAAATTAAAAGTTAATAATAATAATATGTAAATAATTTGCTGTTATGAACGATTTTAGGTTACGTCTGATGAAACCAAAAACGAACGTGTGAAAGCAAAAATTATAAACCTTCTGTACTTGTCAATTTTGACAGACATGTGCAATTACATATGAATTTTACATCTAACAAACCCACTGCAAAATACAGATCGTGTAAAACCACCTTTAGCTATATGCTGTGCCGAGTCTTTATTTGCTTATTCACTTTCAATACTAAATTAAAAAATCAAAAATAATTCTAAATGTTTAAAAAGATGTTTTGACAATCCACTACATGATTTCTTTTGCCATCAATCATGCCAATCAGATTCAGAGCTCAAACGTCCTTTGCCCAGCATTAGATTGGCAAATGTGTGGGTGTGGTGTCAGAAAACTTGTCAATTATTTTGAAATGAACACGAAAATGAGTACAAACGATTAAAGTCAAAAACCCCAAGCCCACATATCGATAAACTCAACAAACAGATGTCATTCAAGTGATTAAATGTTTACTTTTTTCCACAAACTTTTTACAAACAAAAAACACCAAAATCAATAAAGAACCACAAACTTAAACAAAAACCACAAAAAAATGATTTTAAGGCTTTAAAACACAGCAGCTGTAACTAAAATTATCTTCGATAATGACTCGAAAGGACAACAATGTGACAAGTTAATGGAGCAACAATGTTTAACAATAAAAATAATGCTGGTTGGTGGTTTTTAAGCAAAGTTTCTTGTTAAGAAAAGAATTTGAAAGAATATTGATTAGTCTGGAGCAGCAGTGAATAAATAAGTAGTAGAACATAATTATGGCAATTGTGCGACAAATTCTGACAGAGCGTCATCATTGTCGTCTGTGAAAGAAGGTTTTACAATGAAACAATAAATTTCCAAAACAGATGCTTACATATGCACATATGCACATACATACATATGTATGTATGATGAATAATGAAGAAGAATGAGAACAATGTGAGTGGAAGCTGGCTGACATACTGTATTACAATATATTGTTAAAAGGAAAACAAAGACAAAAACAATGGGCTCCTTTAAGTCTACATTTTAAAATGTAAGTCAGACAAAATCTTTGTTTAGAATAATTGTGTCATAATATTTATTTAACAGAACAAGGGAAGGAAAAAAACTAAAACGAGAGATTCAGGGATTTCTAAACTTACTTATTAAAATTAAATAAACTTCATAAATAATTGATTTAGTTCTGGGGTTGCCGAGTTCTTTATCTTTTTTAACTAGACACCCTAATGCGTGCTCCAAAAAAACACCCCAAATACATCGAAAATTTCAATCTCTAGGTCCGTTTATATAAAAGGGTCGACTTAAACAATAATACATATCTAAAAATTTTCAATAAAATAAGCCAAAATCAAAAGAAAACAGGGACCGAAGTTAATGTGGAAAAACTGATTCAAGTATACCATATTGATCCTTATGAACTTGTCTATGATAAAATATATTGATTTTTAAAATTTTAATTTTTGTTTTTTCGGTCAAAATTAAGTTATTTTTTGATTTTTATTTTTTTGAGCAAAAATAACAGTTATTTTTTAATTTTTATTTTTTCGAGCAAAAGTAACAGTTATTTTTTTGGTTTTTAGTGTTTTGAACAAAAATAAAAGTTATTCTTTAAAGAAATGTACGTGTAATAATAATTTAGTTGACTTTAAATGTTTATTTTAATGTGTAATCATCATTGGGAGTTCTTATGCACATTAAAACATTTAAAGTCAGCTTAATTATTATTACACGTACATTTCTTTAAAGAATAACTTATATTTTTGCTCAAAAGAATAAAAAACAAAAATTAACTGTTTTTTTTTGTTCAAAAAATTCAAAATCAAAAAATAACTGTTATTTTTGCTCGAAAAAATAAAAATCAAAAAATAACTGTTATTTTTGCTCGAAAAAATAAAAATTAATAAATAACAGTTATTTTTGTTCAAAAAAATAAAAATCAAAAAATAACTGTTTTCATCTGACTTTTATGAAAAAGGAATAACTGTTACGGTCCCTGAAAGAAAACTCTCAAAAAAACCGAAATTGCAGAAACTGACCGATTCAGAATCACTTTCTAACGATGCCTGTCCGTCATATAGCCATATAGTAGGGTGTAATATGGTCGGGCTTGACTGACTATACTTTCTTACTAGTTCTTTTTCTTATTTGACCTTTATTTATAATTATTTTCAATTATTTAAGCTTGAGGTCTTTTTTTATAACTTTCTTACTAGTTTTTTGATAGTTTTATTCTTGACACGATTGATTTTGTGCAAACGTTATAACGGCAAAAAATTCTGATGATGAGAATGTGGTTATTCTCGAAACATGTAAATTCGACCCGAGTTCAATCCCGTGTTCAGTCAACAATAAAATTATAAAAAAAAAAAAAAAAAAAATTTAATTCATTTCATGTCGTAAATTCATTTATTCACAAAAAAAATTTAATAAAAATTAAATTTGATAAACTTAAGCCTTATTAAAATATCAAAAACTTCACTTAAAACCCAACAGTTTAACAAAATCGGTGTTTTAATGTCCAAGTTATAGATAATAAACTATTTTTAGGAGGATCAAATTACGCTCAGATATTTCTTAAATACAAAGAGCTATTTACTATTTCGGTTTTTTGAGACTTTTCTTTTGATTTTGATTTTCGTTACCAGTATGTATTTTCCAAACCTTAATAAAGATTAAAGGGGAAAAAGAAAGTTTATAAATTTTAAGAAGACTTTACGGGTAAAAACTAGAGGCAGTCGTGGAGTTTTGCTTATATCTCAGCTATTGGTGGAACGATCTGGCTAGGTTTCAATAGCAAATTATTCCGGACTATATGGAATATAAATATGTATATAGCAAACTAGTCCCAATCATATCTAGGGTCTTCGGAAAACCCATTTATACATCCATGTGTATGTTAACAGTCCAGAGCAAAGACTGAGGAATGCCTCGCACGTCCGTTTTTTTTTTTTAATAGTCGGTGTATTTTGTGTAAACCCCGACTTCCTCCATGTCCCAGCACATATTTTCTTTTCTATGGTCTGTCCTGTGAAGTCCAAGTCAAATAAACGATGTTCTCTCAACGTTTACAATTCTAGAGCTCTTGAAAATTGTATGGATGAACAGCCCACATATGGGCTTAAAAAAAATCAAAATCAAAAATGTCAAATCGCAACAACAAATACATATATTAAAAATCAAAAAAATAGGAAAAACTATCTTTTTAAAATATGTCCAAGAACAAATAAAGTTTTCCTTGTAAATTCTAAAAAACGATCAAATAAATAGCAAATATCAAAAAAATATTAAATCCAAAAATTCTCAAATTGAAAAAAACGAAATATTTGAAAATTAAAAAAGACCGCTTTAATATTTAATAGTCGCCAAGGCAATATGGATACTCAAAAGTAACAGCAAAAATCGGATATGATATGTATGTTTTGCCAAAATCGGAAAATTCAAAATAAGACAAATCCGAAAAATTTGCTTAAATCGAAGGAAACGATAAAAACATGTTAATAATTTAAAAATTGCTGGGATCTAAAAGACGACAAAATGTTGTAAATTTTTGTTTTCTGAAAAAAATCTTAAAAATAGCCCACATGAAAAAATCTATAATAAGTCAAAAAAAAAAAAATATTAAACCATAAAGATATGTACCCATGTTGTCGAAAACTATCAAAAGAGATTACGTCGTTACGTTATAAATGTCAAAACATTGCACTCGAAGCCGATGTGACATTGCAGACGTTGAGAACGCCAGTAACACATATCTTTGACGGCGACCAAAATTGAACATTTTTCAACGACGGCGGCGAAAATACAACCGTCGGCTTAATAAAGTGCGACTTAAATGTTTGTATACATTCGTATATTTCATGAAAATGTTAAAAGCAAAATAATTAAACAATAAAAAAAAGTAAGAAGAACAAAATATTATTATTATTCTTTGTATTTTTCATTTTTAATTGTTTTTTAGTGTTATAATTTTGTCTCGCCCCGTTTTTATACCCACACCACAATAGTGGAGAGGGTATTATGCATTTGTGCTGATGTGTGTAACACCTTAAAATATTGGTCCTAAGCCCACCTTAAAGTATACCGATCGACTTAGAATTACTTTCTGAGTTGATCTAACGGTGTCCGTCCGGCTGGCAGGCTAGCTGACTGGCTGTCCATGTAACCTTGTGCCCAAAGTACAGGTCACAATTTTGAGGATAATTTGATCAAATATGGGACATAGGTTCTTATTGGCACAAGGACCAAACCTATTGAAAATGGGCTGAATCGTAGGACCACGAGGAAAGATATGGGAAAATTTCTGCCTCTCAGAAACTATCAAACCGATTTAAATGAAATTTTAATCACACATAAGATATGCAGTTTTACAAAAAAAAAGACCACAAGGGGAGTTAGGGGGGAATTTCTGCCTCTCACAAACTTTCAACCCGATTTTAATGAAATTTATAAACAAAGATAAATTCATATTCATATTCTGTAAATTGGCGAGTACTTGCCAAAAAAAAGTTACAGACACATTTTAGCGAGAAAAACAGCTGTTTGTTTCAATATATGGCATTTCATTTCACTCATTTCAATCGAAAAGTTTCTCGACGCGAGTTGCAGATCATGGGCACTGGTTTCTAAAAACAAACAACCCTCCAATAGGGAACACTTTTAGAAAAACCACTTCAAAATCTTTTAGCCCAATTATGAATACAAAATCCCCGGGAGTATTTTCCCTTTTCCCATTTTTGCAATTGAATTTACATAGGAAAAATGGGAGAAGGGAGAAAACTCCCGAAAAATTTTAATTCATAATTGGGCTGTATATATATAAATACAAAAAAAAATCGCTTAAATCGATACGAAAAATTACAAAAAAATTATATATATATAAAAAAAAAAACACATTGATAAAAAGACATCAGAAACAAAAACCTTAAATTATCTAAAAAAAAACGAACATTCGTAAAATACTATTTGGCAACACTTACATAAAAAAAATGTGCCTCATATATGAAAATATGTATGTCTTGTCTTTAATCTTAATCCTCTTAAATTTATATATTTTCCAACTTTTATAATTTTTTCTTACAATTTAAAAACATACTTGAAAAATCCTTAAATATTGACACCTTAATTTCAAAACGAAAAGTAGTTTGTTTCACATTTTTTTCATTGGAAATTTTTAACACATTTGTTGTGTCATGTGTTTTAACAACAATTTCTTTCTTTCGTTTATATTTTTTTTTTAATCCTGCAACGCTGACAAATTTGCAAAAATATTAACACGATTTTTTTTTATCTGTAGGAAGTTATGCTTTCGAAATGTTTTTAGTTTTGTGTGGTCTCTTAAAATTCAAAAAATCCACAAACCATAAATCATGATCATTTCGTTTGCTGTGATAAGTGACTCATAAAACTTTCGTACCTAACCTATAAAATTTGAAAAAGAAACGGTAAAATGTCACGTTTTTTTTTTTTTTTTGTTTGTAATTTGTATCTTTAAAAAGAAATTTTCTTTTGGGATTTTATTGAAAAATTTGGCGCCAAATATCTTTGTCATATAAATTATATTAAATTCATATTGTGACAGTTGGCTGTGGTGAATGGTTAAATTAATAAATAAAAGGAAGAAAATATGCAAACTGTATCCGTTATTTTTTGAGGCTTTAAGTTCGGAAATGGCACGAATAACTTTAAAAGGAAGAAAGTGATAAGTGTATAGAAATATTATGTCAACCTTCGACAAAGGTTTACAGCAGGTTTTAAAATTAATTAAGACTCTGAATACCGAAGATTTTACTGTTTTTGAATTTAAGAAAGGGTCTTAAAATGATTATTTTTAATTATTTAAGCTTGAGGTCTTTTTATTTATAAAATAATCTATTTATTTAATTCAATATTTTGCTAACCTTTATTTCACGTTCACGTTTACAAATTTTTATACGAATAACAAAAATCGATAACAAAATTATGAAAAATTTTTGTCAAAAATTAAATTCAAAACTCTATTTGTCATAAAATTTTTTTCCAAAAACCATAATAACAAAAAATAAAATATATCTAAAGTATAATAATTCTTATAAACTGAAAAAATTTCCTATCTATAAACCTAATTCAAAAACCATATTTACAATAATAAAAAAATATTTTGGCTAATGAAAATCTATAACATAAAAATTTAAACTAAACTTATTTTTATATTAGCTTACATACATAATTAAACTTATTTTTATTCTTACAAACTAATATGTAATGTGTGACTTTTTAAGAGCTATAGGAAAGTTTAAAAAAAAACGCATAAAATTCAGAAAAATGCATGAAATTTTTATTTGAATCGATAGTACGGTCCATATAATTTAATGTTTGAAGATTATTTCATGCAAATGTTGACCGTGACTGCGCCTCAAATGGTCCATCCGCTTAGTCCAATGTTGGCATACTCTTTCCAACATTTCTCCCGGTATCGCATAAATAAATGCTTCAATGTTGTCTTCCAATGCGTCAATTGCAGCGGACATGTGTGTATAGACATGAGCTTTAACATAGCCCCACAAAAAATAGTCTAAGGGCGTTAAATCGCACGATCTAGACGGCCAATTGACCGGTCCCGAACGTGAAATAAAATGTTCTCCGAACTCGCCTCTCAATAAGTCCATTGTTAAGCGTGCTGTGTGGCATGTGGCACCGACTTGTTGAGACCACATGTCATGCAAGTCAAGCTCTTGAATTTAGGGCAAAAAAAAGTTGGATATCATCTCACGGTAGCGCTCACCATTCACAGTTACGTTACGATTCGCATCATCTTTGAAGAAGTACGGTCTAATGTTGCCACCAGCCCATAAACCGCACCAAACTGTGACTTTTTCTGGATGCATTGGTAGCTCTTGCAATGCTTCTGGCTGATCTTCACTCCAAAATCGACAATTCTGCTTATTAACGTACCCATTGAGCCAAAAATGAGCATCGTCGCTGAATACAATTTTTCGATAAAAAAGTGGATCGCATTTTGATAATAAAATTCAATAATTTGCAAGCGTTGTTCGTTTGTAAGACGATTCATGGTTAAATTATAGACCAAACTGAAGATGTTTGACAGTGAAACAAAACACGAAACGTGCGTCAGCTGTTTAAACCAGTGTTGCCAAAAAGATAATAGCTAAAAAATCACCCGATATATCGTGACCTAAGGACAAGAAGGTCCTAATTTTCATGTAATTTAGGTATAAATTGAACCCTCTTGTTCCAAGACTGCGATTTTAGTGCTGACAACGAAGAAGGTTTTAAAGCGAAAAAAAATGAAAATATATTATTGTTTACGAAAATGATTGAATACGGCATTTAATCAAGTAAAAGCGAAAAATTAATGAATATGTTAGCTATTTAAAAAGGACTTTAGGAGTGCTTTGTTTGCATGTTAAAAGAAGCACTTATTGTCAGCAGAAAATAGTCCTCCAAACCGGGAACACCCCATACAAAAATCAGCAATCCTATCAGCAGGTTTGAAGCGATTTGAGATATGAAACCTCCTCCTTTTGGAGCACATTTTTTACTGGGTTATTATATATAATCTTCTATCTCTTAATAATTAAATTTCTATGATTATTCGCTATATGTTCTGTGTCTGCTTTAAAATTTATTCTCTGTGCCGTTGGTGTATTAATTATGTGTAACATTTCCAATATATATATCTGCGTTTGTAGTTAGTTTCAGTGTTTAAAACCGATGCTTCTTCAAAATTTGGATAGTGATTAGATTGATGACAATGATGACTTAATGCTGTCTTTTTAGAATTAATGTCCCTATATTTTTGATCGGATTTATGTCCCGCAATTCTAGTCCTTAATTTGTTCTTCGTTGTACCTATGTTAACCCGGTTGCATCTTTCATTATCATTTCCCTTACAAGGAATTTTGTAAATAATGTTTGACATATCCCATTTACTAGTTCTATCTTTTGTCTTGCTAAATAATAGTATGTTCACATTTGGCTTCTTAAACGCGTTTAAGCAGTTCGAACGTGTTTAAGCTCTAATCACTTCAAAATCGATATGATTACCCATACATTGAAGTGATTTGTTAATCACTTCAAATTGACATGATTACAACTAAATCACTTCATAAATCACATAGAATCCACAGAACATACCTCAAATGTAGAATCGCCAACATGATCGTGTACAACCGGCCAAGATTTCTGCTTAATGTTTTTATTTTTTTCCTTAAATAATTCATAAATTCTCACAATTTCATCATAATAATCTTCTAATAACTTTATAAAAGTGTTTTTATCCATTTTTAATACTTTAAATAAATAAAAATTTGTTTGTTGTGTTTTTTTTTCTTAATCATCTCAAATGTAATGTGAACGGCTTTGATTAGCTAAATCGACATTTTGCTTAAACGCGTTTAAAAACCTAAGTGTGAACTTAGCATTAGCTGTTCAATGTGTTATAATCTTTATATGCTACCTTATATTTGTCAGTGTCAAAGATTCCCGATTCTTTTATTCTTTCCGAAACATTGGCTATGTATGATAATGATTTATATATTATTGGTTCTATTGGTTCTATATTACTCCTATCTTTATATTGATTAATTAATCCATAACTTAAACTATTTGGAAAATTGTTTTCCCTTAATATATTTCAAATTTTAATAATGTTTTTCCTGTGATAATCCTTGCCACTAATTGTTAGTACCCTATTAATTAAATTTCTAGCAGTATTTATAATAATCCTTTTACTGTGTCCTGAATAATAATTTAAAATTCTGCCTGATGCTGTTGGTTTTTGATACCAATCTATTAACAAATTATTTCCCTTTCTTATTATTAAAGTATCCAAGAAAGGTGATTTTGAGTTACTTTCCATTTCCAAAGTGAATTTTATATTACTATTAAACTCATTAAATGTGTCTAACAAGTTATCTACCCCACATTCAGTAATAATGCAGAATAAGTCATCAACATATTTAATCATTATTTTAGGTTTAATATTTAAATTTTCAATGGATGTTTCAAGTAACCTTTCCATTACAATATCTGCTACAATTGGAGAAGCAGGAGATCCCATTGGAAGTCCCTTCAGTTGTGTATATACTTTACCATTACAACTAAAGTATCTGTTGTCCTCTATACAAAATTTTAAAGTTTCTAAAAACAATCCCTTGTCAATTTTCGTATATTACTCTATTATGTTCCATTTTTGCTATATTATTTCAAGTGCTTAAGTGACTGGTACACTAGGAAATAGAGATACCACATTTAATGAAATTAACCTTTCATTTGTCTGTATACAATGATTACTTAACTTCTCTTTAAATTGTACTGAATCTTTAACATTATTTATAGAATGTTCAGTTATTCTTTTTAAAATATTCGTTTAATATCTACACAATTCATAAGAAGGTGAGTTAATAAAAGAACATATTGGTCTCAAAGGAAAATCGTTCCCCAAATACATATATGTTGAAATACCAATTTTCAGGAACTTTCAGGAAAATTTCGAATGTTTCTGTTATAAAAAGTCTCTGCTACGTAAAGTTTACATTTTTCAACTTTTCTCGAAATACTCCACCATAATCCCAACAGCTGTTGACATTTTATAAACTGTCAACGTTTCATCCCCCCAGGTCGGGGAAACACCCGTCTTTTGCTGTACAGGCCCAATTTTTTGCCCAAATCATTGTTATAAATTGTTAACCATAATTTTGAAAAAATTGGTTGTAATAATTTTTTTATATTTACAAATACTTTTTCGTTAATAGAAAAATATATTCCTCCCCTTTTCATTATGAACTTTTGTACCTTCTCGCACTTAACATGTAATTGTTTTGAGAACAAAAATGTGTTAGATTATTATTATTATTTTTCGTTTAAATCTCTGTCGCATATTGGGTGTGGTGTGTGTGTGCGTATGTTTAACAAGAAAATTTATAAATCTCCTAAATTGCAATAACCAATTCCATTTGTTTTTAAATCCATCAACAATTGTTGTAATTTTTAAAGCTAACGGGTTCAGTGAACTCAGATGTTCGAACATGAGTAAGATAAAAATAAAGAATTGATTTATTTTCTTGATAAAAATGATTCAAAAGTGACAAGGATATTTGAATTCTTACCAGTGGTAGGAATTAATACATTTAAATGCTGTCTTTGTCCAAATTCTTTGGCTTTAATATATTTTTAAAGTTCTATCATATTATTTTAGATATCACTTGAAATTTTTTTAATATTCTTACATACATACATACATACATATGTTTAACAAAATATTTTTTAAAGTTTGCGTTGTTCAATAACGACAAATTGCCGTAACCCTACGATGCAGACAATTAATAACTCATGCAATTTTAGGAAAACATCCCATAAATCGTAAATAAAAAACAAGAAAACATATTTTACTAGGAAAACATATGAAAACGAACAACAACAAAAATGGCCGTTTATCAAATTTAATAGCGAACAAAAAAGTGTCCAGTTTGTTTCAGTGTTTTTATGAAAAATTCAAAAAAATAAACACACATGAACACCACCACTACGAGTGGTGAATGTCAACTAAGCTTTTTATTCCGTCTGCAACTTTTAAATACTCATCGAAGATAAAGTATATAGGTATAGTCTGGATCCATAAGTCATTATACGTCGATTTAGCCAATTCCGTCTGTGCGCTGTTGAAATCACTATCTTTTTCAAACGACTCAATAGAAAAGAAAATGTAAACTGTTGATAGTTCTCCTAAGCAGTTTGGGTAAGAGGTTTAGTGAGAAAAGAGTTATGGACCCAGGCTTGTTAAGAGTTTGGAATATTTCTATTCCAAAAGCTAACTGGCAAGCCTATTCCCAAAACCTTCGTAAATATAATGATTTTTTTACATTTTTGCAATGAATTTTGTCATTATTATTGAGCCAACGTAGCGCGTCATTCCCGCTACGAAAATCGTTTCATTAGGTTCAAAATTGTCATAAATACAATAAAATATTGTCATTAATTCTATGCCATAAATTTTACAAATAAACGAACATTTTCATTATTGAAATGTAATGTATCATTAAAGCAATGAACTCATTTAGTTCAAATGATGTTACTTGTCATTAATGAAAAGAAATCTTTTAAATTATTTAAAAACATTGTTTCATTAGAATATGAGAATTTTTAGCAGTTGTTTTTTCTTTTTCGTTGTTTGTTTCTGAACCTTTAAAGATAAGTAACGTTATATAGAGGACGAGAACATTGTATTAACTCAGCAAATTGTTATACACTCAGGTCTCGTTTTATGCGATAGATGCGTTCCAAAAAAAAAATCGCATAAATTGAATTCGCATAAAACGATACTCTAGCTTCATATAAAAACTAATAATTCGTTCCAAAATTCTGAAAAACCGCATAAATTTGAATTAAAAAATCAAAACAAAATCGCATAAAAAAAAATCAACAAATGTGATCAATATGTGAAGCGGACAACCCAATAAAAATATTTTGTTGGAATTTCTTTATATTTGGCATAACTATAGTTCTAGTATATATGAATAAGTGTGCGAAATATTTTTTTTCTATTATGTTTTTTTGTCGAGTTACGAGGTGTTTAAGTGTTGCCGTTTTCAAAAAAAAAATGTTTTTTTTGAATTATTATTTCAAACTAAAAACTAATCAAACGAAAAAAATTTTAGGTGATTCTTATAGAAAATCGATTGATCTTTAAATAAAAAAAATCAATAAAAAAAAAATTTCATCTGCAAAACCGCATATGATCAATTTAAATTAAAATTTTTCTAACTTAGCTCTAATGTTTTTTTATTTTTTAATCTAAATTGGCCTTTAGTGTCCTTATCATATTGTAAAAGTTTTATTATGGAACCTCTCTTAGTTTAAAAGGTATGCAAATTTCTTTACACTCGTACATACGGTTATTACAAAGTTGTACCGTAAAAGACAGGAAAGAACGAGTTTAAATTGAATTTTTCTAACTTCCACCTAATTTTTGAGTCTATTTTTACCGAAATTAGCCTTCGTTGTAAAACTAATATTATGTGCTCTTCATTAGTTTGAAAACACTCATACAAA
The DNA here is from genome assembly GCA_963931875.1 of Pollenia griseotomentosa. Classification (NCBI taxonomy): domain Eukaryota; kingdom Metazoa; phylum Arthropoda; class Insecta; order Diptera; family Polleniidae; genus Pollenia; species Pollenia griseotomentosa. Next base: position 46,026,666 of record OZ007561.1, on the reverse strand, counting down.
CATATCGGCTATGCATATAAAAAACACAAAATAAAACAAACTATAACGATTATATCAGTGATGCAAACTTGGTTTAATTTAAAAAAGTTAAAAAAACATCTAAAATTTCAAAAACCATAAAAATTTAAAAAAAAACGTTAATTTAAAAATCGCATAAATTTTAATCCGCATAAAACGAGACCTGAGTGCACAGAAAAAATTTTTTCGGCCAGTAAAAGAATTAATCAAAAATAAAATCAGTTTTAGTTAAATATTTAATAAGGTGAATTAAACTTTTTAATCAAGTGTATAAAATGTTTAATTGACAATATTTCAATTAAAAGTTTAATTCACTTGATTAAAAGTTTAATTCACCTGATTAAATATTTTATAAAAACTGATTTTATTTTTGATTAATTCTTTTACTGGCCTAAAAAATTTTTTCTGGGTGTATATACTAAAAATTATGTGAGTTTTAACATTTTTGTGTGCTCATATTAATCTAAGTCCCGTTAGAGTATATTTATGAAAATTTCGTTAATGTCATGATAAATTTCGTAATATTAATTACAAAATCATTATAGTAACGATTTATTTTTTGTTTAATTTTTTTTTTTATTTGTGGTGTCCAAAAAACAGAATGAAAATTTTTTAATAATATTCCAACACTACTTTTTTTATAAAATGCTTTTTCGTAATTAAAGGTCCAAGTTCAAATCTCAGATGGAAACATCCCTTATGAGTTATTACAGTTTAAAGGTAAGTAGTGCTTGATGAAATTTTTCATTATCCTTTGATAAGATGAAGTTTCCGCTGGGAAGTATTAAGTTTTACTTAAATGTTATAGTTCAGTTTGACATAAAACTTCATATATTTGAATCATTTCATGCAGCGATATGTTCAAATCCACAATATACAAATAAAAAAGTGCAGTAGTTGCCCCCTTTACATGGCATGTAGAAAAAGCCGAACAAGAATAATGTCAGGATATACCAACCGGAAGGGATCAATAGAAAATATAGAAGAAAAAACCAATAGACTACAAACATACTCATTCCAATACAGACTGAAAAGGAAATAAAAGGAAACTGGTCTAAAATAAAAGGATAATCTAGGATAAATAAACACTTACAAAATAACCAGAGTTAGCAAAAAAAAGCCTTTCATGTTAATGTGAAACAATTATAAATAATGCAAAAAAAAAAAAAACTTTAACTGCAACTCACCTAAATTTGTAGGTGAAATGTTGTTGTGGCAGCAAATAGTTGATGTATGTACCTAGATACGGTTTTGCTGTAGTTGTTGTTTTAGAACTAGTGTTAAAATAACTGATTTAAATATGTTGTTGCACAACCGACCGACACACAAAAAACCCACTTGGCGTTAAAATGATGCACTCAAGTGGAAGAACTCTTCCTTTACTCTGTTTGTGTGGCTGTCCCCCTTGGTAAGCAGCAATAATATTAAAAGTATAAAATGGAGGTTGAGAACGTGCTACAGTTACTGTCCTTTTAGTTAAAAGTGACACAAAAACTGCAAAGGGGAGCTCGTGTAATCCTTTAATTTTCTAATAAATATGTTGGTGTTAAAAATATTTTGCCAATTCCCCTTTGAATCAAGGAATGTGGAAAATCTCACACAAAAGTTGAAATTGAAGTTATGGTATCCGTACTCCCGTTAAAAACACACACACACTCACTTGCAAGCCTGAACAAACACTTTAAAAGAGTGGCCAGATTGTTAAAAGTTTAAATACACACAAAACGTTTCGTTATTTTCCGGCTGTCGCCAACAAAAGGGTGGGTCGTTTTATATTTTTACTTTTTTTAATAATTTGAATTTAAAAAAAAAAACTTTAATAACTTTTACGTTAAATTTAGTAAATTTGTTAAATTTTTTTTTTTTTTTTTAATTAATAAATTTTCTGTTTTTTTTATAAATTTTTCAAAAGCTGTTCTATTCTTATTTTTTTAGAAAACAAAAATTTGGGTGGAGTTGCTAAGGAACTTTTGGTTTTTTTTTAATTTTTTATTTAAATTTTAAAGTAAATTTTGTATTTTTTCTTTATTTCTTTAATGAATACTTTTTAATTATATTTTTCAAACAAATTTCTTATAATATTTTTTTTTTTAATTAAAATTTTTTTTATTATATATTTCTCTTCTTTTAATTAAATTTTGGGTTGTTTGCAATAAAAATATTTTTCCTTAAGTCTATAAGAGAAATTGTTGTTGTTGTTATTGTTATTAATGCTTTATAAGAACAAATATTTTATTAGGGATAATGAAGAAAAACAGGAAGAGAAATAAGGGATGAAATAGTTAGACACTGGCACATACACACACCTAGAAAAAACACTCAACACTGGCAACTCCAAGAAAACAAAACAAAAAAAAACAACAACAATAAGGAAAACACAAAAATTATGCCCGGCTAGTTTGATTGCAAAAAAACAGGAACTAGACTTTAAAAAATATAAAGATGTAAATTCCAAAGAAATCACGGAATTATTAAAAAAATTTTATTTAGCAAAATTTTAATTCCAACGTTTTTTTTTTTCTTTAACAATTTATCTTATTCAAGCCAATAAAAAAAATTAATCTCATTGGAAATTTCTTTTCCACGACCGCTTTTTCTATGATGCACACAATATCCAAGTAACCGTCATACTGAAGCCTAAAATCATCATTGTCGTTCGTTTTGGTGGCGGTTAGTGAACTTATTCTTTAACTGTTTGCATGTGTGCTTGTTGAGGTCTGTATCGTTCATATTCGTTTTAGTCGTTTCGATTTCGTTTCCTAGCTACCATCTCATGACTAGGAATATAAGGGATTCCATATTGTTTTAAGGGTGGTTTGCAGGCCTTTATTTTACTAACACTTTTCAGTAGAATGGGGTTTTTTTTTATTATGCACAGGTGTAGAGATTTTTCTTTCCAGTTAGAAACTCGCGAAAAATTGTTCTCCGTAATTAAAAGAAGCTGTGAGAATGCAATGAGAGCAAAATTATAGCAAAATGAGAAAGAGAGAGAGATAGAAAGAGAGAACGCAAGCAAATGGCAAAGAAGGGATATAGGGTACGGCAATTTTTGCAAAACTTTACTTTTTTGGGACATTTGTACAATGATTAACTTAGTACAAATAGGAAAAAATTATATTCCACTTTATTGGCATTATATAGACAAAGCAATTCTTTAGACAGAATATCCTGAAGATGCAGGAATAGAATCAGTCTCTGAACCTAAAAAAAGGTTTAAGAATATAACTTATTAGAATTAATCGCTTAAGAAATGTTTTTCGTTAAGGGTTAAACAGGTTCCCCCTTTTGACTGGCACTTTTGCCCGGTCCCAGCACCGTTCCATAGCAGGCTCACTAAGTTTTTTTAAAGGACATCACCTTTGTAGGATAGTTTTCAGTAATCCCTTCGGTGTTCGATCGTGAGAGATTCCACCGTATTACGATCAAGGACGACAAATATATCATATATATTCTGTTAAACCAAGGTAGTTGTGGAAAATAATTATATGAGCACCTGCCAAATGCCCTCTTTTAATGTTGGATCTCAACCCCTGAGTGACAAACAGTACGTTTACTAACCGCCCCAGTGTGTGGGAGCAACCAGCACACACAGGTAGCGTTTTGAGTGCATAATACGGCAAAACACTTGCCCCTTTTTTAGGAGCTGGAACTAACTAAATTCCGCTGATTTTCGAAATATGCTAACAGCTTCTGTTGAGTAGAACAGCACTAAGGGAAATCCTCCCTCAGGCCGAAATTTCCTACAGGTGGTAAGAAAATCCGTACATTAGTGGGATTTTTAGGACCCTCATTCATGAGATTTTGGGTAGTAATCCACAACCACTCTGAAAAGTAATCCGAAAGTACCTTTTTGAATGAGAATTTTCCTTTAAGGCAGAAGATTTTCCGGTCACGACGCACAGTGGCACCATTTGAGTTTTTTCATTGCAAAAATCATAACTTTTGAGCCAAATGAGATAATAAAAAAAATTAAAAGGCATATGATAGATACTTGATATGAAAGTGTTTGAAAAGGTTTGATTTAAAATTATTCCAAAAATGATCTAAAAAAAATTTTAAATTTTTTGTAAAATGTTGCCATAGATGGAGGTAGTGCACTCATTTTGCAGTTTCAACTCACACTGATAGTACAAAAATATTGCAATCATTTTGTTGATGTTGAGTGATGAATTGAAAATTTACATGATAGTGATGTTAAAAAATTTTGCACTAAAAAAAAATTGTTTGATTTAAAAAAAAAGCAATCATCAGCTTATTGCAACTTTTTTCTCTTCACTCATTTGAGTGCAACTAAAAATGTTGCACTAAATTGAAAATTAAAGACTTGTTTTTTTCATGATTAAAGCCTAATTATTGACAAAATTTCATTTTGTTTAATGTTCTTGACTTATGCATATCCTCAGAAGAAATCAAAAACCATGGACATACAAAGTTAAATTTTTTAAATTTTAGTATAACAATATTTGTATGCAGCTTTTTTGATTGCATGTCCAAATTTCGCACTATTTGAATTGAGTGCAGATTTTTTCATTCAATCTGCGTTTAGTGATAGTAAAAAAATTTGCACTATCACTAATTTTTTTTAGTGATAGGTAAAAAAATAACAATCATCACTAAAGCTGGTAAAAAAGAGTGCAAACTAATTTTTTGCAGTTTTATTTAGTGATAATGATGATGCATCCAATATTAAGTGCACTACCCCCGACTATGAATGTTGCTCACAATCCGTAAAAGAAGGTTTATGTATCTAAAAGACTAATCATTAAACTTTAATTATTTTCTAACTCTTTTCGTGACTTTTCATGCAGCAGTGATGAAATAAGTGGATCGGAAGATGCTGCCAATATGTTGAAGAGGTCCTCATATGTGATGATTTGAAAGTGTTCAGCAATCTATAATTTTTATAAAATTTGTTTAGGGACTCCCGTGCTTTTTCAGAAAGCTCTTTAATTGCAAAGTCTGATATTCAATTATATCTTTGCCATGCGAAAATATTTAATGAACTGTCCGGGTCAACTTGTTCTCTGGATAAATTTAGATTTGTGCCTACATGTATTGGATGTTTGACTATTTGTACGCCAACACAGAAAAAAGTAAAAAACGGTTTTAATCACCAAAATAATTGAAACAAGCAAAAAAATTGTTAAATTTTGCACATATCACCGAAATGATTATACGAATTACTCAAAATTGCAAAACAAGGATTTTTTTCCAATTAAAAATTTTTATATAGGGTGTTTTTTTAAGCTAGACAGAACTTTAAATTGTAAAAAGTAACACAAAAAAATTAAATTTTGATGAAATATTTTTTTTTATCGTTTCAGTATACTCTGAGAAATCATCATGAATAGACTCACGCTTGAACAACGCTACGAAATTATCCAAATTTACTTTGAAAAATTTAAAAATTTAATCCAAATTTAAATCGCAAAATTGTGTTCAGCGATGAGGCGCATTTTTGGCTTAACGGGTTTGTTAATAAGCAAAATTGCCGCATATGGAGCGAGACCAATCCACAAGAGACCCTACAGACTCCATTACATCCAGAAAAATGCACCGTTTGGTGCGGTTTTCACGCTGGTGGCATCATCGGACCTTATTTCTTCAAAAATGAGGCCGGAGCTCGCGTTACGGTCAATGGAGATCGTTACCGCACCATGATCAATGATTTTTTGTTTGAAAATATGGATGACATTGATCCGGAGGAGATGTGGTTTCAACAGGATGGCGCTACGTGCCATACGGCGAACGCAACCATCGACTTATTGAAATCAAAATTTGGCGATAAGTTGATTTCGAGAAATGGACCTGTCAATTGGCCTCCAAGGTCGTGCGATTTGACACCTCTCGATTATTTCCTGTGGGGCTACGTGAAGTCACTGGTTTATGCTGATAAACCAGCAACAATTGACGCCTTGGAGGCCAGCATTGTTCGTGTTATTCGTGACATACGGCCAGCAGTGCTCGAAAAAGTGGCCCAAAATTGGACGTCCAGAATGCGCTTCGTCAAGAACAGCCGCGGTGCCCATATGCCCGAAATCATTTTCAAATGTTAATGTCACGTTTTGATCTTTCGAATAAAAAAAAAATTTTGATTACAATTTAATTTTTTGTGTTATTTTTTACAATTTCAAGTTCTTTCGGGCTTAAAAAAACACCCTTTATTTTAGGCCTGGTACTCTGTTCCAAATTTCACGTGAAATGCTGTCAAAACGCATATGAAAAAAACTTTCACCGAATATCTACGAAGTAATGTTGATAGAGTTGTTCTCTGTTTAATTTGTGAAAAAGTTACGAAATGTTTCTGGCAACATTTTTTTTCAACTGTGAAATAAAGCAAATGTTCTTTATTTAATACGGATTTTTGACAGCTGTATATAAGTTAATAGATATAAAATATATTAAAACTCTCCCTTTTTCGTTTCTTTCTCTGAGGACTTGTTGATGAACGAGTGTAATCCAGAAGCTCTTCTGCGGCAGTTATAATTTTTACTAATTCTTGTGCCGCAACACAAGCTGTTAAAATTATTTGTTGATTAAATTTTTCCCTGTTGTTTTCACAACAATGTATTTGGAAAATCACTTTCTATTTTATTTAATCTTTTATTTTAATTTTTTGTTTTTTATTTAATTTTTAATTTTAATTTTAATTTTTTGTTTTGTTTACATATGCAAAACAATGTCGCATACTTTGAAGAAATAAAAACCCCAAATTGTGCAAACTCGCGAGATAGGTAACATTGATACATGCCAATTTTTTCGTATGAAATAATAGATATTGCTCAACATTTTTTACAATTTGAACAGAGTATAAGGCTTTAATTACAAAAATAATTGAAAAAATTATTAATATTAAACAATCTTTGAATTGAATGAATTAACAAAGTAACTAAAAAAAATCTATATTTTAATTGATAAATTACTCACGTAATTGATTACAATACAGAAAAATAATTATTTTAATAATTGTATTGATTAATTTTTCAGTTCTTTTTGATGACAAAACGTGTGTGTTTGTATGTATGTGTATGTAAGGGTAAAGCCAACGTAATGTATGTATGTATATTATTGATGTGTGATGTAAGCGTTGCATGCTATTTTTTGCCGAAAAATACGGTAAGCATTATTTTAACAAAGTGTTTAATTCAGACAACAGAGTTGATTGATTCAATTAAACATTAACTTAAATTTAAGGTTCAAATCAAGTAAAATTTTAATTGAAAAAAAAATATTTTTTTTTTTTTGATTCAATCAATTAAGAACGTAATTAAATTTATTTTAAAATTCAAAAATCACCATTATTTGAAAAAAAAACTGCCAATCATTTTTTCTGTGAACGCAATTTCTAAATTAGGTGTGTACCTTTATATGAACATGCTGTATCTGCACCTGAATTTTGGGAGCATAATTTGACAGAGGATCTCAGGTAAGCATTACATAATGAGAAACAAAAATCATATATCCTAACAATAAGAATAAGAATGGGTTTTTATCTCATATGTCATAAATTGCCCAAAAATGCATGCAACACATTTTTGGAACCATGTCTTTTTTTAAAATTGTACCTCAAACGAACAAATGGGGCAGTTCGTTAACCAGAGATACTGTATCTGAAAGCTGAATAAAGTACCTAAAAATGGTCTGTTTTTTGAACACTGAAAATCTGATTTTCTGAACCGAAAATCTGTTTGAAATAATAATAGCATATTTGAAATGGTCGGAATATTTTTTGTAAAATAAGGTTTATTCAATATTTTTTAGAGGCATATGAAATTTTTGATTTTTCCAACCTCACTTGTTTTACAGGAGCCACTGTGCAACGTGAACGTTTTTTTAAAAAGTTATAGGCCATTTTTAGTTTTTTTTTTTTAAATTTTTGATGACCAAATCGATTTTTGATGAATAATATTCGAGTTCAACTTTTTTCGATTGGAGTGATATTAAAGAAATTACAGCAATTTTTAGTTTTATCGCACTTTTAGTGATAATGACGTTTTCTCAAATTGGAAGAAATAATTTTTAGTGGGTATATGGCGAGCCCTTAACTGAACCGAACCAAGTCATAAAATATATGTTAGTTTCTACAGTTCTGTAACGGACTAAATCAAAAAGTATTTCTCTGTTTATATTTCCTTGTTAAGCTAATACGGCCTATAATCTTTTATGTAATTAAAAACACAATTTTAACACATTTTTTCCCGACGTTTCGTCGATTTTTTGTCGACTTCTGGGGATCGTATTTTTTTTATATATTATTAGATTAAAAAACAACTTTAAAACAAAAAATTTTTACATTTAACATATATAATTCATTCCTAGGGTAACGGTAATATACCCAAGTCAATCGCTTCACAAATCAGTTGGAGTTCACTTCCTCAAACACAAAATATCTTTTTTTTTTAGTTTTTCTAAAATCTTTGGATGAAGTTTCCTGACGATCTGGCCTAAGCAACCAGTAATATGCGCATAGGAATAGCTTATCCCTTCAACAATAAATTTCAGTTTATCAATAGTATGAAATGGGAATGTAGCACATTTAAACGAAATCTTGTTAACAAAATATTTTCGTTTTTTCTTCTTTGACTTGGTTCGCTTCAGTTCTGAGCCTAGCATATCATAGTTGGGAGTTATTTTCTAAATTTGGGAGATCTTAAAAAAACGAATAAATCGACAAATTCAAAATATGTATGTTTTGATATCCAAAATATATTTAATAGAAAATATAAGTGATCCCAGATTAACGTGCTTTTTTGATAGTCTAAGATCGATGTCGACCAATTATTTTTCCTAAATATTTCCTAAATAGAAATGCATAGTTTTGCATATTTTGATTTTAAATGCATATTTTAACATTTTTGATTGACATATTTTTTAAATTTCCATATTATAAAAGAAGTTCTTGAAAAAATTTCAAAATGGTATTAAAAAAAATTTTCAAAATAAAAATTTTTTTTAAGCTCTGCTTAAAATACAAGATTTAGACAAAAGATCCTTAAACTTTTAACCGATGCAGCACCTTACATGGTTAAGGCTGCTAAAGCCCATATGACACTACATTTTTAATGCATTGTTCAAGTTTTGGTGAACAGTACAAATATAATGTAATAGAAAAATTTACCAAGTGCAAAGAGTTCAGCTGTATTAAGATAAATGGCAAACTGTCAACAATTTGTAAAAAGTTATCGATAAAAAATGAAGTTATGTCAAAAAAAATGTAAAATTGTTTAACTTAAAATTGACATTTCAAGCTTGAAATATTAAAAGTGTTGCTGAATCAGCGGTTTATGGGCAAATTCAGCGATTTACCGCTTTTTGTTTTTAGGTTTCTCATAAACAAAAAGTTGGCAACATTTAATAAAATAAACAAAACAGGGATGGCTAAGTTGTTTCAATTGTACTTTTTTGTTGATACTTTTTAAACAAAAATGTATAATACCTTTTTGTGGTATTTTTTATGAACATAAATAAAATTAATTTCAACTAAAAAAATCTTTTAGTACAATTAGGGTAAAAAATTACAATTTTTAAAGGTTGTTGGTACAATTTTAAAAATTCTCAACGCCATCCCTGAAACAAAACCATAACAAGAGAATAAAAAAACTACAAAACTTTGTTTACATTTTTTATAGTTTGCTCCAGTTTGCTCTTTCTAACATTTACTGTTTCTTTCTATCAATTCTATATCAATTAATGAATAAAAAATGTAGTGTCATAAGGGCTTAATTAGCCTAACATATTTTATCCAAAACTGTTACATGTTACTGGATAGACATATGGGTTGCATCGAGTTACTGAGGAAATTAGAAACCAATTCTATAATATTGATTTATTGAATGTGAAAGGAAGAATAGCCCGACAAATTAAAAAAACTAAAAAATTCAAAACGTTTTGCAAAAAAATATGGGATTTCAAACAATAAAACAAATTTCAACTTTTTTCGATCCAGAATCAAATGTGGTATCTGAATGGGCATCCTTCAAGTATGCTTTAACTTCGGTTGACTTAGAGAGATAATTTTCCATGCACAAAAGCTTTTTAACAAACAAAGGTTTACTTTTGGTGATATAAAAAGTATTTATTTGATTATGCAAACAAAAATTTAAATTAGGTAGTTATTTAAATTAAGTTTTAAAAAATATTATACCTATGAATAACAATGGAACTAGGGTTTTTTCCCGGGATTTCCCGTCCCGGGAATTCCCGGGAATTTCAATTATTTTATTTCCCGTTTTCCCGGGATTTTTCTTGCGGGATCCCGGGAAATAAAAAATTCCTCATAATTTGAGAAAATAGCTATTTATACTTTGAAATTTAGTTTTCTATTCTCTAAAAATTAGCATCTGTGGATGGGTTGTGGATTAGATCAATTACAAGAAGTGAGTTCATGCATTTAAATCAATGTCTCCTGATGCAATAAATCTACTAAAAGCAGAATGGGCAGTGCAACAGTTGATAATTATTACATTAAGTGAAATGAAGAGTTAATAAAGTACATTAATTCAAAATAAGATGCAGGCAGTAAAGTTTCATTGTCCATGAACAAGTCTTAAAAATAGGAGATACCTAAACAAATCGCTCCTTTATTGCAACATAGTCATATCTACAAAAACAAACGATCTTGGCAAAATGCGATTAAAGTTTTAAAAATGTACCGATTTAAAGATATATTTTGTTATAACTTCGGTTCAGTTTGAGATATAATACGAAAAGGTATGAAGTAAAACTTTGCTAAAGTTACTTCAAATTTTGAGATATGACTATGATGCAATGAAGGAGCGATATGTTTATTAGGTGATAAACACAAATTACCCGTTAAGTGCGGGGAAACCGAAATAAAATAACATTTTGGAAACTCGTGTAAGATACTACAACATACAACTTGAAAAACACATTGTCCTAAAGATTACAAATGGACCTATTGAAATGAAAAGGTTTGTAAGAAGCAGTCCGGTTGCTGCTATTTTTGCATCAACCTTCACATACATTTGACTGATATAGACGTTGTTTATAAAAAAGAAAAAAAATGCTTCTGATTGTGAATCCGAAGCTACAACGGTGCACTTTTAACTATTTGTCCAACCTCGGTAAAAAATGAACGAAGTTTTTCGGAAACATGATAATTAGTAAATTAAATCTGGAATATACTTTTTGACGACTTACTAAGCGCTTTGAGTGTGTCAGAAAGTTATTTCCTAACCGTTAAAAAATGTTATATATTTCTTTAAAATATTTTATCTATGTTATTAATTAACTTTTTGATCTCATATCTTGAGTACTTTAATTTTTATTTTGTTTTTATTATTGTTTTATGAATTAAATTGTTATGTTTATGTTATCTTTTTATCTTGTATCCAGAGCATAATAATGCTGAATAAAATCATAATAATAGGGAATAAAGGCGTGAGGTGATAATAATTCAAGTTCCTATTTCAATCTTCAATTAATTTTTTAGTATTGAACCATTTCTTTAACTTTCTTTGTAAACAGGTTCCCTTACGTTTTTTTTAATAAAAGTTTTTTTTCATTAATTAATAACAAAATTTACTTTGTATTATTTATATGGAGCGGGATCCCGGGATCCCGGGAAATTTAAAAAAATTTCCCGCTTTCCCGGGAATCGAAAAAGTCCGGGAATAAAAAAACTCTAAATGGAATAAAACAACAATAGAATTTTTTATTTTAAATAAAATTAAAAAAACAACCGCTTTTTCATTAAAAATGTTGTTTTTAGTGCATATTTTTCATTTTTTGAATGCATATTTTGAAGTTTTTAGTGCTTATTTTATGCGCATATTTTTGATTTTTTAGTGCATGAAAATCTCATCCCTAGTGATCACTAATGAACGTACTTTTCTCGAATGTTTAGCCATTTTTAGTTTTTTCGTTCAAAATACGTTTTATTTTAAATTTTAGCCTTATTTGAAAAACTCCAACCATTTTTAAATTCGACCTAAAATAAGGTTTCACATAAAAAATATAAGTTTAATAGCTTCATTCGATAAGATATAGAATAACCACAATACTAATTATAGATATAGAATTTTAAAAACTTTGGATCTCGTCCGAGACATGTAACCATGACAACATTCATCAAGCAATTGTTGTCGTTTAATAAAACCCCATTCAAATAATAAAATCCTTATATGGTAAACTACATCTGCCGCCGGTAAGCATTCTCTAGTCGAAACTCTTGCCGGTATAAGAAATATTCTCTTGACATTTTTTCGGCAAACTTACAGTTTACGCTCAATTGTCCACGAACACAAAACACATGCGTAAGAATTGCTAAAATGACCACGTAGCGGGTGTGAAAAAAGTAATAAAATCAAAACACACAAGCCAGGAGGAAGATATTAAAGGGATGGGTTTGTGGAAGTTTGCTAAAACTCTCATACTATTACTAACAGGAGACAATGCAGAAAGGAAGTTATTATACCAAAACATTGGAGATTGGAAGAGGAATATTTCTATAATATACATAAACAAACAGACAGGCAGTTTTAAAACATCCTTGTTGGACAGATGACGAAGATAATGGTCTGAGTATGACGACCTCCATATTTTTAATAGTCGGCAATATTGCATAAATATTCTTCGTATGTTTTGATGCGACAGTAAAATGGTCCAACACCAACACAACTAAGCCGGCATAGATAGAGTGTAATTTTGGGAATGGGCAGAAGCCGGCTAAGTTGAGAAATGGTACGCTAAAGGGGGATATAGAAAGAAATTGCGTAGCCGGTGTTTATAGTTTTAATATGAAAAAATACTCGTGTACGTATATTAAAATTTAATGGCTGCTTTAAGTTAAATATTATAACACAACTTTAAGTGGATCGAACGGAGTGCTTTTTTCGAAAGTGTTGTCAGTAACAACGCAACAAAGAAAATATGACTACAATACACAAAATGATTTCATATGGAAAATGTTAAGGACATAAAGGATTCTTTACAATTATGTAACACATGGAAAACCAACAAAAACAGCAGCGGAACAGGCAAAAAGTTACAATAAGAAAAAAATTATTCCTCAAAACCGACAGATGTAAAAGATGACTTTTCTTTTACATTTTCTGCCTTTTAATTTCTGGTGTTGTTGTCACTAACCCGCTCACAATAAGACAGAGAGAAAGCAGAGAATGGAATTCTGCTGGCAAAAGCCTTTAGAAGAATGAATTGTAAATAGTAGAATGTAAAGAATGTAGTGTGGCATGTAATTTTTATTAATACACTTGGAGGACTCTTATTCGTGTTTCCTTACACGCAAAGACTAATACATGTATATAAGGACCCCCTTTAGGAAATTTAATGCAAAATAGGAATTTTTTATGGCATTTTTAAATAATTTTTAATTGGCCAAGTCAGACTAAATAATAAACCGTGAATAACACTGCTTTACAAATTTTTAATTTGGAAAAATACCAAGAACGCCACATGCCTAGATAAGTTAATTGGGACCTCCTGAACACGAAAAACGCTTTTTTCTAAGTACCGTTTTTTAGATAACGGTACTTTTGTGTTTTTCGGTGTATGGTCCCACTTAAGCCCTTGTGGAGCCCGATCGAGATAAATAGCATATCGTTGGAAAGGTAATTGAATGCCTTTTCAGATATGCTGCAAATTTCTATCTGATAAGAAGTGGCTGAGTTATAGCACCTCAAATTTGCCTATTTTTTACGTTTTTTTCAAAATTTTTAATTTTTATTTCGATTTTTTTCTACGTTATAGTAAAGATCTGGAATGTTTTATTTTTTTACCAAATAGTTTATTTAGTTACCAACATATTAAGCGTAATCGGATGAAAAATTTTGCGCATATCATGGTATTTTCAACATGATATTCGCCAAACCAATAATGAGCTGACGATTTGGTGAGGTTAAATACATTTTAAGTGATGAAGTCTTATTTGAACCTATATTCGAAAAAATGAGGAAAATCTGTACTTCAGGTACTCTGTTACCATCGGTGCTTTTTCTGTTTTCGATAAATTTGGTTTTGAAATAGCATATGGCCCAGATTTAAATATAGGGTACTTTTTTAAAGATAAAAATTGGAACCTTTGGTACTTTTTCTCTTTTGATAAATTTGGTATACATATGGCATTGCTTTTCACATGGGCAGCTGTATATCGGTTGCTCAAGAGTGTTTAGTGCTAAAAATTTATACAGGGTGGGCCAAAAGTCACGCCTGCGTGTAAAATTTCAATGCAAAATTTAACGACCGAACAACGAACCGAAGTGGTAGAATTTTACTTTTCCAATTAAAATTTAGATTGTACAAATATTATATTTAAAATAAAAAAAAAAAAATAGTAATAAACAAAACAGTGATTCAGTTTATACACGCAGGCGGGACTTTTGGCCCACCCTGTATGTATTGGCGGAGTATACTAAAACTTATAATGGTGTTTATAGATATACTAGTGTTTTCCCAGTTGTCAAATTCGACCATAATTATTTATGCAAATATGTTTTAAGCAATTTGTTTTTTTTTTCGTCTAAGTGGCGAGTGACCAACCTCCGATTTATATTTAATTTACTTTTGTAAGTTCAATCATATAAAAAAAATCAGTAAGTACCAATTTAAATAGCAGAAAGTACCACAATTGTCCTCTTATAGTTTCTCAATCACTCTGGACTCTGCATGTTGAATTTGATGTTTTAAGGTTCAGTATTAATACAAATTCCAAAAGTACCCGTTAAAAAATTAAAAAGTACTAAAAAGACCCCTCTTACAGATTTTCATTTACTCAGGACCATGCGTGTTTAATTTTATGTTGCTAGCTCCAATATAACGATAATTCAAAAAGTACCAGTTGAAGAAGAAAAAAGTATGTAACCATTTTACATCTTATAGCTTCTCATACACTCAGGATCGTGCACCTGTAACTTTATGTTTCTAAGTTCAATAGTATAAAATAGTTTAAAAAGAAAGAAATTTAATTTCTCGTATTTCCCCTTTATGATACTTTTTTCATCCCATTGAAATATCAAAAATTTCAATATTGTAGTGGGAGTACACAATTTAATACGTTTATGATAAAGAATAGAGAAAAATGTTTTGTAAAAAAAAGTAAAAAAAATATGTACTATTCTCACTCCTGAAACGGTCGAATTTCGAAAAAGTACCAAATTTATATTTTTATTTTTTTAGGTTAGTTAAGAATTTGGTATAACCTATATTTCTATGTTTATGGGTTTAAAAGATAGATGGGGTTAATGAAGAAGTTCAAAAAACAGGTTGTACCCGTTAACCCTAGGTGTACACTAAAGATAAATATCTCAGCAAGTTGTCAATAACGTCGGCAGAATACCAGAGCAATATTTCTTTTTGCTCAGCTTATGTTAAAGGCATGGGAAAACGTATTTATGTTAACGCATAATTTGAAAAAATTCAAGAAAGAAGGCGCAGTGTAAAAACTGACGCTATCTTGCAAAAATTATTTTTATTAATATAAATTCTTTCTTATTCGACTTTATTATTTAAATGTATATTAACTTGTTTAAGCATGAGGTCTTTTTTTTATATAAAAATATTTATTTTTATTAAATTTAACAAATAGAATTTTGGAATTATTTGTTTCATAACTAACTTTATTATATTCAACATTTTTTATTTCTCAAATTTATTTATTTTTTTTTTTTTTAATAAAATTAATATTTTTTATAAAAAAGAACTCAAGCTTAAACGAATTAATATAAATTTTAATAATAAAGATCGAATAAGAAAAAAATTGTAATAATAAAAAAAAATGTTTGCAATTTTATTTTAGTGTTTATTAAATTCCCCCGGCCACGGTCAAGAATGAAAGATTATCAATAACAATTTTAATTAATTTTCATGTTGTAAAATTCCTTTCTTCATAAAAATAATTTAATGAAAATTAAAATTTAATGAACTTAAGCCTAATTTAAATTATTAAAAATTTGGATTAAAAACCATAAAGAGTTCAACAAAATAACCACAATACTAATTATTGTTTATTAAATTCTTTAATATAATTCTTTTACATCATTTGTAATTTGCTACCATTTCACAAACTTAATTTCTTTACCATACAATTTGGTTCTATTATTTCTTTTTGCTTCTTTTTTTTAATTGACAACCAAATTTGACGTTTAATTATTATTGCTAAAATTGTCAACGAAAATGGACTAACAATTATTGCAACATAAATTGCCGGCAATAAATATGTACAAAAAAGTGCTGTCTACATTAAAGATAACATAATTTTAACATTTACTGCAATATAGTATGTCGCCACTTTTATCTCGGGTATAGACGGGCATTTTTACCCTTTTTACCTCACCAGATTTTAATTAAATATATATTGTACACTTCCGTAAATAAATACCTTTAAAGTGGTGTATTTTCTAGAAGACAAACAGAGGAGACAAGTTTTCGTAGCTGTTTTGCATTTGGCGATTTATATCTAAAACTGAATAAAATTTTTGTAAATTTTTCATTGGATAAACTCTTTTCTATAAATCTTGCTCCAATTTTCACGAGTAAGATCTAGTAATAAATAAATGTTGGTACCTTCTTAAAAAACCTTTTTAAGGGCCTTTTTAAAAAGTGTCCCTTTTAAAAAAATATTACTCTTTTAAAAGTAAATTTCATATAACTTTAAAAAAAAATACAACCTTTTAGAAAAAAGGAAATTTTTTTAAAATTCTTTTTTTTACAAAAATCTACCTTTTCAAAAAATAATGTTATTAAAATAAAAGGTGATCAATAAAGTACCTTTCAAAATAAACACATCTTTTTTTACTTGACGTTACAAAAACAAGAATAATTTTTCACAATAATTGTTTCTTACTAAAACGAACAATTTTGGAAAAAGTTCTCAAAAAAGATTTTTTATAACAACTTTATTAACTTTTGACAACAAAAAAAGTACCGTATCACAAAACGGACTATTTCGAAAGTGTTTCATTTTTCTTAGTAAAAGCATATTTCCAAAAATATGTCGTCTCTTTTTGTAAAAATTTACCTATTCCCAAAAGTACTTTTTACAAAAGTCTACGTTTTTAAAATAAAAAGTATTTTTTTAATGAAAATTACCTTAAAATCAAATAACCTCACAAAAAAGAGCATTTTAAAAACGTTCTATTAATATAATTAAGCATTGTGTAAAAAATTACCTCATTTTACAAAAAATTAACTTTAAAAAAAGTACCATTTTTTAAATAAAATGTAATAAACAACCAAAATTATTTTTCTCACTTACCTCAACATTTTCCACATCAAAATACGACAGCGTCTTTTTTGTCAACTCAAACCAGCGCTGTTTATAGTTGACGGGCGTGAAACGTTTTTTATTCTGCGCTCTTTTTATCATGAAACCACTTTTGACAATGTCATACAAACGTTCGGACATTTTATCCATTTTACTTTGAAAAGATTTACTCAGACGCATTGTGGTCGTCGAATTAGATGATTTTATACTGCCACTATGTGCGGAACGGTTCATTTTGAATGTAAAGAGGGGAGCAAACGGTGGGCTTAACAGAAGTAGATGTAAGGTATGGGGTAATTTACGTTAAAAATATTATATTTTACATTAAAACATTTTGTTTGAAAATGTTTTAGGAACTGTTTCGTATTTTTTATTGTTGAACATTTTATAATCTGAAAAAAAAAATTAAATAGAGAAATTAAGGAAAATGTTAAAAGTTAAAAGGACATTAAAATATTAATTTAATTGGAAATACATTATGGGCTGGACGACAAAAAGAACAGAATAACTTGCATAAAACCGTGCGGCCTTAATTGTTTATTCTTCTAAGCTAACTCTACTTTTCAAATGCGATCCTTATCCTTTGAATACGTATTTTTACTACAAGTGTAAACGCTCGCCGACTTTCCAAAACATACAATTCACATTTATTTTGACATTTAAATGTAGTTTGTCTACAAAAGACTTTTGTAGTATGATTTAAAGTTTTTTTAAATTTCGCTTCGTTCAATCGTTGATGTCGCAGTCATTGTTTAAGATTCTCAGTGATCACGCTGATTGTTTGATCACAAAAAACAACACACTCCTCCCACATAAGATTTAAAATTTTATTTATATTCAAGGGATTTTATGGAACAAAAATAATGACTAAATAGTAGATATTCAGTTGTGTAGAAATTTTTTTATAGTTTGTTCGTTTTATAATCATCCATTAACTTTCTTTATGAGCATAATAATTTACGCACTTTGATTATTAAATGGAAGTCAAGAATAAAGATCGACCACAAAAGGTGCTATTTTGTAAAAAAAAAAATACTATATAAGTAAAACTTTTTGGAAAAAAGCTAGTTTTTTGTTTAAGTGTATTTTAAAGAAGTACTTTTGTTTTGGATGCAGAATGTACTACTTTTTGTAAAATATACTGTTTTGAAAAACGTACTTTTATGTTAAAAGGTATTCCATTTCAAAAAAGTTGTTTTTGTTTGTAAAAATATGTTTTTTTAAGTACAACGTATTTCTTAAAAGGACTTTTTGAATTTTAGTTTTAAGAAAAAAATTAACACATTGACTGCCACGTCGGACACATATGTGTGGCCCTGCACTATGTGGCTTACGGCACGTCGGACACATATGTCCGACGCGATTTTCATTTTTTCTAGCCATGTCACACAAAAGTGGCTAACGATAAATAGGATTTTATTGCAGTAATATGATGTACGGCCCCCATGAAATTTCTGTAATAATGGTTTCGGCGCAGCTCTAAAATTAATAAAAAAAATTAAATTTAATTCATTTTATTATGCACAATCATGGTACTTATTATACACACTTAGAAAAAAAAGTAAAAGAAAAATTATTTTACATTTTATTCTTATAATGCAAAGACACAAATAAACACGTAATAAGGAAAAATATAGAGCGAACCCAATTTGTTGCATTTTTGTGAGAGTTTTTTGTCGTGCATATATGTCCGACATGGACTTGCATTAAAAAAAGTCAGGAGGCGCCTCGTCGGGCACATGCGTGCGACACTCTTATTTGTAAAACAATCTTTTGTTGTTAAGCAGTAAATATTACTGGTAGTATTCTAAATTCCAATTCTGACGTTTTCGAAGAGATAACGCAAAAAAATGCTGTGGCTCCCAGCATTTTATATGCTGAAAGTGTCTTGTCAGTCAATGTGTTTAAGTTGCATTTTTATTTTGAAATTAGTACTATTTCTAAAATGTACTTTTTAAGGAAAATTACTTATTGTAAAATGTACTTTTTGTTAAACGTATTATTTGAGGAAAAGTACTTTTTGTGAAATGTACTTTTTGAAGAAAAGTACTTTTTAGAAAAGTAATTTTTGTAAAATGTACTTTTTGAAGAAAAGTACTTTTTGTAAATTGTACTTTTTGTAGATAAGTACTTTTTATAAAATGTACTTTTTGAAGAAAAGAACTATTTGTAAAATGCATGACAAGCATTTTCTTTATATTTATATATTTGTTTATATGTATATATGTACTAAAAGATGCGTCTAGATTTCTATGTATCAGCAAAAATTTCTATATTTGCTCTAGAACGGATAACTTTATTGTTTTTGCCATAATTAATCGCACAAGAAAAAAATTGCGATTGCATATTTACGGTTTCCCTGATCATAAGTTTGTATGTATGAGTACGCTTTTGTTATCTCAAAAAGCATTACAGATATTTTTTATCTACACATGGGAGTTTCGCTTTATTGCACATCTTGCTCAATTAATTAAGCGATTTATTTTTTAATTGCGTCGGCGATTCATTGAATTCCCGTCCTGTTTAATTGCGATAAGAATCGTGCATTTTTAGAAACTCAATTAAGCGGGAATAACTGTATTAGTAAAAAGTTTTTTATTCCACTTTTAAATCAAACACTTTATTTTAGCTGCACTTTTGTACCGGTAACCACAATTGTGTACCTGCACATTAAGGCAGCTAAATGCATTTAAGATAGCTGCATTTTTTATTTACCTGCACAAAAAATCGTGCAAAGGAGATTGTGCAGCTAAGTCAAAATTACTGTATTTAGCTGGTATTTAGCAAAATTTTTTATTTCATTTTTCCCGACGTTTCGTGAATTTTATGTTCACTTCTTCAGGGGATTCGTAGTGATCGTACAAATTTGTATTACATTATTTATATTTTAAAAAATAAAAGCCAAAGCTAGTGGCGTCATCTACTGTTATTTAAAACAACTCTTTCACCGTGAGCAGACCCCTTTAATAGTTATTACCTCAGAAATTTTTTTTATTTTCTAAAATTTGCTATAAAAATAATCTCTTTTAGTAAATTCTCTCATACAGTATCATATTTGAACAAACTTATAATACCTTCTGTTTCTAAGTAGCAAAGTCTAGTATGTATAACAAAAATCAACGATCGCAGAGGACAAAAGCAAAGAAGAGTCATCGTCTTTATCTCCATTCGTTATGTGTTGAAGTGCGATAATTTTCATGTTAAAAACTAAAACTTAAAGAAGATTTGAAAAGATTTATATTTGGGATGGCCCATTCGTATGGAAGTCTTTTTTTTAATACTTTTTAAATTTTAAGAGGATTTTTGTTATTGTTTTATGAAGACATTTTCTTTGAATGTTTGCAATCTGTTAAAAATTGTAATAAATTTTTAAATTGCAAATCAGTTGAGAAGAAAGGGAGAAGGACGTTCGTTGTTGCATGCGGCAGCAAAAACCAAGACAAAGTATTAATTCATTAAAGACACTTCACTTGAATTGATATGACCTTTTCGAGTTGTGTTTGAGTTTAAGCTGCTGATGAGTTTAAGCTGTATAAATTTTAAAAATAAAAACTCAAGGTCGTTTAGAGCAGCAGTAACGTCACAATGACTAGCAACGAAACTAGTTTTAATATTATGAATTTCAAGAATTCTGCATTTAGTTTTTGATATTATTTCTGGTTTACCTTAATTGGTTTAATATAGTTTTTATAGTATTTTTCTCTTTTACCAATTTCTGCTCTTATCGTTAGCCGGCATGTTAACCAGTCAAGCATTGAATAAATCCCAGCAAGCTTCATATTTGTTAACTTTTTTTTAAGTTCAGTGCTAACCAGTCTTAAACTGTCATTTAGAGCCATGTATTAAACTTAGTTTTACAGTTTAAGTCCGCAATGTTTACAGTTTCAATTATTTTATTAACAGATCACCACGCCGAACATGATCTGGTGTGTGAAACTGAGTGTGTGTTAACTGGGATCGGATGAATAGTACAGCTTAATTTTAAGGTCATTTAACATAAATTAATTAAGCATTTAATTATTCAGACAAACATGAACAGTGGCGCCTTTATCTTCAATGGAAAAAATCCTTAAGATGATAAACAAAAATTAGGGGGATTATGATTTTTTTGCTCTAAAGGGGATTTTAATTTAGAGTTTAACACAGTTTTGATATAAAGGTTTAAATATCTAGTATAATAATGTTGATTTATGTCGAAAAGATTAAGTGCTGCCAAACTTTATAATTAAATAAAGAGAAATTGAGTTATGTGGGTCACTTAAAAGAACTTCTAAGGACTTTTGTGTTACATATTTGTTTAAACATGGAAAGTTTAACTTATTAAAATGTTTCCTATCAATTTCTTAAGGTGAATGCACCCTTAATTTTTTCTGCAATACGAATCACTTTTTTAAATCAGTGTTGGAAAATAAACAGTACATTATTTAGCGTTCGGCTTACACACCCAGGAACGATATCTATTTTTTAGTGATTGTGTAGACGAACACAACCCTTAATTCCGTTCGTAACTTTTTTCAAGAACGAGCCGAATATTATATATTGTTCTGTTCTTCGTTAAAAAACAGAACAATTGTAGAGATACTGTAGACAAACATTATATTTTAATGTACTATAATGTTTCTTTTTCTACATTGATAAAGAAATGAACAAACAAAAAAATTTAGCAACTACCGCAGCACGAACAGCTTGTGTGTGTATTGTGTATATGCGTTGTTTGTGTAAATAATTTTGCTGGCTTTTTGTTTCGTTCGGTTGTGTATTTTGTTTTTGTAAAAAAATGTTTGGTTTTTTTTACCAGCCAAAAGGGACGAACATTAATGAGCCGAACCGAACGCAATAAAGTTTGTGGATTTAAAAAAAAACACCGAATTAAATGTTCTCATCTTTTGTTGAGTTTGATAAAAATAGTATTATTTTTGTATTCGATAGATGACTAACAGGGAAACGATATTTTTTTAAAGATTTTCTACACTATTAGCGTTGGTGTTTTCAACAAATCTACCGAACCGAACACTAAAGAGCGATATTTAGTGTTTATTTTCGAACACTGCATTAAATACCTACGATTTCAAAAACCCTACAAAAGATAGTCTAAAGCTGTCAAATCGCACGATCTTGGTGGTCAATTTACTCCTCCTCTACGAAAAATAATGCGATTTTCGAATTTTTCTTTTAAAATATCCATTGTTTCTCTTGCTGTGTGGCAAGTGGCGCCATCCTGTCGTCACAAAACGCTTCTCCCTGTACCGATTTCCATTGACCGATGATACCTCAAATTTGGACAATCTTTATTAAGTTTGTGCCTTAAACTTGCTTGTAAAGACCCAACTTTTCAAGTTTAATAACACTGTGCTAGTTGCAAATTTAGAGAAGCCGGGCCCATGGCGTTTAAGCATAATTCGGGTAAGCTGAATCCAATGGTGCCCACCTTTTTTTAGGTTAGCTCTTGTTTTCGAGATATACCGTTATTTCGCAAATGGAGGAGGTTGCACAACATATATTCGCGTAACTTAAAAACGGTTTAGTTTATTGAAATTACTAAAAAAAAACGAAATTCCGCAATAAAATTTCCTTTTTATTATGAGCAGTTGTTTTAGAAACATGATTTTTTTAAAAAAAAAAAAATAATTTATCAAAATTTCGAAATTTTTGTTTTTTAAAAATTCATAAAAAAAAAATGACCTAACCTAAAAACGGTGGGCACCATTGGATTCAGCGTACCCGAATCATGCTAAAAGTCCATGTGCCCGGCTTGTCTAAAAAAAAGTGTCAATTTCGAGCACAGTGTAATCAATAGTTTGAGTTTTATTCAAGAAAAAAACTTACAAGTGACAAGACTGTTTAAAGGTGGGAAAACTTTTTATTTTGTATAACTCAAAATCGGAATTGGAAAATCTTTTATGCATAAAATAAAATACCAGAAGGCGAGGTTTGTACATCAAAGGTTTTTTCTATATTTTTTTAAAAGAACTTAATTTAAAGGTTGGGATGACCCTTTCTAGTGCACTAACTTCAAAATAGCGGATTTCTAAATTAACCGTATACAAGTTACTTAGGTATCATCTGATTCACAGAGCCGTAGGTCCTAAAATCCTTCGAACGATTTTTAATACCTTAATTTTAATAACCCAGTAAAAACTTCGCCTACAAAATAATGTGTTGAGTAATCAGAAAAACATAAGAGCACTACTTACAATTCTACTGAAAGAACCAATGAATTTTACAAGGGATGTCCCAAAATGAACGCATTCAAAAGCAAGTCATTATTTTCTTACCTTAATACATCCAGAAAAAAGTAGTCATAGAAGTTGTTATAGATGTAGTTAAAGAAGAAAGCTACTAAATAATGAGTTTAAGAAGCTATTCATTTTGAAAAAGTAAGCGAAGTTTTTACTGGGAAGTAGGTCCGAAATATGAATAATGCAAAGTCCGTCACTTGGCCTTTAAACACATGCAAGAGCAAGTTAGAAAAACTGAATCACAATTTTTCATTAACACCATTTCATTTTTCGTACTCGCAGCCAACTGCTAGATCCACTTTTTAGGTAAATTGAGATTTTGATGCCGAGTGGAAGAGAAAGATACGCCTCGTCGACCAGCATGTAATTTTTCTTTAAATTTGAGTCTTGAAGTGTGTTAAACCAACTTTATTTTTGGTTTTTCTCTCAAGCTCCACATTTGAAATACAAAAAGTTTTTTGTCTCCCCTGAAAAATTTACTGAAAGGGAGTTAGCAGGTTTGCATATTAAGCCGAAGAATAGTTCTTGCTTTTTTGCTAATACATACATATACACAAAGTAGACAATTGATTTAATTTAAAAACATTCATCACATTAGAAAAAGTAATAATATCACTGTGCTCGAATTTTACACTTTTTTTTAACAGTAAAGCTAAAATTGGTTGCCATTTTTCCAATTTTGAATTAAAAAAAATTAGGTAGTGCAATCTGACGATATTTGTCCTTAAAATAACGATTTTTTTAAAATTCAATGCTTGCATCACTTTGTTCGCTGCGTATGGTATCCAACCATCATCTTTAACATTGAAAAGAAGTAAAACAGTTACTTTTGCATAAAAGTAATAACTTGAAAAAAAATCCATTGTCCACCGTTTCTGATTTTTGTACATATGCAGCAGTGTTAAATTTTCAGTATTTTTTTAAGCTATTTTCTATAGGGGAAGTAGGGGGCAATTACTGCCTCTCCGAAATTATCTACCTGTTTTTAATAAAATTTAAAACACAGATTGATCCCTATTTAGATAGACACTTAAACAATTGGGGGATTCACAAGGTGTCATAAAGTCATAAGTCTTAAAATAATAATAACATGAAAAAATACGACTGTTGTGAACAACACCTTATAATTTAGTGTGCTATTTTGAATTTAAATCAGCTGATTAAAAAAAAATAAAAAATAAATATTTACCTAACATTAAAATATTTTTTAGTTCTAATCCATGAATAATTAAATTAAATTAGATCTTATCTGACTATTTTTTTTCAATTTTTTAGACGCAAATCACAAATAAATTTTATTTTGTTTGTTTACCAAACATCAGAGCCCTTAGCCGATATAATTTTACGCCGCATGTGTTTTGTTGCAAAAATTGCTAGCCGCATGTTAAATTCGGATATTATCCGAATAAAACGGTACCATCAACGGCGACGGCTACAAAAACTAATGCGGCTCGGCCCAGCCGCTCAACGCAGGTCTCTTCTGATTAATTACGACAGCACAATAAACATAGCAAGCAAAGTTTTATTAATTTAAGCCACTTTTTGTTAACAAAGCAACAACAATATTTTTAAACCATTGTAAAATGTTAGAACATTATGACAATATAACAAGATAGCACACCTTGTGAATACCCCATATGTGTTTTTTGAAAAAAAAAGCACTACAAGGGGAGGGAGGGAAGGTAAAATGTAGCACACGACGGCTATCCGCTAGTGTTTGATATAATTCTGATTTACTTTTATGATATGAATGGTTTAAGTTATTTATTTACTCCTTATTCATAAAAAATATTTCAGTTTTATTAAACGTTAATTAAACAAATTTTCATATTTTCGTCTTATTAACCTTTTATAAGCATGGAATATTGTTTATGAATACGGCCTTTAATAACTATATACTTATTAGGGTATTCATTCGGTTAACCGTTGATCGGTAGAATTTTACCAAAAAAGTTTCCTTCTAGCAATACATTCTTAAAATGCAGTACAAAAACAGAAATTAAGAAATTCGGAAATGAACTTTTTTGCTGAATGTTCGGTGCTGAGCTTTTCCAGGATGAGTCAGATGATGACCTGACAACAGAAGAAACTCTCGATAGAAGTGTTGAAAATTATAAAAATTAAAATAGGACTCTAATGGCATAATGGAAGATTTTATATGTTTAGAGAAATCCAGGAAAAGAACTGAGAAATAAGATATTCTGTATAATGGGTTGCTCTATTTCTCCAACATCTACGATAAGTGACAGATTTTTTTTTTCAAGTCAAGTTTTATCAAAACTCAAAGAAAGAGTCGCTTTAATCCTAAACATATAAACGAAATTATTTTTCTAAAGATCATTTTATAAAATTTCCTTAAACTATTGATAATAAATGAAATGAAATGAAATAATTTGAGCGTTTATTTTTTAATAAATATATATGTTATGTATTAATTAAAAAATACATGTTACATTGTTATGAATTATTTTTTTGTTTGCTCCTTTTAGTATAACAATACTTTTAATTTATTAATAAACACAAAAAAACAATAATACAAACATGTAGTTAAACAATAAACAAAAAAATAATAATTCATATCGCTTCTTTACTGCAACATAGTCATATCTCAAAAAATCAACAATTTAAAGTTACTTTAGCTAAAGTGTTCATTCAAACCTTCTTTATATGTAAATATAAAATCAGTATTATATCTCAAACTGAACCGCAGTTATAGCAAAATATATTTCATTAAAGGTTCATTTTGAAAACTTTAATCGCATTTTTCCAAGTTTGATTTTTTTTTTTTTGAGTGATGAATTTGAATTTTAAAACTTTTAATTTAACCCTCTAACAGGCAAGAGCTAAATTTTAATGGCAACCTCTTGTTAATTTTTTTTTTTAATATTATTTTCCCAAAAACAAATAAATTAAAGGCTAAAGTTGAAAATCTTTTTTATTTCAGTCGTGAGGTGGAAAAAACGAAAGAGTAAGTGGCTCAGGGCATCCTTGCCTGTTTACGGTAAAAATTATATACACACCCAGAGAAAAAAAAACATGTTTAAATATGGTCACCTCCAACAAAACTATTTTTAAAGAAAATTTTCAACATATTATGATGCATTTAACAATATTATTGTCACCTACAACCATATTATGGTTGAATTAGTCTTCCATCTAGAAGCCACAACCATATTATGGTTGCCCTCGAACATGTTATGGTCAAAAATAACTAAAACATATTTAATACTTATAATAGAATGGTTGGTTTTCAACCATAGCATGTTGCTCTTGAAAAAGAGGAAAATACTATTGTTAATTTTAAAACAAATTTTTGTCATATTTAACCATAACATGTTTAGTGGCAACCATAATATGGTTGTGGCTTCTTGATGGAGGACTAATTCAACCATAATATGGTTGTAGATGACAATAATATGGTTATATTAACCATAATATGTTTAAAATTTTCTTTAAAAATAGTTTTGTTGGAGGTAACCATAATTAATCATGTTTTTTCTCTGCGTGCAGGTAGAGTTTTATTAATCAAATGAATTTTATTCAAAAAATTATTAGGAAAAAAGCAAAAATGTATACTATTATTGGTAATGATATGTAAAATTTATTTTTTAGTATCTGAACAACCTAAATGTACACCACACTTCTGGCATTTACATTGTGTTTGAGATGTTTTGCAGAGCTTGCATTTTCTTTTGCCATTTTTCTTACCTGGCCAGATTGGAAAAAGGTTATAACCCTAAATAGCTCGTTTTCGGTGGGATGTTTGGCTTTTCTACCGATTCCAGATGTCGTTGCCTGTGGCTTTTCGAGCTCTAACAAATGATGGCCAACCGATCGTCTTTCCGAACATTCTATCAGTCAATTCAGAAAGATTTAATTCCTTTTTCTGGGAAATACAACTGGATTTTAATTTTTTAAAGTAAAATCCACAGTACAAAACATTTATATTACTGTAAAAATAGATTAGGACACAAAAATTGCCATAAACGGGCAAGAGTGCCCTGAGGCTGCTATAATATTTTTTTCGTTTAGAACAAACAATATTATTATTTTGATGAAAATTTTTGATTTAGTTTGAACAATTATATATAAACTGCTTAGCAAAAATTATATATTGTATTCTTTTAATCGGAAGTCTGTTTTTTTATTTCACAAAAATTATATATTTTTTTATATATTTTTTTTTTCTATTGACACTGATTTCTTGCAATTAAATGTGAATAAAACACACAAACCTTATGCTATTGAATTCAACCAAAAATATAACGGTAAATAGAATAGTAAGTGATCGAAACTGCCAATGGTTCATTAAAAAAATTTTCAGTAGCATCACAATAGGAAAAAAACGG
Organism: Pollenia griseotomentosa; assembly: GCA_963931875.1. Taxonomy (NCBI): domain Eukaryota; kingdom Metazoa; phylum Arthropoda; class Insecta; order Diptera; family Polleniidae; genus Pollenia; species Pollenia griseotomentosa. The sequence goes on along the minus strand of OZ007561.1, from coordinate 45,998,821 downwards.
ATAGCTGCCTTGAGGCATCCTTATCTGTAAGAGGGTTAAATAAAGAATTTAAAAAATCAAAAAACCAGCCTGCAAAAAATACAGTTTTTATACATTAAAAGACCGAAACAAGATTAAGGAAAACGCTATGGTAGTATTAGTGAACATGTGTTTGTATGTGTCACACCGATGATGCTGGATGGAAAATCAAAAAATTTAGATATGACAGCGAATATTATGTCCAGAACACGTACATGTATATATATGTTCCTTTAACTCCCATTGGAGCATAGGGCGCCACGTACATGCACGAGTGCATATGCTTGCTGGCCAACAGTGGCCAAAGTTTAGTACAGTTATGTTTATTATCAGGCGGGAACCAATAATTTTTTTCAGTTCATAACTTGCAATTGTGTCCTGCCTGCTTAACTTAATGCAGGTATTAAATATAGGCTTGAGCTCATATTTTTTAAGACAATTTTTTATTTGCTTCTTATATTTTTGTCTTTTTAGTTCCGGCATATTTTGTGAGAGGTGCCAGTTAGTTATGAAAAACTTTTAAAACCAATTAATTGTTCCTAGAAATCGAGTGAAATTGAAGTCGATGGACATTCTCAGTTAAAGTTTTTTTACAAATCGCCGTATTTTTTTCTGATTTTTTTTTTATATGCTTACGATAAGAACTATATATGAAAAATGTGCTATTAAAGTGCCAAATTTCTAACGTATGGAATTTGACGTTTATAATGATATACATAATTTATCTCTCACACAACAACATCTAAAAAGGGTCTGATATGGGTAATTCCAAAGTGTTGAACGTGACAGTCGTACGCATCAAAAATCCAATAACATTTTAAACAACAAATATTTTTACTTTCTTTTAAACCTAAAATTATAGCACTAAGAAAGCACTATTATCTATGCTAAAGTTTATGGGGTGCGATTCTAGATAAGTAATAATGGCAAAAGAAGTAGCGGTTCGAACGTAAAAAAAAATAGAAGTAGTTTTTGTGGCCATGTATAAACAGGCGTAATTCAACGAAACCTGTCGCAATTTTTTAGTCAAACTACTTTCAGAATTTTACGTAGCAATGTAACATTTAAATGTCTTTGGTTTGATTCCAAAATCCTCTGTATTTTTTTTTTTTTTTTTTTTGTTTAAGCCAAAATCTGGTTCGATACGTGACATTTCGAACGTGACATTTTTTCCATAATAATTTAACTGAATAATGATTAAAAAAAATAAAAATTTACCGTTAATCCGAATAACATATTTCTCTTCGAGCTCTTCCTTAGATTACAGACCATGTAAGAAAATTTTTTTGGAATAATTTTCATCAAATATCACCTCTTAAGGAAGATAATATTAAAGAAAACATGCAATTAAACATTATTACAAATAAGAAATAAGAAATAACGTTTGCACAACTTTGCAGTCTGATTGTTTATCTAAGTGAACAAATTTATGGGTAATTTAATAAAATTAGTAAAATCTAAATATTTCCCTATAACAATATCGTAAAATAATCAGCTTTTAATAACTTTTAAATTTTCGGTCACAGTGGACCTTTTGACGGAAATGCCCATATATGCTCAAAAGTTTGTGTGATAAAAATAAATGTAGAAGTTAAGAACATTTAATTTAGTTTAAAATAATATTAAATAGTTAGAAATCTAAAAATAAAAATGGTTTAAGGATTGATGTTTGACTATTGACGTCAGCAGTCGTCGATGGCTGCGAGTGTAAAACGGCAAATCGATCTGAGGAGATCGAGTGGTTGCAATCGAAACATGTCATGGTAACCTGCCGGCCGCGGTTCGAATCCCGGCCATGGTCAAGAATGAAAGATTATCAATAACAATTTTAATTAATTTTCATGTTGTAAAATTCCTTTCTTCATAAAAATAATTTAATGAAAATTAAATTTAATGAACTTAAGCCTAATTAAAAAGTATTAAAAATTTGGATTAAAAACCATTAATAGTTCAACAAAATAACCACAATACTAATTATTAATAAAAATTTTCATTTAAAAAAAAATAGATTTTTTAAAGATATTAATCTTAATCGATTAATTGGCATAAATTGTTCGAGTTATTCGTTATTCGAAATTGGCTATTTTGATTATTCGATCAAATAATTTCGGAAAAATTCCTCGATTAATCGTTGTTCGATACTGTGGATACTCTAGTAAATAACACACGCAAGAAAATTAGATTTTTATAATAAAAATTTGTTTAGGCGCCAGATTCATATAACCATTATTATTAGTTAAAATTCCAAAACAAATATCCATTAAATTAATTAAATTAAATAACAACTGTTTACAAATTACTCATTTTACGTTTGTTCAGAGATAAATGACACTTTTATTTGCTTACAATTAATATGGAAATTTTCAAGCATTTCAATGCTTTACACCCCAATTTGTTGCACCTGTAACTAGATAAACGATCTGTGTGGTTTTTACAAAAAAAAAAAAAAAATTAGTATCTGGCAAATTTTAGAAAAAAAAACCAACAATTCTTCATTCATACTTTTTCTAATTGGCCATTGTAAAGTGTTAATGAAAATATATTCAAACTACTCTCAGTGAAAAGTAAAAAAAATTTTTAATTTTGTTTGTTATTCTAACAAAAAATTCTCAAACTCGTGATAAATCTGATGAAATTATATCTCACGGTAGTGAAACAAAACAAAGCAATTGATACTGACTGCATTTTAAGTTTTATAATGAATTGAAAAATTTTTAAATTGTAGTCAGCAGAAAAACAAATATAAACTTAATTATTTACATGTAATAAATATTCAATAAAATTAAGTAAAAAAGAAAAACTTCGCAATAGATAAAAATTAAAAAAATAAAACAAAATTAAAACAAATTTAATATTGAAAATTTAACATAAATCCACTGGCCCAAGTAACGACCACAATATGGAGGGGGATAAGTAACACGATAACGACCTGTATTTTTAATCATGGCTATTCAAATGGGCTCAAATTTCAAAAAGATTGACAAAATTCTTAATAAAATTTTTATTAAATGGATTTTGCGGTTAACGACAAATATTTTGTTGAAATTATTTATTTTGTTTTGAGAATTTGGATTAAAGTATTTAAGAAAGATTTTGTAGCATAAAAAAATACTTGCAAATTATGCGCAATGCTCCGAAAATACCAAAAAAATTAAAGCAAAGTTAAAAACGATATTGACCGGTTTTCGAACACTCTTCAAATTATAAACGATATATATTTAAGCAATCTACAATCGATACAGGCTAATGATCAAAAGCATTCTGCGAAAATAACTAATCTTTTGTTTGAACAAAATGGGAAAACGATTTTAAATTGACCTCCTCAGATGCCAGACCTACTGAAGTACCTTTGGTCCATTCCAAAATGCTAAGTTTTTGCTCAGAAGAACCCGCCTAGTACCGTTTATGTAAAGGGTGGTACAGCCAAAAGACACGATGTAATATTGTAAATAAAACAAAAAGTTTTCAAAGAATTTACTTAATATTTTTTATTTTAATAGAAGGAAATATGACAGTTATGTGCAAAATTAAATATCGCCCAAATGCTCGGCTCCGTTGGCATACCTCTATCCGATGGCCTATATTTTCAATGACTCTGACACATAATTGAGGTTTAATGTCGTTAATTTTCCGAATTATCTCATCCTTTAGCTCTTGTTCTTGGCTTATTGGCGTTCACTTTTACTTTTTAATATCTCCAAAGAAAGAAGTCCAACGGTGTCAAATCACATGATCGTCACGGCATGGCTATGTGCCAAGTGGCACCATCCTGTTGGAACCACACATCGTCCAGGTCCATATCCTGAATTTCTGGGCACAAGAAGTCCGTTATCATCTCGCGATAGCGAACACCATTCACGGTAACTGTTTGGCCGACCTCATTTTCAAAGAACGCCGCTCACGCCGCCAAACCATAAACCGCACCAAACTGTCACTGTTTGTGGAAAAATCACACGGGGATTCTAATTTGCCTAAATACGGCAATTCTGCTTGTTAAAGAATCCACTGAGGCGAAACTGTGCCTCGTCGCTGAAGATGATTTTCTTTGTAAAGTTACCATTCACTTCGTAAAAAGCTTCAACAATCTAAACTACGGTTGTAATTGTGTTAAACGTGTAAAACGTTATGAGCATATATTTTTTGGAAGAGTTTCTATTTTTATGTTATTAAAATTTAAAGTATTACATATAGAGCAATTCCATATGAAAGCGATCACCTTTTGGACGACCCCTCTCCGATTTTAAAATAAATAGTCTCAATCGATTGCCCAGCAAAAAATAATGTACCTACATATTTTTTTTTTTTTTTATAGTGACTGGTTTAGTGGTGGTGTACACCACTGTCATGTGACAAAATTGAAGAATTCTTCATAAGGGACCTCATTGAAAGTTGTTTTAAAAAAAAAACTACTAAAGCGATCGCAACGAGTGATAGCTCGTTGGAAAGGTATTGAATCAGGCTTTAATTGAAAAATAAAATTTTCCTAATTTTTCTTAGAAATTTACCTTTAAATTTTCCCATGAAAATTAAATTTTCCGATTTTCCACAGAAGCTCCTAAATTTTCCGGCTAATTTTTTTTTTTTTGGATTCCTCATAATTTTTGCTTTAAGAATCAGCAATAAAAAAATGGGCCCCGACTCATTGTTTTTTTTTTTTTTTTTTTTTTTTTTTTTTTTTTTTTTTGAGTCCTTTGAATGAGGCTATTACCACTTGAAGGCTCTGATAACGAATGCAGTCAAGCAGATGACGTTGATGACGGCAAACAAATGATTGAGCAGTTGAAAAGAAAATTCAATTTAGCGACCACTTTTCCGGAGAAATATCTCATTTTATCTGTGCTGCCTCAATCATGGTCTATACGCAAGATTTCTGAACAGTTTCAAACATCTTTTTACATCGCGAGAAGAAGCAAAGAATTAGTTCGACAGAAGGGCATATTGGCGACTCCCACCAAGAAATTTGGCTCAAGGACCCTCAGCGAAGCAACGGTGAAATTGATTCAAGATTTTTACTGCAATGATGACAACAGCCGCGCTTGCCCAGGTACACGTGACTATGTTATCACACGTGAAGATGGAGAAAAAGTACACAAGCAGCGCAGATTATTATTATGTAATCTATCCGAAGCATACCATCAGTTCAATGAGAAATACCCAGCAGAAAAAGTGGGATTTTCTAAGTTTGCCATCCTACGACCAAAAGAATGCGTGCTGGCATTAGACAGGCACGGAACGCATTCAGTCTGCGTTTGCATGTTTCATCAAAACATCAAATTAATTTTCTTTCCATGCAAGAAATTGAAAGTATTTCACGGTGAAATTGAAACATATAGGGACCTCCTGTCGAAGTCGTTGTGCGCATACCCCACGGAAAATTGTCATCTGTCCAAATGCGACAATTGTCCGAAGATTGACGAGCTAGAGCAATATTTGGCGGAAAAGTTTGAACAGCTGTTAATTCAGGAGGTGCATTTCAAACAGTGGATAATTAGCAGCGGCAGATGTTCCCTTGATACCGTGGTAAAGCAGATTCCGGAATTCATCGAGGAATTCGGATTCAAGTTGAATGAACTGAAGGCGCACCATTTCATATCCGAGATGCAATCGAAATTTCTAAAGGAAAGTAAGAAGAAATTAGCCCAAAATGAATTCATTGTGATAAGCGACTTTGCCGAGAATTACACTTTTCTCGTTCAGGATGAAATTCAGGCTTATCACTGGGCAAACGACCAGTGCACGGTGCATCCTTTTTGCATTTATTTCAAAAACGAAGATAACGAACTACAGACCGTAAGCCTTGTTGTTGTCGCGGAGAGTTTAGCTTATAATTATGTGTCCGTTTATTTATTTCAAATGAAACTGTTTGAATTCTTAAGATCAAAATTCGATGCAATCGACAAAGTAACGTTTTTCTCAGATTTTTACAATCTTTGCATAATTGAAGAAGAACAAAACTGCAAGGTCGAGTGGCACTTTTTCGCGACGTCCCACGGTAAGGGCCCATGCGATGCGTTAGGGGGAACCCTAAAACGCATGGCGACTAAGGCAAGTTTGCAAAGGCCATATACTGACCAGATCTTAAATGTACAACATTTGTTTTCGTGGATTCAAAGCAAGGAAATTGCCATTAACACAGTTTTATGCACTCAAAAAGAACACGATGCCATGGAGCGACGAATTCAAAACAGATATAATAATGTCAAAACTATAACTGGAACGCAAAAGTTTCATTGCTTCATACCAAATATTTCTGATATGTCAATTAATGTAAAGCGGTACTCTTCGTCTGCCGACGTGCTAAATTTAAAGTTACTTTAATTTTATAATGATGCCAAGACAATTGAAATTTTTAATAAATATTGTAATTAAGTATAAGCAGCAAAATAAGAAAGATTTTTTCTTCATAAATGTATTTTTAACTGTAAAATAATTTTTAAAATGTATTTTTAACAAGGTGGTCTCTTAAATGCTCTTCTCCTGTCCAAACAAGGAGTCGGGGCCCATTTTTTTATTGCTGATTCTTAAAGCAAAAATTATGAGGAATCCAAAAAAAAAAAATTAGCCGGAAAATTTAGGAGCTTCTGTGGAAAATCGGAAAATTTAATTTTCATGGGAAAATTTAAAGGTAAATTTCTAAGAAAAATTAGGAAAATTTTATTTTTCAATTAAAGCCTGATTCAATACCTTTCCAACGAGCTATCACTCGTTGCGATCGCTTTAGTAGTTTTTTTTTAAACAACTTTCAATGAGGTCCCTTATGAAGAATTCTTCAATTTTGTCACATGACAGTGGTGTACACCACCACTAAACCAGTCACTATAAAAAAAAAAAAAAAATATGTAGGTACATTATTTTTTGCTGGGCAATCGATCGAGACTATTTATTTTAAAATCGGAGAGGGGTCGTCCAAAAATTTGCCAATTATGATCGTTTTCATATGGAATTGCTCTATAGTTAGTTAAAAAATATTAAATAAATATAAATAAAACAAAAATACCCAAGAAAAACTTTTCAATTTTAAGTAATTGGTAGTAGTTATTTCATACGTAACCTGGTAAAGGCTAGTTTACACTATTATACTTTGTATTAATACATGTCAAAAACTCAAGAAATATGACAGTGTGACAGTGTGAATGCAATGTGTCACGAAAATGACAAGTATTATGAAAAAAGTTTGATATCCCATACGACTTCATCGTTTTTTGAAAAATTTCTAAACAATAATACTTTTCATTGGATCAGGGTTGCATTTTATTTCATGTGTGAGTGTTTATACTTTGTGTGATGGTGTGAACACAAACTGTCATGTTAAATTAGATTGTTTGACTGTGGCAACAAAACTCATTAGATTTCTATCTCACAATGTATTCTGGAATACGTAAGACTTGTGAGATAGTGAAAACTAGTCTTTAGTAGTTGTCATTATAATTGTCATTATTCTAAAAACTTCAATAAGTACTTGCTAGTAATGGCCTCAGCAACTACTCATAACTTCTATTATTTTCACTACTGAATATTTGCTTACTAATAATCAGCTTAATAACTACTTATTAGTTGTGTTGTTTTCAGTGCTGAATATTTACTTACTGGTAAGTTACTCAATAACTACTTGTTAGATCTATAAACTAGTGATTTTTTGACTTCTAGTAACTGTATAGTAAGTACTAAATTCTATGGACACCTCGAACAAAAATAAGTAGTTATTCAGCCGAAAAATAAGTAGTGCTTATTTTATCCAACATTACTTGCTAACTTACCAGTGCCCATGTTCTGTAACTCTCGCGTCGAGAAACTTTTCGAATGAAATGTGTGAAATGAAACAAAAATGCCATATACATAATGAAAAAAACAGCTGTTTTTCTCACTAAACTGTGTCTGTAACGTTTTTAGGCGAGTACTAGCTGTCATGTAAGAAAATTACTCGCCAATTTATAGAAAAAGTGTGTCTGTAACATTTTTGTGAGAAAAGTTCCCGCTTCGAACTGTCAAATAAACTCACGAATAAAAATGGGGCGAGAAAAAATTTTAACACTACAAAACAACTAAAAATGCAAAATGCAAAGAATAATAATAATTATATTTTGTTCTTGGCATATTTTTTCATTGTTTAATTATTTTGCTTTTAACATTTTTATGAAATAAACGAATGTTTTCAAAGGTCGTTTGCAAACAACAAACATTAAAGTCGCACTTTACATTATTTGGTATAGCCGACGGTTGTTTTTTCGCCGCCGTTGTTTAAAATTTTTCATCTGAGAAGATCGAGTGGTTGCGATCGAAACATATCATGGTAACCTGCCGGCCGCGGTTCGAATCCCGGCTACGGTCAAGAATGAAAGATTATCAATAACAATTTTAATTAATTTTCATGTTGTGAAAATTCCTTTCTTCATAAAAATAATTTAATGAAAATTAAATCTAATGAACTTAAGCCTAAATAAAAATATTAAAAACCATAAATAGTTCAAAAAAATAACCACAATACTAATTATTGTTAAAGCTAAGGCACGAGCTCTATGTGTTCATTTGTCCTTCAAATTGTGCTGAAAAAGGTCAACAAGAAAAAGAAAGACAAAAAAGAAAAAACAAAAAATGTACTTTGGACTTCAAGAAGAATTCTTGACAAAAGTACGAAAAAATATGTAAAATCAATTAAAATGGATGATCATTCAAAAAAGCAAATTTCGATCTACCAAAAGTTAAAATACAATTTGGTTTAAGGATTGATGTTTGAGTGCAAAACGGCAAATCCATTTGAGGAGATCGAGTGGTTGCGATCGAAACATGTCATGGTAGCCTTCCGGCCGCGGTTCGAATCCCGGCCACGGTCAAGAATGAAAGATTATCAATAACAATTTTAATTAATTTTCATGTTGTAAAAATTCCTTTCTTCATAAAAATAATTTAATGAAAATTAAATTTAATGAACTTAAGCCTAATTAAAAATATTAAAAATTTGGATCAAAAACCATAAATAGTTCAACAAAATAACCACAATACTAATTATTTTTTAATCTTAGTAAATTTTGGCCGCCGTCTTCGATATTTGTGACTGGCGTTCTCAACGTCTGCAATGTCACATTGGATTCGAGTGGAATTTTGTGACATTTATAACGTAACGACGTAATCTCTTTTGATAGTTTTCGACATGAGTTACAGACACAGTTTTTTCTCACTTTTCGAGAAACAATGGAATATTTTGTTTCACATCTTTTCGATGCGAAAAGTTCTCACTAAAGTTTCAGAACATGTGTACAGGTAAGTAAAGTTTTTCAGTTGCGTTGCTATCCGTAATCAACCCATAAGCCTTTTTTGCCAATAACACTTATTTTGCGAACAATTAAGTCCATAGCTTAAGTCCAACTTTTAAGAAGGAACGAGAAATATTGCAGCGACACAAGTCACACAATGTAAACGGACACTTACTTATACATATCAAAACTGGGGCTTATAATTCTTATTCGCTTAACAGTTTTATTTGAATAGTATCTTTAGTTTTTCTAAAATCTTTGGATGAAGTTTCCTGACGATCTGGCCTAAGCAACCTGTGAAATGCGCATAGGAATAGCTTATCCTTTCAACAATAAATTTAATTTGTATCAATAGTATGATATGGGAATTTAGCACATTTAAACGAAACATTTTTAATAATTTTAATGAATCCCAAGAAAAACTTTGACAATACATAAAATTAAAGTTTGTAAAAAATTGTAATCCGAAATTACTAAAAGTGCGTTTAATAGATAGTCGTGATAAAAGCAAAATTTTTAATTTAACGTAATCGCAACATTTAAATTTTTAGTGTAGGGTACTCTACATTAAACCGCAAACTTTTGTATTTTATTAATTTAATAACAACTGCAATTTCTGATGATTTTTTTTTCATTCTTTTATAAATTTATAACTGGTTTTAAACTCTGGCTCGCGCTGTGGCAAAATATATCAATTTATTCTCTTACTGTTTTTTTCTTGTTTTTTTTTTTCTTCTTTTGTCTTTTCAAAGTATATTTATCCATATTTAAAAATGTATAAGCCAGGCAATTATTACCTTTCGCAAAAAAACTAATAAATAAAAAAAAGCATAAAAAAGAAAACGAATTAAACAAAAAGTAGTCAAAATAATGAACTACATATAAACAAAAGATTAAGATAAAGTTGTATTTAACCGGTTCGAAGCTGTGATTTCAGTCGCAACGATAATCACGAAAGAAGAATAAAAATGATAAAATTTTTGTCGAAACTATTTGTGCGATTTATTTCGTTCATTAAAAAAGTGAAATGTTGCAAATAAAAAGCGTTATAAATTAATCTGCTTGCTTAATTCATTTTACATATTTTAGAGTATGTTGAAGTAAAATTATTTCTTAGAAGTTTTGAAAAATAAAACGTGAAGGAATCTTAAATTAAAAGAAATTAAAAATGTTTTTTTTTTTTAAGTTAGCATTACATTTCGCAATTTACAAGAATTTGAGAAAAAATTTAATATATAACTACGAAATTATGAAAGACTATTTTGCCAAATTTGGAAAAATTCAAAAGAAGATGAAATGATGGGCTTAAACACTTTAATTTCTTCCTGGTTTTGTAGGCCAAAAGAAACATTCTCAATCACTTAAGCTCTTGTTTTCCCACTGAGAATATAGACTAATCTTCTCATTGTGGTACAACCAGTGTTGCCACTTTGTGGGTAATTACCCGAATTTGGTATAATTTTTACTGTCGTGGGTAGAGCGTAATCCAAGCGTAATTTAAGGTGTAATCCAGGTGCTATTTGAAATTCTTACTTCAGATACCCAAATGAAATCAAGATTCGATTTCAGTGGTAACATTTATTTCTTTTTAAATATTGTTGCTAAAAAAATGCACAGTCTTCTTAACCAAAATCTCGGTTTTTTTAAGATAAGACTTAAATCATTAAATGAAAATATATATTTAAAAGTTTGGTCATGAATGGATCTGAGGACTGGACAAAGATGCCTATAATAGTGATTTAGAACCTGAAGTTTTTCGAAAAAGGTTATTTAAACTAAAAACTAGAATAAGGGAAGATTTGTTTCCAATATTCCAACATATAATTAATTTTATTTTTATCTTGCAGCTTTTTAATGCTTTAGTTTGAAGAATATTTAACGCACTTTGCAGTTGTAAAACTGAATAACGAAAGGGACTGGTGTATACAACCCTGCAGGCATTTTGTTTACTAAATAAGGTATAAAAGGTATTTTCAAGCCCATGAAACTTAAAATGGTATACAACACAAAAAAAAATTGATACACGGCATTACCATTTGAAGCAAATAGGCACCGTGCCTGTCCTTGACGAAACGCATTGCAGACGTCCAATTTAGTTCCTCTTTTTCGAGCATTGCTGGCTGCATGTCACGGATAAAATGAACAATGTTGACCTCCAAAACGTCAATTGTTGCAGGTTTATCAGCATTAACCAGTGACTTTACAGCCCGGAAAACAATCAAGAGGTGTCACATCGCACGCCCTTGAAAACTAATTGACAGTTTATTTTCCCTAAATCAACACATCGCCTTCATTTGTGAAGAAATAAGTTGCGTCATTTAAATCATGAAGTCGCCTATAAGTTGCGAAAATCGATGGCTGATTTCAAAAGTCAATTTGGATAATTTGGTGGCGTTGTTCAAGCATGAATCTATTCATGATTATGTGCCTGAGCAAAAAGTGAGATCAAAATGACAATTTGACAGCTAACCTTTCGTAAAAAATACCCATTTTAAAGGAATGGCAATGAGCATTTCGAACCTTCCCTAGATTTAGCAACCAAAAGTGGAAGTTAAACTCATTACTTTAGGAGTTTTATTTTACGTTTCTAAATTTTTAATGTTAATTTTGTTAAGTTATTTTAAATTACAACAAGAATCTTAACAGATTGACTACTTCTTTCAATGAGTTTGTTGTGTTTTTGCTTCTTTGTAAATGTCCTTTATAAAAAAACTTCAATTTTATATCAGGTGTAATTTCATTTAAATCGGGTAATTTTGCTTCATCTCAAGTGTAATTTCGAATTTTGCTGGTGGTCACACTGGGTGCAACAGAAGCAACTTACTGCCTGTTTTTAGATGACGAGCGTAAAATTCGTTCGTTTACCTTACATTTAAGACAAAAACCAATTTTGCAGTTTTGTTTTAAATATAAGTTAAACTAGCAACCCTACAAGAAGAGAATGAGCGAGTTGTCACTTTTTTCACGTTGGTGTTAATAAAATGATAGAATGAAATGACCGAAATCAAGTTTTCTGTCATTTCTTCAGAATTGTAAGTAACATTACAATGTCTTTGGTTTGATTCCAAAATCTTTTGTATTTTTTTTTTTTTTTTTTTTTTTCTTAAGCCAAAACCTGGTACGATACGTGACATTTCGAACATGAAATTTTTTCCATAATAATTTAACTGAATAATGATTAAAAAAAAATAAAAATTTACCGTTAATCCGAATAACATATTTCTCTTCGAGCTCTTCCTTAGATTACAGACCATGTAAGAAAATTTTTTTGGAATAATTTTCATCAAATATCACCTCTTTTAAGGAAGATAATATTAAAGAAAACATACAATAAAACATTCTCACAAATAAGAAATTACGCTTGCACAACTTTGCAGTCTGATTGTTTATCTTAGTGAACAAATTTATGGGTAAATTTATAAAACTAGTATAATCTAAATATTTCTATAACAATATCGTAAAATAATCAGCTTTTAATAACTTTTAAATTTTCGGTCACGGTGGACCTTTTGACGGAAATGTCCATATATGACATAAAAATATGTATAACAACCTATAGTCACTTGCCAAATAATTTCTTGGATGAAAGCAAATTTAATATCTTTTGCTCTGATGACCGCCACAACGGTGCGGTGAAATCTCAACACAGAACTTGAAAAACGAAACCTCGTTGCAAGTGTAAAACATGGTGGTGGAGATGTGATTGTGTAAGGCTGTATACCGGCAGCAGGAGTTGGCGAGCTGTTAGGGACAGACTAAAATATATAAATATTGTAAAAGAAACCCTAAAAAAAGTGCTGAAAAGTTGAATTTACCATTAGCGTTCACTTTGCAACACGATAATGAACAGAATCATTGCCGATAAAAAAAAAACTGCGTATTTCTTTATGTTCTTTTTTTTTATAAAAGCAAAATTTTGAAAAGAAACAAAATGAATTACGTAGGAATTTCATCATTCTACATAGTGAAAATAATTGTTAATTAAAATTACTTTAAAAAGGCTCTCAAATTAATCGTGAAGTTGAAAGTGCCTTCCGTGTCAAGAACTTAGTCTGTCACTGTATTAAAAGATCACAAATTTTAAAAATTATAAAAAAGGCATTTATTAACCAACAGGCTAAAATTAAAATTACTAAAAAAATATTGCTAATTTTAAAGGAAAAAAACACAAAAATTCATAAAAATTAAAGTATATAAAAAAAAACTAATTTGGAATTAATCCCTAGAGACTTAAAAATATCTAAAACTTTACAAACAATTAAAAATATTGATATCAAAGAACAACTAAAAAATTTTATAAAAATTAAACCAGAAATACCTATTAGTTTGGAAAAAAAACTTGAACTAGCACTGACTCAACCGATAATTGCAAATCTGGGTTACTAGCCAAATATCACATTTAGTACCTTTCATTAAACTGAAATAAGAAAGATAAAAAAGTTAGCGAAAATGAAAAAAGCAAAAAATCAAATTAAATTTTACATTTGCCTTAAATACATGCACAAGTAAAACGCCGCAGGGTTTATTTTAAATATTTTTTTTTTGTTTTTTTCTTATCAACAATTTCTGACCATGTCTCCGTAACAGAAAAAAAAGCGCGTAGTAGACTGCGATCTTTTCCTAATCAATATGCATTACATGCCATGAAATTTAATATGCCCATAATATTTAACAAAAAAAAAACAAGAAATATTCTATGTAGAATCATATGTAAAGCCTGTCTCTCTGCCATATTAACGCCTATAAATTTTATTTTCTTTTGTGATTTTTTTTGTTTATTTCAGTATGAATCGTTTTTATTAAGCGTTCATTACCCCATCATTTAATGGCGATAGTTTTTTTTTTTTTTGTTTTCGTGAAAATTTTTAGTGATACATGTTATGCGTCGTTAGCTTCTCTTATTTATACAGTGTAGTCAGGCCTGCCATATTTGACTATTCATCGGCATTTTGCCAAATTTTTCCCTTTAAATTATAAAACTACCAATTTGCCGATTTTTGCTCAAAAAATTACGATTTTTCCATAACCGACTAAAACACGGTAACTTTTTGTTTGTTTCGGTTTAACTTTTTGGTTTTTTGCAACACTTTCATACTTGCTAAATTTTTAAAATTTTATGTGAAAAGTATTCAATTTTGAATAATGAAAGAACTAAATCCAAATAAAAGAAAAAAAGCCAACGGTTAAAATATCTTTTTCTATAAAGAAAACATTAAAAACTTTTTATTTGAGTTGGAAAATGTATAGATACTTACAAAAAAGTAAGGGTAAGCTAAATTTATATTCACTATCTATAAAAATAATTTAAGTCAAAAAATTATTATATTATAATTACACGGAATTGAGGATGATGCAGGTACTTCTGATAGCCAATTAAATGTAAGGAAGTGAAGTTAATTTAACCAAATATTTCGAAAATATGGAAATTTAGTTTTTCAAGTTTAGTAATTCGAATTGTTTTGAAACTGATATCTAATTCTGGCAGACGTGATCGAATACTTTTTCGATTCGAAACCAATTTAATTTCTAATTCTTTCAGTCGATACTGAACGAATCGAAATTATTTTTTCTCAACTAAATGCTTTACTACACAAAAAAAATAATTTCGATTCGTTCAGTATCGAGTATGGAAGCCAATCGGGATTAGTTTTACAAAATCCCGGGATATCTGGATCCCGGGATTTCGGGATTTTTTTTTAAATAAACAACACTTTTTTATGTACACTCTCTTCGATCTCAACCGCTAAGTTTAAAAAATTACCACTATGTCGACATAGTGCAGTATACCTCCAGGGAACTGAAATTACACATTACATTTACTGCGACATTCATAATCAATAATTCAATTACGTTTGAAATTTATTATAAAACAAAATTTTCATAAAAAATGTTTCTAAAAACCGATTTAATGTTTAAATAATTTTTTTTTTATGAATACGGCAAATTGTGTTTATTTATAAAAAATTATTTTATTTAACGTATGTTTTTTAAGCCAATTTTTAATTTTTTATTATTAATGGACCGGAAGGGATATGATATATTTTTTATAAAAATTACGATTCAATTGTTATAAGTAGGGCAACCAAAAAAAGCACTAAAAAAACAGTTTTAAGCTCTTAAAAAAAGCTTTTAAAAACATGAAAATAAGCTGTTAAAATTTAAAAAAAACCAGTTTAAAATTGTTAATTTTCCATTTAATTCGTTTAATATGTTGTTATAGTAAATTATAAGTTGATGCAATAAATTTTCGAAAATAAAACTGTGTCTGTTCGGAGTCAGCAAGTTCTTGTACATAGAAAAAGTTCTTCCTACATCTACAGATGTTAAGGGAGCATATTAAAAATTGAGTATTTGCTCTGAAGTATATTTTATACGCTTGGACTCATAATTCCGCTTGCCTCCCAAAATATATGTTCACTTAGAAAACCAATGAAAGATTTTTCGTTTCCAATTTTGTTCCAACTTCGTGTAAGACCCCAAAAGTTGCAGAATTTAACAATATTTGATATACAGAGAAATTCTTAATAGCTAAAACTATATTAAAAAAGCAAAAAATAAGACGTTACTATACCAAAAACAGAGAGAAGGGGAGCTAACAGACGTTACTTTATACAAAAACTATATTTAAAATGATATAAGACGTTACAAAGTATAATGGTAAAAGACGTTACAGACTGAGGAATTTGATCGTAAGAATACAGCTATGGAATTTTCGAGAGAAAAGAACTTAAACAAGCAAATAATAAAATAAGTTGTTAAAAAGGCTTAATACTAAAAACATAAACACATAAAAATTATACACAACACTATAAAAAGTACGTTACAGTACCGCTAAGACAGAGTTGCATAAAAATCAAGTAAGAAAGTAAAGTCGGTCAAGCACGACCGTATGATACCCAACACAACAGTATATAAAAACAAATTTCGAGAGTGTTTGGCTATATGAATAGGGATCTATCTATGTTTTAAATTACTATAGTTACTGATGAGCAGAAATTTACCCTATCTCCCCTCGTGGTCCTATTTTTTAAAAAATGCATACCTTACGTGTTCATATAAGTATGGATCTATCTACATACATATGTCTTAAATTGCATTAAAATTGGTTTGATGTGGGCACAAAGACCCTCTTCCGGATAGCAGCTTGTATGGGGGCTTTATTAAATTATGGACCGATTCGCCCTTGTGCCAATTAGAACCCACGTACCAAATTTCATTAAATTATCTTTAAAATTGCGACCTGTACTTTGCACACGAGGTCACATGGTCAGCCAGCCAGCCGAACGGACATCATTAGATCGACTCAGAAAGTGATTTGATTTGATTTGAGTTGATCGGTATACTTTAGGACCAATATTTTAAGGTGTTTCTCACATCAGCACAAATGCATAATACCCTCTCCACTCTTTAGTGTAGCTATAATAACATGCAGAGATAATATTGGATAATGGGATGATATTGTTCAAGGGAAGCACAAAATATTACCACAACGTTGAACGATTTTTTTAACCAGAGTTGTTACAGCACAGAAATGGTTGAATTTTTAAGGCAGAATTAGTCTTTACTTTCTGTTTCTGTTCTGTTCCGTGCCGTTCTGTTACGAAATTGTAATAGTTACTTTTTCTGTAGTAACTTATCAGCCATTTATGACAAATTTATTAGTTTTGTACGTCCATTGTTTTATTTCAATAACTTTATTGCACATTAATTTGAAGAAATAAAATTTTATAAATTCTTAAAATAAAAAAAAAATTTATTTCAATATAAATATGTATTTTTTATTATTTATTTTGCTGTCACTTACAATAACTTAAAATGTTTTTGATTTTAACAAACTGAACCGTAACAGAACAGAAAAACTAATCAATTTCACAGGTTTTTTAATAACAAAAACAAATCAGCTGATTCGTAACAGAACAGAAAGTAAAGACTAACTGAGCCTTTAGTATTTATAAAAAAAGTTGCACATAAAAATAATTAATAATAATCACGATTTTTGAAAAATATTAAATAAGTTTTTTTCGTATGAAAAAAATGAAAAATTATCTTAAAATGACAAAATAAGTAAAAAAAAGCCGATATCGCAAAAATAACTAAAAAAAAAGCCGATATTGCCAAAATAAGCAAAAAAAAAAGCCTTAACAAATATAGCTCATTTTCTTTGTTTTTTTATGATCGGAATTTGTGTTCAATCAAAATCTTTCTATCTTGTAAACCAAAAAATAAGCATTTGCTTTTTTTTGGTTGCCCTAGTTATTAGCATATATTTACCCCCATATTATTAAAAAAAATTTTCAGGCTTATAACAGACTTATAAAACGAATGTTCTATGAACATTTGTTTAATAAACCTTTCATAAATCAAAAACATTTTTTATGAATATGGGGGTTATTCTTTAGTTTCAGAATATTACTTAAATTGGATTGTAAATAATTTTTATTTTCTGGTTGAAAGATAACGATTTTTTTGCTTGATATGTAACAATTGTTTCTTGATTTCTATATTTTGCATAAAACTAATCAGTATTATTTTGGTATAATGTCTTAAGTAAACATAATTGTAAAGAAGGCTTGAAATGTGAATCTGCAAGTTTCGTTTCAACTTAAAATAATGGTGATCATTAAGCAAAATATCAAAATCATGAAATATTCGTCATATATTAAATCAAAAATATAAATTTTAAATAATCGTTGTGTGTAGAGTTTTTTTCCGGACTTTTTCGATTCCCGGGAAAGCGGGAAATATTTTTAAATTTCCCGGGATCCCGGGATCCCACTCCATATAAATAAAACAAAGTAAATTTTGTTATTAATTAATGAAAAAAACTTTAATAAAATAACGTAAGGGAACTTGTTTACAAAGAAAGTAAAAGAAATGGTTCAATACTAAAAAAATAAATTGAAGATTGAAATAGGAACTTGAATTATTATTACCTCACGCCTTTATTCCCTATTGTTATGCTTTCATTCAGTATTATTATGCTTCGGATTCACAATCAGAGGCAATTTTTTCTTTTTGATAAACAACGTCCATATCAGTCAAATGTATGTCAAGGTTTATGCAACAAAAAGCATCAACCGGACTGCTTCTTACAAACCTCTTCATTTCAATAGGTCCATTTATAATCTTTAGGACAATGTGTTTTTCAAGTTGTATGTTGTAGTATCTTACACGAGTTTCCAAAATGTTATTTTATTTCGGTTTCCCCGCACTTCACGGGTATATAAATCAACAAAAATTGAAATTGAAAATTTGTGTTTATCACCTAATAAACATATCATATCATATCATTGCATCATTTAGCAAAGTTTTCTTTCAGGACTTCTCGTATTATACCTCAAACTGAATCGAAGTTATAGCAAAATATATCTTTAAGGCGGTACATTTTTAAAACTTTAATCGCATTTTGCCAAGATCGTTTGTTTTTGTAGATATGACTATGTTGCAATAAAGGAGCGATATGTTTAGGTATCTCCTATTTTTAAGACTTGTTCATGGACAATGAAACTTTACTGCCTGCATCTTATTTTGAATTAATGTACTTTATTAACTTTTCACTTCACTAAATGTAATAATTATCAACTGTTGGACTGCCCATTCTGCTTTTAGTAGATTTATTGCATCAGGAGACATTGATTTAAATACATGTACTCACTTCTTGTAATTGATCTAATCCACAACGCATCCACAGATGCTAATTTTTAGAGAATAGAAAACTAAATTTCAAAGTATAAATAGCTGTTTTCTGAAATTATGAGGAATTTTTTATTTCCCGGGATCCCGCAAGAAAAATCCCGGGAAAACGGGAAATAAAATAATTGAAATTCCCGGGATTTCAAAAATAAGAATTATAAAAACAAAAAATACAACTGAAATATAACTTTCAATATTTTTTTTTTTTTTTGTATAGAGTATTTTGTATTTGTATAGAGTACACAAAAGTTGATATATTAAAAATCCCGGGATTAAAAAAAAAATCCCGGGATGCGGGATTTCTCGTTTGACATCTCTAGTGTCGACTGAAAGAAATAAAATTGGGTTTGAATCGAAAAAGTATTCGATCACGACTGCCAGAATTAGGCGGTATGATTTTAGGGTGTTCCATTAATCGGGTTAAATTTTTGTTCGATTAAACGAATAATCGATATTTTTCGATTAAACGAATGAAATTTTAAAATTAATCGAATAATTTTAAATCCAGAAAATTTTATAAATTACGGGATTTTTTTCGATAATTAAAAAAAAAAATTAGTACTTGAATAAATATAATAAGGTGTTCAATTGATCAGGTTTTATTTTTGTTCGATTAAACGTGTAATCGCTATTATTTTTACAAGAACAACACTTAAAGCCATGAAAAACTACGGTCATTTTGTAAATTTTGAATTGAATTAAAATAAATGTAAATCTTTGAGTGAACATGCCTACTTTTTTGTCATTTTTTCTTTTATGAAATGAGTTATTAATTTGTGTTGAAAATATGTAACAAAAATATATAATACAACGATATGGAATTAAGATGAAAAGTTTTACGCATTAAAAAAGAAGTCAATGCGGATTAGAGTAAAAATAAAGTAGAAAATGGAAGAATTTCCATAGTTGTATGATGAATGGGAAGGATGCATCTATTTATAATACGAAATTTTTTTGTAAAAATAACATTTTTTATTCGTTATTCTCATCGATTAATCGAATAATTTGTAAGATTTCATCGTTTGATCGAACGAACAAAAAAAAATATTTGAATTATTCGAACAAAGTTGAAAGGCGAATAATTGAAAACTCAAGTTATTTCGAATGCATTAAGAGTGTTTAATATAGAAAAATAGAAAAGTCGGTTTATTATTTCACCTGGCTTGCATACAAATTTCCTGCCGAAATAAGAGTTGTGGCCCTATAAGGTCCATACAAAATAATGTACATAGCTAAAATTTTGATTAATTTTAAATACTTGTTTTTGTACAATTAGATGAGTTAAAAAGACAACTAAAAGAATTGATTACTTTCAAGGCCAGTTGGTAAGTGCCCATTTTCATTATATGATTTTTGTCGCTGCAACTTTTGTCGCTTCTTTTACTTTTTCTGTCCCACCGAACTTAAATACATTTTTTGGTGCCCATTGTTATAAAATTGTTTGTTAGTGCATATTTTCGATTTCCCTGACAATAATCTAACTTAGGTTAAACTTGCTTATTATTATTCGTATATACAATAAAAATAAAATTGTATTGTCACTAGGGTATTCATTCGGTGTGCAATGCGTAATCTTGTATCATTCATGAATCTGTATTATGGGTTGCTTCCGATTTCTCCAACATCTTCCATAAGTGAAAGAATTTTTTCCAAGTCAAGTTGTATCAATACTAAAGAAAAGAATTGCTTAAATGCCAAACATTTAAACCAAATTATTGTTTCAAAAGATTATTTTACAAGATCTTAAACTATTGAAATAATTAATAAAAAAAATCTCACAGTTTATTTTGTAATAAATACATAAAAATATTTTGTATAAATTATAAAATATGTGTTTCATATTTATGAATTACTTTTTTGTTTGCTCGTTTTAGTTCAAGAATTGTTTTGTTCGTTATGTTGTTGTTTTTTTTAATAATACACTCCAATAATAAATAATGTTTGCATTTTTATTAATTGAAATTACTTAATTTATAACAAAACTTTATTAATCGTTTATTCGATCAATAACAAAATGAACCGATTAATTACAGATTAAACCAACAAATCGGTTAATTAATCGAGCGATTAACCGATTAAATGAATACCCTAATTGTCACTTAAAATGCAAAAGGGCCTAAAAACCAAAAAATATAAACGGCCATAAAAAGAGCGATAGGGCCAAGCAACATTTAATAGTGCAAAAAATGGTCCAATTGTGCCAAAAATCCCATCACTGTTGTGTGCAACCACTTGAAAAATAAAGCGGGATTTAATTTTAAAGTTGAATTATGCAGCCCTCTAAGGGCCATTATTACAACCTAATAATAAAGTTGCTGATAGTTAACGTGAACAATAGCTATCTTGAACGATAAAGTGACCAATAAGTTTTTTCCATTATTACAACTGTCCGATAAAATAAAAAATGTAATTTATATACCGACTACTTTTGGTTGTTTAAAATACGTAGTGGCAGCGACTTAGTTTTGTTTTACTTATTAATTAAAAACAAAAGTAAATTTTTGTGCTTTATTTTTGGTTTTAATGGTAAATTGTTTTGTTTTTTGTGTTAAATTGTGTTTTTTGAAAAAGTTGAGTAATTTAAGACTACCATTGAAGTTACCATATTTTCAGCAGAAAATATGGCATCTTCAAGTTCTTAAAGTTCACTTGTAAAGTTACCATGAGGACAAACCTGATGTTAGCTTATCAGTCACTTTTTAGGTTAATGTAAACTTGTAATAACCAAAAACTATTTATCTGTCAGATAGCATCCTAAAAATAACTATTTGTAAGTTGTTATAATGGCCCTAAAATGTATATGTAGATTAGATATTTTTATCAGCCAGATCAAATAAATTGTTTGTAGCGACCTTCCTGAAACAAGGGTTTTAGCACGAAAGTGATTACAAAAGGAAAAGTAGGTCGTTTAAATTTCGCTTTAATTGTGTTCATTCATTTCCACGACTACTTACTTTTGTGCCTGAATATTATATTTTTAATAATAATGAAAGAAATGTTCGTTGTTGTTTAAATTGTGTTTAGGTACCGCTTTAACTTACTCTTTAAGTGTAGTTTGCCGTTATAAATTGCATATTGCCCTTATAAAAAGGGTTTTGAATAACAATGACTTAGTAATCTTCCATAACTATTTGTACGAGTGTATAGGAATTTGAGTTTTTTTTTTTTTTTTTGTTTAAATTACTGTATTGATAAGCACAAATTTCACTTATTATAAACTTTATGAAGGGTTCCTATAGCGAACTCCCGGAAAAAAATGTAAAAATCTCCGGGGATTTTGAGGTACAAAACTTCGATAATATTTCTGCAAAGTGTTAAATGGTCAAATAAAATACACAAACGTCTTCAAAATCAAGCAAAAATTTTACGTTAGTGCCGACCTTTTTCGTTATTAATTGGCTTGTAACAAACGATTGAGGCATGTTTGTAGAAAATTTTATTTTTGTACAAAAATGTAAAATACTTATGAAACTGTTTGCCCTGCCTAGTGACAATTGTTTTATTTCAGTGGAAATTTTGCAGACTGAAGAAGGGGAAGAAAACCCATTAAAAATAGACGAGGATAAAACTTGTTGAAAAATTAATAATGACATTTGTGTCGTTTTTTTTGGAAACGAAAAGTGTATATATGGCAATCGTTTGTGTAGTTTATTTTGCCGTTAAGTCTGAAATTTCAAAAGCTGCCTTTTTTTAATTAACGTTTAACTTAATTTTTTTACACAAAACAAAATTTGTATTGACGTTATATCAATTTTTAACGTGGTTTGTGTTTTTTATTTTGATCACGAAATTTGTGTTGAACATTGCAGCCTGTTTTAACACATTGGCACTTCACTACAAAAAAAACGCTTTCTTCGAAAGCTGCTCTCGCAACTGGGAATTTGGGAATTTTTCTTACGAATCTTTTTAACTTCTATATGCTCTGTAATATTTATCAGATACAAACGCATTTTGCAATGTAATTACAAAAAACAAATCAGGGTATATGCACCCTTTACCACAGGTGGAAAGGGCATACATAAGTTTATCATTCCGTTTGTTATTTCAACTAAATTTATCTTTTATATTCTGGGTCCTTATGAGTAGTGAAGTTTAACAATGTCCATCTATTTGTCTGATCCAAAGACCCCAGATATAATGGGGACTTGGTTGGTATATATTTTTGTAACATAGGCTCCCTAAAATGTTGCCTTTAAAATTGATCCTATCGGTTCATAAATGAATGGATAAGATAAAAGCAAAAAACCACGACTACCTCTAATTTTGCCCATAAATCCTCGTTGTAATTGTTTTTAGACCGTCCACCACTAGTGGTGAAAGACATACTAAGTTTGTCATTCCCTGTGAAACATTTGTAATATTGATCTAAAACTCCAAGAAGTATAATGTATATTCTGGGTTCTTGATTAAGTATAAGTCGATTTTTTTCAGTTCTAAAATGCGTATGGCCTTGGCTTTTCCGACTATTTGGGCTAATCCGCCCATAATTTCATTTTCTCCCCTTTTTCTTTTTTTCCATATGTGCCTACTAAAATTTAAAAATTTTCAAAACTATATAACTCTAATCTGAAATTAAATCTGGACATAGTTTTTACAGTTCTGAAATGCTTTAGCCTTAGCTTTTCACCCTATTAGGACTTATTCCCCCATAATTTCAATTTCTCCCCATACTTCAATTTTCCATATGTATGTATTTTAGTTGTAAAATTTTAATTTAGTTAAAAAAATTTTTCCAAAATTTAAATTTTGAATGGTACTGAACTTCAATTAAAAGAGTACTTTTGCCCCACCAAATGGCATTTTTGTTAATAAATAAAACCATCAAAAAGTATTTTATCAAAGTTATTTACGGGAATACAAAATTTATCATTAATACGATTTCTGTATGACGTGCGAAATTCCCAATTTTTCATATTTGATAAATACACTGAAATTTATTGTTGAGGGAAAGCTAGCTAGGAGAAGCTAGCTAGGGGAAGCTAGCTTTCCCTCAACAATAAATTTCAGTGTATTTATCAAATATGAAAAATTGGGAATTTAGCACGTCATACAGAAATCGTATTAATGGCAAAAAGTATTTTATTGGAATTCATTTATCTATGTATTTAGAAGCAAAAAGTATTTATATAAAAGGTACACATGTAAATAATATTTGTGTTATACATAAGAGTAAGGTACGTTTTTACAGTATTTTATAGTCAGGCTTGCCAGTTAAGCACTTTTAGTGCAAAATTTTTTTGAATTGGCACTTTTTTTGGTTTAGCACATTTTAATAATTATTTTGCATTTTTAGCACTTTTTTAGATCCCAAAACCACTTAAAAACTTACATAATCAATTCAAGTAAAGTATCAATTCTTTAAGTGTATCAAGAAATATACAAACATATTAGGCATATAACTTTTTATAATTTTTGTAAATAGGAAAAATTGCATAGCATAGTCGAATAGAGCATATTTTTTTTTAAATCACATAAAAGTTTTCGCATCAAACGCAATTACTTTTTTTATAAGATCATATAGCCATTTGATTATTCATTTAATTTGAATAAATGTTATTTGTGAAAAAATGTTTAAAAAACTGATATAAGTGTGACTTGCAATACTTATATGAATTGGCAAAGCCAGCACTCAGTAATGCTCGTTGGAATTCTGGCACTTTTATCTTTTATACTAATTCCGGAATATCAATTGCAATTATTTGCTATTTGTAAATTTGTATGTGATGCTTAGAGCAAAGTCTGGTTTTCTGATCGTTAATAATTTGGCCACACTACAAAAATCATTGTCCGGCTTTAGAGAAGCAAATAAATGTTTTCTCAGACATTGGGACAAAAAACCATCAGCTATACAGAAAGTTCAGCGAGGCAACCTTCTATTGGATAGACCCTGCTGCGAACTAGAATGAAAACAGAACTATTATGTTCAGTTATACGTATAAAAGAAGGTGCAAAATTGCTGCCACATTTTAAACATATCGGACGATATTGTAAAAAAAAAATCGGTTCATCTGAAAAGTACCAAAATGAGTTGGTATTTGAGGAAGATGAAAATGACATAATTGAAATTTTAAACAGTTGTAACAACTTTATTAAAATATATTATCTATAATGTAACATATAATAAAATGTTTTTGTTCAACAAAATGAATATGTAAAAAAAATTTCAAATGTAAACTTTTGATTGTATTCATAAAAATCAATGTTACAAAACTCGCACTTTTGTTTTTCACTGTAGAACAATTTAGCACTTTTTTTTGTCAATTTAGCACTTTTAATTTGAATTCTTCTGGCAAGCCTGTTTATAGTTCATATTTTTCTGAATAAGTAAAAAAATTAAAAATTTTATTTTTGTACACATAAATTTATACTGGTAGACTATTTCTATTTTAACTTTTGCAAAGTTGCATTATTCAGACTTAGAACTAAGTTCTAAAATAAAATTTAAAACATTTATGTTTCAAACAAAGCTTTTAATTCAGTGTTATAAGATTAACTAAATTTACTTAAAGAGATCATTAAGAAGTATTATAACTACAACAGCAACTATCATTTGATTTTAATTGATCTTTAGTTTTTACCAAACTTGAAACAGTTTCTACGTGTAAACGATTTCTTCTTTTGCATTTTACATTATTTTGCATTTGAAAAATTGCGTGCAACTGATACTGAGAAATGTAGTATTAACAAAGTTCCAATAGCAATACGTGAAATGACAGCAAACAATAGTTCATCCATTTTCCTCTTTATTTTGGCTATATTTTTCCAAAAAATTGAAATATTTTCAGTTGAGAACGGAATTGAGAATTGATATTTTCATAGTTTTCTTTCTCGTTTGTAAAAAACATTAAAACCAATGGTATTGGTGTTCCCGGAAACAATATTTTCTGGAGTGAAGCTGCTTATCATTTTTAAGGATTTATTTTCAAAGCAAAATTTAGTTCTTAGTCTTTCGGAAAATCTCAAAAAAAATTGTTTTGCAGTTTCTTTCAATTTATATACAATTTTCTTGTTAACTTAATATATAGAAACATAAATACATATGTCAAAAGGAGTTCCACAAAAAATTTCATTTAAAGGTAAATAATTTTTTTTTTTTTTTTTCTAATTTCCTAAGCTAATCCCGCGAAGCTCTATGCTTGTCTGCAGGAAAGAAACCAGAGTCTCTGGCGGGAATCGAACCCGCAACCTCGGTGCTGATAGACTAGCTCGCTACAGCTAGAAATTAAAATTTTCTACTAACATATTATCCAATGCAAATGTCCCATTCTGAAAAGCAAAATATGAATCCTGGCGGCCCGGCCCCGCTTTGCATTTCAATATTAACGTTGTTAATTATTTTTAAAGCACAACAACATAAATTTTGTAACAAACACATGATTACTAAAGTCTGCTATCGATATGATCAGATCACAGTTAAAAAGCGTATAAGCTGCGGTATTTTTTATATAAAAAAAAACCAAAAATAGTAAAATTCTGTTAACATAACAGTCATGGACAGGGTTACCGTTCGCCCAAATAAAGTCGCAATTTGAAACTTTTTGAGCGGCCTGCGACTTTTTTATCACCGACTTTGGCGACTTTTTTAATTATCAATTTTCTTACGTCGTTAAAATTGAAAAGCCATTAACAGATTATTGTTCCTTTGAAAACTATTTTTTTACTTTTTTGCAGCCTTTTCTTTGAATCTTTCGTTGAAAATTGGCGAAAAATTTCTGAGTCGCAATTAACACTATGGACATTTGCCGGACAGAAAAAGCTTTTGGCAAAAAGTAAAGTGTGTCACGCATACTGCGTCGCCCCTTTACCAACAAACTTTTTTTGTCCGGCAAGAAATGTCCATAGTGGAAATTGACGAATTAGAAACTTTTCGCCAATTTTCAGCGAAAGATTCAACGAATAGTTTTAGTAAAAAAGCTTTTATAAAACATTGTGGTGTTTGCAGTGCTATTTTAAAAAATTACTTTTAGCCGAAAAGTCAATGAAAGAAGAAGTTGTGGTAAAACATGGACAGATGTGAATATTTTGCTTTAACTTAAAAAATTAAATGTATTTATTTAAATTTATTCTTTAAAATAAGATTTCTTGTTTAAACGAAAAGAAAATCTTAAAATCGAATTAGGAAATGAAGCTAGAAATACGTGTTCAGAAGCAGAGGAAACCACGGAGTCTGAGACGGATAATAATTACTATCGCTGCAGATCCTTCCAAAAACGTAATATTTCGTGATACTATTCGAAAGAATGGGAACTACAGTATCCAATTATTTGACTTTTGGTTTTGTTCGAGTAAGAAATTAATCGATTTTTGAATTTTAAGTTTGCTCGATTAATCAAGTAAAGTTTTTATATTGTTCGAATTACTCGAATAATTCAAATAATTGTATCCAATAGGGAAAAAACATAAATCTCTATATGAATTGATACTCTTATTATATTAATAAACACAAAAAAAAACAAAAATACAAGCATTCAGTTTAACAATAAACAATAAAATAACAATACATATTGCTCCTTTAATGCAACATGGTCATATCTCAAAAAATCAAAAATTTCAAGTTCCTTTAGCAAACGTTTATATGTAAAAATAAAATCAGTATTATATTATATCTCAAACTGAACCGAAGTTATAAGAAAATATATTTTATTTAACCTGTATCTAAGGTTCATTTTGAAAACTTTAATCACGTTTTGCCAAGTTTGATTTTTTTTTGAGATATGACTTTGTTGCAATAAAGGAGCGATATGTGCTATGTAGATAGTTTTAAAACTTTTAAATTAAATAAATAATTTAAAATTCAAAAAAACCGGCTGCAAAAAATACATTTTTATACTTTAAATACCGAAACAAGATTAAGGAAAACAAAACTAAATTTACACTAATTCGGTTTAAAGGGGTCTCTGCACGTCAAGTATTTATTATCCAGCGCTATGGTAGTATAAGTGTCACACTTATGATGCTGGATGGAAAAAATTTAGATATGACAGCGAGTATTACGTCCAGCACACGTACATACACGAGTGAATTTGCCTGCTGGACAAGCATTTAAAATGTGTATTTGGCCCTTAACAGACTATAAAATTATCGAAAAGTCAAAGTTTAGTACAGTTATGTTTATAAGCAGGCGGGAACCACTAACTTTTTCGCTTTATAATTTGCAATTGGATCCCGCCTGCTTAACTTAATGCGGGTATTAAATACAGGGTTGAGCTCGTATTTTTTAAGACAATTTTTTATTTAGTTCTTATATTTCTGTCTTTTTAGTTCCGGCATATTTTGTGAGAGGTGACAGTTAGTTATGAAAAACTTTTAAAGCCAATTTTTTTTACTCTTAAAATTACTTTGATTTCAATTTCAATGATAACTTATTCAATTTTTGTAATCTCCTTTTATTTACACATTTTTTTAAGATAAATGTTCAACTATATATGAAAAATGTGCTATTAAAGTGCCAAATTTCTAACGTATGGAATATGACGTTTATAATGATATACACAAGGTCTATCCAATAGGTCTGCTTAAGAAGCCAGATGTTTATTTGGTTTTTTCCTCAACGATATCAAAAGTTGTTTACATTTTCCTTATACGTGTATATTTTTGTTTACTTTTTTGGTTTTTGCCACACATGCTGCACACAAAACACATTTTTCCTTTTGTTTTGCCTATGTAGTAGTAAGATTTTGACAACGGCGAGGAATTTTACACAAACAAAATGCCTGTTGTTTTTTGTATTGTTGTATTGTTGTAATAGTAAGCAGACCTATTGGATAGGCCTTGGATATACATAAGTTGTCTCTAACACATCTAAAAACGGTCTAAAGCTGGGATCACACGATTGCCGCAATGCACCAATTTTCATACTTTTTAATACCCCAATCGTGTGACTGCACAACCAATTGGCTCATGTACCAATCAAGGACAATATTGTGCTTACTTTTATTAATCAAATGCAACCCTGGTGCGGCAATCGTGTGACTGTTTTCTATGCAACCAATATTTATTGTGTTCTTGTGCGGCAATCAAACAACACAATACGCACCATTATTTTCCTTTTTTTTTAATAAATTTACTTTTTTGTGTTTCTTTTAGTAGGTAATGAAGATAAATATTTATTAATTTATTATGCATTTTAATTTTTTTAAATTATTGCTGTTACCAAAATATGTATGTTCACAAGCATATTTAGCTGTTCAGTGCGAATATTTTTATTTAAGTTTCTTAGCGAACCTTAACATACGAAACTTTTTGAACAGACTTAATTTTTGGAATTTCTTAAAAAATTTAAATAAAAATATCCAACAAAAGTTTGTTTAAGTACATACATATATGATACATATTTAATTTTATTTAATTAACAAACCAACAAGAACTTTCAAACAAATAAAAAAGCTACTACAACAGCTGTTTTCGCAGTTGTCAAGTAAGAACAATCGTGTGACTGTGCTGCGGCAATTGTAACCATTTCGCTTTATACCAACTAGCGGCAATTAAATTTGTTTAAAACAGGGCAATCGTATGATTTTAGAATATTTTATTGGTCCAATTTCATTATTGTGCGTCAATAAAGCACAATAAAAATTGTGTCATATTGGTGCATTTGCGGCAATCGTGTGATCCCAGCTTAAATGACATATGTATGCTCAAAAGTTTTTGTGATAAAAATAAATGTAGAAGTTAAGAATATGTAATTTAGTTTTATATAATATTAAACAGTTAGAAATCTAAAAAGAAATATTTTTATATAAAAAAGATAAATTGATCGAGTTATTCGTTATTCGAAATTGGCTATTTTGATTATACGATCAAATAATGGCAAACAATTCCTCGATTAATCGTTCGATAGTGGATACTCTAATGGGAACTGAAGTTAAAATGGCATAACCAAGACGTATAGTCAAAGCGGCCTTTTTGCAGTCTTTTTAAACAGCTTTTAGTGAACTAAAACCATCATCTTCAGCGACGTGGAAAAACAAAAAACACATTCTGAAAATTAAAAAATGCAACGAATTTTATTTTCTCAAACGACTATTTTGTGCGACTTTTCAAAAATGTCTAACGATTACCCTGGTCATGGAGTAATAAATATGTTATTAACATGGTACACAGAAAAAATTATTTTTCCAATTCAAACAAAAAATTTGTAGAATCAAAACATTTTTTGTCTGAAATCGGTCCTACAAACAAATTTGCATATTCAAACAATTTATTTGCATTTCGTTTATTGAAAAAAAACACTGATTTTTTCAAACAAATAATTTAACTGAATCAAACAAATAGTTTACTGAAAATCATAGGTATAACAAAAACAAAAAAGTTTTTTTTTGCACAAGCAATGACGCACGCGCACACAAGCAAGCACTGTAGAAGGTAAAGGCAAAGCAGAGCAGAGCGGCTGGCGCCTGGCTTTGAGACACATTTTTTTGTTGGAATAATTTATACACACAATGCTTTTTTTTCTTCTTCACTCACTGTTGCTGTATGCTTTCCTTGGCAGCAGACCGACTCGACATGTTTATCGTCATCATTTTATTGTCGTATTTGATGTAGGTATTTAACCAAACAGTTTTAAAAAATTGAATACGGGATTTTGTTTCTTATAATGTTGTTTCTGCTATTGTTTTTCTTATAGTTGCACTTTTTTAAAGCGTCCAAAAATAGACTGTGTGTGTTTTTTGTTGTTGTTTTTATATTTCACATAAAGAAGTGTTGCTTACGATCAAATAAAAAAATACAAAAAGACGACAACATTAAAGAGCGTTAAATATTTCATACAAAATTATGAAAACTTGACACCAATAACGCGTTTATTATATTTTTGAAGAGTTGTCCACATTTTTGTTGGTTAAATAAAAATCAAACAAAAATATTGATTGAATCAGTAAAAAAATTTATAGAAATTAAAAAAATTTTCAAACAAGCGTTTGTTTGAAAATAATTCGGCAATAATTTTTTCTGTGTAACATAGTTTATGTTAAAATTAAAAATAAAGCTAATTTTGAGGCTGACTTCACAAACATTATTTCTTGAAAATCTCCTGGGAAATTTTTTGGGAAAAAGGCACTTTTTCGCTGGGGATTTGTGGGGATAAAATATTATTATAAATGCCGTTTCTGCAGTGGGAAGACCGATTTTTGCAAGATGTGCGTACAAATTTAAGTCATTTTTGTTGGTTCGAAACCTTTTCAAGAGCGTGCTGAATTAGTTTTAAATATGCTTTCTGTACCAACAAGCTCTACTTAGAATAAATACGCACTTTAAAAATAATTTATTTCGCTGCGACAAATGTATTCCATCTTCTTAAATGCCAACACTTTTTATTACAAGCAACATGTAAAACAAAATCGCATTGACTGATCAATCATAAGCTTTCGAAGTTTTTGAAGTGATAAACATTGATACATAAATAATTTTCTGGTGCGTTTTTTGCGTTATTTTTTTTGTTAACATTTGTATACAAATAAAATTAGTTTTAATAACATTACACAAATGGATTTAATTTAATAAATAAATGTATGCATTTTTTTCTTTTGACATTATATTATTTTATTTTTAAGGATCTGTGTGGGTTTTTGGGATAAGAAAATAGCTATTTAAGGGATGAAAAATCGCAAATTGGTGATAAGGCATAAAAAAACTGGAAACCCTGACCACTCAGATTCTTTCCGAAAACCATTTTACCGCTTTAAAAACAAATTAATTCTCAATTACAAATTTGAAAATTCCAGGGAAAATTCCTAAAAATTAGAAGCCCTAAAAATTTTTTTTTTAATTTAATATAAGTAAATACTTATGTTACACTTTTTATGAATATAAACGTTATTATGCATTAGATTTAAACAAAGACGGTAAACATACAATTTTTTACAATAAATATTTTTTAGCGATAGCAAAAAGTTAGAAAATGCAGCTGTTTAATAGAAAAAGGAGTAATGAGTAGTGAATCATCAGCTTAGAATACAAAATTTTTCGTTGTACCCCTGAATGATAAAAAGTTTTTTGAAGTTAAGGTATTTCTTTTCATACCCGATACTAGAAAATGTCCTTAAACTGATTGTTATCTCTTTCTTTTTACTTAATTTTTTATATAAATTATGGGCAGAATAAAAAAAGAACATTGAAAATAGGAATTAAAATTATATTGGACTTTTAATTAAACTTACGAAACAATATTTGTTTTAAACCCAAAATTTTTTTTCACCATTTGCTACACATATCGTAACCTAAAATGCAAAAGGGCGTTACACTTTTTATTAATTTTATAGGGACATGTAATTTAGTCTAGTGCATCATAATCAATCAAAACCATGATTTTGAATTTTTTTATTGTTACTCCCTTTTGCATTTTAGGTGACAATATTAACTAGATTTTAAGAAAGTCTTATATTTTTGTTTAACATTGGTAATTTTTAAAACTTAACGAAATTTTTTTTTACAACCATCAATAAATACTTTAGAAAAAAATTTTATTTATGTATATCGTTTAACTCTTTGCTACCTAAAATTGTTTGCTATCGGACTACTTTTTGGATTTTTCATGGTTGAGAAACAACAAAAACTTCTTTTTTTTATATTTATATGTATCTGTGTGTGAACTTGAAAGTTTTGGCTTCCTACATGAAGGTGTAGATCGTTCAATAGCTTGTATCTCATATCAGAGAGTTTCTGGCTGTGATAATATAATTTGAAATCAAATAATTCCCCTTTTGTGACTTTACTGGTGAAGGGTTACCTAAAAATTAAAACAAACTGAAGAGAAGAAACCGTGGTGATGGGAAACCAAAAATGGTGATGCTAAATTGGGCAAAACAGCAATAGTAGGGAATGGTAAATCGATTTTGATTGGAAAAAAATAACAGTTCATTTTTATAGTAATTTATAACCAGGGAAACCAAAAATATGCAATTGCACGTTTCGCCTTGTGCGACCAATGAAGGCAGAAACAATATATTCACTCGTTTTAGAGCTTTTTTTGAATTTTGGCATCGATTTGTTAGTGCATATGTTTGCATATTTTACCGTTTGCAGCATTTTTTTGCATAATTTAGTTAAAAGAGCTTTTTTGCAGCATTTTTTAAGTTTTTAGCGCATATTTTTCTTTTTTGAGGCATATTTTGATACATTTTTTCGTAGCAAAAAAAATTTTTTTTTGCGAAATTTTGGCTTTTCTGTTTTAAAAATATAACTGAATACCCAACGTGTTACTTCAATTTTGCCATCTATGTACATTTAATTATTACTCGAAAATTGTAAGACAAAGGCAGGTTGTCATTAAATATAAATATTATTTTAAACTTTAGAATCTTATGTACGTATAAGCAAATTGATCTGTTCTTGTCGGTGTGTAATATAGAAATCTGGATCACTCTAGTATACCGATCGATTTAGAATCACTTTTTAAAGAGACCTCACGATAACCTTCGTCCGGCTGGCTGGTTGCCTGTGCATGTTATTTTTGTGCGCATAGTACAAGTTGCAATCTTGTAGATGATAATTTGATCAAATTTGGTAAATATATTTAATTGTACTAAGAACGAAGTCTATGGAAATGGTGAGAATCGGTTTATAACTTTACATATTCCGCATAAAAACTTCTTTCTAAATTAGACTCTTTGTGTCCGTATATGTTGGTATGTATTTAGATTAAATTTGCCCCAAAAATATTTTACTGCAAATTAAATTATTTTCGAATCATTTAACATTTGCCCAAAGCTCCCATCTATAAAAAGCTTTAACTTCCTTTAAAATGTTAACATTAATAAACAATTTAGGGACCGTCCCTAAAATCCCTTTAAGATAAAAAATCTAAAATGCATGTCTATATCGAGATAGTATTCTGCACAAATAACTCTAATATGAATTTTAGCCTCTTAACATAGCTTTGTTTTTTTGAGCCGATGACTGCTTATCGTTTCCAAATAGGGTAAAATCTCGAAAATTCGTCTGTAAATACTATAGTGTTTTGGCTTTACCGGTTACAATTTTAGGATTGTTTTTTATTTAATGGAACTGTTATTAAATTGTTGAATATTTTTTTTTAATTAGCATTTTTGGATTTTTTGGGGCATATTTTAACAATTTTCAGGGCATATTTTCAAGTTTTTACTGCATATTTAATGCGCATAAAACGTGCTTTTTACATATTTCTGGTTTCCCTATTCTATATACATATATAAAAAGAAGTGTACACTTTGATGTCACCACTAAGTGCGAAAGCGGGTCGTTCGACTTAAACGAAAACTATCACGATACTTTGGGAATAGTCTGTAGATGGTTTATGTGAAGTTTGGACGAAATCGGCCCGGTGGTTCCAGAGATATTGCATTTAGATTTTTCTATATATTACTCCCATATAAATTTCAACAAAATGGGTTTCATTATCCATATTATGATTTTTTATTGTTACCTGAAAAGTTACCAAATCGTAATGCCTAATGTGTACAATGACATTCGGAATAGATCTTAATGTATATATTTTATATCGCTAGAGGGCGTAACATAGGGAAAAACGGGTAAAAGCTCCCAATCCCAATATTTTCTTAACTGATTAACCGATTTTCTTGAAATTTCGCAGGCAAATAGTGTTACATCTGGAAGGAACTATAGCCTATAATTTTTATTATTCAGGGCGTGAAATTGGGCAAGGGAGGCAAACGCTCCCCCTCCCTATATCTTCTTAACTAATCAACCGGTATTCTTTAAATTTGGCATGCAGATACTGTAATATCTAAAGGAACTTTAAGATATACATGTTTTTGAATTTCCAACAATTAGGGCGTAAAATAGGGCAAAAAGGGTAAAAGCTCCATCTCCCCATGTCTTCTTAATTAATTATCCGATGAAAGTTTTAAGTCTTGAAGGAATTAAAGGCTAAACATTTTAACATTTACGGCGTAAAATAAAGGTAAACGGGTAAAATCACCCCCATCCAATATCTTCTTAATTAATTAAACGATTCTTTTGATAAGTTTATGTATCTTTATTAAACGTTTTTTTCTCCGGTTATTCTACTTCGGCTTTGCAATGGTACACGATTTGTCGTTAACAAATTGATGAAAAACGTTATCGAAGCTACCTTTTTGAATGGTAAATTCCGAGACGAAAATGTTTTGCTGCCACGAACTCCGATGATTGCCACAGACGTCCCAAATTAATTCAAATTTCCTTTTAGATTGGCATTTGCAATGCCAGAGTTTTTTAAATAGACTTTGACGTTTGGTATAACAAAAAATTTTCAGGTGAAGACCCAATGCAATAAAAATTGATTATCTCTGTTTGATTTTCATACTTCAGGATAAAAAATACATCACTTTTTTATGTTTAACTTTTGAATATGTAACGAAAAGAAATAAATAGCTATTGTTTTTTTTTTTCATCGCCAATTATGGTATAAAGCGCTCAAGTGAAAGAAAGAGGAATTTATTTTACTTGAAATTAGGTTTATGGCAAAACAACGTTTGCCGGGACAGCTAGTTTATAACTAAAAAATAAACAAAGTAAAATACATAACATTTATATTGCGATAAAAATTTTTTTGATTTTTCCAGATATTTAAAGCTTTTACTTTTTGTTTATAATGATTGGAGTTGGTTCAAAATTTGGTCCACCATTTCTATGTATTCCATCTTAAGTCTGTCTTACAAATGAAGCACAGCCGCGAATAACGTTTTAAGTTGCAAAATAATAACACGATGCTAGTTGAAAAAACAGACAAGCCGGGCACATGGCGTTTAAACATTATTTGGGTACGCTGAATCCAGTGGTACTCGCCGTTTTTTTAGATTGGCTCTGATTTTCGAGATATACCGTTATTTCGAAAATGGAGGAGGTTGCACACATATATTCGCGTAACTCAACAACGGTTTAGTTTATTGAAATTACTAAAAAAAAAACCAAAACTCCGCAATAAAATTTGCTTTTAGAAAAGTAAAACGTCGAGTTAACTCTATCGGACGGTGCTTAGTATTTGGGTAACTTTCTGGACTGCAAACTGTCTTGGAAGTGAAATACTCAGGAGAGGATGAGACTCAATGCCTACTACACATGAAGGAACTCCATCGGTAAGAACTGGGGGTTTGAGGCCGGATATGGTAAACTGGATTTACACATCGGTGGTTAGGCCTATACATACTTATGGATGCACTGTTTGGTGGGATGCGTTGAGCGTGCAAAGCTATAGGAAGATGCTCAGCAAGGTTCAAAGGAGTGCATCTCTTGGCATCACGGGTGCAAGGAGAAGCACTCCACAGGCAGCGTTGGGCATCCTACTATATCTGTCACCTATTGCGCATTATGTGAGGAGTATGGCTGCTAGGAATTTACTTAGACTTTACGAGTCTTCTTTGGTTAGACCTAGGCGGGGGTGATCACACGATAATTTTGTACGAGGTGGGTCTGCTTGATCGGGCTAGTATTCTCGATGGAATTTCGGATCATAGGACTATGACTATTGACTTTGGTGTATCACCAACAGTGGAGTGCCCGGATAGGGAAGTTTGGCGTGGATCCAATGGACTGTTTGAGGGGTGGGCAGTATTAACGGATGGATCCAAGATAAAAACCGGCACTGGTGCCGCTGTATATATATGTGTGCAGTGTCTTCCAGGCTGAGATTCTAGCGATCTGGAGGGCGACGGAAGTGATACTGGATCAAATCGTAGGTGGATCTGTGGTGACAATTTACGTCGATAGTCAGGCGGCGCTTAGGGCATTGACAAATTATACGGTGCGATCGTGCCTGGTAGCTCGGTGTAAGAATGCTCTTAGGAAACTCATGGAGGTATTCAATATAAGGCAGTGCTGGGTACATGGAAACTGCATGGTTGATGGAAATGAGATGACGGACGAACTTGCGAGAGAGGGTTCGAATCTGGACTTAGTGGTAAGGGACAGGGGGCTAGAGCCTACCCTATGTTACTTCTATGGGGTGATACGGGAAAGATTTCGTGATGACGTTTACCGGATTGGACGCAGGGGCAAGCAAGGTTCTGCTGGAATTGGATACGGGAAAATGGGACAATACCATACCGGACTTCTGCAGATTGTGCGATGAATCTGAGGAGCTAGAGACGATTGAGTATGTACTGTGCCACTTTCCTAGGAAACAGGGTCTCAGGCAGAAATGGCTAGGAGATAGATTTCACCACGAACTGGGGTGCATCCCTGTATGTAATGTAATCCAGTTGATCTCCTGGGGTTTGTCAGGGAAATAGTGCGGTTGTTTCTGTTGAGGGGACTGTAGATAGGGTAATAGTTCTACGTGGTACCTACTAACTTTCTTTTTAACTCTATCCACCTCTTAATTCTTTTCTTATCTTTTCTCTTTCCCTACCTTTTTCATTGAAGAACACATAACCCTTTTTAACTAACCTAACCTAATCTAGTAAATAACAACGTTCTTCCACTGGCTGGCACTTTGTATGCCATTTCGAAGGCGTTAAGGTGCCTTATTTTGGGGAGTTTGATGTTTAAACTGTGTAATAGGGTAAGGTTAACGGTTATCTGCAAAAAAAAAACAGTTTTTGCAAAAAGTGGCTTTTACAACGTTATTCGCGGTTGTGCTTCAATTATTTAATTCCTCAATATTCTTTCCACAGGAGTATTGGAAAATATTAAAACATACATAAATTACTATTTGTAAAGTAGAAAAAAATCTGTCTCCCAGTTTTTCAAATTTAAGAGTGCATGTTGTCGCGAAAATATTCTTCAAACTCCTTAAGTTTTTTCTGCCGAACATTACTTCTGTTAAAACAAGATCTAATATTAAGAAGTAAATCTTCCAAATATGTTGGAAGGGTCAGGCAGGTCTTCAACGCTACCAATTGTATTAGGTGCCATAAGCATTTTATCAAAACAATATCTGGCTTTTAGTCTTTTAACAACCTAACTTCTGAATTATACCGTCCAAACATAACATTAGATATATCTGATGCAAAACCAACTAGATTTTCAAAAAAAAATACCTTTTTCTATAATTGTGTTTTTCAGAAGCTCAAACATTTATTTTGCAGTCGATAATCCACTTTCTTTGAAATAGAAAAAAAGAATCATATACCTGGGATGTTTCGTCGTTATAATAAATTGTGGCTGAAACTATCTGAATTAGTTCAGCTCTTTTAACGTTTCCATTGTTTAAACTAAATTTTTAAGTTTTGCCAAGAATATTAAACTTTTTACTTCTTGTGACAAAATAACAACAAAAATCAGTGGAACAAACGTCAAAATTTTAAATTACACATGGATAACACATGCAGTTAATAACACATGCGCTACACACGAAAAAAAATTACACATGATATGTGTAATTACACATGAGGTGGCAACACTGCTCTAAGGGAGTCAACTAAAAATTTAAACATTTTCACTTTCGCAGGAAAATTATAAACTGTGGTCATAAGATACCTATCTACTAGAGAATCCAGTATCGAACAACGATTAATCGAGGAATTTTTCCGCCATTATTTGATTGAATTATCAAAATAGCCAATTTTGAATAACGAATAACTCGAACAAATTATGTCAATTAATCGATTAAGATGAATGTCTTTAAAAAATCTACTTTTTTTAATATAAAAATATTTGTTTTTTAGATTTCTAACAGTTTAATATTATTTAAAACTAAATTACATGGTCTTAACTTCTACATTTGTTTTCATCACACAAGTTTTTATGCATATTTCAGACCCTTTTTAGATGTGGTTGTGTGAGAGACAAATTATGTATATCCCCTACAGATAATATTGGGTTACGTGGTCCATTGTGGCTTAAATGGACTACTTACAACATGGTCCAATCTACTATAATATGGACCATGTTAAAAGAAATTAACATGCAGTGCTGCCAACAACTGCATGATGTATACTTTTCTATAGTTCACAGTATTACACATTGGTAGTCCTGATGGTGTCCATTACACTGCTTTACAAATTTTTAATTTGGAAAAATACCAAGAACGCCACATGCCTAGATAAGTTAATTGGGACCTCCTAAGCACTAAAAACGCTGTAATTTTTTTTTTCTAAGTACCGTTTTTAAGATAACGGTTGGGCTCCACAAGGGTTTGAGTGGGACCATACATCGAAAAACACAAAAGTACCGTTATCTTAAAAACGGTACTTACAAAAAAAAATTACAGCGTTTTTCGTGTTCAGGAGGTCCCAATTAACTAATCTAGGCATGTGGCGTTCTTGGTATTTTTTTTTGGCTGTAAACCAGTGTTATTAATTGTTTATTTAAAAGTGAAAGTTTGTGAAATGTGTGAAAAAAAGGTAAATTAATTAAAAATACCAAGTAAATATATTTAATAATAGCAGTAATAGACTACAGGGCACGCCATAAAAGGCGATTAGTAAAAAATGAAAAATGCTTAAACTACCGCTTTAGTGTACTCCATACTGTAATGACATGGAGTACTTTTAAAACTAACCCACTTTAGTACTCCATGGAGTAGTTTAGGGACTACTTCGGTGGGTTATATGGTCCCCTCCTAGGACATCGTAATGTTAAATGGACCACCTTTTACCCATATATTTGGAGTAGTTTTGGAGTACTCCTACTCCTTTATGGAGTACTCTTTACATGCATGTATGGACTAGTCTCGTTATCTGCAGGGTCATTATAAACGTCAAATTCCACACGTTTGAAATTTGGTACTTAAATAGCACATTTTTCATTTATAGTTTAACATATATCGTAAAAAAATGCGTAAATTACAGGCGATTACAAAAATGTAATGTTATCAGTGAAATTGAAATCAAAGCAATTTTAAAAACTTAAGAGTATAAAAAAAATTATAAAAAATTTAGTTATTTTTAAAAAATGTTTAACTAAAAATGTCCATCGACTTCAATTTCATTCGATAAATTGGTTTTAAAAGTTTTTCATAACTGGCTGGCACCTCTCACAAAAAGTAAAGGAACTAAAAAGACAAAAAATAAGAAGTATGTAAATAAACTATTGTCTTAAAAAATATGAGCTCAAGTCTATATTTAATACCCGCATTAAGTTAAGCAGGCGACATTGCAAATTATAAACCGAAAAAATTATTGGTTCCCGCCTGCTAATAAACGCAATTGTACTAAACTTTGGCTTTTCGATCATTTTATTCTGTTAAGGGCCAAATACACATTTCAAATGCTTGTCCAGCAGGCAAATTCACCCGTGTACGTGCGCTGGACGTAATATTCGCTGTCATATCTAAATTTTTGATTTCCCATCCAGCATTGTCTCACATACAAACACATTTTCATTAATACTACCATAGCGCTTGATAAGAAGTATGTACTTGACGTGTACAGAGCTCTTTAAACCGAATTAGTGTAAACATTGTTTAAAGTTTGTTTTAATTTTGTTTTCCCAAATCTAGTTTCGGTCTTTTAAATGTATTTTTTGCAGCCGGGTTTTTTGATTTTTTAAATTATTTATTTAATTTAAAAGTTTTTAAACTATCCAAAGCGAGCGATATGTGCTGCAACATAGTCATATCTCAAAAAAAATTAAACTTGGCAAAATTGCGATTAAAATTTTTAAAATTAACCTTTAGATCTGCGATCGGCAAAATTAGGGCGCCGCGTTTTCTCTTTTATGTGTGCACACACATTGAAGAGAACAACACAACATTAAAAACAACATATGTAAAATTTATACAACGCATTCAATCGCAAAATGTAATAGTATAGGTTGCCGACCGCAGCTTTAGATACAGGTTTAATGAAATATATTTTGCTTTAATTTCGGTTCAGTTTGAGATATAATAGGGATTTTATATTTACATATAAAGAATGTATGAATAAACACTTTTGCTTATTGTTTATTGTTATTTTGTGGGTTTATTAATATAATAAAAGTATCAATTCATGTAGAGATTTATGTTTTTTCCGATTGGATAAAGTTATTCGAATTATTCAAAAATCGATTAATTCATTACTCGAACCAAACAAAAAGTCAAATAATTGGATACTCTACTATCTACCTAATTAATTTAATTTCTCTAATATTTTGCCAAAAAAAAAATGCAGTCGCATCCCCTTTGTGATACCTATAATAGCCTTTTCACACTTGTCAACATTTAACATCAATTTGCGAATATGTTTGAATTTTCCCATAACAAATACATAGGGCGAAAAATCAAAATTTTTCAACATCTTTACAGAATGTTATGCCATGTTTCCACGGTACGTGATTCGCTCTCTATTCATGCTTCGCATGCCAATCATGAACAAAGCAACTGCTTCGCCATACAAAATTTTGAGAGCGAAGCAAGTAGATTCATATTGAATCTACTTGCGAAGCACGAAAAATTACTCTCTTCTCCAATTTTTATCGCAAGTTTATCTGAACTAGCTGTAAAAATCGATTGTTTCAGAGTTGTCAACTCGGTGCGTTTCGCACCATTTTTGGTGCTTTTTTAAATTATTTCTGCGATAACAATAATGATGAAAATATTAACTTTATTAATTTGGATTTATTATAATAAATTTTTGATCTCTTTTTAAAATGTTTTACGCAGAATTTATTAAATTAATTTACAAAAATGTATCATCTCGTTCAAATGAATGCAAACATAAATACTATCCCCCATATTCATAAAAAATATTTTTGATTAATAAAAGGTTTATAAAACGAATTTTCTATGAAAATTTGTTTAATAAACCTGTCATAACCCCAAAATATTTTTTGTGAATATGGGGGTTTGTATTTATGTAGAAATTTGTTTAATTTTTTTATAAAGTTTTTGGTTTTTCTTTTTTAAGTATGTAAAATACGATACATTTTGAACTATTGTTAATTTTGAATCCTTAAGCTTCGTACAGACGATGGTTAGATCTTACAATGTTGTCATTAAATTTGCCTAAAAATGTCTTGCAACTGTTTGAACATTGTAAGCTCATTTTCATTTGGCAGATGTGTAAAATTAATTCATCTGACAATGGTGCCATTGAAAAATGACAACATTGTAAAGGCCAGTTTACACGGTAATACATTGTATTACGACATTGCAAAAAATTATGTAGAATGAGAAAAATCTTATCATGTAAAAGCAAAATGTATTGAGTAAGAGAGAATACGAATACAAAATCTGACAAGCGGTCGGTAAATACTTTTTTTCTAAACCATTTTAGAAACTTATGTATTCTCATCACACCAGAGGTGTATTTTAACGGAGTATATTGAAGGTGGTAGCATTTTTATACAATTACAATAACAACTAAAATCAACTCAGGAAATTTTCATGTTGTTTTTGTAAAAATTTAAAACTGCAACTATCTGTTTTTTTGTTATTATTTTTGATTTTACTTATACCATCCGTGTAAACATGAATTATACTTACAAAAGATTTTTATTTTTTTCTTTTAAACACGGAGAGAATTTCATAATATTTTGATTCTACAAAGTCGTAATACATTGTATTACCGTGTAAACTGGCCTTAAGATCTGACCACCGTCTGTACGAAGCTTTACTAGATATTTATGTATAGTTGATCTCTTTATAAAAAAAATTTGTATATATTTAATGCAATTAAAAAATATGTATCTAGTATATATGAATATCGAGTCGAATTCAACAAGGTAAACTCGTCGCTACAACCATTACAACTCTAATTAAAACAACAGAAGTATACATACTTTGTAATCAATTTTAATAAAAGTTTTACACAAAATGAATAAAAAAGAAATTCTAAATTTGCTGCGTTTTTTTCTCCATTTTGGTGCGTTTTGAAAATGCAAAGTTAACAACATTGATTTGCTTATTAAAGACAACTGTCAATTCGAAGCAAGTAGATACGTCGTGTAAACACCATGATTCATTAACATGATTCAGAGAGCGAAGCAGGTGATTCAAATCGTCGTGGAAACATGGCATTACTATCTTATTTTGTTCCCTTTTACATTTTTCGATTTTTTTTAGTGTCATCACTAGAAAAGTGCCAATAAATTCTGTTATTATTGTGGCATCACTGACAAAATGGAAGTTGCTTTGAAAGCAGCGTTACCATTTCTCTTGTTTTTCCTTTTTTGCAAGCCTTATTTTGCCTAATTTGGCTAAAATTATTAAACTAAATGAATAAGAAATACTTTTGGTGTTATCTTTTAAAATGTTGGCACTTTTGTAGAAAAAAGTATTTAAAAAATATAAAAGTTTTTTTCAGAAATGGTGACATTTTTTATTGAAAGTAGATGTTAGATGTTTTAAGTGTGAACGCGTCTTTCACATTTTCAACATCGTCCATGCGTTCCTCCGAAATGTATGTCTGAATTAAAACGTTTCATCTTTTGATGCTCAACTTCTTTTCAATTCCCTTTTAAAGATGCCAATATAATCACACGCAGCAACGGTTTTCAACTTTTTACGGTTCAAAACAACAATAATTTTAATAATAGCAAATCAAAGGAAAAAGAAAAGAAAAAATTACACGCAGCCATCGTTGTGCATATACTGTCAGCGTCAAAATAAAGTGTACAACTGGTTTTCCAATATAAAAAGTGATATTTTAGCAAAAAATAATTCAAATTTGTATAAGTTTATTATCATTTACAAAACCTTGGACAATGTTATTACAATTTAAAATTAAAAATTTGAAATACTTCAAAAACAACAAAATCAATACAATAAAAAAACTAATATACTCCGTTTTAAACGCGTCAAAAAAAAGTGTACAGTTTTACAATACTAAGAAAAGTGAAGTGGCTAATACTTTGATTGATTTCTTTTTGCTTTTAGGACGGCTTATAGTCTCTTTGGCATCAATTCCACCCATTTTAAAGTTAGATCAGTAGACAATTTTGGCTACCCTTTCTGCAGAATTTTATTCAGAGAGTGCTTGCTGCTAATGTTTTTTTTTTTAATTTGTCTGTCCAAATGTTTTCAGATGTTTACTTGAGTTGATATCGAGCGACTATTGGGCTGATCCATCTGTTTTATGACGTTTTACAAAAGCTAACCCTATCACTCTTCACTTTAGATACTATATTTTTTTCGTTGAATTTCTTATTTCTACCTTTTATCACGTTTATTTTTTGTCCAACTTGCTTTTGTCACTTTTTGGAGCAACGTATTTTTCACAGATGACAGCAAGCTTGAAGTCTGATCAAAATTGGCAAAGTAGAAATTTAACTTTTTATAAATAACATAACCCTTTTTATATTGGAAAACAAGCTGTACACTTTATTTTGACGCTCACAGTACCTACCAACGAATAAAAACACAAAGCGTACTGACCGAGTACAGGCATCTCCGTACTAACCCCCATTCTTATTTCTTCCCTCACCTAAAAACATAGGAGTTGAGCATCAAAAGATGAAACGTGTGAAAGCAGACTATGCAAGTGTGCAAAGGGTACATATAAAGTTAAATTTTGCAAATTAATCGTAAACGAATTTAAAATCGATTTTGAGGTGCGATTAATTGATTTAAAAAAATTCGATCCAAAAATCGAAATCGATTTTGGAATCCATTTACAATTCCCTAGATGTAGTCATGGCCAACATTTACATGATATAATTTTCGGAACAAGTCTAGTTTACCAACGCAGCTCTAAATAAAAACAAAAGTACATAGGGTGATAGAAAATTGAAAAATAAGAAGAAAAAATAAAAAGGCAAAATTCTCGGAAACGCATAGTTTCCGAGTTATGGACCTCGGAAGTTTTCATATGAATTTGTGATTTCCCACTACATTTCTCAACGTATATGGCCAATATTGGTATCATTTGAAAGCTTTTGAACAGATCATTCTGGAAATGCAAAACTCTTTAGCTCCTAATACAGTTTTTACAAAATTTTATATCAAAATGTTACGGAAGTGCACTGGGT
Source organism: Pollenia griseotomentosa (assembly GCA_963931875.1). Taxonomy (NCBI): domain Eukaryota; kingdom Metazoa; phylum Arthropoda; class Insecta; order Diptera; family Polleniidae; genus Pollenia; species Pollenia griseotomentosa. Next base: position 45,954,053 of record OZ007561.1, on the reverse strand, counting down.
AATAAAAATTTAATCAAAAAAAATCCCAGCTTCGCTAAATAAAGCTTCTCCACATACCCGGCCTTTGACCGGGCGCAAGGGTTTTCTCCTCTATGGTATAATAAACACCGGCTTCGCTATATAAAGCTTCTCCACATAGCCGGCCTTCGGCCGGGCGCAAGGATTTTCTCCTCTATGGTATAACAAACACCGGCTTCGCTAAATAAAGCTTCTCCGCATAGCCGTCCTTCGGCCGGATGAACAGATTTTTTTAATTTTTTTTTTTAATTTCTTAGTGTAGATAGAAATAAGTATGTATGTATAAAAGTTAAGTTTTTTTTAGAAAAAAGTGAATTAACACAGCTAGCATTTTCAATCGTCTAGGAGTCTATTGGGAATCTCACAAAGATTGTTTTTGATCGTCGACGAGCTCATTTTATAATTGTAGACGATTCCTAAAGGGAATCGTTTGTGATGTATTTGGAGATTATCTAACGAGTCTTTTAAAAAGCATGCCAAGAGTCGTATGAGACTCATGTAGGGATTATTTTACAACTCGTGAAATGCTCAGCCGTATAACTGAGCTACCTAAAAAGGGGCATCACTCGTCTTTTTCATGTTAAAACTTCTAATTTTCTTACAATTTATTTACATGTAACAAACCTTTAAGGTTGCGAAGGCAAATACTTTCCTGTCGGAAAATCCTTTTTTACAGATCCTTAGGTCGGTTTGTTTTATTGAAATTGTATTGACAATAGAATTTTCATATTTCAAAAACGCTCTTATTTAGTAATTGTTATATGATTCTTACAGAGAGTCGCAAAAGGTTCATTCCAAGATTAAAAGACGAGCGTGTCAAAAAATTTATAAAACAGTAATAAATAAAAAAAAATTAGAATTTTTTGTTTTTGTTAATCGTCAGATAATCATCCGAAGATTCTTTTAGGAGTTGTATATTAAACATAATCGTCTAACAAACAGCCTATGCTAGCTGAGAAAAAACAAATTTAAAACATAAATACATATATTGGCTTTTATGCTTACTAAAAACTTTTGTTTTTTCGTAAATTCATCGCCGCTCCTTAATGGATTAAGAATTTTTTATATCCAGAAAGATCTATTCAAAGGCTTTCAAATGATACCAATATTGGCCATATAGGTTCAGAAATGTAATGGGAAATCGCAAATTCATATGAAAACTTCAGAGGTCTATAACTCGGAAACTATGCGTTTCCGAGAATTTTGCCATTGATTTTTTCTTCTTATTTTTCAATTTTCTATCACCCTATGTACTTTTTATTTTATTTGGAGCTGCGTTGGTAAACTAGACTTAAGCCTAATTTTCAGATAGTAAATTCCATAAAATGTTCTTATAACCGATAATACAAATTTTACGATCACTTTCAAATTTATGTGTTTTATATTACATAGGTATTAATTAAACCTCAAGTTGAATCACCCGATACATACCTACACATACAGGTAGGTAGGTACGTAAGCTTTCTTAACAAATGTTACTAAAATTATTAAATTTTCGGATGGTAAATTTGCAGTTAAATACAATCGCAAAAGTTTACTAGCTTTGGCAAACCAACATGAATGAACAGGTTTCAAAAGCTCATGAAATTTCTTTTTGAACAAGCCCAAACATAACCACTTTTGCCAAGATTCTTAGAAGACTCAATAAAATGTTAGCATATTTTAAAAAAATATGAACTACGAAAAGAATTTTCTCGCCAAAAATCCACCAATTGTGGTGTAGGGTATACTTAAGATTAACATCCGAGTGTAAGTGTACCCTTGGGCGCATAACCCTTCTTAACGTTATTTTGTTTTCACTCACCTCTTTAAAATATTTTTTAAGTGTGTTTTAACTGATAGCACGTTGTTGTATTTCTTTGGATTTAAGTTTAGTTTAATTAAGTAATTTAATCAATAAGTGTTTTTTTATTAATAAAAACCGACACTTTGAAGAAACAATAATCATGAATGATGGCCCAAGCTATTATTTAAACATGTATCAATACAACAACATTAAGTGATTTGTTGTTATTGTTCGAAAGAAAGATATGTAAGTACATTATAAATAAACAAGCACAGCAAAAATAAACAATAATAATAAATGGCACTTTCAATTTCTTAAAAGAAAATTTGCTTTATTAGGTAGGTACACTTTATTTAGTTATTGATGTATGTAGGTATGTAGTTTATAAGTTTAAGTTATTTATTTATATCTATTAAATTTAATTTTTTTTTATTTTTAATTCAAAAAGCTATTGTTTTACATATTTTATTATTATTTTATTCTTGGAATATTTTTTATTTCTTGTTTTATAAACACACACACACACACACTGTTACTCACACCCAAGCAATAACAGCGCAAAAACTCTGATTGGATTGTTGTTTTATCTTGCCTCTTTGTATTGTTTTTTTTTTATTAATGGTATTGTTGTTGTTGTTGCTCACATTCCCTACAGGAATTTTTGTATTGTTAAAGAGAAAAAGGAAAAACAAAAAGACACACAAAAAATCAGAATGCGGAAAATGCATAGAACGAACCACTTGTTGCTATTTTTCATTCAAAATCTTTAATTTTTTTTGATAAAATATCTTTAATTTCTTAAATACATATAATTAAGATAATTTTTGTAACCTTTTCAGTTTTATTAGTATTTTCCAGGCTTATTTCTGTAAAATTTACTAAAACACTTGTTTTTTAAACACTTCTTTACGCTTTAAAATTCTAGCTGCTACTATTTTTAGTGTGCGCTCTGATATTTTGATCCAGAGTTGTCATTTTGGCAGTGTTGCCAGCAAAAAATTCAAACTTACACTTCAAATGATGAAAATTACCCGGTTTAAATGTTATTACTCATGTGCCTATGTTTTGTTACTCTCACGTCGAGAAACTTTTCGATTGAAATGTGTGAAATGAAACAAAAATGCCATTTACTGAAACAAACAGCTATTTTTCTCACTAAACTGTGTCTGCAACTTTTTTTTCCCAATAAAAGCTGTCACGTAAGGAAATTACTCGCCAATTTACAGAACAAATGTGTATGTAACATTTTTGTGTGAAAAGTTCCCGCTTTGAACTGTCAAATAATTTCAACACTAAAAATCAATTAAAAATGCAAAATAGAAAGAATAATAATAATAAATTTTTGTTCTTGGCACATTTTTTCATTGTTTTATTATTTTTCTTTTAACATTTTTATAAAATATACGAATGTTTTCAAAGCTCGTTTGCATTACATTATTTGGTATAGCAGAGACGGCTGCATTTTCGCCACCGTCGTTAAAAAATTTTCAATTTTAGTAAATTTTGGTCGCCGTCATCGCTATGTGTGAGTGGCGTTCTCAACGTCTGCAATGTCACATCGGATTCGAGTGCAACGCTATGACATTTATAACGTTACGACGTAATCTCTTTTGATAGTTTTCGACATTACAGACACAGTTTTTTCTCACTTTTCGAGAAACGAAGGAATATTTTGTTTCACATCTTTTTGATGCGAGAAATTCTTACTAAAGTTACAGAACATTGGTACTGAATATCAAATTAACTTTTTATTTTATAAAGAATTCATTTTATTTCTTATAATTAATTTTAATAATTGTATTGACAATTTTTATTATCTTAATGTTTGGAAAATGTCTAAATTAGTCCAAATTCAGAAGAAAAAAAATCTAAATAGTTATAAAGTTATTAACATTAGACCAAATTCTTTGCTTTTAAATATAGGAAAATTGTCAAAGAAAGTTTTGCGAGAAAAAATGGATTTCAGAATTATAATTGGACCCAAAAAAAAATCACTCAACAGTTGATTCTATACCTAAGTTTTAAGACGATGTTGTTAAACACCTCCGCATTAGACAATGCACAGTAGCAGTATCTTAAGATGTGAAAAAGCTTTCGATAACGCTTACCACAAGAGTATTTTAATTAATTTATTATTACAATTTTGGTTTTTTTTCTAATGTTGTACTCATTTTAATACAAGTTTTAGCAGTTTTGGATATGTTAACTGTGCATTAAGTCGCTGTTGAAAAACGTTACCAATAGCGCCGCAAGCTGTCAAAAGTAAAAAAAAAAAACGACAGTTTTAAAGTAGTGTCAACAGGATACGTAGTTGTAGTAGTCGTTGCAGGTGAAGTGGAAGCGCAAAATTCGAAATTTTGAACTTTGTTGCGCTACAAAGCATTCATCAGTTTCAGCTACTACTACAACTACTTTATTTTGTTCCCGGTCTAAAGGCTCAGTAAGCCGGGAGTAACAGTAACGTTGCAAATCAGCTGCTTAATTTTGTTGTTTGTAAAGCAATTAGAACGATTATAGTTAGCAGTAAGATGTAACGTCTCAATCTGTAAGAAATAGATTGGTCTTACTTTTTTACGGTAAGTTTGCTGTTACTCCCTGCTAACTGAGCCTTAAAGCTTAATAATTCAAACTGCGAAGCAATATGTGAGTAAAAATGCAAATCTTTTTCTTGATGGTATTGAAATTTGATCTTGGTATAACATTTAATCAGCTTTTAAAATTAAATAAAAATGCAAGACTTGTGATGGGAAGGTCTTTTAAAATAATAGGTTATTCTTGTGAAATTTATCAAATAATTCCAAACTTTTATTTTAAAATATTGTGTAAGGGATGTCGTTTTATATGGTTTAAAATACCTCCTATAATAATTGAGGGCCTTGAAATTTTGATGCTACTGTATAAGAATACCGTTTGAGTATTTTTCAAAAAACTTAAGGTTATACCTACAGTTTTATATCTTTGTAATATATTAAGAAGGTCTGTCATGAAAATAAATTAATTTCAGATAGTCAGAAAAATATTAACTGGTCGAATACAAATAACTTGTTTGCTATTGGGCTTATTAATGAGTTTATTTTTCTTGAATTTATCACTTAGACATTATTTGAGGAAATTTACTTTTTACAGTAAGCTTGTGGTTCTAAGAGGCTTAGTTTTTTTAAGATGTTACATTACAGTGTTAAGTTCTCTTTTTATAACGTTGGAAAAGGCTCAATTAATAAAACTTTAAGTTCGTAAAAAACTTTTACAAAAAAAGAACCATGTTCATTTTTCGAATTAACAATAACTAAAATGGTATAAGTTTAATTACTGCAATCAAATTTTTCTTTGGTTCCTAACTGTATTTGTCCCGTCGATATCGAAACAGTATGACAAAGACTCATATGACGAAATACCGATATACATATAATATGTGTTAAATAAAATTTATTACATTTATTTTATTTTACCAGTTAATACACATGCATATTAGTTATCAAAGTTTTTCTTGGGATTCAAAAAATTAATTAACAAGGTTTCGTTAAAATGTGCTAAATTCCCATTTCATACTTTTTTTTACTTTTCATAATTTTTCATATTTAATAAGCGTTAGCCCCTTTAACTTAGGCTGGCCTTTAAAAGAAGTTAAAACTTGCATACATAGTTAATAAGTACGTTTGATTTTTTTTTTTTATATCAATTAAATCAAACCAAAAACTGCTAGCAATTTTTAAATATTAACTGCCTATTTTTGACGAGGAACGAAAAATTCGTTCGTTAAACTTACAGTTTTAGTTTTATATATCCTTACCTAAAATTAAAAATCGTCTTTTTCATTGGAAACACAAAAATATTTTGTGGTCAGCTCTTAAAATTAACATAAAATTGCCAAATAAATGAAATTCTGTGGCATTTTGACAAAACATCTTAAGTCAAATTTAAAATCTGGAAAAAAGGTTGTTAATCATACGATAGTGTTTTTTCATAGAACAAGCTACACGCAATATTTTTACGCGTTTGCGCCAGAAAGTTGGTTAAGTGCCGTTTCAGACACGTCAAGTCTTGAGCTTTTAGGAGAGAAGGGAAAAGAGAATGCCATTTCTTTTCCTCTCTCTCCTTAAAACTCAAGACTTGACGAGTTAAACTTGACGTGTGTGAACCGGCGCTAACTTTGAACTTTTTAACGCTTTGTGTATTTTTGACAAGTAATCAGCTGACAATAAAAAAGAATAACACAGTGCGATACGAAAAAAAAATAACCATATACGGACACCACTACGTGTTAAAAGACCAAAAAAAAGACCTATGTCTCCCAAATGTTTCCCAAAGTAATGCACTTTTTTTTATTGGCCCCAAAGATTTGGGGCTTCGGTGTCATTTTTGCAAGAAATTGATAATTTTCTCAGGCTCATATCTTGCAAGCCGTTCGGAATTTCGATTTACCATCTGAGAGAAAGTTGTAGCTCTTGCTATAAAGAACAAAAATTGTGAACATATAAAATCAAAAAACCTTCATCTTCAAGATCTAAAAAAAGATTTAAAAAAACTTTAAAACATTTTGTTTACCTTTTTTCACCTGTTCAGGTCCAAATGTATCAAACCGTTCAAAATTCAAGGAAACAAGCACCTACAAAAATGTACCTAAGATCTCAGTAAACAACTTTTTAGAACATATGAACTTCCTATGAATGATTCTTAGCCCCGTTTAGGTAGCCGCAAAAGTGATTTTTTAACTTTTTTCCTCTGTTCAGGTCCATAGGTAGCAAACCGTTAAAAATGTCAACTACATCAACTACAAAAATGTACCTAAGGTCTCAATAAACAGCACCGTTTAGGTAGCGCTTATGTAGCCGCAAAAGTGAAAATTTTCGGGAAATATTTCTTTATGACGAGAGCTACAACTTTGCTTCAGATAGTAAATCAAAATTCCTAACGGTTTGTAAGATAGGAGCCTGAGAATATGGTCACTTTTTTGCGAAAATTACACAGAGGCCCCAAATCTTTGGGGCCCGTAAAAAAGTGCATAACTTTGGGCAAAACTGGGAGACACGGTACTTTTTTTTGGTCTTTTATCACGTAGTGGTGTCCGTATATGGTTATTTTTCCATGACTTAAAAAATTACACACAGTGTAATTAAAAAAATTTGTGAATCATGATAGAAAAACTTATTGAAGAGGTTAAAAAACATACAATATATATAAATAGAATAAAATCAATGAAATAAAAAAAAACTTGATATCTTTTCGAATCCGTTTTCAATGTACAAATAAGTAAACAAAAAAAAAAAAAACAGCTGACAGAAATGGCCTTTGTAACGCGCGTTGTGTTAATTGCAATTTTTCATGGGCTAAAGATTTTAAACGCACGTCGACGAACTAACTAACTAAACGAAGTTTTTTTTTTATTAATTTTGGTTTATTTTATTATTAAATAAAAATTAACTTAAATAAAAACGTTTTTACTATTTTATCTCGGCTTAAGATGTTTTGGCAAAATGCCACAGAGTTAATCAAGTGGTTAATTTAAAAAGTGTGAGTGTGTTGGTAAAAAAGCCTGAGTGAATTGAAAGGCAAAACTTGATCGTGTGGCCGTCAAGTAATCGTCTTATTTAATTAAGATAAAAGTATGGCAGCACTACTAAATACAAAAAATATCATAGAAAACTGCATGTTATTATTTACAAGGTGGTCTAAGAAAACAGCTGAAGCATATTAGCCTTTAACCCCTACAGATAACGAGACTAGTCAATACATGCATATAAATAGTTCATAAAGGAGTAGGAGTTCTCCAAATATATGGTTAAAAGGTGGTCGATTTAACATTACGATGTCCTAGGAGTGGACCATATAACCCAGTTCTGCATTACAACTGGAATTTTATTTTTTATATTGCAAATAGTTTTAACGTTTAAATAAAATATGATAATTTTTTTTTTATTTTTATCAGCCTAATTATGAATACAAATTCCCCGGGCGTTTTTTTCTTTTTTCCATTTTTACAATTGAATTTACAATGGAAAAATTGAAAAAGGGAGAAAACTCCCGGGGAGTTTTTATTCATAATTTGGCTGTATTTATATAAAATATTTAAGAATTTTAAAAGGGGTAAAATTAACCACCACGTCGCAAAGTATGTTCAAAAATTTCACCTCACCAGTTAAAGGTTAGAAAAAAGTTTAAAGGTAATTTTATGGCGTTATTTCGGTTTTTTAGTTTATTCAATAAACTAAACCGTTTTTGAGTTACGCGAATATATGTTGTGCAACATTCTCCATTTTCGAAATAACTGTATATCTCGAAAACAAGAGCTAACCCCAAAAAAACAGCACCCCTAGATTCAGCGTACTCGAATAAGGTAAACCCGCCGGGTGCCGCGCTCGCCAGTTCTTTCAATTAGCACAGTGTGTAAATTACTTCAGATGAAGTATACAGTGGGCCTGTTCGGAAATGCATCACTGCGCTGCATCAGTGATTTCAAATGCTTAAATATATATCAGTGAAGTAGATGTGGATCAAAAAATTGTCAAATACTCCACAAAAATAATAGTCACACAATAAAAAAAAATTAAAATTATTTTTTATCGGCATTAAAAAAAGTTTGCTTTTCTGATGCAGCGCAGAAAAAATAGAAAAAAATAGAAAAAATTCGCTTTATTTTTAGCCTTAATATACTTCAGTGACTACAAGGGCCGAACGAAAGATCCCTTGGGTCGCGGTGCTTTTGGCCATCATAATAATAATGTTAGTAAAAAAATTTAAAAACGTTCAGTAGTGGTATTTAGCAGGGCTGTGGAGTCGGAGTCGGAGTCGGAGTTGAGGAGTCGGAGTTGAGGTTTTTGTACCGGAGTCGGAGTCGGAGTCGAAGTACCCACAAAAACTAGCGACTCCGACTCCGACTTTTTTGCATTACAATTTTTCTAATATTTTTTAAAATTAAAAAATTTTAATGACCAATTTCTCAAATTCTTTTTAAATATCAATTCATATTTTTGAATATAATTTTTCTTATAATTTTATTTTTATTTGACATAAGAAAACAAATTTTAAACATAAATTGATATATTAATAAATTAGTGGAATTGGCCATAAGAGGGTCTGCTTTTTGAAATTGTGAAGTCAGAAAATAAAAAATTAAAAAATTGAGATAACATCTTATTTTGACAATTTATAAGAATAGTTATATAGATTGTATCAAAGCATGTCCTTTTCTATGTTTTAATGTGACCTCAAAATTCTGTAACAAAAGATGTTGTTTTTTATTTATCGTATATTAACAAATATTTTTGTAGTCATGTTCATGAATATGACTTGAAATCAGCTGTAGCTCCTGTGGTGAAAGCATTAAGTGAACTACATTTGAAGTTCCAACCTTCAAGGTGAATTATAATAGAATGTACTACACGGGACGGGAAAATGATACCAGCTGGTTGCTGTTTACACAACAACCAGCGAACGTGGCCAGACTGTCGGCGGTGCTGGTATGCTGGCGTATTGCGCGGCATAAGCTCGCCGGATGGGGTGGTTCTTGCCGACCTGCTGGCAGCAATCCCGAGTACAAAAAAAAAGATCATACCAGCTAAAAAGTTTAAAAGGACTAAAACAAACATAAAATTTGGGACCCGAAGCAGTAAGTTGTTGCGACACTTTAAGACACACACACTCACACATATACATGTAATTAGGCAGGTGGATGGCCTAATATTTACCCTCCCTTTGGGATCCATAGTCCCACCGTACATCCTACCTTGAGGTCTGCTCGGATGTCCCTAAACAGCCTTAGCCTTACCATCTTCACCGCTCTTTTCCTCCCTTACTCACCGCTTTCGTAAAATTCTATTCCATCATGTTTAAATAACAACACTGCTTAAAAATTTCGTTCTAACGTTACAAATTTCATTATTTATTTGGGAAAACACAAAGTTCATTAAAATAACTTCATTTAAATATTTTCCAATCAGACTTTAATGTAAAAATTTCACAAAAACAGCACTTTTAAGTTTTAGCAAAAAGGTACTTATTAATTAAATATTTAGATTGGGGCTTTAATTCAAAATTAATAATTAATTTTTAACAATTTGCAATTTTAATTTTTTTTTTAAATTTTTCCTTTTCATTTTACAATTTTTCCAATATACAGAAACTACTATTTCCCTTCTCGATGACTAGCTGCTAATTATTCTTCCTCTCCTTTGGGCTACGGCTGACGGTTCATGGAGCTTTTTCCAAGGTTTTGGTCGTTCGTCTAGGTCCGAAGTCCAGGCGTTTTCCGGTAAGTATTTAATTAATATTTTTTTTTTTTTAGTTTTTTTTTCTTTTTGGTATCTTTTCAGGTTTCTATTTTCTCTTTTAGGTGTTTTTTTTTATTTTTTTTTTATTTTCTATTAGAATTTAATCTTAGAAAATTTTATTAAATTTTAATATTTCAACCACTAATTCTGGTCTTTATTTTTTTCCCGACGATTTCCCGGCCTGAGCTCAAACCTACTCTCCGCGCACGTTTGGCATCAAAATCCCCAAAACGGACTGGGCTATCCGCGGTAAAAACTATAAATAAAATTTCCTAAAACCTTTTTTTTTATTTCAAACCTTTTCTTTTATTTCTATACCTTCTTCTCAGATTCCTGTCCTGTCCGTCGAGTCGTCCAGGTTAACACTTTCTTATGTCTAACAAAACCTTTTTTTTTTTACCAAGCACCCCTGGCGTGGTGGTGCTGATGCAGCTGCTCCAGCGTTGGATGAGTCGGACTAGCTGGCGGTGGCAAGTAGCAGTGGTATGATGGTGTAATTTAATCTTATTATTATATATTTAGTTCTACTTGTACTTTTTGTTTTAAAATTTAAATTTCAAACTAAGTTTAAGTTTAGATCTTAAGTAGCTTTAGTTTCCACTTCAATAAAATATTAACGCCAATAAAAAACCACTTTTTCTCCAGTTTAATTTTAACTCCGGCCACCGGACTCACCGTTCGTCACACCGCAAAAAGAAAAAAAGGAACGACATTTTGCCTTTCAGCGGCCAAGAAGCCTCGGTCAAGCAAAATGTCGTCCTACCATCTTTCCAACAAAATTTGTTTTCAGCAATTTATTTCTGTTTATTTGCTTCTTCTTGTTCTAGCTATATTTTTTTTATCTATATTTATCTTTTTCTTAGCAAAACTATTACCGTCTCTTTCCTTTCGTGGTTGGTGTTGCCAACCATTTTCGCTACACCACAGGGTGCACATGACAAACCCAACCATTCTGAGGTCCAGCAGTGGATCCAGAATGGGAGGGAAACTATTTTTCCGGTTTTTAACTAAATTCGGTACAATTTTTAAATTTTGGGTATTCTGGGCATTTTTAATAAATCCCTAAATAAACACAAACGTCTGGTAACTCCACTTCCCAACCTCATTCATAAATACACCGTGTGGAACCTATCCTTCACCCTGTCAGGCAACCCTAAATAAACGTAATGAACAGCTGTATGAATGAAAGAAAATGAACAAAAGAAACTACAGATAATAGTACGCGTGGAAAAAATTACAACTTGATTGTAATTTTTCGTAATGGCGGTCGCTAACAAAAAGGTAAGCATGTAACAAATAGGCAATTAAATTAAAAAACACAAATATAATTAACCAAATCTTTTAATTCAATATTTCTCCTTCATTTTTTTGCAGGTAAATATACAGGATGGTGTCGGTATCGGCGAAATAAAAAGGTATGAATAAAAACTATTACCATAAAAAAAATTTTTAACAAAAATTTCCTTTTGCTCTAGCCTAACATGCTAACGACAACAACACAAACTACATGGCGAATTCCCACATGCACCGAACGAACATTGGTAAGTAATACCATTCCTTTAGTGTTTCTAGTTCCATCTATTAAACTATTTTCCTTACTCTTTAGGAAACATTCTTGGTTTTAATTGGACGTTGCCCCCACCGATGCCACTGGATAAACAGGTAAGCCAGCATGAACTTTAAGTGCAATATAATTTCTCTACTTGTGCGACATCAACGGCGGTACAATATATTGGCAAGAATAGTAATTCTTTTGACTTTTTTTCCCTGCGCCAAAATATATTGTACAATGTGTGATATTTGCTTTATGGGTTTAAGCGGCTCATACACTTGCAACACAAAACTTTCCAATTTTACATATTGTACAATTGTATTGCCTATGTGTATGTGACCTTCGGAGGTGACACAATATATTAGCAAGAGTAGAAACCCTCTTGATTTTTCTATTGATATAAGTACATTGTGCAATGTGTTGCAACAACGTACAATGTTATTTTGTTTTAAAGCTAAGTTTTTTCTCCTTTTTTTTTTTTTTAATATATAAGTATATAATTTAAAGAACTGTGCCACTTATCACCTAATATAGGACGATAAAGAACTAATATGGCGAATAACATATACAATAATAGTGTCAATGAATGGCCCGCTTAAAGTGCAAAAACCCAACTGAAAATTTTAGTTAGAAAGCTACAACAAGTGCAGTGCCGTTCCGTGAAATAAACAATTTTGGACTTTACAGTGACTAACGAAAATAATGACCCATTTCACCAATTCTATAAAAAAACAATTCATACTCAAATATACCTTTCCATATAATTTCATTTCTATTTGACATGAAAACCGAATTCCTAAACATAAATCGATACCCAAACAAATTGGTAAAATTGGGCGTTAGCATGCATGAAAACAAAATAAGCATAACTTCCATTGGTGCTTTAGTTAAATATTGATTAAAAGTGTAAAAAGTAAAGTGAAAATGTAAAGTTGATAAAAAAAGTTAAGCCAAAAAAAAAGTGAACCAACTCACCGCGGGTGAAACGCGAGTGAATATAGAACAAAAAAAATGATTTCCTTCTCTTACAGTGCGGTACAAGAGTAAAGTGTAAAAAAAAAAAATAAAACTAATTAATTATACACTTTAACACCCGTATTCAAAACAAAAATTTAGTTGCTGCATTTTCCCTGATCAAGGATTTCTTATTCAAAACACCTTTCAATAAACTATGATGATCGAATGATCAAAGACCTTTAACTCCTAATTAACTGCTGCCAATTCGCTATTTCTATCAATTGAATTTAACTAAAACAGATGTACAAATTTTTCTTAATCGGGCGATTTAAAAGTGTCTTGAATAAACTCATGACTAAATGGTGATTAAGCTCAATTAACATTTCAGTTGCTCACTCGATGAGCGGAGTATAGTCGGAGTACACAAATTTTTGTTTTCAACACGGTTGTAAGTGTTTTAACCAAATTGATTTGGTTTCCGATGCACCAGTAGCCAAATAACTTAACCAAAAGCTCAAAAAATAAAAACAACTGCCAATGATATACTAACAAAAAAAATTTATTCCCACCATCACTGTGGCTAACAATTACTAATTATTTACTATTCCTCTTTTCAGGGACAACCAGGACTATTACGGAAGAAATAATATTACCTCCAGGCAACTAACTCATCGACCAAATCCGTATTGGATGTAATGCCGGGAGAAACCCAAGGACTAAGTCCACCAAAGGGTTAAATCTTTGGCGGGAAATACCCCTCGTGTTTCCCCCAAAGAATAAAAAAAACAGGTATGTTCTAAAAGGAATTTAAAAAACCATAGAAATTCATTACCAAAGAATTCCTTTTAGAAGACTTTACTTAGGTTTAAAAATCTAAAATAAAAAACTAATTAATCTTCTTCTCCCCAAGCACAGGCATGCAATTCAGGACACCTAGGTGAAGGAACTACGGCTATGACCAACCTATGACGGGTAAGTTGGGAAAAAAATTAAAATTATATTTTATAACTTAATTTTAAGGTAAAACCCTAAGACAAGTTCAAATTTTAATGGGAATTTGAAATGAAACAGAAACGCAAGGACTAAAGCCATCAAAGAGTAAAATCTTTGACGAACAATACCCCCTGCGATTTCTCTCAAAAATTAAGAAACCAAAACCTTACACAAACAAATTTGACTAAAACATTTCAAAAGTAAATAAGGCTAAGTTAGCCAACTGTTTGCATAATTCACTATTGACCCTTTTGAAATATTCTAACCAATTTGTATATAATCAATAAATCCAAAAAAAAAAATTGGTTTCTTTATTTTTGGCATTTAGGTCTACCCATTTATTCATCTATCTAATATATATTTTGTTTCTTATAACTTTTTCTGTATTTTGATTTTTATATTTTTTTTTTGTATTTTGATTTTTATATTTTTTTTTGTATTTTGATTTTTATATTTTTTTTTTTTGTATTTTGATTTTTAAAAGAACCTTTTTTTTTTATAGTTTTTGTTAATATCTAAATTTTCCTGTATTTAAGTATATGTACCTATTAATTCTGCTTTCTCTCTAGGCTAAATGAATTCACGGGCACTAAGGCACCATTTACCTGACCACCACAAAAATAAAAATCCAGGAGCGTGGATGGGCAAGTATAAAATAAAATTTAAAAACTAAATATCAAACAATCTAAACGTTAACTAATGGTGATTTAAAATTTTCCACAGGCTCATCACCAACCTCAGCCACAACTTATGTAGCCCACCCCTACACTATCAAAAAAAACCAACCAAAACCACAAATCAACAAACAGAAATCTTCAGGTGAGTGATTAAAGTTTAAGATATTTACCTAGTTATAATGAAATATAGCATAGTAAAACACATTTTACGTATATATCCACTTCCCTAGTCGAGCTTTGCTAAAATCCCGAAAAGTCGTTTAAATAAATGTGGCTTTCCGTAATTTTAGCAGAGCTCCAAGAGAATTACTTTTACCCAACCTTGAATGAACCACACTCAAAGCTGGCGGTTAGGTACCCACAAATACCCATGCTATCGGCCGTTCAACTCAAGCTGTAATTTTAACAAAAACACATTTATCTACTTTTATCTCAACTCGCTGTAAGATTCGGACTCAGAACAAATTATTGTCCTAGGTGACGAAAAACCTCTAGTCCTTAATAGCATAGTTCTCCAGGGCTCTGACGAGGTAACACTATTAGGACGATAATGGTTACAAATGTAACTTGTTTAGAAACGTTAGCTTATAGTTGAGATAAATAAATAAATGAATTACTATCAAATCCCAGCTTTGAAGTCATCAGCCGACAGTAGGATATACCCGTGCGTACTAACCCCAGTTTGTTTATACTTCATCCACAGCCAGGGCAAAAATAAATCTCCAGAGAAGTTAAATAAAGTAAATTAAGAAGTTAGGCAAAATTAACAACCGTAGCTATTCACGTAAATAATTACTAACAATATATGTAAAAAAACAAATAATAACACGCTGTGCACTAGGGAAAAACGTCAGGACTAAGTACACCAAAGATTTACAGCATTACTGCTTTAGATCTTTGGCGTGAAATACCCCCAACGACTTCCCTTGCAGATCCTCAATTTCGTATAGGCTATTTCCGACCGGTCTAACTATTCTACACTTTAAGAATTTTCTCGCGAGTTTCGCGTTGAATCCGCGCTTAAAGTCGCTTTGTTGGAAGTTTCGCCGGTAAACTTCTTGTCCGGGTATAAATTTAACGTTTCGACACCGAGTATTATAAGTCTTTTCGTTCTTAACATAAGCCTTATGCAGACTTTCTCGTATTTTCTGTCGCAAGAGGTCCATTTTTACCGATTTTGGTATGATACTCAACTCTGGTTCACTCAACCCTTCGAGTTTCCTGGCCAACCTATATACACTGCCATGTCCAATCATATTTGTACCAAAAAGTGCGAAATATGGCGTGACACCAATGGACGTTTGTACCGACGATCTTAGTGAGAATTCTATTTCGGGCAGATGCCTATCCCATTCGGTGTGATCTTCCTGCAAAAACGAGCGAACTGCGGCTAAAATCGATTGATTTACTCGCTCGGATGCGTTAGCTTGCGGGGAGTGAGTGGCTGTTCTTAAATGTTTAATACCAAAGTTTTTTATCATATCTGCAAACTCTTTGCTAACGAATTGTTTGCCATTATCTGACACAATGGTTTCCGGGGTGCCAAACTTATAAAAAACGTCCGCTATTAAAAATTTTACCACATTTTTGTACTTGCCTTCGGCATCGCCTTCAACAGCACAAATTTAGTTAAATGATCTAACGCAATAAAAATAAAACTATTTCCGTTTTTAGAGCGGGGATATGGCCCCAGAAAATCGATGAAAATTCTTTGGAACGGACGTTCGCTACACGCTTCAGCCCCCATAGGTGGTCGTAACGTTATATTTGCTGGTTTCGACTCTTTGCAAGTTTGACAGTGTTTAACGAAATTTCTGACATGTACATTCTGATTTGGCCAATAGAAATATTCTTTCACCCGTCGAAGAGTTTTGCCAAAACCACCATGCGAGGCTTGTGTTGAATCGTGACACCGTTTTATGATACCCGCGGTCAACTCAAGTGGAACCCAAAGCTTCCAGGCGAAATCCTCATCAATATCTATACCATTATACGTTCTTGTCCTTTTGTAGACCATATTATCGACTACTTTCAAATCCGGTAAATTTTCCGAATTATTTTGAATCGCGACTATAAGCTCTGAATAATCTTTAGATTTAAACGCCTCGGCATTAAGATCAATCAGGCCCGATACCTCCGTCGAAATTTCCTCCATCTCATAGCGTGATAGGGTATCAGGTACTATATTTTGCTTCCCCTGCCTATGCTCGATCTTAAAATCGTAAGCCTGAAGATGCAAGCTCCACCTCGCTAATCGGCCTGTCAAATCTTTATGTGACATAAGCCACTTAAGGCTGCTATGGTCGGTAATTACTGAAAACGGCATCAATTCTATATAGGGCCTAAACTTCTTAATCGCCAAGACAACCGCCAGACATTCTCGCTCAGTGACAGAATAATTCTTCTGTGCTGGAGTTAACTTGTGCGAAAAATAGGCTATTGGGTGTTCCCCATCAGAATTGTCTTTCTGGAAAAGAACAGCCCCAATACCTACATCCGATGCGTCACACTGAACGTAGAAATGTCTGGAGAAGTCAGGATGATTAAGAAGTGGGCTCGTAATCAGAGCTTCCTTGAGGCGATCAAACGCGACCTTAGCTTCTTCCGAAAACTTGAATTGCTTCCCCTTCTTTAGCGTTTCAAAGATTGGGGCTGCAATGGTAGCATAGTCTGGTATAAATTTTCTATACCATCCCGCTGCCCCCATGAAACCCCGCACTTGCTTTGCTGTTTTAGGGTAGGCAAAACGAGCAATCGTTTCCACTTTAGCCGGATCAGGCTTTAATTTGCCACCACCCACTATGTACCCCAGATATCGTAACTCTTCGAAGCAGAATCTGGATTTTGCCACATTAATAGTTAACCCTGCTTCACGCAACTGAATAGATACCTTAGTTAACAATTCCAGGTGTGTCTCGAAATCTGGAGATACTATCAATAGATCGTCTAAGTAGACGAAAACTCTATCACGTAGTGCCGCGGGAATCACTTTATCCATTAGACGACATAACCTTTGAGCTGCGTTACACAACCCAAATGGCATGACCGTAAAATGGTAAAGCGGTCGCCCTGGCACAGTGAATGCAGTTTTCTCCCTACTAGACGGGTCTAGTGGTATCTGCCAGAAAGCGTCCTTTAAATCGACACTGGATATAAAAATCGTGTCTCCCAAACGACTGAGCAAACCCTCGATGTGCGGCAGAGGATAGGCATCCTTGACCGTTAGAGCATTGAGCTTTCGAGCGTCCAGACACAGCCGATTCTTCTCGCCCTTGCGGACCAGAGTAACCGGATGACTCCAAGGACTTTCACTAAGCTCAATAACACCAAGATCAAGCATCCTATCTAGCTCCGCGAACATCAACTTTTGTACAGCCGGAGAGACAGGATAATGACGATCCTTTACTGGATTAGCATCCTGGGTATCTATTGAGTGCGTCTCTAAATGTGTTTTTCCCAGGCCTTTTTTCATACAACAGGGAAACTTTAATATGACCGAATCCAGTTTCTGACGCTGTTCAGCTGTCAAATTATGAGCTACGACATCTGAAGCATTATCTGCCTCTTCGCAGAGACTCACTTCATTTGTCGTTAGACTATCGATGTTGGCAAATAATTTAAAAGCCTTCATAAAATCGATCCCCAAGAAGAGCTCACGATTCAGAGTAGGCACTAAATAAAAAGTAATCACTTGAGACCTATCACGAAACTTAACTTCCGACCGCACGCGACCTACAATATGGTGTTTAGAGCCATCCGCCGTTCCTATCATGCTGCGAAAATCGTGTATTTCAAGACCGGTTTTCTGAACGAAATGCATACAATCGCGACCTAGACATGTAATAGTCGCCCCACTGTCCAGCAAACCCTCGATTTCTACACCCTTTATATTTATTTTCGTATAAAAACGGGAATCGCCACCCTCGTACAATGTCGCCGACGCTATTTCGCGCCTCAGTCTTTTACGAACTTTATAACGTTCGCGCGCCTTTTTAATTCTATTACTTACTTCACCGAAAATTCTTAGCTTCGCCTGATTATACTCACTCACGCGTACATGTAAGGGTCTAATTTCCCTGAGCCTAGGCCCAGGACTGCACTTTAACTCTATATTCTCTCTCCTCAAAACTTTAACCCCCCTCCCATCAGATTCTGTTGTTGATTTCATCGCTACTGGGTCTAGACTTCGGTCGACCGCGCCTCCCCAGTTTGAGACGGGTTTCGCGACCGGTTTCCCTGGCACCTGGGACATTTTGGGGCAACAACGTTGTCCTTACCACACCTAAAACAAAACTGTCTAACAATTGGTTCAGGACAATCTACAAAACTGTGACCTACGACCTTACAATTCCAGCAAGTGTAATGGCTGGTAGAACGTATGGCATCTACTTCAAGATTGACTAACGACAAATCCTCGTCCACCAACTCGAGCTCACTTACCCTCTGGCCAAAATTTCGCTGCTGGTACAGTTGTTTTTGTGTTGCGATCAGACTTTCAGCACGCCTAACTTCTCGGCAAAACTCCGACAGTGTTCTTATTTGCACCGCAAACATCATCTGTGCCAGTGATGGTTTTAAATTGCCTCTCATAATTTCTACCAGCTGTTCTTCTTCATATGGATTTTGCTGCTGGTTTCTTAACCTGATGACGGCGTTGTAGAAATCCTCAAAGGACTCTTGTGGCTGCTGTCTTCTATTCAGAATTTGCATCTGAACTTGGTATTCTTTTTCATATCGCCTATACTGGTTTAAAAGAGCCTTTTCTAGCTCCTCCCAAGTGCTGATATGTACAATTTTGCGGTAATCCCAATACCAATCGAGTGCGGGACCATCCAGCAAAATGTGAAAACTCCTCAGCATCTCAGTGTCGGAGCAACCATAGTCTCGGCGCAAAGCACCCACTCTGAAAATAAATTCTTGCACATTCATAGATTTGCTTGTGCCATCAAACTTCACTCCCCATTTGGCTAACTTATATTTATCCAGTGCCTCGGGCTGACTTGGCCATGTATTGGCAGCATTAGCATTTTGCGGCGGAAAAGGTGGTGGTTGCATTGCTGCTGCTGTCCAGGCGTTTGATGCATACTCTGGCTGGTAATTACGAGACGGCTGTTGGTAGCTAGTTGGATTTGGTGGTTGACCATAGGGCTGTGGTGGCAACACTGTCTGCTGATAGTACTGCGCCTGAACTGGCGGCTGTAGATACGGCAATGGATTTTGCTGCTGTAGCCCGTACTGTTGTTGCTGGTAAGAGGTTTGTGGTTGCGGTGGAATAGATGGTGGTGCTACATTTAAAACGCTTGGCCTACCTTGGCCTGACCCCATCGCCACCGGAGCTGCCACCAATGGTGGAGGTTGAGAATACTGGGGTGCACTTGACACCTGCGGCCCTGGTAACTGTTGCCTCTGACCATAATTGGGACTTGAACTGGAGGTCGGTGGAGAAGGTGTAGCTTGTGCTTGCTGCGTTAATGCCACTTTAATTTCCGCTAATGCCTGTTGTATCTTCTCATCTACCTCTCTCATAAACCTTGCTTGGCAAATACCCACCGAGGCTTCCACAATTTGTTGGACACTGCCCGCACTCAACCTGAAACCAGTATCTAAACCCCCTGTCGTACTTTCACGCACCTCCCGTCGAATGTTTTGTGCTGTGGAACTTTCAAACGTTGGTGAAACCACAGTCTGATCCAGACCTTCAGAACTGAGCGACAGATCGTACGCTTGCGTTGTTACAATTGGATTTAAATTTAACGTTGTTGTTGCAGTACTGCTGTAGACCGCAGGATTTGCCATCGAAGAAATCGTTGCTACCGTAGATGTATACGTACTACCAGTTGTACTTGCGCTCGTTGTAGCCATGTCGTTTGCTAAGACCTTACTTGCACGCCGGGTTAAAACCATTAAAGCAATAAACCAAAAATTATAAAAAACTCAACGCCAAAACGATAAAAACAATGCTATCTGCATAAAAGCATAAAAAAAACAATTCAAAAGGTATAGGTGTACCTGTAAAAAAAACAATTACTACCAAACGTAAATAACCTTCCTCAAAATCACGAAAAATTACCTTAATCAAAAGCAAATCAAATATGTATTAAAAATGCCACAAAACCAAATCAAAAAAAAAATTTTATTTCGTTGCCAAACGCGAGAACTTTGAAAACTGTATAATTTTTTAAATTTCAGCGGCGATTTTCAGGGAGAAAACTAAATGTGAAATGGTAAGCTATCTGTATTTTAATACTGTCATTATTCATGTGTGTACTATGTTTTAATAAATATATTTCTCTCTACTTTTTAGAGTCGCAACTAAATGGGTAACAGTGCAAATTAACAACAAAAAAAAACAAATGGAATGGATGAAGTTAGGTCAGCCTTAACACTTCACATCAACAGAAAAAGTTAAGCTGCCTCTAGACATTTGGTTCTACTAATTCACCACATCATGCTAGGACTCGCCCCAACTACTTTTGCCTGCTACTAAAATATCCGAAACTTATTCCGGAGAACATAAAGTAAGTATAAAATACCCTTATATATTTTAAAGCTTAACCTAACATATTCCCGTCTCTTTCCTCACTTCCTACTTGAGCAATTTATTTTAACCTTATTTAAGCTGCCTAAAATAAGCCTCAAGTCGTCCGTCCAGGATAAATACAGTCGAATCTGGAATTCGCCCTGATCATATTGACCGCCGCATATGTGCAACGCGGATATGATTTAATAATCTTTTAAACCCGGGACCTACCTATGTGTGCTCAAAATGACTCACGCCGAATTGCCAATTCTTCCTCCTATTTCAACTAAAAAAACAAACTACAAAATTTTTTCCCTTGTCCACAGTCGTCGCTACTAATTAGGGACTCTTGGGTATTTCCTAATTGGACCTACGCTTTACACAAAGGAAAACTCTACTCTATTTTTTTTTCAGGCTATTGAACTGCTTCGGGCCCCACGTTGGGCGCCATTTTGTACTACACGGGACGGGAAAATGATACCAGCTGGTTGCTGTTTACACAACAACCAGCGAACGTGGCCAGACTGTCGGCGGTGCTGGTATGCTGGCGTATTGCGCGGCATAAGCTCGCCGGATGGGGTGGTTCTTGCCGACCTGCTGGCAGCAATCCCGAGTACAAAAAAAAAGATCATACCAGCTAAAAAGTTTAAAAGGACTAAAACAAACATAAAATTTGGGACCCGAAGCAGTAAGTTGTTGCGACACTTTAAGACACACACACTCACACATATACATGTAATTAGGCAGGTGGATGGCCTAATATTTACCCTCCCTTTGGGATCCATAGTCCCACCGTACATCCTACCTTGAGGTCTGCTCGGATGTCCCTAAACAGCCTTAGCCTTACCATCTTCACCGCTCTTTTCCTCCCTTACTCACCGCTTTCGTAAAATTCTATTCCATCATGTTTAAATAACAACACTGCTTAAAAATTTCGTTCTAACGTTACAAATTTCATTATTTATTTGGGAAAACACAAAGTTCATTAAAATAACTTCATTTAAATATTTTCCAATCAGACTTTAATGTAAAAATTTCACAAAAACAGCACTTTTAAGTTTTAGCAAAAAGGTACTTATTAATTAAATATTTAGATTGGGGCTTTAATTCAAAATTAATAATTAATTTTTAACAATTTGCAATTTTAATTTTTTTTTTAAATTTTTCCTTTTCATTTTACAATTTTTCCAATATACAGAAACTACTATTTCCCTTCTCGATGACTAGCTGCTAATTATTCTTCCTCTCCTTTGGGCTACGGCTGACGGTTCATGGAGCTTTTTCCAAGGTTTTGGTCGTTCGTCTAGGTCCGAAGTCCAGGCGTTTTCCGGTAAGTATTTAATTAATATTTTTTTTTTTTTAGTTTTTTTTTCTTTTTGGTATCTTTTCAGGTTTCTATTTTCTCTTTTAGGTGTTTTTTTTTATTTTTTTTTTATTTTCTATTAGAATTTAATCTTAGAAAATTTTATTAAATTTTAATATTTCAACCACTAATTCTGGTCTTTATTTTTTTCCCGACGATTTCCCGGCCTGAGCTCAAACCTACTCTCCGCGCACGTTTGGCATCAAAATCCCCAAAACGGACTGGGCTATCCGCGGTAAAAACTATAAATAAAATTTCCTAAAACCTTTTTTTTTATTTCAAACCTTTTCTTTTATTTCTATACCTTCTTCTCAGATTCCTGTCCTGTCCGTCGAGTCGTCCAGGTTAACACTTTCTTATGTCTAACAAAACCTTTTTTTTTTTACCAAGCACCCCTGGCGTGGTGGTGCTGATGCAGCTGCTCCAGCGTTGGATGAGTCGGACTAGCTGGCGGTGGCAAGTAGCAGTGGTATGATGGTGTAATTTAATCTTATTATTATATATTTAGTTCTACTTGTACTTTTTGTTTTAAAATTTAAATTTCAAACTAAGTTTAAGTTTAGATCTTAAGTAGCTTTAGTTTCCACTTCAATAAAATATTAACGCCAATAAAAAACCACTTTTTCTCCAGTTTAATTTTAACTCCGGCCACCGGACTCACCGTTCGTCACACCGCAAAAAGAAAAAAAGGAACGACATTTTGCCTTTCAGCGGCCAAGAAGCCTCGGTCAAGCAAAATGTCGTCCTACCATCTTTCCAACAAAATTTGTTTTCAGCAATTTATTTCTGTTTATTTGCTTCTTCTTGTTCTAGCTATATTTTTTTTTATCTATATTTATCTTTTTCTTAGCAAAACTATTACCGTCTCTTTCCTTTCGTGGTTGGTGTTGCCAACCATTTTCGCTACACCACAGGGTGCACATGACAAGAATAAAAGGAAAAGGAACTCGGAAAAATACATGACATTGTTCCAGATATAATTCCCATCAATGTGGGAAAAATGATTTGAGAATACTTTTATCTACTCACTTTAGGGAAAATTGGAGAGATAATAAAGACTTGCAATTTCAAATTTCGGTCTTGGACAATAATAATATTGAATTAGGAACGGAAAAATGCAATGGCGAGTACACTGAAGAAAAAGATTTAAATTTAGTTGTTTAAAAATTCACATAAAACTACATCAAGCCACATTTTGAAAACTTTACAGCAGACCGCGCAAACATGTTGATAATCGCAAATGATGTTTATGTTATAAAAATGTGCATTTGTACGAATATTTTATATGATCCTAACATATTTTTTTTATGTCGATGATATACTTAAAAAATTACGTCATAAAAGGTTCGTTACCTTCTATGGTACTGTCCCATGCCTTGAGACAAACAGCACCAAGTCCAACAACAAAAGGGGTACTATTTCCCAAAAATAATAGAAGGCTAACAACATTTTTTTACGTTACATTTCTCTTCAAAATGTGTTATATAAATTGTAGAACTAACATCTGAAGGCGCATATGCATGTTTTAATAAACTTTATAAAATTTTCCTGAGAATGATTTGACTTAAAAAATAAAATGTATATTAAAAACAAAAGACCTGACTTCACAATTTGCAAAAAAGGACTGTCCTTTGCCTCTATTAATATTGTGGTAAACAACACTAAGAACACTTGATGCCTTTAACGTATAAGCCAATTGGACTTGGTGTTGTTTTCAACTTTTCCAAAATCCAAATAAAATTTTTTGCAGCTTTCCTACTCATATGTTAGTAACTAGTATGGTAAAGCTCAATGCGCGGCACGTTAGAATTAAAATATCGATTTGAAATTTTTACAGAATCATTTTCCTGCTATATTTAACCATTTAACAGGTACTAAATTAAGAAAGAGTTTAAAGTCAAAAAAAAACTAGTCTCTTAAATAATGCTAGGTTAGAGAAGGAGTCGGAGTCGGAGTCGGAGTCGGAGTCGTACTTAAAAAATTTCACCAAAAGGAGTCGGAGTCGGAGTTATAACTTTTTCTTAACGACTCCACAGCCCTGGTATTTAGGGGTGAAGTTGGTAATTTTAAATTGCCATCGAAGTCATAATTATGTTTAATACATAGTGTGTCAGTTTTTTTAAATTTTGTTATCATCGCCAACAGATTTTTGTCAATTAAATTTGATATATCGAGTGGCGATAATATTTGTATTCGTATTCGGCGAATATTGAAGTAAATATTGGTATTCGCGAACATTAAAAATTAATATTCGTAACATCACTAGTACGTAGTACATACACACATATGAAAACAAAAATGAAATAGAGGTTATCCAAAATCATTAAAATATCCAATCTAAAAAAAAGGTTATTAAATTACGGCATTCATAAAAATATTTTTAAATTAATAAAGGTTTACAAACAAATTTTCCATAACAATTTTACTTAATTATCTTTTACGAATGTAAGGGAGTCCGCATAAAAAAAAACTTCGCAAATTCGAAATTACAAGTTTAAAAAAAAACTAATAAAAAATTTGGATTTGTCGAAATTAAAAAAAAAATCTTTGAATTTGTATAGAGAAAATACTTTAAGACAATTGACAAAAAATTAAAAATAAGTCTAAATTGTAAAATAGTAAAAACCAAAAAAATGACTTTATTTTTAATACAATTAAAGTTCGTCTAAATTATCTTAGTTAAACATTAACAGCCTTATTTATAAAAAATAAAACATGTTAATAAAGGGTTTATTAAACGGATTTTGTATGAAAATCCATTTTATTAACCCTTTATTAACCGGTTTTATTTTTTATAAATTAGGCCGTAAGAATTCTTTTTTTTTTAAATACTTTATCAAAAATTAAAAAACTTAAAAAAGGAAACAATTCGAAAAACTATTGTGCATGAGGTTTAACAGCTATTTGCCAAGCGCCAACTAAATAACGGAACCATATTAAGAATAAATCGATACCCATTTGTATCCATGACCAAAATGGCGTTAATTTAGAGCCTTCAATCTCTTGCCAATTGATAGCAATTTCACGCACTGGAATGTTAAGATGTTCAACCAAATAGAGGAGCTCAACGTCAAAAGCCCTGTAAAGAAAATTACATATTAAGTGTAATTTTTAAAAAAAGCTTTTTCGTATTATGTAGAACCCTCACCATCTTTCTACATGCAGACTTTTAAATAACTTTTTAGCTGCTGATCTTGTAAGCAACTTAAAACCACACTGCGTATCTTTTAAGCTGCGCACAGCGAATAACCAAACTAGAAAATGGAATCCATGCATAAGAAAGGTTCTAAAATAGGCCAAAATTATTTTTAGAATTTTCCAAAGTTAGGTATCACTATTTTCAAATGTTTACCTAAAAGCACTTCTTGATGCAATTGCTTCATTTTCTAAATGTGCTCTTGAACCGATGACCACAGCATCATCCTTCCAATCACTGGCAATTAATTGCATAGCATCTGCTAATTTATCATAGTCCGAAAATTTTGTGGCACCGTCTGCATCGGCAAATAAGAGATTACGACCACGAGCACTTAACATTCCCTAAAGACGTTTAAACAATAATTTTTAAAAATAAATTGGAGAAAAGACAACGTAGTTTTAAATTTCCAATTATAAATTACCAATCTTACAGCACCTCCTTTGCCACGATTTTCAATCAATTCTAAAACACGAACTTTTTCTACCGAAAATTTTTTAGAGTATTGTAATGCTAAAGAAACAGTGCCATCGGAACTTCCATCGCTAACTACAATAACTTCGTAGGAAAAATTACCAGCTTTTGTTTTCGCCTCTAAAAACTCTAAGCACTCATCCAGCATAGAGGGCACTTGAAGAAAATTCAATCAAATTTTAAATGTATTTATAAATTTATAGAATTAGCAGTCAATTTTTTCGCATATTGCTATTAATTATTTTCTGCTTTCGCTTTTACTTACTGCGCTGCTCCTCATTATATGCTGGTACTATTACACTTAAATCTATGCTTGGCTCATCTTCTATACTAGGGAATTCGAAATTTTTCAAAACATTTGGATCCAAAAAAGTTTTCTCTTGCTTGTGCCTTTTTATCAGCGGTAGAGGAGTAGTTATTGATTTTTGTACTATAAACAGCTAAAATAAAAATTAACAAAAAAAAAAAAAAAAAAATAGCACATAGGTATTTATTACAAAAAATTAGCCGGTTTATTGTAAAGTTGACAGTAAATTATTGTAATCATCAACTTACCGATATCAAAAGAGCAGCAAATATAGCGGAACCAATGAATAGTATTAATTGTAAATATTCTAGAAATGCCATATTATTAATTGCTAAATATATAGAACACTAATTCATTTTAAATAAAAGAAAATCTTGAGAAATGCCACGTATTTTTTTAATATTTTATTTGGATAAATAAATAAATTTTTTTATCGTGAAAATTAATAATTGTGATGACAGTATTTGTCAAAGTTTATTGTTGTTGTAAGGTGGAGAATATTATTATAGTGATGCCAAGTTTATGGTGGTAATTCGTAAAAGAAAAATCATGGCGAATTTAAATTCGCCTCGAGAAAAATGTTATGGAAACAAGCATGGTACCAAGGTATATTTATAGCAGGTAGTCTCGGAAAGACAGCTGTTTATTTTATATTTGCTTGTTTTGCGATACGAACTGTCAAATGTTGTATAGTAAACAAGTTTTTTGTCCTTATCTTTTGTCTTTTTTGTCTCTTAAGGCTGGTTCACCCACAAGTTTCTGAAACATTTTTGGTTCGGAGAAATTTATTGTTTACTGAGAGTTTTCTACACCATGGTTCCAGCGTTGCCGTTTTGGTTACTTTTAACCAAAATTGGTTACTTTTTATTCCAATGTGTACTTGTGTACTTTTTTTCCATTTTGGTTACTTTTTATCAACACAAAAATAACCAATTTTTTTTGTTTTGGAACAAGAACTACCCGCTCCGCTTTTTTGACCCTTTTTATATATTTTTTTTTTTCATCTACTTAAAAACTATTTTTTTGAAGCTTAAGCTTCAACAGACTATCAACTTAACCATATAAGGTATATACTTTGAGGTGTAGATGGTCATTATCTGCTACTCTTAATGGTTCATAGGTCTAACTGAAACACTTTTCTAGATAAACGATAAGGTCAAAAGTCCTTCCGATCCCATCCCGTGTAATATGATTATATTTCCACCGGGCAAAAATATATATTAATATAAAAGATCTACCGCATAATTAAGCTCAATTTTTCACTTTGATACCATAACCGCAGCGAGACTTAAAAAGTTGTACTTGTAGGATCTCTTTATATAAGAAGGTTAAATGCTCTAGCTCATAAAAATTTTAAAACTGACGAAAATAAATGTAAATTTTGTGTAGGAGGTTCCACTTCCACTAAAAATTTCGAAAAATTTGAATAGCCTATTGTTCTTTCCAGACCATCGTAATATACTATCAAAACTTTTAAAAATCGATCCAGCGGCTTACTAGCCTACAAGATACAAACAAACACAATTTCTTCTGTAGACATATTTTTAAACTGAAGTGTGAATAAAATAGCACTTTCACGAAAGAAGTTTATTTTCCAAAGAAATCAATTTCGTTTCTTAAAACAAGATAATTCAAAATCCAAAAATAGTTTCATGATTCTAACTTATTATTTTATTCGTATTTAGTAAAAATTTTTTAAATAAATAAACATTTTCTCATGATCAAAATATTCACGATTTTAATATATAATCAAAAATTTCTTAAACAAAAAATACAAAAGTAGCTAGTTTTTAATAAAAAGAAGAAAGATATTTCTGAAATCAAGCAGCATTTAAGTAGTATAAGTCTGGTTTTCTTGATTTTTAAATAGAATTGAATTTCTTGCAACAAGAAATAATTGCTAAGGATTTCTTTAAATTTTTCAGAAAAAGCTCAAGTTAACTTGGTTAAATTCAATTAATTTTTATTTGAATCGATATGTTAAGCATATCAATAAAACGTTTCTTATTTGTATATGCGTCACATCTTAATGTAAAAAATTTAGGCTTTTCCTTGTATTTTGTAAAATATTCATGGCCGATTTCAACAATTTTTTAACATATCAACTTATAATTAAAATTCGTTTTTCACGTCAAATAAAAAATAAAATTATATGAAAAGTATATTTTAATATAAATTGATATATAAAAAGAGTTGGTAAAATTGGCCCTAAGCAACGAAAACTTGATTTAAGTAATTATAGAATTATAATTAATTTTTTTTAGCTGTATTTAAGTAAATTTTAGTTCGCTTTGAGTCATAACCTCTTGCTTAAACCAAGCCACACATATGTTTACAATAAAAAATGTTTGGCTTGGACGAGAATGGTGCAAAATTTTTTTGGTTCAAGCCATATATTCTGGTGATTTAGTAAATAATTCTTTCCGTGTTTAATACAAAATAATTTTGGTTACTTTTTTCCGCTTTTGGTAACTTTATTTTTACATTTTGGTTACAAATTTTTTTTTGGTCGTGGCAACGCTGCATGGTTCACCCATATCAGAAACTTGCCCTACAAGAAGACTACCGGTCATTTTACTAGTTATATAACCGGTAGTGTTGACCAATATATTGGTTAAAGTTTCTATTAGTTTATTAAGAGCAAAATGAAAAAACTAACCGAAACTCTTGTGTACATGTGATTTTGCCTCTCTTTCTAACTAATGAATTCCACTCGACTACGGAACATATATCTGTGCTGCTTATTCTGCTGCTTTTTATTAGCCAATGATAGCCAAAACAGTGGTTAATGTTAACTAGTTAGTCATAACGTAAATATTGGTTAGCACTAACTAGTTATTCATAACGTAAAAATTGGTTAGTACTAACCTTTATAAAAAATATATTATTTTATTTTTCATTTTAAATAAAAATTTTTTTATTGAAACAATTATAATCTAATTAATAGTCAGGAAATTAGGCTTCACAAAAATAAGAACCACGTATCGCTATTTCTGTGGCTGCTTGGTAACGTTTTACTTCTTGCGTGGGTCTGGAAATGGAGGTAAACGTACGTGTGACCATTTAATTTATTGTAGATTTTGTTAACAGATTGAGACCAAAAAATCAAATACATACTTGAAAAGTCATCAGGACAAATCTTAAGCGATTGTCCTGGCCAAAGCCACCACCTTTCAAAACGACCGCTTCGAACATGACCACTGTTGTTTCCAGAGAATCTACCACCGCATCCTCTGAAGCCACCATCAGTACGTCCTCCTTAACCACTAGCATTCTGATTACCGCTGTTTGGTGGTGCTACTTTTTCTTCATAGTTACAATCTAGTTACAAATATAATTTTTTTCTTTAACACCAATGGTAAATATTTAATTAAAGCAATTCACGAGTTTTATCAAGCGTATGCCAAAAATATATTAAAAAATTGGCATTTTTAGAAAGTGTTTTTAGTTGTTCTACTCTAACACACATGTTAGAGTAAAAACACTAATGTAAAATTGTAGCAAGTGTGTTAGTAAATAAATTTTTTTTTTAGTTTTGGTTATGCATTTCTTGTAGGGTGGTTTGTAAAAACAGTGCTGCCATATATAATTGAAAATGACGTAAATACATATGTGCATAAATTTAAATTTTAAAAAAAATTGTATCACTATTAAAATTTGGTCTAAAATAGGTTTTTAAAAACTAGAAATTACTCTACTTATAAGTTACGGTAGCTCCAATATAAAATCCGCTCTTGAAAATCACTTTAATACGCCTAATAATATTTCTGAAACAAGTCATGATTATTTATTTAAATTAGGCAACGAGTTTTAATACCTAGGAAAGAGGGCTAAATTAATATAAAGTGCTGTGCATACAAATTCTGTAATTTATTTGCTCATCACCGAAAATAATATTAAAATTATCAAAGACCAGCCATATACAAACTTCGTCTCCAATATGACATTTTTTTGGATTTTAACATTTTTAAAGGAAATAATACAAATGTATGGTTTATTGGGGACATGTAGGTTTGCGATTTTTAATTAAACTGATAATTTTTTTAATGTTTAAATTTTAGGTCGATTTTACATTTGGGTCGTTCACGAATGGCGGATTATCACATTATATGGCTTAAATTAATGTATTTTGTTGTTGTGAATATAACTAAATAACCATATAACCAGCCCTCCGTGATTAACCCAATTATTAATAAATATCTTTACTTTTAGCGATGTTTTATCTTTTGAAAATTTCTATATATTTTTAATTTTTGTGTTTATTATTTGATATTAAAGTTTTTTTTACTTTTTATAAAAACATTTTGTATTTTTTTTTTATTTTAAAAACTTAATAACCAAGTAAATACGGTTAAAACAATAATTTTCTGGTATTTAAAATAAAACAACTGTCTGGCAAGGTAACTTTTTCTTTGCCAAAAAAGAAACAGAGATGGTTAAAATTTGTCCGTTATATTCTCTGTTTACATCTCTCAATTACCGTAAAATATATATGTTTAGTGCATTCTCAACTAAATATACATACAAAACAACAATAACAACCCTCCAAAAATAAAAGCAAAATCTTCTTTTGCAGATACACAACTGAAAATACTTTTCGCTGTACCAATTTAATAAAAAAAATTTTGTCTTCATAAAAATTGTTAAAAGTTTTAAAACTAATTTTTTTTTTTTAAAGAAGCAAAAAATGTTAAAGCATTAAAATTATTTGTTAAAATCAAAGAAAATATGTTTGGCCTATTTAAATTATCTATTTCAATAACAACCTTGTTATTCCTCGTGAAGGCCTCCAGATGTCAACTTGTAGATCAGGCAGCAGTGGGTGAATTGTTTACATATAAAATTGAACCGGTCATGTTTAACTGGACACATCAAGTCTTTAATGAACAATTTCGTTACACACCATCATTGAAATCCTACCCAGACTTACCCTCTTGGTTGCGTTATATGTATAGTCAGGAACACCATGCTGGTTTTCTTTATGGCACACCTCCTCGAGATTTAGCAGCTAAGACCATAACTTTAGAAATAGTGGCCCTAAATAAACAAAACTATGAAACCAGACGTTTAGATTTATTAATAACAGTGCAAACTAAATTCCATGCAACCAATGTAATACAAATGAAAATCGATAATTTAAATTGGGTACACTTAATGGATCCTGGTAGAGTGGAAAACTTGCGTACTATATTCCGCAAAGATTTGTGGCCTGAAAGTGATGGAGATTTAAGTTTGGTTTTTATGGAGTCGGCAGTAAATATGGGTGGTCGTTTGCCATTAAGCCCTCAGCAACATGAGGGGTATTTATTTATTAAACTTTGTATTATCGAAATATTTATAGATTTTTATTGTTTCGTTTCATAGTGTTATTGTCCATTTAGGTAGTTTTGCCAAATTTTCCGAACGTCTTAAACAGCTACAAGAGGAAATTCGACCATTGTATAAACTTTCCTCTTGTACGTATAAACGTACTTCGGTGCAAAAGATTTTTGAAAATGTGGGGTTTAAACTTGATTGGTGTGCTTTTAAGATGGTGGGTGCTGAGATTGATCCAGAAGTTTTGCATCACACTCATGATAGCAGTAATAGGATTAATCCAAATATGGTTGAAGCTGGAAATTTGAAGAGACGTGAAGATCGTTGGCATGGCCTATCGCGAGTCGATGTACCTGTACGTAATTATATTGACGAGTTCGCCTTTGCTTTTGCCATACCAGGCATGATATTTGGAGTGCTATGCGGTATTCTCACTGCCACTTTGTGTTTTAAACATCAAAAATTGTAAGTGCATTTAAAAAGTAATCTGTAATTATACTACTCGCTAAATTATAATAAAAGTATAGTACGCACATGTTAATCTTAAGTATAGTAAACATTTTCGAATGTTTACATATGTATGTATAGTCTACTCCATAGTACATTATATATTTTTGTATATATTGTAGCCTCTAGTCTATATTCCAGTATATACAAAGTGTAATTTCAACAGATTTGTATATTCAAAACAGTCTAGAGTATAGAATTATTTCTAGAACAGTTGTATGTTAGTCTATAGTCTGGCCTGGCCGCTTGATGCTGTATCATACTCAATCGTTTAACATTTTTATAGTTTTGTTTTATTTTTTATATTTGTATAATTTTGTTTTAATTTTTTTTATGTATTTCTTTGTTTTGCATTGTATATTTCTGTTTAATTTGTATATTATTTTTTAGACATGATCCGCAATCGGAATACTTTTTCAATAATATTTTTCATATATGTGAGGAAGAATGTATAAATTCTACACATAATTTCGAAACAGAAGATAAAAAAGAAAAGCATGAAAATAAAAGTGAAAGGTGCAAATTATTACTTTTGAATATGTTTCCTTAATTGTTTTTTAACACAACAGTACCAAGCAAATATTGACAATTGCATATTGTTTATATACTTCAGCTATAAGGAGACCTATCCCACTACTTCATCGACTGTTCAAATGGTGCAATATTCGGATACTAACTCTCAACCGGTAACAACCCTTAAGAGTCTAAAAGATCCTAATTGTTTATTAGACAATATAAGCATGCGTTCGCAAAGGTATTGTATATTAACATTTAAATTTATATAATAAATATAAATTTTACTTTAAGTCCCAACAGCTTTTATCAAACTGATAGTCCACCCAATACCTACTTGCGTCCCAAACCCCCACCATATAAGGGCGGCACTTTGTCTAGAAGTAGCGTGGAGATTTGACAACCAACTACTCCACGCATTTTGTATTGTTAAAACTTGATGTCATAAAACAATTTATTTAAAATAACTAAAAGCATAGCACATATTCATAAATTATTACAAGCAGTTATCAATAATTATTTAATATTAAAAATATTTATATAGACAACATTGCGTAACAGTAGTTATTTTTAATTAGTAACCCTACAAGAAGAGAATCAGCGAGTTGTCACTTTTTTCACGTTGGTGTTAAGAAAATGATAGAAAGAAATGACAGAAACCTTGATTTCGGTGACTACTCGCTCATTCACTTCTTGTAGGGAAGTAGTCGCTGCTTATAAACAATAGCATACATATAAATTAATAATCATAATTACGTATGTATTGAAAACGATGAATTTCGAGCGCTTTTTAAATTCCTTTTTGGATGGTAGTCTTAATTTTTTGTTCAAAATACAATTCAACTAACATACATACATATATAATATAAAATTTGAAAGAATATAGACAGAAACTAAGAAGAAAATGTATTAGAAATCAATTTTTTGAAATACTGAAAACGATTTTCATCACATACCTGAATATTTAAGAATAATTACAATAAATAATAGAATTTATAATAGTTGAAACAAAAAGTTTTAAATTGTGTTTGTTTTTATAAAATTTTGTCATCATATGATTCAAACAAAGTTTTTGACTATAAAAAACTTATATGTACTTTATTTATAACAGAGTGTAATATTTATGATCCGCAAACCAAAAATTCTTGTCTATGCCACATACTTACATAGCTACATACGAACATTTTTATTTCTATTTATATCGAGCTTATGGTTAATTTTTTTTTTCGTAACTCAAAAGATTTTAAAAATAATTGACTATAAGCTCGAAATTAATAGAAAAAAAAGTATATTTATACATACGAAAATTGTATAATTAAAAAAAAATTCACTTAAGAAAAAATAGATTTCATAAAATGAATATTTCAAACTAAAGCACTTCTTTTGTGCAATCAAAGAATCTCAAACTTTACACAACAATAATTGTTATTCATAAACTCTTATAAAAAGTTAGGCTTGAGTTCATCAAATTTAATTTTCATTGAATTTTACTGAAGAAAGGAATTTTACAACGTTTTTATTTTTCTCAAAATCAAATCATTTTAATTTTTAAGATCTGGCATTGTTATTATTTGAGCATGCTCCAATAAATAGAGCATGACTATTGTGAATTATAATACATAAAACAAATGTTTTCTGTATGCACCAGGGACGATAATGTCAGTACAGTTGTACTTTTTTCAGTACTACATATTGGCATTGCAAAAGTACTACAGTACTCTGATGACATGCTTATTACAATTTAAAAAATTGCAAACGCTTTAACATTGAAAGAAATTTAGTTGTAAATAAGTTCTATGTAATCATTGTGACCTCTTTTAAAATTTGAAATCTCGAATATATTGAGAGATATGGAGCCCTAACATTGCCTCATATCCTCATTTTTACAGTTCTCTAAGTATTGTATTCATTCGTCACTTTTTGTGCTATAAAGCAAATTTACAATGTAAACGTGAAAATATTATTAAATAAATTAAGTAATGCTTGCCGATGGTAGGCGAAATATTGAAAAATAAATAAATAAAATAAAATGTTAAAGCACAGACCTCGAGCCTGATTATTTACTTAATTTATTTAAAAGGTCGAAACAAAAACATATTTAGGTCAAAATATTGTTTGTAATTGTTATGCTGGATGTTCTATTAAAGAATGTAGATCAACACGTTTTTGTTCCGTGCGGCAAACCAGTAACCACCCGACGATACACTATACGGTTTCCATTTTGTGTTTTATTTAACAAATACTTTGATCTACTTGAAAGACATTTAAAACTATTTGTGTAATAAATGGTATATGGGGCACAAAACAGGTTTGCATTTTGTTTAAATCCTAATAACTTTTTGTATTTTATGCAAAAAGTAACGACTTTAAGTTTCAATAGAAAACATATCTCGTGACCCACGTTATTTTTTACAAAAAAATCTATCGTGAAATTCATATTTAAAATGAATTCAAACGAGATTATATTTATTTTCACAGTAGCGAAATCAAGAGTTTATTTTTTGAACATAAAACTGTAACTGCAAAGCCACAGCATAAAAATGTATGCTTTTGCTTTTCTACTGTCAGTTTTTTAAACACTGCTCTTCGTCTAAATTCCCTATTAGTTACTTAATTTTCTTTTTGTAAATTGCCAAATGTATATTTAAAAACTAATACATTTGTTGTTATTGTAACAATAAAACTAGTAATATATTTATGGGTCAAAAAAGTAAAATTTTTACCAAATTTAGTACATTTTGAAAATGTGATTTATCATCCCTGTTGTGCATTTAAAAAAAAAGTTTGACCACTGATAAGAAATCAATTGTCAATATTGTATTAAAGTCATTAATTAAATAATTGAAGCCTTCGAACTATTTAATAAATTAACATGTTTTCTAAACTTTTACAAGATTCATACGAATTAATAGATAAATATAATCTTAACATAGTGAATACAATTTTTATTGGATTTACCGTGATTATTGTGGTTTTGGGGAGTCTTATAAATGCCGTGGAGCCAATACTGCCAGCATTTGTTAGACAATCATATCGCTATGGCAAACACAGTTACAAAGGTCCCGAAGATAAATTTGTATCAAAAATGGAAGTACCAAAATCATGGTTTGCCCACTTTTATGTATTTGCCTTTAGCTGGTCAATGTTGGCCTTGTATCTAATACTTAAGAGTATTATAATGCATAGTGTTGCGTCGGAATATGTTTTGGAATTTTTAGATTATGTAGCTGGTGGTGCGGCTAATCGTAAGGCTTTAATTAGCTCCAATAGTGCTTTGGTAGCCAGTGTTTTGATGACTTTACAATGCGGCCGTAGATTCTTTGAAACGAATTTTGTGCAAATATTTTCTAAAAGTAAAATCAATTTGTCACATTACTTGGTGGGATATTTACACTATTTTGGTGCCATATTGGCTTTGCTAATCAATACCGAGGGCTTTGTGAGAGGTAAAACGATTTTGGGATTTATTTTTTAAATGTTTACTTACATATACATATATTTTTTTAATAAAATATTACAGGTTCTGTACCTTCCTCCTTTAGCTTTGCTAAAATTTCCATTGCGCAATATATTTGTATATTTCTGTTCCACTTTAGTTGGTCTCAGCAGTACAAATCTAATATGATACTAGTCAATTTACGTAAAAATGCTAAAACCGGCCACTTAGCTACGGAACAACACCTTTTGCCAACTGGTGGCTTTTTTGATTTCGTTTCATCACCTCATATGTTCTTTGAAATTATCATGTATGTTGTGCTACTAGGTCTATTGTCACAGAGTTTCACTTGGAAATTAGTAGTTTTATGGGTTTCAAGTAATCAGGTGGGTTTCAAGATAGTTTTTATGTTTAAATTTTTTAAAAATCGAATTGATTTACTTTTTTTTTATAGATTATTACTGCTTTGTTAACGCACCAATGGTATAAGGAAAACTTTAAAAATTATCCAAAACATAGGAAAGCTTTAATACCTTTTATTCTTTAATAGCATACAACGATTTTATCGTCTACATATCAATTTCATTCCAATTTTAAATAAATATTCATTAAATTAACATCACCTACATAAATGTCTTAAAACCAGTGTCGATTTTTCAAAAAATAAATTAGTAAAAATCCTTTTTTTAAAAAAAACTTATTTTAATGCGCTAAAAAGGAAATAAGGAATAAACTTTTACTATCAACTTATAATGTGATTACTCAATTTATATGATATAAACGCTTGTCGCGAGATTTACTTGTGTAGATAAACAAAGTAAATATAATAACTTGATTATTTTTTACTTTAATAATTTTCAGACAAAGCAAATACAAGTTCTTTAATCTCGAGATATAGTGCAGATTATAATAGGCATTATAACTTTAATTTAATAAAATCATTTAAAAAGGGAAAGTTATTTTTATTTTCATCAGTGAATTAAATGAAAAAAGCAAACTGCTATTCAACATTTGAAGGAAGAAATTATTGATTTTACTGTAGAAGAAATTACAACTTTGGGACATCAGTGGCAGAAACTTAATTCATATGAATTGTTAAATAACTCAATAGTTGATTTCTGGAGAAATGTATATGGATATGAAAATGAAAATCCATTCAGTGAATTAGCTTCTTTGGCAATGAAGTTATTGATATTGCCATTTAGCAACGCGGAAGTCAAAATAGGTTTTTAGTGGTATAAATCTCTTAAAAACGAAAGTTCAAAATATAATGACGTTAAAGACTATCACCCCTGTCGTGAAAAATTTTTCCCTCGTAATTTTTCCCCTTTTCACATACAGTCGAACTCCCATAACTCGAACTTCTCTAACTCGAATTTTCTCTTACTCGAACCAATTTGATTGGCAGTAGCTCTAAAACAACTTCCATAACTCGAAATTCTCTATAACTCGAACCAAATACTCAAATTTGTATTCTATAACTCGAAGTTTTTTGCTTGTTTTGTTTATTTTGTTTATTTATTTCGCTTTCTTTTGCTTGTTTAGCAGGTTTGTATATTTTACTTTGCTCTTTTTTCGGGGAAATCCCTTTTTGTACATGACGTGTGTCTTTTGGTTTGCCTAAATATGTTAAAATTATTTGTATGTGTTTATTTCATGGCAAGTAAACGTGTTTTATAATGTTTGTCGATGGAGGGAAATATAAGTTTATAAAAGAAGTCGAGGGTGGATTCAAGAAAAAGGAAGCAGACAATAAATATGGTGTTCCAGCTAGTACGGTCTCATAGATTTTTAAAAATAAAGAAATTATTATCAACTCGTTTGAGTCAGTATCTCATCTCTTTAGTAAAATGATTAAGACCCAAATATACAAAATTATCGACATAGCAGTCCTCAATTGGTTTACAGCAGCTAGAAGTCAAACCATGCCGATATTTTACTTCATTGTAACTTGTTTATTACAAATACATACCTACATGCTTAGGTATGAAGCTTTCAAATAGTGCCTGTTTTAAACAAAAAATACAAAATATACACAAGTTTGCAATTTATTCTCTTTTCAACAAGAAAATTCTGTAACTCGAAGTCTCCATAAGTCGAAGTTTTTTTTGGGATAATGGTGATTCGAGTTATGGAAGTTCGACTGTATTTGCGATCATAAACAACTCCCAAAGGAGCATAATAACGTGAAAAAGTGTTCACGGGAACAATTTCCCTTTATCGTGAAGTTTTTTCCTCGTAATTTGTTCACGTATTCCTTAGATTTTCTTACTTTATTTTTGCTAGGGAATATAACATGTATGTTAGTAGTTTCTCCTATAAATCGAATATTAAGGGCTAATTCCATTAATAAGGCACAAACCGATATATTGGTCAACAAAATGCAAAACAACAGGTTGATTGCCGCCGAATTTGTGAGAGACGTGGTGGCAGAATTTTGGAAAATATTTTACTACATAAAATTTAAAAAGTGCAAAAAACTAACGTTGTAATCAACCTATCCCTCCAATACTAATTATTTAGATTTATTATTTTAACTTTTCTTTAAAATATATACGTGTATATATATGTACGTATATAAAGACTGAAATATATTTCTTTTATAGTTTTTAGACTTTTTATGTTTGATACGGGCATGTTCTACAAATCGAAATGAAGTAGAATTGAAATCCAACGAGATTTTGATCTCAATTACTTACAAAATGGCTGTAGTTTATTCGATTTTCAACAGTGTTTCTTGTAAAGATAATTAGTGCTCGAAGTATTAAGTATATAAAAAGATATATTTTCATGAACCTTCTTTACAGGATCGTTTTAAAAATTTGTTCGATTTTAAATCCACTTCATTTCGATTTACAGAACATGCCCGATAAATATTTTATTGTTATTTTTTAATCAGTTTGTTCAATTGATATGATGTGAGTTTATAGGGAAGAATAGGGGAAAAAGTTGAGTTGCGCTGTGAACCGTAATACGGGCATAAATCAAAATTAAACTTTTTTGACATATGTCGTTGTTGCAGCAAATTAGCTACATGACATATTCTATTAATACATTTTTTTGTATCTAATATTCAGATTGATTTGTAAAAACTCCGAAAAAAACACGACAAATCTTTTACAAATTTTTGCATCAAAATAATCAGCAGTTTCTTTAATAGATTTATGAACACAGATTGTGTGCTACTTTAATCTACTACAAAAAAAGGACAAAGTCGCTTACGACAACCACAATAAGGCTGAATAATACGTTACGACAAATTTTTCTAAAATAAGCTTTGCTAAATAATACCTGTTTATATTATAGTTCCGGGAAGTCGATAATTATAGTAAGCAGCTTATAATTAATTTATATCTTTACTTCTTCTTTCTTTTCTTTATTAAGTAAAATAAATTAGTGGAAAATCTTTTTGTTTTCTTAAATATGTTTTATACAAACAAAAACATTACTTCATCAAAATAAGAAATCTATTATATTTCAGTAATTTATTAATTACCGTATCCAGGAATATTTCACTCAGTGCATTTAATTTATTTAAAAAGAAAACTAGAAAACAAAAACATATTTGTAACAATAAAATGTTCATTATACAAAAAATATATATACCTGTAAGGATACCCTTGAGCTTTTGAACGAAACACCGATAACAAAAAGGAAAAGAAAATGGCTAAAAAGGCTAAACCAACAATAGCCATAATACGCCCCTTTCGTTGGTCTGTTTGGCTGCCAGCCTCCGTAAGCAAAAGCATGCCCAAGAAAATTAAAGCATCTAAAATTTAAACAATAAATCAAGGGTAAGTTATTTTAAATTCGTTAACTTACTTAAACCTAAAACGATGTAGGTTTCTACAACTAATTGACCCTGTGATGAACCATGAATATAGGCAACACCACCATTTTGTGATTTATGCACTAAAGGTGGACCACGTATATGATTCCACATTTGTCCTGATATCATTGTGAAACAGAAGAACACTGCTATGGCCCCCCAAATCGATTTGTTGTATAAAAACTCCAAATTATTACGTCTCATGTACAAAAAGCCTCCAACAAGTGCAGCCACAGTAATCATAGCAACCGTGCCCGAGTAATTGGGTGGACGGAACACACGTATTTGTACATCGGTACGTTCGGCCACAAATTTTGCTATGGCATCAGCTGCAAAGCCAACACGATGTATGTCCATGGTATCAGCACCTTTTTGTTTGCCCTTCGCTGGGAAGTGCATAAATACCGGTGCAGTATTCAAGCGTAACATTTGAAAAACATCCGAACCTTCATCAAAATCTACCATGGCGAAGAATACTTTGTTCGAGTAGACCGGTGAGAATCTATAGGATTGCGCGACAATTTGGAATTCATCGTGTGCATGTCGGCAAATTTGACATTGTCGTGAGGGTGCTAGTGCAGTCAACATAACAATCATCGAATAGTTACGGGGTGAGCTTTTAACATATTCCCTAAACTTTTGGCCATTGAAACGTAACAAAGCTTTTTTATTATTCATTTCCATCAAATTTTGAACCTTGTCCGATATGGATAGGCCGACCTATAATGAAAAAATTATTAGACTTTAATTCTACATTGACCGGCATTTTTTGAGGGTTGAAATATTTTGATGTTAAACGACAATGACGTGGCCTAATAGACACTCTGTTTTGTTGACAAAGCCGAGTGATTCAACTACTCCTTAATACCTTTTGTTTACTTTGGGCCGTAGTGCCCAACATTAAGAAGCCAGCCATTAATATCACTGCAAACAGCAATGATCTGTATAATAAGTTCATTTTACTTCATGTACTTTTTAAAACTTTTTAAATTAAATAGACCACCACGACAAAACACTGAATGAAACGAAACCGTTCTCACAATCCAATGGAATAAAAATATTTGACATATCAAGATAACAATTGTGAATGATCAGAGTTGCCAAGATTCTTGAAAGTTGTTTTTAAGCCACTTACACCCAGCTGATCGTTTATTATTCATATACAAATTTATAAATCAGCAAAAGAAAATTATATTTGTTCACAATTTCGATGTCGAACACCGGCTTCGGTTTTTTTAAATATATCGGTAGTAAAGAGTTTTTAACTCTGTGGCACGTCGAAGTTTATTTCAACAAGTGGGCTTAGTTATAAAAAACAATAAGAGGGCTGTATTCGGCTATGCCGAATCTTATATACCCTTCACCATGATGAGATAAGAACAAAAAGTTATATACATAAATAACGTTCTTTAGATAGGTATAAATAAATATTAATTGAGCCACGCCAACTTTTCATTTCGCCTTGCCGAAGAATAAAAAAAAAAAACAAACAATTTATATATGTACGTAAGCCCGTTTCCTCTTTTGCCAAAGTTGATGTTTGAAATTCGTTTTATAATCTTAAAATCGTTTTTTTGGAACATAAAAAAATGTAAGAAAAAAAATGAAAAAAAATTCTTTTTGGGATTCGAACTGGCAATATCATCAGTCTCAGGGGAGAACTTAACAACTCGGCTACGAATGAGTGTTTCTATATTTGAGCGGCATATCATATACATGCATTAATGTGTATGTGGATGCGTAAAATTAAACACATTACAAATAAAATCCACCACTTGTAGTGAAGGGTATACAAATACAACAAAAAAACCACATTACCAACACAAAATTGAATTGGTTTGTATGGTATGTTTATGTCGTTTTGGTAATACAGTGTTGGTGTGGTAATGTCACGTCTAATTGGACCTTTAAAGGAAAAAATTTGAGGCAGTCGTGGTTTTTTACTCATATTTCAGCCATTTTTGGACCGATCTTGCTGAATTTCAATAGCAAACAATTCCGGACCATATGTGACATAAATGTAAAATAACCTGGCCCCATCATATATGGGGCTTCGGAAAATCCATTTCAAACGACAGACGGACAGACTGACATCGTTAAATCAACTTCGCTCCTCATAAGGACCCAGAATATATATATACTTTATAGGGTCTAACATCAATATTATAGAAATTACAAGCGGAATGACAAACTCATATATACCCTATTCACCACCTGTGGTGAAGGGTATAAAAATTAAAAATATATTTATGTATATATATTTGGAAAAAAATATCAGTATATGACGCCGGTAATCCGAAAAGTAAAATCCCAGAATACCAACAGAGTTAAGTTGAAGATTTGATTAACAATAAAATAGTTAACCACGCAATCGCTTGTAAGGGCAAATAGCCCATAGAGAGCGTGGGCACCCTGAAGAATTTAGTGGAAAGTATCCCTCCTCCCGGGGTCGAGCTGGTACTAGTAAAGAAGGAAGACCTTCCTGTGCTCTCAAAGTTC
The DNA here is from genome assembly GCA_963931875.1 of Pollenia griseotomentosa. Lineage (NCBI taxonomy): Eukaryota > Metazoa > Arthropoda > Insecta > Diptera > Polleniidae > Pollenia > Pollenia griseotomentosa. The sequence goes on along the minus strand of OZ007561.1, from coordinate 45,911,843 downwards.
ACTTTTTTTTGTATTTATTTCGAATATGAGTTTCTAATATAAAAATACATAATATCTTATAATTTAAAGTATTAGCATCAGACAAGTTACATAATGTGATAATAATTGGATAATGATTATAAAAATTTAAACAATTTAAATAAATATAATTATAAAAATGTATATGAATATATTGATAAAAATAAAATAGAAATAAAAATATGACTTTTAATAATAATAATATTTGTTTATGATAGTCTTAATTTTTGATAGTTTTTTTTTTAAGTTAAAAGATTGAAAAAGTTACAGTATTACAGTATATTACCATACAATTGCAAGAGTAAATTTTTAAATTTAATTGCGTTGCTAATATTTTGAAAATAGGGAGTTGGTTCAAGAGACGAATTGTTAAAATAAAAAACCGCTTTTCAGAAGCCGTATCATTATGCCGAAATTGGATGATGCCATTACCTCTCGATGATCTAGTGAACTGTAGGCGGTCAAAAAGGTATTTCGGCATTTTAGTCATAATAATTTTGTGTAGCAGAACAAGGTTTTTTTTAGCATTAAATAGTTATTTAATGTGTTTGCATTAAAGGATAGGGCATCAAACTGGCGAATGAGGATATCGCGCCCTAAATACTAAAGGGTATCAACTCAAAATTTTAAAATTTTCAGTAGAAGCAAGACAATTTTTAATTTTACATTACAGGTATATGAAAAAGAATTATTAAACCAAACTTTTCATTACTAAAAAGTAGACAGAAAAGAATGATATTTTTACGGCGGGTAGATATGAATATTATGTGTCGATTTCTTCCAAAAAGTTAAAAAATAAAAATTTTGAGTTAATACCCTTTAGTATTTAGGGTGCGATATACTTGAAATACTAGACAGCCTTAACGCTAAACTAGCCGTGGAGAAATGGAAGGTCTTTCACAGGAAATAGGACTCTGATGGAACTCTTTTTGTTATAGGCATCGGTCAAGACTTCAAGGCCAAAATAAAGGTATGGCTTATTTCACCTCTAAAGCTGTCTTCTTCAAAAATGGGAAGGTGCAATAAAGCAAAAAATAGACCTGCAAAAAATAAACGTTGGACCATTCGGAACAAAGTTTCTGGGCTGAATCGTGTTAACTTCCAACTATTTTTCTCTGATACAGTGTTTTGTCCGAGAACTTGTATCCCATGTCACAGGAACTTATTGTTTCTTTTCTGAACAGGGTTGTTAACGTCGGATGCAAAAGTGCTAAAGCAAAGAAATAGCAATATATACCTTGCAGCTGTTTACCTACCCTTCGACTCTCCGACACATCCACCCACGTCGGAGTTGGTGAAACTGGTTGTTGAGGCACAAAGAAAAGTGGGTTGTATATCTTCGACAACCGCCGAAGACGATAAAATTTCGGAATACATCTAAGATCAACTGGGCACGATTCGGGGCCATATTAGGGAACCGATTCGTATTGGGCACATATCAATGTCGGGATAAGGACATATGCGCCAATCGTTTTAGGAGAGTTGTCCTCTGCGAGAGTGGAGATCTCCCCATGAGAAACCGTGAGTAACAGGGGAGATTCGGGATCTGTGGAAGAATATATGTAAACTTTTCAACCGGGAAAGACGCAAAAAAGCCACAGTCTACTGGGGTGAATATAATGGTAGGCTAAGGGAGTATAGGAAAATCACTATAAAGGCCAAATGAGACTCCTGGAAACTCTTTTGTGAACAGGTAGATAGCGTTAATGACGTTTCGAAGATTAAGAAATTCCTATCAAAAACCCACGTCCAACCAGATTCAATGGTCGATGAGACGAGGAGGAGATCGGAAAATATATAGAGGGTACCATGAAACTTCTTATGGATACCCATTTCCCACCGACCACAACGGGTGCCATGTAGGAATCTTTGGGGGACGGTGAGATCCTATCAGAAGGATGGTCATTAGTTTTGCACCAAACAAGGCCGCAGGGCCGAATGGTATTTTACCGGCACTCCTGCAGATGGTGGTGAACTTGGCATCCAGTCATCTGTCAGCCTATGCTCCGGTTGGATGGCAGGTGGCAAGGGCAGTATTTATACCCAAACCTGATAAGCCAAGCTATGCGACACCAAAGGCTTATCAACCCATTAGCCTAACGTCTTTTCTACTTAAAACATTGGAGCGGATAGTCGATACCATTTTTAACCATATTGAATACCGAACAAAGACCTGAAATATAGTCAACATGCTTACATAAAGGGTAGCTCAGTGAACACTGCATTGATAAGGTCGTACACTACATACAGAAATCCTTCGATGGAAAACTGTACAAAATGGCAGTGTGCATTGACATCGAGGCAGCCTCATTCTAAGGAATAAATGGATAAGTTGTGAAATGTACAATGTGACCATTAAGAGAAGAGTATCTCGCGGCACGCCGCAGGGTGGGATCTTATAACCACTGCTATGGGTGACCACGACAAATAATCTCCTTAGCCGAGGCAGGATTTGGACCCGTCTGCTATGCAGACGATGTTGTAATAGAGAGGAGGTCCTAGGTACGGCTTTGGCTGGGCTCGAACAAGGGGGCTAAACGTTTATCCAGCGATGACGGAAATATTTCATTTCGTAAGGACAAAAATTTCTACCTATACGGAACGTCGTTTCTCAGGCTGGACGATACCAGTGACCGACAGGATTAAGCACTTGGGCGTGATCCTTGATCGGAAACTAAAATGGAAACACCACATAGAGGAAAGAACCAACAAGACGAGCCGATATTGGGCGCTATGTAGGAGGTCTATAGGACCGCAGTGGGGTCTTATCCAACTATGACACACTGGCTTTACAGAAGAGTGATTAGACCGATTTTAAATTACGCTTCTGTAATCTGGTGGACCTCGTTGGATGGAGCGTGCATTATAAGACCATGGCTCTTATCTCTCGGATAATTTTTTTGACTACAGGGCACGTCATCAGTGTATATTGGAAACATAGATTGGATATACAATTTCATCGGACATGCCCGACCGAATACTGGAGACGGAAATATGATTCTTGATAGGGGATCATGGTCGAGTGGAACTATAGGGCAAACGGCTGTGGGGATATGTTACTGCACAGACGGCTCTAAACTGTGTAATAGAATGGGCATGTTGAAACCCCAGAAACCGAGATATTCTATCGGACCACTCGGGGATAATCGGTAATGAAAGAGCCAATATACTTGTCATTTGGGGCAACGAAATTAAAATTGAAAGCGTGGGCTAAGGCCACCCACGCGGCCAATTGGAATAGTGGGACTGACGAAAGAAGAACAAATACAAGCCTCCTCAATGAGAGTTAGTCCGAAGCTAGTATGATAGTGCGTGTCCTGACTGATCATGCAGGACTACCGGAACAACTATACCCAATTGGACGGGCAGAATCTGACGAGTGTAGAGCGTGTGATGAGGAGAGCGAGACGCTAGAACACTTTTTCTTACACTGTTGGGACTTCGTCAAATTAAGATCCTAACACCACGGGAGCGATGTCATTGAACATTATATTGCTACATATGACAATTTTTTGCATATGGAGCAAATTTTGCATACACACATAACAAAATTATACTTTACTATTGCTTTGCGCCATTCGAATAATGAACAACGTAGGTTAAAATAAACCGTCACAATGGTTTAAATTTATTGGTTACAATGTGAAACTTGAGATGAATATGGAGTCCACAACAAAACTAATTGTTGAATATTTATTTGCGCAAGCTAACACATAACATTTTAAGCAGCTCTGATTTCTTTTAGTTTTCAGTTTTTGATACTTTTATATTTATATATAACTATAAAGTTTACTGAAAAAAAGGCTGTCGTTATAGACTTAAGTACAAAATCTATTATTCATTAAACATTTTTTTTTTTAATCATAACAGTAGAACCGTTTTTGTGTTATATTGCTAATAAAATATAGATATTGCAAAATTTAAAAACCATAATATATTTTTTTCCATCTGCATTTCGGGGCTTATAGAAGAGAGTTTAGCAATAATCACCATTCTAAAACATACCAACCTGTCCTTATAAATCTCTATTAACTATCAACTTCATTGTTTTTGCCATAGACTTACTTTGCTCCACGTCAAAGAAAACATCATAACACGAAATAAAATTTGATATGGAGCACAAAACGACAAAATGTTTTTCTAGAAAAACCATTAAAACTTTGGATTTATTGCATGTAAACTCATGAAAGTGTATAGTTTTGTTAAAAACATACGTAGAAATCAATTGGGAGAACATTGTTTGTAAACCTATTTTATCGTTTTTCTCAAAACCGACTTGATGGCTTGTAGGCTAAAACAATAATAACCTGAAGATTTGTCAAGTTTTCTCTTTTATTGCGACGTTTTTTTGTTAAGTATTATTTATATTGTTAAACAAATTAAAATTCAAATAAATTTTTGTGTTTTATTCGTAAATTTTGTCAGTTTTGTAGAAAATACAAATTTATTTTAAAAACTTTTTTTGCAAATATGGTGACATTTTTGTTTGATGGTAGATGTTAGATGTGAGCAATGTAAACGAGTGTTTCACATTTTCTACATCTTTGATAATAGATGTTAGATGTTGATCAGTGTAAAAAGCCTATTAGATGTTTCAAGTATGAAATCGTATTTTACATTTTCAACATCTTCCATGCGTTCCTCCGAAATGTATGCAAGTGTACAAAGGGTATTATAGCCTTTTCACACTTGTCAACATTTAACATCAATTTGCGAAGATGTTGGAATTTTTCCATAAGAAATACATAGGGCTAAAAATGAAAATTTTTCAACATCTTTACAGAATGTTACTATCTCATTTTGTTCCCTTTTACATTTTTCAATTCTTTTAGTGTCATCAGAAAAGTGGCAATAAATTCTATTAATATTGTGGCATCACTGACAAAATGGAAGTTGCTTTGAAAGCAGCGTTACCATTTCTCAAGTTTTTCCTTTTTTGCAAGCCTTATTTTGCTTAATATTGCTAAAATTATTAAACAAAATTAATTAGCAACACATTTTGGCGTTATTATTTCAAATGTTGGCACTTTTGTAGAAAAAAAGTATTTAAAAAAAATAAAAGTTTTTTTTTCAGAAATGGTGACATTTTTTATTGATAGTAGATGTTAGATGTTTCAAGTGTGAACGCGTATTTCACAATTTCAACATCTTCCATGCGTTCCTCCGTAATGTATGCAAGTGTACAAAGGGTCCCTACAAGAAATGGATGACCGAAACTAAAAAAAAAAATTTTTTTACTAACACACTTGCAACAATTTTACATTAGTTGTACCACTCTAACACATATGTTAGAGTAGAACAACTAAAAACACGACAAAAAATTCCAATTTTTTTTTATACATTTTTGTCATACGCTTTACTGGCTAATATTTGTAAATTGTTTAAATTTAATACTGCAAAATATTTCATTAATTTTTCAAGCCATGAAACATGCTGGAAAGGAGCCCTATCCCTTAATTTATGTCGGCAGCAAAGAACCTGGAGCTGCAGAAAAATATGAGATTGCAGGTAAGTCACAAATAAAGAAAATCCAAAAGATTTGGTTACGTCCAAGTTATAAAAATGCCGATAAAGAAAAACGCGAAGCTGAAGATGCGGAAAAACGTAAACAAAATTTGGATGAAGCCAAAAAGATTGTCACATCCGAAGATCCCAGTTGGTCAGCTGCCAAGAAAATTCGCATATTTGAAGTTGTCGAAAATTGACAGAAACGTTAAAATCTAAGGCTGGGTACATCGTTTAAGACGTCAAGGCAAAGGTTTAATTTTTACAACATTACGGATTTTTACAATGTTTGGTACAATTGTTTGGTACACTAAAACCTGTGCCAGAAGGCAAAGCGGTAAGTAAGTTTTGTGAACAATATTGCAGAAACTAATTTTTTTGTTTTAGGCACCAGGTGGACATGAATTGCATGTAGATTACTGGGAATTAATTAGTTTGGCTCCTGCTGGGGGTGCTGAACGTATTCTCAATGAAGAGGCTCATCCCGATGTTATATTATGATTAGAGGCGAATACACTTCGAAAATTTTAAAAATTTATTATTATTATTTATTATTTTTTATTATTTTAAATATAGAATAAGCACGAATAACAAAATCTTTTGAAATAGACAAAAATATGTATGAGAATTGAATGAGATGAATTGTGTTTTATTTAAGCTAAAAATACGTCAACAGTGACGAATGTATCCATCAGTACTGACTAGTCAGCTGTGCCCGTTGTATGCATCAGTACTGACTAGGCAGCTGTGCCCGGTTTATACATCAGTACTGATGTTTACAGAGTATAAGAGTAAATAACTCAGCTATATATTTTATCAACCACAAATTTCAAAGGTTAAAGAGGGATGCAAAATCACACGTATACAAAAGTTTCCATCAGTTTTTTCACGTTGGCCTTAAGAAAATGATAGAAACTTTGTTCTACGCGATGATGGATATTCGCGACAGCAATGCCAGTCATATGATAGGTCAAATGACTGTCACTGTTCTGGTAGGGGTATTACACATACAAATAGTCTTGGCAGCTCTACTTTTTTGTGAATGAGTTTAAAAAAGTGATGCCAAATTTGAGCAACAAAATTTCCTTATAACAAAAAGCCGCTCTCCTATTTTCTACAACACTGCCGCATTGTTTTAGTAAATAATTTTATCACTTTTAAAACATACAAATTGTCAAAAGTAAACAATAATTTAGAAATTTAAGTGCTTTAAAAAAGCACTAGTTATGAGTGATGTTTTAAAAAGCTCCCAGGAGCGTTCACGTAAACGAAAACAATTGTTAGCTCAAACGGTGAGAAACAGTCAAATAAATTTTTTTTGCAAAATTTACAAAATGTTTGATTTTTTTATTGTTAATAGCTCGGTTTATCAAGTGTGGATGAACTAAAAATTGCATTGGGTACAGCAAATGATTCAAACACTAGTACTAGCTTAAGTTCTGGCAGTTTTAGCACAGCTGCGCTTAAAGGTGTCGCAGCCCACAACAATCAACGCTCCGGTCAGGACGATGATGATGGTGTAGTAGCCAAGAAAGCCCCCGGAGAAATTATCTATAGAGATTCATCAACATTTTTAAAGGTAAAAAGAAATAGAAATTGATGAAAATAAAATGTTATACTATTATATTCAGGGTACACAATCATCTAATCCACATAATGATTACTGCCAACATTTTGTCGATACTGGTCAAAGACCACAAAATTTTATACGTGATGTTGGTTTAGCTGATCGTTTTGAAGAGTATCCCAAATTAAGGGAACTTATAAGGCTGAAGGACAAATTGATACAAGATACGGCTTCGGCACCCATGTATTTAAAAGCCGACTTGAAAACTTTAGATATAAAAACATTGGGGACCAAATTCGATGTTATACTTATAGAGCCACCTTTGGAAGAATATGCTAGAGCAGCTCCTTCTGTGGCTACAGTGGGTGGTGCTTCCAGGGTTTTTTGGAATTGGGATGAAATATTAAGTGGGTTTGAAAAGGATATTGTACTTGTTTTTCGTTTAAATGTGACTATTTGCAGATCTAGATGTTGGCGAAGTGGCTGCACATCGTTCGTTTGTCTTCCTTTGGTGTGGCTCCTCTGAAGGTTTGGATATGGGCCGTAACTGTTTAAAGAAGTGGGGCTTCAGACGGTGCGAAGATATTTGCTGGATTCGTACCAACATCAATAAGCCAGGCCATTCTAAACAGCTAGAGCCAAAAGCTGTTTTCCAACGTACTAAAGAACATTGTTTAATGGGCATTAAGGGCACTGTAAGACGTTCCACAGATGGTGATTTCATACATGCTAATGTTGATATTGATTTAATAATATCCGAGGAAGACGAATTTGGTTCCTTTGAAAAACCAATTGAAATATTTCACATTATTGAACATTTTTGTTTGGGTCGCAGACGTTTACATTTATTTGGACGAGATTCTAGCATAAGGCCCGGTTGGCTAACTGTTGGACCTGAGCTGACAAATTCAAACTTTAATGCTGAACTATATCAAACTTATTTTGCTGAGGCTCCAGCTACGGGCTGCACTACTCGCATTGAGTCGTTAAGACCTAAAAGTCCCCCCGCTAATAGTAAAATTATTAGAGGTCGTGGACGCGGTTTCCCCAGAGGTCGTGGTCGAGGCAGATAAAAATGAGGTTTATTTTTGAATTTTTTTTATATACACATATTTTAATATATTTTCCATCCGTACAAGTTGTGTTTGTTAATCCCAATTTGTGACAGTTTTATGAGAATTTCTCATACTAAAAGTTTTATGATAATTGCGGATACTAAAAGTTTAATAATCGTTGCAGTTTTATTTATTGAAGCAAAAGTTGTATACTATTTATAAAACCAAATCTTAAAAGCATTTTAATTTTATACATATTAAAGATATTAATTTGACGTTTTTTTAATAAAAGTTGTTTTATTATATGCAGTTTTTATACCCTTCAGCACAGGTGGAAATGGTATAATATGCCTTGTTATATTTTAAAAGTTAAAATATGTTATATCAATAAATGAGATCCCCAAATTTGGGTTTTAATACACTAAATGGGATGATGACATTCGGTTTAAATATTTTTTATATGTAAACTTTCTTTAATATTGAATATGATACAAATCAAGCAAATATTCAGCTAGTCCCTGTACAAATAGTATTCCCGGATTAAGTTCTTGAAGCTCAAATGTAAACATTTTGCTTATATGCTCATGTTCTGTTATGTGCTTTTAAACTGTCAAACAAAAACATAAGAAATCTAGCGCTTTCAAACCGCTAGTGTATACTATAACAACCTGGGGCCAAATTACGGCATTCGATATCTATCGTTATTTCTATTAAATTTGTATTGTAATTTGGATCGACATCGAATTCCGCAATTTAACAATTTGCTGTGAGGTCCATTTTGTCTTTTTTGAATTTACCTTTTCTAAAGCCAACATACAGGTCTGTTCAGAAAATCGCGTTCTTTAAAATCACACGTGATTTTGTGGTGTTCTGAAAGTCACAGTTTTTATTTTAAATTTAGTTTTAAATTCAGATTAAAGGTATTATGTTATTTTGTAAATGTCGTTCATAACAAACTGCGAAATTTAACGAGTCTTATAAAAAAAATACCAATGCAAATATGCGGTCCCTTACAAAAAATATGCCTCTTCATTTGGTTCAACACATAATATAATAAAATATTTGAGGGTAAGACAACGTTTGCCGGACTCCACTAGCTGAATTTAAACATTATTTGGAAAGACCGAGATCTTCTTATATATAAACACGGGAACATTATAAACACATATACCTATCGTTTAAAAGGTATACAATTAGCCCAATTGAGATTAACTCTAGTAGAATTGGGCTTAATATAAATTTTTAGAATTAAAGTGTTTAAAAGCGTTTTAATTTATCTTGCAAACGAACGGATGTCATGTTGTCTAATTTCGGCCATTGGACAACCTAGTTATAAAAAAAAACTTGTATTACACAAAAAAAGTATTTTTTCCACTCTTAAGTTTGTGTAATAGAAAGGAATAGTGAAACACTGCTTATCGCCCATGTTCTGAAAAGCGCAAAACGCTTAAAATTTGCGTTTTCAATTTGAAAACGCCAAACAGGTGTTCTGAAAAACGAAAACGCTAGAAATTTGGCGTTTTCAAATCGCTAGTGTATACCTAAGCGATCTGGTCTATTTTATTAAAACTGCACTTTAAACAGAAAAGGAAATGGCCCACAATTTCAATTTATATGTTTTCTTTTTATTTAAGGAAAAACTTGTAACATTTTTTCACGATTTTAATTAAAAAAATGCAATTTAAAAATTTGCTTTGAGTTTGTCAATTGTTTGTCGCAGTAGTTTACTTATGAACATGTAAGAACGCTGTAGGCACTTTAATTTTAAATTTATTTCACAGAACTTATTTGTAAATTATTTGTTTGTTTACGTTTTTTTATGATAAAACATGTGTTTTCTTTGCTCAAACACAACTTCGAAAAAAAGCAAAACGCTAGCAAATCGCCTGGTTTGCAGAACATGCTGAAATGCGTTTTGCGTTTTTGAAATCACAAGCGATTTGAAAACGCTGCTTTTTCCAGAACATGGACGTATTATACTATTTATCAGTAAAACTTGTATTCCAAGTAGAATTTGAAATAAAACATACCTATCACTATTTTAATATAACTTAATCACGTTTTAAATTAAACCTTATTACACTACTTCTGCAGACTATGATGTTTATTTAAATGAGACATGTATATTGTTACAACCGTAGGGGCCAGTGAGGTCTCCGACCAGCAACGGTGAACAACTCTCAGTAGGTTCCAACCCTACTCACTGGATACGTTGTACATTAAAACAAAAAAAAAAATAAAGAGGTATGTACTAACTCAATTACTCACATTACTATGCACTCTATAAATGATACCTTTTCTTTCAGGAAGCGGATGTTATGCCCCCAGTTTGCCCACCCTACCATGTCACAAGGATGTCCGTCTCATGTTAATTTGTGACCCAATAACCACCCGACTTCTACCAACTTAACTTACCTTCATACCACTAATCCTTTTATTCCAAATCCACAGCAAAAGACATTTCCTTTATTAATCTTTACTATTTAACAATATTCATATTTTTTTATTTACTAAACCTTTTCTTATCCTATGACCATAACAATATTTAACAAATCATACAATAAAAACAAATTAACTCAAAATCTCAAACACAAATACAGTAAATGATTTTTTCCTTTTTTTATTTTTAAATGACTTGACCTTAACTTTACTCTAACTTTCCTCAATTTTTCCTTAAATAAAATTTTTCTTTCTAGTTTCTATCAAATCTTTATAATTCTACAATATCTCAGATCTATTAGTTCCCTAAACCTGAAGGAGCTCCCTAAGGCTAGTATTTTGTCCTCAACTGTGTTTTGGACAACAAAATCAAAATTATTAAACAAAAGAATGATTGAAACTAGGAAATGACTAATCTTATTTCCGGTCTTATCAAAAAAACAATTACCAAAGCATACTTTCAGGCGAAACAATAAAAATCGTTCACTGTACTGTTTACATTAACTATTACAAAAATTTTTTATTCTAATCTTAAAACATAAAACACTGAAGACTAAAACCTAACCAAAAACAACAAAAAAAATGGATTTTTTTACGATATTCTAATAATTATTAATCTCGCTTATTTTAATTATTATTTCATTTACCGCATAAACATTAAAAATTTATTATTGTGATTGTTTTTTTTCTAGGATGGAAATAAATTATTTTTATACAAGAATTTTGATTTAATTTCTTTTAAAATTATTCCTTTTTTTTAACTTTAATTATTTTTGTTTGTTCTTTTTTTTTTTTTTATAGGTATACGAGCAATCACTTAAAAATGTTACCTGGCTTTGGTAGTATTGGTTCTTTTAGCAGTTGTTGATATTAAATCCTATTTTATTTGTTAGAATCAGTTGCCTTTTCTGTTGGATTCCTCAAATACACTTTTCACTTATTTTTTTATCTTCACAGGAACTAACCCAAGCCAGCTAAATAAAAAAAAACATTTTTTTCGTTAAGGATATATTCCTTTTTCTTTTAACTTTATTCTCACTATAATCCTTACGTTTTTGTTGGTTTATGTTTCCTTTTTTTCTTGTTTTAAGGATTTTCCTTCAAGTTTTTTTTTTCCTTTAAACTCTTCACGGACTATAACTCCCAGGACTCAAAAATCTTATTATTTTAGCCACAATTTTTCTTTCTTTTTTTCAGAAACTTCACTTTACTTTTTAAGTTATTTTATGTCTGTTCACTCGCAGTATATTTTTCCATCTGATCATCGTTTAACATTTTCCTTTCTCGCTCAGTCTGTATATTTTCCCAAAATTTCCTGATTTTCCAATATTTTCCTGCCTCGCCATCTTTATCTCTTTTCCTAAGAATTTTCTAGAAAATTTATTTGCCCGCCAAACATCCATCTTTTTTTTTCTTTCCTTTTATATTATTCTGAGAAATTTTTAGCTTTCTACCTTGATCAAATTATATTTTCCTATTTCATATTTTTCCTTGGAATTTTCATATAAACGTTTTTCATCAAGCTGTATTCCTGCCCTCCAACATACTTAATTCCTTCCAACTCTATCGCTATGGGTTTTCCCTCTACCAGGCTCTCATGAAATATTGTACGGTTTTATTTGCCCATTCATAAATTTAAAAATTTAAAATTAACAATTTTTCTCACAGCGTTTCTGTGTGCAGTGAATGAAAAATGCATCCCTGTTTTTACTATAAAGGGCATTGCCATTCTTTGATTACTACTACTATGTATCACTACTCTGTGTTACATGAAAACCGAGCAAAACAAAACAAAGGAAAACACATCAAACTCACAGAACCCAAAATTTGCAAAATCATTAAAAAAAATAAAAATTAAAAAGAATAATAAGAATTTTATATTACTTGGATGAAATAAATAAATAAATTAAACAAAAAGTGAAACGCCCTACTCAAAAATAAAAACTACAACTAGCGGAGCAAAAAAAAACAAACCAAACTTATTGTCGCAAAAACATCCGCAACAAAACTCCGAATCATGCCAGTTTTCGCAGTAGGAATCGGTGTGCGGATATTAACTACTTCTGTGCATGATGAGTGTTCTCAACAAAACGTGGGGAACTCCCATGACCCTGAAACTGCAAGAGTCTCATATTCTACCATAGAGTTAGCCGGGCTTGTACATCCATAATAAAAAGGTTTGTTAAAAGTTTCATTACCAACTAAGTTGTCCATTCGTGCGTCACCATCCCGCTTGTAACCTGTAACTTCCCATAAATACATTATGAACACCGGGAATTTGTTTCAAAGGTCCTAACGTCATCCATATGCCTTAGAACATTAGCCACTTGCTGAATTTTTCTAGATGTGAAAAATTATAGTGGCAATCCATACCCTATTGACCCATTTCATATTCTTGGAATTGGCTTGCTTACCAATTGGACACTCTAGGTGCAAAAGTTTTCAAATCGAACGCCCACAATTAAAATTTTGAGGCAACTTGTCAAATGTAAGTATGTATACACAAACATACATAATATTTTATTTACTTATTTTCTTTTTGTCATTTAAATTTTTTTTCTATTTATTAATTAACGTCAATTTTTTTTTCGTTTTCATTTAAAATTCAAATTTTTTAATGAAATTAATTATTTAAGATCATCAAGGGATATTGCTTTAAGAGAACATTTTAATGAAAGAAATGATTCAAGGTGGGAAACTTATAAAAGATTTCGTAATCGTACTAAGACAGAAATTAGGAAATTTAAAATAAATTATGGTAAACGGATATTTAATTTGAGTAATACTAGGCAGATGTGGAATGTTCTGCGAAATGCTGGTGCATTAAATGGAAGCGATATCCACTTGGATATGGATGTTAACCTTGTAAATGAACATTTCATTAGTAACCAGTGGAATGGGATTGATAATGAACCGGATTTTACACAGTTTACCTCTAATTTTCATGACTTTAGCTTTTCCAAAATTACTGAATCTAAAATATCTAAAATAAAATCAGCCTCGGTGGAAGCTGATGGTATCTCAATACAATTTTTGAAAATTTTTTTTCCGTATATAAGTAAATATCTTTTATATTTTATTAATTCTATTTTGACTGCTTCGAAATATCCTGATGCTTGGAAAACATCAAGCATCATTCCAATTCCAAAAAAATAATGGTCAATTGACAATTGATAACATGATACCAAATAGTATTTTGTCGGCTGTATCTAAGGTTGTTGAAAATTTAATTAAGGAGCAAATCACGAAATTGATTGATGATAGGGAGTTACTTAATGAATGTCAATATGGTTTTCGTCATGGCCGTAGTACTTGTTTCTCATAACGGATTTAACTGAGGAGATTAGAAAATATTGGAATGAGGGGAAGTCCAGTGTTTTAATGTCTGTTGATCTGTCTAAAGCATTTGATCAAGTGAAGCATTCTTTGCTTGTAGATATGGGTTTTCAAGATCAGCATGTCGGCTAATCTGGTCATATTTATATGAACGTATGCCATTTGTATCTGTCAATGGCTTATCTTCTGACTTAACATCTGTAAGATCTGGCGTTCTGCAGGGTTCTGTGGTTGGCCCTATTTTATTTACATTGTTTTTTAAATGGTTTATTTGAATCGGTTGGTTATAGTAACTGTAAACCTTTTGCATTTGCAGACGACATACAAATTTTATGGTCAGGAGAAAGCCAATTTGCTGACGCTTTACAGGCTTCTATTAATTATGATTGGTCCAACCTGGAACACTGGATGGTTGCAAACTGTCTTCAAATTAATATGAATAAAAGGCTCTTGTGTTTAGACCGAATAGAACTGATTTGTTTGGCTTTGATTTAAAGTTATGTAGTTCTACTGTTGACATTGTTAGTAGGTTGCGGTGCCTGGGTATTATAACCAGGGCTGCGGAGTCCTCCGAAAAAAGTACTAACTCCGACTCCAAACGCTGAAATTTTTTAAGTACGACTCTGACTTCCGCTATAATCTTGATGCTAAATGTATATGAGCCTCAGTGATGTTAACTTTTATTTTTTCATTAACGTACGGCCTTCTAAAAATTCCCGTTTTAATGTGCTGTTTCCAAATGTCAGGCGATTGATTATGTAATAACGTAAAATTTTTGTTTAAAATACATTCTTAAGCTAAATTATTGTATTTTTTTGGATATGGCAGTAAAATAATTTTGAATAAACTAGGTACATACATACATATACATATGTATATTCATTCAACTCAAAATATTTTTATTTAATACGCTTAGCGTGCATATGTAATTAATTATATACTAAAAAAAAGTTATGTACTATAATAATTTTTGAATTGTTACAGTCACAAGAAAAATCAATCCATCCGTACTTAACCAAGGCAAAGTTGTGTCAATAGTACGGTAAGTACAGATTTTCTTAAATCAAGTACAGAATGCTTGATTCAAATACGGATTATTCAAGTGCCAAACACTTAATTTTAGCCCCATTTAATCCCAGATCCGTACTTAAAGTAATACGAAAACTATAGTAAAATTTATTAGCTCACGGCTATTTGATATGTAAGTATGTTTAAATATTGTTGATTTTTAAACAAACAAAATGTTTAATACAAAATTAATAATAAATGTAAGATGAGATAAACCCACTGTTTATTGTTGATGTGTTTTGTTTAAACTTTGATATTGTTACAAGTAGAACTGTTGCTATAAGTCTTATACGCTTAACAGTTTTATTTGGTTTAATATCTTTAGTTTTTCCAAAATCTTTATGGATGAAGTTTCCTGATGATCTGGCCTAAGCAACCAGTGAAATGCGCATAGGAATAGCTTATCCCATCAACAATAAATTTCAAGTGTTTTTATCAATAATAAAAACTGGGAATTAAGCACGAATAACAAAATCTTTTGAAATTAATAATAACTATACAAGCATAATTTAAGTTTTCTTAATTGGACTAATCGCTGTTACGAAAGCATTTGCTAAAACATTATGTTCTTAATTTTTTGTTATAAAATTGATCTATTTTTAAATTTAAAATCACCTCTCAAACGTTAAAGTTATTGAACATTCATACATTGTAAGCATGTATATGTGTATACTAAAAATCCAAATTTCTTTAAATTACCGTTTTTTAAAAAAATTACCTTGCTAGCTTTTGCGACCCAAAATTACCCTAAAAGGGGTAATTACCGTACGGAATGAGGGTATACTAAGTTTGTCATTTCATGTGAAACTTTTTTATTATGCATCTAATACCCCTGGTTTCTTGAGTAATTCCAAGTCGATTTAGCCATGTCCGTCTGTCCGTCTGTCTGTTCAAAATACGCTCACTTTTGAAAAACTTAAAACAAAATTTCAATCTTGGTGTCAAATTGCTTCTAGTTATCCTTAGCAGTTTGGAAGTAAAATCCAGCAAAATCCAATCATTAGGATCATAGTTAAAAATTAACAATTTCGTTACAAAAACTTACGTAAAAGGAACCGTAATGTACTTCTAAAACGTTAATTAATATTGCTATCATATTTAAATGTGCTTTCGTAAAGATTGGCCCATAATTTACCATAGGCTCCATATAAAGCCTACTCCCGGAAAACAGTTTAGTTCGTTAAAAAACGTAATAACTAATGCTATTGTAATACGATTTGGCACTATCAAGCTATAAAATTTCTAGAAGATCGGTCCATAATTTTCTATATAATGCTCGCTCTAGGAAATAATTTAAATGCACCTAAAACCGTAGCAGCCATAGTTATTGTAAAATTTGGTCCAATTTTGGTTCATATGGCTAGAAATAATACCATGCAATTTTCTGACTATCGGTCCATATTTATGTTAGATCCCATTTTAAGTAGGTTTCACTTTAAGCGCTAAAACAAATTTCACTACTGTATTGAAATTTGTTCCATTTAGATTTTTAATGACGGAAATCACTATACAGGATTTCGTGATGATCAGTCCATAATTTATTTTTTTAAAAAACCCATTTCTGAAAAAAAAACTTGTTTTTACAAAAGTGCCAACATTTTTAAAAGAAAAAACAAAAACATGTTGTAAGGCTTTTTATATTACTGTTAAATAATTAAATGAAAAAAAGTATATAGAATTCATTTTATTTAAAAATATATAAAAATTAAATCTAAAAATGTTATTTTAAATACGCCCTATTGTATGCTCTTTTTTTTTAATTATGTTTCTAAAAATTAAAGCTCAAGCTATTCATGATTAACTTCTTCAATATCACTCAAATAGACTAAATTTGCCACAATACCACATAATTGAGAAATACTCAATTGGTTACCTCTTATTACATAAAAAGATGCAAGATCTTTGACGTGTTTAAGAAAGTCGTTATCAAAATCGAACTTTTTTAACAGACCATTAAAAAGTGCAAAATAAAACTTTAAAGAACAAACTCCAAGGTCTATTACATAGACTTCAGACAACAATATGAATCTAGTGCTAAAGATATTTCAGAATCTAAAAAAATTTGGGCTCTTACGAAGAAGCAAACACAATTAAAATAATAAAGAACAGAGAAAATATAAGACCATTCAATAACATGAAAACATCACTTAACATTTGTATCCAATATACTGCAAATTTTAAATTACATATGTTCATATAAAATACTTTATTTAAATTTGAAACTTTTTTGCATTTTAAAAAACCTGCAAAAAAAGGGAAAACTTGATAAATGGCAAGGCTGCCATGGGATAATGTGAATGTCCCTCCTGTCAATCATTTTAGTACGGTACCTATAACCTGTTACGAATCATGATAAAATATTCAAGTTAGTTTAAATTGCTAGAAATTAATGCTTACACTTTCTGATTTTCGTACAATTGGTTTAAAACTTAACCAAATTTTATACTGACGTCCGTTTTATAATTATTATTTAATCATTCATAGCTCACATATATTCTAACTGTCGGTGGAGGGTGTCAAAGATTCGGTGCATCCGAATATAGCACTCTAACTTTTTTAATGCATAAGCTTTTAAATTGTTAAATATAGCTGTACTGATTAACAAATTCATCGCGGTCCCGTTTCACACCAAGGTTCTAATTATTCTTACCCGTACCCTGTGTTGCTCAGCTGGCAGATGGCCAGACTGACTAAACGATGGACATGTTAGCTTCACTACTACTACCACACTGACAACTTAAGCAAATGTGCACGGCTATGGCTCGTCGGGCCTGGGCGGTGGTACGTTGGAGTAATAGTGAAAGCGACACTATACAACTTTTGTGTCAGTGTAAAAAAAATAACCTGCCGTTTCTTCCCCGTAGGACAAGGTGTTATTGCCTACGATTAAATATACCCTCCCCTAAACCATGGTAACCGTTGACATTCCAAAGGCTACCCCTTTTATGCATCACCACTCGATACCTACCTTTATAGCCGCATTAAATTAGTCGCAAGACATTTTAAAATTCATTTTCAAATCCAAAGAAATATATATTCAGTATTATTATGCTTATTTGTTACATATAATTACAAACTATTGACTTAAGCCATCGGGCTAATAAAACTGTTCCCTAAGTTCGAACTATATTACAATTCAAATTGATCCTGGCAGTTAAGTTCACTTATGTTTATTTACCTGTGTATCGTAAGATTCTTATAGTATAATTGTACATTTGGTGAAGTTTTATTCTTATTTTAGGTGATATTCTTAAAACCTTAATTTTGTAACAATTTTGTTTTTCTCTTTTTCTTTTTTTTTCTTTTAATCGCCAATAACTATTTAGCAGATATTTATATTTGGAATTAATTTGTTTTTTTTATTTTATTTTTATGGTTACTAATCCATACGACGTTAAACTTTAATTTGTTTTGTTATTTTCATCTTACAATTACAATATGACCATTGAAATTCAGATATACATTTAATTTGTTGCTCCTGTTTGTCTTAGCTGTTAGGGTAAACCTCAAAATTCAAGTTTAAAATGAGTTTGGAAGTTCTTCCCGTTCAATCATTAACGATATTTTATTCTCTTAATATTCACTAGGACTTTGATCCAATTCTTTTCGAACCAGTTTAAACTTAAAGTGCATTTTGTTTCCTTCCCGATTGTTACCAAACGGTTTCGAATTTATATTTATTTTGTCGTACTCTTACAGTAAACAAACTATCTTTAAATCTAAACTTAAATCGATTTTGTTTTCTTATGATTAAACAACGGTTCAGAACTTAACTTTTAATTTATTCGGTTTTCTCTTTCCCTTTCCCCAGTTGTTAACTAAGTTCTTATAAATTTAATTAAATTCTATTGCTAACAAACGTGTTAAATTTAAAATTATCTTGTTCTTTTATTCCATTCCTAACAAGATGGTTCCAAATTTATGCCTAATTGTTTTTTTTTTTTTTTTTGTTTATTAATTAAACTGCTCAAAATTTTAATTCGATTCGAGTTTTGTTATTAGTTTAAACAAAATAAATTTTGTTTTTAAATTTACTTTATACTTCCTGTTGTTTGCAAAAGTTCAACTTCTTATTTATTCTATTTTCTTACCCGACTGGCAACACTGTTTCTAATGTTTATTTGTTTTGGTTCTTTTTGTAAACAAAACAAAATATTTCCCTTCATCAAACAATCAAAATTAGAACGAAAACATTTTCGGTGAATAAATTTAAATTTGTTACACCTCTCAGTAATTAATACGTGAATTACAGCTCAACCGGTCATTGGACGTAAGCTTTGTCGGGGCTAGCTTTATAGTTTTGGTAAAACTCTTCACCCTCATTAACAACCTTAAATTTATTCAACTTTTTCTTTTACTTTTTCATGAAACTTAACGAGACAACTTTGGCGATTCTTGGGAAAATATTTTGTTATTTGCGAACTGGTTGAAAGGAATTGTTGGTTTTCTTTCTTTTATATTGTCGCAAGAAAACAGAATAAATAAAATATCAACTTACAAAAGGAAAAGTTTATGCTCCAAATTGAGCTGAGGATTTACTGCCGAAATTTTAAATTTGCATGCCCAAAACATGCGTGGTCAAATATAGGTGGCCGTTTCTTTTTTGATTAGGCAAAAGAAGCCGGTCAAAAGAAAACTAAGAAAAATTTACGTTACAAGGGACGTTACTAAAGGTAGAATTAGTCTTTACTTTCTGCTCCGCTACGAACCAGCTGATTTGTTCTTGTTATTTAAACAAAACTTATGAAATTGATTAGTTTTTCTGTTCTGTTGCGGTTCTGTTTGTTAAAAGCAAAACTTGTTAAGTAATTGTACGAGACAGCAAAATAAATAGGGAAAAAAATGACATAGTTACATTGAAATAAACTGTTTTTTTTTTTTTTTTTTGATTCTAAGAATTCATAAAAGTTAATTTTTTTTCAAATTTGTGTGCATTAACGGTATTTAAATAAAATAATGGACTGTGCAAAACCAGTAAGTTGGTCATAAATGCTGATAAGTTACTACAAAAAGTAACTATTACAATTTCGTAACAGAACGGCACGGAACCGAACAGAAACAGAACGTAAAGACTAACGGAGCCCTAAGTTGAGCGTACAACTATTATGCAACCGACTGACGCACCCTACGTTATTTTGGGGAAAACTTAACGATAAGCACATGTATATATATATCAAACTAACTACCACTACTTATCTGTTACTCTCTTGTAGGTTGGCTGAATGAAGATGTTGTTATTGGGCCTGTGTCGTTGTTGTAGTTTATTTCGATACTGTTGTTATCCTTTATGTTGTTGTTATCCTTTATGTTGTTGTTATTGCTGTTGTATTGGTATTCCCTTTTTGTTGTTGTTATTGTTGTCTATTGTTGTGGTGGTATTCTTCTTTTGTTGTTGTTATTGTTGTATATTGTTGTGGGTCTATTTCTGTTAATTTTTCTTGTTGGAAAAAATTGAGGTTGGTTGTTGTTGTTGTATTGTTTTTTTGTTTGAGATTTCGCCAGGTTTATGAGGTTGTCGGACGCTGGTTAACTTGTTTATTGCTTTATAAAGGGTTTCGAGCGACTTTGTTGGCGGACATTTTGTAATCCTCGGTGACGTTGGTGATATTGTTACTGTAGTGGTTTGGTAATGGTATACTTAGTATGTTTAAATTTATCACCTCTTACCATTTTCCACACATTTAAATTGTTGCACCCGTTTCCATAAATTTGATCAACGGTTCAAAATTGTATACCGGAATTGCGTGTTGAAAAAGTGATGATTTGCGACCCCGGTGTTTTTTTTTCTTTTGTTTAAACTTCGAAACGGGGCGGTCGTCGCAAATTATTGTTACCTGTTCTTATCTGGAGGATATTGTCCTTTTAAAATTTTTGGATGGCGGTATTCTCCTTCCTGCCGGACTTTTCGAGTACGATTACAAAATCTTCACCAACTTCTCGGGGTCCCCCAATTCCCTTCTGTTTCCGTCGTGGGCTGCCTTCAAGGGTTTTTTTCGTTCAATTACCCGAGTGTCTTGCCTTCTACCGCTAAGCTGTATCAAATAGAAAATCCATAAATCTCCATATCTTTCAACATAAGTTTTTTTTTCTTTTGTTTTCATTTTTTTTCCAACGGATCCCAGTTTTGCATCACCACACTTACCTTATTTTCCTTTTTTGGTCACTTCAGTTCAATGTACTCCCAATTGCCTAAGATTTTCGCGGCTAATGTTTAATTAAGCATCTTCTTCCCACGACGTGTAAATCCAAAAGGCCGGATGTAGACGAGATTTTCTCCATCTTCTTGCCTGCCATTACAATTCGCTGACAACTGCAACCTACTTCACTTTCTCGGTTGATAACGTAAGTAGTGTTACATGCCGCTACCTTTCAATTTTCGCAATTTTGCCCATCTGGCACTTTATGTTTTTTCATACTAATCAGGGCTGTAATTGCCCTGCCAGTGGGGTACACACGGCACACATCCTCATAGGTGGTGGAAGATTTTTATCATATTAGCAAATTAAATTTGCTAATATGATAAATTTCAAACTATTGCTCAAAAGTTATCATCTCAGACTTTTAAATCTTTTGCGTGGTATACACCCTGGAATTTTCCTTGTAGAGTTTCAACTTCATAAAGATTATTTCCCACTGATTTCACAATTCTACATTTTACAATTCGCACAATTTCGCCGAGATTTGCTTGGAAAAGTCTGAAAGTTGAAAATTGCGTCGGAATACCTCCTGACCAGGTCTGAATTTTGTCTCCCGACATCTTGCGTTATAGCGTTTAGCATTGACGGTGTAGCTTTTGTGTAGCTGTTGCTTCACATTATCACGAACTATTTCTAAAAATTCACTGCGGTTCTCCAAACGGTTTTCTGGATCTTCTAACAAATCTAGTTTCCTCGCTAATTTGTAAGCTGATGCGTGAGTTATCATGTTGGTTCCGAACAGTAGAAAGTAAGGTGTCACGCCTGTAGCAGAATGTACGGCCGATCTTAAAGCGCATTCTATTTCACACAGATGTAAATCCCAGTCACTTTGATTCGATTCCAAATACGAACGTATGGCTGCTAAAACTGATTGGTTCACTCTTTCAGAAGCGTTGGCTTGTGGCGCGTAGTTTGCTGTACGTATGTGTTCTATTCCAAAACATTCCATCAACTCTGCAAAATCTTTACTGACAAACTGTTGTCCGTTATCGGAAATAAGCGTTTCCGGACATCCAAATTTATAGAAAACTTCCTGTATTAAAAAGTTGATAACATTCTTCGATGTAGCTTTAGACATCGCTTTTAGTAATACATACTTTGAGAAATAATCAAGAACGATAAATATGAAACAATTGCCTCTTTTAGAGCGGACATAAGGACCTAAAAAGTCAATGTATACACGCTGAAACGGTCTACATGCATTGGGTTCTTTTCCCATAGGTGGTTTTAAAACACTATTTGCAGGCTTGCATTCCTTGCATGTATCGCATCGATTAATATATTCTCTCACTTGGACGTTTAAATGTGGCCAGTAAAAATATTCCCTTATCCGATGTATGGTTTTTCCTATGCCTCCGTGAGCAACATTTGGTGGTTCATGAGCTTTTGATATAATTTTCTCTGTTAGTCCTGACGGAATCCATAGTTTCCATGCGTGGTTTTCTCTATCAATATCCCCGTCATACCTAATTGTTCGCTTATACACGAAATTATCGACAACTTTAATATCGGGAAGACTAGTCTGATTATTCATAACGGTCTCTATTAAATCCTTGTAATCTGGGCTACTAAATTCTGGTGAAGTTAAGTCTATCAACCTGTTGTCAAATAATTTGATTTCATCCATCGAATATCTCGACAAAGTATCTGGTACTATATTCTGTGCTCCTTTTCTATGACGAATCTCGAATGAGAAAGTTTGAAGTTGTAAACTCCATCGAGCAAGACGACCACTTAAATCACGTTGTGACATCAGCCATTTTAAAGACGAATGATCGGTGATCACTACAAAGTTCATAAGCTCCACATAAGGTCGAAAACGTTTAACGGCAGTGATCACTGCTAAACATTCACGCTCAGTCACCGAATAGTTTTTCTGAGCCGGCGTAAACTTTTTCGAAAAATATGCGATTGGGTGTTCTCCGTTCTCAGAATCTTCTTGAAATAATACTGCTCCCATACCAACATCAGATGCATCGCACTGTATAAAAAATGGTTTGTTGAAATCCGGATGTGTCAACACTGGGCTTGCAGTCAGACATTCTTTCAACTTGTCGAAAGCTTCTTTAGCTTCGTCAGGAAACGAAAATTTCTTGCCCTTTTTCAAAGTATCGCTGATTGGCGATGTAAGAGTAGCGAAATCCGCGATAAATCGGCGATACCACCCGGTAGTACCTAGGAAACTGCGTACCTGTTTCGGTGTTTTAGGATACTGAAAATTAATAATTGCCTGAATCTTTTCGGGGTCGGGTTTCAATTGTCCTCCTCCCACGATATAACCTAAATATTTTAATTCCGCGCATCCGAACTTAGATTTGCTAACGTTGATGGTTAAGCCAGCTTTATTTAGACAAGCGGCCACTTCGGCCAAAATCCGAACATGTTCCTCAAAGTCTGGAGATACCACCAGCAGATCATCCAAATAGACAAACACTTTCTCTCTAAGTCGCGCTGGAATCACCTTGTCCATTAAACGGCATAACCTTTGGGCAGCATTGCACAACCCAAAAGGCATGACCGTGAAATGGTACAAGGGTCTTCCAGGCACTGTAAAAGCTGTTTTCTCTCGGCTCTGTTCTGCCAGGGGTATCTGCCAGAACGCATCCTTCAGATCAATGCTGGATATAAAATGGGTATCACCCAACCGACTTAAGAGTCCCTCGATATGTGGGAGTGGATATGCATCCTTAACCGTCAAATCATTAAGCCGTCGCGCATCCAAACAAATTCTTACTTTATCTCCTTTCTGCACAAATGTTACCCGATTGTTCCATGGGCTTTCACTCGGTTCAATTACCCCTAATGACAACATCCTATCCAGCTCTCCATACATTAATTTCTGCACCGCTGGTGACACTGGGTAATGTTTCTCCTTAATTGGAACAGCTGCACCGGTATCAATGTGATGGGTTTCAAGTGGAGTCTTACCTAGACCTTTGCGCGTAAAACAAGGGAACGAATCTATAACAGTTTCTAATAATCCCCGCTGTTGTGCACTCAAAACATGCATTCTCGGAAACGAATCATCCTCGACACCCATTGAGCAGGTATCCATACTATCTACATTAAATCTTACCAAATTAAATGCCTTCATAAAATCTAGACCTAAATAAAGTGGTAATTTAAGAGACGGAACTAAAAAGAAATCTATCGGCTTACTAATTTTATTAAACGAAATATCCGACCTAACACGACCAATTATAGGATTCAACCTCCCATCTGCTGTTCTTATTTCAGATTCAAAGGGATAAATAACAAGGTTAGCTTTTTCGATGAAATCCAAACAGTTCTTTCCAAGTACTGTCACTGATGCTCCGCTGTCTAATAATCCTTGTATAGGTTGTCCGTTTATATCGATGGTGGTGTAAATCCTTGTATCTGATCCTTCATAAATACTTGCTGACGAAATTTCAAATCTAACGCGTTTTCTTTCTTTATATCTGTTTCTCGCTCTTAGAATTTTTCTCGTTGGTCCAAAAATTCTTTCTTTGGCTTTCTCATATTCTTCCATCCGTACGTGTAATGGTTTTAGTGGGTAAATCCGGTTTAAATGTTCTTGCTGGGTAACTTTTTGTAAAATTTTCGTGTGAGATTCTTCATGACGTATATCGGGTTCACACTCTTTTATTGCTGCTTGGGATACGGTGCCCTGGAACGTGTCTCCATCCCAACTCGAGACAAGTTCGCCTTTGAGTTTCCCTGGCATACTGGACATCGTGGCGTAACTGTGTTTTCAAGTCCGCATTTGTAGCAAAACAAATTTCTCTTTTCCTCAGAACAATCCATGAACGTGTGACCTTCAACTTTACAATTCCAACAGATTAATTTTCTCGGAACTGTGGATAATGCCTCTATCTCCGGAGTATCTTCCGATGTGACTACTTCACACTCTATCTCATTAACTGATCTAGCATGGAATCTATTGTTGAAATTGCGATGACTACCTAACAGATTTTCAGCACGACGACATTCCTTGGCGAAATGTGCCAAACTGACAACTTGAACTGAAAACAATAATTGAGCCATAGGTGCTCTGAGATTTCCTTTCATTATGCTAACTAAGTCTTTTTCACTAATTGGACTACGAAGCTGGTTACGTAAACGAATTACCGCATTATAAAAATCATCAAAAGTTTCTTGATTTTGTTGTATCCTATCTAGTATTTTTCTCTGGATGTCGAAATCACTGTCAAAACGATGAAACTGTGAAATTAAGGCTGCTTTAAATTCTCTCCATCTAGACACATTATTAAATCTTCTGTGGTCCCAGAACCACTCAAGTGCTGGTCCACTTAACAAATGATGAAAAGATTTCAAAACATCTTTCCATTCACATCCATAATCCGACTGTAGGGTTTCTACTCGAAAAACAAAATCTTCGATGCTGGTTGTACGTGTAGTACCATCAAAAACAATACCCCATTTGTCAATACGTAGACTTGAACTATGCGACGTCTGTCTTTGACTTGTTGGTAACGACGTAGGAACTTCTAGTTGAGTGGGAAACTCGCTAGTGAAATTTGTATTTGGGTTATACGAAACGTTAGGCCAGTGCTGAACTTGTAATTGTCTTTGAGATGGATTAGAGAACGATGGAGGTGGTTGACTTAAGTCTGGAAAATGATTACTATCCCTTGGTTGTGAATGATTTGCTTGTGGCCGTGGAGAAGGGCCATGTAAGCTCTGCTGAATTATTCTGGGTACTAAGTCTAATAATCTGTCCTCAAAATTCCTAAGATCCTCATGGGTTATACTTCTTTCAGATCGAGTAGGTTCTGGACGACTGACATAATTCGGAGGTGGTCTTAAAGGAACATTCTGCTGTCTATATGCTTCCCTTACTCCTCGCGCACTGATACTACTAAACGGTGGGGTTGTAATAGAGCTGTTGGCGGAAAAACTTCCTCCACTTGCGTCTAAATCTTCAGCTCTGTGGGCTTCCATAATAGTTGCGTTCAAATCCTGTCTCCTAGGAATTGCTCCAGCAGTATTTATCGATGTAGTACTTGTTGTAGTCGCCATCCCGGTAGTGGTAACGATTGGATCGTCGTTTTTACTAGTAGACCGTGTCCCTACCATTGTTGACTAATAAACAAAACAAACTAAACTCCAACTAAATACTACAGAAGTAAATTCCAATACTGCTCAACCAAACTATCTTAAAGATCAAACCAGTTTCAAAGTAACTATCACAGGCTTAAACGTAAAATCAAAGTGTAAAGCAAATCAAGTAAAAGGAATATCCGCGAAAGTAACAGTAAAAGCAACTTAACTCGTTACTAAGTTTCTCGCAAGATAAACAAAACAAACTCAACTCGGAAAATCAAATTCCTAAGTCAAAGTAGGTTAAGGTAATACAATTTGTTACTAAATATGAGACAAAGCAGGTAAAAAACTATTGCTGAAATAACAATATACAACTCTACACCTAGTTAGTAAATCCTTGCCAAATTAAAGCAAGTAGCATAAACTCTGACAATCAACTTTGTTTAAATAAAATCCTTTAAGCGCAATTTTATTTGTGACGTAAAGCCGGTAAAAATAACTGTTATTCGCGTAAATAAACGTATACGTAGCTATACTTCGCAAATAAATTTCCCGAAAGATATACAAAGCGACTTAACCTGGAAAATCGAATTCCCAAGTCAAATCAGGTAAACGCAATATAATTTATCACCGAATGTTTTTCGAATCAAAGAATCTAAATATTATCAACGAGAATCAAAGTGTAATAATTTATACCTAGTAAAGAAATTCACTAGAATAAATGAAAACGCAATAAATTCAGTAAATCTGATTTCAGGTCAAATCAGGCAAATGTCAATGTGACGTAAAGCAGGTAAAAAAAAATTCCACGAAAATATAAGTATTCTAAACTATATAAATTTAATTTGAAATTTTCAAAAGGTATGCTGAAATAAAATAAATTTAGGTAATCCGATTCTCAATTCAAATCGGGTAAATTAAAATTATCAATATGAAAAAATATAGGATAAAAGTATGTATAAAAATGATCAATGCACAAAAAAAACAGAAGATATATGTTCGCAAACGGTAGACAAAAACCAAATAAATTTCTAAAATTGGATTTTAAAGTCAAATCCAGTAAGCGTTCAGTAATATATCAGTAAGTAAATTCTACTGATAGGTTACTTAGTTAATTAATAAATATAAATGTATTCAAAAATTTCATAATGGCTAAGATGGTATCGAGATGGTGATTAAAAAAAATTAGGAAGAAACGTAGAACGAGCTAGGTTAAACTATTGGTTATATCAAGTATCTATCGGAAATTAAGCAGTAAAAACAAAGCGGCAAGCAAACTTTAATCTAAAATTGTCTAAGCTAGGCCTCACCTCAATTCACTACTAAACTATTGCCAAAGAATCGTTGCAATTAAAGAATCCCTAAATTAAATTCGTAAGACTAACGAAATCTCAGCTAAAGTCTCTTTGTTAATCAAGCCCCGGTGGCATACTAATTGTTACATTGGTGACTAATCGGACTCACCAAAGCTTTCTTAATTCACGTAAAATTTTAATCCCATAAATACCGAATGATAACCTCAAGTTTGTTCCTAAATGTGGATAATCTTGACTACATATACTAGTAAACTATTTAGCTACTCAAGGTTGTGCCCTAAGTTGGCCAATCTTGAATACCCATACTAGTAAACTATCTACCTAATCAAGGCCGTGCCCCACGTTGGGTGCCATTTTCTGTACTGATTAACAAATTCATCGCGGTCCCGTTTCACACCAAGGTTCTAATTATTCTTACCCGTACCCTGTGTTGCTCAGCTGGCAGATGGCCAGACTGACTAAACGATGGACATGTTAGCTTCACTACTACTACCACACTGACAACTTAAGCAAATGTGCACGGCTATGGCTCGTCGGGCCTGGGCGGTGGTACGTTGGAGTAATAGTGAAAGCGACACAATACAACTTTTGTGTCAGTGTAAAAAAAATAACCTGCCGTTTCTTCCCCGTAGGACAAGGTGTTATTGCCTACGATTAAATATACCCTCCCCTAAACCATGGTAACCGTTGACATTCCAAAGGCTACCCCTTTTATGCATCACCACTCGATACCTACCTTTATAGCCGCATTAAATTAGTCGCAAGACATTTTAAAATTCATTTTCAAATCCAAAGAAATATATATTCAGTATTATTATGCTTATTTGTTACATATAATTACAAACTATTGACTTAAGCCATCGGGCTAATAAAACTGTTCCCTAAGTTCGAACTATATTACAATTCAAATTGATCCTGGCAGTTAAGTTCACTTATGTTTATTTACCTGTGTATCGTAAGATTCTTATAGTATAATTGTACATTTGGTGAAGTTTTATTCTTATTTTAGGTGATATTCTTAAAACCTTAATTTTGTAACAATTTTGTTTTTCTCTTTTTCTTTTTTTTTCTTTTAATCGCCAATAACTATTTAGCAGATATTTATATTTGGAATTAATTTGTTTTTTTTATTTTATTTTTATGGTTACTAATCTATACGACGTTAAACATTAATTTGTTTTGTTATTTTCATCTTACAATTACAATATGACCATTGAAATTCAGATATACATTTAATTTGTTGCTCCTGTTTGTCTTAGCTGTTAGGGTAAACCTCAAAATTCAAGTTTAAAATGAGTTTGGAAGTTCTTCCCGTTCAATCATTAACGATATTTTATTCTCTTAATATTCACTAGGACTTTGATCCAATTCTTTTCGAACCAGTTTAAACTTAAAGTGCATTTTGTTTCCTTCCCGATTGTTACCAAACGGTTTCGAATTTATATTTATTTTGTCGTACTCTTACAGTAAACAAACTATCTTTAAATCTAAACTTAAATCGATTTTGTTTTCTTATGATTAAACAACGGTTCAGAACTTAACTTTTAATTTATTCGGTTTTCTCTTTCCCTTTCCCCAGTTGTTAACTAAGTTCTTATAAATTTAATTAAATTCTATTGCTAACAAACGAGTTAAATTTAAAATTATCTTGTTCTTTTATTCCATTCCTAACAAGATGGTTCCAAATTTATGCCTAATTGTTTTTTTTTTTTTGTTTATTAATTAAACTGCTCAAAATTTTAATTCGATTCGAGTTTTGTTATTAGTTTAAACAAAATAAATTTTGTTTTTAAATTTACTTTATACTTCCTGTTGTTTGCAAAAGTTCAACTTCTTATTTATTCTATTTTCTTACCCGACTGGCAACACTGTTTCTAATG
The DNA here is from genome assembly GCA_963931875.1 of Pollenia griseotomentosa. Taxonomy (NCBI): domain Eukaryota; kingdom Metazoa; phylum Arthropoda; class Insecta; order Diptera; family Polleniidae; genus Pollenia; species Pollenia griseotomentosa. The sequence goes on along the minus strand of OZ007561.1, from coordinate 45,882,416 downwards.
TTTATTTGTTTTGGTTCTTTTTGTAAACAAAACAAAATATTTCCCTTCATCAAACAATCAAAATTAGAACGAAAACATTTTCGGTGAATAAATTTAAATTTGTTACACCTCTCAGTAATTAATACGTGAATTACAGCTCAACCGGTCATTGGACGTAAGCTTTGTCGGGGCTAGGTATTTATAGTTTTGGTAAAACTCTTCACCCTCATTAACAACCTGAAATTTATTCAACTTTTTCTTTTACTTTTTCATGAAACTTAACGAGACAACTTTGGCGATTCTTGGGAAAATATTTTGTTATTTGCGAACTGGTTGAAAGGAATTGTTGGTTTTCTTTCTTTTATATTGTCGCAAGAAAACAGAATAAATAAAATATCAACTTACAAAAGGAAAAGTTTATGCTCCAAATTGAGCTGAGGATTTACTGCCGAAATTTTAAATTTGCATGCCCAAAACATGCGTGGTCAAATATAGGTGGCCGTTTCTTTTTTGATTAGGCAAAAGAAGCCGGTCAAAAGAAAACTAAGAAAAATTTACGTTACAAGGGACGTTACTAAAGGTAGAATTAGTCTTTACTTTCTGCTCCGCTACGAACCAGCTGATTTGTTCTTGTTATTTAAACAAAACTTATGAAATTGATTAGTTTTTCTGTTCTGTTGCGGTTCTGTTTGTTAAAAGCAAAACTTGTTAAGTAATTGTACGAGACAGCAAAATAAATAGGGAAAAAAATGACATAGTTACATTGAAATAAACTGTTTTTTTTTTTTTTTTTTGATTCTAAGAATTCATAAAAGTTAATTTTTTTTCAAATTTGTGTGCATTAACGGTATTTAAATAAAATAATGGACTGTGCAAAACCAGTAAGTTGGTCATAAATGCTGATAAGTTACTACAAAAAGTAACTATTACAATTTCGTAACAGAACGGCACGGAACCGAACAGAAACAGAACGTAAAGACTAACGGAGCCCTAAGTTGAGCGTACAACTATTATACAACCGACTGACGCACCCTACGTTATTTTGGGGAAAACTTAACGATAAGCACATGTATATATATATCAAACTAACTACCACTACTTATCTGTTACTCTCTTGTAGGTTGGCTGAATGAAGATGTTGTTATTGGGCCTGTGTCGTTGTTGTAGTTTATTTCGATACTGTTGTTATCCTTTATGTTGTTGTTATCCTTTATGTTGTTGTTATTGCTGTTGTATTGGTATTCCCTTTTTGTTGTTGTTATTGTTGTCTATTGTTGTGGTGGTATTCTTCTTTTGTTGTTGTTATTGTTGTATATTGTTGTGGGTCTATTTCTGTTAATTTTTCTTGTTGGAAAAAATTGAGGTTGGTTGTTGTTGTTGTATTGTTTTTTTGTTTGAGATTTCGCCAGGTTTATGAGGTTGTCGGACGCTGGTTAACTTGTTTATTGCTTTATAAAGGGTTTCGAGCGACTTTGTTGGCGGACATTTTGTAATCCTCGGTGACGTTGGTGATATTGTTACTGTAGTGGTTTGGTAATGGTATACTTAGTATGTTTAAATTTATCACCTCTTACCATTTTCCACACATTTAAATTGTTGCACCCGTTTCCATAAATTTGATCAACGGTTCAAAATTGTATACCGGAATTGCGTGTTGAAAAAGTGATGATTTGCGACCCCGGTGTTTTTTTTTCTTTTGTTTAAACTTCGAAACGGGGCGGTCGTCGCAAATTATTGTTACCTGTTCTTATCTGGAGGATATTGTCCTTTTAAAATTTTTGGATGGCGGTATTCTCCTTCCTGCCGGACTTTTCGAGTACGATTACAAAATCTTCACCAACTTCTCGGGGTCCCCCAATTCCCTTCTGTTTCCGTCGTGGGCTGCCTTCAAGGGTTTTTTTCGTTCAATTACCCGAGTGTCTTGCCTTCTACCGCTAAGCTGTATCAAATAGAAAATCCATAAATCTCCATATCTTTCAACATAAGTTTTTTTTTCTTTTGTTTTCATTTTTTTTCCAACGGATCCCAGTTTTGCATCACCACACTTACCTTATTTTCCTTTTTTGGTCACTTCAGTTCAATGTACTCCCAATTGCCTAAGATTTTCGCGGCTAATGTTTAATTAAGCATCTTCTTCCCACGACGTGTAAATCCAAAAGGCCGGATGTAGACGAGATTTTCTCCATCTTCTTGCCTGCCATTACAATTCGCTGACAACTGCAACCTACTTCACTTTCTCGGTTGATAACGTAAGTAGTGTTACATGCCGCTACCTTTCAATTTTCGCAATTTTGCCCATCTGGCACTTTATGTTTTTTCATACTAATCAGGGCTGTAATTGCCCTGCCAGTGGGGTACACACGGCACATAGCATAGATAATTCTAAAAATTTTCAAATCGGTATTTAAAATATTGCATCGTCAATTTCGAATAATTTTTATTTTGGAAAATTTTTTTAAAATTTTTTATGCCGAAAAACTTTGGAGTCGGAGTCGCGAGTTTTTTTTGGGTACTACGACTCCTTGTTGCGGGTGAACTGACCATATGTATTAAATGTATTTAATATTAAGAACTTGTATGTTTTTGTTACGTGTGTTTGGTTGTGTTTCTTCGGTGTGTCTGTTTGTTTTCTTTTTTGTAGTTGGTTATTGTTCCCTTATGTTTTTCTTAATGTTTTTTTTTTTTTTTTGTGTGTACATTTTTCTAAAATGACCAAAACATTAAGGTTTATAGTTATTAACATAGTCCAATAAATATATATTTACCCATATTAAATGTGTGTTGTCCATTGTCCTGTCCATGAATAAAATAAAAAAATTGGTAAAAATTTTTTCTTCAGGTGTTTTGTTCGTCCTCCGTTTCATTTGCTTATGTTACAATTGGGGGATTCACAAGGTGTCATAAAGTCATGTCTTAAAATAATAACATGAAAAAATACGACTGTTGTGAACAACCCCTCATAAATTAGTGTGATATTTTGAATTTAAATCAGCTGACTTAGAACAAATATAAAAAATATATATTTACCTAACGTCAAAATATTTTTAATTCTAATCCATGAATTAATAAATTAAATTAGATCTTATCTGACTATTTTCCATTTTTTAGAAGCAAATTACAAATAAATTTTATTTTGTTTGTTTACCAAACATCAGAGTCCTAGGCCGATATAATTTGACGCCGCAAGTGTTTTATTGCAAAAATTGCTAGCCGCAGTTTAAATTCGTATAGGGATGGGCAAATTGAATAAATATATCGATATATATCGAATCGATATTTTTTAAGAGTATCGATATTAATTATTTCAAAAATATCGATATATCGAATATATTTTGCTGAAACTATAACCAAATTAAAAAAATTAATATACCTTTGTACATACATACATCTTTATGAACAAACATAAATGTAATTACATCGTTACTTTTTATTGTTTCATTTCATTTCAAAAAATTAATAAGAGCAAAAAACTCAATCAAAACAAAAAATTCAATTATAACAAAAACAAAAGGGAAGATTACAAAAAAACCATATGAAATCTAAAAAAAAAAGAAAATTAAGAAAAATTTAAATGGAAGTAAATAAGTCATGGAAGTACCAACATACTTTCAAATTTGAATTGCACCCAAAAAGTAACAAATTTAACTAGAAATGTTTTTGATTGTTTAAGTCAAACCAGTTATCATCAGATATGGACATCAGAAGCACTCTCTGTTTTATGTGCTCTCCTGTCAATCTGCTTCTTGTATCCGGCACTGCTTCTTAAAAAAGCCAATCATTTTAGATCTTCATATTAGTTTAAAAAACATATGATGCATGCAGTGATGCCAATTATTAAAAAAACGTATTGTTTGAAAAACGGCTTAGATTTCGAGTTTTTAATGAAGACTGACTTTAAAAAATGTCGAATTCGATAGTCGTATTTCAATATCGATATATCGGTATTTTAAATATCGGCGATATATATCGATTATTATTTTTTTAGTATCGATATTTTGATATATCGATATTTTTTGCCCATTCCTAAATTCGAATATTAAACTATCAACGGCTACAAAAACTAATGCGGCTCGGCTCAGCCCAAGGCGAATTCATCCCAGGTAATCTCGGTACTACAACAAGTACAATTCGTACAAAAACCACAAGCAATTTGTTTTTGTAAAATCATTGTACAATGTCAAAAACAGAAATATAACAAAACAGAAACAAAGATAATAAAGGAGAATAAACAAAATTTTGACATCAAACAGTGATTTTAGCTAATATCAGCAGGGCTTTTAAGACCACCTGTAATAAATTCGCCTTGGCTCAGCCGCAAAGCGCAGGTCTCTTCTGATTAATTATGACAGCACGATAAACATAGCAAGCAAAGTTCTATTAATTTAAGACACTTTTTGTTAACAAAGCAACAACAATATTTTTAAACCATTGTAAAATGTTAGAACATTATGACAATATAACATGATAGCACACCTTGTGAATACCCCAATTAATATATTCTTCCCTTTTAATGTAGTCTGGTAACAAATTGTAGAGTTTAAGTCCTTTAAAGAATAGAGATTGTTGCATAGCTGTTGTTGTTACCCTCGGCAGTTGGAACTTTCAGCGTTTCTAAAGTAATAGGGTTGTACTTCCCCCACATATCCAAGTTGTTCAGTAAGGTATTCTGGTGCATTTCCCATTTTCATTTTCTGTATGAATTGCGGTGTATTTAGTTCTAGTCTTTGTTGAATATTTAACCATTTTAGTGTGTCTAGCAATAGTTGAATTGGAGCATATATATTAAATTTTAGTATTGACCTCATAGCTTTATTTTGTAGTTTTTGTAATTTTTGTATATGTGTTGTTGAGCAGCAGGTGTATCAAATAGTTGAACCAAATTCAAAGTGTGGTTTTATCATTGTGTTATAAATATGTATGCTGTTATTTGAGATATTTTATTTCTAACTCTTTTAAAAAATCCTATTTTTTTGCCAATTTTATTACATGTATAATCAATGTGTTCTTTTAGTTTTAAGTCTTTAACGATTATAAAACCGAGGTATTTTATTTTTTTTTTTACTTTTTCTATTGTTTCATTATTAATTTTAATTATTGATTCACTGTTCATATTTATTTCAAGGAGTTTCGTTTTGTTTTCATTAAGTTTTAATCTATTTATTTTAAGCAATTTAGGCCCCTATTACGGTTTACAACTCAACTCAGTTGAGTTGTAATTTCTTAATTTTTGTATTATGGTTTACAACTTTGCTATTTTGCGGTGAACAAAAACATAACAAAAATTACAACTGATCACAACCAGTTGTCTTAATTACAACTCAACTGAGTTGAGTTGTAAACCATAATAGGGGCCTTAGTTGTTATTTATGTCGTGCATTAGATTTTCTCTACATAGTTCATCTGTGTCTTCTTCCGCATAGATTAATGTGTCATCTGCATATAGAAATATTTCGCATTTCTTTAGTATATTTGGCATATCATTAATGTATATTATAAAGAAAAGTGCGCATAAAATAGATCCCTGAGGTACTCCAAAATCATTGTTTACTTCGTTTGATCTTATACAATTAACCATCGTGATTTTCTTTCTATTTGTAAACCAATTTAATTCTTTGTCTCTTATGCCATACATATATAATTTTCGAATAAGTATTTCTCTATTAATCGTCTCAATTGCTCTTTTGAAGTATAGAAATATTGCCATAATTTTTTTCTTTCTATCTATATATTTCCATCTGTTTATCACATAATTAACTGTTGTTTCACATGAAAATTTTTTTCTAAATCCCGTTTAATATTTTGAAAATAATTTATGTTGTCCCATACACGTTTCCAATTGTTCCTTGACAATTTTTTTTTTTTTTTTTTTTTTCTCAATATTATTTATTGAATCTTCATACATTTAAATATGAACTAACAATAATTAATCAAATCTTAACCTAATACTTTATTTTATGTCCTGCCAGTGCCAGACAAAAATTTTCTTCATCACGGGTTCTGTTCACTTATCGAGGTGTTTGTCGCTCATCTAATTGGATAAGTGCTGCAGTGTCTCTTCTTCTTAAGCGAGTGTGGCCGCTATCATTTAAAATATTTCGTGCTAGTGGGTTTGGATGCAATTCGAGCCTTTTTAAGTATTTTACTGCATATTTCGTAATCATAGTTTTGACTAATGGAACATTGAGATCCTTGTGAATATTTGAGTTTTTTACATACCAAGGGGCAGCTGTGATTATTCGAAGAATTTTATTTTGGCGTCTTTGAATTTTTTCTATATTAGAGGCCGAGGCAGTGCCCCATAACTGAATACCATAGCACCAGATTGGCTTTAAGATGGAGTTGTAAAGAAGAAGTTTGCAGTCGAGACTAAGGACAGAATTTCTACCAATAAGCCAATGAATTTGAATGGCTTTTAGTTTCATTTGAGTTAATTTTGCCTCTATATGGCATTTCCACGTTAATCGCCGATCCAGATGTATACCGAGATATTTTACATGCGAATGTTGAGGAATTATTTGATTGTTGATTGTAATATGGGGGCAAGATTCCCGGCGCAAGGTGAATGTTATATGCACGCATTTTTGCTCATTGACCATTATCCTCCATTGTCTTAACCATATTTCTAGTTGAAATATATGATGCTGTAAGTAACGGGATGCTTCATAACGGTTTTCGTGGACGCTTAGAAATGCTGTATCGTCTGCAAATGTTGAAGTTTGGGTGTAGTTGCTTGTTGGCATGTCCGAAGTATAAATTAAATATAATAGAGGGCCCAGGATGCTGCCTTGTGGGACTCCAGCGGCAATGGGCTGAGGTGAACTTAAGAAATTTCCTTCTTTAATAATAAATTGACGACCGACTAAGTAGCTTTCTAGCAGCTTGCGTGTGTTTGCTGGTAAATTTTGCTTCAATTTATGTAATAAGCCTTCATGCCAGACTTTATCAAAAGCTTGCGAAACATCGATGAAGAGTGCTGAGCAATATTTTTTTTCTTCAAATGCTTTTCTTATGACATTTTCTATTCGATGAGTCTGTTCGATTGTGCTGTGTTTTCTTCGAAATCCGAACTGATGGTTTGGAATACATCTATTTTCACTTAAAATCGGTGTTAATTTTGAGACTAATAATTTCTCAAACAGCTTTGACATATTTGATAATAAGCTAATAGGCCTATATGACTCAACTTTTGTATGATCTTTACCTGGCTTTGGTATCATGGTAACTAAGGAAACCTTCCATTTTTGAGGATAGTATTCAAGGCGTAAAATAGCATTAAAAATAAAAAGAATAATTTTCTTTGCTGTGCGAGGTAGCTCTAAAAGCATTTTATTACTGATTTTATCAATACCAGGTGCCTTCTTAGTGTTTAAGTCACAAATAGCCTGTTCGATTTCTCTTATCTCAAATCTGAGGGGAATAGCTGCTCTAGCAGGAACAGGTGGTAACTCGACCGCAGTATCGTGAGATATATTTGGGGTAAATACGTTTTTTAAATGATTAACAAACAGATTTCCCTTTTCGTTATCATTTCTTGCCCAACTTCCGTTCAAGTTTCTTAATGGTGGCTTAGAGACAACTGGTCTTTTTAAATTTTTAGCTGCACGCCATAATGAGTAGTCTGATTGCGGAGTTGCATCAAGTTCCTTAAGATATTTTTGCAGAGAATCCGTTTTCTGTGTCTGTAGTAACTTTCTTAGCCTTCTTGTACACTCTTTTAACAAACTCTTAAGTTGAGGGGATCTGTGCAATTGCCACTCTCTTCGGGCTCTTCTTTTTTCAGACAGGAGACGCTCAACATCTGTGGAATAAATTTTAATATTTTTAGTTTTTTTTGGGGTAATACTGGAATGTTGTACAGCTAGCTTCAGAAAACTGTCAAAATTAAGAATAGCGCGATCTACGTATTCCGGTGTACTAAGCGGAATATTTTCTGTGCAATGGGTGCTGAGATATTTTTTATATCTTAGCCAATTGATTTGTGTAGCTGGCGTCGCTAAGTAACCAGTTGGAGATACAGTTCTATTGGGGTTCATTAAAGTAACAATTGTTGGTGTGTGGTCGGAAGATAATTCTAAGGAAGCTTCAACATAAATCGTTTCTAAGGGGATGTTTTTAACCACGCCAAAATCGATGACATCTGGTATTTTTTGCTGATCAGTAGGCCAATATGTTGGTTGTCCGCTCGCTATCACATTCAAATCCATTTTAGTAATAGTATTAAATAGAACACGACCCTTTGGTGTTATAAGTCGGGACCCCCAGAAGGTATGTTTAGCGTTATAATCGCCAGCGGCCAGGAAACAGGGTCCTAATGATTTAAAATATTTATAATATTGGCCTTCTGATATTGAATATCTAGGTGGGGAGTATAACGATGAGATTACTACGTTTCTATTTAATTCTTCAACGCAAATGTTTGTTGCTTGAAGATAATCTTCACGATGATCACCCATTAGGTAGTGTTTGACTCTGGTTTTTATTAAAATGGCAGAACCTCCACAAGCTCTATCTCGAGGGTCCTTTGTATCATATAGTATATATCCATTTATTTTAAACGTATTTTTTGAGGTCAAATGAGTTTCAGAAACCATCATGACATCAATTTGTTTATTTTTAAGAAAGTATTCTAGTTCATTTTTATGTTGGCGGATGCCGTTTGCGTTCCAAAAACAAATTTTTATACAGTTCATGGCTTGTTAAGTACAGCTTGCAATAACATCGATTGCATTCTTAGAATTTCCTGCATCATATTACCCATTGTGTTCGTAAAATTATTAACTGTTTGCACTAATGTTTCCATGGTTTTTTCTAAACGACTTAAATTAGAAACTGGAGTTTTATCATTACTTGGCGAGACACCTTGCATTGGCTCATGTTTTGATTTTAGGACGTTAGCATAAGAGGTTCTGTTATTACTAGACTGGGGGGCTTGAATTGCATTTGTGATAACTTGATTTGCAACCTGCATTTGAGGGGCATTTGTTTTCGGTCCAACCGTCTGCTTGACGATATTATATACAGGGCATCCTCTATAATTGGCAGTGTGATTACCGCCACAGTTGCTACATTTTTTTACGTTGGGGTCGGTTTTAGACTTATCGCAAGAAACTGTACCGTGTAACTCACCACATACTACGCAAACAGGGGGTAAGTAGCAGTATGCCTTTGTATGGCCAAATTCTTGGCAGTTTAAGCACTGAACAGGTCCATTTTTTTTGTGCGGCTCCTCAATTGTGATTTTTCTGTATAGAATATATTTTAAACTATAAATGGGATGCGTTTCGTTTTTTTTTAACTTAATGTCGCCGGGCTCTAATTCTACTCGAAATAGTGGTTGTGGATTTTTGTCTCTATTTCTAATATTTACCACGTGTTTTATCTTGAAGCCTTTTTCTTCTAAGAAAGTTTTAATTTCCTCTGGGTCTACGCATGAATCAATTCCCTTAATCACCACCTGGAGACCTTTACTGCTCTTGAGTTGGTATGTATAAAAACTTTTTTTAAGTGCCTCAAATTTGTTAATAATTTTGCGAAAATCATTTTCATGATTCACTTGGATTTTCGTTTCATTTATGCTACCTCGCTTTATTGCGGCTACATAAAACGAATTTTCACCAATCAACGAAATTAAACTCTTTATTAGATCATTTGAGTTATGCTCCCTAAGATATATCGGGGGAGGCTTGGACGATCTTATGACGTTTGGTGCTTCAGAGGATTCATCCTCCAGAATTGCAAAGCGATTTTGGGAATTTATTTTGTCAAAAGATGGCACTTTTGATGCCGAAGCAACAGCTGAAGAGGTAGGGCTGCGACCCCGCTTAAGGACTGTTATATACCTGTCCATACCAACTTGGACTTGAGGCTTTTGGCAACTTTTTACAGGGGGGTTTTCCATTGCATTTGAGTTTTGGTTCATGTTATCATTTCCCACTAAATTTATTTTTGACGTCGCGGCAATACTTGTTGGCCTGGCAACACTTGTTACCAGGTCAAGTTTTAGTTTTTTTAATGAGTCACTATCCACCGTTTGTGTAAATAAAGAGGGTGAGAGGGAACGTGTGCGAAAAATTGGCTTAGCCGTTAGGTAGTTAATATCGTTTTGTTTTGTTTTATTTATTTCAACATTATTTTCGTTGGCTTGCACTGTCACATAAGCATTTCTATCATTTAATTTTATTGTTGTTACATTGTTTTTACTCATGCAAGAAATTGTTTTTGTTTTTCACCGTTTTACTGTGCTTTTAATGTTTTTATTATTTATTGTATTTTACAACAACGCCAAAAATAAGAAATTTAAACTAAAATGTTTGTGCACAGAATATGTATACATACACATGTATGAACATTCATACGTACATATGTATATATTTTTGCTTTATTTATCTTTATTTAATTTTTCGTTTTAATTGTTCACTTTTATGTTAAATAATTTAAATAAAAAATATCATATATTTTCTAGCGTCCATTCGCTTAGTATTTATATTCCAAAATCAAATTTAATTAATAATAAATTAAAATCGTATGCGGGGTTGAAAATACACGTCCGTTTCACAACAAAGCACAAACTGACAATTTTTTCGATAATTTTTTCACATGTCTTTAGGGTATTTATTGGTGTTACCATTGAGCATTTCCAACTATCTGGGAATACTCCTGTTTCAATTGATTTATTTATTATTTCATGCATCGATTTTCCTATAATATTCTAATCATCAGTAATGAGCTTAATTGTGACATTGTTATAATCTGTTTTTTTTTCATATTCTTACAAATATTTTGAATTTCTTGAATTGTTATTGCATCGTGTGGCCACCAAGTTAGTATTCGAATTGAATTGTAAGTCGTTGCGATTATTGTCGTTTCCTCTTTGAAGTCGGTCTCATATTTACATTGTACGATTTTTGTCGTAACAACCTTAATACATTTTTCGTCAAATCACCCAAATGTTGGCGTGTATTGGTTTCCGAGATAAACAATTTTTAATACTTATTCTTTAATTAAATATAAAACTACAATTAATGTTGGAAGAATTCCAATCAATTGTAGTTGGGAATGTAAGAAGAGATAAACTCACTGTATATTGTTGATGTTTTTGTTTAAACTTTGATATTGTTACAAGTAGAGCTGTTGCTTATGATTCTTATACGCTTAACAGTTTGATTTTTTTTAATATCTTTAGTTTTTCTAAAATCTTTATTGATGAAGTTTCCTGATGATCTGGCCTAAGCAACCAGTGAAATGCGCATAGGAATAGCTTATCCCATCAACAATAATTTTCAAGTGTTTTTATCAAGAATAAAAACTGGGAATTAAGCACGAATAACAAAATCTTTTAAATTAAAATTTTGTATTCCCAAAAATTACTTTTGATAATTTAATTAAATAATTTAACTAAAAATCTCTAGACATAAGTAGATATTCATTCCACACGATATCGCTTTTCATAACATGGCCGGCTATTATAAGCCGTACTTTTATATTGATCCATATTTCAATTTTTTTCAGGGTCTGATTAATCGATCGAGATTTGTTCGCCATTTTCTAGCCCATACTCACGAACCTTTAATAAAAAGGACTTTTTACATTTTTTTTAACAATTCTTTTACTGTTTATTTTATATAACTTTAATACATGATAATATAAATTATTAAAAATATTTTGTTTATAATTAACAATATAATAAGGTTGTAATAAATCCGGCACATATAGAAACAAAAATGTTAACAATTAAAAATTTATACAAAGATTTGATCAAAAATCAAATTTAAACTTGTTATATTAAAAAAATTTTACATACTTATACAGAAATAGAATCGTATTACACTTAAATACTGCAATTAAGGTTTTCTGAGAAAAATATTGCTCAAATTCTTTAACATATCGAAAGAAAACGAAAATATTTTTTTAGTTTGGACGACACCCATATAAATAACAATTTACTATGCATATTATTAGAAAAAAGAGGTATATGATTTTATGTTTATGTATAATCCTTATTAAATCTAATCAAATGTTAATGCAATTGAAGTGAATGGAAGTATAGGACATGTTGGCTCTAATTGTAAAGCCGTGGCCATGCAATCAGCTGATGCGGTGTATTCTCCTAAAGACTCTAAGACCTTGCCAAGAGTAAACCTTTTGGAATGAAACGAGAATGGTTTAGATATTTGTAATAATTTAGTTACAAATTTTAAAATATTTACCATATTTTTGGACAATTAGGATCTAGTTTGGCGGCATCTTTAAGAATTTTCTCTGCCAAACGAGGTTCACTCAAAACATGATGCGTCTCACCTAAAGCCCTTAAGGCTTCGGTATGATTAGGATTGGCCGCAACAGCATTTAGGAAACATTGTTTTGCCTCATTCCATTGTTCTAAATAAACACAAACTTGGCCTCTCTGAAAGTGAAATACACAGTATGTCAAAAAATAAAATCTATTAACTACGCAGAGCAACAAATTTTTAACCCATGTACCAAAGTGTACTATTCTAAAGGTTTGAGTTGCGCTGAATTCGAATCTGTACTCATAATTGCTCCAACACATCAGGTTTTCGATATCTACGCTATAAGTTTAAAAAAATCCAGTTTTTCCAGGCGTTATAACTGCGTGAATTAATTTTTATTTATAAAATCTGATATGTCGTCTGAAAGTTTTACCAATTAACTTTTATATTAATATATTAATATTTTTTAAACCTTAACTTAATAATTGTTTATTTTTATCATACAATTTTAGAACGTCATCGGTCGACCTATGCATTTGTATAGAAAGGAGAGAACTTCCAAAATCCTCACCGAAATATTTTTGTCTCCACTAGTAATCAATCTGAGTTCAAATCGGCTTCCCACTTGTTCATCGTCTGAGTTTTATTGTACTTCAACAAATCGAGTTTATTATTTGTTTAATTACACTGTGCTAGTGGAAAAAACTGTAAAGCGGGTCACCTGGCGTTTAAACTTTATTCGGATGCGCTGAATCTGGTGGTGCTTACCTCTTTTTTAGCTCTTGTTTTCGAGATATAGAGTTATTTCGAATATGGCGGAGGTTTCACAACATATATTCGCGTGACTCAAAAACGGTTTAGTTTATTGAATAAACTTAAAAAAAGAAATTACGCAAATTACCTCTAAGTATGGTTATATTTTTTCTAATATGAGCCGTCGTTTAAGAAACATAAATTTTTGTTTTCTTACCGAAAACAATAAAATGAAGCGATTTGTTTTTTAATTTTGTTTTTTCTTTTTACCCATTCGAGTCGGAAAACAGCCAACCAATTGTAGGGGAATGTAAGAAAAAATAAACTCACGGTTTATTGTTGGTGTTTGGTTAAAGCTTTGATCTTGTTACAAGTAAAACTTTGAGTGTTTATAATTCTTATTCGCTTTGCCGTTTTTTTTTTGTATAATATCTTTAGCTTTTCTAAAATATTTGGAGACAGGTTTTTTGATGATCTGGGGCCTGATTCTGGCAGTCGTGCTTGAGTAATTTCTCGATTCGAAAGCAATTTAAAATCTAATTATTTCAGTCAATACTGAACGAATTGGAATTATTTTTTCAGTGTTGTAAAGCATTAATTTGAGTTTCACAATACTGAAAAAATAATTTTGATTCGTTCAGTATAGACTGAGATAAAATTGCTTTCGAATCGAGAAATTACTCGATCACGACTGCCAGAATTAGGCCCCTGGCCTAAGCAACCAGTGAAATGCGTATATAAACTAGCTTTCCCCCAATAATAAATTACAGTGTATTTATCAAAACTAAAAATTAGCAATTAAGTACTTCATAAAGAAATCTTATTGATGGCAAAAAAAATAAAAACAAAAAACAATTTTTTAGCAAAATTTCAAAATTTTCGCTTTTTTTTTAAATTTATAAACAATTTAAAAGATTTTGTTATTCGTGCTTAATTCCCAGTTTTTATTTTTAATAAAAACACTTGAAATTTATTGTTGATGGGATAAGCTATTCCTATGCGCATTTCACTGGTTGCTTAGGCCAGATCATCAGGAAACTTCATCCATAAACATTTTGGAAAAACTAAAGATATTAAACCAAATAAAACTGTTAAGCGTATAAGAATCATAAGCAACAGCTCTACTTGTAACAATATCAAAGTTTAAACAAAAACATCAACAATAAACAGTGAGTTTATCTTTTCTTACATTCCCCACTACAATTGATTGGAATTCTTCCAACATTAATTGTAGTTGTAAGTAGGTTAAGAAAAAACAAAATGCAAAAACAAATTGCAAAAGCATGTTGCCAGGTAGTTTTTTTAGGCCGTGCACTTGCCAGTTTATTATCAACTTTTGATAATTTATAAACAATTGGAAAGGGCAGCTATGCTTCTAATTTTTTTTTTTAACAAAGTTCCAAACAAAACCAGCAATAGATGATTGAAATATGTCTACAAATTTTGATTTTATTCGCAAAAGATAAAAATTGTTAATTAAAAATGTTAAGGACAAACAACTATATATTGAAAATTGTGTATGGGAGCCCCCTTTAAGATAGAGATAGCGGGTAGGTATGTTTGAAACAAATGATAGGGATTAAAAATTAAGTGGGGTTGGTCACACTATTGACGGGTCAAGAGGTATCCTAGACGATGCAGGGGCCAAATTTAAGAACTTTATTAAGCCACCATATTTGCATGAAAGCCCCCCTTAAAACCATCCATTAAAAAATTAATAAATATTATATTTCTTACCATATACATTATTTGATGAGATAACGGATATATTGAAGAGGCTTCATGTATGCAATTCAAAGCCTCGGCTGGTTGTTCAATATTTAAATAAACATCTGCTAAAAGTAACCAAATCTAACACAACGAAAAATATATTAAAAATATCAATTATTTTGTTCAAGTATATATCCTGCTACCTTAATTTGTATCATCCATGGTCTTTGTGGTCCAGGTCGTGGTGTAAAAGAACTTAATGAACTCGCTGCTTCACTTAATGCTTGTTCCACCCGTGATACTGCCGCCAGAGAAGCCGCATAAACAGAATCTTTAAAATTAATATTGCAAATACATATGTAGTTTTCATTGCCATACAATAATTCAAAAGCAAATTAGTTAATAAAAAAATGTTTTAATTAAAACACAATGCAAACAACTTTTAACATCATACACAAAAACAATTAAAATAAAGCTTTATTTTAGTAAAAGTACTACTATGTGTGTTTTCAAATAGACGTGTTTTTTCAATCCCTACTGAAATTCAAAATTTTTAAAATGGCATGTTATATATGAGTTTAAGTATAGTCTTTTTATTAAAGTATTTATAGTTAGTTTAAAAGAATAAGTAAAAAAGTGTTAAGTATAAAATGGAATTAAGTAAAAAACGCTTGTTAGTGATTTCAATGACGTTAAAAACTTACAATTTTATTTTTTTGTTTGTTCATTACACATGATCCGAAATTTCGTTTTTTATAATATTATAACAATATAATGTTTATGTTTTTTTTTTTGTTTTAAAAAAAGATAAAAGTTATTAAGATTAAATTTATATTTTTTAAAAGCAAAGAATATGTCTTTTATAATTGATCAAATCTTTAAAGTATGAGATGATATATTTTTTGGATTATAAATTGAATACTGAGTGTTTATAATACATAGTTTTAGAATGAGCAATTACAATTTAAGATAACTGTTTTGTGATAAAATTTTTATTTACTTCTTTTCGTTTAAAACTTTATAATGAAAATGAAATCATTTAAAAGGCTAAATTAGTTTTATGAAAAAAAGTTTGAAACCGAAAATAAAAAATTAATTAAATATCTATTTCATTGACCTTATAAGGTTTTTAATATTATAGTCAACTAAATAAATCTGAAGTGATAAACCACTATCATTGCTCAACACTAGGGGTGCCAATTGGGCAGATTTTCACAAATCCCGGTATTTTTCGGGATTAGGGTTTTTTTTAATTTAAAGATAAATGCTTTTTATAGATTCATATAATTTCCCAGGCAGAAATTACGACTCTTTGAAATATAATGTACCGCCACGACCCTGTAAATACAAAATTTTAACACTTCCAATAATATTGTACCATTACAACATTGTAGTTTTTTAATACTGTTTTTACACAAATTTTACACCGGTACAACACTCTAAGTATGGGCATTTCCTCAGAATAGTCAACCAGGATGGAAAAATAAAATGTTGATAATAATCGTTTTTTATTATTTACTAGTTGTTTGGTCCCGGCGTTGCTCGGGATTTTCCAAATTATAATAAAAAATTAAATACTGGTGAAATCCTGTCTGAACTTGGTCATATCAACTTATAAACCTTCGCCGACTCATGCTCAACAACTTTGCTAAAGATCATAGCATCGTCAAATGCAGAGTTTACGATTTAATTCATACTGAGTAATTTTCAATGGCGCCACCTATTTTAGATTTTTTCCTATTCTTCTTACTTGGTCATTCCGAATTGGTACGAATCATCGAAATCGGTCCACCCGTTCTTTAGTTATAAACGTAGTAACTAACGCCACTTTCTTTTATATATATATTATATATTATGTATAAAAAAAAGTCTATGTTTTTCTAATAGAATGGTTTTATAGCATATATCAGCTGTTTTACTTGAGGAAATTGGGCTGGAAACTGGAAAATTTTTTATTTTCTTACTTCTTTTACATTTTCTACTTCTAAAAACATTTTTATATAATTATTTTACATGCAAAAAATATGTTATGTTTGCACTCTTTCTTCATAATCTCTCCATTACAATCAATTGAATATTGAGTATAAAGTTTTTTGTTAAGGAAATTTGAAGATAATTTTGGGAAATTACATGGTTATAATAATAAAAAGACATATGGAAACATCGTACGTTCGCGACCGGTACTTAAGCCAATTAAACAAAAACCAAGAGAGCTATTTTATTGTTTAAATACTGGATAGAGACCTAGATTTATACACTTTAAAAATAAATTAATCACTTTTGAATATTCCTTTCCATTTTCCAGATTTTTGCATTTTACTACTGTCAGCCAAAGTTGACTTCTATTTTGCGTACGTTCGCGACCACATGCTTATAACCATCAATATGAAAACTTAAACTCGATGAAATCCATCTTTTGCACTAAACAAAGGCTACTCAAATGCTATCGAATCGCAAAAAAATGCTAGGAAAAGTTTTGTTTTCTATATTATTTGTACATCAAAAGCGTACGAAATACGTTCGTGACCCCACGAAATGCCCATATACGACTTTAGTTTTGTAATGTCGTATTTCCAATAAAACTATACCGCTTCAATATTGAACATACAAAAACTTAACCTTAATTTTCTAATACCGTGTTAACAATAATTCTATAACGCTTAAACGCTAAAAAAATGTAGTACCGTATTAAAATTGAAACAAAAAACTATTTTAGTTAAGAAAAAATATACAAATTTAATGCAAAATTTGGCTAGTTTATTTAAGGAATTTATGTATTATGCACATTACATTTGTTATGTAAAAGAGCAAAAGCTATTATTTAATTAAGTAAGAAAACATTTTTGTTCAGCCGTATGTATTATTGTCTAGTTGTGTTAACGTTTCTTTTGATGAAAGTGAATATTCGAAAAATTCACTAATTTTAAGAGAAATGTTACCTTTTAAAAAAATGGGAACTATTTTTTCAGTTTATCAACCAACATCAGTTGAATATTAATATCAAACTCTTATGTTTATTGATTAAATCTTGTAAATTTAAATTAACGGTTTTGTGACAACACTAAATACAAGATTCGAAAGACGTACATTTAGCGTTATAATTTCAATATTGTGAATACATTGTAAATTTGGTAAGCACTACGTTGTACTGATGTTGAAAGTACCCTTATCAACGTCGGCACAGCGTCGTGTTGATTGTTTTTCTGCCTGGGTTTAATAACACTGTGATAGTTTTTGACCCGAAAAAATGAACTTCGATGAATCCTTTTGGAACTATTATGGGGGAGTCCCCTGAGTGCGAAATTACATTTGGAAGTGTCAGATTGGCTCCAGTTTTTGAGAAATCAGTATATATCCATTTTTCATGGATATAGCTAAGTCTGCGCTATTTAAAAAATTTTATTCGACTGTATTAGTTTTGTTTGCCTTCTTAACTTTCTTTATCGGAATGTTTTGACTTTTTTTCAAAATTTCACGTAATTTAAACCATTAATGTCGATCAAAAGAAACGATTTTTGGCCATTTCCGACATTTCCGAGCACATAACTGGAAGTCATATCGTCGGTTGATTATTTAGTTGTCGTATGTCGTATGTAAAATGTATCCACATACGACAATTAAATAATCAACCGACGATATGTTGACAACATGCTTCAATCCTTTGAAAAAATTAATGTCAACATGTCATTAAAAATACATTTTCTTCATTACCACCAAGATTACTTCGATCGCCAATTGCCATCGGAATCAGATGAGCATGGTGAACGATTTCATCAAGACACCAAAAATAGACACCAGCTTTGAAACTTTGCGCAGACTTAGGTATATCAATTAAAATTTTTATTAATGAATTAAGAGGAATAAGTACGCTCAAAAAATACATGCCTTATATCGTCAGCTCAATTTTAGTTTGACCGACCATTTAAAAAAAAAAAATGAGCTAGGTATATAAGCATATATATTTTGAATACCCTCTTTCTGAATTCAAAACCTGTTTCACGAAATTTTTTATAATTTCTGAGATATTAAGCTCCATAATTTTTTTGCTCCATATCAACTATTTTAAAGTTTATTTAGTATTGTTTTGCTCTACACGCCACTGTTTAGCGAATGCTGCAAATTTCTCATACAAAAAGGTACAAAATAAATTTCACTCTTGTGTTGCTTCATTGCCGTAAGAAAAACAAGTAGTAAAAGCAATGTCAACAAGTTTATAAACAGCTGTAAGTAAACGTATGCAGTTCAAAAATCTACTTTTTAGAAATAAATTTAGAAAGGGCGTACGCAGTACAAAACAATAATTTACACTTTCAATAAAATACTATTAACTTTAAAGTTCGTTAATGAACGTTCACAAAAATGTACATGTTTCTTCAAAGCATATGCCAGAAGCAGTGCTGAAAATAGAAGAGAAACTATCGGGTATATTTAGAGAAAACTTTATGTAAACTACATTGTCGTTTTTCTCCACTACGACTTTTCGCATATGCGCCAAATCAATAATGAGCTGATGATATGTACAAAATCGTTCATAATTTCGCACCAAGATATTCTTGCTTACAATGTACAAAATGCTTTAGTTAAATATTCAATTACTTTTTTTAATTTAAAATTTGTGTATTCTACAAAATATTTTTGTAAATTGCATCAAAGTTTTTTATATCTTCGTAATTTTAGTTAAATATTTAAGGCCTTATTCATAAAAAATAAAACAGGTTTATAAAAGGTTTATGAAACGAATTTTCTATGAAAATTTGCTTGTATTCTTAGAAAACTATTTGGAATATTCGAGGAATATAAAAAATTATAAATGTTTTCAGTAGTTCGATCTACCGATCTACCAAAGGTTGAAATACAATTTGGTTTAAGGATTGATGTTTGACTATTGACGTCAGCAGTCGTCGATGGCTGCGAGTGTAACACGGCAAATCCATCTGAGGAGATCGAGTGGTTGCGATCGAAACATGTCATGGTAACCTGCCGGCCGCGGTTCGAGCCCCGGCCACGGTCAAAAATGAAAGATTATCAATAACAATTTTAATTAATTTTCATGTCGTAAAATTCCTTTCTTCATAAAAAATAATTTAATGAAAATTAAATTTGATGAACTTAAGCCTAATTAAAAATATTAAAAATTTGGATTAAAAACCATAAATAGTTCAACAAAATAACCACAATACTAATTATTGTTTTCAGTAGTTTTAAGATTTAAATATACACTCAAAAAAATCCATGCCTTCTATGTACGAAAACTGTCGTACATTGTACGAAATCGTTTATTATTTCGCATCAAGAAATTCTTGCGTACAATATACATAAGTACACTCAAAAAAATCCATGGTACTTTTTGCGAAAGAAACTTTCTTAGAAACTTTTTTGTACTATTTACAAAAGTTTCTTATATAATTTTACAATATTTTTAATGTTTTACAAAATAACTTTTGTGAAATACGCGATGCGTGCTGTTTTATTTAACGAAACTAAAGAAAATATATTGTAGCAAATTTATATTGTAAAATTTAAAAAATTTGTTATATTTTACGAAATAGTTTTGTTAGGAATTTAATTTTCATAAAATTACACATGATTTCGAATTATATTTTTTATCGTTTTTATATAATAAAACTAGAGTAACCCTTTACCCTTTACGTCTTTGTATTAAAAATTAAATTTTAGGAAAAAAATACATTTTATAAAGGGAAAACACATTTTATAAAAGTGGGCGTATAACGGATATCCGTAAAATTTTTTTTAAACCATCAGTGAAAGTAGACCTTTCCAACGCATGTACTCGTCTGAAAATCGGTTTAGTGGTTCTCGAGTTATAAAATGACGAACATAGGTCAACTTATTTTTATATATATGTATAGATATTTTATCAAAATATTATAAATTAAATTATGTGCAAATATTTTACAAAATGTTTTTAAACAACTTTTTTTTCTTGCTCTAAAATATAAAAATCAAGTGATAATGACAATATTATATATTTACTAGTATACATATCGCACTGGTTCCTCTAAAAGGAATTAACACAAAATTTATAAATTTTCAGTAGAGACAAAAAACTGTATTGTTTTTTATGTACTACTCTTATACTACAAAAGGGGATGCAATTGAAGGTTTTTTTTAGCAAAATACTAGAGAAATTGATCTAAGATTTTTACAGTGCGTTAATATGATCACTGTTCATCAATTTCTTGCAAAAAATGAAAATTGAAAAATTTCGAGTTGACTCTCTTAAGAGGAACCAGTGCGATATGTGGATGATATTCTAATTTTTGAAATTGTAAAAGATATTTCTAAATTAAAATTATTTCTAGAGATAGAAGTTGAAAAAGTTTGCGGAAAATTTGGTATACACCAAAACCTGCCTATTTAATTATATTCTTAAAGTCTATGGAAAAATGAATTTAAAAATTTCAAAAATACATTTAGAGGAAAATTTATAATCAAATGATCAGTTAGATTCAAATGATGTATATAGACGAGCAATTGGATCACTATTATTTTTATCAAATAACACCAGATTTGATATTACTGTTGCTGTATACATCGCAAAGTATCATGTCCCACCAAAAGAGATTGGAAAGAAGTTAAGAGAATATTTAAATGGCACTAAAAAGCTCTCTATTAAAGAAAACGAAAAAACGAACAAATTGGATATGCAGATGAAGATTTTGCAGGAGATACAAAATATAGAACTACATACTAAAATTTGCAAACGTTTTCTTGATTGAAAATGTGTGTGGTTATGATTATTATTTTCATTCATTGAAAATTATTCAATGTAAGGCATGTATTTTTTTTCGAGTGTACGAAATACTTTATTTTACAAAATATTTTTGTAAATTGCATCAAAGTTTTTGTCTTTTCGTAAATTAAGTTAAATATTTACTATTCTTACGCTCAAAAAAAATCCATGCCTTTCCTTTCAATCCAAAATGTCATTGATTTTATATTTAATTAAAAATTAATTTAATACTTGAAGAATCGGATTTATAACCATTTTCACAATATTGTTTTGGATTAGGGTATTAAATTAATCCATGTTTTGTATTAATCGATTAATCGTGGGAATAATTATTCGACTTACAAATTTTATCGAATAATAATCGAACAATTTAATACTATACCAAAAATTATATTTTTTTAACAAAAAAATCAATAAAAAAGTAACAACAATTTAACAAAAGGCACCTCATGTAATAAAAGAGGAAAACCTTTTTAATACAAAAACCAGAGCTGTGGAGTCGGAGTCGGAGTTGAGGTTTTTTTGCCGGAGTCGGAGTCGTAGTACCCACAAAAACTCGCGACTTTGACTCCAAAGTTTTTCGGCATAAAAAATTTAAAAAAAATTTTCTAAAATAAAAATTATTCAAAATTGAAGATGCAATATTTCAAATATCGATTTGAAATTTTAAAGAATCATTTTTAGGCTATATTTAACCATTTAAAAGCTAATGCATTAAAAAGAAAGTGTTATGCTTTTATTTCTAGCAATTTGAACTAACTTGAATAATATATCATGATTCGTAACAGTTTATGCCGAACTAAAATGATTTTCGGGAGGGATATTTACATTTTCCCATGGCAGCCTTGCCATTTATCAAGTTTTCCCTTTTTTTGCAAGTTTTTTGAGATGCAAAAAAGTTTTAAATTTAAATAAAGTTTTTTATAAGTACATAATTTAAAATTTGCAGTATATTCGATACAAATATTAAGTGAAGCTTGAGCTTTAATTTTTAGGAACATATCATTAAAATAGAAAGATCAAAATATTGAAAATTTTCGCGAGGGCGTATTCAAAATAAAAACATGTTTAGATCTAATTGTTATATATTTTAAAATAAAATGAATTCTATATACTTTTTTTCATTTAATTATTTAACAGTAATATTAATAGCCTTACAACATGTTTTTGTTTTTTCTTTTAAATATGTTGGCACTTTTGTAAAAACAAGTTTTTTTTTTCAGAAATGGGTTTTTAAAAAAAATAAATTATGGACTGATCATCACGAAATTCTGTATAGCGATTTCCGTTATTAAAAATCTAAATGGAACAAATTTCAATACAGTAGTGAAATTTGTTTTAGCGCTTAAAGTGAAACCTGCTTAAAATGGGATCTAAGATAAATATGGACCGATAGTCAGAAAATTGCATGGTATTATTTCTAGCCATATGAATCAAAATTGGACCAAATTTTACAATATCTATAGCTGCTACGGTTTTAGGTGTATTTAAATAATTTCCTAGAGTGAGCATTATATGGGGCATTATATAGAAAATTATAGACCAATCGTCTAGAAATTGTATAGCGTGATAGTGCCAAATTGCATTACAATAGCATAAGTTATTACGTTATTTAACGAACTAAACTGTTTTCCGAGGGTAGGCTTTATATGGGGCCTAGGGTAAATTATGGACCGATCTGCACGAAATTTTGCAGTGTCTTATAAAACTTTGACGTACCAAATTTTATTATGATAGCGATATTTATTACGTTTTTATGCGTACTAAACTGTTTTCCGGAAGTAGGCTTTATGTTGGGCGTATGGTATATTATGGACCAATATTTACGAAAGCACATTTTAATATGATAGCAATATTTATTACGGTTTTAGAAGTACATTATGGCACCTTTTACGTAAGTTTTTGTAACGAAATTGTCAATTTTTAAGGGTGGTGGTTCTACATTTTGATTGATAACTATGATCCTACTGATCGGATTTTGCTGGATTTCACTCCCAAACTGCTTAGAATAACTGGAAGCAATTTAACACCAAGATTGAACTTTTATTTTCGAATGTGAGCGTATTTTCAACAAACGGACAGACAGACAGACGGACATGGCTAAACCGACTTAGAATTACTCAAGAAACCAGGGGTATTAATAGATGCCTAATAAAAAAGTTTCATGGAATGATAAACTTAGTATACCCTCATTCACCAATAGTGGTGGAGTGTATAAAAAGAGTTTATAGTCAAATTAGGACCAGTCTCATATACATTTAGCATCAAGATTATAGTAGGAGTCGGAGTCGTGAGTCGAAGTCGGAGTCGCACTTAAAAAATTTCAGCGTTTGGAGTCGAAATCGGAGTTAGTACTTTTTTCGGACGACTCCACACAGCCCTGCAAAAACATCAAAATCTTGGCAAATCTTCTAAAATAATCTTTCAAATCTCAAAAAGAGTATACAGTTTAAATCTCAAAAAGAGTATACAGTTTAAATGTAAAAATTCTTTCACTTATTGTTGACGTTGGAGAGATTTAAAGTAAAGCGTTATAAAGCATATCCAATTTCTCTGTTATTTTTCTTGTCTTTTCTAAATATTAGTAGTCTTTTATTATACCATTTGAATCTTTTTTTTATTTTTTAACAATTTTAATAGTCGTGTTAAGGGCTGGTAGAAGGTTGTTTTCATTCGTCTCAAAAAATCATCTTCATATATTTGTCCATTATTTAATTTATAATTTTATAATTATAATTTCAGTTCTGTTTAACATTATTTTGTAAGACATGAATAATTTTGAAATATTTACGAAAAATAGGACTACGATAGAACTCGTTACTTTCGTAAAATTAAAAAAGGCGAGAATAAACTTTTTGTCGTATTATATACGAAGCTTTTGAAAATAGTACAAAAAATTAGCATGGATTTTTTAAGTGTATAAAAAGTAAAACCGAATTTAAATGTAAGAAAAAATTAAAGATTAAGAAATAATGTATTAAAAATTTTCAAAACATGTATTGTTTCTAAAAATTTTCTCCTTATTTCGCAGTGAATCTAAGTATGTAACTCTTATTGTAACGTAATTTCTATATTCGTATAATCCTGAAAAATCTGACGTAGTTTACACACATACGCACGTTTAACTAATTCAGCCCTTATATAAAAATTTCTTTTATAATAAATAATAAAAAAAAACTTTAACAAAACTTACTTGAATCTCTATCAGACATTTGGGAAGAGGGCACATGTAACACAACGCTCTTGGTATCTGAATGTTTTTCCTCACTTTCTACATTAACCTGACCCTCGTATAATTCACGCCATATTGCTAACATTCGCTGTACAGTGGCTAAAGCAATTTCAGCATCTTGTAAATGTAATTGTAGGTGGGCTTTAACGTGTAATAAATTTAAATTATCTGGAAATTCTTCTAAAGCATCTTCGGCCACAACCAAAGCTTCCCGGGGGCGTCGCGACGCCGTTAATAGTAAAGCAAATAAATGTAAACTTGGAGCATGTTCGGTACGTAAAGCTAAAGCAAAACGTATGTGAGTTAATGCTTCAGGAATGTTATTAAGTAGAGCATATTGTAATGATAAATAATATTCGCATAAGTGATCGTTGCCATCGTTTTGTACAGCCTTTTCAAGAGCTTCCAGAGCAAATTTATGGTAATTCTCACGATCAACTTTTAGCATACTCTGTATGGCTAGTTGTTGGTAGCCTATACCAAGATAAAGTTGACAACGAGAGGGTTTTAGACCTTTGGTTTCTCTCTTTAGGGCCTGGTGTGCAAAATCTAAACCCTCTTTAATGAGACCAAGGGATTCGTAGCATAATTTAGCAGCTAATAAACAGGGTAAATGATCGCCAGGATTAAGTTTTATGGCTTCTTGTAGAACTCTTAAAGCATGCATATGTTTACCAGCAGCCATTAGAGATATACCATACTGACGCCAAACATGCTGTTCCCCGAAAGAGAATTTTAAAGCTTTTTCGAAAGATTCATTGAGAAGCTGTATAAGACCCCAACGTACAGTGGCTAATGTAAGAAGATCGTATACGGCAGTAGCATTACCCATTGCATGTGTTCGTGCCACTCGAAATTCTGGACTTTGTGATAAAACTGTATCCCGCACTGCTAAAGCCTCTGCTATTAGCAGTAATAAAATAGTTTCTTCTTGTTGATTCCGTGGCACAAATTGATTTCTAGCAGCATATTTTCTAGGTTTCCATAATTTTTTAGCTGATCCACTGGACTTTAAAGCCGAATTTGCACCTTGTTTCTTTTGAAATGGTGGAGTGTATATAGTACCCGATACTCCTCTCAACAATACTTCAGCCAATTGCCTGGCCAACGTTAAACGTAAAGATTGTGTAGTTTTTGTTTCGATGGCATTTAACATGGTGCGATAACGATCGATAGCATCTTGCAGTTTACCCGCTTTAATTAAAACTATTGGAGCTCGTTGAAGAGCTGTTTCCAAAATGGCACCCATGCGTCTATTTAATTCTAAAGGATTTGCTGGTATAGTTGAACTTATGGCCATATTACTAGCGGATTGTTGAACGCTGGCATTAATAGCTAATGTCGAACCACCCGTATTGTTTGCAGTGGCAGAATATGTAGCAATATCCTGTTCCTGAAGATATAATAAGCCCAAATCCGTTGCACGTTCAAAACAAGAAATCTAAAGAAATACATTTTAAGAATATGGAAATTACTGCAATGAAAGTACTAAATTTGAAACTAATCTAATTTACCAACGCAGCTCCAAATAAGTTTTGAAGTTTCATATATATATATATGGGGGATTTCATGTCAAGTGACCAAAAAAAAAAATCTATGTCTTCCGATTTGTTTAGACACAAATTTTCAACAAGATCGGTCAAAAAGTTTCTGAGTAAGAGGGGGTCAAAGTTTGACATTTTGACCATACAGGTGTTCTTTCTCATCCATGAAACATATTCGATAGCTATTTGATCAATCTTTCGAAAAAATTTTTTTTTTGTTTTTTTAAAAAATTTTTTATTTTTTTTTTTTTTTTTTTTTAAATTTAAATTTTTTTTTTAAATTTAAAACTTTTTTTTATTTTATTTTTATCCGGAATGTTTTTTTTTTTTTTTTTTTTTGCTCAAAAAAAAGCTTATGTTTTTTTCCTTTAAGCTAGTTTTGGTCGTTTTTTAGGATGCGAGTGGCTTATGTATAAAAAAAATAATTTCTAACTCTAGACGAGGATTTTTAAATTTTTAGCATATGCAGTGTTCTTTCTCATCCATGTAACTTATTACCTATTTGTGTTAGCAAAATTTGTCCTAAGTAGCTTCGATAGCTATTTGATCAATCTTGCGAAAAAAATTTTTTTTTGTTTTTAAAAAATTTTTTAATTTTTTTTTTTTTATCCGAAAAGTTTTTTTTCGCTCAAAAGAAAGCTTATGTCTTTTCCTTTAAGGTAGTTTTTTTTTATATATTAAAGTGGGTCAATTTTTTTTCTCGACCAAGCGGTTGTCGAAATCGTAATCTACGACGAATTCTAAGAAGGTTTGCCCAAGAAACCATGGTTCTAAAATCAAAATCGTGCTTCCCGTTTTTAACAACAAAACACTCCTCTCAAACTTTTATATTTTTTTAAAATATGCTAAAATTTTATTGAAAAATTTTTCCAATCCCGCCAAGATTTTGTCAGATTTGGAAACTTTAGCTCTTGTCGTTCTACAGATAAACATAAATCTATAATGTATTTGTATGGGAGGTGCCCCGCCCACTTAAAATGTCAAAAATATATATATCCTATAGCACCTCCCAGACCATCAATAATATACTGTAAAAGTTTCATAAACATCGGTTCAGCGGATTACCTACTGCAAACAAACAAACAAACATCTCTTTGTAATTTAGTATAAACGAAAAGAAAAGTTTCTCTTTAATAAAAACAAGAAGCTCGATTTTGATTTTAGACACATGGTTTCTTTGGCAAACCTTCTTAGAATTCGTCGTAGATTACGATTTTGACAGCCGCTTGGTGAATTTTTACAAATTGACCCACTCTAATATATATATATATACATATATATGCGATTTTCCACTACATTTCTGGACGTATGTATGTATATGGCCAATATTGGTATATGTTTAAGCCTTTTGAAAAGATCTTTGTGGATACACAAAATTTATTTAAAAATTGATAACTCTTTTGTTCCTAATACAGTGTTTAAATAATTTTACATTAAAATGTTACGGAAGTGCACATGAAGTTTATTCAAATAAAGGTGTAAAACAGGTAAAATTAAATAACAAACACTGGCTTCGCTAACTAAAGCCTGGATGTGCGTCCTCCGGCCGTACGCCAGGATTTTTCCACTCTGGTATAAAAAATTCCGGATTCGCTAGCTCTATTGTATAAAGGCTTCTCTGTTGCCTTGCGCAAGGATTTTCTCCTTTATGGTATAACAACACCGGCTTCGCTAACTAACACTTCTTTGCATAGCTATTAATATGCCTACTTAAAACTTGTATTTTCACGAACTCATCACCGCTTCTTAAAGGGTTAAGAAAATTTAAATAAATTTTGTATACCCAGAAAAAATCTATTCAAAAGCTTTCAAATAATACCAATATTGTTCATATACATACGTTCTGAAATGTAGTGCAAAATGGAATATATATTTATATGAAAATTTTAGAGGTCCATAACTTGAAAACTATTAAACTATATTAAAGGGTTAAGAAAATTTAAATAAATTTTGTATACCCAGAAAAAATCTATTCAAAAGCTTTCAAATAATACCAATATTGTTCATATACATACGTTCTGAAATGTAGTGCAAAATGGAATATATATTTATATAAAAATTTTAGAGGTCCATAACTTGAAAACTATAAATTTTTGATAATTTCTTCTTATTTTTCAATTTTCTATCACCCTATGTAATTTTTGTGTTTGGAGCTGCCTTGATAAACTAGATTTAAGCACAAAACTTTTCAACTTGCCATTTCAATTTCCTTTTCAGCCTTTTTAAACTTTGAAGAGGGTTTTGCAGTTTGATTTT
This sequence comes from Pollenia griseotomentosa, assembly GCA_963931875.1. Classification (NCBI taxonomy): domain Eukaryota; kingdom Metazoa; phylum Arthropoda; class Insecta; order Diptera; family Polleniidae; genus Pollenia; species Pollenia griseotomentosa. The sequence goes on along the minus strand of OZ007561.1, from coordinate 45,853,958 downwards.
CAAGACACAAACCTTTGATGGCATATGATTCCGCCAAGATTTTTAAGCTACGTCTAGTAAAAAATATATATGTATATGTATGTAACTACCAAAATCTTTTTTTAAAAATTAAAAGCAACATTTTGTATTTTATTGATAATGAACTTAAAGAATTTTGGAAATTACTCAACTTTCCAAACCCCTTTTTGTTTAGATTGCACATTTATCAACATTCATATTACGTTAATTCATCGATGACGACTTTATTTTACAAAATTACTTACAATGTTAACTCCTTTTCAGCCAATGTGTTTAGCTCGGCCTTAACAAAATTTTCTAAACTTTTTTCATATTCACCACACGCGTAACACAGCTTGGCCAGTAGTAGGTAGGCATCCAATGCAATACCAGCCTTTTGTCCATTTTCTCCAGTAACTAAACTAAGATATCTCCTGGCGTCTTGTAGACCATTTTTCGCTTTGCTGAAGTTACTTTCAATAGGTGGATTATCCTCTAGATAGCTCTCTAATCTAGCTTCGCCTACAAGAAATTGAGCCAAACATTCTGAAATGTAAAAAAACCCAGGAGAAATAGTCAATGAAACAATTTTTATAAAACCTTGAAAAATTAGTTACCATTGCTGGTTGAACCAGTTTTTAACTCATCGGTCAATTCAATAACCTTTTGCCATTTGCCTTCACTGCGGCAACTTTCAATTAATGCCTCTACTTTTGTGGTGTTACGCATTCTTGTGGTCAATAAATTTCAATTACATCTAATATTATGACGTGATTCATATGTATGCTCGAGAGTATCAATTTAATAAAATGTTTTCCTTAAACGTTTTACTACATACGGTTGTTTGTAAATATTTTATAGAAAGTCCACTTTTATACACAAATTATACTTTTAAACTTGAACTTTGGTCAAATAACCAAATAGTTTTTTTTCAGCAAATCGATTTATTTTTGCAAGATTCTTCTTCTTTTTTTATGTGACATTCAGGATAAAATAAGAACAAAGTCAAAGTATAATGCTGCCCACAGACGTAGCAACATTAGCTGGAACATGTATTAATACTCATGTTTCAGTTTTACTATACACGATGAAACTAAAATCCTGCTAGCCAAAAGCCTCTCTGATTTTGGATTCCTTAGAGTTTTATCACCCTTTCGTTACAATACCAATATTAATATCCGGAATGGGAGGCCCCATTGATAGCCGTTTGCTTCCCTACATAATTCTTTGATAAGTATCATAAGAATGTCAAAACTATATTTTAACCAGACTTAAGCTTCGTACAGACGGTGGTCAGATCTTACAATGTTGTCATTAAAATTGACTAAAAATGTCTTGCAACTGTGTGAACATTATACGCTATTTGCATTTGGCAGATGTGTTAATCTAATGCATCTGACAATGGCACCATTACAACATTGTAAGATCTGACCATCGTCTGTACGAAGTTTTAGGGCTAAAAAATCAGAGCAAGTTAAACTCTCTTTTTGGTTTAAAATGTGTTTAAGCCAACAAATCTATAAATCACCAAATATATAAACCATCTTTAAACGCATAAAATTGGGCGTTTAAACTACCAATACAGCCCATATGAATTTGATAAGATTTATCGTAGTGCTACAACATGTTATTTTTTTATCAACATATAATTCATGGGACACTGATTTATAGTTGTTGAGTTTAAACTACATAAAAATTCAAGTTTAGTTCAACTAAACTAGCGTTTAAGCCATCAGTGATTTATTAGCCATTAGCGTCGTTACATTTACTAGAGCCACATAGTCTACTTTGGCAAATTTATATAAAAAGCTTGTACTCTAAATAATTTGTCAGCGTTTTTTTTTATATGAAGTATGACGTTTATTATGACAAAAAGTTGTCAAGTGAAGACCCCATGTGAAAAAATTTTATTGTTAATTCATTCTTTTTAAGGAATATGATATCATAAGTAAATTGGCCTTAAGAGGATTATTATATTAATGTGAATAAATAAATAAATAATGTATCAGTCCATATTTAATTCAGCATAGGTTATTGTAAAATAGTAACAATATTATTTCCTTGGTTTTTTGTATTTCAGCTAACGATATTTAGTGTATAACTAAATTGCCGAGCTTGAAGTCTTATTTTTTACATAAAACTTTAAACGTTTATTTTAACCAATAATTCAGCACTTCCAACAATTTTGTAAAAAATTTCACAATATACATATCGTCAACTTATTATTGGTTTGGCTCATAACATGGTAATTATTATATAATTATAGTATTAAAATAACATATTAAACATTTTTTATTGAATTCAAAAATATTTTTCAAAACAAACAATCTATTACAATATAAATATATTTTATTTCCGTTTCTGTTTTTATAAAATAGATGTTTATAATTTTGTGCTACATTTTCAGTTTGACCTCAAGGTACAATCACTAGTGTGTATAAAATGTACAATCATTAGGGAGAGTTGTCATTAGTTACCCATGTAATCTCAAACAACGAAATATTACTCAATTGCCATTTTATACTTTTTGGATATTATAAACTTACTTTTTATATAAAATTTTTTAATTTTTGGTTAAAATTTGGTATCACAAAATTTGTAAATTAACAAATATTTCAAAAAATAAAATTAATTTATTTGATTTTTATATTTATATTATATTTTTTATTATATTATTATTATGTTATATTTTTTATTTGATTGACATTACATGGGTTTTAATATTGAGAAAAAAATGTTTAATGACTATACCTTGTACTTGTACTTGTACATGGATATGATCAAAATCTTTGTTGATTTTATTTATATTTTTTTATTTTCAATTTCTTATATTAAACCCGCAAAGCTTTACGCTTGTCTGCAAATAAATAATGCAAGCCATATATCAAAATTGACCTAACGGACCTTTATTGAAGCCAGCGCTGCAATCTTATTTTATTTTTTTTTTTACAAAAACCCAAGGCGAATTCACTAGAAGTCAAATTTTGTATACAAACTAGTTTTTTATGTAAACAAAACTTTTTTTTACTATCAATATTTTTGACAATCCGAGCACAAAGACAGTGTTGTTGTAGGGTTAACCTCACCTTGTAGTCAATTCGCCTTGGTTAACCCCTTATTGTTAAAAAAAACAATTTTATAAAAGGTTTAAAAAAGGTTTGTAGAAAACCTTTTATAACCCGTTTTTATAATTATGACCGTAAGAAGTTTTGTGATAAGATTAGATTTCGTGATATCAAAAAAATTGATATTAAAAAAAAACCGAGGAATGACTTAAGAATTTTTCACGCAATTATAAAGCACTAAGTGCCGGTTCACACACGTCAAGTTTGACTCGTCAAGTCTTGAGTTTTTAGAATAGAGGGGAAAAGAAATGGCATTCTTCTTTCCATTCTCTCAACTCAATACTTGACGAGTGTGAACCGGCACTAAGAATAGTACGAAAAGTGCCAAATTGACATTGTATAATTTGTCACAAGGTATATTTACACAAGGTAGACTAATTTGGGAGCGTATACATGTTGCTCTATAAAAAGAACCGAGTTGTCAAAATTGTCTTCATATAAAACAAAAACAATTTAACGCACACATGTACAAATTTTGTCTCATACATGGTGAAATTACTACAAGGTGGCATCACTACGGCATCTGGTAATTTTTTGCTTAACTGTGGTGAAAACCCCAAGATGTCATTTTTTTTTTGTTTATGTTTACATTCTTGAAAAAAAATTTAAAAAAAATCATTTTTGTGCGGTTTTTAAATGAAAATTGTGCATAACAATTAAAATATTTGCAAAAAATAAATCGTATGTGGTTTTTATATGTGCGTCTTTAGTTGTGCTAACAGTTTTTTTTTTAATAATAAATAAAAACAGAAATAATTGTGTATGTGACCACGTCGTGTGTACGTTTGAAAAATGCGTATATTTTTGGTATGCGCTTGTGCGCCACTTTCTTTAAACCTCCAAAGGACTTGTAGTGAAAAAAAGTGTGTTTAATTCAAAAAACATTAAAATTTTAAGTATGAATCTTTTAGTAATTTTTTCATAATATTTTTCCTTTTATTTGTTGCAGATCAGCGTTGCCACTGAAAATTTTCTATTTGACCAAACTTATTAAACAAAATCCTTTGGACTCGACCAGTTTTCTATTTTTGATACATTTAAGCAAGTTTAGTTATAATTAACTACCAGTTATAGCTGTTAGTTTAAAACTTATTTTTTAAATACCTTTAATATAAAATTAAAATTTGTTTTGCTTCTACTGAAAATTTTTAAATTTTGAGTTATCATGGAGCCGTAGGTAAATTATGGACCGAACTTCACCATATCTGGTGTCATAAAAAGGTTTTTGTTGAAATTTAATGACAATCAGTGCATTCCTCTACAAATTTATGTTAGTTTTTAGGGAGGTAGTTTCACATTTGGGAGCTCAACTCTTTTTCTAATAAAAACATCTTTGAAGAACTAGAAACAATTTGTAACCCAAACGGCTAAATCGACTTAGAAGACCCAGATTATATATATACTTTATGGGTTCTTCGATGAATATTAAAAAAAAAAAAATTCAAATAGAATGATAAACGTAGTAATATGATAAATTAAATTTACTCCTTAAAGCACAATTTGTTTAATAACGAAATTGTTTCAGAATTCCTACTTCGTAATGTTTAGGTTTCTGTTTCTATTCGCCCTTCCACAAATAGCATTCCACTTAGACTTCAATATTTTCATTCTCATTATGCAATGTTTATACGTATATTGATTTCTATGATCCCTTAGCATTTAAAATGATCACTTTAATATCTTAAAATAGCTTAAATCTTAAGTTTTTTCGATTTAGTTATATATGTATTTATTAAACGTGTAACATTGCCCTAAGGTTTAGCCTACCATCCTACCAAGCGAAAATGATCCGACCAAATGTTGTCGGAAAAGACAAACAATGGCAACATTGTTGCACATAATTTTTGACAGCACGGAGTTTATTACACAAACAAATTTGCCTGTTTTTGTTGTATTGTTGTACAACAACACCTAGTGCTGCCACCTTGTAGTAATTTCACCATGGTCTCATATACACGAAATTTGATGTTTGGGTTCCAACTAGGGATAAACAGCTGACAAACATATGGGCCAACGAGTTTACCTTGTGTAAATATACCTTGATTTGTCATTTTAATAAGAATTAGGTCGGAAAAAAATTTACACAACAAATTCTTACATGCCGAAAAACACTGTGAACAGCTGGCCTAGCGATCCCACCTCCTTATGAGCTTTGCAATTTGTTTTGCTATTTCTTTGGTAATTTCCTCGTTTTCTTCGTATTCTAAACAAATTTATTTGTTTTGAACTTCATTTTCGTTGCATTTATTTCATCATGGTCGATGTTTTTATAAAAAAAATAGTAGTAGTTCGATAAATTAAAGATTTTTACAGCTGTTAAATACATTTTGTGTGGTGATGTGGTGGTGATTTACAAATGAGACATCGACCGGCCGAGCGCATTGTACTGGCCTATGTATAATTTTATTTCTTAATTAAATGGTTATAAAAAAGTTAATTTTTTATTAGTCATACCAAAATAAGAAATAACATCAAAGATAAAGAAGGGCGTTTTGATCGGATTTTTTTAGAGGCATACAATTTGTTATATTATACAAACATTTTCATGGAAAATTAAAACATTAAGCTATGGAAAAGTAAGTACAATCTATTGAAATATTAAAAAAAATAAATATTCTAATATTTTAAAAAGCTCCAACAGAATGAATGTGAATGAAGAATTAAATTTTCGCTGGAATTGGACGGATTTTTGTTCTACTGGAGTAAGACCATTTGCTAGTGATTCAAATGATTTGCTACCATGTTTTCAAGAAATTATTTTACAACTACCTATTTATACATTGTTTGCTGCAGTCTCGGCATACCATTTTGGTGTTTTTAGCCGGTGTATAGCACGAGATCGTACACAATTATGGGCAATTTATTTGCGTGTAGTTTTCACAATTCTTTTGGCTGCATTACCAGCAATAAAACTATTTCAATTTTTTCGTATGGGAGTCAGATTGTATGCCGCCGACATACTAGTCGTTTGCACAGAATGCGTTATGTGGGTAGTGCATAGTGGTAAGTTAACATTTTATATTGTATCGTTATCTAAACCGCAAAACAATGTATCATCAACAAATTCAAAATTGATTTTTTTGATGACGCTTCACTACATCATATAACATATTGTCAAATAAAATGCAAACAGCTATTGTGATTACAAAAACGGGGTTTTCAGGATAGTATCATTATAATACTAATTTGTTAATGATATAAACCATAAAAAATCGTTGTTATAATAACAATAGTTGCCTTTATTTGAAAATAGCCTTTGTATAAAGTTAACATTGAGTAGGTATCGTTTATTTATTTTGTTTTATTTTCTTCAATTTTATAAACGAACCCTTAGGGCCTTTTATGGTTAATAAAAGCTACTAATTAAACAAAAACTTCAGTTAATAAAAATATATGTATATGTATAATAAACAAGAAAAGAATGTTACTTATGTATATTTAGACTAGTTTTAGTTTTGAAATTCAATGATCATTATTTCGGTAATAATGTGTTGACTAAACTGAAAATGTAAAGTTAAGAAACAGAGAAAGGGGAGGCACCTCAACTAAGAAAGTTTTTTGTATTTTATATAAAAATGCAGAACTTTTGCAATGTCATTTTGGTATAAATATATAAAATAAATAGAAACTGGGAATTATCTCCTTTTGTAGGTTACTTTATATTATATTCCTTTAAATTTAAGGAATAGAACTATTACAAAAAAGCTTTATAAAATACATAACTGAAATGTAACTCATAGAATAAATTCGAAAAATCAAAAATGTTGTATATAAAATAAATCTAAAACTTAAAGCTTAAGCGTAAGATATTAAACAGGTAGAGGCTTGAAACTCTAAGGAAATTATGTAATATTTTTATATCTTTATAAATTGATTTATTTATTTTGAGATCAGAGTGGGATGCACCTGCACTATAAAGATTTTTACTTCAAATTGGTAAACAAATCTTAATTTAGTGAACTGATTTTCTAATAACTTGCTATTAATGAGATAAATTATAATACAATTTACCAGCAAAGCGGAGCGAATAATGCTAGCAATATATAAATTAATATACGTTTTACACTTACTAATAATATCCAAGGGGGATCACATCATAGTTGGAATTTTTATTCGATATTTCGCATTGTTATTGAAATAAAAATTAATCATAGTTAAGTTTACATTCAAACTTCTCTAGTGCAGAATCTTAATTAATACTGTAAGTTAATATCTGCACTAAACTAAAAATGTTTATGTATGAAATGTTATAGATAAAAGTAAAATAATTTATTTTATTTGTTGTAAAATTTCTCTGGATATATGACCATGTAATATTGTTATTTTGGCCTCTAAGGCTTGATATTGCATAAATAAATGGAATAAATAAATAAATAAATGGGATGGAAATTTGGTTTAAAAATTCTAAGTTTAATAAGCTATCAAAACATGTAAAATATCAAGAACAACATATTTTACCCATTTGGTGGTGATTTTAGACAAAATGGTGTTAAGTCTAAAAAGTGCATTTTGAGTTTTTAATTTAACTCATTTTGATATCAAAAATCTAAGCACAACTGATTACAATCCTTTGCTTTTTAGGAAATAAGTAAATTAAATAAAGCAATTGAATAATTTTCAATTTAACATAACGAAAAACTACAGTTTCTGACTTAAGAATTTTATTAAGACTTTTATACTTTATGTTCATATGGCGCAATTACGTTCCTACGGTTACTTTGGAAATTTTTCGACTTTGACACTCTTTCCCCTTTAAGCAAATCTGGAATTTGTAAACATTTTTTAAATTTAAATACATACATATGCACTTGAATTTAACATTTTAGCAGAATTTAGTGCTTTATATCCGCTTTCTTTTTTTTTTGTTTTAAGTTTTATTAAGTTTTTTTTAAATTGATTTTAAAGATTTTCTAAATTTAAATATTTTTAATTTTATATTGGTTTTGTGTGTTTGTATCATGGTTTTGAGTTTTCATTTTAAACTTAAAAAAAAGTAAGAAAATATAGACGCTCAAACCCGAACATATGATCCCCTCCCTACACCACTTGAAACCAAAAGCCTGCCAGCCAGTCGGACGGACATCGTTAGATCGACTTAAATATGATTCTGATAAGGTGTTACACACATCAGCACAAATGCATAATACCCTCACGACTATTGTGGTGTGGGTATTAACTTTTTTTTCCAATTTTAAAAATATATCTTTTTTTTGTCGACTTTCAACAGATTTATACAATTTTTAAAATTAAAGAATTTATTCGAATTCTTAATTTTGATTTTATTGTTTTTATTATTTTCTGCGGTTTTCTATGACGTTTTGTGAATTACACAGTTTTTTCTGTTTTTGAATTAAAATTTTAGTTTTTACTTATCTTAACTATTTTCTTCAATTTTGACATTTTGCTTTTTTATACCTGCACCACAATAGTGGAGAGGGTTTTATACGTTTGTTCCTAAAACAAATTTCACATAGCCCCCATACAAGGTTCTTTCCGTAAAAGGGTCTTTGTGCCCATAAACGATCTTGTTATGTTGGTTTTTAGATTAAAATTGGTCAAAACTTAGTGATTGCAATGTAGATCATCATACCAAATTTTATTGGAATCGGTCCATATTTGACCAAAGCTCCTATAGAAATATTAATCCCGAAATTAGCTTTTAAAGCCAGAACTTCCTTATGAATGTTGGCATTGACAAAAAAATTAGGTATAATTATTTTAACGATAAATTCTATGTCATGACAAAAAGTTTTGCGGGGAGGTCATTGTTTGGAGAGGAATTATTTAAAATGCAAAAACCATGATGAGCTTGACCGACTATACTTTCTTTCTGGGTTTTTTTAGGTTTAAAACTATTTTTATCTGACTAAAATTTTGGTAATTATATTTTAATATGTATAATAAATACATTATTAACGGGCAATTTCACCAAGTTCACTTATAATTAATTATCGTTTATAACTTTCAAAAACATAAGTTAAATGGAAGTTAAAGTAATACAGTGAAAACTCTTTATAGTGGACAGCAACGGTCGTCGGAAATTTGTCTATTATTGGAGATGTGCACCAAAGGGAAGGTCTAATAAAAAACTTAATTTTTTTTTAAGTTAATTCAATACCAAAAAAATAAAAACAAATAGAGATCCCCAATTTAATAAATACATATGTACACAAAATAAATTAAAGGGGTACTTTTTAATAATTCACTGATCATAGTATCTTGTCATAAATAATGTTTTGTAATTTCTTTCATTCCCTTATAAATTTTTTTTAAAGTTTTCTGTTTTAAATCCGTTTCTTGTTAAAATTGTTTCACCTTATAAAGATATTTAAGTTTTTCAGAAGTATTTGTATCCAGGTCGTTTTGTTTGATTTCCAAATTATTGGTAAGTCTACTATTGTGGTTTTCTTAAATGCTCGAGGTCTTTTCCAATTATTAAAGGCACTTCCTTTTGTTCCGTCATGCTAACACAGAATAGCACTGATAACCTTTCCTTAGCCAGTTTACCTGCTGTAGATTTTATGTTTTTAAAAGCTAGTGTTTTATTGGGAGGTGCTACATAAGTCTATAGAATAGACTTCTTTCATCAGCATTGAACAAATTTTCCGAAGCAAAGTTTGAGGATTCAATATTTATTCACTTTTTTATTTTAATGTTAAACATTTTCGTTTTGAAGCCATTTTGGACAAAAAACCATTAAATTTAATTGACAACAAAAAAGTAAATTTGGTGAATCCCCCGATACAGCAGAAAATCGTACATACATATCGCACTTGTTCAACAATACTGTAGTCACTCAGAATTTAAAAATTTTCAGTGAAGCAAAACAAAATTTTAATTTTACATTAAAGGCATATAAAAAATAATTTTTGAACCAACCTCTGCTTATCAAAAAGTAGACAAAATAGCACGATATTTTTACAGCAATTATATATAAATAAAGAGTCCGCCAAATAACTTTTTTTTTTTGAAAATGCTATAAAAAAAAACTACTGAATATTTTCTCAAATTTCTTTTTTTATTTGAAAGTACAATCCTTTCAATTAATAAGGGAAAATAATTTCATTCAAATGGCAGCCTCGGCTGGCCATGCAGTGGCCTACATGATCGGTCCAATTTTTAAGCACATTATCGATTGTGTGCAGCTGTATTTCACCAATGGCTTCACGAATATTGTCCTTTAAAGTGTCAATTGTCTCTGGCTTGTCGGCGTAACACTTATCTTTGACGGCACCCCACAAATAATAGTCCAACGGTGATAAATCGCAGCTCCGAGGCGGCCAAACGACATCAGCTCTGCGGCTGATAATGCGATCTTCAAAAACAGGGCGCAAAACATCGAGTGCAGCTTCGGCTGTGTGGCACGTAGCGCCGTCCTGTTGAAACCAAATGTTGCCAATATCCTCCTCTTCAATTTTTGTGAACAAAAATTCGTTCAATATGGCCCGATAACTATCGCCATTGACTGTAACGGCCACTCCTTGGCTCATTTTCGAAGAAAAATGGCCCAATTATGCCTCTGGACCAAAATCCGCACCAAACAGTGACTCGTTTTGGGTGCATCGGCTTTTCAATGTATGCGTGCGGGTTTTCTGTGCCCCAAATGCGACAATTTTGCTTGTTTACATACCCGCCAAGATCAAAATGAGCTTCATCTGAAAAGATGATTTTTTGGCAAAATCGGCATCTTTTGTAAGTCGATCGCAGGCCCACTTAGCGAAGCAAAAACGCATTGGATGGTCAGTTGGCTTCAACTCCTGAACCAATTGGACTTTGTATGGCGTCATACCAAGGTCTTTATGCAAAATTCGTCTCAATGATGTCTCCGAAATGTTCAATTGTTGAGAACGACGGTGAATTGATGTTGATGCCGCTTCACGCACACTTTTTGCCACAGCAGCAATATTCTCGGCTGTACGCACTTTTTTTTTGGCTTTTCACGCTTTGGTTTATCGATGAGGATGCCAGTTTCTTTCACTTTTTTCTAAAGATAACGAACATAAGGAGCTGACGGTGCTTCTCTTCTTCCAAAATCCGTACGCAATTTTCGCACACATTCTGCAACATTACCATGAGTTTCAAAGTAATGTCGCAATATTTCCCAGCGTTGTTCAAGCGTATACACAAGCATATTCGTTCAGCGGAAGGATACAACTAATTATCTGCCAAATAAGACATGAGCTAGGTGTTACCATTCACGAAATAAGCACTAGCTGAAAAAAAGTTAAATGCCGACCCGTTATTACGTGATGGTTTTTTTTCTAAAAAGTGAAAAAATAAAAATTTTTAGTTAATACACTATTGTTGAACAAGTGATATATATAGTTGCTTCAGAGTAACCAAATATTTAAAGACAAACCAAAAATATCCAAAATATTAAAAAACTATTTGTAATTTTATAAAAATGTCCACATAGTGGAGGGTTTTCAACCAAAATATATTTAAAATGTTTGTCCATGTCTATATAAGGGAGTTGAAGGTTCATTCACAAAAAAAAATATTTGGTGTTACTTTTCAGAATTTTTGTCCATTAAAAGGAGGTGTCCGCTAAAGAGTTTCCACTATAGAGAGTTTTCACTGTAGTTAGTTTTAACTAAACTTGGTGAAATTGGCCGCTAAAGCACTATATTTAACCAAATTTTTTTATTTTTTTTTAGGTTATCTCCTAAATTGTCGAAATTTCGGTAAACTAAGTCACAGAGGACCCCTAGCCTTGATAGTCATGTGGTTGGTCATTTTCGTTTTGGATGCAGTATGGCTACGATCTAGTCGACATTTTGAATGGTGGCCTTGGAGCTTAGCTACTTTAGTACTTGATATATGTTATGGTTTAACTCTGGTACCAAATGGCAAAGCCACCTATACAGGACCGCGATATGCTCAAGCTAATACAGAAACAACGTCGCTGCTATCACCACGTTATACACACTTTAATTTTTATTTAAATGAAGCTCATTTAGGTCATGCTCAAGATGAAGCAAATTATTTTTCAAGATTCTTTTTTCACTGGGTAGGGCCACTTATCTCAAAGGGTGTTGCTGGCAATTTAAGACGTATTGAAGATCTTTTCGATTTACCAGATGCCTTAAATATATCGAGAATTAGTGAAAAGTTGCAAATAAGTATATCGAGATCAAAAAACGTATTTTGGGCTCTGCATAAAGCATTTGGGAAAGAATTTTATTTGATTGGTATATTAAGATTCATAGCGGATATTACAAGTTTTACTGGTCCTTTACTGCTGGGTGCTTTATTAAGACAAGCATCTTCTGGAGCTGAGACAAATGAAGAGGACTTTAATTGGAAGCCTTATTTTTACGCACTGGGTCTATTTGGTACTCAGCTGATATGTAAGTAATTTTTTTATTAAATTTTTTGGGAGGAAATTTAATGTATTTCCTTTTTTATTTTTGCAGATGCTTTTTGCTCATGCCACTTTAATTGGCGCATGTCTATGATTGGTATGAAAATGCGCATCGGCCTGGTCAGTGCTATTTATCGCAAAGCCTTAGAAGCTCGTGGCCTAAAAAATGCCCGTCCGGAAGTATTAAATCTTATGTCTACTGATACCGATCGAATTGTAAACTCTTGCATTTCTTTCCACTCATTTTGGAGCATCCCATTTCAATTATTTACTACTCTCTACTTACTATACACCCAGCTGGGAGCTGCTTTTATAGCTGGTGTCATTTTTGCTGCTGCTCTTATACCCATTAATCGTTGGTTAGCCAAACGTATCGCTGAATATTCGCAGGGTCTTATGACAGCAAAAGATGCGCGTATATCGGCAACTAGTGAAACCATTACAGGTGCCAAGCAAATAAAACTAAATGCTTGGGAAGATATTTTCATTAAGAAAATTTTAAACTTTCGTAAAGATGAAATTAATTTTTTGGCCAAACGTAAATATTTGGATGCCTGGTGTGTTTATTTTTGGGCCACTACACCAGTGTTAATGTGTTTCCTGACTTTCGGAGTATCAGTTTGGATGGGTAATCCTTTAATAGCTTCCACTACATATACAAGTGTGGCTTTGTTGAATTTACTCATTGGTCCGTTGAATGCATTCCCTTGGGTACTGAATGGTTTAATCGAGGCATGGATTTCGGTGAAACGTGTGCAAGAGCTAATGGATGTATGTATATTTAATATTTGTTTCGACGATACATTTTTTGTAAAAAACAAATATTTTTAGATTTTTTAAGAATTTTTGGGCTTGACTCGATTGATAAATTTATTGTCTTCTAAAGAACTTCTTATAACCACCACAAAAAATATTAATTTTGAACATTTCGAAAGACACATTTAAGAACCAACAACATTATAAGACAATTTTTAACTCAGTTTTATCGAGTTAGGATGTTTATTTTTTATTATATAAGTAAGTTTCCTTGTCAGCAAGTAACGGGGCAAATTGTATTTGTTACATATTCGATTATATTTAAAATGGACAAGATGACTTTTAAAGCGTGCCTTTGTGCTGTTGACTACTATTTTCCTTTAGCACTAAATAGTTATTCAGGTCCTCGGCACACAGTGTACTTTTTTTGGTTAAGTGTTAAGTTTACATTTAATTTTAGATTTTAATACTATGTTTCCTATGTGTTTTTTTTTACCTAAAATATGCTTGGTTTAGTTATGCTTGGTTAGTTATGTTTGCTTTGCTAATTTAAATTTTTTTAAAAAACCTTTTTGATGCTTTTTCTATAAAAATTTGGAACCAATATAGCTAGCTAGCTGCACGGAAATAATTGAACGAAGTCTTCGATCGAAATTGATGAACAGTCATTAATTTTTTTAACTATTAGCTAAAGCTATTAAATATTAGACGTCTTACACGTAACCACTAGTTTTATACAAAAAATAATTTGCTGAATTACATTCTACAATTATCTTCTAGCTAATGAAGTTTAGTAAATCAGTAGAAATTGTTAAAAATAAAGCTGAAGATGGATCAATTTACCGGTCACGCTTTTTTTTGGATTTTTTCGTCAAATATTTGTTAGGTCAGAACATACCTTAAATTAAAAAATAAATAAAGTATTTAGAGGAAATAAAGTTACGGATTCTTTTAATTTTTTATTTAATGAAGACAGATAAGCCGTTCTTAAGATTTTTTAAAATATATGAAAACAGATAAGTAAGTCTTTAGTACAAAATGTTCTACATGTTCGTCATATTTTGTTTTAAGCAGGATTTCAGAGCAGACAGTGTAGTTTTTACATAATTTCTTTTATTTCAGCTCCAAAATTTAGATTTTTCTTCCTATTACGATCCCATAATTAAAGGTAGTTCAATGACATTGTCTGATGAACGACCAGTGGTGTTACAATTTAAAGATGCCACATTTGAGTACGATCTAAAAAATAATGATGATGATATGCAAGCAGCAATATTTAGATTGGAAAATGTTACTATCGAAGTGAAAAAGGTGATTAAAGTTTTACAAAAATAATAAAGAGCTTAAAAAATACTGAAAATATTAAAAAATAATTTAAAATTTTAGGGTGAACTTGTATGTATTGAAGGTCCAGTAGGAGCTGGAAAAAGTAGTTTTATTGCAGCCATAGTAGCTGGTCTAAATTGTTTAGATGGCTCAATATGTGTACATGATTTAACTTCGGGTAAGTTTTCATATTTTTTTTTTTTGTATTTTTTTTGTTAATAAATCAGCTTTATTTTTTAAAGGTTTTGGTTATGTACCTCAAACGCCTTGGCTGCAACGTGGCACCATACGTGATAATATTGTTTGGGGTAGTGTTTTCGATGAGAAATGGTATAAATCAGTTTTGTTTGCCTGTGCTTTAAATGATGACTTAACAGTATTGGGTGGTGATTTGGTGGGTGTGGGTGAAAATGGTCGCACTTTATCTGGTGGTCAAAGAGCTAGGGTGGCACTAGCTAGGGCAGTGTATCAGGATAAGAAGGGTTAGTAAGAGCTTTGATTACTTTGTTTTCGTTTTCTTTGGAATTTTATTCTTCTTTTATTTTTGTAGTTTATTTATTGGATGATATTTTAGCTTCTTTGGATGCTCATGTGTCGAGGCATATTGTTAAGCATTGCATATTAAACTTGTTAAAGGATAAAACAAGAATTATTGTAACACGCAGTGTTACTTTGTTCTATCATGCTAATCAGGTAAATAGTGAAAAATTTATACAATTACTTTGATAATTTCAGTGATCAACAATTATATAAAAAATTTAAAATTAAATATTTTTTTTTCTAAGTATTTGAAAATTTTTTTTTTATTCCCTCAGATTTTACACGTTGAAAATGGCAGACTTACCCCAAGCGAATACATGTCGGAAAGCATTGACTTGAGTTTAGAAGACTCAAACGATGAGGCCGATATGATGGAAAGGAGAGGATCTTTAAATTTCGATGATTTACAATGGTCCCAGGAAAAGAATAGTGTAGACAGCATAATGTTAGAGGTATTTCTAAAAAATTAATGTTCAATAAATTAAAAACTCATAATTTAACTGCCTACTTTAGGAAACCAGAGAATATGGAAATTTATCTATTAACGTATTTAGCTGCTATTGGAGAGCTGTAACGACACCTTTAGGTCTAATTGTACTCATTTCAGTGGTATTAATGCAGGTTACACGCAATTTATCTGATGCTTGGTTGGCGCATTGGGTAACGGATGCAACATTGGATAATAACACAAATGTAGACAACAGTTTAGGTCATGTTGTACAGCCACTCGAGTGGAAAGTGGCTTTTAATGAAACTTCTGGTCATACAACCGATTATTATTTGGGTATATTTGCTTCCTTAACAATTACTAATTCAGTTATGACTTTGGTCAGAGCTTTTCTTTTTGCCTATGCTGGACTAAAAGCGGCCAAATTTATGCATGAAAAATTGCTTGATAAAGTAATATATGTAAGTATTATTTATAAAATTTACTTTTAATGTACGCAGTATGTATTTCTAAAACCACGTTTTGTGTTTTTTTTAGGCTAAATTCAGCTTTTTTGATGTCACGTCAGTTGGCCGTATTTTAAATCGTTTTTCGTCTGACACCTACACTGTCGATGATTCTTTACCATTTATTTTGAATATTTTATTGGCTCAACTCGTAGGTCTATTTGGATCGGTATTAATAAGTTTGTATGCCATGCCTTGGTTAAGTTTAGTGATAATACCCATGGTTCCTGTGTATTTAAGTTTACAACATCGTTATCGTCATGCTTCTCGTGATATTAAGCGACTTTCAAGCAATGCGTTATCTCCCTTGTATACCCATTTTACTGAGACTTTAGAGGGTCTAGTCACAATAAGGACCATGCGTGCAAGTGTTCGTTTTCAACGAGATTTTCATGTTAAGTTAGAGGAAAGTATTAAGGCTCAATTAACCTCTTCGGCAGCCCAAAATTGGTTAAGTATACGTTTACAATTATTGGGAGCTTTGTTGGTGGGTGGTGCCGGTATTTTAGCGGCCATTACTTCGGCACATGCTACTAATCCTGGTTTAGTGGGATTGGCCATTTCTTATGCTTTAGGTACTACAAATCTTCTGGGAGGACTTCTTAATGCAGTGGCAGAAACCGAACAAGAATTAGTGGCCGTAGAACGTATAGAACAGTATCTGCAAATTGAAGGTGAAGAAAATGCTGAAGGTTCAATTAATCCTCCCTTTGGTTGGCCCACACAAGGAGCTTTGAGTTTTAAAAATGTTCAGCTAAGCTACAGGGAACATTTGGCACCAGCCTTAAACGATTTAAATTTCAAAACGGAAGCTTTCGAACGTTTGGCTATAGTAGGCCGCACTGGAGCCGGAAAAACTTCAATACTAGCGGCTTTAATGAGAATAGCTCCTTTAAGCAAAGGAGAAATCACCTTAGATAGTGTTAATTTAAAAACTTTAGCTTTAAGTATTTTGCGTGATCGAATTGGTTTAATACCACAAGAACCCTTTCTTTTCGAGGGTACAGTCCGAGAAAATCTTGATCCACGTTCTTCATATTACGATTCGACAATATGGCATGCTGTTACAAATTGTTCGGCAATTACCTATTTAGTGCAATCTATGGGCGGTTTAGATGGCAAACTAGAGAGAGGTGGATCAAATCTATCAGCAGGGCAAAAACAATTATTATGCTTAGCTCGAGCTTTACTAAAAAATCCAAAAGTAATATGTATTGATGAGGGAACTTCGAATTTAGATAACGATTCTGAGTTCGCAATGCATCAAGCTTTGCGTTCCTCATTTAAAAGTTCTACTGTTATATTTATAGCACATCGTTTGAATGGTTTACAAAATATGGACCGTATTATTGTCATGGATCAAGGAGAAATAAAGGAACAGGGCACGCCACAAGAACTGGCTTTAAATAAAAATTCTCTCTTCAATAGTATGTTACATGCTCAACATATA
Organism: Pollenia griseotomentosa; assembly: GCA_963931875.1. Lineage (NCBI taxonomy): Eukaryota > Metazoa > Arthropoda > Insecta > Diptera > Polleniidae > Pollenia > Pollenia griseotomentosa. Next base: position 45,836,446 of record OZ007561.1, on the reverse strand, counting down.
AGCATAGAGGAATTTTCTCAAGGGGAATAATTTTTTTTAATTTATCTTCAAAATTCTTTTCCTTTTAATTTATTTTAATTATTTTACGGTATTAAACAGTTGTTAAGAGAAATGTAGTTTTGTTCCTCTTATATACAATTATAGTATAGTATAGATTTTAACTAAGAAGTTTTTTTTAAAACCCTCCTGAACAGTTTTACATTTTTTATATTAATTTTACAATAAACTTGCAATTTTTGTTAATGTTTTAAAATAATATAAATTTGAAATTTTTAAATCAATAACTCCCACAACATACGGATCTTTGCTCCGGAACAATATAGAAACATACATTTTTAATTATAAATAATAAAAAATTTCGCTTTGTTGAAATATTCAAGTATTTAAGAAATATGCGTATCTATATTTTAAATAGTTGTCACGCATTTCTTACACGATGTTTGCTCAACATAATTATATTTTGTATTCGTCACATACATATCGCCCTTGATCAACAAGGGTATAAACTCAAATATTGTTCGTGACTCCGTATTTATAAGATATGAAAAACAAACAAGTGATATGATACCCGAAACCACAGTATTTAAAAATTAATTTTCGAGAGTGTTTCGGACCCATGCCGAATTATAGACTCCACAGAACAAAATTATGTTATGAAGTAAAGGTAAATGAACCATTTTTTGTGCCGAATATTATTTCTGTGGCATTTTGACAAAACATCTTAATCCGAGATAGAATAACAAAACTCAGCGAAAAATCGTTTTTATTAAATAATAAAATAAACAATAATTAAAGAAAAATTTCGTTTATAATACGAAATTTTAAAAACGTAAACAAAAATGTTTTTTTTTTTATGAAAATTCGTATGATTAACAACATTTTTTTCAACTTTTAAAATTTGAATTAAAATGTTTTGTCAAAATGCCACAGATTTATATATCTTCATCTTTATCATTTGATATTTTTTGTTCTCAATTTTAAAACCCATATACATAACGCCAAACAAAAGAAAAAACTAAAACAAGCGTAAAAAATCAAATAAATTAATTTGAAATTTCATGGGAAAATAATGACAATTCCCCCTAATGAACATACCTGGTACTTATTATACCATGATCTAGATGAAATTTGTTTGCTTTTAGGTGATTTCGGGAAGGGTTTATATGGGAGCTTCGATTAATTCTTCTAACGTCCCAGTTTCCAATTATAGTCCTTGTCCGATATGCAAAGGTCGTCATCATAGGTTTCGGGTTTTCATTTAGAGGCGGATTATTATCGTTAGCATTGATGATTTCAGAAAGGTGGGTTGCTCGCCCTAGATTGGTGATAAGGCTGCTATCTGTGTGACTAATCCTAAGTTGCAGTCATGCTTCAGCAAAAATTTTTAAATCGTTTACCTACATGCCTGAGACGTCATGATTTAATTCGCTAGCTTTCATCGGAAGCCAAAAAAATCATTGCCCGGGTACTACTTGACCTATGACCGAAAGTAGTGAGCTGCTTGGACAGTCAGCAGAGAGAGAAATCATTACTGGGGGTCTACTCTCTATCACTTTCGCAAAATTTTCTGAAAATGAAGCAATAGTGGCAATACAAATTAAAGATGGCGCGGATTTACAGTAATGAAATGCCATAGTGTGTAAAAATATTTGATATTGGAAAATTTAAATAAAATAAAGTGATGATTTACGAAAAGAAAAAAATTAAAAGATGCGGAAGACAAATGCGCAAACGTATTAAAGAGTATCAATCGCTATATTTGCTACAATTTTCTTTCGCATCGCAATAGAGAATAGCCCACTGGTCAGTCCCAAGTGAATGACAATCAGAAAGTTTCCGCTCGGTAAGTGTGGACCAAATTTAATCAAAATACCAACATACCATGAATTCCACATGTGAAAACTTCCGAATGAATATTTTGTTCACATGGATTTTAATTTCGTATCATGCATTCCATATCAATAAAATAACATACGTGATTTTAAAAACCTGCGTCATTATATTCGGAATTGAAAACAAAAAACAATTCATGTATTTAAGAAAACTGTGTTTTAGGAAAACAATTTAATTAAAAGTTTCTAAAACTAAAAAAATTTGCAAAATTAGCGAAAATTCGCGAAAATTTTTAATGTTTAAAACTAGCCATAAAATTGATTAAAAGTTCCTAAAACTATAGGGAATGACAAAAATTCAGTAAAAATGTTTAAATTAGCGGAAATTCGCAAAAATTTTCAAACAGCGGTATTATAGTAAAGTATACTATTTATTGTATATCGTTAAAGCTGTAAATAATCAGAAAAATTACAGGAACAAATCGCTTCTATCGCGAACATGGCTAAAATTCGCGAAAAATTGCAAAATTTGAAACTTACCCTAAAGCTAATTTGAGATCGCTAAATGAAAAAAAAAAAATTAAATTTGTGCATTTGAAAAACTTACATTTTCTTCCTTTTCCGACAGACAGCTCTTTGTGATTTATTTTCTTTATAAGTTTTAAAAATATTTCACATGTGAGCTATTTACAATCGTGTGGAAAAAAAAAATTCACAAATAATTTTTTTCGGTGTTTAAAAATGTAAGCATTCGGAATTTCCACAACAAATTTTTTTCATGATACCAACTGTTCACATGTTCTTAAATTTGCATGTGAAATTTTAGTCATGATAAGGGTGAATAAGATGATACATTCAGTTGCTTTTGTAGTACTTAAGATATCGTACGTGACGACCTTTAAAAGCTTTTAAAATTTTTAATATACCAATTTAAAAAAAAAAATCCATCAATTTTTTTTGCGACAACTCTTTTGTTTTAAACTTTTATTTTGAAACACTTGCAACTGATCAAATACAAATGACGTAGACAAATAATGTTTTTGCATCAAGTACTTGACTTTAGAATAGCATCCAAAACAAACCAAAAAATATACTGAATTAATTCAAGATATAGTCAGTTAAAACTTTTATTTTTTGCTCTTAAAAAGTTGTTATAAGCTGTAAGTACCTCTGCATATTAAAGTTTGAGTGTTTTTTTTTCCTTTATACCATATTTTAAAAAATATTTGCCTCTCAGAAACTATCAAACCGATTTTAATGAAATTTAAAACTTAGATAGACCCCTATTCATATAGCCATACACTCTCGAAAATTTGTTTTTAAATACTGTGGTGTAGGGTATCATATGGTCGGGCTTGACCGTCTATACATTCTTACTTGTTACAATTGAATTAACATAGGGAAAATGGGAGAAGGGAGAAAACTCCCGGGGAATTTTTATTCATAATTGGGCCGTTTTAGACACCCAATTTTCATATGGACAGCTAAATGTCGTTTGCTGAAGAGTATCGAGTGCTCAAAACTTATATGTATGTGTTAGATTAAAAAAAAGTGTATCAAAAACTATGTACTTCCAAGTTCTTGCTTTTAACGTTTTCGATTTTCAGCACACCCCTGCATATGTTACTTTTCAAGGGATAAAACCTGTATTTTTTAAGTGGTAAAACGGGATAAAATTTGTACTTTTTCTCTTTTCGATAAATTTGGTTTACATACAGATTAAAGCCTGCCTACATTAATATACAGTGTACTTTCTGGGATCCTAAAATGAGGAAAAACTTACCTTTGTTATTTTTTTTCGGAAAATGTTTTGTTCTAAAAAACTTTAGTTGAACTAATTAATATTTGATTAATATCGCGAAAGCTATATAGAATCACAGGGAAAAATCGCTTCTATCGCGAACATGGCTAAAATTCACGAAAAATTGCAAACTTTTAAACAAACACTAAAATTGATTTGAAATCGCTAAATGGGTTAAAACAAAATGTCGGAAAATAACAAAAAAAAAAAAATTTGCAAAAATAGCGAAAATTCGCAAAAATTTTTATAATTTTAAAAAAGCCATAAAATTGACTGAAAGTCCCTTCAACTACTTTTAAGGAATGACAAAAATTCGGTAAAAATTGCTACTATTTAAAATTCTAAAATTTGTTTTTGTTTTAAATATAATTTTCTATGCGAACGTTAACGTTCGATATCGTTGAACAGGCTGTAACACTCATATTAAAAGCCGACTTACCATGTTCTCTTTATCATTATTGCAATTAAATCTTTTATGTTCCGTTGCAAAAAATAAAACCTATAAAACAGTAAATTTTTTATGCAAACAATGATTTTTTGTATACTTTATGTCACTGTATCAAGAACTCTGTTATCAAAAGAATCCTTTTTGCAATAAGTGATTTATTAGAAAAATCGCAGTAATTGCAAGAATTTAGAGTAAAACTCAAAAACTAATAAGAATAATCTACTATTTACAAAAGATATTCACGTCAATTTTTCTTTACTCTTGCAACTGTGTAAAATAGCTAAGTTGCATTTATTTGACGTAAGCAATCTATTTTATTTGGGTGTAGGTTTCTTGAAAAATATAAAGGGTAGTTAAATTTTAAGGGCCGATGTTGATTTTGAATAAAACACAAATTATTTAGGAAATTATTGTCATTTCTTTTTATTATGATAACATTGGTATGGTTCAATTATGTATGGCCGGCGGCACACCTCCATCCGAGGTCAAAATTGTCGATGACGCTGAGGCATAATTAAGGTTAATGTGCCGAATTATCTCATCCTTTAGCTCTTGAGTTGTTGCTGGCTTGTCGACGTACGCCTTTCCTTTCAAATAACCTCAAAGAAAGAAGTCCAACGGTATCAAATCACATGATCTTGGCGGCCAATTGACATCGCCACCGCGTGAGATAACACGGCCATTGGATTTGTCGCGCAAAAGAGCCATTGTTTCGTTAGCTGTGTGGCAAGTAGCGCCGTCCTGGTGAAACCACATATCGTCCATATCCATATCTTCCAATTCGGGTCATAAAAGGTTCGTTAACATCTCACGATAGCGAACACCATTCACAGTAGCTGCCTGACCGGCCTCATTTTGGAAAAAATACGGCCCGATGATGCCGCCAGCCCATAAACCGCACCAAACAGTCACTATTTGTGGGTGCATTGGTTTTTCGACAATCACTCTTGGATTATCATTCGCCCAAATGCGGAAATTCTGCTAATTGACGAACGTTGACGAAGTTTTAATGGTCAAGAGGCTTTAGTTCTTGAGACAATTGCACCTTGTAAGCATGTAAATGCAAGTCCTTATGCAACACCGAGCGTGAGAGGTGCAATTGTTGGGCACGACGACGAGTTGAGGTGGACGGCTCCTCGGCCACATTTTCGCGAACAGCAGCAATATTTTCTACAGTACGAGCATGCACTGGTGTTTTCACATCTCTTACAGACCCGGTTTGCTCAAATTTTTGCACGATTTTTCCGATTGACCGCACATTTGGACGATTAAATTGACCGAAAAAATCACGAATAAGACTGAATAACTTCAACGCGTTGCTCGATTGTGTATTTTTCAAATCTCAAATGAAATGCAGAAAAAAACTTCACAATTAGGTGTGGTTCACATTCAACATCGGCCCTTTAAAATTTACCCACCCGTTACAAAATTATAAAATTGAATGAATGAATACATTTACTGTCATACAAATTAAAGAAATTGTCAATTTATGTAGCAAATTGAAAGCATTTAGAAATTATTTTTATTAAAAATATTAACAAGGACTTCATTTATTTAATATAATACCTTCAACAAGACAAATTTTAAAAACATTTTCAAGGAAATATAATCGAATATATTTTAAATACATACATATACATAACAAAAATTGTGTAAGAAAGTTAGTTAATAGAAAATTAAAAAATGTTTTATATTACTTGACGAATATTTATACGAATAAAAACTTATAACAACCCATTAATTACAAATAATGATTTCTAAAAAAATTCAACAAACTTTTAGCAAACAATTTTTAAAATTTAGCATTAAGATTAATTTTGAATATTTTATACACCGTAAATTCTTGTTTATACAACATATCAACTTATTTACATACATACTTAGATTTTTATACATACAACCTACAAAATAATTTTTTTTTTTGTATTAACTACACAAATTGCTTAGATTTGGAAATTTACTTAATTACATACTTTTTTTCTTTAGGACAATTTCATAACTTTGAATTCAAATACCTTTTGGTGGAAAAATACGTGGCTTAAAAAAACTTACTAAATATAAAAATAGATTAAAAAACATTAAAGTAAAATTAATTAAATTAGACAAACAAATGAAATTAGAAAATTGTTAAATTTTAAGACGTTTCAAAACTAGACAAGAAATAAGCTTCACTAGTTAGTCAGACAAATAAATTTAAAAATTAAATAAAAAGAAAAATTATTAAACATATTAATTTTTAAGGGTTCTTAATTAAATAAAACTAAATACATACTTAACCAACTATTTGTTTATTTATTGAGAGCGCTATAAAATGTTTCTTTTGGATCATTTTTATTATAATCAAACTGTAAATTTTCAAAAGCTGGATCATTTAATAATTTGTTAAATTCAATTTCAAAAGCCGTTATTGATTTTTGTAAATTTATATCATTATTCGTCTAAAAATGTAAAATATTAAAAAAAATTGTGTTTATTAATTTTGAATTAAATTTCAGTGTTAAGTTGAGTGCAAACTTATTTTTTCCATACAGAAGGAACACAATTGCAACGTATGAAAAATTAAAACGCATAATATTTTAAACAAGGGCACACAATTACTGACGTAAACGTAAAAGCGTACATACGTCGTACGTTGACTTAGATTTGAAGCGTGTTGTAGAAATTTACGGTGATACATTCTACGTTCCTACCACTTACGACACAATTGTGTTCCTAGCAAAAAAAAAAAAAGGATTTATTTTAAAGAGGTTTGAAATATTAAAAAATATCCCTCATATTCATAAAAAATTTTTGATTTAGAAAAGGTTTATGAAACGAATTTTCTATGCAAATTTGTTCAATAAACCTTTTATAAACCTGAAATGTTTTTATAAATATTGGGGTATATTTTTATAGCCTTTATCATGATAATTGTTGACATTTCAGGTGTTACTTATTCATGAGAGGCGTGATTATTTTAGTACCCCATAAAGTATGTAGTCACCTAAACCTTGAAATACAAAATGTTAAACAGCTTAAAATCTTAGGGATCATTTTCTCGCACCGATATAACTGGAGAAAACACTGCACTTACTTAAAGAGGTCGATTTTACTAAGAGGCAACATTATACGTTATCTGGCAATAAAAAGTTTCGTCCATATTAACACACTCACATATTTAACCAAAACACTCGTTTTGAGCAAAATAGATATTGGATTGTACTTGTATGGCAATAGCAGTCAATCAACAATTAACATCTTAAAGTTAGCTTATCACAAGGCTGCTAGAGCATCTGTTTAATGCTACAGAACTACCCCCGTCAGGAATATTCTTACCGAGGCCGACCTCCCAGCCATAGAAAACAGAGTGCAAGAAATCAAAGCAAGAATTATCCCAAAACTGTTGACCAGCACTAATTCCATAATAGACAAGGATATCTCATCGCAGTTTACAGCCAGAAGACGCAAACGTATTAAGTCTACAATAGCCCAATCCTTAGAGTTAGTACAAGTAATAGGAATCTCCTTACAACACTCTAAAAATACTACTGACAAGCCTCCCTGGAAATTCAACACTATCTCCGTCGACTTATCCTTATCCAAACTAAAAAAAGATCGCACTTCCAAAGAAGAATTTTTAAGTCTTGTAGCAGAAATGAAAACGTCTTATAAAAACAATGGGTGGAATTTCATTTATACAGACGGAACCAAGTCCACTTGTAATCTACCAGCTTATGTGGTGGTGGATGATAACGGTAATAACCTAATTCTCCGAACCCTCAAAGACTATTCATCAATTTTTACTGCCGAATCTAGCGCTCTTCTCAGGGCTGTACTGTTAGCTATTTCATCTAAAAATAAAACCGTCATCTGCTCCGACAGTCTTTCAGTGCTGAAAGCCATCTGCAGCCCATTCAACAAAAACTGGACCACAATCATCAAAATCCGGGATGCTCTCATTGGTAATGAAGAAAAAAGTCAGAATACATTGGGTGCCTAGCCACATTGGCATCTCCGGAAACGAAAAAGCCGACGTCGCAGCAAAATACGCATCCTATGCACCTGTTTTTATGGGACCAACTATTGAAAAAAATTGATCTTCGACGACTTATTACCAATTATATGAAAGCTAAGTCCAAGGAAACTATACCCAAACATTATCATTACTCTTCCATTAATCCGTACAACACCAGCCCTATATATCCTACAACTATAAATAAAGATAAAATAAGGGTATTTTCAAGACTAAGACTCGGCCATACAGTCTTTTCCCACGAATACCTAATGAAAAGAGCCATTAAGCCAACCTGCAACACATGCAACAGCAATCTAACCATAAAACACGTTCTTGACGAATGTAATGCACTATCCAGCTTGAGAAGCAAACAACCCCATACTCCACACACAAACCTTCTTAGCGAAACAACTATAACTAACATAAACACCATCTATAACTTCATTAAACAAACCGGATTTCGTGTTTAAACTTTAAACCCGATAGCCTTTGTAGCTTGTGCTTTTCTTTTTTTTTCCTTTAGTCTTAGGATTTATTCATAAGACTAAATAAATAAAATAAATAAATAATATCCTAAGCAGTTTTAGGATATTATTTATTTATTTATTTATGTAACAAAAACTAACATAAATAAAAGCGGAATGCACATATAGATATAAGATTTTGCACACATTCGATATATTATATGACTAGAAATCATGCCACAAAATTTCGTGATAATCGGCTCATTATTAACCATAGGCCAGCTCTCGGAAAACACTTTAGTACGCGTAAAATTGTAACAAATAACGCTTTTGCATAATTTATAAGAAAATTTGATCTGCCAGTTTTATACGACTAGAAATTACACTGTCAAATTTCGAAAAGATGGGTCCATAATTTATATAGGGTCATATAAAGCCTACTCCTGATACATTCTAGCTGTCGGTGGAGGGTATCAAAGATTCGCCACAGCAGGATATAGAACTCTGACTTGTTTTAATTTATTGTTTTCGACGCAAACGGGAGATAATTTTGCAATTTAATTTAAAATATCGAGCGGCGTTAAATTTCAGATTGAATATCCTATCGTAAGTAAAGATAAAAAAACATACATACTTGTTTTTATGAGAATACATTCATAAGTTTAACTTAAACAGGTACATTAATTATTAAAAACCATAATTTCAATACATTCTTATACGGCGAATATTGGCGCAGATATTCGTAGTCGCATTCATGAATATTTAAAATTGATATATGTATGTACGTAACATCACTAAAATACACAAAGAACTCTCATATAAGTTTAACCTCATAACACAATTTTGTTTTGGCGGGTCCCTCATTGTCCATGGGTCCTTAATAGGGTACCCTTTTTATCATTTGTTTGTGATTTCTGTGGTAAATTCGGGCTGGACCTACTATACTTTCTGACATGTTTAATTAAACAAAGTTATGTCACATTTTTGGCTGATAAGTCTTATTCACCTTTACTATTCTGTAATAATTTACCATTTTTTATACATTTTACAATTTTAAACCAAGTAGAACGGTAAAGTTTTGTTTAAAATTTTTATAAACATCTCGGGTATTTGAGATACTTTTTACGGTTAACTTTTTGAAAATTGGAAACAGCAATTTGGAAAAAAAATTAACTGCAGAAACGAAGCATGTTTTTAACTAATCTGGGCGCGTCTTGTTCATCTTTTATCGCATGCTGGCAATACTGTAAAACAGTCAATACTGACACTACAATTTCACAACATTCGTAAAACTGCTCTGGGCGGGGGAGACAAACAGCCCGTGTTTGTTTGTTTGCTTTTCGTGCGTTTTACGTTTCACCCCGCATTGGTTAGTGGCGTGGTTGCGCATAATTAAACCGAGTTACAGTTCTTGCGGTGTCAACATTAATCATGTGCAATCGTTTCATAACCTCAAAATTTTAACGTGTTTATCCGGTGGAGAACCAAGGAAATAGCATAGACGTTTTACTGGTGGAAAACCAAGGAAATAACTCAGATGTTTTACTGTGGAGAAAATATATACTCTGGAGCGGATTCTGGAAGCTCTTCGCCTTCCTATACGAAGGTCTACGTCGATCGAGGACTTGTGGATGATGCTCCAACAAACCGCGTGATACCCTGGCAATAAAACTCAAGATAGTTAGCCAAAAAAATTTTAAATTAAAAAAAAAAAAAACAATTTAACAATTATTTATTTGACATTCTAAATCTTCATAATAGTAGCGTTTAAGCATGTCAGGGAGATCGTGTGTTACTGATTCAAGCTATTTTTGCTTTGTGTGTGGTGAATATTTGGTTGGAAAAAATGATATGCAATATTAGAATCATTTAAATATGCATATTTACATTATTTTAGTTTTGCAGTCAGAAACTTTCACAAACCGTGGACAACGACAATTTTTTTTGCATATTCTTCATTCGCATTAAGATTTAAAAAAAAAAAAAAAAAAAAAAAAAAAAACTAAGTGCAGTGAACGCAAACAAGGGGAGCGTGCTCACCAAGATTTAATGAAAATTTAAAGAATTTATCAAGGATTTTGAGACAAAAGCATGCTGGGAGACTATTGCTGCACTCTAATACGTGAAACCGAACCATCAAAATACAAACGACGTTCAAATAACGCAATTTACTTTTGAAAACTCATTTTTAAATAAACTAGTGATTTTTTTATGTAAGAAACGAATAAAAACATTTTATTGTATCTCGAAAACCGACGTGATAGAGAAAAACCAATTACAGCAGCCGTATTCCGTAATCGCTAAAGCTAAATCTCTATCGCTAAAAATCTATAAAGTTGATTATGCAATTTTGGGCTACAAATGTAATTCAGTAACGTGCATTGCTAAATCTGGCAATGCAATACAAATTTAATTCGCCGCAATTTTAGCTTTTAATGTCATTGCTTAGTTGTTAAATTTTGTATTCTCTAAGGAATTTTAGCGATCGAGATTTAGATTCGAATTCAGGCCACCAAATTACCCTAGGAAAGAAATTTGGTTGCTCCAGTCCAAAACCTTGTTGGCTTGTATTATCGTATTATTCAGGAACAATACAAACTTGTTAGAGGATTAATATGCTCCACAAAAATATTTGGTATAACGTTTCTCCAAAGTTGCATAACATACCCCGCACCTCAGATATAAAGAAAATATAGTTTTATATACCGATATGCTGCATGAACAGGCCAAAGCTGGAAAAATATAACCGCCTCTAAAATAAAATATCGATGTGATCTTTGAAAACGCCGACGCACGTATATATTTTTTTTTGTCTCCTTTGCCAGAATCCGTTGTCAGAACCCCGTAATTTTGGAAACACTTTGAAATTGATGTACAGTGTAATTTTCTGACTACCAAACTTGTGTTAACTTTTTTGAAATAAAAACATAACGTTTTACATTCGTCGTCAGAACCCCGTAATTTTGAAAAAAAAAAAAAAATTTTTAATTGTTGTAGTGTAAGTTTCTGACGGCCAAACTGGTTTTAAAATTTTTGAAATAAAAACATAACTTTTTAAGTATCGCACTGGTTCCTTTTAAGGGGGTTTACTCAAACTTTATAAATTTTCAGTAGAGATAAAAAACTTTTTTTTATATGCACTCCTTCCTATATCAGAAAGAGGGATACCATTGCAGCACAGCCGCGAATAACCATTAACATTACTCTCTTACACTGTTTAAAACTTAAATCACCCAAAATTATGCACCTTAACGCCTTAAAAATTACATACAAAGAGTCAACTAGTGGAAGAACGTTGTAAGTTACTTACAAAATGATACAAAGTAAATGGTTTTGAAACGTGAAATAACGTTTTAAATGACATCGCGATTGTTATAAACTGTAAATTTGCATGTATGTAATTTAAATTTTAAATTTCTTGATATTTTGCAAAAAAAGGTTTTATATCATTAATAATCTTGCCTGTAAAAGACGTTTTTGTTTTGCTCTCCTGAAAAATAATTATTTTGTAACTTAAAACGTTATTCGCGGCTGTGCTTCAATTGTATTTTTTTGGAAAATTGAAATTGAAAAATTATTGATTTTTATTTTTCGAGAAAAATATAGCAGTCATTTTATTCTACGCAACTATAAGTATAAATAAACAGCTATTTGTAACTTAAAAAACTGCTTCGTCATTTTAAAGTAAAACAAAACTTTAGTATTTCAAAATTTGTTTTTGTTTTAAATGTTAGCTAAACGAGTCACTTTTGCACTCGCGTTCTAAAAACAAGCAGTTAGTTAAATGAATTTTGTTTTTAATTCAATCGGTTTCTCTTTCATATCGCACTGGTTCCTCTAAAGAGAGTTAACTCAAACTGTAACTCACTGTAAAAATCTTAGATCAATTTCTGTAGTATTTTTCCACAAAAAATACAATTGTATCCCCCTTTGTAGTATAAGAGTTACATATAAAAAGAAAACATTTTTTTTGTCTCTACTGAAAATTTATAAACTTTGAGTTAACCCCATTTAGAGCGATATGTAATTGAAGTATTAAATAAAATGTAATATGCATATTACTGAGCACAAATGTAGATACACAAAACTCTTAAGGCTAAATAAAGTCTTGAGTGAAGTCATCAATTATTCTTGTTTCTTTTTATGGATTTAATGAATTGACATTTATTTACAATTGAATATCTATAGGACAACGAAAGTGAATAATAAGTATGAATAATTTATAATATGAATGTTTACTAAGTGGTTTTAATTCAAACAACATTTTTAAACCTCAATTAATTTTCAATATTAGCGGACAATAAAAACAAAGAAATTAACTGTATAAACCATTACTTAATTGATATTAAATTATTTACATTCACACCAACAAAACAAAAAGAGAAAATTAAAATCTTTTTTTATTCTATAATTTCTATATTTGCAATAAAAACAATTTACATATCGTCAGCTCAGAATTGGTTTGGCGGATAGTATGGTAATTAAACCATGATATGCGCCAAACCAATTCTAAACTGACGATATGTTGTATATGAAAAATTGATTAATATGTACTTAATAAAAATTTATTTTTTAAATAAAATTACACATACGCACATAAATATTGTTAAGTTTTCTAATAGTTATTACACTGATAAATATTATTCAAGTAGGAAAAAAATGAATAAAGTAGTCAAAGTTCTAAAATAATTTACAATAAAGATGAGAAATTACAATTTATATTTACACCGAAATAAAATATTTATATTTTTAAATAATATTAAATAAAATATGTTTTAAACATATAAAAATAGTAAGTGATACACACACGTAATCAAATTAAATTAAATTTTTTTTGGGGATTTTAAACAAAACTGCTACTGGGTTGATCCAAATATGCACATCTGGCACTGGGTGAGACTATAACGTTATTTGATGATATGGCAGCTACGTTGGCATTGGTTAATTTAACACCCCAGTTTGATGGTTTTATGGGCAGAACTTTCGGTTTTGGTGGGAGGGGTGGTGGTCCTCTCAGTGATGTGTTCATATCTTCGAAGTCTTCATTAGAATTTTGTTCTTCTTCTTGTTTAATTGGCGACGTGGAAAGTCTACACTTGCTAGGATTTATTATGGATAAACGAGGTGCTGGTTGGGGTGGTCTTTCATCGGATATGGTACTTGTATTGTTGTTGTTATTGGAGATTGATGATGAGCTGTTAAGATTTTCAGTGTTTTTAAGAAATTCTGGCAATTCAAAGTTAATTTCTGTCCCCCGTTGATCTTCCAAGCGTGCTAATTGAGCTCGTTTTAAGTCCTCCAATAAATCATCTTGTCTCTCTGCGACTTTTAAAGGGAATTGCTGTTTCACACCGGTTTTTATTTTTTCTTTAATAGCAAGTTTACATTCTGTTAAAGCTCCAGTTGTAGATATTGATTTCTTTGACATAATTTGACTCATAACAGTCACTTCATCGCTTTTCTTACTATTACGTATGCGCTTTAGAAACGAAGAAGACTCTGATGCACATTCCTCAGATTTTAAAGAACATTGATCAAATTTTATGGGATTTGATACAGCTTCATAATTTTTAACATCCATTAAATCACTGAAAACTTTGTTAGTGATTTCATCTAATGTTGATTGGGCTGTTTGCAAACCATTTACTATCGAGTTTTTTGGCTGGACATAGGCTTTTCTATTAGTCTGTATGGTTTGCGGTAAAGGTGGATATGTTTTTTTTAGTACCACCTGTAAACGCTGATTATCAACTTCCGTTACAAGTTGGGTTAAATCAATTTTTTCTTGAGTTTCCCTCATAACCACCTCTACAACTTCGGGATTTATGT